>OY751350.1:5264932-6568665 GCA_963564715.1 Catocala sponsa | reverse complement strand
AGGATGTCACGCAGGCCTTGAGTGTTTGGGATGACGAGTGCTCTCATGAGCGTTCGCTATGCCACTTTAGTTTATGCAATAGATAGATTTGTATTGGGATGAACTTGATGCGTGGTTGTTTGGATGCTTATTAATGTTGCATTTGTGTACTGTACGTGTAGTATCTCAACTTAAGACATGCGTGACAAACCAATGTATTTATGCCTGGAGATGTTTGTATGTCGTTATAGAATTTGAAAGTGATAGCATTCTTGGCTTAAGCTTTGCTATGAGCTTTGCTATGAATATAGGCTGTGTTGCTTTGAAGTTACGGGTACCTGGTTGTATACTGTTGTATTTAAAAACTCCCTTTATCTTTTATCTTTTACATCGTACGGCTCGCACTAAAGTAGCACAGCGAACCCTGTCATCCTAACCACTCAAGGCTTCCTATCCTGACGCATACCGATGTTTAGGCTTAGAATGTCAATAATGCCTAATGCGGCTTAATACCTAACATATACATATATATATATTACACATCACCATAAATAACTTAGATACCTTCCTCCCAATAACCGATTTGCCAGAAATGAGATCATTTCGCTTGAAGACACGCAAAGCACTCCTATATATATAACCTGTATATATTGCCGGTGATATCATAAAGGCGAACAATTCCATTTGTCAGCTAAATCGATTTTATCCCACTTGTTCCCGTCGCTGTATGTACTGCGGAACCAGTGTCGGAATTGCTGCATTTTGTGAAACAACTTCGGTTCCACTGAATAAAAGCTTTTAGAGTAGAATAATGCTTAGCACTTAGACGCACACGTTGCTTGTATCTCGTTGAAGGTGTTTCTTGTTGCAAGCTTCGGTATGGATGAAGAGAAAATTTCATGCAATATGACATCAGTATAAATGTAAAATTGTTTATCGCCATAGTGGATTACTGTAGGTATATCAACCAGCATTTTAACCTATTGAGTAGCAGCGGTACACCGGCGGCCAGACATATTAGATTTCAATTATGCCTTGTATTCTAAGACTCTAAGTCAACATTTTCTAACTGCCTGCAGTTTTCTGTCTTGAGTTTCAAATAATGCTATACGAACACGCACCTTAAATTTCGCTTAACAAAATCTCCTAACCTTTAAAATTGAGGCTGGAGCCGAGCGCTTAACTAATAATACCAAGTTTTTATAATCCTAGGAATTAGCGCAACCTATAAATAAAACAAAATTTGTTTCACCAAGATAGATTAAATTACGTAAATTGGACGTTCACGTGTACCCAAAACTTTGCAGCTAAAACATTTTATCTCACCAAATAATACAGAAATAAACTTTGCTTATTTTCCCAATAATAATATAAGGCGGTTTAACACTGTAGACACGGGATTCATTTTAGATTGAATACGGTCAAGCTGCTATTAAGCTTATTGCGTTGCACAAAGGTATGCCTACTGGCCGATTTCATGACTATGATAGTAAGCGCTTAGCGTAGACCATAGCGCTCGCAATTCTTTAAAAAAAAAGTCGCCGTGCTGCCAATGTATTGGGACGATGTTCTCATTATCTCGTATCTGTTAAAAGTATAGCACCTCCAACATGTAGATTACTCACTGCAGAAACATAACAAGTGATTATCTCTTCTGTAGCGCAGATGTACTTCACTAATCGGGTTGCCCCAGCTTAAGAGAAATCTCAACTTTCCTAATAAAAACTAAAAATATATTGCTTTTTAGTTACGCTGACATACTTCCAAACCAGTAGAGTTGGCGCAGTAATATCGCCGTAGCCTCCCCTCCTCGAATCATAAGTTTAGATTGACATCTCCTTTGATATCGTAGTTCAGTATTAATGAGGGTTGGAACTTTCTAATCTTAAAATAGATGTAAAGCCTTCAATACTTCGTCCTCACAATTGTCATGAACTTTCTTAGCAGTAAGTTCTTCTTTTAAGTTAGGTTAGTATTAAGTATCGACCATTAGAACTTGGAGCATAATTTTCTGAGAAATAACACGGATAATATAACTTGGTTAGTTTAATTATTGCGCAAATTGTGGCACTTGGTTAGTGTTTTATAATGTGATTAGCACGCCAAGAGAAAATTGTATTTGAGCTTTTGTAGTTTGAGTGCTCTCCGTTCGAATACAGAAATTATGTTTTAGTTTTATACAAAGACCTCTGTGACAATAAGAGCCTTAGTGCCAGAGATAACATATTTTCAAATAAATAAATACCTACATTAAAGGTTTATTGTGCCGGCGGAATGGTAAGAAACTATGGATTTTCATTAACCGGAATCTCAAAATATCCTAAAAAATTTCTTTGAATATTGGTAATGCCCTTATCACTCTATTTCTCATCCATACTTTCAATGTCTTATACAGAAGTCTCACCACTATTGTGTTTGTTCTACCTTCATGTCGTACCAAATCTAGTTTTATTATATTTATATATAAGTACATGTATGTGAACAGAATTAGCACAGATGCTCACAGATGAAACGTGTTATTTAAAAAAATTCTTATTGACCTAAAAGGGCGTAGTACATGAATAATCCCACTATTGACTGACACATTATTTAATAAAAATACCATTCATCTAGATTCTAGTGTATTTAGGTAACTTAATTGGATTAATATGAATAATCGCCGGAAAAAGAAGAATTTTTTCAAACATTACTTGATCTTTAGCAACGTTCGTTATTAATCTGCTTACTACATCTCCTAAACCTACCAAAATGCTTCCAATTCAACTAGAAAAACTAATGAAAGCCTTTCTTCTACAGAGTTAAACGCAACAAAAGCAACCGACACGGCAGACGCCGAAGAAGATGTCCTCTACCAAAAAGACGTCTCGTTCTCAGCCGAACTAGAAATAGCACCGTCCAATAGAATTAGTAAACCTACTGTAAGCTTAAAACATATCGACGAAGCGAGAAGACTTACAACTACACTGCCAATAGTACATAAAACACCAAATTACACTTATACTGGGGAGAAGTTCAAAAGAGTGGATGGGTTGAAGAGTTTAATAGAAGACGGAGTCAGTAAAGTGGATCTAAATATTATTGCTGATGAGGCTAAGGATGGATATGCGGAAGCTAATGAAAAGGTTACTACGTTGGGACCTAGTTTAGAACAAAAGGTAAGTACAGTATTCTATTATAACCATAAATTAGTACGTATCAAATATTAACAACAATTAACAGTTAGCTAAATAGAAATGCTCCAATTGTTGCGATGTTTCGGACTGATTGATAAGATCACAAACATCGATATCGACGCTTCTAAGAAGATATATGGCTGATCCAAAGGCTGTTGAGATGGCTATGTATTCGACGTTGATCTTTTTACGTTGTGGGCGCATTTTACAATAATTCAAAAGAAAAATTTTCGTGGATTACACAAAAAAACCGTATGTGGATTGAACTCATAACAGTCAGCGCAATGGTAATATTGCGCTTACTTTTATGAGTTATGGTGAGGCGACTACTTAAATCAGTACGTCAACCGTGCAGTCAAATCTAAACAAATCGAAGAGAAACTGGTGACAAGAGTGCTGTCAAATATTGTACCTCAGTTATCTATAAAAGTTTTACCAACCATACGGGCTAAGTTATTTACAGATTACTTAGTACTTTAGTTTAGGCATAAATCTGCTGTAGGAAGTAATCCAAAGTTAATATCTCCTTAAAAATCATAGAATCGTCTCACATGTCTGAGGAATCATACAATTGTACATACTTGCCGTATATATTTTATACGATATATTTTATACGATATAATTAAATATGAAAAATCATCTTATAAGATGATTTTTTTTTAGACTAGAGCTTGGACTAGAGCTGGGATAAAATTAAATATGAAAAATCATCTTATAAGATGATTTTTCATATTTAATTTTATCCCAGCTCTAGTCCAAAAAGTATCTTAATAGAAAAAGTCATTATATCCTTGACAAAGTGACGTGATTTTTCGATGTTGCTGTGTGACAGACAAATCAATAAACACAGTTTTGTATAGTAAATTTTTAAGTCATGATTCTAAAATATGTCCACTTGTTTCGAACATGTCGAAGTGCTAAGCATTAAAGCTGTATAAAATACACGCGTGGAAAAGAGTAAGGGTGTTACAACGTGTATATATTTGCTTCGTACTCTCACATGCAATAATAACGCTTTCAGAGATAGTGAGCCCCGGATCCGAGATACACGGTTGATAATCCATTATTCCGGAGTAATACTCGCATACAACAATGTAGGAATATGTGAGGCTGAATAGGAATGAAGGCTACATCGCACAAGCGAAGCGGTAATTGAGGTTTCTCAATTGAGAGTTATTGTATTGTAGCTCACCGTTTTGCTTGTAAATTTACAAACACGCACACCTATAAACTTCTGGTAATTGTTTGTACATATTATGTATGTAAACATGTTGTGGCTTTATATAAACGGTTTAAGCAGATTAGAATTGATATTAATTAAGCTTGAGTCTGGGATTGAGCTTGGTGAACGGAAATAGATTTTCCCGTTATTATGGGACCTAGAATATAGTTGGCATTTAGGGTATAGTTTACCTCTACCTTCTCTTCGGAGTCAAAGGGTTATCCTGATTATCACCTGTAACACAGTATATATACAAGTGTACTGTGCCTATACAGTTATAATTTGACAGCAATTAAAGAGATTTGAGCCGTGTCAATAAATGGCTGCTAAAGCTGGTATTAGATTGGGCAGAAATTAGGCTATAAGTCACTAAAAATTATGAGGCTGCAGATTCGAGTTTTGTGTTATATTTTATACTTGACATTAAATCATAGCAAAGCTACATTCTCTAAGATATTTCAATATACCATACTAGTTTTCATCCGCAGCTTTAAACCGTGCAATTCTGTAAAAAGCCTATCTAATTATTGTACTTGCATAACATGTGATATTTTTATTTTATAGTACAGAGACATATTTTGCCAAATTATTGGCATACATATTTACTTTTATATCGATGTCTGACTCAAAAATGTGTGTATCCGCTCTATGTAAAACCGTAAACCATCGAACACATTGTCACATGGTTAGGATAAAAACTGCAATATTCTAAGTATGGCTATACTTTCTAGGTGCCGGGGGCTACGGCGTCGCCTCCGTGGACGGCCGCCGTGGAAGCCTGCGACTGTGAGAGCTGTAGCGACGAGAGATGTTCGTGTGGCAACGCAAACACGTGTAAACCAGGTATGGAAATATTTTAAATTCGTTTTAATTTAACTACTTGATATTCGCGTCTCACACGCACACAAAAGCCCTAGCTGGAAACTAGCGCCAGGCATTCATCTGACACATGCTGAATTAGACCCTATTTTAATCACGTCGTGAAGCATTTATTTTAATACTAGCTTTTGCGCGCGGCTCCGCCCGCGTGGTACTTACTTGAATAAAAAGTAGCCTATGTCCTTCCTCAGGTTATATCTGTACCAAATTTCATCTAAATCGGTTGTGTGGTGTAGTCGTGAAAAGGTAACAGACAGACAGACAGACAGAGAGACAGACAGATAGACAGACAGAGTTACTTTCGAATTTATAATATTAGTAAGGATAAGGATAATTTTGTTCTTCTTGTTTCTGATTGTGTGTTGTTTATGCTTGTCTGTGTTCACTTTGTATTTTTAATAATGCTATGTTTCTCGATGTGAACCAAAATAAACTATTTTCGTCATCTCTGAAAAATCATACCATCAATTGTTTGCAAAGCATGAATTATTTAATACTAGCTTTTGCCCGCGGCTTCGCTCGCGTTAATTTAGAATTTGACAATCAATTCGGGTTGTACTCTGCTTGTAATAATATAATTCAATCATGATTCGAAAGCCACGTGGCGCCATCTATTATCATAAGAACGTTATTATTGTATTCCTCGGGAACAGTAATTTTTCCGGGATAAAAGATAGCCTATGTCCGTTTCTGTACACCTGTCAACGTATATGCAAAATTTCAGGATGATCGGTTTAGTGGTTTAGGCGTGAAAAGGTAACAAACAAACAAACATAACTCATTTTCTCTTTTATAATATTAGTTAGGATGTTGTAGAATTCTACGACTGTTGTAATGCAATTAAATTCGGAAAGTATGCAAAATACCCTTCTTTTAATCTTTGAATATTGTACTAGTGACAATTAATTGGTTTAACAACTAGGTCCTAAAAGAAATTATGTTATTCATCGTTAATAGAATGGAAAACGACACTTGGGCAAAAATCACGACCCAATGGCTCTCTCTAAAGCGACCTCATGGCACCCAGACTGAGATGGCAAGATATGTTGGCCTCCATTATAAAAGACAGGTCCTTAGAGGCTCTTAATAAACAGATGATAGAGTGGGCTAGCTTATTCTGCAATGGAATATTACGGGCTTATAATAATATTTATAACTTGAAACAAAGAGTTCTACGTACAATCAGCTAAACTGAGTATTCGGCTGATAATAAATACTTTATTTTTCTATTCCTTACTAAAAACAATGTTAACGACATCAAAAGGGATCCATGGTATGAATAAACATTTCGGCAAAACAAATTACACGCTAATGAATTTGATCTATCAAACATAAGCCACAGTAACAAACTGGTTAATGTCAATTCCAAGGTGAAGTGAAATTGATTTAACATGGAGTTGTGTAGCTCCACCGGAAATACCCGCCGCCATTACCAGCGGACCACTTCCGGCGCAACTTCCCCTAACTTATCCCTGACAGTTGTTATTGAGTTCGCTCTCGCACTCCCTCATCCGATTATGTAGAAATTCGCTCTAAAATTAATCTGGTTTACCTACCTTCTGTAGCGTTTGTTTTTGAGAAAAATATTAAAGCAATAGCATTATTTATATCTTACTACTAGTCTTACTGCTAGACTTATTCAAAGGTTGACTGATTAAAAAGTCATTAAACTCGCAGTAATCGTAACAAAATACGCACACACGCCTTTTTAGCGAAGGGGTGGCCAGTTTCCAATTTGCTTCTTCATTTTCTTCTTGTCATGTCTTGTGTGTCTCTTTTTTATTTACTTTCATAACATACTTGATACAGGCTCGTTTTTAAGATACTCTAAACCTGACTTTTTTTTGAGAATTCTCTTTTCTGGTCTGATAATGTTTACCTAGTTCTAATCCAGTTGTATCAGTCGCCAGAATAGACTAATAGACTTCTTATCTAGATTTCGCATGTGTCGAAAATGTGTTTTACACACACACACATACACACTATGGTGATTTTCATTTAAACCTACTATGAATAGTAGATCAAAGAGGCAACTACGTACAAATTTTACTCTAAGTTGCTTACTTTCATCTACGATGAAATATTATTTATTTATTCTGGTCGTTTTAGCAATGTAAGAGAGAGCTTGTTACTGAAAAATACATCGCCGGCCATATTGAAGTAAACTAAAATATAGGACGATATAAATTATTTACCTTTATGGGTACCCGGCGATCCTTATTTAAGAGTTTTTATGTATTGACAAGCACAGCCAGATTGTATCGACTAGACATAATACATCTATATCTGCGAAGAAGTTAGCAAAGGAATATTTGACAAACATTTTGTCAACAATGGTTTTAGGAACCAAGAAATCGTAATCGAATCTAATGTCAACCATCAGGTACAGTTGAGTGCACAGATGACGTAGTAGTTTAAGTGGTCGCCTAGCCACTGTCAACACGCCGCGTGTTGTGCGTTTGAATCCCACATTGGACAAAAAGGGAATTGCTCAGTTTGTTAGGGTGCTTACGCTTGGCGTGGACATTAATTGTAGTAATAAAGGCATTGCTTTTTAATATCTTATACCGAAAACAAACTAAATATGATAATAAAGCTGCAGCAAGTTTTTAAAATATGCCTTTTCTTGATATACATAATATTGCAATATTGTCACTTATAATTGACTGGAAATAAGCATTTCAATTGCTTATTCAATCAAATAATATCTATATTTATTATAAAAACAACACCTTATTTATGTAATAAAGAAGAACATGTTAAGAAAAACAAGTATCTTATTAAAAATGCACGTTTATTTATATGGTAACCCAGAATGGAGCGCAAAAGAAGAAAAATGGCGGTGCCTATGATTGTTATCTGTTTAAATATTCATTTATGCGTCCTTTATTTCCTGCAACGAGGTATTGTTTAATATTTTTTTTTTATTAATTAATTATAATTATTTGTAAATAAAGTTTTTACTGAGCAATTTGTCCACGCAAAGCCGAAAGTAGCTATTCCCTTTGTGCAACTCGCAAATAATTGTTCCGAGTCTGGATGTAATTTGTGTCCGTTTTTTAATGTCTGTGGTTCTTGGTATTTAAAAAAGAAACAAATATCTGTTCCAGTTATTTCTTCAAACAGACATCTTTTTTATTTTATTTTAACAAAGCAAACTGTATTACATGGCATAAATTTTAATTGTAATCCATATGCCATTCGCAATAGACAAAATTTGTATGCCACTAGTAAACAAATTTAGTTTTATCTTTAACAAAAGCGTTCTAAAACTCAATGTATACAACATCTATTCCTTTCATATCGCCTTGATAGAAAGCAAGTTCGAAGTTACAACGTACCTGCACAAGTTTAACAGAAATCACAAGTTTACGAACCGCTCCCGCCGGCAGCAAGCTGAACGACCCCGATTTTTCGATTACCATCCCCTGCGGGGACGCCTTAATCGACATCTCTCGGAGAATGCAAGGCGCTTGAATTATATTAAGTAATATCGAGGGTGCTTGATCTACAGTATAGACGAACACGCCAGGTATTGAGGGACGACAGTATTGAAGGGGAAAATAGCTGAATTATCCGACGGCACACTATGGCTAAATCCCGATTGATTTTCGACACTCTAGATAACTTGGGGCAGGTTTGGCATTTTGTATTATACGTTTTATGATAGTATTACTATACACCAAGGTATAGGATAAAGAATATTGAATCTATTCTAAAATGAAGTCATAAATTTTTCAGTTTTCGGCGGCAACTAAGTTTATAAATCGATAGATTTTATAGCATTTGGGAGATGCTACACTGTAAGGAAGAATTCACACACACGACTTCGGTTTTCCACTTGCTTATACTAAACTTAGTCTGTATAATATATGTACTCATGTAAGTAAGTTAAATGTGATGTGCTAGTTAAAGTTTCTGGAACTATACGGAGGGTGTGAGTGACAGAATGCCGAGCTGCTTCTATAAATAGATACGCTTCTATAAATATATACAAATAGATACATTTTCTTACTTGAGTATGACTAGGTTCTTATAGTTTTCCATAATATCTGACTGCAAAATTTTTTGTGCAATTAAAATCGTTACTTCAAGTTACTGCACGGATGGCGTAGTGGTTTACGTGGTCACCTAGCCACTGCCATTGCGCTGAGTGTTGTGGGTTCGAATCCCACACGGGATAAAAATTTGTGTGATCTTGTCCCGAGTTTGGGTGTTCTATGTGTCCGTTATTTGAATATTTGTAAAGATACCCACACTGCCCCACTTGATTTATACCTAGAGCTGGAGTTGTCTAAAAAAATTAATTAAAATAAACTACATTATAAACAGGTAACGTTATTTTGGTTGTAATAATGTTGAGGGTAATTTAGGGAACTAAGTATTAATCTGATCCTTAAAACTCTGGCACATAGTCCATACTTATTGATATATAACGAGAGCGAAACGGCAGACGGTGGCTTATAAAATGTATACAATAAATTACAGCAATAGCTCATATATTTATTCTAAAGGCGGCTGTACACATTGGGCCAAGGTAGTGGGCCAGCGTGTTGGGCCAACGTGTAGAGATCTACTTGGCGGTATGTTGATACCGCCTGGCCCAATGTGTACAGCCGCCTTAAGTAAAATTCTAACACCAAACGAAAATCCGGCCAAATGCGTGTCGGACTCGCGCACGAAGGGTTCCGTACCATTATCTATAAAAACGGCAAAAATATCACGTTTGTTGTAGGGGAGACCCCTTAAATATTAATTTTATTCTCTTTTTTAGTATTTGTTGTTATATTGGCAACATAAATACATAATCTGTGAAAATTTCAACTGTCTAACTATCACGGTTCATCAGATATAGCATGGTGACAGACGGACAGACAGACGGACAGCGAAGTCTTAGTAATAGCGTCCCGTTTTACCCTTTGAGTACGGAACCCTAAAAAAGGTACCAACATTTTACGTACGTTAAAAATGGATGACGCAGTATCCTTTTTTAACAAACAAGTGTTCAGACAAGTGAAAGAAAATCTTTCTATACTAAGTACCTACTTACATCCACACGGTAAGTACTTGGCTGTTAATCCCAAGCACTACTGGAAAAGTTTTATGTACTTTTTACTTCAATCCTTAATCCTCGAGGACGGTATGTACCTACATGTCTCCTCTACCTTTTCTTGAGGTAAATACGCCTTACACGATATAAAAGCAATATAAAAAGCAGAGGCGTAATCCTGCAAAGGTCCCCTTCTCGACGCTGCATTTTCATAGATTTTTCCCGTGTGAGTTGACGTCGATCCCCGGTTTAATCTGATATAGGTAAGCGCAAAGTGACTGTCGTCTGACCTTTACAGATTTACTCGCGGGGTTATCGATAACTCATGAATTGTTGACAGATTTTTTTATGCCTTATAAAGTGTATCATATAATGGATGTTAGATGTGATATATCTTCTTCCTTTTTAAATTACTTATACATATATGAGAATTAAAAAAAAACAAGGACGAGTTTATTAAAGCACATTAAAGATAAATTAGATTGGATTTTAATAAATTACCCATTTTGGATCTTGCATTTTAATAATGAAATGGGTGGTTTAGGTAGGTAAGCTTAGCTTTTGAGCTTAAGTACCACAACAGCAAACGTGTTTCTCCGAATAAATAAACAATAAATTTATGTTGATAGATGTAGTAAAAATATATAGAATTCTCGTGACACTAGCAATAGCGATTTCAAAATAATATTGTTAATTAGCACGGGTATTTTTAGACACAACTAATCGTAGATAAGCTGTCTTGAAAATGCTCAGAATTTTTGCAACCACTTACAATTATTTTCTGAATAGCCGATTGTCTGTTCAAGTACCTATGAATTAATTGCTATAACTTAATGTGAAACAGATTGTAACTATGTAAAAATATATTATTGCCGATTGGTAAGCATAAAAATGATAGTCCCCATTATACGGGTAAATCTTGAGATTGGGAATATTCAGTTGATTCCCGTGGCGCATTTTTTTTATTAAATTTTTTTACAAATTATATTTTATCGTGATTCTTAGCCGAATTATAAACACATTTATCAAACAGGGGTTATTTTTGAACGACGCATTACAAAGATATTTGATATCACTTCTTTTGGGCCAGGGGAATCAATCTCGAATTGTAACGTAGAACATTTTTCGGTTTTTATATTGGGCGGATGGAGAGTCAGAAATAAAATGTAAGGAGTTCACCTCTGGAATCTCATTTTCAATGAAAGTATAATAGGAATGAAATGCTCCGAAATTGCCACAGCTTCGTGACGTAAACACTCATTTAGGGTGCAAAATTATTTACTGATAATGTACAGTTAAAAGAAAATGTTACTTTATTACAAGGTAAATATAGAAAATATTGATTACCCTGGCAAAATGCCAAGGGATTCAACACCAAGGTAATCAATAAAAGTATGTTTTTTATCGATTGAGTAAAAAGTTAAAAGTTCTAAGCAATATTAATAAGATTAGTAAAGAGATATCCTTAATACCTTTCCGTTTGTAACAATAGCAAGATCCTGAAAAATCTTAAACAATTTTTTTATGCCGTCAGGGTAATAAAAGACCTAGTGAAACAAAACCAGGGGAATCAAATATTTACCTCCGTAATTTCGTCCACAGGCTAAGTGAGACGAGATCTTCCACCACGGCGTTTGAAGCGCGACTAGAACTTGCACGAGAACGAATATCTATGCTTCTCGACCGCTCCACTAGCGATCTATGCCTAGTGAAATCAAATATATAATCGTTATGAAATAAGCATATTCTCGGAAATAGATAAATACGTAACAACTGAGTATTTTTTATTTTATTTTATTTGGGAAAACAAACAATCGTACATTGTATATTAAATCTATGTATACAGTATGCTATGGGTAAATGTACAATCCACAGCGTTTCCACATATTACTAACTTATATTAGATACAGTTTTGGTTAAGTAAACAAATATATAACAATACAGTTTTTCGCTATTTCGCAATCTAGTATTTATATTCAAAAACTAAAACTTAATACATATAAATATTATTTACACTTAGGAATGCTTAGTTTTAACTTATTTTCAGTACAGTAATCAGATAATCTATTCAGGTCTTCCTGCAAAAGGTTACTATCAACAGAAAAATAAAAAATACGTAACAACTGAGTAATAGGTATTTGAGGGTTGCTACCAATACAGTAAATATTTAATCGCCCAATAGTGCTCCTATTCTCATCATCATCATCATCAGGCTATAATAGTCCACTGCTGGACATAGCCCTCCCCCAAAGAGCGCCATAGCGCCCTGTTTTCTTGCTCCTATATCTAATAAATATTAAAACGAGGTACTATTTCAGTATTGACGTAAATAAATGTTGTCTTTTGTGTTTGATAAAACTTTGGTCGATTGCAAATTTCTGTTTTGTTAAATTATTGGTATGTTTATTTTGCCTTTTACTTCCATAGCTCACTGTTGATTTTGATGTTCCGCGAGCTATTATAAAAGGCGTTTAAATCATGTCGTCATTATACATATAAAAAAATAAATAAAAAATCTACTTTCCTATTACTTTCGAGCTACACCAATTAGCCACGAGTGTTCCAAAACGCCACGAAATAAAGAATCCAATTAAGTTTTGACCTGTGATTTTTGACGTCAGCCACATTTCCATGTTTATAACCTTCACGGGTACAAAGGCTGGTGGCTGAAGGGTCGTAAGCCCCAAGTCCGTGACAAACGGTATCCCGAAAAGCTTTTATTGTAAACGTGGCGTGTCTTTGTCATAATTAAGGGGCCTCATCTTGTTCCATGATATTACTCAATTTCGCGCGTTAGGACTGCGTTTAGGGTAACCATATACTTGAACTTTCTTATTCAAATCGATGTTTTCGGATTTAGTAACGATTCATAAATCTTGGACTTTGTACAAGTCCAATAAAATCGGATTGCTTTCTAAGATTTCTCTAAGTTTGGTAATTTTCAGTACCTAACTGTATGGAGTTTGACATTGCTCTCTGTATATCTAGATTATCTAGGCCCCCGACGAAAGAAAACTCTTTCGTTGGGAGCCTAAATTTAAATATATTTTATTATATGAATTTAAATAGCTAAACAAGAAAACTCTTGTTTAGCTATTTAAATTCTTTGTTGTCATATTTATCAATTAATTTGTTATCCAAACTGCTCGGTAATGTTGCATGATGTAGCAAAAACGTGATCAAAGCAACTTTTATCTATTGTATAATTTTTAAATATCTTTTCAAGCTTGTTGATGTTGTATCTCAGACATCTCAGACACCGGCAAATTTATACTTACGTTATAAGATCCTAAATCCTTTTTGTATAAATCTGCGTTTCGGCTGTAAAACTATGCGAATTACAACGTTTCACTGCATTTTAGTTACCCGAAGACAAACTATTAATAGGTAGCAAATATCGATTAATATATGATCACATAACTACCTCTCCCATTCCTTCCATCTTTAAATCCTTTTTCTTACGATCAAAAACGCATGACTCAAATAATGCTCTTAGTATAGCAAATGATGATAAGCTACGAACACCAGTTAGGATCAGGTAGGCTGTATACTATAGTCCGCCAGTGTTCGTATTAGACGATTGATATTAAAATGTTTTTGCCTACTTTGTTGTTGTCATTGTTACATATATGTACAATATATACATAGTTAATGAGTAAAAATAGTTGTTGAGAACCGTAGATAATAGGAGAGAAAAGTTAATTGGCCACTTGATATGAAATGACGAATTTTTCAAAAATAGTATTTGTTTGAAAATTCAAGGAGGGAGAGAAATGGCAAGAAAATACCTTTGTCCAACAAGTGAAGGAAAAAGTGAGAGTCGACTCGTATTGAGAGGTTATCTTATGTTATCTTTTGTGTGTGGGCCAGTCAGTACAGACCGGCGACACTTAGACCCAGTGGGATCTTTTGTGTCAGCCCCAAGATTTATCCCTTAGCTATCTCCTTATGAATGTACTGCATCAGCCGCAGTGTACACTTCAGAGGGAGAAGCTTGAAGTCTTCAGGGTTTGGATATGCCAATCCCATTGAGAGGTTAAAAAGATAATTGTAATACAACCATATGTGGCGATTACTTCACCGACAAGAGCTATGCTCTTAAATTAATGAAGAAGACGACTTTTGTAGTATAACAAAATATAAGTCGACATTTTTGTATCAAGATTATTTTAGACTAATGACAAAAATGTATTTTAGACTAATGACAAAAATATTATTGAATAAATTATTAAATATTAAAAAAATATTTAATATTAAATTGTATAAATTTCGATATGGTTACCCTAGACGTTCAATAAATTTATTGTTGGCGTACCTCTTAAATGTTCATCTCGTTTGTAATATGGCTCCGTTACTCTGTTAAGAACTTTTCTTTGAACTGTTTGGAAACTTGATAAAATTACCAGAATTTGTAGAGACGGTATATTTTATTCAAAATTTTCCTTATTTTCGGTTCTAATAATACCGTAAAGGGTAATATAAGATACAATTTTTGTCTTCTTAAAAGTGGGTAGGTGGATTTTTACGCTTGGAAGTTTGTTACACATTTAAAACGGTGTATTGTTACAGAATTATTAAGGTTTTTCTTTAGAAAGTTTGCATGCTATTGGCTAATTATTTCTCTAAGTAGCCAGTATAGCTCCGAGGGAAGACAATTGAATCTGCAAGTCCGTCTGGAGACAAATGGAAAAATAATTCTGATTGCAATTTATGTAGTAAAATTGTTATTTAATTAATAAGGATAAGCAGTATTGATTGTAATATTCTCTATTAATGGTGTAAATGTATCCATTACAAGCTGTCCCACATAGTTTTACCCACGTTTGTGGTACCTGCTCTGTTTGCGTGGCTATACATATGTTACGTTTATACAAACTTAAGACATAAAATACTAAGACTTGGAGCGAACATTTAAAGATCACGATGTTTCGTAAATAAAACAATTTGATTTGATTTGAAGTTGATTTAATCTCACAATTTTTAGAACTGTATTCGAACTCGCAATACTTCTCTCATAGGCATTGACAAGCTAAGCACTTAAACTGTGTCCTCTGCCAGTCAAATATCCTCCCGGAATTATAAACAATTGCCTTCCGTTATGCCTTTAGCTTCACGTGGACGAATACATTAATATTCAAAGCTAATCCAGGAGCGCGAACAAACAGATCATGTAAATCCACGTCAGCGAGTTTTGTTTGTATAACGTCACACGCAGTTTGACGTATATCGTATATGCGTATAGGTCGTATATGACACGTAAGTACGACGCTTTTGTACAGTCAACGACGTAAGTGATGAACATTCCTGAGATGTTTAATTGCTGTAACATTCTAACTAATATTATAAACAGATTTTGCATGCGGCTTACTTCGCATTTTTTTATACAACTTATGTGGCACACAAGCATACGGCTCTAATGGTAATTGGTCACCGTAGCCTATGGACGCCTGCAACAACAGAGGCATCACTTGCGCGTTCCGACCCTTTAGGAAAGGAAGTGGTAAGGGGGAAAGAGGGTGATTGGGCCTCCGGCACTCTCACTCACCGAATGAAACACAACAGTAGGAATACTGCTATTTCACGTCGATATTCTGTGAGAGGGTAGTCCTTACCCGGTCGACCCGGCCCATTCATGCTGAAATCAGCGAGGCTCTACTACGCATATAATTTATGTAGCTTAGTAACAGTACTTTCTTTTGGATAAAAGGTATCCTACGTTCTTTTCTGTTCCCCTGACAACATATATGCGCAATTTCATGATAATCGGTCAAGTAGTTAAGGCGTGAATGCGTAACAAGGCAACAAACAAACTCACTTCCGCATTTATAATATTAGCTAGGATGCGAATGAGAGTTTATTAGTTTGTTGATCTTTTACGCCTTAACTACTCGACCGATTATCATGAATTTTTGTATATACGTTATCAGGGGTATAAAAAAGGAGACAGGGTGCCTTTCATCCGTAAAAAGTATTGTGTCCAAGGTACAATAATTTATTGACAAAATCTACATTAAGGTGAGCGAAGCCACGGGCAAAATATAGTATACAATAATGATCATTTTAATCTTTCTCAGAAGTAGGTAATAGATAGTTAAGGAATTTTTATTTTAATATGTCAAGTCAATTAAAATCTATTGTGGCTGGTCACCGGTGTGCCGCTGCGACTCAATAGGTTAATCACATTTTATCATCATAAAACTATAATAAGGCATAGAACTATAATAAGCAGCAATAGTCTAATGAGAGATGGTTGGACTCCAACGCAGAGGTCTCGAGTTTGATCCAAAGGCGCGCATCTCTGACTTAATTATTAAAGCTCGATTTAACGGTGAAGAAAAAGATCGTGAGGAAATCTGCAGGTTTCCTGACGATGTTTTCCTTCACCGTTATTCTCAAGTTTACGGTAAACTCTCAGATGTGCATGTCTGAGAGTTTTTAATGTTCTCGATGTGTAGTTCTAGGTGTGATATGTGAAGTCTTTCAACCCGCACTGGGCCAGCATGGTGGACTATTATAGCCTAACCCTCTTCGCACAGAGAAGAGGCCCGTGGCCGAGGCCCAGCAGTGGGACAGTTTAATACAGGGTTGACATTATAGAACTATAATTAAGTGTTTTCCATTCATAAAATACTGTTACAAATTTATTTCATGTTTAGGTACTTATGTCGCTGACTGTATGCCGCTTAAGCCCGTCGGTGTAAACTGAGTATGACGGCTGAGGCACGCGATGTCAAAATGTATTGTCTCGTAATTCAGCAGCAACATCTTCAGACGTTGTTTAATATGTTTCTATTACACTTGAATGTAATTTGACGTGGCTGACATGTAACGCGAATATTGTCTAAGGAGTCGGTGTGCTGTTAGGGTCTTTGTACATTGTGCCAAGCCTTGGCAGCACAGCCGCCAGCATCGGTGAGCCTGCAAAATGCAATGTAGAATTGCGATCTCAGGAGTATTCAATCGCGAGAGTATTTTTAGAGTTTCTGTAGTGAGAGTATAAAATGTAATGAAAGAAAAAATTATAGGCATAACAATTATTACAAAAAATTTGCAGTTATGTCGGTAAATACTTGAAAGTTATATAAAACTAAACGCCTGATGAATTTACAACGGCAAATAAGTAGGAACTAATAATTTTTTATTTTTTATTTTTTATTCTTGTTTTTTTTTGGAACTTTTACGCACAGCGTATGTCAGTTAATAATTGTTGTGAATAGAATAGAATTCGTTTATTTGTCAAACATAGGTGATTACAATTTGTGGTCTTAAGTCTATAATAAGAACGCTATGTTTTGCCATGAAGGCATACAAATGTTAATTAAAACCGACATTAAAAATACAATACAAAATAATTAAAATAAACATGAAATAATGAATATCCCTTTAGATTTAAATTACATAAAAATATTATTGATATTCATTCTTACATTATATTGTCGGATTATTATTACGCATTAATTACAATATTATGTCACAGTTTTTATTATTACATTATTCATAAGTTAAATTTATTATTCTATTAATGCCAAGGTTATTTTATTCAAAATTATTTTCATTCAAAAAATCTACAATATTATAATAAACTTTTTCAGTTAGTAATTTTCTCAGTTTTGTTTTGACATCAGAAAAACTCAATGATTTCCATGATCTGGGTAATTTATTAAATATTACTGGGGCCATGCAAAAAATACTCTTGCGCATGAGAGTCGTTTTAGCATCATGCAGACACAGTTTGGAATTGTCACGCCTTTTCCTGGGCATCATTTCTGACAACCGTGGAAATAAATTTGTATGAGCCTTTACGAACTTAACTGTTTCCAAAATCTATAGTGACGGTAACGTTAACAATTTATGATCTTTAAAATAAGGTCTGCAGCTGTCTGTTACTTTCAGTGCAAACATTGACCTAATGCATCGTTTTAAGCACGAAGCACTACGTCACTATCTGTGCTATTCCCCCAAAAATGATTCCATATCTAAGTATAGACTGGGCAAGACCATAATAGGCTGTAATAAACACATCTATATTCTTGACTGCTGCAAGTTTATTTAAGGCAAAAGCTACACTACTCAGTCTTTTACAAAGCGCCTCTACTTGAGGTTTCCAGTTTAATTTATGGTCAATTATTAGCCCAAGAAACTTTGTTGTACTAACTTTGTCAATAATTGTATCATTAAAATTAATATTCATGTTTTCAATTATAGGCATCCGTTGGGTGAAATGCATTATATTAGTCTTCTTTAAATTAATTTTTAAATTATTTTCGTCTAGCCAATTTACAATAGATATTAAAGAATTAGTAATGTCATCTTTGTACGTGTTTTTATCCTTACAAGTTACTGTCACAGTGCTGTCATCAGCAAATAGTGTCATCGGTTGTGCAGGTGCTTTAGGCAAGTCATTAATATATAAATTGAACAATAGAGGACCGAGTACACTGCCTTGTGGTACTCCATATATAGCATCGCGTTCCTCGGATCTAAATATTCTTTCTTTTTTAGTTTTAGTGTCAAATTTTCTAATTTCTGGAATTTGTTTACAATATTGGAGATATGATTTAATTAATTCTGAAAGATTTCCTCTAATACCGTAGGCTTCAAGTTTAGCTACCAAGGATTTATGGTGGACGCAGTCGAAAGCCTGCGTCATATCGCAAAATAAGGCGCAAACTGGTACTCTTTTATCCATATTAATCATAACATTGTGCAAGAATTCATAGATAGCCAGACTTATGCTTCTTGTGAGACTGAAGTAGGACCTTAACAATATACGAGATATTTCTGCAGCGTCAGTGTTGTACGGATAACACGTCGGGTCACTAAAAGTAAGGGTAATCACACTTACCATCAGGCAGATCGTATTCTTATTTTCGACTCAAATACAAAAAAAATCTAGGCTATTTTTTTAGAGCAATTTTTTATTTTGTTTTGAGCAGCTATTTATTTTTCTTTAGATTATCTATTTATTTTTCTTTCAGGTCAAGCACCCTAATATTGTACATTAAAATGAAATACGCAATATTTCGGTAGCTTTTTGGCAACCATGGTTACACCTTGTGCTTGTAACCGGAAACTATGTGAAAAAGTTTAAATATAAGGAGATAAAATTCGTTAATTTACAGATTTTACTGTTTCATCTAAAACTATTGCACCTAAAATTCGAACATAAAACTAGAAATTGCGATAACTTTACAAATACCAATGTCACATCCAACTTTGCACTTACCGTATGGAATAGATAAAGAATTATACTATTTAAATTCATGCAATTTAATATAGTTTTCTTAACTAGTAGTCAATGATATTACATAAAGAAGCAGATATATTACTAACGCACAAAAAGTGAAGACTCAGAAATGATCCAATCCGACATTTTTTTTATTGTGACCGAAACAAAATCGGTTCAATAAAATCCTTTGCACAACAGTCCAAGCAGTATTTGAATGATTTGATTGGAGTTGGTTTGATGATGCTATTTCTTCCACATAAGATACTTAATCAAATTTTTACCACACGTACAGTTATTAATAACAAAAAAGTATGATTCAGATTTTCAACGTCCATTACTATGAAAGTGACATATCTAGTATATTATCATTAAACTAGCTGTAACACGCAACTTCGTCCGCGTGGAATTTAACAAAAAATAATTAAATTAAAAGTAGCCTTAGTTCTCCTTATAACATCATCTATCTGCCAGTAAGTCCCGTCAAAATCAGTCCATCCGTTTCAGAGATTAGCCGTACCAAACAGACACAAACATTTTTACAATTGATTTTATGATATAACTACCGTATGTACTTTCATATGCATGTAGTAAACGGCTGTTATTTCGACATTACAAACAAACACTTAAATTTTATTTATTTGTAGATAAAGTCAAATAAAAAAGAAGACATTTCTTCACAACGAAGGTACAATATTCGCGAAGAAAGGACGTATTGTAACACAATATATTTCTTCAAGGGCGAAGATAGGAGAGAGTGAAACAATGAAACTTTTATAAGGAATGTTGTTGTTTTAATACCGTAGCGAATACGCGGAGAAATTGGCATTCAACGACATTTACACTCTCGCAAGTACTTGCCAACTCGTATAAAAATTGTGTAAATAATATTCAGCTACGACTCCTCACGACTTTGTGAAATTCTTTGAAATACGCGCTTGAATACACACCTTTATTTAACGCTGGTGTTTGCCCGCGGTTGCGCTTGCGTAAAAGTAGGTTAGGTTAGGTGTAACAGTACTTTTTTTAAATAACATATTGTCTATGTTACTCGGTGATAATATAGCTTACTAATGGTGAAAGAATTTTAAAAATCGGTTGTGCAGTTTCGAGTTAAATCATTACAAACAAACAAATAAAAAATCAAATCTTAGTATAGACTAGGTTACCCATGTTAATTTTCTATCACTCGGGAATACTACTTTTCTCTGAATTAAAGGTGCTCTGTGTCCCTTTGCTATACCCTTGACAACGTAAATGCGAAATTTCATGATGATCGGTCGAATAGGTAAGGCGTGAAAGCGTAACAAACAAACTCACATTCGCATTTTTAATATTAGTTACTAGCTTTTGCTAGCGGCTTTGCTCGCGTAAAAGTTGGTAAGGTTAGGTTAGGTATAACAGTACTTTTTTAAATAAATTATAGCCTATGTTACTCCGTGAATTATAGCTATCTAGTAGTGAAAGAATTTTAAAATCGATTGATTATTTTTGAGTTAAATTATTACAAACAAACAAACAAAAAATCAAATCTTTCCTCTTTATAATATTAGTATAGATTGTGTAAATAATATTCAGGTACGACTGCTTCTTTGAAATACGCGCTTGAGTACACACCTTTCTTTAACATTTTTTTATAGACACGCTTAGCAGTTTTACTCGATTCGTATTTACAACCGTCCGAAGTCTGGCGTAAGTAAATGTTTGGTGCTAAAGCAAAATACATCTAAGATTTTTCTCAAAAGGTCTTAGACTTAAATCGTATAAGCCGATCTTAAGTTCCAACTACTAAAGTAAAAAGTACATACGTGATCGATTTTCGCATACATATAGGTGTGTGGTATTATTCACCTACCTTTCGGCAAATATATTTTATGTCCTATGTAATAATGAGCGATTTTACTGCCGTTTAATTAGCCAAACAGCTGCTTTCTTCCTTTATTAAAAAGACAACATCCGCGTCAGAAATAATCTCTATGTCACGGGAAACTTTACAAATATTCAAACAACGGACAAAAAAAATACAAGGACTCGGGGCAACCATTTGTGAATCAGAAATTTTTGTCCCTAGTGGGATTCGAACCCACAACACTCGGCGTAGTCGATGTGCCAAGGCAACCACTTAAACCACTACGTTGCAGTTGTATGTGTAGTCGCAAATATGTTTCAAGTGCCACGTAATAAGGAGCTATTTCATGGCCGATGATCGCTAATGTACTGCGATAGATATCTATACTAACTAGCGGTCGCCTAGTGCTAGAAATTCGACCAAAGTTTGCCTGTAAGATATTGCTGACATATTATGTCATTATACATATATTGATATATGTAACCATAGTTACGCGCTTCGACTGCGTGTGTCAAATGCATGGTTGTGTGCATGTAGTGTTTTTTCATTAATTTAATGTATTTCTAATACATATTTAAAAAAATATTAGCATTCGTCACTTCTTCTCTGTCTATACTATAAGCACAAAAGAAATACGTATTTCTTTTGTGCTATAAGTGTGCGAAATTTCATACTCCTCCGTCCGCCCAATTTTCGTAAAAAGGGATCCAAAGTTTTCGTTTCACGTATTAATATATAGATATTATAAAGCTGAAGAGTTTGTTTGTTGAACGCACTAATCTCAGGAACTACTGTTTCGATTTGAAAAATTCTTTTAGTGTTGGATAGCCTATTTATCGAGGATGGCTATAGGCTATATAACATCACGCTACGACCCACGGGAGCGGTGCAGTAATGATAAACGCGGCTGAAACCGCGGGAACATCTAGTTTATATACCTATATAACTATATATATAGTTTATATATTTCATGAGATTTTAATAGTTTGAAACTAGAGTCAATCATAAATATTTGATACTAGTTTACGTACCTATTAGAAAGTTTCTAAAACTAGACTTACCGCTACCCAGCTAACATATTAAATCAACATTTTCCCCTAAAACATTATTCGGTATCTCTAGTCACTAATTGTTATTACTCTAAGGTACTTACTTTACCTTATATCTCATGCCTATTATGTCATGCTCTGACAAAATATATTCTACAAGAGACGTTACATTATGTAACAAGAGTCTGTCAGGCCTCGGTCTCGATGTCAGCGTTTGCGGGGCGGTGGCGGTGGCGGCGCGTTTCAATGCATTGATTTATATGGAACTGGCCTCGAAGGCAGCGACCGGCGCGGCGAGCTGCGGCGGGGATCTGCATACGAACGGTCCGCGCCAGTCTAGTGGTGCCCGCGCGTCTGCATTGTGCATTTTATATTTTGCTTATTAACGACCGACGTTTGTATCAAAAAGGTGTTGTCACCGCTGTTTGGACATTTCGTTCGCGAACAAAGACAATAACTATTTATATTGCTGTACTAATTTCTCATAACAAAACACTACGCCGCTCTAGCGTCGAGCGACCTGCTCGCTGGCTTCGAGACCGTAGCCTTAGACGCAATGTTATGATGGGCCGTTTGAAGGCTTAATGAGAATTTCATTAATCACATTTTGCAAATCTAATTTCAAATTGTGGTTAAAATAATTTGAATGATCAAAGTTGGATAAGACAGGAAAACAAGTTGTCTGATTGGTTTTTGTAAATAAATCTTATTTCCTTTGCATTGAGCGGCTGTGGACCTTTTGTTGAAATTTTGATTTATTTTTACTATTTATAATTTATTACCAAATCGCGTGGTGAAACAATTACACAGCTACAGTTACAGTTTGCCTTAACCCTTAACTACTCGACCAATTATCATGCAAATTCACATATGCGTTTGTAAGTTTTGCCTGGTACCACCTGGTACATGTATGAGGACATACATGACATCAGGATGGACGAGTGTAAGGTTTTGATTTATTTTACCTCAATTAAAATAGTAGAATAAAATAAAAGCACTCTGGCAACACTATCGATACGTTATAAAAACATCGAACCTCGGCATTATGGGGGGATTCTTATTTTTGAGCTCAGGTCGATAACAACCTAGAGAACAGTGTTTTCAATAAGTGCGAAAAGTGTTATAGTGCAAGCAAACTGTAAATAAGGTAGATTACCAAAGTGATGTATTTATACAAATTGAAAGTGAAATAAAGATATTGTGAAAAACAGAAATATCCTGATGCAGTTTTATTATACGTGAAGTAGTATTACACGTCGTCAGAGGTACAGAAAAGGACATAGGGTACCTTCTATACAGTTACCTACTGTTACTGTGGGATAGAAAATTGACGTAACTTACGTTTACGCGAGCAAAGCCGCGGGAAAATCTAGTTCTATTATAAAATAGGAATATTAAGATACATGGCTGGTTTAGGTAGCGTCGCAAAACTCCTTAGCATCGCTGTCGACTGGAAATTGCGTTATACTTACCTTTGGGTGGATCTGAGATAGCACCCGTTCTATGAAAATATTGATACAAAACAAGTATGGATGTTTGAGATGCCAGTATCACGTATATAACTATTAAAGATTGCCTTTGTCTTAGAAAAAAACAATTTCATTCGTTAAGTTTATAAGGCTAGTGTGAATGGAACAGTCGCAAGAGGAAAACCTGGCGAACGTTACTCGATCAGATCGGAGGCGTTCTGGACAAAGGCCAGGTTAAGAGCTCCTTGAACCGACGGCGTGTATGAAGAATGTGATAAAGTGAATGAAGCCAGAGAAGTGTATCAGGATCGTAGCAAATGGAAATCCCTAGTCTCTGCCTACCCCACTGGGAAACAGGCGTGAATCTATGTATGTATGTATGTAAATTTTTAGAGAGTGCAATTTGAGTGTTTGTCTAAGTAATGTATTTTTTGTCTTAGTACTACATTATTTTTTTTAAATTAGCCTGTAAAAGCAACGTATATATCCTAATCCTATCTAATATTATAAATGCGAATGTGACTTTGTTTGTTTGTTACAGTTTCACGCCTTAACAACCCGACTGATCATTATGAAATTTTGCATAAACGTTGTCAAGGGAACAGAAAAGTACATGGGGTCCCTTTCATCCAGAAAAAAGTACTGTTGCTATCCTAACCTAACCTACACTTACGCGAGCGAAGCCACGGGCAAGCTCTAGTCAATAAATAAATTGATCATAATATACAAAGATACGTGACGCTTAGTCCCATCATTCTGGTGCTAAGAACTACTTTCATGTCAATTTGTAAAGAAACCACAGTATGCAAAAATACATAACACTTTTATTGTCAACAGATGCAAAAGTATCAACGCCTCGTTTCTCTGGCTCGTCTTGGCTTGCGCTGCGCGCACTCCGCGGTGCGTATAAGCGTGTACGAGTACGGATACGCGTACGTCCAGAACGCGCACGTGGCGTGCTACTGCTTACTGGAGAACATGATGACCTCTCTGGAGATTACCTGGCATTGATGCTGAGGAATGGACATGTTGAACTCAGGTGAGTGAGAGATAAAAAGTAAGCTTATACTGCGTCTTAATAGCGACGGTTTGAGAACAAGCTGGTCCCGGCGGTTTCATCCATGTTTATGATTAATGCTCCGTTTTCAGGGTTCGTGATGTTATATAGCCTGTACCCTTCCATGGGTCCGATAGCCCAGTTTATGACGACAAGAAAAGGGCTATCAAATGCAAAAATATTTTTTGAAATCCGACTGGATGTCTCTGAGATTTGCACTTCCAAAAACAATCTCCTTACCTTTATCAGGTATATTATAGTACAAATCTGTGGTACCTACAAATCCAAGGCCAAGCAGAGACTTCTGATTATAATTTGCCAATTTAATGATACGACTAATGAATCTCTCATTAGTCGTATTATAAAATTTCATGTATAAGTATTATAGGTACTAAATTGCATATTACTCGATGACATCTTAGTTCTCGGAATGTATGTGCTATTCAGAAATGCCAATTATGGGTCTAGCACACGACACGGGTGACATGTGTAACCTTTTATACAAGTTTTATGTGTCATGTAAACGACCGACGCGCGACGCTAGTAACTAACACACTGAAATAATTTACTCGCTTTTGTAGCTTACGCACGTAGCCCGCGCTAGTTGCTTGCATTGTCGCGTTCGTACGTTGTACGCGTTCTATGTATATGTGCTTTTTATATACAAAGCACTTATACATATCGCACGCCCAGTGCAATAAAGGCGTAAAAAGAATACGCTAACTTTAGAGAAGAACAAATAAACTGTTTGATCTAATACACATATTTATTAAAGGAATTATTTTTATAAACTTTTAGTGAAAGAAAGACATAAGAAAGATAATGGTGCCAATTCTGTTGTCACAAAATTCTCTAAACTTAACTAAAAATCACTAAAATTTAGTTTAGTCCTGTCACTTTTAACGATTTCAGAATACGAAATGTCGTTTGACAGGACTAAACAAAATTTTAGTGATTTTTAGTTAAGTTTAGAGAATTTTGTGACAACAGAATTGGCACCAGTGTATTTTTATAAAATTTTAAGTATTTAATTAGGCTTATAGATAGGATAGTAATATCAAACTCTTTGACATCAAATGTTTTTTTGGTATGAAGCCTTTTGTCAAATGATAACGGCTATATTTGAGCTTGTATGTTATCTTAACTTGCACTATTCGCATATGCAATTAAAAAAATCAACGTGATTAAACTTACGCCTTTATTGCACTGAGGGTGCGATATGTATATACATAAACATAGAGCACATAACTCGCAAACTTGCACCGAGCGTATGCACCAAAAGAAACGTCATATTTCTTCAACGGATGACATTGTCTCTGTCATCCCTTTAAATATAACTGAGATGGCATGTTTTAAATTGGTTGAGTGCTAAACGTATTTTGTGAGTCCTTATGCAAGTAAACTTAAGGGTATACTAAAATTACTTCAATATTAGTAAATGGTAAATAATTTAAAAATAGTGCCCGTTTTGAAAGCCTTTTATTAAATAAGGCGTCATTAGATTAGACCTAATAGAAAGAGTGACATATCTATACTTCTATACTAATAATATAAGCGGACAGATTCGATTTTTTGTTTGTTTGTTTGCAAGGATATAAGTAAAAAACTATTAAACCGATTTAAAAAATTCTTACACCATTGATAATATACTTTATATTATCACCAAGTAACATATATTTTATTTAAAAACTGTGTTACTAACGGAACACCTACTTTTACGTGAACGAAGCCCGGGGCAAAAGCTAGTTTTTAATAAAATAGCCACTGTACCTTTTTGCTAGTGCAGCGAAATTTTCTCAAGTATTTTTGCAGTTTCACAATCATTTTGAACTAGTGTAGGAAGTCTAATCGATCTTGATATTGAGATGCCCATCCCCTTCTACCTACAAGAGGCAATATCATTATCCACTTACCGAAAAATACATTATGTTGATGTAACTATAGCGCTGTGTGCCCCAAAGCCCCAAAGGACAGAGGGGAAACATGGGGCCGATCGGTGAACTAGTGTTGTAGTGTGGAGCAAATGTATTAAAATGAACATTGGAGGCAGTGGCACTCAAAGGATACCTGTAATAATATTGAATCATATGAAGATTCTATGACCTCGCGTTCGATAATCGATTTTTATTTTTACCGATTATTAATCGTATAACAATCAGGATAATTCGAATAATACGGTTGTTATAATATTGCGAATCACCGCCAGTTGTGTTAAATCTAATAAAATGAAAATTAAACAATGAGCTAGTGGTGTACAAAGGCTACGGAAAATAAAATTAAATCATATGAAAATTCTGTGACCTCGCATACAATAAGCGATTTTAATTTTTATCGATTATTGTCCGGATAACAATCGTATAATTCGGTTGTTCACATATTGCGAATCATCGCTAGGTGTGTTCTGCTAAAATAAATATTGAACAATCAGCTAGTGTTACGCAAAAGCTTCCGAAAATAAAATGTTATTATTTAAAAAATATTCGGCTGTGCATTCGATAGTAGTTCGTATTTACCTATCGTATAGCTAAAATAATTCGGTTACTATTATATTGCAAATCGCTAGTTGAGACAAAATGTATATTTATTACCACACTAGATTTTGCAAGCGGCTTCACTCGCACAAAAGATCTAATCAATAAGTTTCCATCTCTCGAGTACAGTACTTTTTTTCTGGACGAAAGGTACGCCGTGCGTCCGTATGTCCTTTTCTGTACCCCTGATAATGTGTATGCGACATTCCATGATGATTGCTCAAGTATTTAAAGCGTAAAAGCCTTACAAACAAACAAACAAACTTACTTTCGCATTTATAATATTAAGTTAGGATCACATTGCATTCGACTAAATGTCACTCAGACTCAAAATGTATATCGGTCAGTTGCAACTTTTTACCTCGCGGGTTTCGGCACCACGACGTTCCATTGTGCTGTCCATATTATAAAGGATAGATTTTTAGAGATGAGAAACAACTGACTGCTGGATAAATACTGCATATATTTGGACAATAGAACAGATTGGCACAAACGTGTAATGGAGGGTTGTAAGTTTTGCGATGACGCCTGGTTTCAAGCACTTGCCGACAAGAGACAGAAACGTCATCTAGGTGGCTTAGCACCAACCGCCGTCGATTTCTCTTGTCGAGCCTGCGGTAGGTTATGTCGCTCTCGCATCAGTTTGTACAGCCACGAAAAGAGCTGTTTCACAGGCCGTCACACGCCATGAATCGTCTGTAGTAGACGTATAGGCCTATATACAAGACTTACCTATGGCCTAGTTACTACTAGTACTCTACATCACAATATTATCAAGTGTATACAAATACATACAAGAAATACTATTACTGAAAATACTCTTAATGTTAATACAATTAAATCAGTACCCACACCACTCTTCCTTAATTCAATAAATATCAAGCGCTGTATCAATACAAACCAATTATGTCATAATATATGACGTCATAATATACCAGTCAAAGCCTGATATTAACTACAGCTATTAATTAAGCGGAGTGTGCGCTGTATCGATTCCGGATTACATGCTACGATTCGTAATTAGTACTATGCTTTGTATGGCCAGATAACTAATCTGGACAATAATTCATTTTTCTCTTTTCTATTGTCTATAATATCGATTTTATTCGCCTCGTTGCTAGTTTATAATAATAAAAAGCCGCTCGCATCGGTGTTGCCCTCTGCTGTTGGCTTGTATGCCTATGGTGGCTGTTCAGGCGGCCCATCTAGTGAGTTGGCGAGTCACCGTCTGCCCATCTGATTGGTGCTAATGGAGTATTCAGGGCAGACGTCGTTTTTCATCTAAACGTTACAGTTACATCGGTAACTATAGATGAAAAACGACCGGATGTTTTGACGTTTGATGGACCGATATATACCTATCAATATGTTTGTCGGCCTCGATGGCGTAGCGGTTAGTGTAACCGACTGCCACACCTGAGGTCGCGGGTTCGATTCCCGCACAAGTCAAACATTTGTGTGCATGAACATGGATGTTTGTCTTGGTCTGGGTGTTTCTATGTATAATATGTATATATTTACAAAAAAAAGTATATATTTATGTTTATCTATTGTCTAGTACCCATAGTACAAGTTCTACTTAGTTTGGGCTAGATGGTGTTGTGTGTATGTGGTAGAATATAGAATAGAATAGAATATACCGGTCCATCAAACGTCAAAACGTCCGGTCGTTTTTCATCTATATGTGTATGGGTGTTTGATGGACCGGTTGATATCGGTCTACGAAACACCCATCCACATAACCCAGAAGTATTAGAGTACATATATAGCAATAGTCCAACGCCGGCTGCGGCTAGTACTGTAGCGTACCGTAGGTGTTCCATCACACTTTAGATTAAAACTCTCGAATGGCCTTTTCACGTTGGATCCATGTCTCAGTATAAGCCGCCCAAAAGGCCAAATTTTTTTCTAATATGCCGTCAACTGTCGATCGACCTCCTAGAAGTCTATGTCAAAATACGAGCCTCTGTCGAGACGCCTCTAGGAGGCGTCCGATCGACCTCTAAAAGGTGTCTAAACAGATGCGTATATTTAGCATGTTTAAATTATGACTGATTTATCTAACCTTAACAAAATGGCATAAAATCACATGCTACGTATATTAAACAAATGAATATCTGTTCCTTGAAGTGACAGTTGCGCAATGTTGCGGCCATACATTCGAGCGGTTAAGTTAGAAAAATATCTGTGATAGAAACATAACAATAGTTTATTTATTTCTCTCTTCACAAATAATATTGGTAGATTAAATTAAATAGTAATGTATATAAAAGGTAATTTCTTTATAAGAGACTGGAGTCTATACTAGGAATAACCCTGTATGACAGATCTAGCACCCAACCAGAAGATTCAATATTAGAACAAAGATAATATAAGTACCTAACAGTTTTTAAATTTTCTCATAAACTAAAGATTGAAGCCACATCGGTAGGACTTTCTTGCATTGATGTTTTAATAAGTGGATATATGGGCATGATTCGGTTTTATTGATATAAGTTTCATCTGAGACTATATTTCCTTATCTTCAAGCATTATTTTTTAATGTACGATGTAGAAACAGCGCTTTCTAATAGGTATAGGTCTTATTCGAGTGCGTACTCTAACAACCCATAGAATAGAACACATTAGGGCAACAGTTGCTTTTAAATTTATTGCAATTAAATTTATTTTCGCAATTGTTACCACCGCATCATCATAACCATCACGGCAATGGAACTAATGCGAACAAAGCATTTCTTTATTAATAAACAATTTTTACATTGTGTGTGACTATACATAAATATAAAAATGTCATAAATACTATAATTCAATAATATTTAAACAAGAGAATAATAATGAAACTTAAAAATAATTTACAAGTCATCTAGCGAGTAGAAACATCTCGTCAGTAGATAAGCCTTCAGCTCTACCTTAAATGTACGATTATAGAAACTAATCTTTAAATGTCAGGATAATTTGTCGGCCTCGATGGCGTAGTGGTTCGTGTAACCGACTGCCATGCCTGAGGTCGCGGATTCGATTCCCGCACAAGTCAAACATGGTCTGGGTGTTTCTATGTATAATATTTATGTATCTACAAATAAAAAACAGTATAATATATGTATGTTTATCCATTGTCTAGTATTCATAGTACAAGCTCTGCTTAGTTTGGGCTAGATGGTGTTGTGTGTATGTGATAGAATATTATTAGATATTATTAATTTGTTGAAAATGTTTATCAACATTTTATGACAGCTATGTTTAAATATGTAGTATTTTGTTTTCTTTATTTCTTTCTTTTACTGTTTCAAATTCATTGTTGGTAGGTATCTATACTAACATCATAAAGCTGAAAAGTTTGTTTGTTTGAACGCGCTAGTCTCAGGAACTACTGGTCCGATTTGAAAAATTATTTTAGTGTTGGATAGCCTATTTATCTAGGAAGGCTATAGGCTATATAACATCACGCTACGGCCCACGGGGACGGCGCAGTAACCGAAACCGCGGGAACATCTATCATGGTATAAAGTAGCAGTTAAGTTTGTCGCCGGTAATATAATTTAATTTGGTTGTTAGGAATTTCTCATAACAACATGGAGTCAGGAAATATGCCCAATTAATTATTTGTACTGCCCAATTATTGGTGTTTAGATATTTAAAGGATTGACAATACGCGCGTTATCTATATATTAATACGTGAAGCAAAAACTTTGTACCCCTTTTTACGAAAATTGCGCGGACGGAAGACTATGAAATTTGGCACAGTTAAAGTTTATATGGAGAAGTAGGGGCGAATCCTAATATTTATATAAAATATGCATTAGAAATACATTAAATTAATGAAAAGATACTACATGCACACAACCATGCACTTGACACACGCAGTCGAAGCGCGTAACTATGGTTACATATATCAATATATAATAACATATATCAGCAATATCTTACAGGCAAACTTTGGTCGAATTTCGAGCACTAGGCGACCGCTAGTATTTATAAATTCACATCATTCATTTTTCTTTATCATGTGGTTGATATTGTAACGATTGGATGCGGGTGGCCCAAGATCGTTCTGTGTGGAAAACCTTGGGGGAAGTCTATCTCCAGCAATGGACGTCTTTCAGCTGAGATGATGATGACATTATAATGAAAATTATTATTTAGAAATATTTCGAGATAATAATAATAATATAATAATATAATATAATAATATTCTATCACATACACACAACATCATCTAGCCCAAACTAAGCAGAGCTTGTACTATGGGTACTAGACAATGGATAAACATACATATATACTTTTTTTTTTGTAAATACATACATATTATACATAGAAACACCCAGACCAAGACAAACATTCATGTTCATGCACACAAATGTTTGACTTGTGCGGGAATCGAATATATATGCACTACTGCAAAAAACTAGCTTGCTTTTTTACATGCGGGTGTTTTCGGTGCGTATTTCGTTACGTTGCCAAATCGTCATTCATCTTAAGTAACATTTGTAGAAAGGTTAAAGTTTTCTTTGATCCGTTTGAATATAAATAAGTTTCTACTTTCGGGTCTTAAGAAGCAAAGAAAACGTCTCAAGAACGTATCGACCGTGAGACGAAGGAGTCACCCAACTACTTTTATTTACTTTAAAAGCCTACAATCGAGGTGTAGGATAGGGCCTCCCCTCACGAGGGTGAAAAACTGCAAGCTCGCTTTATAAGACGAAAAAAAACTAAGTTTATATTTAGTCTCATTGCTTTGTATATATTTCGGCATTGAAACTGGTTTGTTCGTTTGAAACTGAATTTGACAAACTGATGAACGTGTATTAAGAACTAGGTTTTGCCCGCGGCTTCGCTCGCGCTTGTCTATATTTTGCTGCTAAATTTATACCCCTCGGGCACAGTACTTTTTTCTGGATGTAACGTGCCGTATATCTTTTTCTGTATCCTTGACAACGTGTGTACGAAATCGCATGATGATCGGTCGAGTAGTTAAGACGCGAAAGTGTAACAAACAAACAAACTCTCATTTATATTAATAATATAATAAGTTAGTATGTAATTTGAGAGAATGAAGCTATAGAAATATGCCAGAATAGCAAACTGTAGTGACGAACACAACAAGATGATGAGATAAATAGATACACAGCCCCTGTGTATCACCAGCTCCGCTGCTTAGGGTCATAGCTTAAGGTCATAGGTTTAGGTAGTATTTCTTAATAAATGTGTTTCTACAGGATATACCACGGGAGTGCTCTGAAGAGTTATTACACCTTATCCTGCCCTCACCTTTCCTATCCAGAACAACGCGTGCTGAACTCAGATGCCATCCTTACACGGTAGATTCGATTAGAGCGCGCACCAACAATTTTGGGTCCTCATACCACTGCCGAACGATCAAGGCATGGAATTCTCTGCCAAGGCACGTGTTTCCTTCTTCCTTCGATCCTGCGTCCTTTGAGGTGGGCGTGAAAAAGCAACTTCTCAGGCCGACAAAGTAGAGACTTCAACATCGCCTCAGCTGCTATGAGTACGGTGTGGAGGCCACTGCTCTTAGACCACATTACTGCTTACCATCAGGCAGATTCTGGTCATTTTGACGGGCAACATAGAAACAGAAACCTTTCGTCTTTTTCATACATGATGTTTATCGTTTAATGCATGTTTGTTTGTTCAGGTTTGACTGCGGCAGTGGTGCTGGCATACTCAGGTCACCAGAGCCAGTGCGACTTGGACATTGGAACACTATCTCAGTGTACAGACACCGTTGGGATGCGTGGTTGAGGCTTAACAACGGGAAGAGGGTTCGAGGAAGATCTAAGGTAACTGTTATTTATTTGTACGTACTTCATGAGAAAAGTTGTTTATTTGTGGAGTATCTATTATGTATAGCTATACGTCTACGTATGGAATACTTATGCAGGTTTCCTTACGATGTTTTCTTCACTTTTTCTTTCGTGAAAACGAGCGAAAATGTTTTTAATATGCGTATTGTTTTTTAAAGACAGCTCCTCCACTAGGAATATTAATTCTTGTGTCGCGGAGGACATTACACACATTCATACAACGGACACAAAACACCCACAATCGAAACAAGTATTTTGTTGATCACACAATTTTTTGTCTCATATGGGGATCAAACCCATAAAACTAGGCGTGGTGTCAGGCTACTACTTAAGCCACTACGCAAATGGATGACGTTGTCGTTTAAGTGGTAGCCACGCCATAGACTCTGCGCCGAAAGTCGCAGCTTTGAGTCCCAGACGAACAAAAACTGGCGTGCTCTACAATTGTTGCGAGTCTAGGTGTTATTTAATTTTGTGTCTGTTTTTTTAAATATTACAGAACTGCGATACAGGATTTTTAAACTGAACTTGTCTTCGTAAACACAAAACAAACAAATATTATGTCTATATGTACGTTAAGTAATAAAACAGGGAGGTTTCCTTACGACGTGTCTGTCAGCTATAATTACATTTTTAATACGTAAATAATTGGAAAACGGGCTCAAACACATGTCGTTAGCTACGTTAAGTCACACGTAATGGAACTGACCTTATTACCCTCTACGTGACCTGGTTTAAATAATATTAGCCTTGTATTAATCTGTCCCACTGCTGGATACCGGCCTCTTCTCAGTGTGAGAATGGTTAGGCCATATTCCACAACGCTGGCGCACTGCAGGTTGGCAGACTTCAAATTTTTAATTTTTATTTAATTTTTATTTAATTTATATTTGATATATATATATATCAATTACATACTCATCAATTACATATATATATCAATTACATACTCATATATTACGTATGTATTTTTTATTTCTTTTATTTTTTGAATGTGGAACATGTTAAAGAGTAGCTGATGTACGTCCGGGCGTCACTTGGGGTTACCACATAACATCAGGGTTGGTTTGAGGTATTAACCGCAAACCAACAATAAACCTGAGTGGTAACCTTATTTTTCATTATGTATGTACTTTTTTTTGTTTTTTGCTGTGTTATAATATTTGTCTGTATTTTGTGTACCTATATTTTGAAAAATAAAAATACTTACTTATTTACTTACTTACATACCTTCGAGAACTTTTATGGAGAACTATCAGATATGCAGGTTTCCTCAAGACGTTTTCCTTCACCGATCAAGCGATCGATAATTTACTATTTAATATGCATATTAACTTAGAAAAGTCAGAGATGCGGGCCTTGGGTTCGAACTCGAGACCTCTGCTTGGCAGATCATCGGCCTGCCATAAGGCTATTGCTATTTTTCTGGGTACCTGGTTATATAATCCAAGAAATTTGGATCTGATCGATCAGTACACTGTAGCAGCGAGTTGGCACACCGTGGAAGGTTTAGTCGGTAATACCCAGGGCTTTCCATCTTTATCCAGTTGAGTCTGACATAACCTCTCCACTTCCTTTTTCCACGGAGAGGTGTGCGTCAAAGCATTAGGTATCCCACGTTAAAAAAAACTGGTGTTCTAACGCTACTGAACCACGAGGCAATTGAATAACAGCTATTGTAAATTCTATCTAATCGTTCTCTGGCAGAGAGTAGGTACTACACAACTCGTAGGTTGTTTTGATTCTTTAAGCTCGACTACCGTCGAAGAAAAGCGCAATCAATTCGCTCTACATTTTCTTTGTCCGAGCTTGAAGAATCTCGGCTCGAAGCAATTGGCCGTATAATACGTTTTAAAAAGGAGTGCTCTGATTGTTTGGTCTATTGAATGACGCGACGGTGGAATTTCAAAGGAAAACGCAGTCTATCACGTTTTGTGTCTTCCATTGTATTCTTCAAGTTATTTGTCGTATGGATAAAATGTGGTGACATTCAAATAGCTAGTCTTAGATTATTACTTTTTCCGTTCGTTCTATATTTAAATATCCGAATGAATTGAACAGATTTTATTTAATCAACGACTATTTCTGTATGCATAAACTCTTTGGTAATATTTCATCATTTGTCTAAAAAGTTATCTAGTTATACTAAATTCACTCGATGATCACGTTGACCTAAACATGCAAATATAAATAATAAGATGCTCTTCTTACTGTATTTTCGTTCAGATAAAATTCAGTTCTAATAATATTAGTTTTCTTTTGCTTTTCATGTTACAAAGTTTAAGCGTAGACTAATTTTGTACTCAACAGCACAATAATTAAGTAAGTATGATGACGACACAGTAAGCGAATCAATATGGTGGCGATTAAATACAATCTTAATTTTTTAAATGTAAATTCGAGTGCAATTTTAAATACGAATGTTTATATTCAAACATATGCATATTTTATTATTAATATATATTTTAACGATAAAACCAGCTATAAAATTTATTTAAATCCTTACATTGTAGCAAATTCCCTATTTCGTACAAACAAGAATCGAATCTGTAAAATACTTAAAGCGAAGTGGTACTTAAATGCTCAAATTACTGAGGATCGTGCCTCCTTATAAATTAACTCTAGGTACGTATTTAATTAAATCTCGAGAAGATTGATGTAACGAGGAAACAAGAAATAACAAAGTAATAAATACATTGATATATTTTTAAGACAATATTTTTATAAATGGTCCTTTAAATAATCTGTAAGTAACAACAAATATTTTTTATTAATAAAATAATAAAATTGTAATTGATATAATATATAGGAAATAATTATATAAGAAAAATAATGTAATAATAATAATAATAATAATAATCTTTATTTGCTAGAAACACGGTTACAAAGATGTTTAATTAATAAAATAAGCACAGCATGTCTCACCGTATGAACGGTATGCAAAAATTAATATTTATGATTAACAATAATGTGAATATTAAATAACATCAAAATAACAATAATACTGTCTGAATAAAAATAAATATTGTCCTTAAATAATTAGTATAGCGAATTTATGTCATGAATTAAATTACATTGAATACGGAATTATAAAATTGTATTAAATTATAATGAAAACATATAATATCATTATTTACATTGAATTATTAATTAAATTATGTATAAGTCTGTTATAGTATATGTATTTGTGTGTATTATTATGAGCATAGCTATACAAGTAATAAAATAACTAGGTTAATTAGGATTATAATAGTCTCTACATAAGCGTGGGTTGGTGGTTGTAAGGAGTCTTTATAGAAGTTATGAAAGCCATAACAATTTCTTTTTAAATTTTCCTCTGTCCGTATGTTTGTACCCGCATCGAATCAAAATGTAATGCGGTTTTCACAGTTCCATTTATAGAGTTCAAAATTAAAATTTGGTGCATTATCACCTCGGAGTCGAATTAATAAGAGTTTAGGTTGTGCATTACCTATTAATCGTGGAACATCTTTAGTTATATTCTATGTGCGTAGATCAGCTTTCACTTTCAAATTTCACGCATATGTAGAAGTCGCAAAAGCTAGTACCTACATAATAAAATTGCTAACCTGTCTTTATCTAATTTTATCAATCGACCTATTAACGTACACACAGCATATTTTTGGACTATTTGGACTTTGAATTATTAGAAGTTGAACGCTGCGAATCGTGTGAGAGAGTGCGTTATATTTTTGTTATTTTGCCTCATTCACGCTGAACGGGACGCGACGCTCTATCCTTACCATTACATCGACACCACTATGCACCGTCCCTTTCCAACAATTCTTTATTTTGTATGTAGTGTAGTTATGCGTATATAGGGTGTCTAACTTGATGTGTAGCCTGTGTACATGCACGTTAATCAAATTGCCAAATTGAATATGCTTTTCAATCATTTATAAGATACGCTTGCGATAGCGATATAGTCTCATTCGAATTCCATTCAAATAGTCAACGTCGAAAATTATTTGGGTCACAAAGTAACACTTATGAACGTCAATTCACTCCGCGCGCTGTGTCCTTTAACATGCAAAGTAGGTACCGCGTTGTCCACCCCCTGTATTCGAATGCAATTATGAACATCATTAGCTTGGTTCAACGTCGTGTGTATTATTTTCAGGGGATTATATAATATGTATATAATAATAAGTACTAAGGTGTATGTAATTCTTTATTATTTTTGTGAGTCTATTTCATTTAAATCGGTTGATAACAAGTAATATCGTCCCTGTATGTCTGTGTATCTCTGCCCCACTGCTGGGCAGATCTCTTGTCAGTGTAAGGTCATAGTCCGTACTGGCCCAGTGCAGGTTGACAGACCTTGCATATCTTCAAGAACTTTGTGGAAAACTCTCCATGTCTAAGAGTTCTTCATCTTATTCTTGAAAATATGTGACGTCTGCGAACTCGCACTGGGTCAGCGTGGTGGCTTAAAGCCTAAACCTTCTTACAACCAAATGAAGAAATAAGAGAGATGGATGTGCCTAGCAGTGAGACAGTTTATATGCCGCTGATAATATATTATTACTATTAATTTAAACTTCATATCTTGTCAGTTTTAGGTCTTCTGTAATATTTCTTCTGTACTCTCTGTGCCCGTCATACTGCATGAATCATCAGTTTAATGCATTCTTATCTTATATTCATCACAGTCTCCAACATTTAAATTTCCTTGTAAATTCGAAAGATATAATTTTTAATGGAGAATAACCCATCGCTTACGTTCATATTTAACTGATTCGGATATTTGTTAGTCTTCAACATTTAGATTTCTTTAAAGATTATCGAATGAGACAAATAAATTTTTTATAAATAATAGCGCGTCACTAACCCACATTCGCGAGTCTGTAATCACAGGCTCAGCTAGTTTGAACAAATGTCCAAACATGACTGGTGCATGATATGTAGCTTTGTGAACAGTATAGCACAGCATCACGTATGTAAATCCACGAAGTACTGGGCAGAGTTATCTCATTCACATGTTTGCCAGCTCTGTTTACATAACGCGTAATACCAGTCCATACATTGCGGTACACAATTCGGACGAATTGCCGGACTTTATGCTCTAACTGAAAATTCTAATATTTATTCTAAAATTGTTTCAATATTTTTTGTAAGAGATAAAGCTTAAAAATCCTTACTCCTTACTAATATTGTAAATTCGAAAGTAACTCTGTCTGCCTATCTGTCTGTCTGTCTGTTTGTATGTTACCTTTTTACTGCTAAACCACTCAACCGATTTAGATGAAATTTGGCATAGATATAGTTTAAAACCTGCGGAAGGGCATAGGATACTTTTTATTGATGTAGGGACCACGCGGGCGAAGCCGCGCGAAAAAGCTAGTAAAATATATATGAAAAACTTCAGAAAAGAAAAACATGTTCCAGTACTGGAGACATACAATTAACAATTGACAGTTGTGTAATTTTTTAATATACTACCTACTATATCCTGGCTGCATACCCGGGGCGTAAATGTACTGCGATGAAAGTGCCGTAATTGCTATCTAAAACACATTTCACCTCTTTATGGTTCTCTTTATTGGTGGATTTTGTTTCTGCTTGTTTTTTTTTAAATAGACACTTTGGAATAATTCCTGTCGCGGGGTCTTTACAAACATTCAAACAGCATACACAAGAACATCAACCAGACTTGTGAATCGACGAAGGCAAACAAGACATTCGTTGAGTCACACCATGGTCCCAAACAGCCAATTCAAAAAACGTCCTTGTGCGATTCACACCGTGGTGTCAGTAACTCGTGGTGTCAAACAACGAAGTAGGTACCCCTCAGAACAACCATTTTTGTCCCGTATGGAATTCGAACCCACACTTGGCGTATTAGCAGTGGCGAGGCGACCACTCACACTACTGCCCCAACCGTGCAGGGATTAATTACATTTTTGTGTATTTATTTTTTACTATGTACTATGTGTTTTTCAACTTAGTAGAACTATTAAAAATGTATATTCATACAAGCTTGCACATCAGTGTGATAAAAAACTAATTGGACGGTGATATAAACTCACACATAACAATGCATTAATGTTTAACAAAAGTATTTAATTTTAGATTTAACATACCACTGACATCACTAAGGGACTAATTATGTAAACCCTGCCATAGTCGATACTAAGTTAGGCTTTTTGAATATTATTTTACAGAATACAAAACGCTTAGTTTATATCTACACATTCTTCTTTTTAGATTTGAACTGTGCGATGATAAATTTCAAGCGGTTTCTAGATTTACTTCATAAGTTAAGTGTTACCTCGCTGAACATAGTGTTGCACGATCGATCACACGCGGAACAAAGTATTTGTTAGCCACAAATAGTTTGTCCGTTTTAGGGTTCGTTGTTTTCATGTTTGTCAGTCGGGGACTAACAAACAAGTTATAAGAGTGTTTTTTAGAGCTGAAGCTGTTTTAAAATTAAAAAGACTGTGAAATTCGAACGTTGCTGGGCGGATGAGTATTTTGCTTTAGAAAAGCGGCTGATGTTCCTTAATCCGGGACAAATTCGAGATTTCACCTCACTTTTTAATAGCCGCACCAAATTATTCATCTTTCGCATATAACCGGATGTTACCTTCACCACAGAGGCATGCCTTATTCAGGGAACGCTGAAAACAATTTGGTGCGAACTCGCTTATGCGGCGAGCGGAAGCGGGCCCGCGGAGATACATAATTTAGTGGCACTTATGAATTTTTACTGCACGGCCTACAGAACGTAATACACAGGTATTTTGTAGCCAACTAGATGCACAGAAATATGGTGACGACTATAAAAGTCACAACATTGGCATTAAGAAGTAAGCCTTGTTAATAATACATCTTTACCAATATTATAAATTCGTATGTAAGTTTGTTTATTTGTAACCCTTTCATGCCTTAAATATCATAGCCAGTTTCACTCACTGATCGGTAAACGATTAGCGAGGTCAATCAACGTTGGGTGCGGTCAGTCTATAGATGGGTGACCGCTTAGTGGTATTTCACCTGAGCGTCTCTGTGCTTCGGAGGGCACGTAAAAAAGTCGTACCCGGTTGTTGTCAAATTGACAGCAGTCGTTAAGCCATGTCAGAGGCCTACGGGCAGCTTGAATAACTCTTCACAACAGGTTGGCCACTAACCACACGAAAAGAAAGAAGAAGACGCCTTAAGTACTCGACCGATCATAATGAAATCACGCATGCACGGTGTCAGGCGCGGGAAAAAGGTAGTCGTTTATATGGTAAGATGCTAAAGTTATCTTAGTGTGTAATAACATTTTTGTCGTACATATAACATGCTAGTTTGACACATCCGTAGTGATGAATTAAAGCCAAAACCCCTAAATACAGCATTATTTAAAGCACCAAAACGTCGAATGTATTCAATCATAATAATAATAATAATATCAGCCCTGTATTAAACTGTCCCACTGCTGGGCACGGGCCTCTTCTCACTATGAGAAGGGTTAGGCTATAGTCCACCACGCTGGCCTAGAGCGGGTTGGCAGACTTCACATATCTTTGAGAACATTATGGAGAACTCTCAGACATGCAGGTTTCCTCACGATGTTTTCCTTCACCGTTAAAGCAAGCGATAATTAGCTATTTAATACGCATATAACTTCGAAAAGTCAGAGATGCGCGCCTTGGGTTCGAACTCGAGACCTCTGCGTGGCAGTCCAACGGTTTCCCACTAGGCTATCGCATATATCATACCAATAAAATATTAGGAGTAGATGATAATTAGAAGACCGAAACGTACCTCTGTCCAACAAGTGAAAGAGAAGTGGCAGTCAAGTCGTATCAAGAGGTTAAAATTAAAGCAGAAAACGTATGTGGCGATCACTCCGCCGACAAGAGATGCGCTCAAAAATTAAAGAAGACAAAATCTTTATCATCTTTTAGATATACATAGGACACGTGTTTAACGCTAACATTTCTTTAGCTGTAGTTTTACATCACATGGAATAGAGGGCGATTACTAGATCAAGTGCCAGACTCCATGGTTCTACTGAGAATTTCTTAACAGAAAACCCAATAACAGTATAGTCTTAGTCCTTGAGTGAGGGCTGGACGCTCAGGTGTTCATAAAAAACACGTTCCATTTTGGCCTGGATTTCATTATTCACCACCGCTCAACAAGTTAGCGTACAACATATAAAGGTTAGGTTGAGATCACGGATATCCGGTACTTGCTACGATACTGACATAAGTACATCTTTGACATCATTTACTCGCGTCACTTTTTTCTTGCACGCTCGTCGTTGTAAGTGCCCATCGTTAATCTGATGCTTCATAAATCGACTGAATACATTTTATGGAACAATAGTTTTTGCCCAAAGTTTAGATTGCGTGAATTCCACGGGAACGCATCACTGGAATAAAAAGTTTAAAATCCTCTATATTAATTTGGGATATAGCATATCTCTTTGCCAAATTTCATCTAATCCAGGTTTACGCGTGATTTAACAACAACGGTCTTTCACATTTTTAATTACTAAATACTCCGTGAAATTATCCATCATTCATATCTCTATTTAAAGCAGAAACATAAGTACAAAAGCGACATTATCGCTTAGTGATCTATTTTAATTTTTAGAGAATACTGTTTACCGTCTTGCGACATGTAATGACGGTGAATAGAATACAAGAACAATGCACCAGGATCGTAGCAACTGGTAATCTGTAATCTCATCGTGCTCCTCTGTGAAACAGGATTTAGTAATACATATATTATGATATCAGCTGTATTTATAAACTGCCCCACTACAGCTGATAACCACACTGGCCTAGTGTTAGTAAACAGACTTCACGTCTTCGAGAACATTATGGAAACTCAGATATGCAGGCTTCTCCGAGATGTTTTTCTTCAACTATCAAAACAAACGCTAATTAACTATGTAATACGTCTATAACATCGAAAAGTTAGATACGCATATCTAACTTTTCGATATCATAGACGTATTGCCTTAGTAGCGAATTGCAAAGCTCAGCATGGAGTCTAACTAGGTTTACCATTCAACTATCGTTGCATGTATAATTAACAACAATACCTCAAAGCCTAAAATAGTCTACAGAAGTAACATAAAGCATATTAATATATTTTCTGCTCTCACTCCGCTAAAAATAATTTTTTTCTTCTTATATCTTAAATTTCAATTTAATAACTTCTGTCAACAAAGTTGCTCCTCAATAGTTATTAAACAAATCTAGTTTAAAGACTTTTCGAATATAGGTTTCAATAAAAAGCTACTTGTACAAGTTAGCAGTAGTAAAAACGGAACAAGACGGGCAAAGTTCTGGCAGCGCCAATGGGGACCTTAAAGTTTTAACAGTTTAATACAATTGCAAGAAATTGTGCCGGCATCAATACGAACCGATCGCTTTTCAAGTATTACAAGAACTGTAACTAGATTCACACGACACCAGTGCCCTCGTTTTAGACGAATATTATTTTAGCGTTTAACATTGTTTTGTTTGGAGCGGTATCGTATGCATACAAATTGTTTAAATTGGGTGTCGTGTTCGGTAAAAAATATATTGTATCATTAGTTATTCTCTGGAATTCATAGGTGCGAATTTGTTTTATTTACGTATTCTAAATGACTTTCAAATTTACATATGTTTATTTATTTTTCATTTTAAATAAAAGATAACTAGTACATCGATTGCACAATATTTTATCCTGTTTGAGATTCTATCGATCACTTTAACCAATACACTATTCGTGCAGTCACTTGTACCATATTATTTACAAAAACCATGGAATTAATTAGTACTTACGTATGTAAGTACTTCTTATTAATTCTATAATTACAAATTGTGGTAATATCCAATTTAAATGAAATAAATAAAAAAACGTCAGCGCTATCTTGGACGGCAATCTCCTATAGAACTAGGTCCAGTAATATCTCGTCTTACTTGACTTTTATACAAAGTTGCCAAAAATGGGTGAAACATCACATTTTAAGACCTACTCGATATAGCATATTCTTTCACACATTCTGTGTTATATTTACGTATAGGTATATATATTATGACTTTTACCCTACATATGTACGACACAGATTCAAAAATAGCTTCTGAAATGTCACTGAAATTTGTATTCCAGGGACACAAGCTGTTCTCTGTTACGAATAGTAGGAATACGAGGTAAATTGTCGGTTGATATTGTACCTACCGAGCGCCAACTAGAACGGTCGTACGGTCGTTCCATTTAGAGATTGCACTTCGGTGATGCACCAAATGTACACCGGAGTAGCAGGCGCCACGATAAAATATCTCGTATAATTCACGACCGCTGCTATATTGACGTTGTTCTTTGATGCAAATTTTACTTGGTAATAGTAAAAATATACGGCTTATGTTTAACTTATCACCAGATATAGTAAAATATAACAGTCAAAAATAGTAAATGATCACCAAATTGCACAGCAAAATATATATAAAGAGATCAAAATAAGTCTACGGTGCTCCGCTTCGCGGGGCTCCTATTTTTGGGTGGGTTTAAGAAGGAACCTAACATGACCTAACCCTTCCGAGACGGAATGCAATGATTTAAGGCGTATAGGTGCTCGTTATTATATATTTTAGTAATCATAATAATATTTTGCCGCGCAATTACTATTTTTGGTGGTCATTATATTTAATCCCAAAATATACCATTAAGAATCACTTTACTTTGTAAACAAAATATTAAAAGTAACAAAATTATATTTTAACATGTAAGTACAACTATAAAGCGAAATTTAAATCATTTGGTTTTCACGCTGAAAACCAAATGATTTAAATTTCAGTGTCGAAATTCTTTATTATTATTAAATGCAGTTCTTTCTATTATACATAATATGTGTCTTGTTACGTATTTTCATCAAGGTTTACCACCAAGAACTAACCTCGACATCCTCGCTCGAGTAGCACAGTACACGACCGCATCACTTAAGATAACACGATTGGAAATGTCTCCGACGCCACAGACGCTGTTTCATCCAGACACTGAATATTGCATATTCGGTCAGATCGAATAATACTACTTAGAATATGAAATGCGAAAATACTTTGAATAACAAAAGTAAGATTTCTCACAAATTGTTTTAAAGTTTGAAAACTGCTGACTCCAGCGCCCATCGTCTCGACTGCTCCAGCTAGTGTTCTAACATACGATTCAAATATCTTCATTCGTTGCCGGGCTGCTTGTGTTTAGAATCGCTTCCTTGTCGATATCTACACGGGATGATCTCCTAACTAATATTATTAATGCGGATGTAAGTTTGTTTATTTGTAACGCTTTTACGCCTAAACAACTCAACCGATCATCATAAAATTTCGTATACACGTTATCAGGGGAACAGAAAAGGACATAGAGAACCTTTCATTCAGAAAAATTGCTATAACTAATCTAACCTAACCTGCATTTACGCGGGTAAAGCTGCAGGCAAAATCTAATTTATAATATAACTTCTTTCCCAAGGCGAAAACAAATCGAAAATATATCTTTAATAAAACCAGGACATGATCTAGCTGTTTGCTAAGTTTTAACAACTAATATACTAACCTTATTATACTTGGGGCATACGGATTGGGTTATGGAGAAATCTTATATGGTATTATAATATAAAATTAGCCCTGTATTAAACTGTTTCACTGCTAGGCGCGGGCCTCTTTTCAGTATAAGAAGGTTAGTACCTAGTCCACCACGCTGGCTCGGTGTGGGTTGGCAGACATCTCTTCGAAAACATTATGGAGTACTCTCAAACATGCAAGTCTCTTTACGATGTTTACCTTCACCGATAAAGCGAGCAATAATTAACTATTGTAATACGCACATACCTATGTAGTTTCGAAAAATAAGATATGCGCGCCTTGAGATAGAGCTCCAGACCTCTGCATGGCTGTCCAACGGTTTCCCACTAGGCTATCGCTGATTCTTACTACCTTAGGGTATATGGACCGAGTTATGGAGAAATCTATGATAGTGTATTAACTATAACCTTTACCGACTATTCTCCTTGCTGGTACTTTTCTGGATAGGCTCAATTTTAATGACATGTTAAGTAGATCTTTTTAATCCTCTCTTGAACATAGACAATACATAGAGTGATTCATCCAGTAATTTTTAAAATAGTCCTTATAACACCTGCTATTCGATATCAGCACGGCACCAGTTGAATCCATCCGGCACATGTATCCTCGCTTTTTTATTCTGTACTGGAATTGAATTTCGATCTAACCAATCGGTTAGTTTTAGTGCTTTTACACGGACTGAATTCGTTTGACTTCGGTATCCCAGTTGGTTTTAACTTTGGTAAAAGTTAACTGCCAGAATTATTTATTCCTCAGACAGCCTGTATCGATACATGTCACAAACGATTTTTTGGCAGCTGCAACTGATCCTTTGTGAAGTTGTGACAGTGATGGGTTTATATTGGATTGCATTTTACACACTTTGTTTCGTAATATGATATACTGTCGACACTCAATATATGTATAAAATCGACTCGAGTGCGCCACCGAACCGCAACTAGAAATACTGTTGCAGACTTTTGCCAATTAATTCAGTTTTCCAAAATACTGTCCTAAAAACTCGACTACGTGGCAGCTATTTTTTTCTTTTTAAACTGCTCTGGTACTGAGCATCAAAGGGGTCTTGGAATATTCAATCCAAACCACGCACGAATGATATTTCCGTACGAAATCTTAATTGGTGCGACGCTGATAATTATAATTAGAGCAATTTCTGCAATTGCACTATTCGTCAAGTAAATTGATTCACATTTGATCGGATCGATTAATTTTTCTTGCCTTTCTAAAGGTTTATTTTATTAATATAAGCGTTTTAACTGATTATCGGATTAAATTAATTAATCCTATCTTCATAGTAAGTACAGAGTTCAAGCAAATTCGAAGCCTCTTCAAAATTCTAAGCTCTTCAAGATAAAAGTTTATCATATAGAAACTCCTTCCTTTAATTCTCTGTGCCCATTGTTTAAATGTACATATGAATAGCGCGGCAGTTGTCCTTTTAAAAAAGAAGGTGAAGGTAAAGCATAAAGTTTAATCAATGTGAACCGATTATAGAAATAGAAACCTTTATTCGCTTAACGATATCGATACTAAAGAACTGAACTGAAGTCATAATATTCTGCTAATGAAAACTCTTTTATTGGTAACTAGTTTATGCCTGCGACTTCGTTTGCGTCAATGTAAATTTTTGTTAATACATTTTTATCGAATATATAATAAATAAATAAATATATTTGATGAAGGGTTAAACGTGTATGCGATTTCATGATGATCGGTCGAGCAGTTAAGGCGTGAAAGCGAAACAAACAAACAAACTCACATTCACATTTATAATATTAGTTAGGATGCAGTAACAAGTATATGTTCTTAGATCACAAGTGTATATAATTCCAGTATGGCGGCAACACAAGACGCATTCTTTCCCTACAAGGACAAGCGTTTGTTTACGGAGAACTCCGCACCAGCTGCGCTATATCTCACTTTATTTTCTTTCACAACTCCTAAAACTATTTGTCGTGGGTATCGTCAATATTGTGTCGCGTTGTTTCTAGTTTCAAGATTATTACGAAAGAGAAGGCCGTCGCCTACATTTGATATTGACGCAGTATCCCACATCTTGTGTAATTTAGGCAAAAACTTTTAGAACGTGATTACATGGACGAATAATATTACCAAAGTTCGATTTTCTGGGCTATTTAATTGATATATGCAACATGTAAAGGGAAGACGTGGTCATAATAAAAAGGTATTACGTCTGTGATGAATAGTCTCAGACTTTATGTATAAAACCATCCTTCCTTAATATTATAAATGCAAAAGTGGGTTTATTTGTTTGTTACGCTTTCACGCCTTGACTACCCGACCGATTATCATGGAATATCACATACCTACACGTTGTCAGGAATAAAAAATAGGAAGTTCCTTTCTTCCAGGAATAAAAGTACTGTTCAAATTTTGTGACAGAATCTAAATTATCGTTCGCGAAGCCGCTGGCAAAATCTAGTATTTTATAAATGATATTTCTATGGATTCGGAATAGAAAATTGATTATGGTCACGTGTTGCGTTTTCTATGCATGAAGTAATAAGTATGGATGCATTGACATCTGGATGGCTAGATGGGTGATTTGTTGGTTGTATGATTGGTTCATTAGACCGTTGGGGTATAGACAATAGAGAGAGAGGCAAGTAGAAGGAAAATAAATAAATGACGATCGAAATTTAACGATCGCATTCAAACATAAAAGCAAACTTATGCCAAGAAATCATCATTAAACAGCTATACCTACTCTGCCATAACTTGTTATTAGGTTACGCCCTTCTTTTCTGGGTGAAAGGTATCCAATATCCTTTTCCTATTGTTTTGTAGATAAGGCGTAAAAGCGTAACATAGAAACGAACAAGCTCACATTCGCATTTATAGGATTACACCCCTAAATACGACCAAACCTTTCGGCGACACGCCATACAAACTAAGCGCTTAAGCTACTTCACATTTTATAAGTCGACAAGAACAGGCTGTACGTCGTAATTTATTCTTTTCTTTATAAAAATCAACCTCATTATTCACCGCGTTCCGAGTCATCACGGCGTTATTTCTGCGTATAAAATTGATGTTCAGGTAAGACATTATATTTGGAGCTCACGAGCACATTTGGCCGCAGATAACGAGACCGCATTTCACCGCGTGAGCCATTAATCTCAAACATAAATTGGCCCGTGAGGTGTAAAATAAGGCGCAAAAACATCTCCATCACTCGCCGAAATCGTTCCACAGAAAGCGTTCCCGACTCATTAAGAACATTCGTGTTTAAAGGGTTGCAGGAGCAAACGAGTATACGTTTGCACCTCTGAAAGTTAAATGCGAGCGAAAAGCGGATGATAAAATTCAATCATTATTACTGGGAAAGCTGTACCTACCTTCTAAAGTATTGTAGCTTTTTATCACAATACTATTCTATAAAAGGCTATAAAGACTAAAAGAATTGTAGAAATATTAAAAGTACGTGTTTTATTTAGGTGTTGTGGTGATGTTGACAAAATATAATTATCGTAACTAATATTATAAAAGCGAAAATGAGTTTGTTTATTTGTTACCTTTTCACGCCTAAACCACTGAACCGATCATCCTAAAATTTTGCATATACGTTGTCACGTGTACAGAAACGGACCTAGGCTACCTTTCATCCCGAAAAAAGTTACTGTACCCGAGCAAAACGACAATAACGTTGTTATGATAATAGATGGCGCCACGTGTCTTTCGAATCATGATTGAATTATATTATTACAAGCAGAGTACGACCCGAATTGATTGTCAAATTCTAAATTAACGCGAGCGAAGCCGCGGGCAAAAGCTAGTATTTCATTAAATTTGTTTAAAATTGGAGATAGTTTTAAAAATTTATTTAGATCGACTATTTAGTAGGTCTTAACTTAATTATCGCTCGCTCTAACGCTGAAGGTGAACATTGTGTGGACATGTGCACGTTTCAGAATTCTACATTAGGTTCAGCAAGATGTGTAAAGTCAGCAAACCTACACTGGGGCAGAGTGTTGAACTATGGCCTAACTCATTTCATTTTGAGATGAGACCCGTGCCCAGTGGGATAGATTAACAGGATATTATATTATTTTTATTATAAACTAATACAATGGTTCTTATAATGTTAAGCTGTCTTTCCGTATAATTATTTATCTCTCTGTTTGTTCTAACAGGACGTAAAACACTTAGCGGATTTCGATGCGAGATTTACAGTGTAGTAGCTTGAAATTCAATTTAAAATCTAATCGACGTTGTATCTGATTCTGTCTAATTGAATCAAAGATGTGGTGCACAGAAACCCGCGTAAATGAAAGCGCATGTGATCCGTAGTTAAGTATCTAGACGAAGTTGCGTCCTAATACTTTTTAGAATATGTGTGCCTGCGATGACTCGTTTTCAGACTCTTTAAAAAGGTTGTGTTCAGCACAAAGGACAATGATTACTGATGCTTACTAACAAGAACGCATCAGTAATCTTTGTCCTTTGTGCTGACATCGCAGTGACTCTTTTTATGAACGATAAAAATCGTTAAACTTATTAAAAAATCATCATAAATAAACATCTAACATAGTTATCGCTTGTAAAAAGCTATGAATTTTAAACATTCTAAATTCCATTTCTTGATAATAAGATATGCTGAAGATAAGTCTTCCGAAGATCGAAAATTTAATATTATAAAGAGAAAACACTACTTGACTAGATTAAGCCCATCATGTTACAAAATAAATTTTGCACTCCGGGAGTGCCGGCAGAAGTGAAAACTTGAATATTAACGTTGTGCATTTTTAATATTTTGGAATGGTTAGGGAATAATTTTGCACGAATTACTTTAATTACCAGTATAAAAGTTCTACCATTTACGTGGTAAAATACAATATTCATTTATCGTACACAAACATGACAATTCTCCCTCCGTCTTACGAATTTTCGATCAGGTCACGTGTCCTGACGCGAGTTTGACAATTCTCCCTCCGTCTTACGAATTTTCAATCAGGTCACGTGTCCTGACGCGAGTTTAACATTTTTTACCCATCACAAAAAAGTGCACAACCCCGCTAAAGAAGTTTTCACTTCAATAATTTAAATCAAGGATACAGCTCATAGAGACAACGAATACCTATGATTATTAATAAACTACTTATTATTAGATAAACGGCCAATATCAATAAGAGTTTACTAAACGATGTTTAAATATTTAAGAGGTAGCTAAATAGTAAATAATTGTGAATAATCGGGAAACGTGTCACCTATAAACATAACTCAACTTTGATTCTTAGTTAAATAATAGCTTTATAACAGCGGCGCGGCGGCGGCCCGTTGATCAATGGTTAATCATTGATCGATGCGTTGAGAGCTATTCAGTTCAGAGATACCTAATTATTAATAAGTGATATTTTTATTAGTAGGGTCATAGGTCCATAATAGGTATGTGTCGTTTTAAATAAACAGCTTTTATTATTCTATTTCTCATAAAATGTAATAAAAGGCTGTAAGTTCATAATATATCAAGAGAACGAGCTCAGGCTGATTTCACATGCCTTCGAGAACATTCTAGAAACCTTTCAATCGTGTATACTCTCACAATGTTTGCCTTCAAATGACATATAACTTTGTAATGCACACCTACCTTCGAAAATTGAGAGAACTTTGTAACTGGTAACACTCTAAGTCTTAATGACTGGGAATCATATTAAACACAGGTCTTTATAAATGTAAACGCGCCGAAGGAATTAAATGCGAAAACTTAAGACATAAATCTGCAGTAACGTTCAAGAAGTATCTTTAGGTTATCTGTAATATTTTGTTCCGCGCTTCTATCATAAGTTCATAACTTGAGGCGGGCCTAAAGGCGTCCATTCCCAGTTTTACATAATTGCCTCAGCACAGTCGGGGGTAATGTCTCAGAAGAATTGACGGAATTCCTCCCGCTTAAACTGCCACCCTAATTCTGTTCCAGTTGAAAGTTCCCTCGATAATGGTCGGTCAATCGTGGAATAGGATGCCGCTGTAAATCTTTAAAATTTGTATTAATTAAAAAGTTTGGCTGGATATAATTAAAATTATACGCTTATCATCCGAGATTTTAAACATCTGTTTAAGTTTACCTGTCATAATCATGATATTTTAAACATTTTTAAGCACAATAATAGAGTGGTCTTTTACGAACCTTTATTTGAAAAATAATTCATAACAGACATTTAAGAATTAGGAAACAATAAATCGAGACAGTCATTCCACACTCGACTTTTTTAATTAGATTGCCAAGCATTAGGCTCATCACTGTCTTCCAAGATACTGTCGTTTCGGCCTAGATTGGGAGACAGAATATGACAATTAAAGAAATTGTAACTCATGCATATTGCCAAAACACTCTTTTGTCAGTCAATATTGTATTTTTTATCTAATACTGTGCAAAATTGTAAAATTAATTTATTTTTTTGTAAATTTTGTTTAATTAAATAATTCCATACTAATATTATAAATGTGAAAGTATGTCTGTCTGTCTGTTACCTCTTCTACCGCTGAACCAATCATCATGAAATCTGAGATATAAAGAAGGACATAGGCTATTTTTTTAAGCGATAACCGATACACACGCGGGCGGAGCTGTCGGCAAAAGCTAGTTTATTATAATCGAATTACATTTTATCCCTGGTCCTCGATTGTAGGATCCTAATTTGATATCCGAAGCAGCCGTATTCTATAAATTTATAATTTCTTACTCATTCCGACGGTATCAAACCATTGTATTAGTAACGGTTTAATTGCGAGTTCAGAAGTGGTTTCAATTAAGCATTTTATTGAATGGCACGCCAGTAACTCACAACCGGCTGTTGAACATGTGCTCACATTTATGCCATTTGACCAACGAAGCAGTCGTAAATATATTTTAGAACTACATGTTTATGTGAAAAGTAAACTACATCATACAATAAAACGAAAACGCGATTGCCTCTAATCCTAACTTACGTTAGAAACACGAACATGAGTTTGTTAATCACGCCTTAACAATTCGACCAATCATCACTAAATTTTGCATAAACGTTGTCAGGGGTACAAAAAAGTACCTAGGATACATAATATTGTCTTACGCGAATGTTACCTATACATTAACCTTTTAACCGCTTACGTCGGATTAATTCGACAAATATTTTCGTATCCATTTCGCCAGCATCGTATATTTCCGACCAGATACCACAGCTCGTTTAATCTGCTTTTTTATTTAATTACGGTGTGTTCTATCAAAAAAATGTTTATATTGTTTAAATGGATAATTAAGTAATCATTTACAATTTAATACACTTTAGTCTCATAATTAAAAGTCCTAAAAATAAGTAGGTATTTATTTTTGTAAGTATTTATTTTCGATTCACTGTGCCGGGCGCTGGAGGATCGACAACTGTTATGAAGTGGGGCGGTTAAAAGGTTAAACAACCTTATACGGATTTAATCGTGTTGTTTATTTTTTATAGAACACTTATTACATAATTTTAAAAACTTTATACTAATATTGTTAATAATATAAATATTTTTCTAGTTATTGTTTAATTCAGTTTAAATTATTAAAACTATTTAGATTAAGTTAAGATAAGACAGCAGGCATCTTCACGGGGAGTCTCCTCGTGAAGATGGCTGCTGAAAAGCAACCGAAACGTCGGAGCAAGTGTAAAATTAAATCTAAATAGCTTTTACAATTTAAATAGCTTAAATAAAATTTAACACTAAATAGTAAAAGTGTTTAACAATAGTAGCTTAAAGTTTTGAAAATAATAATCATAGTGTTCTATAAAAAAATAACCAATGCGATAAAATTCGTATAAAGTTGTTTAATTTCAACATAGGATACCATTCATCCAGGAAAAAGTAATATAAGAAATGAAATATATCCTAACTTTCTAACTATCTTAACTAATATTATAAAAGCAAAAATGAATTTGTTTGTTTGTTACCTTTTCACGCCTAAACCACTACACCGATCATCCTGAAATTTTGCATATACGTTGACAGGTGTACAGAAATGGACATGGCTACCTTTCATCCCGAAAAAAATTACTGTTCCCGAGGAAAACAATAATAACGTTCTTATGATAATAGATGGCGCCACGTGTCTTTCGAATCATGATTAAATTATATTATTACAAGCAGAGTACAACCCGATTTGTCAAATTCTAAATTAACGCGAGCGAAGCCGCGGGCAAAAACTAGTAAATTTTATAATTGAAGTTATAGTATATCAACTACTAAACCTTATAGTGTTGGTAAGCCTGACAAAAATTCAATCAATAAAATATTAAAAGATGTTGTTATTAAATTAAACAAACACAAACATTAGGTATTCAGTAAACTGTAAATTTTATATTATTTAATATCTTTTTAAAGCAAGAAATATGCACTGCATTTTTAAAATACTCTTGCTGCGCTGGTACAAGCAAGAATCATATAAACTTGTTACTTACTATACGAACATATAGGCTGCCTATAAAAACACCACACCATTTCATAGCACATAAAGTTTTAACATTAAAGTTCACATAGCCGAATGTCACCAACACTAACGCTGATAGCTGCGGAAACACACCGAACCCGTAACTTCGGGAATAATATTTACATACGTCCGAACCACGCGATGATATAACAAACGACATAGCCCGTTCTCATGGGAACACGGTTTCATTGAATGACAAAAAATATAATTGTTGGCAACTGCCTGAGCGTGGCTGCACTAAATTGGTTTGTTATGTTATAATAATATAATATCAGCCCTGTATTAAACTGTCCCACTGCTGGGCACGGGCCTCTTCTCAGTGTGAGAAGGGTTAAGCCATAGTCCACCACGCTGGTCTAGTGTGGGTTGGTAGACGTCACATATCTTCGAAAACATTATGGAGAACTCTCAGACATGCAGTTTTCTTCACGATGTTTTCCTTCACCGTTAAAGCAAGCGATAATTAACTATTTAATACGCATATAACTTCGAAAAGTCAGAGATGCGCCCCTTGGGTTCGAACTCGAGAACTCTGCGTGGCAGTCCAACGGTTTCCCACTAGGCTATCGCTGCTTGTTGTTATATTTTTGTTTATATCTAACCTGGCTAATTCGAATTAGGAACGACAAATGCTGGCCTGATGATATTTAGAAAAAAACTACTATTGGTTTGGTTTTTTACGAACACTTGAGGCTGAGTAACTCTTTCAAGTACAGTTTTCACCAAAGCGGAGATGTAATGAGAAATGTAAAGACGAGCGGCGTACCGGGTAGGGTGTTTCCATCAATGCAGAGCGGAGATGTGAGCTGGTTAAAGCGACACGGATTTGTCTCATAGTGCTAAAAAAGGGCGAGCACTGCTGCGTTAACGTCTCTTCTTCGCTAGACAGTCTTTCGCTCGCCCCACGCTGCTTACTTGGCGTTATACGTGTAATACAACGGAAAATAAAGTCCGTATTCCTTAAAACAACGGATTTGGAAACACAGTGAGTGTGGATATGTTATGTAACTGTTTACATAATATATTTATATTTGTTATTTCTAAATCCGTATGTATAACTATAACTACGAGTAAGATTTGATGATGGATTTCAATTACTTTTTTGTATGCTCAAGCGGTGTTTGCCTGTAAGTGATTAGTGAATAGTGTCCACCAAAGCTATGGAGGGCAGAGACGCGGCAATAACGATATCCGATTGGTTATTTTCAAAATAAATAACTCGTCTCCACTCCGGTATCATGGAAGTCATAGTGTATTTTTGTTATCAACAGTTTTTATTCTATTGTCTCCAGGGTCTGTTCTCCCGGATGACATTCCGCGAGCCAGTGTGGGTGGGTGGTGCAGGCAACACTACTGGTCTTCAAAGCAAGCTCGGCCTGTCGGACGGACTGCTCGGCTGTGTCGATTTCTTGAGGATCAACGGAGACACCTACCAGCTGATGAAGGATGCTGTCGCTACACTTGAGATTGGTAAGTACATGTTTACATGAAATTATAATATAATAATAATAATAATAAAACGTTTTATTTCAGATAAAATCCATAGCACATGGTAGTAATAAATTAGAGATAAAGTGGTCAGCATAGGAAAACAAAACAAGCAATAAAAAAAATTCAACCAACGTCAAAATCAAACCTAAGATTGAATAATACAAATTAAATAAACCGCTGTTAGTAATTATTTAATTTTAATGTCATTAAATCGTCATAAATTAATTAAAAATAAAATGTTAATCTTGCCCGGATTTAACTTGTTTTTGATCAGAAATTAACGGTTTATTTGAAAGTATTACTTTATTACTGTTTGTTTTTATAAAATAATAAAACTTATTCTATCTTCGACTCAATCGGGAAAACAAAACGAAACCTGAAAATATCACTAACCGAAAGAACACAATAGATTGCAGCTAATCCACATTCCTGATTAAAGTGCAATCTTCTGAATTCTGGATACACTTCGTTCTTCTACAAATGGGCTACTCCAGTAATCCGATATTTACTTACCCTATAACACTCTACAAATATTATTTCCGATTTGACTTTAATTTATTTTAAGAATTTTTAAGAATATGGTATTGACCACTTCTCAGCATTCATAGTCACGAGAAACCAGGATAATAACGTGGCTTAGTAAACAAAAGTTCGTTAATTAGATTTCTTTGTTGGCCCCTTCGCAAGTTTGTGCTTAGGTTTTCGTGAGATCATTAGATGCTATGCTCAATTCCCGGGTCGGGTAAGCGCTAAGTCAAAGTCAAAAATCATTTATTGATTTAGGTCACAAAGTAACACTTATGAACGTCAAATTATATAGGTTGAAACGTCAAAATATATGCTATTATAATATGCTGTTAAAAAAACATAAGAATCTCAGTGTTTGCTCGATAGTCAGCAATATTGCTGACTCAAAAACATAGCAGGCAAAAGTTGGATCTAACACACCGCTACATTCACGGATACTACATTCATGGTCATGAGTCTACAGTATTCAGTATGTTTATTTTTATCTACAAAGTATTGTTCCTAATTGAAAATAATTGTCGACCACTAATCCCTATACAACTTGGCAGTCCCTTAACCTTTAAGTGTTTTTACAAACAAGACTCCATTTAATTTTAATAGACTTGGAAAATCCTTTGAGCTCACGAACCTTGATAAGACGAGGACGACCTTTGATGTTTAAATACACTAATCCACCGAGAGCTGGATAATAAGTGTTGGCTAACTTTAATCTGATTTCTTAGTAAGTGTTGATAGCCAGAGTTATCGGTATCTAGGTACTAAAGAAGATTATATAGACTAGAAGTTTAATGTAATTCTGAAGTCGCTCACACTGGTAATTACATGTATAGAAAATACGTACAGTACAAAAGGATAGTGTCATTATGTAAAATCGTATATAGAAAAGAAAAAGAGGGTTCCTCGTGTCTCTGTTTAAGCTTGAGTTTTCTTTTAAACCGAGACTTAAGGGAAAACTCAGGCGTAACTGAAGTACTAATGAGAGTCTCCAACATACAGGTTAAAGTACACATCGCGGCCAAACAATCTTATATTGTAATCTAGTGGTAAGTAGTAGTTTTAGAAATCCCTCAAAGATACATTATATTCTCAGCAGAAACCATAGTTTTATCCCCTACGCTGCCAACATGGAGACTTCAACAACTTTGTATCTCTTAGTCTCCAAGTCCAAGTCAAGTCCTAGTTACCCAGAAATGGATTTGTTCAATCGATTTGAAAAGACTGATGGTAACACCTAGCCACAAAAACTAAGAAAGTATACCCTTTGCGCCTGCCAATTAATATTGCAATAAAAAAGCATTTGACAGCGTTATCAACAAAGAACCGCGAGGGAATATTCTCAGTGAAACGGTACGGAATATAAAACGGAACATTCATAATTAGGAACAGCGTATAATCCCTGAGGCGTTGTAGCGAAGTCAAGACCACATTAGCGTAATTGCGAACAGAATAAAGTAAAGTGTTAAACATTAATCCAAAGGATCCTACGTAGAAAGAGGTACGACTCAAGTAATGTTGAGTAAATGGACAGTACCTTTACTTCAAATGAGTCTAACAGCTTCGTTGATCTTGTGACTTAAAATAGCGCTTATGTTCACAGCTGATCTGGAGGTGCTAGATTCAATACTCGGTTCAGACAAAGTTTAATGAGATTTTTGTTGGAAAATTCCGATAAGTAGGACGCAGTCTAAAAATGTACCCGATAGACGATACAACATAGGACCTAAAACATATACCGCGAAATGTGGATAAAATACAAATACACATAAAATTTATCTATATTTGTTTGTACATACAAGCTTGCAATTATAGTTTTTATTCAATTTTTACAAATACCTATTTCTGCTTAAAATCTTCTGCACTATCGATAGTAATGCAGTTAATATATACTATACACGTGCCAGTCAAGTAGTTATCCAGTGCTTTTAAAATTCACCCTGTCTTACAGGCGTGTTTTTTTTCTACTGTATTCAACATTAATCCAAGCAATCTTTAAGATTAGCGAGAAAACACGAACAATGTTTTCAGACCTAATATTCTGTTCATATTCCGATAGGCGCACACGAATGTTGAACAAGGTGCCTTTATATTAACCGATATTATTATAAAATATAGTAACGAAAACTTAGTGGGAGATTGCTGGACGTCTACGCAGAAGTCGGTACCTCTAAGGTATCCCTCTAAAGTATATTCTCTAAGGTATCCCAAGGCGTGCATCTCTGACATTTCGAAGTTATATGTGTATCATATAGTTAATTATCGTTTGCTTTAGCGGTGAAGGTAAACATCGTGAGGAAACCTGCATGTCTGAGAGTTATCCGTCGTGTTTTTGAAGATATGTGAAGTCTGCCAACCTGCAGTAGGCCAGCGTGGTGGACTATATCCTAACCCTTCTTACACTGAGAAGAGTCTCGTGCCCAGCAGTAGGACACTTTAAAACAGCGCTGATATGATTATATTATATCATAAAACTGCAGAATAAATGCAGTGATATTTTAGAATAAAGATATTTTAAAAACCAAATATGATTGTTTATTTAAAGGTCTTTTATAGACTCAGTACGTAGCAATTAACTAAAAAGTAAATACAGTAACTTCACTAAACTCGCTTACGTAAAACTTTGACATTCAGGAGAGTTACTTTGTGACCTAATTGAATAAATAATTACTTATGTCTTTGATTTTTAACTAAGGAGTTCTGAACCTCATAAAATTAAACTTGTAAGTACTTTTTAATTTTATTTTTAATCGACAATGGTTCCGACCTCTTAAGACTGCGCCGAGCGTAAGACAGATAATGACAAAGCTCGTGCGGCGCATATTCAAATCGGCGCGCGGCCGCCATAGTAAAATTGTATGGAGAATTTGAAGTGCTTTTTTGATAAATATGTATGTTTATTGTCAACCAATAACTTAAATATTTGAGACGGACAAATTGTAATATAACTATTTATGTTTCGTTTAAGCTGCGAAATAGGATAGATTTCTGCTGTTATAATCAAAAAATCACGTAACACGAGCTTACGTTTTTGCATATTCCGTGCAAATTTACGTAATTTTGTAGGCGAATATATTAATTATTTTAAGTTTTTTACACGGAGTAATTGTAAACACATTCATTGTTATGGTAAATGTATATTTTATATTTGTATTAAACAAAAAGTGTTGATTTTATTCACTTAACTGTGACCGCCTGTTTTGGCACATTTCGCTCGGCGCAGTCTTAACACGTCACTTCGATTGATAACAATTAACAGTTTATAGCTTGCTATCTGAGTAGTCTGGGTATTTTTTGTGTCTGTCGTATGAATGTTGTAAACAACGGACCACGACACAGGTTATAGCACTACGGGAGTTACGACCAGCGAGAGATCAGCTGCTGGACCAACGGCCTGACATGCTTTTCGAGGCACGAAGGTGTCAAACACCTACAGCTTCCTATCTCTAGGATGCTATTGAGATTTCTTGTTAAAAACCCAATAACTCTTTGCTGGCCCGACTCGTGATTCGAATCCAAGACCTCATGCACAGCAGACGCATTTACTATCACAGTCAAAAATAAATCGTAGATTCTGTATAAAATCTATGTATGATTCTTTTACCCAATAAACTTTTAACACAAATATATGAATCGTGTCGTCACAATGTCGTCTAGTGTAAAAATATTTCGTATGTCAGTGGAATAATAATGTGATTAAATCTCTTTCGAGGCGCGTGAACTATAACGAGAGGATGGTTCACGCTTGCCGCCTCGCGTGACACTATCTACACTGCTTCATCCCTCTCATTATTAATTAAGAATGAACAGCATACAATTTTGTTCTAAACCTACTTCTACTACGTTATTAAAGCACATGAACTCACTAGAAAATGAACAAATCTATAATAAGTTTTTTTATATCATATATTTAATATATGTTTCTGTATAGATTTCTATATATAATTTCTGTTTATAAAGTGTATTTACACCTTATAAACCGAAGTATGGCTATTATTGCTAACAGAAAAATGCCGATTTTTTAAGTTAAGCTGTGTCATAGAAATCTGTGCCGCCCGTGGATTTTTATTATTTTAATTTTATTCATATAAACCTCTTTGGCTAAGCCACATGCTGTATACTATGTGCTGTGTGTGTTATAAGTGAATTCACGTCCTAATCCAATTGCTATAATAAATACGCAAGCAGTAACCAAAACAATGTACAGACCAATGTTTCAAGTCGATTTTATTTGACTATAATTAATTTACCTGTTTCGCCTTATTGCCCTCGTGGCATAAATTTAGGCAGATTTGTGGCAGACCCTGAGGTTTCCATACCCAAGTTGGGCAAAGTGGCATAGTGTTAGGAAAAGCCTCAGAAGTAGCTCAAAGTTTGGAAATTTTTCCGTGATACCACGTCTACCGCTTCGACCGATCCACGAATTTAAATAAAGTCGCTTGTTCATGTTGCAGAGCATTTTTAGAGTAGTAGAGCCTCGCTGATTTCAGCATGAATGGGCCGGCTCGACCGGGGAAGGACTACCCTCTCACAGAATATTGACGTGAAATAGCGGTATTCCTATTGTTGTTTCGTTCGATAAGTGAGAGTGCCGGAGGCCCAATCACCCCTTTCCCCTTTCCCGCTCCTTCTCCTTCCCACTTCCTTTCCTAAAGGGTCGGCAACGCGCAAGTGATGCCTCTAGTGTTGTGGTATTGCAGGCGTCTATAAGCTACGGTGACCATTTACCATCAGGGGAGCCGTATGCTCGTTTGCCACACAGGTTTAGTGAAAAAAAAAAAAGAATTTTACAAAACAGTCTCACACCATCCGTGCCTTCATAGCACATACAGTCGCCAAGCCTGGCTGTCAGAGATAATTATAACAATAGGTATTAGTAATCTAATATCTAGTCTAAACTACCTCGGTGGTGCAGTGGTAATAAATACAACTACTTTACAAAGGATATCTCGCTCAAAGTATATTAGTGATACCGTGAATATATAGTGAATCTATAATTATCCTAATGCTAATACATATATCTACGTACAAAATTTAGACAATATCTCGGGATGGCGACCTGGTGTCCTAAAATACAGGCTTCGCCGAACTTAGACTCCAGTTTCTCACAATATAATATAATATAATAATAAAATAATATTCTATCACATACACACAACACCATCTAGCCCAAACTAAGCAGAGCTTGTACGATGGGTACTAGACAATGGATAAACATACATATATACTTTTTTTTTGTAAATACATACATATTATACATAGAAACACCCAGACCAAGACAAACATCCATGTTCATGCACACAAATGTTTGACTTGTGCGGGAATCGAACCCGCGACCTCAGGCGTGGCAGTCGGTTACACTAACCACTACGCCATCGAGGCCGACAATGTTCCTTGTGTTTGGATTTTATTACTAACCAATATGTATCTTTCGTTAACATTGTAAATATTATGAAGAGAAAAATAAACAATTACTAATTGCTAATCTATCTACGGAGTATTTTGACCAGAAAGGAGAAGTTTTGGAGAAAACCAGGTTAAAAGTATCTTAGATAAAGCCTTTTTGCCTACCCCTCCTGAAAACAGGCGTACAACTATGTTGGTATATTTATCTAAAAAAAAGGTATTTAAGATGTTGACTCTATTAAATTACTTAATTGAATGTTATACTTGACAGTAATCACACAAAATTAATTAGTAAGATTTTCTTAATTAATATTTGACCTTATCTAAGTGAAATTGAATTCTTATAAAGTGTAATTACGTTTAATTTGGCATCCCTTTGACGCTGCGAGCTTTTAAAAGTATTTACACTTAATTTGGAAACCTTGTTTCATTTGAACTGAAGATGACCGAAGTTTGGATGTTCAGACAAAGAAATCTCCAGTTGATCAGCAAATGTTTTAATTGTTTTATAAAATGCTCTAATACCTTTTTAACCTCTAAGCAAACCAGCACCGGGGCTAAGACACGAAGTTGATAATTTAATTAGCCAAAATAACTATGTCTAGACAGAATGTAAAAACATTATAACTTAATATAATACAAGATAAAAATAGGTCTGTTTATAGAAACCTAGCTAAGCGGCTCATCGACGCTTCGCGTGACCAGAGGGCTGGTATTCTCTTTGCACAAAGAATAAGTATTGCCATTCAACGTGGCAATTTTGAAGTTTTATTTTTCTCTTTAGTTTACATTTCTTGTAAATAATTTGTATATATTATGTTAATTATTTAATTACGTCAGCAAAATAAAAAAAATATTAAAAAAAAATACAAGATAATGGGTCTTAATCGTGCTTAAATATCTATATATTAATACGTGAAGCGAAAACTTTGAATTCCTTTTTACGAAAATTGGGCGGACGGAGGAGTATGAAATTTCGCACACTTATAGTTTATACAGAGAAGAAGTGACGAATGCTAATATTTATATAAAATATGTATAATAAATACATTAAATTAATGAAAAAACACTACACGAACACAACCATTGATTTGACACACGCAATCGAAGCTCGTAACTATGGTTACATATATCAATATACGAGTATAATGACATGACATAATATATATCAGTTGGTCGAATTTCGAGCACTAGGCGACCGCTAGTTTAAATAAATACTTATTGATTTTTGAAATATTTGTATTTGTTTTTTAAAAGCAGAAGATACTAGACTTGTGTTAGATACAGCGCCAAGAACAACACTATTTAATAAACAGTTATTACATACATACATAGATTCACGCCTGTTTCCCAGAGGGGTAGGCAGAGACTACGGATTTCCATTTGCTACGATCCTGATACACTTATCTGGTTTCATTCACATTCATCACATTCCTCATACACGCCTGTCGGTTCAAGGTGCTCTTAACCTGGCCTTTGTCCAGAACACCTCCGATCTGATCAGAAACAGTTATTAATGTGTATAATATTTTTAAACAAATTACTGGCTGACATTCGAAAGCCTATCCTATGTCAATGTCACAAACAAAACTAAAAGTAAAATACTGCTTAAAAGAATGGTGTATTCTTTAAGTAATTGGACTCAATTAACGTATTTTATATTGTGCCATCCTAACTAATATTATAAAAGCGAAAATGAGTTTGTTTGTTTGTTTGTTACCCTTTCACGCCTAAACCACTGAACCGATCATCCTGAAATTTTGCATATACGTTGTCAGGTATGCAGAAACGGACATAGGCTACCTGTCATCATGAAAAAAATTACTGTTCCCGAGGAAAACAACGATAACGTTCTTGTGATGGCGCCACGTGTCTTTCGAATCATGATTGAATTATATTATTACAAGCAGAGTACGACCCGAATTAATTGTCAAGTTCTAAATTAACGCGAGCGAAGCCGCGGGCAAAAGCTAGTATTAGTATAGATGAGAATGTGAGTTTGTTTGTTACTCTTTCACACCTTAATCACTTGCCCAATCAGCATAAAAGTTCGCATACACGTTGTCAAAGATATAGAAAAGGTCATAGACACTTACGCTACCTTTTATCTGGATGTTGCGCGGGTCAGCTAGTTTATAATATTGGTTCGGATTATAACAATAAAATACAATAATAAAATAAAGGAACATATAAAACACAACCTTTTTTTTATTCGCCGATCAAACTCGAATATCTATACTAATATTATAAAGCTGAAGAGTTTGTTTGTTTGTTCGATTGAACGCGCTAACCTCAGAACCTACTGGTTCGAATTGAAAAATCTTTTAGTTTTGGATAACTCATTTATCGTGAAAGGTATAGGCTATATAACATCACGCTACTACCAACAGGAGAGGAGCAGACAAAATCTACACTAACGCGGGCGAAGCCGCGAGCAAAATCTAGTGTGAAATAATTATATTCTCAGAGACATTTAATTTTATAGACTTTTTAATTGAATTCCATGCTTAAATGGCCATCAAGACACTATTACTAAGTTTTCGCACTGTCTCTGACCCACTGTCCGTTCAACCTTTAGGGGGTTTTCCTTATAATAATAAAATAATAATAATAATAAAATTTATTGTGTCAAATAATTCGTTTCACAGAAAGTTATGTTCGGAATCTTCTTTTAAGCAAATAATGCTTGTAGTAGAAAATTCCGCTCCTCCATATTTTACATAGCGTGATAATTAACACAATAATTTGAAATGATGAAATTAACTCTAGGATACATTATATTAAATACAAACTTATACTTTAAAATGTGTGTGGTGTATGTGTGCGTGTGTGTGTATGTATGTGTGTGTGTGTGTGTGTGTGTGTGTGTGTGTGTGTGTGTGTGTGTATGTGTGTGTGTGTGTGTGTGTGTGTATGTGTGTCTGTGTATGTGTTTATATATAGATTATTCCGCGTGTTGTAACAATGCTTCTGTGTCCTCATATGTAAGTGGTTTTATCCACTTAATTAATGTTTCTTTGCAGTCATAATATTTTTTTGCGTGTATGTATATCTTTTTATTTATTCTATTATATAATTGAGCTGATCGTTTATTATATTGTATACATCCAAATTTGGTCTTTGTTGAAGGAATATTCGCTATATTATATTTTCTTCTTTTTGAGTTAATACTCACATTAAAAGGCAAGGACTTATGCTTTTTTAAGAACGTTTGAACTATATACAACTTCCTGACAGAGAGTACATCACTAATCTGATAAAGGCTCACAGTAGAAAATCTAAGTTTTTTAAAGTGCATGATCTTGAGAAGTGCGCGTTGTGCTCGTTCAAGATTGATGAATTTAGTCTTTCCTGTACCTCCCCAAACCGGAATACAGTATATGAGCACAGATTGTACAAGAGCAAGGTATATTTGTGTAAGTAAATTTCTAGGAGGGGTTTTGTTATCAGCTTTAACCATTGGTGCCACATGTCTGAGGGTTTTGAACAACCAGCTTAGCTTCCTAATTCTGGCGGTAACTTGTTCTACGTGAGGGTACCAGGATAGTCTATTATCTACTACTACACCCAAATATTTAACCTTGGTTACTTTACGGATATTCGGGCAGTTACAATTGTTATCACCCCTACATGTATGTATAACGATACTAAAATCATCAGTTGGTTCATTATGCTTGGAGATACTGAAACATACATAATTAGTTTTGGTTTTTCCTTATTAATACAACCAAGATGACAGACATGTATACGACACGGCCTATGGCAAAGACTTAACGTAACTTATTAGACTATATTTCGAGGCGCTCAAAGGCAGTTGTACTCACTGATCGGTAAACGATTAGCGAGGTTAAGCAACGTTGGGTGCGGTCAGCCTATAGATGGGTGACCACTTAGTGGTATTTCATCTGAGCGTCTCCGTACTTCGGAGGGCACGTAAAAAGTCGGTCCCGGTTGTTGTCAAATTTACAGCAGTCGTTAAGCCATGTCAGAGGCCTACGGGCGGTTTGAACAACTCTTGACAACAGGTTGGCCACTAACCACACGAAAAGAAGAAGAAGACTATATTTCGTGTTATTCTTGATGCTGACTAGACAACTGTGTCTTTATGTAAAATTAATAATTGTCTTAAAATAGTCACCTATATTATAATGAAAATTAAATTTAAGATTCTATGACTATTTAGGTAAGTAGGTAGTATATTATTTGTTACGTTGCCGCGTTATATGAAAATACATGAATGTAGTATGTTAAGACGTGTATAAACCGTTTAGCCAGTTACATTTTAAGATCCCATGTAATATAAGGCGAGTTTATTATCATCTAATTACAATTCCAAACTGCGAGCAAATGCTAAGAATAAAAAGAAATTACAGAATATGCGTACCGAGATAAGAATTCGTGTCCTCATAATCAGCCACAAACATGAGCGCAACGTTATGCCATAAGACCAACGAGGCGGCTTTCATCAGCTTACTTTTACAGCAAAAACAAATTCTCTACACCAGCCTTTTACTTTATAGCAGCCGAGATCTTTTTTCAATTTTTATCATAAAGTAATATGAAACTACAAATTAAGTAGATTCGTTCTTCCTTCTTTTAAAATTATGATATTTGCATTCCAGTAAAGGAAATTATATAAACAGCATTTTAGCTCTTCTGCTTTTTATTAAAGTTTACGCAAAGGAGCTACACAAAGCGGAATGTGAGGTATAAAGCAATTGTACATCCGACGAGTAATACTCAGTTCAGCTAGTTTAAAAAATATAAATATACGTATGTCACAGAAAGCTTTAAGTTTTGTCTGAATAGCGCATTCAAAGAAAACTTGCAACATGACTTTAGATGTTTAGTGGCTCAAAGTTATACAGAACTAAGCCGCGCACTTCACTAAAATATTTTCAGTCTATTTTGTATCACTGTACAGATAAAACGGCATGGCTAAACCGAAATAACAAGACTCAGTCAAGTCATGTGACTTTTGACATCTTATAGATGGATTGGATTTAGTGAAACAGATCCAAAATTGTATTCTTATAAATATGAAACTTCTAGAAATGTTTATTACTTTATCACGCCCGAAACCGCTAAATGGATTTGATGAAAATTGGCAGAACGATAATGAATAGAATATGACTTAAATTAATATAACTAAATCTCAAAAACTATTTTATTCATCTGGAAAATCTACTAGTTATAATAAACTTATTATATCCTACGCTAAAACAGTCATTAGTTGGAACTTGCAAGCAAGTAATAGAATGAAGTCGGTGTAGACTTTTCTTCAGTACGGAGTTAATTGTCAAATACCCAAACATTTAGTCCATTGTCCCAACCATTAAAACCTCCAACTTTTGTACTAAAATGTAGGTTTATTTACTAATGGCGCAATAAATAATAAATTCCAACAACGAACCTTTTTTCTTTACACCTTATAAATATTCATTCAACACCAGCAACATAAAAAGTAGTTTATATAAAGTACCTACTATTTTTTAAACAACAAACGTGGCAAGTATTAAAACTAATTCTATTTTATTTCAGGGGCTCCCATAGCCTAGCAATGTAATGTCTAATAAAATTTCCATATTATCGATATCAAAAGTTCAATCAGACTACATTCCTACTGAAAATACCATAACCGAAAATTTAACAAAATTATTTATAGTTGAATATTCACATACTAATTAGATCAGCTCTGTATATATTATGAACAGCTACAACTGAGTATAAGAAAGGTTAGGTCATAGTCCACCGCGCTGGCCCAGTACAGGTTAGTAGTCTTCACATATCTTCGACAACATTATGGAAAACTCTCAGACATGCAGCTTTTCTCACGATGTTTTCCTTCACTGTTAAAGCAAACGTTAAACGTAACTTCGAGAAGTCAGACCTGCATGCTTTGAGACCGAACTCAAAACCTCTGCATGACGATCCAACGGTATCTCACTAGGCTATTGCTGCTTAATATTCACATAATCATATTAATAAATTTTGAATAAGACTATTTAAATATACTACGTCATCTAAAATATATCTGCCCCATCACGTTAAATTTAGTCCCGTATACCTACTTCCAATTTGACGGAACAGTATTACCAAATGAGAGCTAGCTAGCTCAATAGTGGCAATGTACTGCGCAGACCGCATCTAAATTTGTAGCCACACTCGAATCACGCTACACTTCATATAAATACTCACTCGAGTTGGTGCAAATAAACAAATAGCTTATTCTACACGTCGTGTCTCGAAGATTATATGATTTTAGACGCGGATTTCATAAAATGGCTTTCGTTCAAAGGCAAGTAAGTGACCATGGACCATGGCAAAAATGACTTTTATAATTTGTTGTAGTATACATTTAGCAACGTATTACGTTGTTATATTTTCTTCGATATTAAAAACCCCACAGATAGCGAAGTGGTTTAAGTGGGCACTTCGCCATGGTAACTGCCCCGTGTGTTGTGGGTGCGATCCTCACATAGGACAAAAAATTGTGTGAACCGCAATAGTTGTTCTGTCTAGGTGTTCATTGTTTCAGTTGTTTAAATGTTTGTAAACTTCCCTGTGACATAGGAGTTCTACTTTTAAATACTATTTACAAGTGAAGAAGCAGTCTTAAAAAAAAATCAACGGGTTGCACTTCGGGAGTGCCGGCAGAAGAGAAAACTTGAATATTAACGTTGTGCATTTTTGATATTTTGGAATGGTTAGGGAATAATTTTGCACGAATTGCTTTAATTATCAGTATAAAAGTACTATCATTTATGTGGTAAAATACAATATTCATTTATTACGCTATCGTACACAAACATGACAATTCTCCCTCCGTCTTACGAATTTTCGGTCAAGTCACGTGTCCTGACGCGAGTTTGACAATTCTCCCTCCATCTTACGAATTTTCGATCAGGTCACGTGTCCTGACGCGAGTTTAACATTTTTTAACCATTACAATAAAAGTGCACAACGCCGCTAAAGAAGTTTTCACTTCAAAAACGGAATAAATGAGTACTTTTCTATCCTACAGTATAACTAAGCTTACAGTTTCTGAGACATAAGTTTGTTGAAATTAAACTACTATATACGGATTTTATCGCGTTGTTTATTTGACACTGTTACAAAATTTTTTGAGACAACTACCATCTTAGTCTCCCCGTGACCATGGCTGCTGAAAAGCAACCGAAACGTCGGGGAAAGTGTAAAAATAAATCTAAATAGTATAATAGTATAGTAATAGTATAAATAGTTTTAATAGTTTCAATAATTTAATTAGCTTAAAAATTTGTAAAGTTTAATAGTAATTATAGTAGTGTAACAGTTTTTCAAAAATTTTGTAACAGTGTCAAATAAACAACGCGATAAAATCCGTATATAGTAGTTTAATTTCAATGAATAACATTCGCGTAAACAGAAGACATTATTACATAAGTTTGTGCTTACGGTTTATCGTAAAATCCCGATTTCGATCACTGAGTCCGACAATTTCGTGTAGCATGGTATTGATGGCTGTGGTATAGACTTTCCTCATGGTGGCAATCCATGGTGTCATAGTTACAATAAGTGAAACAAGGTTTTATATCCGCTGTAGTTTGTTAAGCCTGTGTAAAAAACTTAAAAAGATACTTGCTAGCAAAAAAGACAATGTTTTGCCTTAACTAAACCCCTAACAGAATCTAACTAATTTCATTTTCTGTAGTTCATTATAGATAACGATATAAATGCCTGCCTTTACTGACCTTTAGTTGATCACTTTCCCCACTCGCTGCGTACTCAGATCACTGTTAGTAAACAATTTGAACAGAATTGCATTAAACTGCTATCTCAAAATCTCTAAAACAATCAACGCTTGTGTACCTTTCCAAAACTGCTGACTGTACAGTGTACACAATACACAGGTCCAATCGTTCACCTCTTGTATTTCACATTCGATCGCGTCCGTAAGCGCGAATTGGCCCGTTTAAACAATTTCGAGTAAATCTGCGAAGCGTTTGTACCTCGATTGGATTTAAAACGTTCCATTTGACACGACAAACAGAGTCGGTTGGGCGCCATGTTTGTGCTCTAAATGTATTGTGATGCGAGCCAACGATTTGAAGATCGAATTCGGCTGAGAGGATTTGTCGGCGCGCCTACGACTGAGTCATAAGACGATACTTTGTGTGCATTTACGCTATTTTTATCGTATCGAACAGATATAGAGTTAAGTAGTAGTATTTTTGAGAGGTGAGGCATTGCGGGATTTTCTTTTAAGATTGAGGATCCACTCAATCAGTGGCATTTCGGTTGGGGAATTATTATAGAAGATGGCAGCCAATCGACATTATATTGTGTTTCTTATGTGAATAGCCTTTTGAGATTCCTTGAGAATGAGCTGTGCAACAGATATTAGTAATCTTTGTCTTACACAATGGGTACACTCCAATAACTTTTTAATTCGTAAGTTGGATACCGATATGATATGGTTACATTGACTCATTAAGGATCTGTAACCGTGAAACTCTTCTTATAAGTTTCCATAGGCTACGATAATCGATTATTATGAAGCAGTCTGTATGTTTATTTGCATAAAAGTTACTTTTAAATAATTTCATTACTAAGTTCAAACAATTGCGTAGGAGCCGATTAGGTACGCTTCGCAGTCAGACAAAGAGTTAGATTTTTCTGTAAGAGATTCTAGTTGTTACTCGTATACCGCTCGATGACAATTAAAACCCTGATTCAAGGTTTTGTAAGATTTTAAACAGCTGCAACGATGTTATTGACTTACAATCTCTTAATTCTAAAACAAATATCTACTTTAAGCAGTTTACTGGAACAGGATTAACTCCTAACATAATTATTTTTGAGAAAATATATCTTTGCACATAATATAGCTATAGAAAATATAGCTAGACACATAATACAGCTATAGAAAATATAGCTATACACATAATATAGCTATAGAAAATATCGCTATACACATAATACAGCTATAGAAAATATCGCTATACACATAATACAGCTATAGAAAATATCGCTATACACATAATATAGCTATAGAAAATATTGCTATACACATAATACAGCTATAGAAAATATAGCTATACACATAATATAGCTATAGAAAATATCGCTATACACATAATATAGCTATAGAAAATATCGCTATACACATAATATAGCTATAGAAAATATAGCTATACACATAATACAGCTATAGAAAATATCGCTATACACATAATATAGCTATAGAAAATATCACTATACACATAATACAGCTATAGAAAATATCGCTATACACATAATATAGCTGTAGAAAATATCACTATACACATAATATAGCTATAGAAAATATCGCTTTACACATAATACAGCTATAGAAAATATAGCTATAAAAATGTTTCCTACCTAATGTATTACCTTAAACATCCCGTATTAAAAATTATTATGCGGTGTTTATTTTTAAGTAATTGTTACATTGCCACCCGATTATTACAAATGTATATAACTCTTAAAATCTAATGTAAATACCTAATTTGAAAGTTTATTAGTATCAGTGCTTAGATTTAAATTAGGTAAGATGAGACCCGACCATTATTTTTTCATCGACAGCCATCAATCTATCAGGTAAGGCTGATTAATCGAACATCCGAACCCAAACTACAAACCAATAACTCCCCTGAGATATCGTAAAACCTTCCTATATCGTAAATAGATACTTGTCTTATTTATTGTTACAATAACCGCATGTTTAGTTGATTTCAAATAGATTGTGTGCACTTACCCATTCGTTATATCGAATCTCGGAACGTGAGGTTGCTATAAAAATGATCCCTTGTTATAATTATTTATACATTCAGTCTTTATCTATGAAATGGTCGTTTATGTCCTATATCTAATTTCGTGGTTTCAGTACAAAATGCAATAGATATTTCAAACATCCATTTATATTTCGAGAATAGACTATTTATATTGTTAATAACATGTAATATTAATAATAAATATTAATAACCTTTTCTGCAATTTGTATTTAAAGTTATATAGCTTAGTGTCTGGCCGTATTCGTTGTTTCAATTTCCTATAATTACATGATGGTTGATGTATTTGTTAATTTTAAGACAAACCATAGTGGCTTAAATACAACCATACATAGAAATGAAAATGGCCATTAAAATAATTATAAAATATATATAGTACTAGCATTTGCCCGCGGCTTCGCTCGCCTTAATTTAGAATTTGACAATCAATTCAGGTTGTACTCTGCTTGTAATAATATAATTCAATCATGATTCGAAAGGCACGTGGCGCCATCTATTATCATAAAAACGTTATTGTTGTTTTCCTCGGGAACAGTAATTTTTTTCGGGATGAAAAGTAGCCTATTTCCGTTTCTGTACACCTGTCAAAGTATATGCAAAATTTCAGGATGATCGGTTCAGTGGTTTAGGCGTGAAAAGGTAACAAACAAACAAACTCATTTTTGCTTTTATAATATTAGGACTAGTTTGGGTACCAGATTTTGCCCGCGGCTTCGCTCGCTTAAATGTAGGTTATGTTAGCGACAGTACTTTTTTGTAGATAAGAGGTACCCTATGTCCTTTTCTGTTTCCCTAACAACGTGTATGCGCAATTTCGTGATGATCAGTCTAGTATTTAAGGCGTGAAAGCGTAACAAACAAACAAATAAACAAACTTACATCCGCATTTATAATATTAGTTAGGATGAAAACCAAAACGTTACCGATTTTCTTTATACAAAGCAGCCACTTAATATTTAAGCTTCTATTATTATAAGAGAACCACGTTCCAACCTTGAATGAAGCACATCAAATTTCTTTCATATCGTTATTCGCAATAAGACGCTTACGCCGACTCAAAGGCGGAGTAAATATATTTTTATAGATTTATTTGGATATTGTTCCGCTTCAGTCGTGTTATCTATAGGAATACGCCATAAGAGTACGTGCTACGTACGGTTACGCGTTTTGTATCTATTGTAATTCAAGAGAAGTTTTCTCGCTGAATTTATGTTGTGAACTTGGAATGTTCCTAAAATGTAAAACATAATAGATTTTCTAACGAAAGTCCAAAAGCGCCAGAATAGCTAGCGTTTTCTTATTTCGTTTCTAAATCTTGTTTTTATCTTAAATATATAAAATAATTCTGAATATATAAAGAATCGCAGCGATAGCCTAGTGGGACACCGTTGCAGAGTCACGAGGTGCCTTGGGATCCAATTCGAGACCTCTGGTCTTGAATTCGATCCCAAGGCACCGCCAACTTATCGAAGTTATATCTTCTTCCCCCTAGCTTTTATTATTCCTAAGCCGCTTGGGGTCGGCTTTCTAGTCTAACTAGATTTGACTGGATATCAGTTTTTACACGGAGCGACTGCCATCTGACCTCCGCAATCTGAAGGCTAACGATACCCTAAAGCTAGACCAGTGTCAGGATATTAGAGGGCACTGACTTCCCAATAACGACTACCATAGATATTCATGGCAGCCGGAACCGACGCCTTAACGTGCTCTCCGAGGCACGGAGCAGGCGATAATTGTCAAGTTATATGCAAACTTAAAAGTTAATTTTATCGCTCGCTTTAACGGTGAAGGAAATCATCGATGATACCTGTATGTCTGCGAGTTCTCTATAATCTTCTTGTGTGAAGTCTAACAACACTGGGGCAACGTGGTAAACTGTGCCCTATCCCTTCTCGAAAACTGAGAAAAGGCGTTTGCCCAGCAATAGACAGGCTGTTTTTTTTTTATACGACTAAGATGGCAAACAAGCATACGGCCCACCCGATGGTAAGTGGTCACCGTAACCTATGGACGCCTGCAACACCAGAGGCATCACTTGCGCGTTGCCGACCCTTTAGGAAAGGAAGTGGGAAGGAGAAGGAGCGCGAAGGGGGAAAGAGGGTGGTTGGGCCTCCGGCACTCTTACTCACCGAACGAAACACAACAGTAAGAAAACTGCTATTTCACGTCGATATTCTGTCAGAGGGTAGTCCTTCCCCGGCCGAGCCGACCCTTTCATGCTGAAATCAGCGAGGCTCTACAGGACTGAAAAGTATGCATATAAATACACTAAATGTTCCCGCGGTTTTACCCGCGTTTATCGTTACTGCGCCGCCCCCGTGGGTCGTAGCGTGATGTTATATAGCCTATAGCCTTCCTCGATAAATAGGCTATCCAGCACTAAAATAATTTTTCAAATCGAATCAGTAGTTCCTGAGATTAGCGCGTTCAAACAAACAAACTCTTCAGCTTTATAATATTAGTATAGATTACTATATTTTTCATTCGATAGCTATAAACTTTTATGAGTTGTGATGACCGCACGCTCGTAAATTTAATGCCGTAAAATTTTTAAATCGTTTTGAGTTTGGGCTGACAATGCATGATTAAAGTCGGTTCAACTGAATAAAAGTTACGACCTCTTGTCGATCTTAACAGCAGCTATAATGTTATGATAAACATCATAGTCTCCCTTTAGCAACAAATACTAAACACAATATTTAAGATTACGACGTGCCTAGAATAGGACATACTCAGTACGAAGATATAATATTTAGATATGATAATTGAAAGTAAAGATAATAACTTCAACACGGCGACAACAACAAAAAAAAATCATTCGCGATTCAAATATTCGAATAAATACAAGTGAGAACGCATAAACCTACATTCGTATAAAGGATCGTACAATCCTCACTATTTTGAGGATTGTACGATCCCTTAATATAACATCAGCCAATCATTAGTAGACTAATGACTGTCTGATTTTATTTGTGCAAATAACAAGCGCGGACAAAATGCACAGTTTATTCGTGTAAATAAATTACACAACTTATTTGCGCGGATTGCTCGTGTTCGCTTATAAGACGCGCAACGATGTATATAACCCGCGCAAGTGCTGCACGGATAGCGAAGTGGTATAAGTAGACGGTTCGTCACTGCCACTTTGCCTAGTCTAGTGAGTTTGAATCCCAAACGGGATAAGAAATTGAGTGACCCGCAAACGATTTTTCCGAGTCTGGGAGTTCTTAGTGACCCTTGTTTGAATTTTTGTAAGGTCCCCTCCTCGATAGAGGAATTATACCTAGCAATGGAGCTGTCCCTCTGTTTTTAAATTTAAGAAAGTGCCTCATCTGTGTACCTGGTTTACCCACGTGTTAAAGAGCCATAAATTTATTTAAGTTTAGGCTTACCAACTAAGACACATACAGAACATTGACGTAAAATAACACAAAATATATATTGTAATCGAAAGAGAGTTTTACAATGTTCACTTCATACAAATTCTAACACATTTTCAATAAGTAGATAGAACAAAATAAATTAATGTGAAACTAATTAAAAGCAGTAAAAAAGAAACAAATGTAGCAGCCTTCTAATTATTTTACTATACAATGTTTTAATCATTGTTAGGTTAGTCTGTCAAATTCACTAAGGATATTTTATATGTAAAAGATGCTTAGAATGAATGAATACAATATGTACCGAAGGTTTGGCGCCTTAATTCTTGAGTCTACATGTACCGGTTCAGTGTATTTATGTGGCGGGACCTCGACGAACGTGCGGGGTCGCTGATTTATATATCTAACCTTTTCTACGTTCGGCGCTGTGATTGATAAGCGATAAGCGACTACATTTGTCCAATTTATTGACTTTATTATTTAGCAACATACAAGTAGACTTAGAGGAACGTTCGAATGCCATGCAGAAATGTCGAGGTCAATTTAAGGGCACACATCTTCAACTTGTGTAAGGTATACGGGTATTCAATATTTCATAATATCAAGAATATAAAAATATCGTGTTATACATGCAAGCTAAAACAGGAAAATGTATGAAGTCTGCAAATTTGCACTAGGCTATCGTAATGGACTACAGCTTCACCCTTTTCGTATTAAAAAACAGCCTGTGACCAGAACTGGGACGCCTTTTAGGACTGAAATTATACCGAACTGGATAAAATAGCATAAAAAATATTAAACTTCTTCTTTCCTTTTATTTTCATGTGAAAACAGACAACTTCCGCTGTAGTAATAAAACCTATGTCGCGGGGAACTTTACAAACATTCAAAAATCTGACACAAAAAACACCCAGAATCGAAACAACTATTTGTGGATCACAAATTTTTGTCCCGTGTTGGGTTCGCCTCAGTGCCAGTGGTGAGGCTATCGCTTAATCAACTTCTTGCTGTCAGTACAAGTAGCTGTTGAATTAGAAAGCCTACCAGCTTATAAGGTTCGTGCGACCATAGAACAGGAAAAACTCATCAAGTTAAGACAAAACCCACAGCCCAAGTCAAAGTCTAATAATTTACCACAAAAAAAAAAAACAATATTATGTAAATTTACACCGCGATCACTCATGACTTAGCGGCGTGACAGCCCTCGTTATTAGTTAGGTTACGTGTGCAGAATTCCGCTGATGAATGATAGCAAACATTAGGGTTGGCAAACCTTCAAAATTAATACAATACGAATATTTGTCTCAAATAAAGATTTATTTACGTGTCATGAAATGTCATAGCCTTGTTTGGATTTGATGACTGCCGTTCGAAATTTAATTTTGTATTGTTAGTACTATTGTTTATTCTATAAATGAAATCGAGTTTGATGTGTATAACAATAACGTCTTGTTAATTCATGTATTTACTATCTAAATTATTATCTTTCTTTCATTGTTGTACTTGGGTTATTGGGGTATAATTCATCAAATACACTTTAGAAGAAGTTAAAGTCTAGTCTGAAGATTGACTCGTAGACTCGTCCCTAGTTTGATCGCACAGCATACACATATAACTTAACTATGTGTGTGATTATAAAGGGTAACAGAAACTAAACCTAACCAAATCATTTAGATTTACCAGGACATAATTAATATCGGTTAATAGTAAAAAAATGAATGACATTGCCAGAAAGCAAAAAAAAGATACGAGTATATCTACTACTAATCCAACAGCGGCACAGCTTGTAGGGTCACAAGTACAACAACCTACAGATACTTAATAGACTACTACTATTAGACAACGGGTCTTAATCCCGACTTTTCGACCAACTTGCATCGATCGGTTTTTCAACCCGTGACCATTAAGAACCATTGTGTAATATTATAATAAGTATGTGTACAAATTGGACAAGTCTAAAACCATTTAAAACAAGCTTTAGATTATAAAAGCCTAAGATAAGCTTCGTTCATTAACCTATCTCTGATAAAAATTCACGTCTACCGTGTCGCTCCTTTAAACGTGAAAACATACGTTAACAACACAAAGCTGTCTAACATTCCCCGAAAGCGAATTTAGCAATAACTTACTCATGCATTCCTTCAAAACATATACCGAACGGAACACAGAAAAATAGGTCAGGAAACGGGAATTTCCGTGCATTGAAAAGAGGTAGGATTCGTCAGTTCATGTGAGGAAGATTGGCGTAAAGATTCGGTTGAGATTGGTGAGGTACTACCCTAGAGGTACAAAAGGGAACCGGGGTGTACCTTACGCTTCTTGGACAAAGGATAAAAACTCACTTTATTTGTAATTTCCCGACAGATTGCCTCCACTCGCGGCCATATTGGCTTTTTATTATCGGCCCTTGCTTTAATGTGGTTTGTAATAAAGTGAAACCATATTTTCAGGTTGGCCTATTAAAACGATATATTTAAGTTCGAAGTTTTTGATGATTAAAGTAATCATTCAAAAGATTTTGCCCGCGGCTTTGCTCGCGTAAATGTAGGATAGATTCAGAATTAATGGTATCGTATGTCCTTTTCTGTTCCCCTGACAACGTGTATGCAAAATTTCATGATGATCGGTCGAATAGTTACGGTGTAAAAGCGTACCAAACAAACAAAACAACATAAGCTATCTACTCTACGATTACTTTATGCCGATCCGTAATGACGTCACAATTGCTGCCTGCTTCATACAAGACTAACAACTTAACAGAAAACGACTCGAACATCCTTGCATTTATAAAGTTGATATTATTCTACGAAAACTTTATGCTTTGCCGTAATAAAGTCACAATTACTCCATGCTTTGACTACACGGATGGAGTAGTAGTTAAAGTGGTCACCTCGCCACTCCAACTGCGACGAGTGTTGTGGGTTCGAATCCCACACGGGACAAAACGTTCTGTGATCCAAAAATGGTTGTTCTGAGTCTTGGTGCTGCCGTTGTTTGAATGTTTGTAAAGTCCCCCGCGACACATGATTTATCCCTAGTCTTTTAAAAATAAAAATAAATGCTTCATACAAGACTTCTCCTCAATAAAAAACGAATTGAACATCCTTGCAGTTATAAAGTTTATGTTATAACATGATCTACTGCACGATTACTTTATGCCTCGCCGTAATGAAGTACGGAACAGTTTAATTCTAAGGAAATGATGTCGAAGTAAATCTCACTGCAAGTTTCTCCACGTTAAGTAGTTAAAACTTTAGTTCGGAAGCCTGAAGACCTCACATGGGGCTGTACTTCGGCGGTATTTAAATATGAAGACTGCAGATGTTCATTTTCTGTGTAATTAAACGGAAAATTTATGTAAATTATAGGTACAAGTATGTATAAAATTATACTATCCGTAGTTTAAGTCATTATATGATTAACATGGTAGGGAGAATTGCGTTATACAACATGAAACGTACCTGGAGGGCTTCGTGGGCCTACCCACCACCAGACCAGCTCCAGGTCCGAGAGGCGGCGGGTGTGTTCTCACGCGTTCCTCTCAGTCGTATTGTCTTAAATCGCCTACAAGGAGACAGGTGAGCAAAATTTAAATTTTTTTATTGGGCAGGGTAGTTTTGGGTAGGGGCTCGTCGTTTCACTCGGCGAGCCAAAACCTCGGCGGAGTCGCGATTGCATGTGAAAATGATTCGCGCGGCTATGACGAATCTGGTTATGTTGAGGAACACCGTGGAAGGTTTAGTCGGTTTGACCGTCATCTTTCCCAGGGTGAGTCCGACATAACCTCTCCACCCGTCCCCGCGGAAGGGTATGCGTCAATGCATTACCAAAGTTAAAAAAAAAGAAACAACATGCAATATATGTACCTACGTACCTGCAAGCATGTGTTAGAAAGAGTTCCATCATTATGATGTACAGAGGTACATCATATTAAATGATGGAACTCTTCCTACAACAGCGTGTAGAGACACGCTCAGATGAGCGTGCATTACATTAATTGATCTAAAATCATCTGGCGGTATCTGCACACAAGCCCATAAAGGTTAGCTTGCTTTAATTAGATGCTCAAAACAGCAAGGAGGTATTCCCCTAGTCGAGCTGCCTTTGTTCAAGAGCATACCATCAAACTTTGACACCTTAATACGGAAATGCGAAGAGTTTTAATTCGCGTAAAAGTAATTCAAAAGAAATTTGGTTCATGAAGCCGCAAAAAAATCGATTAGCTTCCACACATGTAAATACGATGCGAAATTTCTAAAGAAAACTGGCAATCTCATTTGTTTCCCGAAGAAAACCGATCACATACGCCAGACAACTTAAAAGATTAAGTATTGGCGTGATAAATGAGGTTTCTTCTCCAGTTGTTGTGGAGGACATTCTTTAAGTGCATGCCATACGTGTGTGAGCTACGAAGTTTTAAAGTATAAAGCTACAGATTACAGTATTTAGTGGTAATATAAGTTTAGTGTTCGTTTACGATTCTCAATCCATCTATTACTTCTAAGACGGTTTAGAAGTTCAGACGCCTTAGATGTAGATATTATATAGTATTATTTTGCCCGCGGCTTCCCTCGCTCGGAAATTTTTTTGGATAAAATATAGTATATGTCTTTTTCTATGCCCCTGAAAACGTGTACTTATGCAAAATTTCATGATGATCGGTCGAGTATTTATAGTTAATGCATGACAGCCTAACAAATAAACTCACATTTTTAAAATAATTATAAGTTGGGATTAAAGTTAATTAAGGATAGAGGCTACATGATCGTAAGCAGTTAGAGTCGTCGCTTAGAAACTCCATTCCAGCGGACTGAACACCGAACTGTGACGTTCAGCCATGACAGTACACACGACTGCACATCAAGTTAGACACCCTATATACGCATAACTACGCTACATACAAAATAGAGAATTGTCGGAAAGGGACAGTGCATAGTGGTGTCGATGAAATGGTAAGGATAGAGCAAAAATATAACAAAAATATAAAGCACTCTCTTGCACGATTCGCAGCGTTCAACTTTTAACTAAAAGTTCAAAGTCCAAACAGTCTACGTTGATGCGTCGCTGTGTACAAACTCTACGTCCACACCTATGCAACAAATGCTCGCACATGTCACGCAATCTGACAAGACAAAATGTTTGTTGTATTTCTACCGTTTCACGAGAATTTTGATTGCACGGAGAGCGTAGTGATTTAAGTGGGTTTTTTTTTAAGTGAAAGCTTCTTTAGCCGCGTTGTGCCCTTTTTTGTGATGGGTAAAAAATTTTAAACTCGCCTCAGGACACGTGACCTGATCGAAAATTCGTAAGATGGAGGGAGAATTGTCAAACTCGCGTCAGGACACGTGACCTGATCGAAAATTCGTAAGACAGTGGGAGAATTGTCATGTTTGTGTACGATAGCGCAATAAATGAATATTGTATTTTACCACATAAATGATAGTACTTTTATACTGATAATTAAAGCAATTCGTGCAAAATTATTCCCTAACCATTCCAAAATATCAAAAATGCACAACGTTAATATTCAAGTTTCACTTCTGTTGGCACTCCCGGAGTGCAACCCGTTGTATTTTTTTATTGCCATTGGTGGCAGACGAGCAAGTGACCCACCTAATGGAAAGTGGTAGCTGCTGCTCATGGACTTCAGTAATGTCAGGACACAGCAAAGCCGCTGCCTACCGTGAAAGAACTCTCTTTAAACCTCGTTTGAAGAAGTACATATCATAGCACTCGGGAAACACCGAAGGAGGCAGTTCATTCTAGATTTTGCACGTACGTAGGAGGAATGATCGCTGAAAGCGTACCGTCTTGGATTAGAACGCTTCCAGGTGATATGGATGAACCCTGCTTCGTTGTCGAGTGGTACAGTTATAGAAAGGGGCCGCTGGTACCAAATCAAACCTACTGGTTACCTCACCATTGGCATTGCTCCGAGTTTTGTTGGCTCAATTGCCACACGGGACAAAAAATTGTGTAATTCACAGATAGTTGTACCTAGTCTAGGTGTTCTTTGTGACCGTTGTTTGAATGTTTGTAAAGATCCCTGCGATACAGGATATACACCTAGAAATGTATTCGAAAACGTATCAAAAACGCACTTCTGCGCGCGCGTGTATCCTACGGCCCAAAATCGCAGCCCGTGACATGTCACGTTGGTGTAGATGCACGTTAACACATGTATAATTATTTTTTTTAATTGAAACCTTTGTTCACCCAAGAAGTGCTCAACGGGCCGTTGAGCACTTCTTGGGTGAACAAAAATCATAGAACTCGCGTCATCGTCACGCTTCGTCATCGTCACGCTTCCACGCTTTCCATTTTTGAATTATTTTAGAATATTAACTATATCTCAGAAATGGTGCGTCCTACGCAAAAAATAACTTTGATCCCCTTTTCACTTCTATCGGCAGTCCCCAAAGACTGCCTAATTTTGTTTTATACTACTAAGGTGGCAAACAAGCATACCGCCCACCTGATGGTAAATGGTCACCGTAGCCTATGGATGCCTGCAACACCAGAGGCATCACTTGCGCGTTGCCGACCCTTTAGGAAAGGAAGTGGGAAGGAGAAGGAGCGGGAAGGGGGAAAGGGGGTAATTGGGCCACCGTATATGACGTAATGACATCTATACCTACTAATATTATAAAGCTGAAGAGTTTGTTTGTTTGGTTGAACGCGCTAATCTCAGGAACTACTGGTTCGAATAGAAAAATTCTTTCAGTGTTGGATAGCCCATTTATCGAGCTATATAACATCACGGTACGACCAACAGGAGCTGAGCAGCAATGAAAAATGTTGCAAAAGTGGGGGAAATTCTCTTATATGAAGCAGATGAAGTTGCGCGGGTCAGCTGGTTTTAAATAAAATGTAAGCATGTTACTATTCGTCTACATTTCAACTTACCGAGAGTAACACGACGTCATGAGAGCGATACATTATGCATTTTTTATATATCTACTTTGGTGCAGTGAAAACTCACTAAAAGACATATTGCGGACCGTTTCGGTTTATGCGCTGTATTTTTAGTGAGACATTCCAGATGCCGAATGTATGTTTGCTTTTTTAAGCTTCTTATTATTAGGTTTTCTCTTTACAGTGCAGATAGTCGCAAAACGTTTTTACAAAGAGATAATCTTAATTAATTATGATAAATTTCATTGAAGTTAGCATAGAAAAATATTTAAAATGTACTATGATCAACTGTATTAAATTAAAACATATATCTTTCTTAACTAGCGGTCGCCTAGTGCTCGAAATTCGACCAAAGTTTGCCTGTAAGATATTGCTGATAATCATTATATATTGATTATGTGTAACCATAGTTACGTGCTTCGACTGTTTGTATCAAATGCATGGTTATTTGCGTGTAGTGTTTTTTCATTAATTTAATGTATTTCTAATGCATATTTTATATAAACATTAGGATTCGCCCCTCTTTCTCCATATAAACTTTAACTGTGCCAAATTTCATACTCCTCCGTCCGCGCAATTTTCGTAAAAATGGGTACAAAGTTTTTGCTTCACGTATTAATAGATATGTATCTGCTTTTATAATGACATTCCCTAAACAAAGAAAACTCTTTACAAACATTCAAACAACGGACAAAAATAGTACCTAGTATCGGAATAACTACTTGTCGATCACACAAATTCTTATCCTTTGTGTTTGTCGAAACCACAACATTCGGCGTAGACTTTTATACGATTACCTTTTAACTTTCTAATCTATCAAAACTTATAAATTAATATAATATTCAAAAGCTATTTAATGTTGAGCAAGCTATTATAATATGGATTTTGAAAAAGTAGATTTGCATATGATCTTCTTATAAATTGAAAGTTGCTAATGATGACTCTCTATCTATAACAAAAGGCGAAACGAAAATAATCGTATAGACATAATTAATCTTTAACCAACACTGGCACCTAACTCAGTTTCCATAATTCATAATATTCGACTATCCTCGAGATGATAGTTAGTTAATTATACATGATTTAGTCATTAAGCATGCATCAAAGCGGCTTCTCAGAACAGATTTGAGATGAATTCCTTGTAAGGATCAATTTCGCTGAATGCAACTCCTAGTCAAACATTGATTGACTAACTTGAGTCAATATTTGCTGAACTATTTGCCATTCACCCGTATATTGCGTTGGATTATTAAGTTACGAGTAGATTCATTACGATAACTGACTTATGTTATGTTATGTTAGTGTAGGCTGCTCGATATATCCGTCCCACCTCCTCGAGTGGGGCGGTATGCATCAGGAGCATTTCCCCCCTCCCAAAAAAAAAAAAAAAAAAAAAAGGCTGCTCGATATATTGACTGCCGTACTATATACACGTATCCCGAAATAAATAGATAATCCTGAAAAACCATAAAAGAACTATTGCGGCCTCGATGGCGTAGTGATTAGTATAACCGACTGCCACGCCTGAGGTCGCGAGTTCGATTCCCGCACAAGTCAAACATTTGTATGCATGAACATAGATGTTTGTCTTGGTCTGGGTATTTCTATGTATAATATGTATGTATTTACAAAAAAACAGTATATATGTATGTCATGAGTAGTATAGCCTCGCTGATTTCCGCATGAATGGGCCGGCGCAACCGGGGAAGGACTACCCTCTCACAGAATATCGACGTGGAATAGCAGTAGTCCTACTGTTGTGTTTCGTTCGGTGAGTGAGAGTACCGGAGGCCCAATCACCCTCTTTCCCCCATCCCGCTCCCTTTCCTTCCCACGTCCTTTCCTAAAGGGTCGGCAACGCGCAAGTGATACCTCTGGTGTTGCAGGCGTCCATAGGCTACGGTGACCACTTACCATCAGGTGAGCCGTATGCTTGTTTGCCACCTTAGTTGTATAAAAAAAAAATGTTTATCCTTTGTCTAGTACCCACAGTACAAGCTTTCGTTGGGTGAGTTCAGCATAGAAAAAAACACATTGAAGTGCGTGAGTTAGCTTGACAAAGAAGTGGAAAGAGTTCTTGCTGCCACCACTGTGAATATTACAGTCAAGCAATCAACTACTTACCTATGTATCTCTTTTTTCTTATATGATTTGCCCATAGCATAAGCGGGATAATAGATTGCGAGTCATTTACGCTAGGTGATAAATGCTTTCGCTCGATTTGGAAAATCTCGTTCACTCTTTTACCGCAAAATATACTTTCGATTTTACTAACGTTTCTTAATTTTTTTAAATATCGACTAACAATGTTGGTAACTTAAACAATTAGTAATAATAAACTTAAACAATTAGTAAAACATTTCAAACTGACATAAATCACGAATTTTACCTGGAATTCGTGTTCATCAAGTACTTTAATTAACTGAAACTTGTCTTCTGAATTCAGGCCTAATCAAATAGACGATTGTAAATATCAGATACGTTGTTTAATGAGAAAATTTTGCTTAAACCTTCAACTTCTACCACATAATTTAGTAGCAATTAACATTTAAAATAATTTAGGTTCCTCCTTAGTCGTTCACTCTTGACAGAGTGGTCGTGGTTGATGACGTTGCATTTTCATTGGCTAAAGCAGCCCCTGCGATGCGCCTCCACTTGTTGCAGTCTTCAGCGTCTCTGGAACTTTGGACCATGGAGGTTTGTGTCGCAGCTTTGATAAGGTCTGTCCAACGCGTAGGTGATCGACCGCGTGACGGTTTGCCCTCCACCTGTCCTTGGACAACGAGTCTTTCCATGGAGTGTTAATTTCGAACGTGTCCAAAATATTTGAGGATTCGTATTTGCACATAATTTAGGTTACAAAGTAACAATTATGGATGTTTTATATTAATACAGTGGCAAAATATACCTTGCCTAGTGGTAAAAGAGGCAGGCAGACGTAGGCCACCCTCATTTTACGAGCTATAATTAAGTTTAAGACTGGCAAATTGCAATAGGCTCTATTTAAGACTTACAACCAAGGCTGGCAAATTGTGGATATAATACACCAGTGAAAGAAAGAAGGAAAGAAAATTTATTTATTTGGTCAAAACAATTTTAAGTAGAATACAAAATAAATATTATTTTCCAAATGGTGCTAGTTCTACATATGATAGACTAAAAAAGCCTAGCGCTGGTTTTCCACTAGACTACTTTGGTGTACGCACGGATGCTAGATAATAAATAGTAGTTAAAAAAATATATGTACAAAAACTAACAGCCGATGGGGTGAGATCATATATGTATGTATCATTGGGATTCAAAAGGACGACTTCGAGATATTTAAGTTTACTCGGCTATTTCTAGACTTGTTGCTTCTGAGAATTTTCTTACAAAAATCCAATTACATTTACGAATCTGGAATTGTATCCAACCGCAAACATACTATGCAACCAACAAAGCAATAATTATAAAAAAAACTAGATTTTGCCCGCGGCTTCGCTCGTGTGAATGTAGGTTAGGTTAGTAACAGCTGGTACTTTTTCTGACTGTAATATGTCTGTTTCTGTTTATCTTTGTCTGTTTCTGTTACCTTGACAACGTGTATGGGAAATTTCATGATGATCGATCGAGTGATTAAGGCCTGAAAGTGTAATAAACAAACAAACAATCTCACCTACGCATTAATAACATTAGTTAGGATATATTGACGAAGTAGATATCTATTTGATTGTATATCTGTGCCTCGTAGCGTTCGTATCTCGATATAGCAGTCGTATTTCAATACTATTGCTAATACCGACACATGAAAATAATGAAATTCCTCTTTGTCGCGCGTTGAATTCGTAATCATTTGTCACGTACGAGTCCTGTAATAGCATTTCGTATGTTTTGTTATTGTATATCTACGTATATACATCGTATGTATTGATCATACATGTTTATTTGAAGCGTACTCTGAAAGTGTCTGTCTCTCTGGCGCAACTACAAAAAATATACTAGAGGTATATATATCGTTTATAAACTTGAATCTCGGAACTCTATTTGAGAAGTTTTATCCATCTATATTAGTTATTAAAAGACTTTCCAATCTGTTTTAGACACCTTTCCTGATGTGAATGCAGTGATGAAAACTCAAAATCTTAGCTTTTGTAGTATAATATATTACGCGATGCAAAATTGAGACTGCAATGCAATATAAAAAAAATATGCGAACAAAATGTTGCCTATCTTGCGAGCTAAATTTAAATACTAAACAATCGAGTATCAATTCGGTTCTAGATCATACATCGATCGATAAATTTTCAATTTATCATCCGTAATAATACAGGAACTGCGAGACAAAGCTGCTTCAAAGCTCCCGTGAAATTGTGCCGTAAACAGCGGGAAACCTTCCTTATGACACACAGTTGCCCAAAATCTCATCCGCTCTTCTTGATCTAATCTGTAAAATGCTTATTAATGCTGATGTAAATCTCTTCACATTTAATTTTACAGTTAATTTTTCACTAACAACACGTAAGTCGTACATTCAGGCAATCCACGTTCTTCTTTATCCACCAAAGTAACTGCACCGCGAATAAATTCGCTAAATCAGTCTTCAAGAGATAATTTTTTTGTTTTATTCGTTTATTGATATAGACGAAATCATTACGCGAAGGTTATTCGCTTAGAAATCTATTTTTGAATGACTTACATTATTATAAATTTTCTATGAAAATCTAGGAATTTTAATTTCGGTTGTCCTCAATTTTTTTATAAATAATTCCCTTTTATATCTCTGCACCAACATAATCAATGACACATAATTTAAAAAAATTCCCAAAAAGTTTTCCGTGGTCTGGTATCTATGTGTATAGCAAAAATACCATCCCGCCTGCAGCGTAAAATTTTCAACAGTGTAAATTATTAATTGTCAAATTTATCCATCAAGTTTTGTTTATACTAAATTAACGTTTTGAGCTACAACGCCAGCGGCCAAACACAATTGTTTTTCAATCATGCCTGGCATGCCAGCAATTGATAGATTAAAACGCATACAGCGTGCGCAGGAGGGGAATTTCAATTGAATTCCGTTCACGGGTAGTTTAGCGGGAAAGCGCACGTGGAACGTCGTTATCAAATACATACGTTAGAGATATTTTTGATATTGTATTGAAAATAGTTTTTTAAATGACTTGTAGATACCAATTCTAAATAATGTTGGAAATGTAAACTCATTCATAACGGTGCAATGCAAATGCAATGATAATTTCGTCTATCTTTATTTTAAATAATTTAATTTTAGAAACTCTCCCAACGAAACGTTTTATGTCAAGGTTACCATGTTCTTGCAATATTATTAACCTGTCAATTGTAACAATACCAAACATAATTGAAAACCTATTCTGTCAGGCCGCCGGTGTTCCACTACCACTCATTAGGATAAGTAACAGGATATCAAATTTCGAACTGATAAGGCCTGTGGAACTTGCTCACATCCCTTCATAAACTAGAAAAGAACTGATAAATAATCTTCAAACGGCTGAACAGATTTTCTTAAGTCATAGTTAAGGATAGTTTCCATCAAGTAACATTACAACCAAAAACTTGAAGTCGTATCATCTGTTTGGGAGCTATGATGCCACAGACAGATATACAGATAGGTACATACGTTAAACTTATAACTACCGTCTGTTTGCATAGGAGGCATAATTAATTACATTCAAGTTAATAAAACTGTAATAAACTGATATATACAAGACGTTTGGCATATTCTATTCTAAAAATAAATTTGCTTCATGCACTGGAGAATATTTTTATTATCTCGTAGAATTATCCTCGTCACCCGGTCTATAAAACACGGTGGTCGGATTATCCAACGCTCATGCGATTTCGCTACGACTTGCAGCGCTACCATGACATCTTTACGGCTTTAGAAATAACATCATATAGTCATTGAAATCTGATGTTTACAGCTCTAGTAAATAATCCAAGCTCTATCCAACATGTACTTCCAATCCGTAAATTATAAAAAGCCGTTGTATTATTTCACCATTCAGTAGAGTCACTAATCCTAACTAATATTATAAATGGGAAAGTCAGTTTATTTGTTACGCTTTCACACCTTAACTACTTGACCGATCATCATGTAAGTTTACATTCTGGGGCAAAGAAAAGGAATATTTTATCCAGAAAAGGTACTGTCACAAATCTAACCTAACCGAAATCGTGGGCAAAATCTAGTCACTAATAAGGATAAAATTCTGAAAATTAATAACATACCGCAAAATAATGCAAAGTGTAGATTTTAACGATTTCTATATTACGTTTTCCGAACCTACTAATATCTACAATAATGACCGCTTCAGTACAATAATTATAGAATTGTATGTAAAATTCTGGCGCGTTGGTCAATTGACTGAGTAATGGGTCGACCATCCGACCGTACTATTGGTTTTACTGGCACCTATTACTCCTAAAGTCCGGTGTAATTTCGAGCCATTGCCGGTAATAATAGTAAGGATACTATAATGGTTTAGTGTTGCGAAATAAATATAAATGCTTATAGACTATTTTCTTAATTGTCCTATTTTACAAACTCTTTGTAGAACCATTCAGGAACTCCTTTAAAACAATATTCGTTATATTGTCTTACTTTTACGCGAATGTTATACATTTAAATTAAACTACTTTATACGGATTTCATCCTGTTGTTGTTTATTTTTGAAACACTATTGTTTGTTAAAAATAAACACAAAAAATAATTTGTTACAGAATTATTTTGAAAATCTTACAATACACTGTTACTAGTTACTGTTTACTTCTATTTAAGCTATCTAAATTATCTAAATTAAAGCTATTTACATTTATAAATGATATATTTACACTTTCCCGGACGTTTGCTTTTGAGCAGCCATATTTACAGGGCGACGTTATAATGTTTAATAGCGTTTTAAAAGCGAACAATAACGCGATAAAATCCGCACAATATTCATTTTCAATAAAAGATATAACTAAAAAAGAGAGAATAAACGATAATTATTTCTATTTCTAGACAAATAGGTATTTAAAATGAATTGTGAATATTTATTAAAAAAACGTACGTAATAGGATTCCGTATTGATTAAAAAAACAAATTCAGCAACGGAGCATGGAATCAAATTACGCTTGCGGTAGTGCAATGCGCTCTGTTTCTTGTTCTGTGCACTCCAGCTAAATAAACGAGCACCAATTTTATTGACTTTATATGTGAGCGTTTCTGTTTAGCAATCTACATAAAACCTTTTAAAAGGTAAAAATATCGAAAGTGCTAAACTCGTTTTTGTTTTTAAAAAGACAACGCGCGCACTAGAATCGTTCATGTGTTGCAGGGACTTGATAAACATTCAAACAACGGATAAAAAGAACCTTCAAACTCGGAACATATATCTGTGGTTCACGCAAATTTTTGTCTTGTGTGGGATTCGAACACACAACACTCGACGCAGTGGTGATGCAACCACCTAAACCACTAAGCCATCCGTGAAGTCATTTCATGTCATGTTGTAACTAAATTCGTAATACTATAATATAAACGACTAATATCATTAACAATAAATGACTACACAAATCGTAAGTATAGCAGGCAAGCAGTCGCTTCGTCACTCACATCGCGCTGTGTAGTGCGTTCGAATCACACACATCCATGAATAATTGTTCTGAGACTGGGTGTACTTTGTGTCTAATGTCAGCCTTGTATTAAATTCCCACTGCTGGGCACAGGCCTCTTCTCAGTGTGGCAAGGGTTAGGCCATAGTCCTCCAAGCTGACCCATTGCGGGTTGGCAGACTTTCCATATCTATATTCCTATAACATTACCGAGACGAAAGAAGAAACATGCAGTTTTCTCATCATGTTTTCCGCCATCATTAAAGCGAGCAATAAATAACTATTTAATTCGTACATAATTATGTAACTTCGACAAGTCAGAGATGCGCGCCTTGTGATCGAAATCGAGACCTCTACGTGACAGTCCAACGGTCTGCTACTCACGAGCTTGATTTGTGTTTGTTAATCGTATATTGATGATTATGACTTGACTCTAATATGGCAGCTATCTTCAAAAACAAAGAAGAATCTGTTTCTAATCTTAATAATATTGTTACAGCCGAATGCGCTCCAACACTCGCACCATGGAAGCCGCCAAACGAAGTAACAACCAGCGAAGCGACACAGCACCAACATACCAACGACATGGCCACACACGCCATATACGATATCAACGACATCGTCCATTTCGAAGACAACGATCTCGTCATGCGAGATGCAAAACGAGTCAAACTACAAGACAACAATAAATTAGACAATTCTGTCGAACCATTCAAGACTTATACATTCGAAGATGTTAGAAAAGTATTGAATAATGAAACTATAGCTAACGCTGATGAGTTGAAAGGCGATGGCAAGAAGGAGTCGTGTGAATGCCAACATGGTGGCGGATGTGTGGCAAATGTTTGCCTCTGTCCGCTTGGGTACGCGGGCGCCAAGTGTGAAATTACGTTGGACTTGAAGGTAAGATTGTCAATACGAATAACTTTCCACGAAACTATAACTTATATTAAGATAGAAGAAACTAGTACATTACACAAAAGAATATTTGTAGTACCTAATAATTTGCCTTCCGTTAGTTTCCATTGACAAAGAACTGTTTGAAACGGCACCCACTATTACTTGTCTCAATTCTTCGCAAACGTGCTTAACTGAGGCAAGTACTTATTCTTTCTTTATTTCTACTTCTTCCCCTTCTTCCATAAATCAAATGAGCCGGGAAAAACTGCTTTTTGTCTTTTTACAAGTTTGTTCGAGAAATGTTTCCAACTCCGTTTGCAGTTCTTTGAATACTTAGTCCGTGAGTACTTTAACTAAGGCGTGTTTTAGTATTCTATGCGATTGATCGCATATTTAGATAAGGAGTTAAATATTTATTTCTAATTGGGATGTTTATATGATAAAATAAAACGTTTATATAATACCTATCTCTGCAGAACACAGAAGTAATCCTTGAAAGGAATTTTACAATTCAATGTTATACATAATATTAACAATAACAAAGGGAAAAAAATCATGATACAGGACTTAAACCTACGACCTACCGATAAACTTTGCCGTCGTTCTGCCAAACTTACATTCGACCTTAGCATGATGCTTATAAAATAAATCTTAATATACAAATTTTCAGCTCTGTTTATAATCTGTTCCACTACTGGACATGAATTTGTACTTTCTTGATAGAGATAGACATAGCACGCTGGTCCAGTGTGGGGTGGTACTTCACATATTTTTAAGAACACTATGAAAAATTCACTTTGACGTATAAAGGGGCGAGGTAGGCCGTGCTTGAATTGTTTGGTGCCCACCCCGCGATGTTAGGTATCATAAAATTCTAAGGTTGTAGCCTCTCGCTATTTTTGAGTCGAACCCTACTGGAAAACAGACCTACATATATACCATTGAGAATACTAAGAGAATTATGGTTTCTTTACTCTATTTTCCTTCATTGTTAAAGTCAGCGATGACAAATAGACTCTGTAACAGTATATGGATAAGCTTTAGAAAATCGAATCGTAGAGATTAGAAAAGGCTTAAGAAACTTCTATACTCTCGCGTTGCAAGAACAACGGAAAATAGGTATTAACGCGATGATGCTCGGTATTTACATACTTCATACACAAGAAGACTGATATTGACCAGTTCAGCTTAGCCGAAACGTCGAGCCTTTCAAACAGCAATGTAAATACTGAGCATGATCGAGTAAATACCCGTTTTCCGTTGGATAAGTGACAAGGCTTTTTTATATTACGATTCATCTTTCTATACCTAATTCATACAACAGTCACAGTTTATTAATCATATAAATGATTAATTAATTATTAATTAATTAATTATTAATTAATTATTAATTAATTATTAATTAATTAATTATTAATTAATTAATTATTAATTAATTAATTATTAATTAATTAATCATTTTTATTTTATGTCGGCCTCGATGGCGTAATGGTTGGTGTAACCGACTGCCACGCCCGAGGTCGCGGGTTCGATTCCCGCACAAGTCAAACATTTGTGTGCATGAACATGAGTGTTTGTCTTGGTCTGGGTGTTTCTATGTATAATATGTATGTATTTATAAAAAAAAAGTATATATGTATGTTTATCCATTGTCTAGTACCCGTAGTACAAGCTCTGCTTAGTTTGGGCTAGATGGTGTTGTGTGTATGTGGTAGAATATATTATTATTATTATTATTATATAGATCGCTTTAATGGGGAAGGATAACAGCGCGAGAAAACCTGCATATCTTAGATTTTCTTTTCTGTCATATAAAGAAAGCTTGTTCATTTCGAACATATTAATTGTACATTACATAAAATAAATTCGGACCGAGGAAAAATATCTACTAAAGTTTTGTGTTGTTTAATTTCCTATATCAAAAACGTGTTGTCGAAATAATGGCAAAAACATTTCACTGGTATTTTTAGCAGTATAATAAATATACACCCTAATACTACGCTTGTATATACACGTCTGTTGGTGTTATTTCAGGTGCCTCGGTTCAATGGGTCCTCGTACTTGCGCCTGCCCGGGCTTGGCAGTGCGGCCGAGTCGTGGCTGGATATACAGGTAATAATAACATACTGTATATTTGAAATTGTTTTCATAGATGGATGGTTATTTGGATGTTTTGAGAGAGTATGTGATGTAGAGATATAAGAATAGACTGCGATTGAAGTCAATATGTGTGAATTTATTAAAATACTAGCTGTTACCTGCGACTTCGTTCGCGTAGATTTTAACTAAAAAGTGTTTGTCTCGGCGGAATCCTATTTTTTTTCTAAAATCAAAGTAGCCTATGTTACTCCTTATAACATCAGCTATCTGCCAGTGAAAGTCCCGTCAAAATCAGTTCTGCCGTTTCGGAGATTACCCGGAACAAACAGACAGACAGAGAGACAACAATTTTAAAAATATATTTTCTCGTATAGGTACTTTTATATGCATTAGATAAAAAGCTGTTATTTTGACACTACAAACAGACACTTCAATTTTATTTATTTGTATAGATAAAGATGATAAACGAATAAGTATATACTTATGTTTAAATTAAAATGGTAACGCACAGCTATCCTAACTAATATTATTAATGCGAATATAAGTTTGGTTGTTACGCTTTCATGCCTTAACTACTTGACCGGTCATCATAAAATTTCGTATACACGTTTTCAGGGGTATAGAAAAAATAGTCATACAGTTACTGATTACCTAGAAAAAAATATAGTGATCAAGGGACAAAAATATTGACATTAACCTACATTTACGCAATCGAAGCTGCCGTCAAAATCCAGTATGGACATAATTACTGTCTATTCAACTTGATGGTGCAGCTGTAGTGAATACGAACAGCACCTGCTGTGCATGAGGTCTCAGGATCGATCCTCAAGTCGGGTAAAGTCAATAAATTCACAGTAGCAGAATGTAATCTAGACGACGAGAGACTGCGTGGGCTACACTCTATACTCTAAAACCTAAAAACATCTATTATGTCTAAAAGTGCGTGTAATACACTTCTGTCTACATAATTATGAGTATAAGTGAGGTTGTGTACGTATGTAATAACCATCTACGAAAATATCCTTGAGACCGTCCTTCTTCTATGTACGTAGTGCATCTTTCTTGGACAAAATCAAGGTATCTTCATTAATGGATATACATGTGTATCGAGTATAACTGAAGGAGTACACTATATAAATCTTATATCCATTTGTTCATGTAATTTTGTGTATATATCGGATATCCTTAATAAGTAAATAAATAATTCCTTTGCCTATCTAAACGTATACTTCTACCCTGTAGGTATATAGCTTTATCACTGTTGAACTGTATACAAGTTAGTTAACAATTACCACTAGGTGGGCCGCTAGCTCGTCTGACCCTAAGGTTTTGAGAAAAACTTTAAAAATATATATTTATGTAATAAGAGGTAAACATTTATTTTAAAAAATATTTATGGCAACACTAGGAATAATTCCCGCTATAATTCAAAACAAACTTTCACCCACTTTTTAAAACTCTCAACGGTCGAGAACGAAATAAAATTGTATATAATGCACGCAAATTGTTCACAAGTTGCGCTATAAATTAACAGCCTCAGGTGCTGTGAAGTGTCTAAGCCTATATGTTTTAGACTATTATTTATGTAAAACTAAGAGGCCTCCTTAGTAAAATAGTTTTAGTTTGAACGTTTGTTTGCGTGCGTTTAGGTGCTTGCTTTTAAGGCAAACTGTTGAGTTACTCTCTCCGTTAAGATGTTCTCAATAGCAATATGAAGTCTGCAAATGTCGGTAGACTGCAATAACTTCGCCTCCTAATTTTGTGTCCTATTATGTGGAAGAAACGAACACAGAAACGCTTCACCGGAATATCCTACGTTATAAGGAATCAATTAATGTGCCCAGTTTCATCCAAAACAGTCCAACTCTATAAGCTTGATTCAGCAACAAATATTAAAACATATTCTCAAATGTTCACAATTATAGCAGGATAACTAATATTATGAATACGATTGTAAGCTTGTTTGCTATGCTTTCACGCCTTAATTACTCCACCGATCAACACGAAATTTCTCATGCACATTGTCAGGGGTATAGAAAAGGACATAGGCTGTCTTTCATCCAGAAAAAAATTCAATTTCCAGGGGTAAGTATGTAATAAATTACCCTAAAGTATAAAGTAAGTCAATGTTTTGTGCTATGTGTTGAGGCACAGCAGACATTCAGAAATTCTTTCGAGCTGAAGAACTCGGACTTACAATCTGCATCTTACGGAAAGCAAGTAGAGTTTCCAGGCTCCTTAAGAAAGCGCTGTATTGTCAGTAAGCCAACAATAAATAAAGGCTATGAATGCTTCATACGAGTACCATGGTAAGACCATACCATGTAATTGCAGTGCGTCTATCTAGTAGAGACAATCTTACGCTCCATTTCAATCTAACAATATATTTAATAACAGTCATTCTATTAGCTTATATAATTGCTATACACTTTCAACTATCCTACCAAGTTATAAACTCTAGACGGTGTCAATCAACGTCCGACATTCGTGAGACGCACAATCGCTTAGTCTGGAGTCTGGATCGCGAGCACCTCGCATAAATTATACAAACGACAATCCCTGACAAATAGTGTACCGTTCGGAAACCTTGAGTTGTCGCGTCGAACCCACTTCAAACTTCAATAGACTTAGTTCAAACTATTAATAGGTACGTATATTAGTTTCTCGGATCTGAGTTCACTTTGAGACTTTAGCAATACGAATGATAAGTTTGCCAATACTTGTTTGGTTCTCTGTAATGTGAATTCTGACGTATAAAGTAACAGACTCTCTAGATGTTCCTTTCTACATTTATGGCCGCCGTAGTTAGAGGTCTCAGCAGTTTTGATAGTGTTTTCTGTTAAGAATTTTTCACTGAATGCAGCTAAGCAGCGCGGAGTGTATATTCCTATAGTGTAAGCCCTCCCACGACTACTAGGCGTACAAACCCGAGTACGATCTCAAGTCGAGAAAAATATCAACAGCAACAGGAACTTTAAATGTGATAGTGGTGTGGGAGCAACAGGCTCGCCTACTATCACCAAGGATGTAGATGAGACCAATGTAGATGAGATAAACATATTCCTCTTTGTTTGAAAGTATTCGTATTATACGTGCAGTCCAAAAAATACTGCTTTGTTGTTTGTCTAGTGGCTAGGGCATACGGCTGCTTATCGAGAGGTTCTGGCTTCAAATCCCGAGTCGGAGTCTTAGTAGTAGTCCAGAGTCAAAAATGTAGCCATGTTTTATCTCTGTGCCTCAGAATGTATATAGAGATGTTGGACCTACGTCTGATATATGTTAGGTCGTATCAGACTGAGCGCCATCAGACTATGACAGTAAGGTAATAGAGAGTGCCATTTTGTTTATACACTTATGCAATATAATATCTTCGGGGCAGATAGCTAGGTGCGGTGAAATTTGCCGTCATGGCCGTAATTTGTACTGAAGGTCATTATTATTAATGAGTAATTCAATGTCACAGCCAACCAAATGTAGAATAATACATATATTTCTATAAATGACATTGCGTGACTAAGAACAATTAGGTCATACATGTCATATCAACGTGTAAATATCTAATAAACATGAGCCTCTCCTATGTACAACATCATGTAGGCAAACGATTATAGTAATTATACGTAGAGCTTATAGTCACGTGATTGTGTTTTAATATTGTACCTATTTAGTCCACGACTCACGTAAACGTTTTAGACGTTATTTCTTTCTTTATTTTAAAAAGAATGCCTTGCAGTGTTTTCGAGTTTGATGCTAAGGCGCATCTTTGACTTTTCGAATTTTATCATCCGCTTTAGCGGTGAAGGGAAACATCGTGAGGAAACCTGCATGTCTGAGAGTTCTCCTTAAAGTTCTCAAAGACATGTGAAGTTCGCCAACCCGCACTGGGCCAGCGTGGTAGACTATGGCCTATCCCTTCTCACAGTGAGACGAAGCCCACGCCTAACCGTGGGACAGTTTAATTCAGGTTTGAAATTATTACAACAACAATTTAATATTAGAAACAGCCTGAAACACAGGTCTCTGACCTAGTTCAGGTAATAAAATGTAAAAACAGACTTTATAAACAAGACCTTTGTGTCCAATTTTTAAATTATAAAATAATAATAATAATTTATTTCCATAATCAATACTACAAATATTGTGTAAAGGTAAACATATTAAATTATAAGTACAAAATGATTAAACTAGTAGAAAGATCACCCATCCCTGTACTAGTTAAGAAACTGTATCACAGGTGACGGGGCCTTAAAATACAACAAATTCAGTAAACTAATGCAAGGAACAGACTTAAGATATATTCAAATATAGTGCTATATATATGTATATACAGGTTGTAAGGGACGGTGTACCGAAAACGTTGCACAATCGTTTGTCCATAAGTACACAACTGAATGGAAATGTCAATTCAAAAATGAAACGTACGATTAAAGTTTTATGCTAGTACATTGTAATTTACACTACGCAATGTATGGCTACCAATGCAATGTGTCCGTCCGCGCTATCGTATCGCGCTTCCCGCGCACCAACGCTACGCGCGCTCACATTATCTGACGGAGCCCGGATCACCTATTTTAGTGATCTACTACAATAATAATTTAAACGTTGTGACTAATAATCGGATTGTACAATTTTATTATTGTACTTACAAAAAATTTGAATAAATTGAATAACGTCTTATAAAATTAATCTTATACGCACATTTCGTTAATGACTATGGGTAAATTATCCAGTACTCGTTGATACGTACGAGAAATCACACGACTGTCCATAGGGTGACGAGCGTCAGGATACCGCTGGATGTAAATGCGAAGCGCCAACGAAGCATTGCCTCGTGCCTCCCCGTATGCCATGAGCATTTGTCCATATTCACGTGCACTAAATGGCTGACTCATTATTTATTAGGTACAAACACAACTTTGTAGTTACACAAAAAAGTTATAAACAAAACAAAAACGTTAACAAAATGTTATGAACACAGTAAATAAACACAATTTAGTACACAAAATAGTTACAAACAAAATAAAAAACTTAACAAAATGCAACGAAAATAGTAAACACTCGCGAATACGAGAGATTACGTCAAGTAGTTCCGATTCCTGACAGTAGCGCGACCGAACTAAAGAATTCAAAAATAAATTTCTTTTGCAGTTGTAGTCATATTAGATAGGGATGAGATACATCTATCTAATTAAATAAATCCATAGTCGATAACTCTCATAAAATATTTTTATGAGAGTTATCGGCTATCGATTAATTTTATACTTATACATAGTAATAAACTGTTTATGGCTAATTCTATTAACAAATTTTTGTTACAGTTTTGTATTTTAACAGTTAAGTAAAGATTTACTAGATTACATTACATTGTATGAATCGCTGTGTACAAAAAGCTTTGTTTTAAAACAATTAGATGGTCTTTTACATTAATTATTATTAAAAGTGATTAAATAAACTCATACATGTACATTTACGATACGAAATATCAAAACAATTAATATTTTTTTACATTTAAAATGCAAATGGGTATTGTAAAGTGATAGTAGTATAACATTTAATTACAGGCTACTTTAATCATTACAATCTTTTCAATCTACGTGACTAATTTAATAATAAATAGTGCTAACACGTTCATGTAACCTTTACTTTTAAAAGGAAAACAACTATTTTATTTATTAACCTATCCCGCTTTGTTTAATACACTTTTTTCGATATCGATCATTGATCATAGATCTTCCCTAGTTCAGTGGTAGTAGGTACGATGCGGGCGGGTTTTTACACAGCACACTATTGCCGGTGCGTAAAAAATCTTTTTTGCGTTGGTCATTGCCTTGTCCGCGCAAGATCAGCTGATTGGTTCAACTGTGTTTATTTTGTATGTTTGGATTACATAGCTGTTTTTCGGTATTATGTAGTTTTTATTGATATTATCTAGTATAATGGGTCGTTTACTCATTATGTAATCATAATCAGTTAGAAAAATGTGAAATTTTGAAAGAAAATTCGATAATTTTCCGGTGGAAAATTCCTACGTTTTCCAACTCAGAATGATGGTCCGAAGCTAGTATTTCAGTTTTCGGTGAACCGTCACTTACACCCTGTATATACATTTACATAGGTAAAAACTTAAATACTAAATTAAAATTAAACACATCGCCTAAATAACAAAGTTTGCAAATAAAGTATAAGTAAGAATCTAAGTTATAAAAACAGGTAAGTACATAATTCGTGTTATAATAATTGTTGGTGTGCAGTTTTGTGTGTTAGCGACATAAAACCGCGCATCAGCAAATCGCAACATTGGGTCATTGTCTATTACGTAACACTCATATTGAATTTGTAAGTAATTATTTAATATAAAGTTCGATTTATTCACTAAGTAGAGCAGAAACCAATATTATGATAAATATATATTTGGGGGTATCTTTAGGCGCCTCCATAATCGATCGAGTTTACGTATCTTTTCTCAGCCATGAGTCTCGCCGGGCAATCAGCAGCGCCTGTAATGTGATTACTAGGCTTCTTAAAATGCAAGCATGTTGCGCATTTAGGTCCCTCTCGCTTCGCGTAGTCCTTAATAGAATGGCCTTGATCACCACAATGGCCGCAAGTATAACTGCTCTCGCGACATGACTTTGCTGCGTGCCCATACTGCTGGCATTTATAGCAGCGTGTTACCAGAGTAAAATCCCTTACAGGATGACCAATTTATGAAGACTCTGTCAATAACGATTAGAGCTTTTCGTATTGCTCCAGAAACTTCAAGGACGTAATTACATGTCTCGGCGTTCTTTTTTCCTCATTTATGGCTTAATTTAATAGACCTAAGGAACGTCTCGAGATTGGTATTCTGAAGTTTGCCGGCAATATTTTGATTGTAGAGGCAAGTATAAACTTCAGTATCCTGCATGGACGAAGGAACTCCTATTACTACCACTCTAGGCTTACGTTTAAAGGGCTCGTTGATTGTAAGACCCATGTTCATGGTCTGGACCTGCTGTTTAAGCCTCTCCATATCATCCTTAGAATCAGTACTGCTAATTATACCGCCGTCTCTTGTCTTTCGTAGTCTCCGGACGTGCAGATTCATTTTTTCAGGACGGACAATCTTCTGGACAATAGATTTTGTCTCCTCACTCGACTTTGATTTATCGCTGGGATAAATCGCCACTGAACTGACATTTGACGGCTGTATAAAAGTATAGTTACCAGTCTTCACCATGTCTGCAAAAGAAGGGCCTGTGATAGGTTTTGATGATTCTTCTATAGTCTGCTTCAGGTCTAGAAGCCGCCGTGATACATCAAGCTGGTCTTCTAGGACTTGCACAGAGGAATATGCATGTACGGCTTTCATTTTAAGTGACTGGTATTGTACTGCTAGCTGCGAAGTCCCGTGTCCAACTTTACGGCATAAAGTGTTGATCCTTAATTTTTGCTCAGAGTTCATTTTGCCCTCTGATACAATAGAACACACTTAATTTAGGCATTTTTCAATCGACGTCATCCATGACTGGATTTCAGGCGTTGTAATTATTTCAAGGTCATCTTCCTCTTGACCTGAGGCTTCAGGTCTCGATGAGGTCATAAGTGGCTTTTCTGCCATAGGAGGTGGCGTGCGCACGGTCCTGCTACTTCAATTAAAGGGACTGCCCTCCATGTTATTACTTGCTTTATCTTTATACAGTAAACATTTTCACTAATAAATGCACATATTTGTTGTACGGTAGCGTTAGTATGACACAGTTTGAGTTGCATCGGCTATCGCTAAAATGAGGTCACAATTATTAATTATTATTTTACTAAATAATAATTGGTCGACGCGTCTGTTCTCAAGGAAGACAGAACGAAACATGTTTTCCTTTAGATTAAATATAGTTTTAATGTGAATTTAATACAATAAGTAGCCTGTATTGTGTTTTGTAAAGACTTTTATTTATTTATTGAATAAAAATATTTATTATTATTATTATATTATTATTAGGTATAGTAAAAAGATAAGATTAGCATTTAATCCTGAGTAGCGAGGACTTTAGAAACATTCTAACAACGGACACAAAGAACACCTAAGCTCGAATAAGCTATTTATGGTTCACACAATGTTTGGTCCTGTGTGGGCTACACAACACTCGGCGTAGCGTCAACCGTTGTGCGTCAACCATTAAACTAGTTAGTCATCGATGCAATCAACTTTAGACTATTTCACATTAGAAATTATAAACCAGAAAATACCAAATAATAGCGCTAGTATTGTGAGCGTCTAAAGGTTATGGTAACCGATACTTCATGGTAAGCATCAAGCAGTCTCACTAATCCCGTGGCATAAGTTTGTGTATACCTTTGTGGCTGATCAGGTCGTCACGGATTTAAATTCTGAACCCAGTCTTACTTACACATTGCCTCATTGGCATGTTTCTACAGAATATACCACGGGGAGTGCTCTGAAGAGTTATTCCACCTTATCCCGCCCTCCCCTGTCCTATCCAGAACAACGCGTGCTGGGCTCAGATGCTATCCTTACACGGTAGAGTCGATTAGAGCGCGTACCAACAAGTTTGGGTCCTCATACCTCTGCCGAACGACCAAGGCATGGAATTCTCTGCCAAGGCACGTGTTTCCTTCGTCCTTCAATCCTGGGTTCTTTAAACGGGGCGTGAAAAAGCACCTTTTCAGGCCGTCAAAGTAGAGACCTCAACATCGCCTCGGCTACTATGAGGGCGGTGTGGAGGCCACTGCTCTTAGACCACATGACTGCTTACCATCAGGTGGAGTGTGGTCATTTTGACGAGAAAAGTAATAAAAAAAAATATAAAAAAACTTCGTCTCAGTAGCAGGACTCAAACAGTGTAAATATGCCCGGCAGTCGGCAAGGAGTCGAGCCGCTATGAAAACCTTCTAACGTACTTGGCTATGTTATGTAGATGTAATATATACCTATCTACACCTTGATTTGTATATACACAAGACCATTCTGAACAAATTATACTTCTTAAAAAAAAACAAGTAAGCTCATACCAATACAAGACAAAAGCGTCTCCGCGAGATTAACAACGCCATCTACCGTCAACCCTGCAAAGTTTAAAATACAAATTATTGTCGTACCCACTCATTCATAATGAAAACGTTGATAGTGTTAGAAGCGAGTTCGCATTTCATAGTCTGTCTAATGAAGCTCGTAAATAACAATTACTGGTACCGCAGATAACGGTCTGCAAATTAAGACAAATGTTCTCTAACAAGATTTATATGTTCACAAAGCTCAACAAACACGTATAAATAATTCTGTAGACAGGTGGAGCGTTCGTTTATTGGGTAAAGTCTTTAAGAAGCATGTACTTTTTTTTGTCTGCTTTGTAGACACTTGGATCATCCATACGCAAGATCAAAGATCAAGATCTGTCTTTATCTCTTTAAGCGTATGGATGCTTGCAGTACCCGGGTTAGCTCACGCATAGGCCATTTACGATGCATGGAGTCTAATAAGGTGACCGTTTATCATCAAGCGGATCATAAACTCGATCGCTGCCTCAGTAGCAGTATAAAAAATATACAGTTTAAACTTGATCATATTTACTTAAGTGTATTGACGTCACAAGGCAATTACATTTTAGAAAAACTGATACCCAACCCTATCTAGTAATATTATGAGCCAAACCCATTACGCTTGGGAATAATAAAGTCAGGAGGCAGGCCTACTTTTTTGACATCGTAATGTTACTTAGCTAATTAATGGTTCAAGTTTCGTACCGAGTCCCGGTAGCTGTAATGAGACATGCTATAGGGGTTTGAACGTCTTGAAAACTCCGTTTGTTTTTATTTTATAATATCTACTCATGAATAAAAATTACCTAGCCAACCTCATTGGAGACGATTAGCGAGAAGAATGTTGGTTAGAAGCGAGTGCATCACAGTTTTGTCGTTGGTTTTGGAGGGAGTGTGTGTTAGGCGATTACTACCAATTGTCCAATCATTCATATACAATATATCCAGTGTATGGATTTTCAGAGGGTATTCTGGAAGGGGATTAATGTATCTTCATGCTGCGGAAATCTATTAAATCTGGCGATGTGAATAGGCAATGATTTAGTATTTATGTAATAATTAATAACGCGTATAACTAATTTATTTTACGGCAGCGGTGTTATTTGAACATTTGTTAATCGAGATAATAGGCGATCCTAAGTCGCTTCGTTGGCAGTGGGAGAAGGGCATATAACGAGAGTGCTATGGAGGTTTTGTAGAAGGCATAAGACAGTCTTGCAAGGTTAACAACTCGCAAATTTATACTAATATTATAAAGCTGAAGAGTTTGTTTGTTTGTTTGAACGCGCTAACCTCAGGCACTGCTGGTTCAATTTGAAAAAAATATTTTAGTCTTGGATAGCCTATTTATTGAGGAAGGCTATAGGCTATATAACATCACGCTACGACCCAGTAACGATAAACGCGGGTGAAACCGCGTGAACATCTAGTAAGTAATAAAATGATATAAAAACAATCAAAGCCTTTATTTCCATAGTATAGATAAGCATCTTAACATACCTACATATATTATTTAAACATGTTGTAATTTACTTAGTAAGATTAAGTCAATTGTTATTATTTGTGTATTTATTTTTAATTAGAGTTCTGTAACGTCATCTTGTACTGATATCTAATAATCATGATGTGTACGCATAGTTAACCATAGTTTAAACCAAAACTGTTAGTTTATAAGTGTTATACTGTATGCACTATGTTTTGTTTTGTATGCCTTATTAAATAAATAAAATAAAAAAGCAAAGTGTAAGTGGAAGTTGTGATGTATCGTGTTTATTTATTGTAAATATGATACCAATACTGTTCTTACGTATGCAGTGACAAGAATGGACATAGTAAAGAAAGAGTTAAAGGCAGTTTGAAAGTTACATCAGTAGTAAAAATGGTCAAAAGTAATTCATTTGTCTTGGTAAGCGCATGCCATGAAAATATAAGATACACATATAATTGTAAAAAAAATATGAATATGAATGTAGATGGACAAAAAGGTAAAAGATTGCCAAAGAAAAGATATATGGGGTATACGAGGAATGATGTGAAGGAAAAAGAAAATAATGAAACGACTGAAAGGTATATTTCGAAGAAGAAGACATACTGCCTCGACCCTAATTGAACCAAGATCAAAGTAAAATAATGAAAAAAATATTCATAAAGTAAATGACAAAGAAGTAGGTATATAAACAGTGGCTGGATAACTTTACCGACAAATGCAGTGGTCACAGAAACCAGAAGAAATAGTAAATATTTAGCTACACTAAACTAGGAAACTTAATAAATAAGTTCGTGCCTCATTCACTACGAATATTGCAATATTCATTTCCATCTCAATTCGAACTTTTTAATAGCTTGTAGTCCCTCATTTCGAATATCGAACATAGTACTCAATACAAATGCAGCGAGTTCTGAAACTCGGTCTTTTCGTCCGTCCAGAATAATTAACAATAAGTATGAATTTCGAAAAGTTTCTGTTCTTTAATTAATGTTGTCTATTGTTCGGTCCCGTTAAGAAACTTTTTAAATGAATAAAGGCTTTCTTTGATCTGCTATCTGCTGCACTTTGAAAACTTGTGGGTAATTAAAATGGAGGCATAAAAACGTATTATCCTTACTAATATTATAAAAGCGAATGTGAGTTTGTTCTTTATGCTTTCACGCTTTAATTACGCAACCGATCAACATTAAGTTTTGCATACCTACACGTTGTCGGGGGTACAGAATAGGATACCTTTCATCCAGAAAAAAGTGTAGTTACAAACCTAACCTAACCTATGAGTACATTTTCGCGAGCAAAACCGCGGGCAAAATCTAGTTATTATATAATTTAAGAGAAGCTATTGTTAGTCCTTAATTTTAAGAATTTTATAGTTTTGTTAATTTGTATGGATTCTAAATTTCAACTAGAGAATTTTAGTATTATTAGCTGTGTTATTAGTAACCTGTCAATTGTTGGGATGCCAGACATAATTAAAACTTATAGTGACTAGTCGCCAGTGTGCCGCTGCGACTCAATAGGTAAAAAGAGGTGTTTTGTAGTAGTATATTTTGAGTGGTAGGGCTGCGCTGGTTACAGCATGAATGGGCCGGCTCGACCGGGGAAGAACACAGAAGATCGACGTAAAATAACAGTATCTGTTATGTTTCGTTCGGCGAGTGAGAGTGCCGGAGGCGCAATCACCATTCCCTACCCAAACCCCATCCTGCTCCATTTCCCTTTTTCTTCCGGTAGGCAGCGACTTGGTTATGTTTTTTTGACATTGCTTCTTTAATACTAAGAAAACACAGCCATGTGTATGAGCCACGGTTCTCGCTTACTACTGCCGCTGGCTCGTCTGTCACCGATAAACGCAATAAAAAAAAGTATATAAAACATAGTGGCATATTAATTGAAACCATTTTACTGAAATTGGAAAAGTCGGATTGAGCAATTATCTTAGCTAGAAATGTGGATACAGTAACTTTCTCTCTACTCTACTCTAACTCTTCCCCATACGGGAAATTACAAATGGGGACAACGGGGACGGACAAAATTTGTGTGATCCTCAAATAGTTGTTCCGAGTGTAGGTGTTCTCTGTGACCGTTGTTTGAATGTTGGTGAAGTCCCCTTCGACACAGGAAATTTATTCATAGTGCAGTAACTAGTTAGCTTTAAAAACAAAGCAATACATTTCCCTACCCATTTGTCTATGTGATGTGATCTATGTAATTTTAATTAATGTTGATGTTGTTTCAGATCACTCTGAAGCCGTCGAGCGGAGATGGGCTGGTGTTATACAACTCGGAGCGCGCGGACGGCGATGGCGATTTCTTCTCCTTGCATCTCAGAAACTACTACGTCGAATTCGCTTTTGATCTCGGCGCGGGGATTGCGATAGTCAGGTAAATACTTAGTTACGATTATAATTTTAAAAGTGTATGTTGGTCTGTCCGTTTTTTAGATAGCAACGAAGCAGCAGTCGTTTTTACGCAGGGATACCTTGATGATTGATGATGATTTCATCCCTAAACATGCCTATAGAAAAGATTTATCTTTATTTATTAGAACAACACAGTGCTTTAAATCAATTACATTAATCGATCAGTATGAATTATTAATTTTGATGCACTAAACGCGATGAAAAACATCTAAAATAAAGAAAAAGAAATATAGGTAGCCTAGTATCACAAAGAAATTAGGTAAGTTATCATCAGCACACATTGAATACCAGTGCGGAAAGAAACTGATGCTAAAAGCTTAGTTAACAATATTATCAAACTCTAGGGATACGGTAGAAAGCGCGGAAAGCGCCCTCTGATACTTGGCGCCTGAAGCGGCTGACCCGTTCGGCCTAGGTAGGGCCCGTCTTTTTTGTTCTTTACAGGTAGGCAGCCCCTTAAAAAGCAAGGTCAAGGAAACACCTTGACCTTGCTTATGCATTATCAAGTGTATAACTGTATATAGCCATGAGCAGCAGTTACCTACTGTTTGCCAACAGGTTGCTTCTAGCTTGTCTGTTAAATGTGTCCTTGAACTAAAATTAACCAAATTTTATTCTGTCTTCCAGATCAGCCTACCCAATAGAGCGGAACCAGTGGCACTGGGTATCAGTGTCTCGCTCTGGCAAGCGTGCGTGGCTACGAGTGCGAGGAGGAGGCGCGCGGGCTGTGACGTCACGAGGCACACGACGTCGCCTCACGCTGAGACAGCCCCTGCTGTTAGGCGGAGCGCCGCATCCATTGCCCAGAAGATTGGCGTTGGATACCTCATTTAGTGGTTGTGTTTCACAGGTAATATTCTTAGATATCCTATTATAATTAATGTGACTTTGCTTGTTTGTTCATCACGCCTTAACTACTCGACTGGACATCATGAAATTTCGCATACATTTTGTCAAGGCAACAGAAAAGGACATAGGGTTCCTTTCATCCAGAAAAAGTGCTGTTACTAAACCAATCTACAATTACACGAGCTAAGCCGCTGGCAAAATCTAGTATCAAATAAAATCAAATTTAGTTTAGTTTAGAATCTTACCTGTGTAAGATACAATCATGGACCCTGATGGGCACAGCAATTTGATAACAGTTATTAGAAACCTTGTGTTAGAAAAGTTTAAGTTCAGAAGATTATTCATTTGCTATTATATAGGATATATTGATTGAGATTTATACAGTGTCGTTACGTTCATATAAGGTAACGCCTAATCTGTCGTACTAAAATACTTTACCGAAATAGTATAGGTTAATATCATAAACTGGATTTAGCACTAATTTCAGAGTGCTTTGGTGAGCTCTTCTTTTTTCTTGAATAAAAATCGAAGAAAAAGGAGAAACCAAGTAGGCTTTCTTTTTACTTACTGGTAAAAAGTCATAACTGAAACCTAGGCACGGCACAAATGTATGATGTTCTAATGACAAAATTATGTTTTTTACTAAGAGCTTTCTGACCTGAAACTTAACCTGCCAAGTATTGGAAGGCCAGAGCAGCGATAGCTCAGTGGGGAGACCAACAGACTGCAATGCCGAAGGTCTCGGGTTCGAACCCACGTTGCGCACCTCTGACTTTTGGAAAGTTATATGACTTTTCGAAATTAAGTGCGTATTGATTGACAATTATCACCTGCTCCGTGCCTCGGAGAGCACGTTAAGCCGTTGGTCCCGTCTGCCATGAACATCTATGGCAGTCGTTATTGGGAGAGTGTCGATACAAAAGATCCCACTGGGTCGAAGTGTCGCCGGTCTGCACTGACTGGCCCCCACATAAGATAAGATTAGAAGATAAGAAGGCCAGATATAATTTAAAACCTATTGCACCAGTGTGCCGTTACGACTGAACAGGTTAAAATAGTTAACCCTATCCGCAAATCGAAAGCGTCAGCGTAAGAGTAAATATATCTGTCAGTTTCTAATAAAGCTAAATGTATATTTCAGTTGATAATTAACGACGAGGAGTTGTCAGTAGTGTCTGCGGCACTCGGCGGTCTCAACGTTGATAACTGTGACGACGCACATGACAACTGCACGTAAGTATCTAGTTTAGGCGGTTTTGAAAATAAAGAACACTTAAGATTTTTAATAAAATCAAACTGCCGTCAAATATACTATATTAAAGTTATTGTGTCTGTTCGCCGGTGTGCCGCTGCGACTTAATTAGGATATAGGGTGTATAGTTTCCAGTAAATATAATAGATCGCGGTAGTGATACTTACAGCTACTAAAAAAGTGGGAAATAAGTTTAACACTTTTTAAAACCGTTATTGTAATTTTAAATACGGAAAGAAAGATTAAGTTTTATTTTATAAATTTATTGTTTATTAAAATCTTTTTAAATAATTAATAACTACGACAAACTTTAAAAAAAATCATGAAACCGATATGATAGGTCAATTAGTCGTCAGTGGTTAACCAAATACTAAAGTTAAAGGACTTGATTCTATGACCTTAGTAAGACATTTCAACTTATGACCGTAACCCCTTCCCTTAATACACGTCGCAAAAGCAGGCAGACTTTAAAATAGTGACTAAAGTTTATGGTAGTATTCGTCCATATTATTCCTTTTTAAGCTCATCATGCAGAGTACTCCAAATTGTACTTCAAATCGTTTTTGGATTTTCAGAGACAAGAATCTCTGCAAAGAGATCTTAGCACCGATGCCACAGTACTCGCAAAACATCTCCGGCAACGACGTGCACCACTCGATAGTAGCCAAGAAGGGCTTCAAACAGAAGATACACAAAAAGTCCAAGAAACACGTACCACACGCACACACAGATAAGTTTAAGAAGAAGAAGTACTTCGTTAGTAAGAAGCATTTATATCTTCTGGAAGACTTGGAGAGGAATAATGAGGTAATTATATTTTTAGCAGTATTATTGCAGTCTTTATTTTTTGAGTGAAAGGATCTGTGTAATTATTTGGCACAAATAAGGCTCCTGGAGGAGTACCACAACCGGTTTAAAAGTAGTAGCTAACATTGTTAGTGCGTTTTAGCGATGTGCTCAATTGCATTCGAATTAAATTCGAATGTTCTGTAAAAAGTACATCCTAATCCTAACTTCCTAACTAATATTATAAAAGCGAAAATGAGTTTGTTTGTTACCTTTTCACGCCTATACCACTGAACCGATCATCCTAAAATTTTGCATATACGTTGTCAGGTGTACAGAAACGGACATAGGCTACCTTTCATCTCGAATAAAATAACTGATCCCGAGGAAAGCAACAATAACGTTCTTATGATAATAGATGGCGCCACGTGTCTTTCGAATCATGATTGAATTATATTATTACAGTAGAGTATATATTACTGCTAGCTAGATATATTTTGGATCAGGCGGTACCTCCCTGGTGGCTCGTGGAGCCTTTTGTTTGTAATTACAGCGATAATAGCATAACCAAATGGGAGACCGTTGGACTTTCACGCAAAGGTCTCGAGTTTGAACCCATGGCGCGCATTTCTGAATTTTCGATGTTATGTGTGTATTAAATAGTTAATTATTATCGCTCGCTTTAACAGTGACGGAAAACATCCAAGTGCAGTGAGAAAATCTGCATGTTTTCGAGAACATATAATTATAATTAATATTTATATCGAAAACATGCAGATAATATAATTAATTAATTAATTATTAGTAATCTGCTATTTGTAACTTTGTCCAATTTCGCCAACTGTATATGTACGTTTTTACTTTGCATGCTGTGGCCTACTGTAAGTGAGGGTGAACACTTATTCTATTGACCTAACACTTTTGTATTTAGCTTTAAGTTGTGTGTATCTTTGTAGATGGTCCAATAAATAAATAAACATTATGAGGAACTCTCCATAATGTTTAAGATATGTAAATTCTGCCAACCCGCTCTGCACCAGAGTTGTGGACTATGGCCTTCCTCTTCTTATACTGATAACAGAACCATGCCCGTAAGACAGTTCAGAATACGCTGAATTGTTTATATGCAAATGAAATAAAACCGGGGTGGAGGCCTGGTGGCCTGAAATACAGGCTAACACCTAGTTTAGCCACCAGTCTCCCACAATAAACGAATGCTATGTAATAATTATAAGCAATTATGTAACATGATATTGTGGTGAGAGAAATAAATATATGTTTATGTTAGTTTAATACAGGGTTGATATTATTATCTCGGGTATCAGCCAACAGTCTTCTCTAATATTCATTTTTCATTCCATGCATTTGTAAGTCCTTTTCCCTAGGATCGCAAACGCGCGTGATTCCCCTGTTATGCAAGCACCCATAAGCCTTGCTAGTCGCTTGCCGCGTCACTTGTTATATAAAAACATATTGAGTGATTACAGGTAGGAACAGAAGGTCCAGTGTACGACGGTCAGACATACATGCAAGTGAAGTACTTGAGCGAAGACGAAGAGGACTGGGCCGACATGAACAACTACCCGAGCTTCAGCGGCATCGACAGCTTCATACACATCGATGATGAGGAGACCATGAAACGGTAAATATAGCTTTTTTAGGTTCTTTGAAATATAGCCGAGCAAATAATATTTGAGGATCACATATATTCAGCCCTCTGGCTAAATAATATATGTATATACATATGTGATCCTCGAGTATCGAGTATGTGTGTTCTTTCTGTGCGTTGTATTTTAAGATTTTTAGTTTAGGTATTCCTTGCAAGTGATTACAATATAATAGACACAATTTATTCATTTTGCTATCCACATTATTACGCAACGAATCAACTGGTAATGCGTTTTAAATCAATATCTCAAATAAATTCAAATGTCCAAATACGAATTATAAGGATAACATTCTTATGATTTGAATTCGATAATCAAGCTATACAGTTCTGTGTCTGGTTTTCCGACAGGCTGGTGTCGTATTCGTTGGACATCAACATCCGCTTCCGCTCGCTGCGCGCGCACGGGCTGCTGCTGTGGAGCGGCGGCACGGCGCGCGCGCACTCGCCGCCAGACTTCCTCTCGCTCGCCATCGAGAACTCCGTGCTCGTGTTCAGGTAACACTAATGTCGTACTCGCTGGACATCAACATCCGCTTCCACTCGTTCGCAGAGTATCGACAAAAAATCTACGTGACGCGAGCGTGGCGTGATTGCCGCGCAAACGCAACGTCGACGCTGATCAAACGTGAGAGGAAGGCACACCACCAAGTGTGTTCGAACCCGTAGCCTGAAAAATGATTAAAAATAATTCATAATATCTTCAGATTGTTTAATAGTTTACGTCAAACAGAAAAATAGATTATTAATGTTCGATTCTATTTTGCTTTGACTTTGGCGGAATTTAAATGTAGAGTTCCTCAAAAAACTTAAAATACATTACCTACTACGGTAACAACTTTATAAAATGTTTGTTATATAGGTACGACCTGGGTAGCGGAGAAGTAGTCATCATAGCGAACCACACGAAGATCGACGACGGTCTGTGGCACAGAGCGCGGGCAACCAGGTACAGATTTTAAATCCCTTTCTTAAGAGACATGGCGAAATCCTGGCATTTTGCTCAAACAGGAACAGTTTGGCTATGGTTAGAAAAGTACTTCTACCTATTCCAAATAATATCGAAACCAAACATCCTAGTATTGTAGTTCTACTGGGAATAGTAGAGGAGATGTACCTATTGACTAACAGAGGGCTCTTAAGAAGAATCATTGTCATTGTCCCTTGCACAAACAGTACGACGTAACTCCTTTTTGAAGGGTCGATAACGCTTGAAAGACGCTCCTGATATTTTAAGCGCGAATATTCTAAGGTAATCACTTACCAGCAGTCGGGTCGTGCACTTTTTTATGACCTACATTGTTTAAAACATGAACTGTTTTAAGCTAGCAAAATTCAATTTTCGTTCAAGCTGTCTGAAGCTTGAAATCTTGAAAAAATGTTTTAAATATTCTGTATATGTTCCAGGAACAGACAAGCGGGCGTATTAGAGGTGGACGGACTCGGCTCCGTCGGGAAAGTATCGCCCGGAAAACTTAAGCAGCTGAACACTGAGAACGGCCTTTATATAGGTAACAATTTACTTCAGTCGTAAACTCTTGTATTAAAATAAGTTTTTTTTTTTTAATAACGTTTTGGTATGTCCCACTGCTGATCAAATGTCTAGCTCTTGGACTTAAAACATAAGACAATAAGATATTTTTACAATCATTTATAGGTAACTAACTACACCCGATTTCTCAAAGGCTTAAATCAACGACGTGTCAAAATCAAACTCGTGTCAAGTGATTTGATTGGCGAATTAACGACTAATTGGATCAGCTAGTCACAGCAGTTGATGCGTAGGACCGTAAACAAATAAGACAAGAAAGAAAATAAATTGGGCGATAAATAAATTTTGTTCGACAGTTTGTTTATACAAAATCAAAGGCACGGCTAGCAATAAATTTAATAAAAAAGCGCCTGTTAAAAAAGTAATAGCTATACTTATATCACGCGCTAACTATGAGACAAGTTTTAAAATGTTCACCTAACATACCATCTTCTCCGATCTTGTATCTCTGAAGGCATAGCCAGATGTGTGTTAGTCTTACACCTCATCGATTTTCTTTGTCTAACAAAGTACTGGGAAATAAATTATTCAAAGACAATTCCGGATTTCTTGCTGCAACTGCGTATTTCCTAATAGAATACAAGATCACAATTTCCTTAAACCTGAAATAGTTCCGAATGGAACTACGAAATAGGAATGAGGAAGAGGAAAATAAACCGACAAGACAGACTGTTTCTTTTTTCTTTAGTGTTTTAAATAATTATACTTAATTGAAGTTTATACTAACGCCTAATTACGTTTCGCAGGTGGTCTCCCATCAATAGAACTGAACACACAAGGCAGATACAAGACCGGCCTCATTGGCTGCGTCTCACAGATATCTCTCAGTGGAGACTTCGACATACCTCTCTCCCTCTCCAAACTCCCTCACACCATCACAAACAATGTCGGCCGATGCGCACCATAAAACATGGCCATTCATTTAAATGAACACCGTTCATTTAAGTGAATCAACATTTGTTATAAACGCACGCGGCCGTTCATTTAAACCCATCAAGTTTCATTTAATCTGATCATAAATGAAACGGCTGAGCGCGATAGTGTTACGTGTGTCCTTTAGATTTGTCACTTGATTTTTCACCTGGAGTTGTTTTATTTGTGACGACCAAACTCCGTATACATATCAGTGTAAAAATAAATGTCGGAGGCAATAAAACTAAACAATATGAATTACTAACGATGTTCACTGACTTAAAACAAACTTGTTCTTCATTTTACTTTCTATTTGAATACACTAGTCAATTTAGATTTAAGTAAACCGCGGGTATCTTTACTCCTTTCACACTATTATTTGATTCTTTTTCAATATTTTTCACGAATACTTTCAATGGTTTTATTTCCATGTACGATGGAATAACTTTTCAAAGTGCTTTACTATCTAGTAGATATATAAAAAAAAAACTATTTGTAATGTTAAATTAAATAAAATTCTAGTCGTACGAGTGGTTTGCACGCAGTATTATTTTGTAAAACATTTTAATTTTATAGCTAATCACAATTTGTTACGACGTGAATGTATTTTATATATAGTTCAATAAGTATACATACATAGCGTTTGTATATCGAAGACGATTTTTCATATGGACGTGGTTTTAGAGCATTTGTAAGTAGAAATACCATAGAGTTTGATCATATTTAATGTTATTTGAGCTTTTTATGTTGCAGTATGGGAACTATTTTTTTGCTCATATATTTCGTTAATACTAGAAATCAATCATAAATTAAGTTGTAGTCGTGCTATTACTCAATTAATCTAGGTATTAGTACCAGCTTTTATATTATCAATCGGCCCGCAGCTGAAGTATAGTTTCCCAAAGGTGTGGACAAGGAAAGATCGTTGCCGTCACTTCTGTATGCGATGTTTTAGTGTACAACAACAAAATGCAGGATTTGAAGAATAAATAAAAACGATAGAGACTTTATTCATATATTTTTCTATGATAATTACATTGTTCAAAAGTATGGCTCAAGCGTTAACATGTTAGCGTAACCGCTGAGATATCAATTTCAATATTACAGCACATATTTCTAAATTTGTAAAGATATGTGCGTAATAAATAGTCAATTGTCGTTTGTCTGTCTTTCGTCTTAAACTGTTAAGAAAAATAGTGAGTCAATCTACATTTCGAAGAGATCTCCATAATGTTCTCGAAAATGTATGGAAAGCTCCACTAGGCCAGCGCGGTGGACTCTGATGTAATTCTTCTCTTACTGTCAAGATGCTTCTGCTCAACAATGGGTTAGTAGTTTATGGATCTGATATTATTTATATTAGTAATATGCCTAGAGGGCGATTCTCAAACCCAAATGCTTAAACTAGGTGTTTTGGCAAAAGTCCAGAACATATCCCCATCCATTTTATACTACTATAAGATTGACCAAATATTTGAGCAAATAGTATTGTTCCCGTATGTGAGCGCTTTGTTTCCTGGTTGCTTTGCAGTTTGACATAGCACCGACTAGACGTAATATAGCGATAGAGTATATTTATCGGGTAGAGTTAACGCGCTTTGTATGTATAAACGAATGTGTTGAAGAGCTTCACAGTTGTTTAATGGTGATCTAAAATATCACAAAGGATAATGTGCGTATTTTAAATAAGACCGCGTTATGAAAAGTTTATTAACTTGACAATTATTAAAATGCCAGACATAACTGAAAACCTATTGTGTGCCGCTGTGACTCAATAAATCTATAGTAATTTGGTTTGCAAATTACTAGTATTGCGGTTAATTACTTATCTAGCTAAGCTAAATTGATAGTATCAAGAAAGGAATGGTTTGTACCAGCGCAAAGGGATATCTCCTCTTAAAGCTAAAATTGTACCCAAACTCACAGCTTGTCTAAGGGCAGTGCCATAGCGCTACAGTAAATCACAGCCACCCAACCTTACGCGCTGTGGTAAGCAGGGTTTCTAGGCTTTTTGAAGAGACTATCTGCTGACAAATAATCTTCACACATTAAGCTGGCAGCATGACTGATTTTTTTTAAGGGTTAGCAAAATACAATGCTCTGATAACGTACTGCTGACATAATAATAGGCCGTCAAAGTAGAGACCTCAACATCGCCTCGGCTGCTATGAGGTCGGTGTGGAGGCCACTACTCTTAGACCACACGACTGCTTACCATCAGGTGGAGTGTGGTCATTTTGACGAGCAAAAAAAAAAATAATCTTACGGCCGTATGTTTACTTACCACGCTGCTGGTAGTATTCTTATAAGAATGGGGTAATTAATTTTGTGCTCTAGGTTTTCAATACCGCCGGTAAAACAAGCCTAAAACGACATTTTAAAGCTTGCTGCCCGAGCAATTATTATTATATAACTACAAGTTCAAGTCAAATACATACATTTATATTTGCAACTCACTTTTATACCTGATCAATAAACCACGAGTTTTTTATATTCTTCTATCTATAGAAGGTTTGATACACTTGTTCAATTTAAAATTTTATAATTGTTGCCATTAAACAAATGTGAAGTAAAATATTCGATACGTATCCTAAATGCCCTTCACTGGGATTTCATTTACACCAATAATTTTCGTCAATTATAGTGTTTCACAGGGTGTGGAAATTATTTACATAAAATATCTACATATCTTTATTGTGGTCTCCATTTATTTAATTCTATCAAATTTGTGTTGCGCGACACATAAGTATCGACTTCATTTATATGTATTATCGCATTGATCGAATTAAATGTAACCCGTTGTAAATTAAATTTCGGAGTTATATACCTACTTGTATCAAATGAACCAAGCAAATGTTAATAATTTAACTGAAATAAATAAAAAATAAAAATAAATTTTATAACGCAACTATTTAATATTATGCAATAATAATAATGATATTTGTTAATCAGATCCGCTTAGCGCCATTTTGAATAAATTTTAGCTAACCACTGACAGCTTTTGATACAAATGTTTGTAAATGATGGTATTTCAGGAACATATTATACATTGTGTTGAAAGTTATTGCAATACATACGTAGTTCTACTTGTGAAATAGCTTGACTAGTATTAGTTTTGTATGTGAGACCTGTCCGATGTATTATACGCCGTTATTTGTACAAAATTATATCAATAAAAATATAATGAAAACATGTGCCTTTTATTGTAACACCTGAATCAATATTGGGGTTATGTCCTTTTCTTACTGATGCTTATGGAGCGAGACTTAGTTTTTAAACAATCAGTAAAAAAAGGAAACCTTAGGATATCTCATTCCTATAGAGTTGAAGGTAGAGGAAGGAACATATTTGGTGGCAATATAAAAAAAAAGTACAATCTTACCTATTGCAAATGTCTCTTAATAACCTTGGCTCCATAAGAAGGTGCTCTGTTGTCAATAAGGGACCAGATTTTTACGACTAGGTACTCTTTTAAAGGTTTAGTAGCTCAAAAGTCCTATACCATAGCGCCTAAATATACCATACAATAAGATCTTACAATCGGGCCGACCGGATACTTGTAGCTCGAAAGTGACTGATTACACTTCTGTATTTGGCGTTTTTATAGCTTCTATAGGTTAACCACAATCAGGTGGCCCGGATGCGTTTTACCCTCTTAGTTAAAGAAATGGAAGAAAGTCCGTGATTGGCAAGTAAAAAGGTGTAGAAATGAAACTACTATATACGGATTTTATCGCGTTGTTTATTTGATACTTTATTACAAAATTTTGATAACTGTTACACTACTATTACTATTAAACTTTACTAATTTTTAAGCTAATTAAATTATTGAAACTATTAAAACTATTTATACTATTACTATACTATTACACTATTTATATTTGTGTTTACACTTTCCCCGACGCGACGTTTCGGTTGCTTTTCAGCAGCCATGGTCACGGGAAGACTCATATATAGTAGTTTAATTTCAATGAATAACATTCGCGTAAACAGAAGACAATATTTTGTAGCTAACTATCTAAGTAAGCAGTCCTTAGATGTTTTAAGGACTTGACAAGACTTTTGAGTCAGATAGAGCCTTTTTACTCACCAATTATGCCTTTTCTTTTATTTATTTAACTAAGATGGTAAAAACCGCTTCTCTAATCGTCTGTAAACTTCTGCAAGGTTAGCGATTGTATTTAATGAGGTCTTATGCTCCTTAAATAGGCCCTGAAATAATTATAATTAGGTGCATAAATTAACAATAACAAAAAGTGAATGAATCATTAATTTACTAAAACAATAAAATATATACCGTGCTGAGTTATTGCCGGAAAACGTAATCATTTTAATTAATAGGCAATTTATTTAAATTTGGTATTTTCAAAAACCCAAACTACACTTCAACGTAAAACAATATTTCACACACACATATATATATATATATATATATATATATATATATATATATATATATATATATATATATATATATATATATATATATATATATATATATATATATATATATATATATATATATATATATATATATATATATATATATATATATATATATATATATATATAAATATATACCGTGCTGAGTTATTGCCGGAAAACGTAATCATTTTAATTAATAGGCAATTTATTTAAATTTGGTATTTTCAAAAACCCAAACTACCTACACTATTACTTCAACGTAAAACAATATTTCAACAAAAAAAACCGACTTCAAAAACGGATATTATGAAACAAAAAATTCACTAAAAAGTTAAAAAATAATTGCGTATTCTTGTGAATAATTAAATTATTGTTATTATTGGTGTCGGTGTCAGCCAATGTAGGTTTGTAACTACTTAAACATGAGATGTCTTGCTATAATCATAACATAACATTGGCATGCACAATTACACATATATATATATATATACACCGTGAATTTCTAGTCGTTTTGGAACCGAAACGTGGTAACTTAGGATAATTAGTAGTATCAATAAAAAATAGTTAAATAATTGTACTGCGTATAATAAAAAAGTTGGAATATAAATAATATTTTTCACTTATTCGAGTTTGATCGTAGTAACGCACGGACAATTCATTCACAAACGCATGCATACGTCACCGGCGCGGCGTCCGCGTTGCCGCGCCGCGCCGCCGCGCACAGTCGAAGTTATGAACGACGCACGATAGGTAACTACGTATATCAGCTGATACCTATCCAGAACCTCGTGTACCACGACCGAGTCCTATCCGTCATTTAAAAACTAGTGAAGCTACACAAGTATTATAAAATTAGGTAAATGCAATAGCGACGAAATTGATAATAGGGTTAGCACAGTTCAGAATCAGCTGATACGAGGCAATACGTTTTCTCTTTTTACTATGTAATTTCTGCATTGTGAAACATCACAATTAATACGTAAATGGATACTCCAATTTCTCCTTCATACTTTACACGGGCTTAGGACCGTCGGAAATACTTTATCTAAACATTACTTTTCGATAAATAGCTAACTTTATTTATTATGTAATAAAATAAACACAGGTGAATGAACTGTGAGTATTTCGGGCGTATTTCAAAAATTGGAGCTATTTACAAAATAATTAAATTACATACCTATGGACAGTTTATTAAAGGCCTCCACTATTGCACTACGTAGCTCCTCACGACTTTCACGTTCACGAGAATACACAAGTCTTTTTATTTCCGACATTGAGGCTTGTCTGGGCACGTACTGCACTTGCATAATGAGTGGGACAGCCGTTGTGCTAGTAATACATATCGTGTATTGATAATGGCACTTCCTCCAATAGCTCGGATATTAGTTTGTAACATTTCTAAATACGAGCTGCCCGTTAGATGACCTTCAATAAAAACAGGCCCTATTAAATGGTCGTTTATAATATCGGCCTAAACATTCACACTGAACCTCACTTGGAGGTGGTCTTCCTGTATTAAGTGAGGGTTTACAGCGTTACGATTATAGCGTTTTACAGTCCCACTCGAGTAAACAATGACTCATCTGTCCACAGTATGTTCGCATTCGTATTATTTAACAACCACTGCACTGACATGGCGATCCTTGCTGGTGCATCGTTGTTGTTAATTACGTGAGCCCGACAAAAATGATAAGGGTGTTATCTATTAGTATTTAATGTTTTCCATACAAAGTATTGGCTAATATTAAATTCTCGAGCTGCCATTCTCGTGCTTCGCCGCGGATCCCGCTCTAATATCCTCTTCGATCTCCGGGGGTCATCAGGAGTCCTCGGCCTTGCGCATGAGTCGGCGTACGGAATTGTCCATGGTCAAGAAGGCGCTGAGTTAAGATGGTGCAGCTAAGATGGTGGGAGTGGTCGGAACTTGAGGACTTTCAATCCCTCGTAGCCGCAGCACATTCAAATGCTTCAGCTGGGAGTACAACCGTCTGGCCTCTTCCAAATTGTAATTGGCAACAGCATACAGCTGAACCAAGTAGTCAAAGAGTTTTCGTACTGACGACTATGTAATTTTCGCGTGACAATAAACAATGCATTATGCAACCATTTTGCGCGTCGGTTGCCGCGGTACTGAAGGGCGGGCGGGGGGGTGCGGGGTCGGGAGCGCTCGCCGCCGTGCCTAGGCGCCTCGCGTCTGGGGTACATTAGGGTAGTTAGTGAACGCGGATTGGCGGGCGGCGCGGGCGCGGCGGTTTCTGTGTTGTTATTGGCAAATGTTTTACCGCTTAGTTAAACATGAATGATATCGATCGTAGTGACACGCGTAATCGTAGTACGTGAAATTGAGTGGCGTTACCACGAGTTCTCATTTATTTTTCGTAAACGACATTAAATTTAATGTTTATAAATAAATATATTTTTATTTTATTAAAATAATCACTTTTATCGATTCTATGATTGATATAGAGTATAGGATTTTCGGTTCCAAAACGACTACAAATTCACGGTGTATATATATAATATATATATATATATATATATTTATTACGATCCGACCATTCGTTTTCGAGTTATCCTTAATAATGCGTATTTGGCTACATTGATGATGTTCTCATTTTTGGCAAGAACAAACTAAACAACTGTGTAGGATGGTTTGGAAGCCCTTCGTAGTATTTCGAGGTAGCCCTATTCTAATTTAGTGATGTTCTGATGAAGATCTTTGGTTTTATACAACGGAATTCTTTGATAAATAACAGCAAATCTGCCGTGATTGCTACAGTCATATACATAATTATGTATATGTATTGATTACACAATTCCAAATTGGTTATTGATAGCATTTAGTATAAACATAAAATAGTAGGTATGAAGTTACGTGCAACTGTTAAACTCAACAAGGTATACACGAAAAATCTAATAACAAAATTATTATTTCTATAAAACAACTTTTAATATGACGCTGAAGCCATTAGGCACCGGCACCCCGGAATAAAACATATCATCCCAACCGTATTTGGACTTATCATGAGATGCACTATGGCCAAAAATTATATAAACTGTATACCGTTTAAAACATTTTTCATGTAAGCCCGCAGTTTTGAAAGCCTATTTTTGCGCTCTTCACAAGTCTCTTTTGAAATGGCCCTGGAGGTAGATTTCCTATTTTGAGAGAGGCGTTTCTCCCTTTCTTCGTTTGTCTCATTTAAACGGTGCTTGTCTCATATTATTATGAGCAGCGCGTTTAGTAGATGTAACCATATTCAGACAAATAAAATCATCATTATCGAACTTCAGATTCACTAAAAGCGAGAAATAAACAATATTATAACAAAAAAAAAACCTACTTCAAAAACGGATATTTTGAAACAGAAAATGCACTAAAAAGTTAAAAAATAATTGCGTATTCTGTGAATAATTAAATTATTGTTATTTTTGGAGTCGGTGTCAGCCGCCCGCGCCGTGTGCTGCGTCTATATGTGTAATTGTGCATGCCAATGTTATGTTATGATTATAGCAAGACATCTCATGTTTAAGTAGTTACAAACCTACATTGGCTGACACCGACACCAATAATAACAATAATTTAATTATTCACAAGAATACGCAATTATTTTTTAACTTTTTAGTGAATTTTTTGTTTCATAATATCCGTTTTTGAAGTCGGTTTTTTTTGTTGAAATATTGTTTTACGTTGAAGTAATAGTGTAGGTAGTTTGGGTTTTTGAAAATACCAAATTTAAATAAATTGCCTATTAATTAAAATGATTACGTTTTCCGGCAATAACTCAGCACGGTATATATTTATATATATATATATATATATATATATATATATATATATATATATATATATATATATATATATATATATATATATTTAATTTTTATTACGATCCGACCATTCGTTTTCACTTTACGAGTTTCGGACACTTATATTCGTTTAAAACGCGGGAGACACGCGTACGCTCGCTTCGGACTGCCTTTCGTTACTGATTGAAATTGAATGGTAGAATGAACGGGACACCTTGACGCGGTTTGCGAGCTGCGGCATTCGCAGAATCGCGGCCGGCGGCACACACCTGTAGTCCCAAAGATATTGTAGAATACAATACAATATCTTTGTGTAGTCCACTCACTCACTATGACAACTGAATGAACGATATTAAATAAGCTAGTTGATTGACCCATAATAATGAAGTCACTTCATAACCGGTCCAGTTCAAGACTCCGTAGCAAAGAGTAAAGTAATATCTCCGTAGTATTTCTTGGGAGTTTTTTAACCGACTTCAAAAAAGGAGGAGGTTCCTCAATTCGACCGTATATATAATATATATATATATATATATATATATATATATATATATATATATATATACGGTCGAATTAAGAAACCTCCTTTTTAATTTGAAGTCGGTGCTTCAATTTTCTAGCACTTACTCTGTTGTCTCCAGAGAAATCAATTATCGATATCGACAAGTCTCTATACATTATCTATACATATAATAAAACTGTAAATATCACGTGTCTGTACATTTTAGAATTTTGCAAAATAAATGATTTAGGGGGCTCAGAATAATTAACTAAACACATTTTAATCATTTTTAAAATAGTCTGTCTGTCTGATTGTTTGTTCTCGCATCACGCCTGAAGTACAAAGTTAATACGATAGACTCAGTAAGAACATTATAAAGAGTATCCTCAAGTAACATTTAGTCTTTATTTCATTAAAATCGGTCTTCTCTATCAAAAGTTATGAGCATTTGAAGTTAAATTAAATTTTAATGTACTAGATCCGCCGTAATGGTTTACAAATAAGGTTGAGATTTGCTTAAATTTGAGTTCATAGATTGTGATTACATACCAGGATCGTATACAGAAAGCCAGTAATACGGATAGAATATAAATATCTTAATTTTTGTTATAATAATAAATAATAATTAATTCTAAGACAATGTTGAATGTTTACTAATTGACAACGACATCTCTAATTTGTTAGTAATATGTGTTTAGTACTAGACCCGACGTAATGATTTATACATATCACGGTAGATGGCACTGTGCAAGTGACGTCATTTTTTAAATCGCGATATTAAGGTTTTCCGCCGTTGTATGACATGCTGGCTTTCAACAACCACTTTTTGTTCTAGAGATATAATATAATTAAATGTTGTAATCCGATTTTCTAAAATTTGTTTATTATAACTTTTATTATTTACAACTATTGACTGATTAATACAAAACCGCGTCGGTATATGGAGATAATAATCGCTTCGATTTTGGTATTTTTGGGCAATAGGAATATAAAACTCTAAATTTCACGTGTCTGTACATTTTAGAATTGCGAAATAAATGAATTAAGGGGACTCAGAATAATTAACTGAACACATTTCAATCATTTTAGAAAATCTGTCTGTCTGTTTGTTTGTTACCTCATCACGACTAAAGTACAAAGTTAATACGATAGACTCAGTAAGAACACTATAGATAATATCCTCGGGTAACATTTAGTCTTTATTTTATTAAAATCGGTTACTCTAAAATAGGAGACGGTACTTTTCAGCAGCGAGCAGAAAATAAGGTAATTTTATCAGATAGCTTATGTTGTATGGTTCCATCGTTGCAAATTTTAATTTCATCAGTATATGGGTCACCTACAGATAAATAAATCAGACAGCTGCATGGCTATCGGGCACGCCACGATCGTGGCGGTAAGTCCCGTGTTTGAGGAGTGGCTGGAAAGGCGGCATGGCGCCCTCATCTTCCGGCTGACACAGGTAATGACTGGCCACGGTTGTTTTGGCCAGTTCCTGTGTCGTATACGCCGGCAAGAGACGCCCAGTTGTCACCACTGCGGCGACTGCCGCGACGTTGTTGAGGACACGGCGCTGCACACTTTGGCGGATTGCCCCGCCTGGGCATCGCAGCGCCGTGAGTTGGTCGCGGAGTCGGATTTGTTGCCCTCTCGCTCCCGGCCGTAGTTCAGTCTATGGTCCGAAGCGAGAGGTCGTGGAATGCCGTCGCCTCGCCGAGGAAATGATTTCCATCAAGGAGGCGGTGGAGCGAGAGAGGGAGCGTTTAAACCGTCTCCCCAACCGCAGAGCCAGGCGCCGGAGGGCGCAAGACGACCTCCAGCCACCCTGAGGTCTGACCTAGGGGTGGCGGGCTTTGTGGGCCGGCCCGCCATCCGTTCAGCACCAGGTCCGAGAGGCGGCGTGCGTGTTCCAATGCGCGCCTCTGTGTCGTGTCAGTCTCCCCTGTAGGGGGGAGGGGGGGGGGCAGTAGGGATTTCTTTTAGTGGTGACCTTAGGGTAGGTCTTTCCGTATAGTGGCCTGCCGTTTCATAATATATAGCCCATACATAGACCAAGTAAAAAAAAAAGCTGCATCTTATAATTTTGGCACCTCGAAACGACCAAGCAACAGCTATTAATTCTGAGATGCTAAGGCAAATTAACGGTGAAAGTGTCGAATATACGTCTATTCACAATGTCACAGCAGAAGACGACGTTACTAACTATCCAGTAGAGTTTCTTAATTCTTGACGCGCACCTGGTCTTCCAGCCCATAACATTTCTTTACAAGTGGGCGTTCACATAATCTTGCTAAGAAATTTAAGTCCACCTAGGCTTTGTAACGGAACTAGACTTAAAGTAAAAATCTTGCAACGTAACTTAATTGAAGCCGAAATTTTAACAGGATGTGGCGCCGCGCGCCGCGGTGAAATAGTTTTTATTCCGAGAATCCCCATCATACCAAATAATTATCCGTTCAGTTTTAAGCGCGTTCAATTCCCAGTAAGTTTATATAATGCAATGACAATAAATAAAGCGCAAGGTCAGAGATTACACATTGCAGGTGTAGATCTCAGTATGGGTTGTTTTACTCATGACTCATAGCCAACTCTATGTCGCATTGTCTCGCGTTAGCAATCCCCAAAATCTGTATGTGAACGTCCCCAATGGTTCCACATCTAACGTCGTTTACACAGACGTTCTGTCCTAAAACATATAACATTATATACAAATTTTCACGCGGACGAAGTCGCGGGCACAGCTAGTTCTAGAATAAGATATCACCTAACTCCTAACCGCTAAAGAGTGGTACCTTCCTTCATCAGCTCTGCGTCATGAGATGATGATAACTATACGCAAAGGTCTCAATAGCTTTAGAAACAATTGAGGTTTGCCCTCGATTTCCCTAGGACTCCATCATCCCGACTTGGTGCCAATGGGACCACCTCAGGAGTATACTCTTTCAAATAAAAAAAGAATTTTGAGAATCGGATCATAAACAACGAAGTTATCCGCGGACTTACATAATATATATATATACGGTCGAATTGAGGAACCTCCTCCTTTTTTGAAGTCGGTTAAATAACTCCCAAGAAATACTACGGAGACATTACTTTACTCTTTGCTACGGAGTCTTGAACTGGACCGGTTATGAAGTGACTTCATTATTATGGGTCAATCAACTAGCTTATTTAATATCGTTCATTCAGTTGTCATAGTGAGTGAGTGGACTAAACAAAGATATTGTATTGTATTCTACAATATCTTTGGGACTACAGGTGTGTGCCGCCGGCCGCGATTCTGCGAATGCCGCAGCTCGCAAACCGCGTCAAGGTGTCCCGTTCATTCTACCATTCAATTTTCAATCAGTAACGAAAGGCAGTCCGAAGCGAGCGTACGCGTGTCTCCCGCGTTTTAAACGAATATAAGTGTCCGAAACTCGTAAAGTGAAAAGGTAACTATTATAAATACAAAAATATCAACTTTTGAAGTAAGAACTTTGATAAGTTCGTTATTGAAATTACAAAACCCGCCTACATTAAGTCTTTTACTGTTAATTCGATAAAAACAAACAATTGTGCTTCGTGTGAAATCTGTGCTTTTTTTTGTGAGAAATTGATCATTTTGAATCAGTATTTGTGTTTAAATATATTTATTTTACACGGCATCATCTGCTTCACCACCACGTTGGATAACCTTGCCTGACCGGTTTATTTGTGAGTATTGAAAGTAAAAGTATGAATTTGTGTGTATGTGTTAAGAATGTTAAATAGACGCTTTTGAAATAAAGTCTGTGTTGGACTCGAAATTGAAGTGAAACGGATTGTGTACGTAACTATGATATAGTTAGGTAGGTAGGCATTTCTAGTTGTTTGTAAGATAAACATCTTACATAGTTGTGTTTAGAATCCATAATAGCAACTGACTTAAGTATACGAGTTGCATACCGAATTACCCAAGCGTATATTTTACAGGTCTCACACCTTACGGGTACCGTAGCTCGTAGTTACGAGTAAACAAACATTCCTTTCTGCATAATATAGTCGTAATCTATCTAATGCTTGACCAATACAGTCTCGTTCGTTGGCAGGTGACGTAGGTACCGACTAGTGTAGATGTTAACTGCTACGTTTCTGCCAGTCTTACCCCGCAGCCTGCCAGACCTTTGTGCTCTCATTAACTGACTAGATAAATGGATAATAAAATATAATATGACTTGGCTTCAATTAGTTCCTAATGATTGAAATTATACGTATTTTATCGCGTTGTTTATTTAAAAAATACGTTTATTAAATAATTTTTAAACCAATACACTACTACATATTGTTAATCTTTATTTAAATTAGACTATTTATATTTAAGTTTACACTTTCTCCGGCGACCTACTTTTAACCGGCTTCAAAAAAGGAGGAGGTTATCAATTCGTCTGTATTTTTTTTTTATGTTTGTTACCTCATAGCTTTCGACTGGGTGAACCGATTTTGATGATTATTTTTTTATTTTAAAGCTGGTGCTTCCCGTGTGGTCCCATTTTATTTTAATCAAGATTTGACCATCCGTTTTTGAGTAATGCGTATTTGGCTACATTGATGATGTTCTCGTTTTTGGCAAGGTTCACTAAAAACCGAGAAATAAAGAAAATTTTAACAAAAAAGAAAACCGACTTCAAAGAAGAATATTCTAAAACTTGCAAAATGTACTAAACGCTTAATAAATAATTACATATTCTTTTGAATAATGAAATTATTGTTATTTTTGCAGTGGGTGTCAGCCGCCCGCGTCGCGTGCTGCGTCTATGTGTTGCATGCCAATGTTATGTTATAATTATAGTAAGACATCTCATGTTTAATTAGTTACAAACCTACCTTGGCTGACACCGACTTAATTATTCACAAGAATATGCAATTATATTTCTTTGGAAGTCGGTTTTCTTTTTTGTTAAAATTTTGTTTATTAGCAGCCATATTCAACATGGTTATGGTATATATATACTTAACGATATTAGTCGCCGATTAGATACTAAAAATCTTAATACGTAAGAATTTGATCGATAGTTTATGGTTTAGATGGCAGTGCTACTTTACTGGCACATGTTTCGTGGCGGTAATTCCTCACAGACGTAAACTCACTGCTTATACAAACTGTAATCTTGCTGGATACCGAGACTGCACGGATGGCGTAGTGGTTTAAGTGTTCGCCTCGCCACTGCCACCGCGCCGTGTTGTGGGTTCGATCCCCGTACGGGAATTCCGAGTCGTGGCGGTCTTTGTGTCCGTTGTGTGAGTGTTTGTAAAGCCCCCGGGCTACAGGAATTATTCCTAGCTGCTTTTAAAAAAAAAGCCTGTAAAACAAAATACCTACTAGTCATTCGTACCTAATTTAAAAAGTAAACATAATACGTTAACAAGATACTATGAGACAACAAAAAGTCCCCGGTAACGTGTGAAAAGCATTAAACGGTAATGCATTCCCAACATAGTGGGGAAAACCGCCGCGCAGTGGGCTTGACGCCAAGTCTGGCATACGACCGGTAGGGTAGCCAGGTCTTAAAACCGAAAAGCCGGACAGACCAACCAGTTTAGCCGGACAATTGGGTAAAAAGGCCGAACACCCTTAACTTTTTAGTCTTAGGGCCACTTGCACGACGACTCACAAAATACGTTTAGCACTAAATATATTTAAAACATCGTGATATCTCAGTCACCTTCACACGGATAACTGCGACAGCACGATGTTTTAAATCTATTTAGTGTTAAACGTATTTTGTGAGTTGTCGTGCAAGTGGCCCTTAGTATAACACGAAATTTTATTAGGGTAGGACAGTGCCATATGGTGAGCCGGGCGAAGCGAAAGCCAACACATAACAAATGTCAAAAAATGCTCAAATTTAAAAGCCGGATATTCCAGTCACCGTCTAATTTGGCCGCACAGGCAACCAAAAACACTGACTGTGTCCTGTTTTATCCGGACGTCTGGCAACGCTACAACCGACGGATGAAGGCATGACTCAACACTCCCGCAGTTTGCCTTGATACTTTAATTCAGGAAAAATCGCTATCTGTATTAGTCAATGAGTCGCAACAAATGAAGTTTGAGTCATTATAACATTTATAACTACATTTATTTGGGTTAGAATTGCCAACCGTACTCTAAAATAGAGTATTGTACTTATTTCATGTAGATATACTTTAAAAATCTGTAATACTAATAGAGTACACTATAATACTCTTTTTACATAATGTTTACTATACTTATACCAGCAATGCAAAAGTACCCATCGTCATAAACAAAAAAAAATATTGTCTACAGTCTACTGATATGTTGATACCCCCAAACCAAACTCGGACGTTCCGGAAAGCAGCCACCATTCCAAAAATTATAATTCATGTTTTCTTTTTTATAAAGCTTTATTAAACCTCTCGGAAATAAGATATCCTCCATTTATTTTAAAGAAGGTTGGCAACTCCAATTTGATGTCATTATTATTCATGTCAAAATGACTTCATACTCAGTGAGTACCTACCTACTAAGCATAAGATTCTGCTTGCGTGTTGGTGCGTTTTTATGTGAGGTGATTCTCGGAATCAGCATGGAGTTTGGCAAATTGCCCTATAGGCGTTAATTACCCGAGCGAGCAAAGCCTCGAGCTAAAGCTAGTAATAGTAACATATTATTATATAATAATCGCAAATTTGTTCCACGATACAGACAAGTCAGTGAGTCAAGTCGTATTTAGTTAAAACGACTTCATAAATCGAATAACATAAAAAATGTAAATTGTTTATAAACACAAAAACATTTAATATAGGTTGTGTTTATTGGAATTTTTGAAATAAAGCTGATATAATGATATTTATTGCTAGTATAATAAAATTTATATGAACAACTATGCGAAATTACATTTTTACATATTTATTAGCGATCATGACCGAGATATTTATTGCGCAATAATTCTAAGGTTGTTGTTTTATCCTTACTTAATATTATATATAAATGCGAAAATGAGTTTGTTTGTTTGTTCGTTTGTTATGCTTTCACGCCTTAACTACTCAACCGATCAACATGAAATTTTGCATACACGTTGTCAGGGGTACAGAATAGGACATAGGGTACCTTTCATCCAGAAAAAAGAACTGTTGCAAACTTTTTTTTTTTTTTTTGGTACCCAGGAAAAATGCTTGATGCACTATCCGCCGGCTAGGGGACGGCACCGGCGGGGCGTGTGGGACTCCCCATTCTGGTATACCCACTAAAAAACCTGGGGTGTTCCCTCTCTCACCCAATGGAGGGGCCTGTCGGGAGCTCTTAAAAGAATTGAGTCATCCATAGCAGGCCCCCCCGTGTGGGTGCGGGCAACTGTTGCAAACCTAACCTAACCTACCCTACATTTATGCGAGCGAAGCCGCGGGTGAAAACTAGTACTTAATAAATAAATATTTCAATTTCAACACTTCGAAACTATGATTACGCTATGCTATGGAGAAATACTTACCTAGTACTGATAATGTAACTATTGGTAAGAGGCGTAGTGGCTTATACTCGGTTCCTGGGGGGTATATTATGAAAGGATTCGTTTTAGCTACGGACAATATGTTGACATATTTTTCATGTAATATGTGTAAAAATTATATGTTCGTAGGTAAACGAGCAGGTAATATACAGCCTTCTGTTTAATTGTATTTATTATTAAATGTTTTAAGATAATATATGTATGAAGATACAATTAAGTAATATCTTTTTCCTTTTGACGTGACAACGTCTAATAAATCGATGAACGCCGGCTGCACGCACGAAAAAGGATGACTCATTGTCCCGTCACGCTCATTGTCCCGTTACGCTCATTGTAATGTTTTCATCAATGTTTTGTTATGACGTTGTGACGTTAAACTATCGTCCGTAAACCGACTTTACAGACAACCAATTTTCTTTTTTTAAACAACTCGTTTTCTTAAATATGGGCTGTCCCATTCATGTCACTATGCTGAATGTTCGATCTTCACTCGATAGAAATAAATTATGATCCTCAGATTGTTATGCAGAGTTTTGCTGTCTGTCACATCTACTGTTGCAATGCCTATAAAGTTAGTACTTAACAACGTACAAACAAATTTAATACAATTATTAGAAACTAGATGTGCCCGCGGTTTCACCCGCGTTTATGATTACTGCGCCGCCCCCGTGGGTCGTAGCGTGATATTATATAGCCTATAGGCTTCCTCGATAAATAGGCTTTATAATATTAGTATAGATGAACATGATTGGACAATCAGAGATGAATCGCAGAACATCTTCAAAAAATTTATAAAGACATACAATCAACTCTAAATAGATAACTCTTCAATACAACATAAATAAATAAAGTAAAGTTAAAGAAGAAAAAAAGAAAGAAAGTTTATATGGCTAGTGTGAATGGAACAGTCGCAAGAGGAAAACTTAGGCGAGCGTTTCTCGATCAGATCGGAGGCGTTCTGGACAAAGGCCACGTTAAGAGCACCTTGAACCGACGGGCGTGTATAAGGAATGTGATGAAAGTGAATGAAGCCAGAGAAGTGTGTTAGGATCGTAGCAAATGGAAATCCGTAGTCTGCCTACCCCTCTGGGAAACAGGCGTGAATCTATGTATGTATGTAAGTGTACAACATAAATAACATAATATTATTATAGAAGTTATACAATGTATAGCAAAACCTACCCACAATTATTATATTATTCATCTAGAATTTCACTAATTCGGTCAAGTAAGAGGTCAAGCTCAGCAGTACTCTCGCTCTAACTTAGGATTTTGCGTAAGCTAGAGCAGTACGACCGAGGAAGTATCTCCATCCTACAGAAGATCGGCGCCAAAAACATTGTTTTGTGTTACAAGGGCTGTAAGTTCCTCGCTTTTCTTTAGGAGTCGCCATGTTTATTTATTTATTTATTTATTTACATCATGCAACTGTCCTTACAGGTACACCCAATTCGACAGTGCGCTACATAATTTATCACCTTATTCTAAATATAAACATAAAACTACTCATACACACACATATAACTACTATACACATAAAAACTACTATTATATAAAAATACACACAAATAAACACAAGACTTAGATACAGTACTACATATTTAAAAACAAGCTTAAAAATGATTATTTATTTAATTCATTATCGCAATACGTTACAACATATAACATAACTTTTGCCAATTCACCCAAATTATGCATAAACATATCACTGCGGCAGTGAACCTCATTCAATACCCGAATAGATCGGGTAAGAGGAGTCTTTGCCAGTAGTTTGGTTCTGGCATATGGTAAGACGAATAGCGACGGACGTCGTCGTCTCCCAACATAGCCGTCCGGCACACAAAGACTCAATCGTGCCAACACTCCCGGGTTATGTTCCGTGCCACGCAGTAGCCTCATTAAATACGCCGCTAAATGAAATTCACGGCGTACTCTCAAAGTACTATAGCCTACCATACCCAGCACAAACAATGTAGGGTACATAAGCGGGTAGAACGGGTATACCCCATAGTACCTCTGATACAGGTGCCTTGTGAATTTGTTCTGAACCCGTTCTAACATAACACAATATTTTTGTTCATGAGTTCATGTTATCATCTAGTAATCAATGTAATCATCACCTCATACGCGAGCAGCATAATGCTTCTTGTTTTGAATGGTTCGCAAGGTATAACTGATTTTACTAGTGTCGTAAGCATATGCCACGGCAATGGTTTGCCATCGAACGGGCTGCAAATTTTCGCCACCTCCCTAGTATAAAGAATGCCTCGTTGATCTTTTTTCCAGTGACTAGACATAGACTATACCGCTACTGATCGTGAGGTCTCGGATTCGTTAGCGAGGTTGATCCGGAAAAATTTTAGTATTTTCTTTCAAAAATTCCATTAGCACGATTTTTCATTTATACGGAAAGTTCGATAAGGTTGTGCGGTGATTCTGCGCTAGATTTATCTCCGATCGTATCGGATTGCCATCCCATCGGATTATTAGAGTAAGGGCGGCCATACACGGACTGCTCAAGCAGTTAGCCAGTGATCAACATACACGGACTGCTGTTGCAGTCACGACTGCTTGACCGCACGATGAAATTTCAGCACGCTGCCAACCGCTCGAAGCAGTCACAACTGCTCGAGTAGTCTCGTGTATAAATGTACATAGAAGACTGTAGTTTACTATGCAGTCGCAGCTTGAAGCAGTCGATACTAGCTGCTTCAAGCTGCCCGTGTATGGCCAGCCTAAGGGAATAGGAATGCGCTTGTGTTTGCACTCACACACACAAGCATTTGTGTAGCTAGTCTCTTTAATGGTGGGTCGCTACGCGCTGTGATCAAAATTCAATCTGAAGGATTTTTCTTTTTTCATTTATTTTGGGTAACAAAAAATATCACAATGTGTTATTTTTTAAGTGTCAGTTCATACAACATTTATAATTTTATTGTGACATCCACATCGATTACCAAACAAACATTCTATTCATTGATCGATACATTTGAATATCATTTTCTTTTTGAACGCTTAGTAAATGTTACTACATTGACTAAGCGTAAACTGCCCACATGCGATGTCGTAATTGATTGCACATTATGTCAGTTAGACCTTAAATGTTGTTCACACATTATCGTACGGCGGCCATGATACAAACGTGTTAACTGCTGTGAACAAACCAATCTTCAATCATATGTTAAGTTCTATTCTCTTGTAAGATGCCCTTTTTAAGATAAGTTAGAGTCTGAATATGGCAAAATTTGTCAGTTTAGTAGAGCACGAGATATTAGCAGTCACCTGGTATACTCCAGGCCAGAATAACGGTATCTGATATCCAGGATATCAGATAACGTTATTTTGCACTACAACCTTACTGGAAAGTCGTAATTATGTCCTATCTATTTGGTGTTGTACTTCTGGCTGGTCAAGGATTTTCTCTCAGTACCTATCTATAGTAAGCCAGTATGGTTGAATGACCTAACCCGAGAAGGGTTAGGTCATTCGACCATGCAGGCCATATTGCCAAATTTTGCCAATCCAAATAATTGGGTTGGTGAAATTCACAAATCTTTTATCGACGTTTTTTTTTGCTGTTAGAACGAGATATATGTATAACTTTTTATTATGCACAAAACTAAGGCAAATCAAAAGTGTTTGCCGTGGTATCGAGCTTGGGGCCTCTACACTCACTCTACGTAGCAATTCAAGGTCCTTTTCACTACGGTATTGCTGCTACCTCATTAGAAATACCTACATGCCTTAAAGAAAAATAAGTAGGTGGTATTTTCAACTGCCGAAAAACTAATATTTTCTCAAGTTCTCATTCGATCCTTTTTTAAGCTATATGAACTTGGCTAACTAATCCTTGGGTATAACAAACACTAAAACTTAAACATTGTTGAGTATCTACAACAAAAAGTGTACAACTTTTATGTTGTTCTGACGTTGTCGTCGCCGCGACGCGTGAAGGCCAACGCTGTCACGCCATTTGCCGCCAATTTTAGTGTCAATGACACAGATAAGACAACAATGCGCTGTGTTTAACAGCCAATGATAAATTATAATGTAAAACCTGCTTTAGATGTTCTGCAGTCAATTGAGCATTGAATTTTAGAAATAAACGGACATGTTGCGTCTTAGTAGGGTGACTGCCAAGCTCAAATTTAAGTGGTCGCCTCACCACTGCAACTGCTTCGAGTGACGTAGGTACGATCCCCATACGGGACAAAATTGTGTGATCCACAAATGGTTGTTTCGAGTCTGTCTGTGTACTTTTTGTCCGTTGTTTGAGTATTTGTTAAGTCCTCCGTGACACAGGTATTTATTACTACTAGTGAGAAACATGCATTTCCGTAAAAAATAATTGTAGTGTCGTGTAATCTTAACATTCAATAACAATTTAAAAATTACGTTATAATGATCATAAAGTTGTAATTCAAAATTAATGTTACAAATTATTTCAATGTTTAGCTATTTATGTCACTAACTGACACTAACTGTATCTGCCTACATCAGCGAAATTGCAATCGCATAGAGTTATCCATTTTATTAAAAGAACCATTTTCTCCCCTGGCAATATTAAAAATGCAATTGCCTAGTCCCAAGAACTTCCACTGGAGCCTGTCACGAAACTTCTATTCCTTTGGGCACAGTACTTTTGGCGGATGAAAGGTACCCTATTTCCTTTTCTGTACCTCCCCGACAACGTGTATGCGAAATTTTATGATGATCGGTAGAGTAGTTAGGCCCATCGCCCATACGAGCTGGAGTCGAGGTGGCGTCGAAGCGCAGGCGCACAAGCGGCGCGCCGGCGCCGCTTCTATGTTCAGGAAGAAATGGCAGTGCGCTCACACACTAGAGTCGCGTCGTAGGCGAGGCGGAGGCGGGGCGGCGACGCGGCGGGGGTGGTGTGCTCGACCGTGCCGCGACTTCACCGCCACTTTGTCATTCAGTTTAAGTAAAATCTTCTATTTAAATTAATAACTTGTATGAGTGCAAGTACGTCTTCATCTTCTGACGACGACATGTTGAATAAATTGGAATGTGTGAAGGAAGCATAGCCGCCCTCGTCTCGACTCTACATAAACGCTACGTCTCGACCGTGCCGCGACGCCAGCCACCGCGACCGTGCCTCGACTTACAAGTGGGCGACGCGCCTTAAGGTGTGCAAAAAACAAACGCAGCGGTAGTGAATGCGAGTGCTGTACATGGAGGTCTCGGTTACGATTCCCGGGTCGAGGAAGTGTTATTGACTTTGCTGTCAAGAATTTCTCAGTATCAACGTCACAAGTCTGGAACTGCCCTCGGTTGAAGACAATTGGCTCACCTTCTTCGAGACCTAGACGAAAATTTGTGTGATCCACAATTAGCTGTTCCGAGCCTGGGTGTTCTTGTGTCCGTCGTTTGAACATTTGTAAAGTCCTCCACGATACAGGAATTATTTCTAGTGCACGAATTATTTTAAAAGGTTCTGTGATAAACGTTATTCATCAAAACGTCAGTAAAATTTTATTATCTATGGCATCGTTACAAGGCTAGTGTCGTAACTATATCGTATTATATCTATACATATAATAAAATCGTAGGAAAGTCAAAACTGTACATGAATATTTTTTTAAATAATACTTGGGGCGTGATCTACAATCGATATTGAAGCCAAAAATATAGTTTTTAGAATTTTTCTCTGTTTGTCTGTATGTATGTCCGGGCTAAACTCAAAAAGTACTGCATGGATTTACTTCAAATTTTGCATGAATATTACTAACAGGTCGGGTCAACATATAGGCTACATATTATCACGCTATCATCTACGGGGGAGGAGCTGTGAATCTTTATTTTTCTTACGCATTCTGTGACAGCGTGTAATCTAACGACGCATATTTGAATGTTGTTTTTGAGTAAGCCATGCTATTATCTAGCTTTACACTATAAAACTACGCCATTTAAGGAACTTGGGCAGAGAAATATAGTTGGGTTCCGCGGCGATAAACACATTTTAGTTAAAATCTACGAGGACGAAGTCGCAGGTAACAGGTAGTTTTAATTTATTTTTCTTGTAGCTTTTCATAAACTTCTTGTAAGGTGTATGAATGACCGTAATAAATACTATTATACTTAGTCTATGTATAAACGTACAATATTTTTAAAGATTTTAATAAAAGTGGCCACTTGTTTACATTCAAGCATCGATCTCGGGTCATTTCGCTGCGTAGTCACGCGTACTCCATCTCGCAACACCGTCACGTGTGACTCGTGCAGGAATTAGTCAAGGTGTTTGTTGAAATACAAGAATTCATAGCTTAAACAGTTACACATAGACGAATAGTTTTTTTATAACATTATAATAATGCTACGGGCTATTCAAAGCTTTAAAAGAGGATAGCTTAACGGTAAAAGCATTGAGTTTGCGTTCGAAATGTGGAGGTCTGGTTCGGTAAGCATAAACATTGAGCTTAGCTAGAGATATTAACTAAATACTAGTAATGTTCGATCCAAATTGCAAGTGATCTTATAAACAAGAATAGAGACCTAACAACACTAAATAATCGAGAAAGGAGTTGAGGCCAGGATCCTTTCTGTAACATATCTGGTTTTTTTCTGTAACCTATTGAAATGATGAAATGAAATGAAATGAAAAGATTTTTATTTTTGTACCATCATGACATGCATCATCAAATTATTATTATAGAATGCGTGTATAACAAAAAGTAAATAAAAATATGTAGGTAAGTAAAAAGATTTTTTTTAAAACAATTAAAATGTAAATATGTACAAATCTGCTTCTTTCCTGTATATTATATAATTGGTTTCCAACTGCAGTATGCCGGTGTTACTATTCTAACCAGATTAACATAATTTGACAAAATTAACGCCAACAGACTACATGCAAATAGCTAAAGAAAGCTTATGTATAAACAGCCATTTCCTTAATCAATCATGTTATTTAATACGTATAGAGCATCAATTTCTAAATATATGTACCTACACATTATGTATCAGCTTTTTATCATGTTTCTCATTTCATTACCCTATATCTGCGGTTAAAGCAATTTGTTATATAAAGTACTACGATACTTAACGTTATACTAATTTATGTAATTAATCTCATAGGGTATTCTACACACACTCCGTAGACATTTCTCTATAAATATCCAGAAAAATAAAATTCAACATCATCTCAGTCGAAAAACGTCCTCTGCTTGACATGCCTCTCCGAACGTTTCCCACACAGACCGGTTTCAAGCCGTCCGCATCCAACCGCGTCCCGCAAAACTTATCGGATCGTCGCGCGTCGGTCCACCCTGCTGCGCCTTCCGGTGCGTGGCAGCCACTCCAGAGCTTTTCTGCCCCAACGGCCATCGGTTATTGAGCTTGGCTATCTGGAGGGCTAAGTAAAGGAATATATTCACTTTAGATTATTACTTCACTATATCCTATTTGTTTGTTGGGTAACAAGCATAGCTTGATGGTAAGGTTGTGTATGTTTAGTGTATATCTGACTCCGGGTATGGTTGGGTGAAGAAATGATAGGCCTGGTTAAGCCAATTCAGGTTTATTGTTAAATATGCGACTATACAAGACCGCGGACACCGTAACGGCGTGACACTACCTATGCGCTAACACAATAATCGTAGTGCATTTACATACATATAGCAGCGATAGCTCAGTGGGGAGACCAACAGACTGCAATGCAGAGGGTCTCGGGTTCGAACCCACGTCGCGCACCTTTAACTTTCGGACGTTAAATGACTCTTCGAAATTATGTGCATATTGATTGGCAATTATCGCCTGCTCCGTGCCTCGGAGAGCACAATAAGCCGTCGCGACGGTCCCGGCTGCCATGCACATCTATGGAAGTCGTTATTGGGAAGTCAGTGCCCTCTAATATCCTGACACTAGTCTAGCCTTAGGGTATCGTTAGCCTTCGGGTTGCGGAGGTTAGGTGGCAGCCGCTCCGTGTAAAAACTGATTTCCAGTCAAATCCGGTTAGACTAGAAAGCCGACCCCAAGTGACTTGGGAATAATAAAGGCTAGGGAGAAGAAGATTTACATACACATATGTAGAGTGACATTCGATATAATATTACTTTATTGTATCTGTGTATTCGCTGTGTCCCCACATCATTCCCCCATAACAAGAGATTCAAGATAACAAAACAGCATCATACACTTAATACAGTCACCTCTCTTATGGGTTGTTTACGGGTATCTTAGTCTATAGCCGCTTGCAGTAACAGGCGTATCATTTTTCTGAATTTAAGCCTCAAAGTCAGTAAAAGAAGCGCAGTAACTGTGTTACTAGGAACTAATAAACGAGTGTGGTACTTTCCCGGGCGAACAGACTAATTTGTACCGCTACCAAAATAATTTACTATGATGGCGGGGATTTCCACTAGAAACAATCGATTTACTAATCATGCTCTGTGATCTCACGCGAATGTAATGTTATTTATAGTTATCGTACCTCCTTTGAGTCGTAGCTTCATCATAAATCATCATATTATGTAACATAATTATGTCCTTCTTCGATTAACGAACTAATAAGTGCTAAATAAATTACAATAGACCTCAAATAAGCGCGTTAAACCACTCTAAAATTTTGGTCAACTTTCAAAGAATTATAAAAATTTCTTCAACATCCAATTAATGCCTCTGTAGCAACCTGTAAATCTACTTTGACAAAGTCTTTATAGTTAAAATTCAAACGCTTCAGTAACTTAGTAAACTAACTAACCTGTATGTTTTGACGTTCATAAGTGTTACTTTGTGACCTAACTGAATAAATGATTTTTGACTTTAAAAAGGATAATGCCAACGTTTGTAAGAGGCTTAGGCTGTTTTTGTGTTTTGAGACCGGTACCAATATTAAATCCCGACAGATCGGGCCAATCCAAGGTGGAAGTCGCACCCCTAATCGATCTTTTTTCTGTATACTAATAACAAGGATCGATCGATTTTCAATATTGCCGATCGATCTGTTTCCTCCCAAAAAAAGTCTGTATAGATTGATTATAATTTTGGATCGCTATTACAATCTGTGGTTAGAGCAGTTTTTGTAAGAAATGGATTGATATTACAACTGGAGATAGGTAACACTTGAATGAGATCGCTTATTGGAAACAGCCTTTAGTCGAATCAACGGTAATATAAAAAAAATATACAGTACAGACCAATCACAAAACGTAACACTTAGTTATAAAATTCTGCGCGACCAATTGTTAACCGCTGAAGTTGACATTTAAATTAGTTCCAGATAATGTCAAATGCAATAGATCACGTCCCGAGGCAATTTTATTGTTTCATAACATAGTATTAGAGTTACCGTGCACCAGTGGTATTTGTTCTCGATAATAGAACATTTACTTATCACGACTTTGTAAAAAAAAACACGGAAATTGCGCTAATTTCTTAGCGTGACATGATGACGTGATAACACGTTCGGTTGGCCCGTGACAACGCGATGACAAGAACTTTTGCATGTCACTTTTTTTGTAGTATCTATTGCAACGTGCGTAACAAAACGTTGCGTGACAGTCTCTGATCTACGCTCAGCCTTATAACTCACGTCACCATGCTTTTTTTTTTCAAGTTTAGGTCGTATCCATAGTAAAACGAGCGGCCCTAATGGCGTATTATACTAAGTAGAATCATAAAATACAACCTACTATTTATAATATAAAACTGCTAAAATATATTTCATTCATGAAAATATACCGTCCTTCGATCAATAATGGTCGAAGGTACCGTCAGAAAAAAAAAGGAATCCGGTTAACGATTTACCCTATCTGGTCATAGAATATGACACCCACGGGCGGCTGTTGGCGTATTCTCTTTGTCTTCTTTTTAAAGATAGACAAAGCCCGCTCTAGAAATAATTCTTGTGTCGCGGGGGACTTTACAAACATTTAAACAACCGAAACACCTAAATTCGAAACAATTATTTGTGGTTTACACAATTCATCACATGGGGATCGAACCACACTCGGCGCGGCGACAGCATCGTGGCGACATCTTAAACAACTACGCCATGTATGCAGTCAAATCAATCGTGAACGTTACGTGACAAGCTTCCAAAACGCTATTTTTTTCATATTAAAGTCATATATATATATATATATATATATATTGTCGGCCTCGGTGGCGTAGTGGTTAGTGTAACCGACTGCCACGCCTGAGGTCGCGGGTTCGATTCCCGCACAAGTCAAACATTTGTGTGCATAAACATGGATGTTTGTCTTGGTCTGGGTGTTTCTATGTATAATATGTATATATTTACAAAAAAAAAGTATATATGTATGTTTATCCATTGTCTAGTACCCATAGTACAAGCTCTGCTTAGTTTGGGCTAGATGGTTTTGTGTGTATGTGGTAGAATATTATTATTATTATTATTATTATATGCGACAAAGCCGATGTAACAAAGAAAATCCATTAAACTCAAGTCAAGATATTGTACATTACGCCGCTGGGACTACACCCGGACAAAAGAGGTAGTCATAGTTTATCAGATGATTAAGTGAATACAACGGTAAATAAAAACACTGTTCCGGTGCATTATGTCTTAATATGGGAAGCAGTGAGCGCGCACAACACGGAAACACATTGTTTTATATATCACTCACTCATCTCTACATTGTATACGTATGTAAGAAACCGCGAGAAATTACAACACATGGTTTTGAACATGTGATATCAAAAAGTCAAATGCTCCATTGAGGTAATAATATGTTCTACGTACTAGAGGTAGTTCGTTTAGATTGCTTGTAACACGCGTAAGAATGCATCATCTTTAACTCACATCAGAATAGGGTTGCCAACATATTTTCGACGAAATATAGTATTTTTAAAATAAGCTATAATAAAATATAGTACATTTATAAAAATATACCTAGTATTTTATGGAAAAACATTTATTTGTTATCTACTGTTTTTTTAAATATGTTCGTCCTTGTTAATACATACGGTATATTTATTATGTACGGATATAATATTATATGCTTTCACATCAGTAGTAAAGGAGTATCGATAGTTTTTTTGAATAAAGGTTTTGGTTTGTTGTTTTTCGTTGTTGAAATATAGTATTTTAGCATACTATATATTTCTTCAACAGTATATAGTACGCAGACTCGAAATATAGTAAAATACTATGATAATATATTATAGTACGGTTGGCAACCCTACATCAGAACTATGCGCTTACTGCAAGCATTTTAGTTAAGTTTTCTTCTGCAGTACTAATTCAAATTCAAATCGTTAAAATTTGTTTTTTTTTTTAATACAGATGGTGTGATACAAGCAACACATGGCATGGAAATATAGTTCATAATTATATACATCTCTTTTTTAAATTATTAACATTAAACATTTTACAATTTAAGTACTCGTTCATAGAATAAAAACATTCTTGAATGAGCCATTTGAGCAAATGAAACTGTTGTGGCAGGTGATTATAAATACGTACCGCCACGAAGTAACTATTACGGCTACAAACTTCGACATATAAGAGTAAACAAATCAGAATTATTTTTGACGAATATACACGTTTCGAATAAAAAAAGACATGGCACACTTAATATGGACAGTTCACGGAAAAAGGCTTACTGGCTATCCAGGAAGCTACGTTGCAAATAGCTCTCACACATTGCTTCTGTGCTATAAACAATCTATTTATTTTTATAGAATTATCCCAAAGCACGATGTCATATCTAAGGTTCGATGCGATAAAGGCATGGTATGCTTGTAGAGCTGTTTTTTTATTTACGACTAGTTTTTGAGCACGGCTCCGCCCGCGTGGTACCTACATGAATAAAAAGTAGCCTATGTCCTTCCCCAGGTTGTAAACTATATCTGTACCAAATGTCATCTAAATCGGTTGAGTGGTTTAGCTGTGAAAAGGTAACGGACAGACAGACAGACAGAATTACTTTCGAATTTATAATATTAGTAAGGATAGGGACTAGTAAGGATTTTGGTCAGTCTCCATAGAGCGTAAACAAATCTGTAATAATTTTATTATAGGCCTTTACTATGTGAGTCTTCCAGTTACATTTATCATCTAGAGTTATCCCTAGAAAAGATAAATCATTTACCTTTGATAGATGACACAAAAGATCCCACTGGGTCGAAGTGTCGCCGGTCTGTACTGACTGGCCCCCACGGCCCACACACAAGATAAGATACCTTTGATAGAGATTCAGTATTATAATTTAGGTTTAACTTATACCTCTTCCCTCCTTTGTTTTGGAATTGAATTTATTTATATGAACACTAAGATTACGGAAACTTAACCACTCTATAATACATGACTGCACGTATGACGTACTGGTTTAAGTGGTGACCTCGCCAGTGCCCTTGCGTCCAATGTTGTGCGTTCGATCCTCAAAATGTTTGTGATCCATTAATAGTTGTCCTGGGTCTAGTCGTTCTTTGTGTCGTTTTCATAAATGTTTGTAAAGTCCCCCGCGAAAGAGAAATTATACCTAGTGCAACGCCTGGACTAGGTATAATTCCTGTATCATTATAAAAATTGGGACAGTCTTTGGAGACTGCCGATAGAAGTGAAAACTACTTGATCATAAACACTACTTTATAAAAAAAAAACTTGCGGGTTTTAAGGGGGTAAAAATTTCGTTATTTTTTGTGTAGGACGCACCATTCATGAGATATTGTTAATATTTTAAAATAATTCAAAAATGGAAAGCGTGGAAGCGTGACGATGACGAAGTGTGACGATGACGCGAGTTCTATGATTTTTGTTCACCCAAGAAGTGCTCAACGCGCCTAAAGAAGATTTCACTTCAAAAATAAATAAACACGGTATTACTTTCTGTTTGTTGAGCAGCAATAGCATGCATAGTTATAATTCTTGGACGGCTCCGCAGCCTCGAATGCGATCACATGGCAAGCTTAATTGTTGTCTTTGGTAATTGTTGTCTTTGGCAGTGAAGGGAACACATACATATGTCATACATGTAAATCTGTTTTTAGTAGAGCTTTGCTGCTTTTAGCATAAAGCGTAAGGTTGTTTGATAACCACGTGGTTTACGTATAGATATGATGATAGGATGATAGGTAGCTATCATCCTGGTTGTTCACATTTGTCGCGTCAAGGAAACACACATACATAACACACCAATAGGTAACCTTACCAGAAGATGGGCACCTGGCTCGTCTGCCAACACCAGCTATAAAAAATATATTCTGTCTGTGTAATAGTAAATTAAATTTCTCAGTACAGTTGAACTATGCGTTATTGAGAAGTTTTTACTGTGTCCGGTAACCTCGGCCACAGCAAAAACAGATTAAACGTGACGCGGTTGCCCATTCAAGGATAACCAGCCTCTATCCAATCTACCTATTGTAAGCAACGACGGCGGTTATTCTATTGGTAATTGAACTAATTTTGATCTTGCATTTCTTCCTATAAACAGAGGTAAGCAAAAGACAAAAGATGTTTATAAAACATACTTGTAATAATAATATAATAATAATTGCTGGCTTGTATGCCTATGGTGGCTATTCCGGGGCTCCATCTAGTGAGTTGGCGAGTTACCGTCTGCCCATCCAACTTGATGCTGTAAGAGTATTCAGGGCAGACGCCGTTTTACATCCATAGTTACCATTATACCGGACCATCAAACATTCATCCCCATAGCCCATATACCCTGTATGTCCGGTAATTAATGGATAACCTTGAAATGTCTTATAGTAGAACTGATGGCCGCTCAGAAAAAAATATGAAAAAGTCTATGGTAACTACTGCCAGAGATATGATTTTTTTTAACTACCATATTACTTATTATAACTTTCTTGTACACTACGACCATAAATGAATGAATCCCATCGGTTTTTTGTTGGTTTATTATTAAACACTAATTATGCTAATAGATAGACAGCCAAAAGTATGACTAGCTATTGCACTTCTTTTTTATTTCATATTTTCTGAACGGGCATCTGTTCTACTATAAGACATTTTAAGGTTATCTATTAATTTCCGAACAATCTGTATATTAGAATCAATACGTAGCAATAGTCCTGCATCTGCTGCGGTTAATTCCGCCGTAAATGTTCCATCCTACCTTAGATTAAAACTCTTAAAGGGCCTTTCACGTTGGACCTTTGTCTCCGTGTAATCACAGTGCCAGGATTTAAAAAAAAAATACTTGTCATAAGAGAAATATAATAATAATGTCTGTCTTCTGCGGTTTAACCCAGCTTTATGATTACTGCAGCGCTCCCGTGGCTCGTAGCGTGATGTTATATAGTTTGTTACTTCTGGATAAAGTAACTTTCTAATAGTAAAATAATAATTAAAATCGGTTTGGTAGTGTAGAGTCTATCGTTTACAAAAAATATTTCCGCTATAATATTAGTACTTATTAAAAAAATGATTAAAGAACACATTGTTAAATGAAAGTTTATAAGGCTAGTGTGAATGGAACAGTCGCAAGAGGAAAACCTAGGCGAACGTTTCTCGATCAGATCGGAGGCGTTCTGGACAAAGGCCAGGTTAAGAGCTCCTTGAACCGACGGGCGTGTATGAGGAATGTGATAAAAGTGAATGAAGCCAGAGAAGTGTGTCAGGATCGTAGCAAATGGAAATCCGTAGTCTCTGCCTACCCCTCTGGGAAACAGGCGTGAATCTATGTATGTATGTATGTTAAATGAAATTTGAATTAGTGGTATATTAATGCAATATGTACTTAGTATACGACTGACTTAAATTAGAATAATAATATTTATATTTAGTTACTTACCTTACCTTTTGTTTTTCGTTTATATATTTTTATTGTGTTTTTATTTGTTTAATGTGTATAACGTAGGTTAAGTAATAAAATTAAGAGCGCTTCTCGCCGTTAAACAATTACGTTTGGCGAGTTTATATAATTATGTAATATCTACATCTAAGTTACTGTAGCAATGGAAATAAAAGATTAAAAAATGTAAAAGTAATCTTAAGATATTTGGCATTTGATATTTGTGTATTTTTACTTTTGTAAAGCTTTTGATTACCGGTTAGGATAAGTTTACGTTTACGCGTTCGATCGTATTGTCGGTCCCAGAGTGCCTAGCGTGAGTTTGTTTTATGTTAACGCGATTGAGACGTTTATGACGTTCGGCACTCCGATTGGCCCGCTCCAAGCTCTTAACCAATCAGACAGCGAAACGCGGTAAAAGTTTCGATCGCGTTAACGTAAATACAATTCACACTAGGCACCCAGATAGCTGAGTCGTGCAAATATTTTTCTGTTAGGTTATTCTCGGTATCAGGATAAAGTTTGAAAATACATGTGGTAGGATGACAATAGACTAACTAGTTAGCTGGCAGAATGTGCGTGAAATACATCACGGTCTTCTCCTACATGGATGTGCTGGCGTGAATCAGAGCATGTCTATTTAGTTCTTATTGATATTTTATATTACCGGTTTATTCAATGTGTTAGTTGCAAAGATAACAACTTTACATTGCATACATTGTTTTAAAAAAATGATAAATTACTACTTCAAAATGCCTTACTTCAAACTTATTTCAAAATAGTTAGTGTTTTTACTAAAGATTGTGTAATCAGAATCTAAAACTCACAATATTTTGGCAGCAATTCGCCTTAAAAGGAGATATGACCATCAAACACACATTTAAAGAAAAGGATTTTAACGAACCTATTGCTATCGCGCTAAATATTAAAGAGAAAGAAAGAGATAACTAATATAATTTCAGCACGTATTATGCAAAATTGACGTAATCAACGATTCGTATTCCCTTATTGACTTCTCCGAAACTACGCCGAGTTAATTACGATATCTGGAAACTGTAGGTTTCAGAGCTCCCCCAAACAAATTTACACTATAGCAAAATGGTTCGTCTAGAACAAAAATTTACTCGGTTAAACAAATAATAGGTACGTGTGATTTTCCTCTCTGCATTGATAAAAAACAAACAAAAGGCTTATTTTATCTTACACAGACAACTTATGAAATGGAGCGTAACAATAAACAGAGCAATTGAAATGCAGTTTAACCAAGGGAAAATATAATAAGACTATTATTTTTTTACACTGTAAATATTTTTCTGTAATAAAAACAAAACGGAGTTTAATTCATTATCATTAGTCAGATGATTATTTTCTTTTATAAAGAAAAATAAACACTTCAAAGTATTAGTCAGTGGCCTAGCGGAATGCAAATTGTCATGCATCAAAATAAATTTCTTGATTGTTCTTTTTATAAGATTACTAAAAAGTCACGTCGTACCAAGAAGTCATTGTTTTAAGTGTTTAATGGCGAAGAATAGAGGGTCTTGGAAAAGGCTCCACCGACAAAAGAAAAGCTCTTAAATTGATTGGTTAAATAGAATAGATAAGAATATAATTTTAATTGTCAAACATAGGTAGAATTACATTTATTGTCATATATTGTTAACAGTTTGAATGGCACTATATTTTGCCTTAAATGCATACAAATATAATAAATTGTCAACATGTTAGTAATAATAAAACTTACTGTTAATAAAAAACCTAATATAATTGAAAATAAACATAACAAACTTTAAATATATAATAGTAAAGTCAAATAACAATATAATTACTAACCACTTTAGTAAATGTCATAATAAAATAAAATTTTCCTTTTTAATTTTTATAATTATTATTTATAATTATTAGTAAGTAATAATTACTTGATATTAAAAATGCGAATGTTAGTTTCTTGTTTTTTAGGCTTTCACGCCTTAACTACTGGACCAATCAACATGAAATTTCGCATACACGTTGTCAGGGGTACAGAAAAGGACATAGGGTACCTCAGGTTCATCCAGAAAAAAGTAGGTACTGTTACAAACATAACCAACATTTACGCGAGCGAAGCTGCGATCAAAACCTAGTAGGTATCATCTAAACCAAAGTTCAAAACACTATCACTTAAGCATGGAGCAGGCCTACTGACTAGTTGCACGATAGCGCAATGCTTTATTAAATGGTCAGCCCGCGACTACCACTGCATCGAGCACTAGGAGTTCTAAGTATCTATTATTTCAAATATAATTATATTGATTACTGGTTGTTCCCGCGGTTTCACCCGCATTTATCGTTACTGCGCCGACCCTGTGGGTCGTAGCGTGATGATAGCCTATAGCCTTCCTCGATAAATAGGCTATCCAACACTGAAAGAATTTTTAAAATCGAACCAGTAGTTCCTGAGATTAGCGCGTTCAAACAAACAAACTCTTCAGCTTTATAATATTAGTACCTATAGATTATCATTACCATTAGAGTTAACACCTCAGTTCTGAGCACTCACAACAATAATATGAGGACTAAACAAATAAATGTCGTGTGTGGGATACGAACTGCAACACTCAAAGTGGCAGTCGGTGCGGCAGCGTACCGTCATAGTGTGATATGGTTACGAGAGATATGGTATCGTCAAACAAATAATAAACGTAGTGTTTTACACCAGTAATAGTAAAAAATAGTTGCGTCACAAAACAAATTTGTTCAGCTACTTATGCAACATAAATACTCCTCATACACGCTCGTCGGTTTAAGGTGCTCGTAAGCTGACCTTTGTCCAGAACGCCTCCGAATGCAACCATATGTAGCTGAACAAATTTGTAAAAGTTAAACTAATTTATAAACCGTTTTTTTACTGCGACTACTTAGTACTGCTGTGTAGTATAGTATTATATTATCTGTGCTCCTAGGGTTGCCAACTTTTTTTGCCAAAAAAGCGTATAAAATGGTTTGAATAGAAAAAATAAAGCATTTGGAAGAAAAAGTATTATTAAAATTTTATGTTTTTATTTCTTTAAAAACGTATTTTTGTGTGCTTTTAGCACATGCTAACAATTTTTTACTATCTTTAAATTTTTCATAGCTTGTTTAACAATCAAAATGTAAATTTAAATAAATACTTAAACAATTCGTTTTTAATTAAATTTATTGACGCTCTATTTCTTTCTTTCTTCTCGCCACTTTAGATTTATCACTGGAAAAAGTAAGTAAAAGCACCACAGTAAAGGTTGGAAATAAAGTATTTTCATATACTTTATTTGTATGCAAAAGTATAAAGTATAATTACCAAAAATAAAGTAGGATACGTTATTATAAAGTATGGTTGGCAACCCTATGTGCTCCTGTGAAACACTATTATTTGGTATTATTTCAATAGACAGAGGAATTCGAAATCTCGCATGTGCATCGACTTATATTGCAGACTAATCGTAAGTAATCTACGTAAACGAAATTGCGGACGAACGAATCGAATACTACTCATATCTTCATGAACGTTAAACTAAACTGCGTAAGTCTTAACCAATTTTTTAATAGTGTTCACATACCCCACGCACAGGGCATCGCGTGCAGTTCGCATATCGACATGTTCACGGTCCGTGGTCAATAATGCTACGTGATTCGACACAACACTTTCTCCCCGCGGCGAGCATGCAAACATACTTCACTTGCCACTTTGCCAGTATACCTGTGTAGAGAAACTGGTAATAAGTGAAAATGTAATCCTTCTACAAGATTAGCTGGTTTGTTTTTACCTTGTTCTACACATATACAAGGTATACTCGGCCGTGGTTCGCTGTGGCAGACTGGTATTTCAAATTGCCCGTTTCGGTAGAAATTTCGGTATAAAAAGTACTTATATAAAATACTCTTATACACTAGATTAGAAACTAGATTTTACCCACAACCGATAGTGAACCTGGCCTGGCATTTTAATCCGGGCCTACTATCGATCGTAAACCTATGGCTACGAAATCAACAAGGTAATAATTTCCATATAACAATCGTGCAACATCATGCCGTAAATTCAAAAAACCATTGAATTGATTGGTTTTTGCCATTCGCACATAATACGTTGGGTATTTTTATAACGTATACGTTTAAAAAATTCTAAATACAATGTGCGAAGTTTTTAACGTAATATATGTAGTTTTTGTCCTATCTTTAACCAAAGTGTTTGAATTGCGATGTTGTTCAATACGTGTATCGATACAGACATTTCACGCATATATCATCGTACAATGATCGTACACGATTAGTTATCACACAGTTGTTTCAATAAACATTCAAAATAATAAGACGATTAGCTAATAGTTTCATTAATAGCTGCTTAATCCTAACTAATTATTATAAATGGGAATGTGAGTTTGTCTATTACGCTTTCACGCATTAACTACTCGATCGATTATCAGCTCGGCATACACGTTGACAGGATTACAGCAAAGGACATAGTGTACCTTTCTTAGATGCAAGTACTGTTCCCGTGGGATAAAAAATTATAAAAAAAATCTATAGAAACGCGAGCGAAGCCACGGGCAAAATCTTGTTAAATATAAAATTAATAACAGCCTAAACTGTCGTATTGCTGGACACGGACCTCTTCTTAGTGTGGGAAAAGTTAGGCTATAGTCTACGACACTAGCCAATATGGTTTGACTGACTTCACATAATAAGTTTAAGATGTTCCCTCACTGTATTGTTCTTTCAAGAGTAAAGCGAGCGATAATTAACTATTAGCACTAATAATTAATACCATAACTTCGGAAAGTTGAAGAGGAAAGTGTAACTCGAGACCACAGCATTCTAATGTTCTTAGAGGTCTCCAGTTTGATAGTCTATAGCTGTCTATATAAATATAGGTTTCATTCATAATATTATTATGGTTCTTTCAAAAATTAGTACTACCTTGCCAAACGGAATGACTGGTTTTCAATAACAAAAGCGTTTGGGTTCACTTGCTGAGAGCTTAGCTTCGTATAGCTTTTCAGAAATAAGTAGATTTTATTATGTTCCTCAGGAACTCATTGATTTCTACCTATTCCAAAAACACAATACAAGGTTATTTTGGAAGCAACGTTTTGTAAGATAGAAGTATTTTCGGTGAGGTTTGAATGTGTATACCTATACTTCATAAGTGTAAGGAATCCATTAAATCAGAGCCAGAGAAATTGGCTTTCTCCTTGTCCAATCAGAGGTTTTGCTACTCTCTGCCTCTCATTATTTCTTTTTACCTTCGATATCCGTGAAAAGAGTTTTGTAGGTAGTATGCGGATATTGTTACTTCCTCATTGATTACTAAGAATAGATTACCTTGATCGAGTGAATGTTAGTACTTTATCTCGATCCTTTCTAATCGAGTTAAATAGAAACATATCGATATATAAATAATCGTTTTCGTAACGCCTTCTCTTTATTATCTACTTCTTTTTTTTTTCTTTAAGAGACAACGCCCGCTGTAGGAGTAATTCCTGTGTGGCGGGGGCCTACATAAACGCTTAAACAACGGACAAAAAGAACACCCATACTCGGGATAACCATTTGTGGATCACACACTTTTTATACATTTCCAATAAAACTAGGATAATATTTTTTTTTTTTTTTTTTTTATTGCCATTGGTGGCAAACGAGCAAGTGGCCCACCTGATGGAAAGTGGTAACCACTGCTCATGGACTTCAGCAATGTCAGGACACAGCAAAGCCGCTGCCTACCAGCTGCCTGTGCATATATAGGTTAGGTTTAAAGAACTTATTCTCAAAAAATACATACAAGCCACTTACATGAGAACAACTTATTTTAACATTACTATTTCATACAATGGTCGCCTAGAACATTTAAATATTTAATGAAAGTTCAATAAATATCTTTATGAGAAACGAGCGGTTGCTTTTTATACAATGAGATAATGTGAACTTAAATGAGCTAAATGAATACATAGGTATGTCTATATATTCCTGAAGGGATATACAGAATTCTGTATAATAATATACAGAAGAGTATAAGGGGCTATTTATTACGTAAGTATGATTGTGACCACTTTTGAGACTCAGACTTAAGACTTGCTTAGAGTTTCTGAAGAATGCGTAAAATAGATAAATAGTTTAGTGCTGAGCCTTACCGGGTTCTTTGTCATAAGGATTGAGGATTTCTGTATATATAAAACCAAGAGAGACGCTCAAAATGACTGCATCCAACATGCGCTTTTCATGTTCCTTACTCAATTGCTCGAGAACGCGGTTTAGAGCGCGGCGCGCGTCTTATAATTGTGCTTGTAGATAATGATGATTCGTTCAAACTAGCCGCAAATTCGAAAACATACAGTCATAACAAGTTTGTAATTAAATGTATTTAAATAAATACCAAATGATAGGTAGGATTAGATACGAGCAAACAACTTTGAAGTCGGAAAAGGAAGTGTATTTAAATATTTAATTGTCTGACGAATAATTACTTAATTAGGCTCGAGACTTATAGCCAGTTTTCACTGTTTCAAGTATCGCTTTGTTAATAAATTTGTGTGTGTAAGTGAATATTTACATATATACGTGAAAACGAAATGCAATGTTCTTTCGATTTTAAACCGATTTCATATTATTATGAAATCGCATACTTAATTAGCTAATTCGAGAGCGCCTACGCTCACTATACAAATGATGACCATGTAACTCATAACTTTAAAGAACTTCTACATAAAATGTATACCGAGCTGCTTTTTAATTCAATATTTCATTGCTGAATGTGGTCAAAGGAAAAAAGAAAAGCTGTTGTTTCACAAGATTTTTTTCTTACAACCTCGTTGGTACACGTTTAGGGTTAATATGATTGTGAGCCGTCAAAAGTAGCTTGTGGACGCTTGCAACACAAGAATCACCATTTGTATAATGCCAACCTATCAAAAAAGTATTGAATGTATTGTTTGTGCAAAGGTTAACCTTAATTGACAGCAAAGCCCCTTTAAGGCCCCTTGAAACTCTACTCACCGTAAGCACGCAACTAACTAGTTTAGTTTGAGTCCAGCCATACTAGTTTAGTTTGACTGAAATCCGAAGTATAAACAAGGATACCGCTTTTTCTCTTCACTCTTATAATAAGCAGTTTAAAGTCAGAGTTTTGAAAGGCAGATCGACACAAAAATTCATTAACAGACAGTCAATCACATGTCAACTTCTATGATGAGCTGACTGAATTAGGCCAGCTAATCAAATCACTTCTTGAGTTTGATTTTATCACATCATTGATTATCCAGGTACCGGGTGTTAATAGTGTCGCAATAAAACCAATGTCATTGTATAAGACGTTGATTAGAACCTTGGGTGATTCAAATAAAAACTAGTCTTCCCAAAAAAAGTTCGGAAGCGGAAATGTCTGCGAATAACTTGAGTTTCCACCAAAACCGAGGGTCATGCCATTAGCGTGTCCTTGAAACAATGACATAACGTGAGTTTTATTGCTCACTAAGTTATAGCAACCTACAATTTTTGTTATCGCCTCGAGGAGCTATAAATAGGGTTATCAAAATTATTTATTTTCCATTTTGCTGTCAAGGTCTGTAGTCCACCTAGTGCTAATTTATACATTCTTTTAACGACAGGTGAAAGAAGGTACCAGCTAAATGATTAGCTGGCCTAGCCTTTTTCCATCTTCCCAGTACAGTTCAACCACTGTACTGATAAGATAAGATGGAAAAAGGCTAGTCTTCCTATACCTATATAGACCTAGACATAGAATCATCTTCATATTTAGCTTAACTAAATAATCTGTTTCATTTTTGCAATTCAAGAACTACCGCTTCCTTGAGCTTCTCTTTCCATTCGAGATCTTAATATGCAGTAGCGACGTGCTCAAGTAAGTAAATTCGACTTTTAATTCGAATACATTGTAGTAGTAGTAGTAATAGTGTTATTAATATAGTGTTCCCAACACACTCTATTTCTTTTTTCGAATGTGTCTTAAGTTAGTACGATATGTTCTCAACGTACAAAATTCGTATCGCATTGTGTACGACTATATTTGACTATCGAATGATCTATTCGAATTCGAAACTATTCGAATGTACGCGCATCTCTAATCTGTAGTACAAAAGACGCTACTTTTACTTTTTCGATTACATAAGATGTTCTTTTTAAGGTATTGTTTTCTTTGTACGATGGTGACCCTAGCTATAAGGCCTCGTACTACTCCGTTGACCTCTAAGCACTGAGTCACAAATTTACTACACAATGGCGCAACGTGGGAGTTTTTAAATCTTCATTAAACACAACCCACAATAATTGTTATGTTTGGCTTATTACAGTACATAACTTGTATTATTATGAACGTGTATATGGTAGGAACGCGTCATTATATTATGCGTAAGTCTTATGTGTAGCCTCACATCTATTTTCCAAAGGCGTCGGCAGAGAGCCTTACGAATGGAAGAGATAGCCGTTTCCAATTATTTCCTTGTGTTCGTTGTTTAAATGTTTATGAAGTACTGATACCTTGAGGTAGCTGTCACTAATGTCAACTGTCAGTCACCGCGAATAGCAGCCAATCTTTCTTGCAGCTGTGGTAATTAATCAGCCAAAACATATACGAGATTAATAGGATTCTACAACGAGGAGTATCTCTAATGCAGGATTGTGTCATATATTATACGAGACTGACGGGATTCTACATTGGGGACTATCCTTAATATAGGTGTGCGTTAAATATTATACAAAACTGGTAAAAAAATTACCATGGGCACTATCCCTAGTACAGGACAGCGTCAAATATCATACGAGATTGACAGGATTTTACGAACGTTAACTATCCTTAGTGTAGGAGAAGAAAGAAAAAGATTGGTTACTGTCGAGCGAGGTGACATTCGAATTCGAGATACAAACATTTACAGAATACGTATACCTAGTCCATTGAAATGTTACATGAGCTTTGCATTTTTTAGAGGACGCAATTTTATTTTTGGGACATGTGTGGGGGGTCAATAGAAGCTTAACCCCAAGTTTGTGGGGTTGCCGCCTTTGTCCCCAGGCCGCCATCTTGGAAAAAGGGGTGCAAACACCTTTTTCGCCATATCTCGGAAACTATGCGACCTACAAAAAATTCGTAAAGACATAATTTGTAGCAAATCGCTTTGCCTACAAATATGTTCATATAACTTTTTGCCCTAAATTTAAAATTAAAGAACACACATGTCCCAAAAATAAAATTGCGTCCTCTAATAAATGCAATATTAGGTCCTTAAATTGTAACATTTTAATGGACTAACCGTATTGCTGCATTTATTTGTCATAAATATGAGTAATGAGTTAGTTGGTCAGTGGTTAATTATAATTAACTTTATAACCAGACGCGCTTTATCAGTAACGGTATTCCAGGAAAGGTGCAATGCCTTCAATATGAGTCAAATGTGAATTATCGAGTGCGTTGCCGTTCTTGTTAATTAGTGACTTATTTAATTATATCTGCAAAACCGAACCGGAATATAAACTGAATTTATTAATCATAGGTAGGCTCAAAGTCACTCAGAGGGCAATGGTGTGAGCTATGCTCAGGGTTTTTTCCGCAGGAAAACTAAAGTTGCCGACATAACTCACCGGATAGCCAAGCTGAACTCGCAGTGGGCAGGGCACATAGCGCGCAGATCCGATGGTCGTAGAGGCAGAAAGGAGTGGCGGCCACGCATCGAAAGACGAAGCAGGGGTAGGCCGCCTACAAGGTGGACCGACGACCTGGTAAAGGTCGCGGGAAGCGGTTTGATGCGGGTGGCCCAAGACTGGTCTGTGGAAAACCTTGCGAAAGGCCTATGTCCAGCAGTGGACGTCTTTCGACTGAGATAATAAAATACGTAGATTTACGTCTGTATGTTCCCAAAGGGTTGGACAGAAGTGTATTAGAACTACATTTAGTTAGCTATGTTTTAGGTAACAGAAAACGTGACTTAACGAATTGAGTCACAGTGGCACACCGGCGGCCGGACACAAAAGGTTTTAAAAGGGCGGCAACGCACTTGTGACTCTTCTGGTGTTGCGGGTGGCTAGGTCAGTCTACCAGGTTATACTGTCCGTGGTCATAGGCTTCTGTTTGTAACCAAAAATCCATGATATTTACATTCTTAAATAAATCATTTTACTCTAAAGTATAAAAATTCTATTCTTTTTTATATATTTTATAGCTAAGTTACTCCCTGCTTAAATGTGGCCAACCTATAACCGACCTGACCGACCCAACCTACAACTTGTTCGGCTGTATTTCCAGACCCTGTGCCTAAGAATTTTCTAAAAGAAAAGCCAATAACACTATACCTGACGCTAGAATTTAACCATCAATCACCGCAAATATAATGCAAGCTTATGCCACGAGGCTGCCTGGTGAGTTTTCTATTTGTTAAAAGAAATGCGAAGTACACACACGCAAGGTAGCCAATACGGCGTCGCGCGTCGTGGGGAAAACCCGTTCGGTGAGATGTCCCACTGTTAACGACTCGAGATCTAGACGCTTCAACTGTTCTCAATGCCCGTATAACGCATGGGGTGGGGTTTTCCTGGTACAAGATGCCGCGTTTTGTAGAAGGAAAGTATATAATTATGTATTTACATGAAATGTAAATGATATAAAAAAGATTCCAACTATCATAAAACTACCAAAATATATTTTGCAGTTCTCTAATTAAACTTAAGTTTTAATATAAAAAAAGACAAAAATAGTAAAAAAATATGGCCCAGAAGGCAGCAGCATTGCCACGTTGAATGCCAATTTGTTTTTATTCTTTGATCCAAGAAAATTACAGCCTTATTTTTTTTATTTACGATCCTATATTTTGTGCCATTTCATTTTGTTTTTCTTATAAATAGTTAGGTTTGTTAATATTAGTTAAGTTGTAAATTATGATTGTTGCTTTTGTTCATGTAAATAATAGAAAATAAATATTTTTAATTTAACGCAAAAACATTGAAGTGCTTTTTATCAGTGATTGCAAATTACGGCAAGACGGTTATTCGTATTTTTAACAGTTAATTAAGTGAGATCCATTCCCTCTTAAACTCTGCGGTTTCACTCGCCAAGGCAAACAAGTGCTAGATTAGGTAAATATATTGTTATGAATTTCTAGAGCAAGCATTTTATTAAGACGGATGACATTACCTTCATACAAGCTTGTAGGTAGCTTGAGGTAAGGTAAAGAATCTTGCGATGTGTGGTCCCTATAATAAACAAAAAAAGTGATTGTAACTATATTAAAATAAGCAGTTTTATTTTGCAGTTGTCCCAGTCAACTTAAGTTTGAAATTGTATTGCGTTAATTTTTTACCAACCGTAATACAAATCTATCGTATCGCCACTGGCCATATTATGATTCTATCAAACACTAGATTTCACCCGCGGCTTCGTACGTGTAAATGTAGGTTAGGTTAATAACAATACTTTTTTCCGGATGACACGTACCTCCTGTTCTGTCCACCTGACAATATTTGTATGCGAAATTTCCTGATGATCGGTCGAGTAGTTAATGCGTGAAAACATAACAAACAAACTCACATTCGCATTTATAAAATTAATTACGATTTTTGATTTATGATGCTTACCACATTCTATAAAAAAACCTTTTCCAAAACACTACGTACTGATTCGGAAAACGAGTTTTATCTAACCGTACCATTTATTAAAAACAAGTTTCCCTTGGGTATTTCTATATGGATTTTAAATTGGTTTTCCTAGTGCAAAAATCTCAAAACCATTGAACGAGGTCTCGAGTTCAAAACCAAGGCACGCAACTCTGATTTTTCGAAGTTATGTGGATATTGAATATTTTATTCTCACACGCTTTAATGGGATAGGAAAACATCGTGAGGAAACCTGCATATCTGAGAGTTCTCCAAAATATGTGAAGTGTGCCAACCCGCACTTGGAGACCGTGGGGGACTATGGCCTAACTCTTCTCACACTAAGAAGAGGCCAGTGCCCAGCAGAGGGACAGTTTAATGCAGGGCTGATATTATTATAACGGGTTTCAGTGTGTTATTAACCGCTATTTTAAAAGTATAGTTTATTCAGAATCAGAATCAGAATCAGAAATCATTTATTTGTAGAAACATAGGTTAATACAAAGATGTTACAAATTATCTGTCCTCTATGTTCTGTCATTGAGACATACAAATTTAAATGGGTTAGTATCACAAAAGAGAATATAAAAATAAAAATATCGTCAATGTCAAGAAACAAATTCAAAATTACATGACAAATACATAGCAAATTAAATTATTACACTAAAAACAAATATATATATTACCATTTACAGAGTTAAAATATGATATTCTTATTATATTATACATTATTATCATGTTATTAAAATTGTGTAATTTAAATATTCATTCAACGAATAGTAGCTTTTATTTACCAAAAAATTAAAAATATACTTTTTAAACTTAGTTAAAGGCAAGGTTTTATTTCATTAGGTATTTTGTTGTATACCTTTGGAGCTATACCAAAAACACTCTTTTGCATTAGAGCTGTCTTGCACTGTACATTACACAACTGTTCTTTATATTGAGCACGTATTGGACCTATTTTCACATCTGATACTTTTTTAAAGAGTATTAAATTCGTTTTTACAAAAACAGCTGTTTCCATTATGTACAGCGCTGGTAAAGTTAACAATTTGAGGCTTTTGAAGTAAGGTAAGCAGCTGTCTGTAACTTTTATACCAAACATTGACCTGATACACCTTTTTTGCATTCTGAATACTAGTTCTCTTTCTGTTGACTGACCCCAAAATATTATGCCATACCTTAGTAAAGACGCCACTAGACCGTGGTATGCAGTTATGAGAGATTTCTGGTTTACTTTTCTGGAAAGTTGTGAAAGGGCATAAGTACGCTATTTTACTTAGTTTTTTATATAATTCTGCTATATGGGGCTTCCAGGTGAGTTGATCGTCAATGGTTATACCAAGAAATTTCGCTACTTTTGTCTCTTCTATTTCATATCCATTGAAAGTAATATCAAATTTTGTTATTTTACTTTTTTGGTGAAAATGCATTACATTTGTCTTTTTTAGGTTAATTTGCAAATTATTCCTATCGAGCCAGCTAATAATGTCGAATAGGCAATTATTTATGTCATTTTTGTAACTACCTATTAAGATTACTAGAATCTGAATTTTTTATTATTGCTGTACTATCGTCTGCAAATAGAACCATGTTATGACAGACAGATTTTGGAAGATCATTTATATATATCAAAAAGAGTAGCGGGCCCAGGACACTACCTTGTGGCACACCATATTTTAATTCCCTTGGTTCAGATGTATAAATTATTTCTTTTTTGGTTTTTAGACATAATCTAGAAATGTCTGTACATTGCGTCCGGTTGCTTAAGTACGATTCTAGAAGTTGTAGAATGTTACCTCTTATGCCATATCCCTGAAGTTTATTTAATAAAATTTGATGGTCTACGAAATCGAACGCTTTGGTCATGTCAGTGTAAAGAGCACAAACAGGTATTTTTCTATCGATAGAATCCATAACACTAGACATGAGTTCAAAAATAGCCATATTTATTGTAATTTTTGGCGGAATCCTTTCTGTTCAGTACAAAATAGTTTATATTTGTTAAAATATGCATATATAGATCTATAAATTAGTTTCTCGAAAACCTTAGAGAATATAGGAATTTTAGCTATAGGTCTGTAGTTTTTTAATTCAAATTTATCTTCCTTTTTATGAAGAGGTTTGATAATTGTATGTTTAATCTCTCAGGGTATATTCCATCTGTTATGCTTAAATTAAAAATATGCACCAATATAGGAGCTATTACTTTAATGACGAATTTTATTACTTTTGTAGAGATGCCGTCATAACCGACGGTATTAGTGTTTGTCAGACTGTTTGTTACCCGTATTACGCCGTATTCGCATTATTATAATTATACGTTCGTGGGTATTTCGCGACACAACCAGCTGCAAACAATACCGAAGCGATGTTGATGGCGTGAGTCGCGACATTCTATTTACCTGGTTTCTTGTTAGTAAATGATTTTATAATTATTGTTTCACCAATCGCGTGTCTTTAACAATTAAACCTTTGATTAAGTCTAATTTACTGTTCAATTAAGAAGGTTTGTATTTATTTCGTGGATTGGACTTAACGATAGCGAAGAAACTGAAAATAACAGTGACTTCATAAATATATTCCTACTACAATTATCATATTAACGCGTGAGTGATACCGCTCCCCATACAGCAAGCGATCGTTACTGCTTACCATCCGACAGATCATATAATATGTTTATTTGGGAGAAGCCCATAGAGTGAGTAGCAATTTACTAAAATACTAGTAATATGCATAATTAAATGGTTTATTCTGCATTCGACCCTCATGTTTCGTCCCGAATGTAAAAATACGCATTCGCCCCAAAAATTGTTCCTCATATGCCCCGAAATTTAGATAAATATTAATGTCTAAACGTAATTCCTATTTCGTCCCAAATTATGTTCCTTTTCTGACCCTGCCCTGAGCCGAAAAATATTTTAAAATACCTCCTTGATCTCTCGGCGAAACTTTGGCTTATGATTAGGTACATGACATCACGAACCCGACATTGAAAATACCTTCAAATAATTTTTAAACATGTTTTTTTTTTGCTAACCATATGCTCAAAAATATAGGACGAAAAAGGAATAATTAAAAAAGAAGAACAAATCAGTTAAATCACAGCATGTAGCTGCGTTCATGCTCGCAACATCGGGGGTCTTTCACCGATCCGTTAACATACTCAAATGGTGTTGGTGCTGCCGCGGAGGCGCACCTTTTTCTCATGATAGCGCCGAAGTCGTCAGTATTTGTATCTGCAAACATTCCTGACGCACTGCACCTTCACGGCAGCCCCAGTAGCACCCTGAGTGCATTATTGTAATTTAAACGTAGGTCGCTGTATGCCCGCTGACTATAACTGACCCAGAGGCTGCATGTATAAAATGTCTGACAGTATGCTTTGAATAACGTCAGCTTTACAGGATAAATATATTATTTATAACCTCTATAGTAAAAACACCGATCAAGTGCGAGTTGGACTCGCAGACGAAGGATTCCGTACTTGAAATCCTGCATGTTAGATTATCCTTACTAATATTATAAATTCGAAAGTAACTCTGTCTATCTGTCTGTCTGATACCTTTTCACGGCTAAACCACTCAACCGATTTAGATGAAATTTGGTAAATATATAGTTTAAAACCTGGGGAAGGATATAGGCTACTTTTTATTGATATAGGTACCACGCGGGCAGAGCCGCGCGCAAAAACTAGTAATATTATATAGTGGCAATAGAAATACACACTCTGTAAATATTTGTACTCTCTACCTATTACGCTTCATGTGATACATCATACAGCCCCCTGACAGACAAACGGACGTACAGCAGAGGCTTAGTAATAGGGTTCCGTTGGCACCGTTCGGGTACGGGACTTTATAAATGGGGTTTTACCAGTCATTTTCAGAGACTCTCTATCAAAACAGTGGGAACATTAAGAATATTTTTGCTCTCCCACTATACTGCCGTCAATAGGAAAAAAGAAGTACCAGCCAAAAAAAATATTTTTTTAATGTTCTCCTACTGGCAGAGGCGTCTTTTTTATTGATTCCAAATAGGTAAAATCTTAATATCGGAAAAATTTTAAATACGTCTTTTTGCTTTATGCTGCTATAAGGGAAAAAAAACGTATCTAACATTTTTTATAGTATACTGGTAACCCACATCGGTTTATACTATTTTTGGGTTATTGTTTGCCTCTCAAGCCTGCAAGCCTTTATCACAGCAAGTTAAAAATAACTCAGTACAAGCTACAAAATATTTAATGAATCACGCGATGATAAAATGTATTTGTGCATAGGTAAATTATTACAATAATAACCAATCGTTCACTTCGTTACATATTGATGAGGAGTTATTGAACATTTATAATTTAGTAATTGAACTGGGTAATTAAGTTTATTATGCGTGAAAACTAATATGGTACTTTAAATAATAACTGATTCAATCATGTTGTTTCATATGGCTGTTAATATGTAAAACCCCATTGATTTATAAACTTTTAATCAATATTTGACCGCAAAAATGGCGTAGCTATTGGTTTAAGTCGTCGCCTTGCCGTAACCGCTGCGATGGGTGTTGCGGGTTCGAATCCCACTCTTTTCTTTTTCTTTTTTTATTTTGCTCGTCAAAATGACCACACTCCACCTGAGAGTAAGCAGTCGTGTGGTCTAAGAGCAGTGGCCTCCACACCGCCCTCATAGCAGCCGAGGCGATGTTGAGTACCTACTTTGACGGCCTGAGAAGGTGCTTTTTCACGCCCCGCTTAAAGGACCCAGGATTGAAGGAAGAAGGAAACACGTGCCTTGGCAGAGAATTCCATGCCTTGGTCGTTCGGCAGAGGTATGAGGACCCAAACTTGTTGGTACGCGCTCTAGTCGACTCTACTGTGTAAGGATGGCATCTGAGTCCAGCACGCGTTGTTCTGGATAGGAAAGGGACAAAAAATGTGTTGAACCACAAATGGTGGTTCTGAGTCTGGGTGTTCCTTGTGTACGTTGTTTGAATGATTGTAAAGTCCCCGGGACACAGGAATTACTCCTAGTGCGGCAGTTGTCTTTTTAAAAAAGTTAGGGAACCTAAATATACATAATATAGGTATATAACACTAGATGTTCCCGCGGTTTCACCCGCGTTTATCGTTACTGCACCGCCCCCGTGGGTCGTAGCGTGATGTTATATAGCCTATAGCCTTCCTCGATAAATATGCTATCCAACACTAAAAGAATTTTTCAAACCGAACCAGTAGATAGTTCCTGAGATTAGCGCGTTCAAACAAACAAACAAACAAACTTTCAGCTTTATAATATTAGTATAGATAGATAAGCTGGTACACAGTGTATATTCTTATTACATATGTAATTATCCCAACCAGTATTAATAAATAAAAACAGTAGTTTTTGAGTGTTTGATGGACTATGAATAGTTCATTGACCCACAATAGATAACATTCTTTCAAGAATTTAAAAATGGTCTTTTCATAGAAAATTGCGTTCGCAAATTTTTATGAATAATTTAATGTATTAAGTACTAGACTTTGCCCTCGGCTTCACTCGCATATGTGTAAGTTAGGTAAGTAACAGAAAAGGACATAGGATACTCTTCATCTAGAAAAAAGAACTGTTCAAATTTACATACCCTTACTGTAACATAACCTTTACGCGAGCGAAGTCGCGGGCAAAATCTAGTATAAATATGTATACACATACATAATATGACATTTTATTATTTGTGAAGTATTTTTTGGATGAAAGGTGTGTCCTTTTCTGTTTATGCGAAATTAAGGCGTGGAAGCGTAACAAACAAACAAATTCATTCGCATTTATAATATTAGTTAGGATTCGAGTAAACCCAAACACAAATGAATCGTTCACATACATTTGCGAAAGCTTTTAGCGTCGCCATTTAAAATGTAATGCTTCTATCATCTATCTTTTGCATTGCACGTTACAAAAAGCTTATCATCCATCGACCGATTATGCTATTTCCCTTGATTACATGCAAGCAATAATGGAAAGCTATTTTATTGTTATCAGGGCTATAATTTATGAGGGTAGAACTGTGTCATTTGCGTGACCTGAAGGGCTAACTCGAATGGTGTTATGTAGGCCAAGAAAACCCATTACAAAGGGTCAATATTTCTTGTTAGTAAGGAATAATTAACAGACGTATTTGGGTTGTGCTAGATTTCTTCGACGACCAATTAAGTTTGAATTAGTTATTTGTGTTGGACGCATGTTACTTAAGTAAGGCTAAATCGAATTCCGCTCCATTTTAGAATACTTTTGAGCCGATGCATACTTGGATGTGCGGTTTATCTGAGGTGAGGCAGCCTGGCTACCATCACGTCCTCACCATCTTTCCCTGGTGAATCCGAAATAACCTCTCCGTCGCCCCGCGGAGGCATGCATCAATGCATACACCCACATAAAAAAAATTGTTTCTGTTCTGCCTAGAGAAGTAAATCCACTCTACAAAAATCTTAATAAAACAACCTTGTTTTGTATTCTTGCAATAGGATTGCCAGGTTTTAAATAAGTCCTGTGGCGTCAGTAATAAGTGTGGAATAGTAATCTTTGCCCCTAAACCTGACAGCTATGCCACCCTTGTTGATAAATAATGCTATAAACCTTGTATAAAAAGTCACTAACATGATTGAATGTTATCTAATGTAGCTGAATGAACTGTGAAGCGCGATGGCAATTAGAAGCCTTATTACAGTAAAAAGTTCAGTAGTAAGCAGAACTAAGATAAAGGTCGCAACTAAATAATCCTTCGTTTAAATTTGAAACAGGATTCTAGAGTTTGCTTATTTGCTATCAGTTTTAGCTGTGTATAAAATATATATTATGTGCACTCATTTTAAGTATCTGAGTTCGTTGTTTTGTTAATTTATTCAAGAGAATGAAGGTCTATACTTGGTGTGCGGTTGAAATATTTGAAAGCAAACAACGCCTCATATAATTATTATAGATGGAATTTCCAACTTCATATCAACAAACGAAATAATGTTAAGGTATAATACTGATCGGGCTATCTTTTATACCTAATTAGTTGTTCTCGCGGTTTCACCCGCGTTTATCGTTACTGCGCCGCCCCCGTGGGTCGTAGCGTGATGTTATATAGCCTATAGCCTTCCTCGATAAATAGGCTATCCAACACTAAAAGAATTTTCAAATCGAACCAGTAGGTCCTGAGATTAGCGCGTTCAATCAGACAAACTCTTCAGCTTTATAATATTAGTATACATACCCGAGATATTAGGTATAGAAGATAATATGCTTCCGTGTGTAGCGCAGATTGGATTATGTGACTACTTTTAAGTGATCGCCGCGCCGCGCCGCTGCCACTACGTCGAGTGTTGTAAGTTCGATTCCCAGATGTGACAAAAACTTGTGTGATCCACAAATAGTTGTTCGCAATCTGCGTGTTCTTTCTGTTCATTGTTTTAGTGTTTGTAATTTTTCCCGTGGCACATGAATTACTCCTAGTGCAGGAGTTATCCTTTTTAATAAAATTTTATTAAAAGAAGAAAATTTCTTCTTACTAAAACAGCTTGGTGATGAACAGATTCAGTGCACCAGCAGGGAACCTGAGGATGTTCTAAAGAACGAGTGCACCGGTATCCCTCGCTGTTTAATGTATGGCATCCCCACTTAGAGTAGCTCATTTGCTACCTGACATACATAACCACATTCTCTGTTTGGTTAAGCAGTATAAACGTTAGGTTGAGTGCAAGTCTAAGGCATTTTGCCACGTTACATTTATCATTTTCTTTCCAGAAAAAACCCACAAGTAATAATTCCTGTATCGGGGGAAATTTTTGTCCCGTGTGGAATCGAACCCACAACACTTGGCGCAGTGGCAGTGCCGAGGCGACCACTCACACTTCTACGTCATCAGTGCAGTCATTGCTGCAAAAAAGCTAGCGTAGCCATCACGCAGCACCCGTTGGCCTTACCATAGGGTATAATACCGTGATTGAAGTTTAATAGTTTAATACCGTTTATGCAAAGTGAACACACGAACTGTCTAAATATTACGACAGTGAAGTGAGAGAGATATACAAGGATTACAATTGTAAATCTATAGTGTACTTGTACCCTGCCAGGAACTCCAGAACGGTCGTGAGCCTCTATAAAACAGACAGGCAAACGCAAGAAAACGCTGAAAAAGAAACAAAAATTTCTTAGGAGAATGCTTTAGAAACATACAAAATATAGACAATGGTGTCAATTCTGCTGTCACAAAATGCTCTAAACTTAACTAAAATCACTAAAATTTAGTTTAGTCCTGTCCTTTTTAACGATTTCAGAACACGAAATGTCGTTTGACAGGACTAAACAAAATTTTAGTGATTTTTAGTTAAGTTTAGAGAATTTTGTGACAACAGAATTGACACCCAAGTCTGTTATAATTAATTAGTTACGCCAATATAAATATAACGAGCATTTTGGTTACGAAATTAAAATTGCGTGCGGAACAATTTTTTACTAACAAAATGACGAAATGTTTATATTGTGACCGTGATTTTGTAAGGCCGGCTATCTATCTACCAAAAGAGTTCTTGGAATGAGTAATAGCATCTTAAATTATATTATATCTAAGTGCAAATGTAAGATGATGGTTTGTTTTTTGTTATGCGTTCACACCTTATTGACGTCTAGACTGATCGTCATGAAATTGCGCATACACGTTTTCTGGGGTACAGAAAATAACACAGAGTCATCTCGAAAAAAGCAATGTTCTCGTTTTGGCTACTTGAATGATGTAATATAAATATATGACGTCAAGATATTAGTGGTCACCTCGACACTGCTAATATCCGTCGTGTTTTGGATTTCCCCACACATATAGGCTTGGCGTGGGCCATAAGTTATAGTTTCGGGACTAATAATATATTAATCTTTCGTAGATAAACTACACCTCGTTATCCATTGACCCTATTTGATAAATGATTGATATATGAAATACTAGCTGACCCGCGCAACTTTGTCTGCATCATATAAGATAAGAGAATTTACCCCATTTTTGCAACATTTTTCATTGCTGCCCCGCTCCTATTGGTCGTAGCGTGATGTTATATAGCCTATAGCCTTCCTCGATAAATGGGCTATCCAACACTAAAAGAATTTTTCAATTCGAATCAGTAGTTCCTAAGATTAGCGCGTTCAAACAAACAAACAAACTCTTCAGCTTTATAATATTACAACAGATTAATTTTAAAATGTTCACTACACAGGCCTTTGATAAAGAATTTCACAAAGTTAAAGTCATAAATAATTTATCAATGTAGGTCACATAAATTATGAACGTCAGTATCGTTAGTGACTTTCATACTGAATTTAAGTTTATTGCTAGGATCAGGCAAAAGGTTGAGTCTATGCGAAGATACCTGCAAGAAACAATCGTTCCAAATAGTATTGTTAGTTGTATCCAACGACTCCCTGCTTCTATGGGCAGGTCGTCAACTAATTAATCAAGGAGACATGGTGTGCTGCAAACCCACAATGATTAAATATTCATAGTCCAGAACTTCCCTTCTCTAAAGGTTTTCCTCATGTTACTCCTTATTCATTGCTACTTGAATAAACTTCATCGACTATTTTTGGAAACTTAGGTGCATCTTTGGTTTTCCTTCTTCCGAATTCCATAAATGGTAGCAGTTTTTATGTGGACAGCAAAGTTAAGGCCATATTACCACAATGAATCATCGACATATGTTTTTTAAGAAGATGGCCTAGGTATTTCTTGTACCAATGTTGTTTCAAAAGATTGCATATTTTATTGTACACTAAAGTCATCAGAAACATTTAATCTGTTAAAGTTGTGAGAAGGCACTGACTTCTGTAACACAGGTAGTCAATACCTAGCTCAGAGGTCAGAGACTTCAATATTTTCTGTGTAAAGATTTTATGCCAATAAAAATTATTATTATTATTATTATTATAATCTACATCAACGTCACATCATTATCTGAAGACATCCATGTATCAGCTGCTAGTGTTTATTAATATAATAATAAATAATCATGCGGGAATCCCAGGAACGGTAACTCTCACGTGACAGCAATATGTATTTGGGTACCATGTAATCCAAGATAGAGTAGTTTCAAGAATAGACACATTAAATAGCCAGTTTTCTGTCGGAAAAACTCAACACCAAATCTGATAATACTACCAGATTCTGAGATCTATCCCAGCATTATACCAACAGTGTCATATATGTAAGTGTAAGATGCAGTCATTATTTAGGTGCTCTTCATTAAGGACGATTTCAATTTTGTTTAAACAAGAATGACTTTTAAACTATGAGTAATGATTTTTTAAATCCCTGGGGCTCTTACGTAATGAATAAACTGCTCCCTGCACGATTTCTTCTTATTTGCCTATTAGGAATGGCTCCATAATTCCTGTTGTTTAAGAACGCAATGAATTTATGCCCGAATAAAGTCACAAGCGTTGATACATAATTAAAGTAGATGGCTTCTAAGAAATATCTCGTCTACATCGAACGTTTAGTATTAGAATTATTCAGGCGTCTGACCTTGTTCACGACGAACAATGTCGTTTAATACCGGCCAATTATACGTATAATATACAATACGTATCATTGCGTGATACTGATAACTATGCAACAATATTCAATTTTGGTCATGGAACTATTAAAACTTTGGCATTGTGATTCAGACACGTTTTTGGAAACCAACTTATTCCGTTCTTGTATTTCGAGTATATGTATAATAATTATGTACATATAATAATATTAACCCTATATTAAACTGTCCCACTGCTGGGCACAAGCTACTTTTTAGTGCGTTAGGCCATTATAGTCCTCCACGCTGGCTGAAGCTGGCTATCTTCTATATGTAAGATAACTTTACATATCTTCGAGATATTATGGAGAAATTTCAGACATGCAGGTTTCCTCACGATGCTTTCCTTCTCCGCTAAAGCGAACGATAATTAGCTATTTAATACGCACATAACGTTGGTACGTCAGAGATGCGTGCGCAAAGAAGTTCATCTATAATATCTATACTCCCTCGTATCATACTAATATTGTAAAGACGAAAGATTTGTATTTCTTTTTGTGATGAATAATCTCAGAAACTACAGGACCGCTTTAAAAAATCTTTTACCATTGGAAAGCTACTTTATATCATAAGATCACGCTATGAGTGTAGGGAGCAGAGCAGTAATCGTCAATGTAGGTTAAACCGTGGGGGACAGCTGGCAGTGTACATTGCCGAAAGAGTGTGCGATATGTTATTGTAACATTTTTGTAATACGTGCCTTTTTGCCACGCGTAGGCCTTTGCTCTGGGCTTGGTGGCCCTGGGTGTGGTCAGAAGCAAATCTGCTTGCTTGCGACCACTTTACTTTACTTGCTTGGTGTATTTGTGTGCTTGCAACCACAGCTAGAGCCACTTAGCCACAGCATTATGCTGAACTCATAAACATGCATCTTCTGAATTTGCCCTTACTCGTTAAAGTACGTAATTAACTATTTAACACACACAATACTTCGAAAAGTTAGCGGTGCGTGGCGTGGGATCAATCTCGAGACATCTGCGTAGCAGTCCAACGGTCTCTGACTATGCTATCTCTACTATACAATACATGCTATAATTAATTTAAAACATACATTAAAATGTAAAAAGAAATACTTTCATCAAGAAATTGGAAAGCGAATTTAATTGTAGCGCATGTGTCACTTTTCAAAGTAATGCGAGCAGTATTTTAATTGCGCAATCTCGACTTGTATTTGGTCGGGTTTTAGGCAGTTGTCTCACTATCACCTCAGAAGCGACTAGCGGTCAAATATTGTATTTAACAATGCAACAAGTGATACAAGATTTTGTGTAAATAGAACAGATACATATGCAGAAATAAAATGCTGGGTAAAAATCCCGCTTCTGATATCTCTCCAGTCGTGTTACAACTCTCGTCCCTATGAGTGTTTCTTAACACTCATAAGGACGTGAGTTCCGACACGACCGGTCTCTATTCCTTAGGAAATAGAGAGTGCACACGTGTTGGCGCACACACTTGTGCACTATAATATCACCGGCGCAGATGGCTAGTTTGCATTAAAATTGGCCTGGAGCACCTTACAAGTAAATTACATGAGACTCTCGATTTAAGTAATTCTCTGACTCAAACACTCGCTTATAGCTTGGCAACAAAACTATAACTACACACTCAGTTACAGTACTCACTGCACACTCAGATACAAGGAATCCTAGTGTGGGGTCCAGTGCTTAAATGTAACATGAACTTATTTTTTATTGAGTGAATTTTTTATTTGTTATTATTATTATTAGTTCTCATTGCTCATCAACTCGTTACAGTTTCTAGTTTCTCGTCCAACTCGCTTCTCGCTAACCGCCGTCGGTGGGACCTTGCCTTATAGTTATTATTCGGATCAGTGTAGCAGAAATTTAACCAATACTGAAACCTTTACAAATTGTTTAACACTTAAACTATGTTAGTACATGATTTATTCATCATAATAAAATACCGGTGAATTATAATATTTGGACCATAATTCCTCTTCGACCATAAATCATGCAATTACAACTAATCGTTTTAATTGTTTTACTTTTTAAGTAGACAACAAATACCTAAGTTATTTTTGTAAATCACCTGTAAATAAAATTAGTAAGTTAATTTAAAAACACCCGCAACTAGGATTAATTTCCAAAGCACGTGGGACTTCACAAAGCTACACAGTGCAGTCAAAGTTGTATGTTGCCAAAAGGCATGTAGAAATTATCACACCTGTAGAAATTTTCTCAAGCAACGCTAACGTAATACTTTTACTTAGTCAACACTGGTATGGAGACTACCATGATACTTCATGGCTTAGATTAAACGAAACCCATGAGGATTCCGTGCCCTACCTCTAAAATCCTCACTTATATTATAAATGCTAATGTGAGTTTGATTGTTACGCTTTCGCTCCTTAGCTATTCGGCTGATTATCTTGAAATTTCGCAAACACTTTGTCAGGGATACAGGAAGGGAAATTTTCATTCAGGAAAAGGCACTGTTCCCGACGGATGAGAGAAATAAGAGAACAGTACTTTTTAGTGTACTCTACATAAAGTAACGATTGTATCATGACTTTATGTAGAAGTATTACATAAAGTCATGATTGTATATTATACACTAAGGAGTAAGCTTTTAGGTCCCTCATTATTATGAGCCAATTCTCACCTATTGATTACATTCCCAAACTCCGTGCTGCTACTGAAAATGTTATACCAAAATACCCAATAAAAGAACCCAGGAACATTAATACAGGATAACCCAGTAGTATGTAACCAACGCGTAAACCGAACCTCCTCCAGGAACCCGAAGGAGGTTCGGTCTTAATCACACAAACATAAACTTACAAGACAACTCTCCCACCACCATTTTGAAAACTCATTTTACCATTGACCCTGTTCAACAGGAAATCATTACCATGCGTAATAATATATGTATGTAGTTACTTTAGTAATAAACGACATTGTCTCAGATTATTGCGATATGAGCGCCGGAGGCATAGAGGTGTAGGTATGCGAAAGCTCCGAGGTCGACCACTTGTGACCACGGTTATTTGAACTCTGTCTTGACAAGTACTTAGTACCGGTCAATAAAAAAAAAAGTAGTTTGGTTCCGGTCAATAAAGAAATATTTTGGGTCCGGTCGATAAAAAATGTGTACTTATATTTTTTTATACGGAATGATATAATGGTAAATATTATATTGTTTTACTCCATTGCCCAGGTTCGGTACCTTAGAGGTCAAGTTTAGTGATATAGCTAAGCTTTTGTAGATAATATTACGTCTGTGAAGTGTGTTATAGACGTATCCAATGAGGATTCAATTTGGTAGATGAAAATAAAAAGTAAACGCATTATTTTGTTTCTTTTCTTCATCTGTTGGTAGAGCAAGTAAAGGATCGAATCCACGTTTAATAGCAATGACAGAGCCTTCAACATTGAACAAACGCCCAAGGCAGGTAGGACACTATAGGATCGTTACTTATGGCTTGAATCTCGCTTAAACCAGGAGCAGTCCAGGTGGGCTGTATCTTCAAAAAGCCAAACTAAGGCTCCGTTAAACTACTTACTAAGAATTCTAATAAAAAAAAGAATAACAATTGGCCTAAACCAGAAAACAATATGGGCTCCATGCAATACAATTATAATTACTAGCGCTGAACACCAAGGCAGTTCAAATCACATTGCCATGCATTTATAAATCGCCAATATCCACAAACTAAGAAGAGACACGGGCCCAGCAGTGGGAAAGTCAATTATAGGCCTCATATTTTTACCATATTACTAAATGGATGTTCAACTTGTGTGTCGTCGGACCAAAAAGCCTTCAAAAAGCCTCAAGCTAAAACAATCCGTCAAGCGTGACAAAGACTATACATAGCTATGTGAGACCTTAAAGCGATCATAGTTTATTCCCTTCACTTCGTTACTGACCTCACTTCCTCGTGAACGACATTTACGTGATCCCCTGTCCTTTTCCCACCTGCTGCTATTATATATCATCCGTCTCTATCCAACGGTGTAATATCAAATGCCATAACAAAGAACTGAACCGCACATTGCAAGAATGTATTATTTTGATTCAGTTTTGTTGTTTGCAATGCTTTATTATATAAAATTATTAATCATTGATTGAAATTAAATGTCTAGGATGAATTTAGCGTGTAACAGAAATATATGGTGATATTTATTTGTCGTTACAATACCAAAATATCAATTAAACTATTATGATTTAGTGCCTTTTCCTTCTTTCAAAATGTGAAATCCGCTTTTAATATCCCGCAGTCGTTTTTGTGTAAAGGTATAATTAAATATAAAGAGAAACAGTTTCGGTATCAGAAAACCTTATTTAATTGATTTGCTAATCTTTAATGTACAGGCCCGATTATAGAGCGTATCTTTCAAGAAAGCTTGCATCACCCGAAAAGGTTAACTGTTGATGTCTATTATGTTATACCACCATTGTGGATACACAGTTAAATATAATTTAAAAAAAAACAACGAGTTGCACTCCGGGAGTGCCGGCAGTAGTGAAAACATGAATATTAACGTTGTGCATTTTTGATATTTTGGAATGGTTAGGGAATAATTTTGCACGAATTTTTTCGATCAGGTCACGTGTCCTGAAGCGAGTTTAACATTTTTTAGCCATCACAAAAAAGGTGCACAACGCCGCTAAAGAAGTTTTCACTTCAAAAATATATGTCTTGATCTATAGGGGGTTCTCAGCGGGCATTATTTCTAGTGTATGTGTGGTTGTAATATAGTGGCCGACAATGTAGTGAGCAGTGACACCCATACTGCGTTATACACAGCAATCGCATATAGCCTGGCTACATAGCTACAATAACGTTGCATGTCCCGCGCATTATCCTATTGATAAAAAGGCATGGTGGAAATATTGCTGCAACATATTGCTGTAAAAATATTGCCCGTTTGGAGGCCTTTTGATTCGAACGTATACGTTACCGAATCTACCCTAGACTCAACTAGTTAATAAAGATGAATACAGTTGAACCTAATAGGAAAATTTATCCCTAGGATAAATTAGTTCAGCATTTTAGCTGAGCCTCGAGATGCCAGCGGTTTTTATACGGTTTTATAATATGATATGTTTTCTGTTGGTTTTCAGAAGCAGTCACAATGTTGCCGAGGAAAAGAAGTGCAGCGTTGGTGCTGACGATATTGGCGCTTGTGAAGTATTCAGAGCAGTACAGTTCAGGAGCACCTTCTGGAGTAAGTTTATTACTTTTGATCTCTTTACTAGCTACCGAACACGTTTTCGTTTGCTTCATATGATATTAAAACGCAGCCTATCGAAAAATATACAATTGCTACTAGTGAAAAAATGTATACAATCAGCTCGGTAGTTAGAGTGTTTAACGTCTTCGTACATAATTATGTACATACAAATTAGTAATTTATTCTCTTTATAATAATAATCTAGTATTATATACAGATGTACCTATTTGCTATATTATAGCTATATGTGTTGCTTCTGGGAATTGCCTAACGAAAAGCAAAAACTCTTTTTCCGGTGATTTATTGATCTATAAGTAATAATATAATAATAATAATAATATTCTATCACATTTATCACGATTTTTTTCATATTTTTACTGAACGACCATTAGTTCTACTATTAGACATATCAAGGTTATCCATTAATTACCGGACAACCTGTATATTATTTAAGTAATATTATGTTTTTACAAAATTATTTCTAAATGGGTTTTCCATATTTCAGGCATGTATAGACCAGATGCCGCGTCACGAGTCAATCCCAGCGCAGTCGTCAACACCGCCATATTTGATCCTGACGTCATCAGCTCAAGTGCGCCAGGGTGACATACTCAACGTTACAGTAGGCAGTCCGGCAGGAGCTCCGCTGCCCATCGGCGGGTTTATCTTACAAGCTAGGCAGATACAGGTACAGTTCCTTCATATATGCATTTGGACTCGACAGTCGGTGTCTTGCAACCTGTAGGTTTTTCTATAAAAATATCTATCCAAATCTTCTGGTCAAACAAAAAATAATTACTATGATGTTTCGTCAAAATTCTTTTTTCAAATACATTATTTCGTTGTTTGATCTAAGAGAATAAAGGGTTTAGGATAATCAAGAGGTTACGTAATAAAATTCAGGATAAAATTCGGAATAAATGTTTCATGGTTGCACTGATCGCAGCGCTACCGCGACTTGGGACCAATTGTGAATCTAAACCATCCATGAATCGGTTTAGCCTTTTAGGAGGAATTTAGTGACATAAAAAATATAAATAAAGACAGAGTCATGCCAGTACGTCCTAGAAAAGATATGCGAAGATGTTGTGTGACCAGCATTTCACCAGCGAACATCCGCTTTTGGCCACCCGTGACGCGATGAACGTTTTCAGTCAATATAAAAAAACGGTCTATAAATTGGGGTCTGACGTTTTTATACGCTTTTTTATGACTAGCAATCAGACGGCTCGCCTGATGGAAAGCGGATTTTAAATGCTATAATCAATGCTACAACCATACGAAAGCTGTCAGTCGCAATCGCAACCAGGTATTAAAAACGGGATGAAAGTAACAGAATGGCAGAGATAGGTAAACAATCCTCCGGAACTTTTACAAAGCTTTCTCGCTCAGTTCAATAGCCCATTAGTGTTGTGTGGACTCTGTTTATAAAAGGCGATACCCAATGAAAGTTACTACTACGCAAGTCCTCTATTGAACTACTAAAGGTACTCTGGGCGAGCAGGCTGTTTTAAAACCGGTATCTTCCTCTCCCAAATACTTAAAATTTATATAAAAATTCAGCTGTCATGTGTTTGTATCCGCAAATGTCGGAAAGTAGTCGATGACATGCAATATAAACATTGCATTTCTATAGAAATATGTGAGAGGGTTTTAATAACTTTTTATTTGAAGTTCCTATGGAAACGGGCGATAGAAAATGTCAGACTGAGCGACAGTTAAGACAGGGATTAGCTAGTATGTAGGTATGTACTAAGTATAATAAAGTTATAAAGGTCAAAAGGTATCTACATCTAATATATTTTCATGCTACAAAATCTAGAAAATAGCAATTTTGCTATTTTTAGACTTTGTAGCATGAAAATCGAAGTAGAGCCGTTGGATTTTTAAATTATGTTTTTCTGTATGTTTGTCTTCTTAAAACTTGAGAATGGTCGGATTTTAATAGAACTTATACTAATATACAGCTGCTACTCTTAACATAAAACTGAGGCTCGTTTCATCACAATTCATTGACTAGTTCCAGAGATACAACTCGATCCCAAATACCAAAAAGCGGCGCGTCCACAGCTACTTCATTATTATTCACGTAGTTACAATATTCTAGTAGTACAATTTGCAACAACTGTCTGTCATTGTATAATTAATCATGATAATACGACCAGTAGAACCAGTTATACCGTTTCGTTACAACCCGCTTGACCTGCATCTGACAATCTTGACGCTTACAAATTGAATATTAAGCAGAGCTACTAGTTCACATGTACTGAACACTACCTACTAGTACTGTATACTCACGCTTGTATATCGCACGAGTAGAAAGAGGTCTATTACATCCGCATTTCGTAAGATAAGCCTTAGGCCCCACATTATTATACGTTAGTCTGTAAAATTATGAATCCTTTAGGCACAAAAGTAGGCGCAAGCTAAGGCCTAAGTCTGTGCTGTGGGACTAAAGAGACTATCTAAATAGTCATTACTGCACTGGTGCCGTAGTCATAAAAGCGGTCACCTCGCCACAGCCATTGCGTCAAGTGGTATGGGTTCAACCCTCACACGGAATCATAATTTGTGTAACCCACAGATAGTTGTTATGAGTCTGAGTGTACTTTGTTTTGGTTGTTTAAAAGTTTGTAAAGCCCGCCGCGATCTACGAACGATACAAAGTGCGGTCGTTGTATTTCAAAAATAAAACACGTTCCGGGACACTCGATTTTTTGCAAATGTCATGATATGACACTACAAAATCCCATACATTTTATCATACCGTCTATAACCATACTACCATATTACATATATTTTAAATTTTTTGATACGACAATTACGTCACAGACGTTAACGCATAGGGACGGAAATAGCTCAGTTTTACGCCTTACGGCGTGAATGTTTTGTTTTGGTGCATTTATAAGCACTGCATATGTGTATGTTGAAAAATGACTAGAGTTTACCGTGTCACCTACGAACGATATATATAACGATATTGTTCGTAGCGTAATGTTATATAGCCTATAGCCTTCCTCGATAAATAGGCTATCCAACACAAAAATAATTTTTCAATTCGAACCAGTAGTTCCTGAGATTAGCGCGTTCAAACAAACAAACAAAAAAACTCCTTAGCTTTATAATATTAGTATAGGTATATAGTATAGATATAGCAATTATGTGGCAGATGAATCCAGCCAAAGAGATATATCATACCTCTCTGCCATGTCCTTCAAAGATATAATACAGTCGTAATGCTATTAAGTTAAACAAATAATAGTTTCAACATGTTTTCAACTATCGGTGTTTGTAGTATATCTATATATTAAACAGAAGTTACGACCTGGCTTTGATTAATGATGTCGAATCTACACATGACTGAAGTGCTATAATCATAATAACCCACACGATTGTACAAGGACAACATTAATGTCCCTGTCCTTAGTTACCTTCGCTGTTGATTATGTAGCTAAATATAAGGAAGTAATATAATAATAATAATAATATTCTACCACATACACACAACACCATCTAGCCCAAACTAAGCAAAGCTTGTACTATGGATACTAGACAATGGATAAACATACATATACGTACTTTTTTTTTTGTAAACACATCCATGATCATGCACACAAATGTTTGACTTGTGCGGGAATCGAACCCGCGACCTCAGGCGTGGCAGTCGGTTACACTAACCACTACGCCATCATGGCCATCTAATTTCCTTGTATGTTTGACTTTAATTTATTTGAAGAAACTTGCTGTACGTAATACATTCTAGAATAATCTATTGCAAATCATATCAACATACCTATGTAGAATAATGTATGGATATGTTGTTTCGGTGACGACTTCTACAGAACATAATTAAGTGCTCAAAGATTCGGAGTAAGGGAGATTGACGGGTGGTTACAGTTTTCGGCACGTAACTTGGCAAGAGTCGTTAGATGCGCAGAACTCGTAGTTTGGGTCTCTTTGGTTATCATGCGGGCGCGGGGAACGAGACAGCATCGTTCCGGGCGCGTGATTGGTTGCTCAGTCGAGCTTTGCTTCCCGCATCGTGTCGACCTGCGCAAACTTATTCCCACTAGGCCAAAACCTTGCCAAGATACGTGCTGGCAGATGTACAGCCTTTTATAACTTCGGTGACAGCGTAGGGATGTGGATAGGGCATAGGAAGAAAGGATGTAATCTCTAACAGTAAGTAAGGAGTGTATTGTTTTGTTTATAAAAATATGTAAGTACACTTTATGAAGGTGTTTCAGTTATTTAAATAAGAAGTTTTAGCAACAGAAATACTCATATTACTGTGGGTAGTTATTACTGCCTAGTTTGAGATAAGATATCTCACATTTGGCTTGGTATTCCCATTAAAGATATACTAATGTTAGGTTAAATATAACTAGAAGAAAGGAGGAACCGGAGCTGCGATAGAATTTAGGTACCTACTTAAATGTTTGATTACTTATTTCCATTTAATTAATTTTAATTTATTTATTGCTGCAGTATTTTAAAAATTATACCAGTGGCTTCCTCCTTTCTTCTCTTCTATCTATGTTGCCGTGCCCGACAGGGTCCATATTTGGTCTATTTTATTATTTTTTGTAACAACATGTAATTACATATGGAGAGCAATAAAGCATTGAAATTGAAATTGAAATTGAAGGAAGTCAAAAGCATCTGGGCCCACCTCTAAGATAACTAAAATTAAATTTGTTATTCTACTTTATTAGTATTACAATACGTACAGTACAGTGGTAAAGGCTCAGGAGATCCTGAGCCTTTACCAAACTAAAATCATGAATCCGCTCCGCATCTACTTTTGCCCGCATGGATCCATATATTTTAAACCTTAAATAATTTTAACTTGTTTTACAGAACCCAGACATAATAGTCGGCAAGTTCGTGGGCGTACCAGACCCTGATCGCGTGCATATGACCACATGTACTAGCGAGAACGACACCGTGACACACTCCTCACCTGAAGACAAGCCTGCCATGACCTTCCAATGGTTGGCGCCGACTGACTTCCTCGGAGGAGTCGAGTTCAGGTATGTAAAGATATGACTACTTATGGGGAAGAGAGATACCAAGTTATATATATGGACGCAAAGTTATAAAGGATACTTTTAAATACAGCGATTTCGCTTTACGCTTTTCGGTTTTTGGTAGCAAGCACTGTTTATATATTTGGTAAGGATATTAATAAGCCGGCTTACTCGAGGAAATATTAACCTCTTGTAGAAAACCGGTGTAAGAGTAGTAATACTGTTACTGCATTTCGTATTGTGAGGATGAGTAATGGAAGCCCACAAACTTGCTCAGGTACAGAACTATGCAGAAGACTGTAGCCAATAAAGCTTTGTGATATGTTGTTACTGCAGTTGCTAGATTCTATGATGAGGCTTGATGTTCTCTTCAGTAGACTAGTAACTTCTGCCTTCGACAGAGGTAACACGGCTACTCGTTCTTTTCAAAGACCAGAAATGCGCAAATCATATATTTTTTATTGCCAGCGTCCATAGACTATGGTAACTGCTGACCAATAAGATAAACTTATTTACCATTAAAGTAATACAAAAATATATTGCTTGATATAGCGACACATTGATTATATTAAGATCATTCTAATCCTTACTGTTCTTTTAAGTCTGACGCAGAAGCCTCACAATATTCCAAGCATTATAGTTTATATGTAAAACGAGGCCATTATCCGCAAACGGTGTGCTTCCCTGCTACGCAGAATGCGTGGTAGCTCACACAGCTTGTTAAGCACATTGTGTGATCGGTGGGACAGTCCGATTTTGGGACGCTGTATACGACTACACACGACGTAGACAGTGTCCAGAAACCGGGCCTGTCTCATAATATTATGTGTAAAATTGATATGTTACTAACACTAGGTTAAATATTTTGTCTGTTACTAACACTATATGGACCCTGGTCTGCAATAAATATTTATTATTATTATAACATTATAACAAAATTGACGCAGTTTTTGGGGACTGCCGATAGAAGTGAAAACTTTAATCCTTGATCATAAACACTTGTTTATAAACCAAAAATAATTCAAAAATGGAAAGCGTTCGGTGACAATGACGAGTGATGAATGAGTTCCATGATTTTTGTTCACCCAAGAAGTGCTCAACGCGCCTAAAGAAGTTTTCACTTCAATAATAAATTTTTGTTTTGTTGACAGAGCAACAGTAGCACAGAGCTACGCAACGTTCTGGAAGAACGTGGAGTCTCCTTTGGTGGAGGTTGTGACTCCCGACACAGTGGTCAGTACGTCGGCACCCGCTGCCGCCACCACGGGCACTGCTGCGCCGCCACCGGTCATTATGGAGAATAAGGTATGCTAGGAGTACTCGACTGCTGTTACTGCCTCGGTGGTCGTGTGGTATAAGATTCATCTAAGAAGAAGTCCTGTACACTTAGTTGGATTTGGGCATCGAGACTATATGCACACTAGCCGCATTCACTACTGATGCAAGTTAATCAACATTTTTATTTTGACTGCGTATCGGCAGTCAGTAAGGCAGGTTCCACAACGTTATAGGCAGCAAACGGATTACTACCGAAAAACCGGTACCGTTCTAAACTTAGTAAAGCTACTGAGAATATCCTGACTGAAAACCCATGATTACCTTTGCATGATCCAGGCTAGAACGTAGGTCACACAAAAGTACTCATGGGTTTGGAGGTGAAGTGTAAAGTTGTTGTGTTCAGATATATCGCCTAGGTAGAAGTTCCTACATTCACGCAAAAGTAGTTTCACGAGCAGTCTTACAATTTAATCATTGCTAAAAAAGCTGTCTACTAAGCTGAGCAAATTACAGTTTTACGCAAACAATAGTCTACTAAATTGCGCCATTTTCTTTCTAGCCTAAAATGGAAGCCCGTCCCCTTGACGTAATCTACAAAGGCTGTGCTGACACGAAACTCTGCTTCGGCGTACCACAAAACTGCATTGCTAAAGGCGACTGCAAGGCGATTGTAGCTATCTTCGTAGCTGGCGACAAATACACCTTCGAACTTCAAGCTCCAGGCAACCCAAAATACGTTGCAGCAGGTCTTAGCATGGACAACAAAATGGGAGACGATAGTGCCATGGAATGTGTTAGAAACGAAAATGGAAGAGTCAATTTGTACACGTCCTGGACTTACCCTAAAGCTGAGCCATACGTTAGCAGGACAGACTCACCTCAAGAAATTGTGCAGCTTCTAGAATCTTCTGTGATTGACGGCAAATTGTACTGCAAGTTTAATAGGAATGTGATGTCCGTTGTGAAGGGACAGACGTTCGATTTGGCGAGCAATATGTACAATCTGATGGTGCTTGCTGGAAGCTCGATGAAAGGTTGGTGATTTTATTTTTGATACGCTTAGTGGCTTCTGACGAATTGTGTAGACATGGAATGTTATAAACATAATTATTTATTTGACTGAAGTGCAATCGGAGCCATAAAGCTCGCAGTTAATTCAATTTTAGATCGGCCACGTGGTAACGACACTACTTTTGACTACGTTACCTCAGCTATACTTATCATATATATTACTGAAGTTTCACCGCGGATTTGCACGCATTAATGTAGAGTTTGTCAATAAACTTCTATCCTTCGAGAACCGTACATTTTCTGGATGAAGTTTATCATCCAGGAAAATAAATCCTTTATTGTATTCCTGACAACATGTATGCAAAATTTCATAATGATCGGTCGAGTAATTAAGGCGTGAAAGCCAAACAGCCAAGTTACAATTTAACAAACAAGCAAACTCACATTCGCATTTATAATATTAATAAGGATTAGCGTGTATTTGTATATCACTTATTAAACTGAATAAATACAAGTTTGTGAACATGACTGGTGTGACATCCGTGTGTTCACATTGAGGTCCAGTTGAAAACCAACGCCATATGCTGGACGGGACACCTATTGCAACGACCGTGGTACTACACAAGATTGTGCTTATTTTGTCTTTTAAATTAAATTTATTTATTTACTGTGATAAGTTATTTGATAAGCCACTTGATCAATAATTTTGTGTTGTTTGTTCTATTGTCTCTGTCTAAGCAATTAACGTGCCCTGCTCTCTTTTGCAATGAAACTTAAAATTTACCATTTGTGCTTATTTATTTACTCTTTCGGATGAATGGCGAAATGAGACACGAGGCGAGTCACAAGATTTTAATAGTAGTTAAAATAGTAGTTGATACATATTCTTAGATATGAAATGGCTTTTTTCGTCACCGCTAGAGTCCGTCGAGCCGTCTGCGGCTGTCCAATTAACTCTTAACTATGCTATAGCAGAATATAGAAAAGAAAATAATAGCGAAAAGGTATACCTTTTCGCTATTATTTTCTTTTCCTATATTTTATACAGCACACTCATACTAGTTTAAGTATTCATTAAAAGCGTACTCGCAATCAACTCCTGCAAACAAAAAGGTAATTGATTCGCATTTTTTTATTATTTAAGTCTAATAATTATATCCAACTATTAAATAAAAAAAGATTTGAAATCTACTTAAAAATAAATAGGTAAGATGCAAGTGTTTCAAATCTGATGGCAGGGGTATTTGTCAAATGACAGAAAAAGTATGCACGATACAAACTATGACGTAACCGCTATTTAAACGCAGCTGGCCGAGGGTGATAGCACAGCATAGGCCTATTACGACCTCACTTTTTCAAACAACCAAATTTCATTCTTTTCCCATACTTTATAACCACTTTTGATACTGTTTGTACAAATAGATTTCTTTTGCATGTGCTGTGTTGCATTTTATCTTGTGTGTAAAGGCAACCTAAACCCTATTGTTCGATTGGTTCCAGACACGAACCGCGTAGGTTTCCATGACATCGCGTACGAGGCGACCGGCGAGGCGCAGGCGCTGGCGAGCGTGGGCACGGCGGCCGGCGGCTCTAAGCTGCTGCTCAAACTGCACGGGAGCTGCATGTTGCTCGCCTGGCTCGGAACTGCTTCACTGGGAATATTGATCGCTAGGTAACTACTTGTAACAAATAATAATCATATCAGCCCGGTATAAAAATGTCAAAATAAAATGTCCCACTGCACAAGCCTTTTTTAAAAAGACACCTATCACACTGAGGTATGAGACGGGTACCGTGCTGGCATAGTGTGGGTTAGCAGACTTAACACATCTTCGAGAACATTATGGAGAATTCTTCGACATGCCAGCTTTCTGACGATGTTTTGTTAATGAGTTTAATTAAAATATACATAATAGCTGCAAAGACCCACTGTAGCGTCACTGGGAACGAACGTGTTACAAATTGTAGGTATGTCTCTGTTTTATCGTAGAAACTGTTGGCAACCTAAACAAATAAATAAGGTGAAAATAAAATGCTGTAAATATTAGGTACCGTAATCACTCGCTCAGTGCCATCTTTTTAAAATAGTTATCACTGTGTTGCCAACGCATAAACGAAAATTTATACCGAATATATATAATTTTCAATAAAAAGAATAGAATTTTTCTGCAGTTTTAACACTAACTTATGTTTTGTACTTATGTATATTACAGATACTTCAGACAAACTTGGGTCGGTAAGCAGCTCGGTGGCAAGGATATGTGGTTTGCCGTAAGTATTGATTATATATATTCTTTTTATAAGGTAAAGTAACCCTTTCGCTTGGAACATTCTGTGCATGTATAATCAAGCCCACAATCTGGCTTTATACTTTATACTCCACTTTCCTATGATTGTAAATTGTATTGTAAGCAATTAATAAATAATAGTTTAATTTTATGTTTTTGATACAAAATAACTAAACTTTGTCTTTATTAATATGTGTGTAAATATATCTTAGATTTATTAGTGTTGTTACAATTAATACTGTATAATACAATATTGTAAATGTCGCTTATAAAAATATATTACTAAGCCCCCGACAATACAGGAACCCCTATTGCTGATAGGTGCATACCTATTTCCCTTAGAAGTATTGTCACTTACTACGACCCTGATATACATCTTTTGCTTCAGTACCATCGTATATTTATGGTGGCGACTTGGCTGTTGACTGTCATTGGCTTCATCCTCATCCTGGTCGAGGTGGGAGGCTGGTCCACCACTGGTGACAACCCTCACGCCATTACCGGACTCGTGACTGTCATACTGTGCTTCTTACAGCCTATTGGTAAGTTGATTTAATTAGTTATTTTATTTTTGACTAGCTTTTGAGCCGGACATAACCCTCTCGCCTCCCCTTGTGGCGAGCGGCTGTGCATAAGGTGCATTTGCTCACGAAAATAATATATTAAAAAAAACAAAGCAAAGGTTACTTTCTTTTACAATATAATATAGCCCATGTTACTCAGTGATAATATATCTTTCTATTGGTGAAAGAGTTTTTAACATCGGTTGAGTAATTTTTGACTTAAATCCTTACAAACAATAAAAAAAACAAATCTTTCCTCTTTATAATATTACTATTCACCCGCGGCTTCGCTCGCGTAAATGTAGGTTAGGTTAGGTTTGCAACAGTTATTTTTTCTGAATGAAAGGTACCCTATGTCCTATTCTGTACCCCTGACAACATGTATGCAAAATTTCATGTTGATCGGTTGAGTAGTTAAGGCGTGAAAGCGTAACAAACAAACAAACAAACTCATTTTCGCATTTATAATATTAGTTAGGATTAGTATAGAAAAGTGTTAATAAAGATCGCAATCAAATCCGTAGAAAGCAATTAGGTAATTTGAATACTTAGTTATTTCATTTCTAATACATACCTTTATCTCTAACTAGCTTTTGCCCGCAGCTTTGCTCGCTCGGAAATAATACTTTTTCTAGATGATAGGTATTTTATGTCCTTTTCTGTAGCTCTGACAAAGTGTATGCGAAATTTTATGACGATCGGTCGAGTAGTTAAGGCGTGAAAGCGTAACAAACAGATTAGCATTTATAATATTAGTTAGGATTACTATTGTATGTATGTGAGTAGTACTCGGTGGAGCTGCGCTAATGTGTGTGACTGCTGTGAATTCTTGGCTGCCAACTTTGGCCACCAGTAGGCCCGAACTAAGATTTGAATCCTGATTCGGGCCACAAAAACTTATTGGGAATTTCTGACAAGAGTTTTTTCGGTGTTATACAACCCCGTGCGCTGGCAAGCACGTAAAGTCGTTGCTCCTTCGCTTGATCTCCCTACGGACGTGTTGGATTTGCATCCAATGCGATTATGAGAGTTAGGGAATAGAGAGTGCACTTTTGTTTGACTCTGATTTCTTCTTAATATAGCCATTTACAGCGTAAATCACCTAGTGGTATCTACATTCGCATTTGCGTGTGGCTAATCAATCAATAATAACGGTCCCAAAATATCATAAAAAGATTATAATTTTAGTAAAAATATACAAAAAGAATCTCTCCGGCGGGGAATCGAACCCCGGTCTCCCGCGTGACAGGCGGGGATACTGACCACTATACTACCGAAGACTTGCTATTATCAGTCAAAATTATCGTTCACTAGCCGTAAACAAGTATTCAGATACGACGTATAAACTGCGATTGTTCAAGGTGAATGACAAATGAATATTAATATTGATTGATCAATTTTTAATCGATAGTCTCATATCGATATCTGTCCCCATTTGGAGCCATAATATCGCTAATCTTACGCCAGTTTTCAATAAGATGATACTTGCCCGGGCAAGCTAGTCTTGTACTGTCACTAAAATAATCCACCTTACGAATATTCGAACTATAACTATCTAAGCTTATCCCAAATGATTGTGTTTCCAGGTGCATACTTCAGGCCACACCCTGGCACTAAGCAGCGGCCAGTGTTTAACTGGCTCCACTGGGGAGCTGGCAATGCTGCGCATATACTTGGCAGTAAGTACAATGACGTTAAAATGTTTAAGGCAACTCTTACTTTTTGAAGTGAAAACTATTTTAGGCGCGTTCACCCTCTTGCCCCTTTCTCGCTCCTTTTCCTTTCCCGCTCCTTTTCCTTCCCACTTCCATTTTCTCTTCTTCCTTTCCTAAAGAGTCGGCAACGCGCAAGTGATGCTTCTGGTGTTGCAGGCGTCCATAGGCTACGGTGACCACTCACCATCAGGTATGCTTGTTTGCCACATAAGATAAATAAAACAAAATCTTGTGTTTGCACTTCTGCATTAAAACACTAATCTCTTGCGTAGATGGGTAGTCTAAATTCAAATTAAACTAATTTATAGGTACGGATTTTATCGCGGTTTATTTGAAAACGCACTACCTACATTTATATTATAACTAGCTTTTGCCCGCGGCTTCGCTCGCGTTAATTTAGAACTTGACAATCAATTCGGGTTGTACTCTGCTTGTAATAATATAATTCAATCATAATTCGAAAGACACGTGGCGCCATCTATTATTATCATAAGAACGTTATTGTTGTTTTCTTCGGGAACAGTAATTATTTTCGGGATGAAAAGTAGTCTATGTCCGTTTCTGTACACCTGACAACGTATATGCAAAATTTCAGAATGATCGGTTCAGTGGTTTCGGCGTGAAAAGATAACAAACAAACAAACTCATTTTCGCTTTTATAATATTAGTTAGGAAGTTAGGATTAGGGTTCTGAATACTATTAAACTACTGTTACGAGTGAACTTTGATTAAACTATTTAAATTATTATACTTTTTAGATTTACACTTTTGTCAACGTTTCGGTTGCTTCTCAGCAGCCATGGTCACGAGGAGACTAAGGACCTGCCTCATCATCTCCAAATAGAATTTATCTCTAAGATAAAAGTCTCGCCATCTCTCTTCTTTAACCTAATAAGAGTGAGACAGCATGCGATTTATCTTTCGGATAATTTTTACTTGTTAGTTGTGGGACTGGCCATAAGATGGTGGTCGTCGTCGTAAATGCGTACCTATGTAGTATTTAATACCAATGAATAACATTCGCGTAAACATAAGACTAGTCATATTATGGCTAGTCTTCGTTAAGAATAATCGCCGTGACCGAAACTAAAGGACATTATAACTTAAACTTTCGCGTTGCATGATATATATATATATATATATATATATATATATATATATATATATATATATATATATATATATATATATATATATATATATACTACTCAAAACAAAATAAGGGCCACTAGTTTATTTACATTTAAGTGCACTTTAGTAAACTGAAAGTAACTGATAAGTAACATTATATTGATATTACGAACTCATTGGTGTATGATCTCTTTTATACTGGTGTTCGTGTTCCTAATTTGAAAAGTATTGGCCATCATTTTAAGAAAAAAAAAATTGGATGTTATTCTTATGTTTTTCTTCGATTGTCTTCTTAACTTGTTTCGGTTATTTTAGGAAAAAAGTTTTACTTTTTCAATTTTAATTGATTCATTTATCATCTCGCGTTAATCATGCCACCAGTACGAAGGCACATGGATACAATTACAGCAACCAGAGCCATAACTATGATTCAAGAAGGGCGTTCTCAGCGTTACGTGGGTTTGCAGTTGGGTTTTTCTCGAAGAGCTGTCCAAAATGTATGGAATCGCTTCCAAGAGATCGGCAGTGTTGCCAGGAGACCCGGTTCAGGTAGAGTTCGTGTAACAACGGCGCACAAGGATCGGTACGTCCAACTAAGTGCTCGTCGTGATCGTACAGTAACGGCCCGTAAGTTACAACACCACCTACGGCTGACAACGGGTACCCGTGTCAGTGATCAAACTATACGTAATCGATTGCACGAAGACCAGCAAATGTCAAGACGACGAGTTGTTCGAATTTCTCTGACCAGGGTTCAACGTGCAAACCGTTTAAGATTCTCCCGTCAGTATTTGAACTGGGGGACTAATCAGTGGGGCAAGGTGCTTTTTACAGACGAGTGCAAAGTAAAATTTTTTAATGATGATTGGCGTGTTAGGGTTTGGAGACAACGCGGCGAGCGGTTTTCGGAGTCCTGCATCCACGAAGTTGACCGTTTCGGTGGTCCCAACGTAATGGTTTGGGGTGGGATTAGTTTACATGGTAAAACCGAGCTCACCATTTTAAATGCGGGTACCGTAACTGCAGAACGTTACATCGAGGACGTCATCAGGCCTCAAGTGATCCCATTTGCACAGCGAGTGGGGCCTGGATTCATCCTGATGCAAGACAATGCCCGTGCACACACAGCTGGATCGACCCAAACTGTCCTAGAAGGGTCTCATATTGAGGTATTACCATGGCCAGCTAACAGTCCGGATTTAAATCCAATCGAGCAATTGTGGGACCAATTGAAACGAAGGGTTAGAGAGAATGAGCAAGGGGTCTACAACCAACAGCAGCTGATTGACGCTTTAAAACGTGCCTGGGAGGAGATTCCAGATGAAAACGTCAGGAATTTGATCCAGAGTATGCATACGAGGCTTCAGGAGTGTATTGCTAAGAGAGGAGGACATACTCGTTACTAAAAAGAAGAAACAAAAGTGACAAGAACAGTATTTTGTCTTTTTCCGGTGATTTCTTTTGTTCATGTTTTTCATTCAAAATGGCCAATTTCATTATGAACTTAAAAAAAACAATTCATGATCATTATTTTAAACAATTGTTAGCCTATATTATAACCAATAACATTATTTTGTAGTTACATAAGTTAAACAATTTAATGTCTTTATTGTTTTCATGGTACTTACAGCAAAAATCTTAGTGGCCCTTATTTTGTTTTGAGTAGTATATATATAATATGTAACGGGTATTAACGCGATCATGCATAATGTTTACCTTTTTTAGGTCTGACGTTTCGACCAGGTTATACCGGCCGTGGTCACAACCTGGTCGAAACGTCAAGCCTAAAAGAGGTAAACATTATGCATGATCGCGTTAATACCCGTTACATATTACATATATAAAGGGCATTATGTCATTGTATAGCATGTCTAACATTAAACTTTTTGTTGCAGTTGTGACGATATTCCTGGCGGTATACCTACAGAAGGCAGAGCTGCCTCCATGGAGCGTGTACATCCTCGCTGCTTTCGTGGCCTTCCATGTTGTCATGCACCTCGTACTCTCTGTAAGTAATTAAAGATAACTGCCGCACTTGGAATAATTCCTGGGGGAAGGGGGACTTCACTAATATTCAAACAACGGGCTCAAAGAGAACGGCACAACTGCTTCTGGATTAAGCAAACTTTTGTCTCGTGTGGGTATTGAACCCACATATTTGGCGCAGTGGTACTGGCGCGGCGACCACTAACACCACCATTCTATGTGTGCAGTACAATTATATGGCTATAGCAACATATGTATAGGTATATGTTCTGAAAGTCATCCGACTTTACACACAATCAAACAATGGACACAAGAAACACTCAGACTCGGAACTGTCCCGTGTGAGAATCGAATTCATAACACTCGGTGCAGGGCAAGTGACAAGGCGACCAAAGTAATCACAATGTCATCCCTGCAGTCAATCACAGGTTTCGATCTCCGTAAAGATTGACCGCCAAAACCGAAATTTGATCTGGAGCACCAATTTGATTTTTTGTAGCCTTATACTTTCTAAACTATATTATGATGTGATGTCCCCAGCTGACGGTATGCGTATCGGACGGTCGCATCAGCAACGGGCGCATCAACGTGTTCCCCATGAAGGACATGCTCGGCCAGACGCGCCAGGTCACGCAGGTCGACAGGAGTACTGACGCGCCGGTGAGTCCGCAACCATTACAACTAGAAATTATCTATACCTACATAATATAATTAAATTGTAACTGAACTATGTCTGTCTTAGACGATATTTAAGCCAATAATGTCGGGTCAAAACAACTAAGTAGGTACATACTTTTTAAATGGTTAGCTTTTAAATTTCTGTCTGTATGTTTGTATGCGTATCACGTAAAAATTACTGCACCAAATTGAGAGCGGTTTTTATAATTGTACCTATTGCTGGAGGTCAAATTTACAATCTGATGCATGTTTTATCTTGATACGCCGCCTAAAAGCTGTAACAAAAAAAATTGTTCCAGTTGGAGACACAATCTATTTTTACCTTTATCATTCGGAAAATATAATAATTATTTTTACTAAAATAATAGATACCTACCTATTTCCAAATGCCACGCAATTCAAAGTTGCTGTTAAAAGCTAGTAAAAAATATTGCCAAAGCGGGCTTACTGTCGCAATTTGTTTGGTCTCATGACAAGGTTATTAGGTACTTATAGGTAATGAGTATGATGAATATTTTAAGAATTAATAATATTAGAAGCATATATGTATGTAGTTAAGTGGTAATCTATGACTACTCTGCCGACAAAAAAGCGTGAGTCTAGGTATGCATGTTATCTAATACAATCAAGTTATGAACTTTAATGTACCTATTAGAAATAAATATGTAGTTACTCACACAATTGTGATGTATGACAAACATGGATATAACCCTATATGCTGACAATTTGATCGTAGGCGAATGGAAATGGTCTTTATTAAGTATGCTAAAAAGTACCTAAGCTAAATTGACAAACATGAAGGCTTACGATAGTAAAGACATATCTAGATTTACAACTTTATGTACCTATATACCCCGAGTGGTTACGATACAATCATTTTTAGCTATATTACAAACCTACATTACATTACATGGGTAATAGGTGTCAAAATTTCATGCTGCTACCGAGACTTTCCTAACAGAAATACTTATAAATTACGACCCGGCATCACATGATCAGATATCGGGAAAAGTCGCAAACGTAAGCGCATTCTTATGCTAAGTATACCTAATGACAGCTAAAAAGACAATTCTAAACTTTTTGAGAATATACCTGTAGGTATATATATACATAATCATGCAAAATATAAGATACTCTATTAATGCAATTTTTTTGGTTACAGTTCTCGAGTTTCCGGCGACTCCTGCTGGGCCTGTACGCGCCAATCATCTTCATATTTGCGATCGCGATGGTCTGCCTCGTAGCATTAGCGCCGATTGGCGACGTATACGATACGATCTTGGGATCTTAATTATTTCAATAACGATATTACCTATATTCCAAAAACAAATAACGTCGAAGAAGTCCAGTAGAAGGCTAGTTTGGTTTCTATAGCTTAGGGTACTTTTTTACATGACTAAGGCGCAAGAGACACTTAAAATGGCTTCTAGCTCTGGCATGGAGTGGGTGGCCTGTGCTTAGATGGATACACGATACGAGCGCTCGCGCCATAGCATGCTTTTTCACATAGCTCATGTTTTGTTGAAATAAGAAAGGGACAGCAAAATGACCGCGACACGTCACTGCCAGAAACTATTTCTGATTTGCGCCGGAGTTCTTAAAATTTTTTGTTTATGAGAGGCATCATGTGAACAATAACGTTCTCTTCACACGTTATGCGTGTCAGTGCCCCGGTCCTTGTTCATACCTACATTTCATTCGGGGAACCAATGCCGGCTGCTTGGCAGTTAGAACGTGTGAAAATGGACTATATATTATAATAATTATTTTAGTAACAATTGCATCACTGTTTTAATAGATCTGCTAGCTTTTCGAACGAGAATATCACAGCAGAGAGAATTAGCGCCCTATTTTCGCGCATATTTCGCGGCTTTTTTACTTGGTACATAGTACGTTCAGTCTGCATATGAAAATATAATCAGTTGTGGTTAATTTAACCAATTTTAGAGGCAGTTTTTGTCGATTAATGTAATTTCCCTTGCAATTTAATAATGAAGCTTTATTTATTAGTCTTTTAGAATTACGTTATAATAGGTAATGGAGGTTTTCAAAACTTGCATATAATGCAATAAGACAATATTGAATCAATCACGAACAAAATAAGTACCTATGTTGTTAATATTGCACATAGAATTTTATATTTGGATGTAGATTCTTATTTGACTAGATGTTAGAAATTAACATTGAATCTAAAGGAATCCGTCCCTTAGGTATATAAAAGTCTAGTGTTATTAATAATGGTTGGTATTATGGTAAATTGTTGATAGTCTAAACACATTCGCATCCACAACTTATGGCTTTGAATACTTTACACCTTCAGAGGTTTCAAAGACTAGCAAAGACGACGGACAGCCGTCAGTTCAATCATTAGCAAAATGTCGCGTCGTGTTTTAGCCTACCCTCACAAAACAGAAAATGTTTTTATTTTTTTATCATATTTGTACGTTTATTTAAATATAGGATTCTATCCAGAATTTTTTTATTAGAAAGTTAACTTCAAACAAGAATAAATTACACCTGTAATTATTTTTTATGTGAATTGATGGATTCATCAATATGTAATATAAAATGACATTTTAATTCAATAAATCTAGTGCAATTTACTTACCTACATAGATTCACGCCTGTTTCCCAGAGGGGTAGGCCTTACGGATATCCATTTGTTACGATTCTGACACACTTCTCTGGCTTCATTCACTTTCATCACATTCTTCATACACGGCCGTTTGTTCAAGGTTCTCTTAACCTGGCCTTTGTCCAGAACGCCTCCGATCTGATCGAGAAACGATCGCCTAGGTTTTCCTCTTGCGACTGTCTGTAGTGCAATTTATAATCCCAATGTACCTATGTGACATCAAATGAACGACTGATCAAAAGTTGCTAGATGTAGTTTTAAAATATCAAATCATAACTAATCAAATTTTATAATCACAAATGATTTCTTATTAAGAATTATTAATTTAAATGTAGGTATACTTATATTTCAAGTACATCATTGATTTTAACACATTAATTTGTCCAAAAATTATGATAACAGTGCCTCAAAATAGTATACATACGGGTACGTATTACAATACCGAAATTTAAAAGACCATATTTTAAAATACCTATGGAAGAAATCCCAAAAAATTAAACGCCGAATGATTGTTTGGCCGAAAGTTTTAAATCCCGAAAGTTCATTTGCCCGAAAGGTTAAAATCCCGAAGAATACATACATACATACATAGATTCACGCCTGTTTCCCAGAGGGGTAGGCAGAGACTACGGATTTCCATTTGCTACGATCCTGACACACTTCTCTGGCTTCATTCATCCCGAAGAATTAATGAACTAATGGGAGTTTTGGACGGAGCCCCGCTTTGTGGGGCTCCTATTTCTGGGTGGGTTTACAAAAGAGAACCTAACACAACCTACCGCTTCCGAGTCGGAATCGTATGGATGGCCTAAGTATTAGCCAGCCAGTTTATTACATGTTTATTTCATATATTATTTCGGTATTTCGTCCATTCGGGATTTCGTCCATTCGGGGTTTCATCCTTTCGGGCATTCGGACATCGGTATTTTATGTTTCGATATTACGGCTATCGGCAATTAATTTATCCAGTAATCCATTTTGACTTTTAAACGATTTGGTCAATAGTGTAATAAATAATATAAACATTGATATTCTAGACTTTGGTCAGCTAAACTTTTGATCAAATAACCATCGTTATTTTAAACTTTGTTGATTTGTACGTTGTTCTTTTGAATTTGCTCAGAAAAGTTTTGATTTTCTAATATGCAACCAAAATAAATTATTTCTATACAAATTTTAGGTTTTACCAGATATCATATGAATTGTGACAGATTTTTTAATAAATAGTGTATAATAAGTTAGTTTTAAGATAAATGTTGAAATATTTTTTGTATAAGTAAGTAATTTAATCAATTATAATAAGAAAACAATGTAAATATAGTTTGGAAAATAAAACTAATATAGAAGTTGTGTGTTTCATTTACTATAAAGTAGAAAAATACAAGTGTTTTGAACAATAATATGTACATATAATATTATTTCTCATAATTTCCGTTTTATACATTCCTTTTATCATTTGGTACAATTAATAGCAATTACACAGGGTAGGTTCACCCGTATTTGCTCCCATAAAACAATTGAGTAAAATATTTTACTTTATAAATGTTTTGGAGTCCAACTAATAAAAAATACAGGCTTCAGTTGGCAATTGGTTATTTAAATCTTTTCATATAATTAAATCATACAGTTTTATGTCAGCATGTCTGACTTAATTTGGATGTTGTTTTTTATAATGTGGTAATTTTTAGCTATCAATCTCAATTACAAAAAAAAATAAGGTGGTTTTTAATTTTCACTATATAGAATGAAACTAACTGGAGCATGCCAGTGTGTAGTAACAATATTTGTACCATAGTGATGTCTATTTAGGGAGACCAGCTAACATACAAAATTTATATTACTGATTATATGTCAGTTTTTTATAAAGCATAATTTACTGTGCCTCCTACTGTATTGAGTCTTTAGCTATGTGTACATACTACAATATTAGACAATGGGTCTTAATCAAATTGAAATGTGACAACCTGTGGCCATGATTGATGCAAGTTAGTAAAAGTGTTGTGCAATAAGTAGTTTACATACATACATACATAGATTCACGCCTGTTTCCCAGAGGGGTAGGCAGAGACTACGGATTTCCATTTGCTACGATCCTGACACACTTATCTGGCTTCATTCACTTTCATCACATTCCTCATACACGCCCGTCGGTTCAAGGAGCTCTTAACCTGGCCTTTGTCCAGAACACCTCCGATCTGATCGAGAAACGTTCGCCTAGGTTTTCCTCTTGTGACTGTTCCATTCACACTAGCCTTATAAACTTTCTTAGTCAGTCTTTCCTCGTCCATTCTTTCTACATGTCCAAACCAGCTTAACTTCTAATTCTTTCTACATGTCCAAACCAGCTTAACTCTTTTATTTCTACTCTTGTAACTTATCTTAGTAGTTTATCTTTAAATAATCAAGAAAATGAATACACTGTCTAATATTGTATAACTTGTACTGCCTGTATCTAAACCAGGTATGAGAGATTTACACTTATTTTCCGATCAGTGCTTTACCAATCTTAGCACTTAAATTACGATTCATCCTTAGGTATTTGTGAGTCTTCAACAGTCCTAGTAGCTGGCACATAAACTTTGAATGAGAATTCAGTACGTGGAAATGATCCAGGATTGACAATATGACAGTCTTTGTATGTTCTAGTGAATGGTTGGAAATGGTCCGCAACAACCACTAGATCTGGCAATGGATATAAATTTAAAGCACTCGCATGACGCCAATAAACTGGTTGAACACGTAAAGTTGTTGGCAATAAGCAGCACTGACTTAGTAATGTTTTAGTCAAGTGATCAGGTATGTCACCAGTTTCTGGAAAACGTAATGTATTTCTGCACAGTTTCATCACTAAATCTTGTCTAAACACGACAAATTCCTGAGTACAGTATTGTATACGGCATGGATTTGTTGTGAATATTGCATTATCACCTAGTTTCTTTTGTATAACATCTGTTAGGTGATTAGGAATCGGTGGTCGAGGAAGTACATCTGCTGCAGCTGGATCGGTTTTTCCCGGAACAAATATAAATTTACAATTATCTTTTAAATTTTTAAACTGACAAATCAAATCTGCTAAGTCATTTAATGCAATTTTGAACTCTTGCTTGTGTAAATATGTGTAAGTGTAAGATAGAAATTCACCCATAAACACTATGGCTATTGGAGGATAATCTTCAAAACCAGCAAAAAGTTTCTTTAAATTGTCCATTACTTTTGCCAAATCTAGCCACACTTCAGATAAGAAAACAAATACTCCATCCTGATTATCTTGTTCGATCTTAAGAAGGGCTTTGGAGTTCTTTAATGATGATTTAGATTTGCCACCAAATGTGTTCAAATTGGCGAAGTATGGTGCTGATTCTTGCCGACTCTCAATTGGAGGTTGGACAAGCCCAGTGACATATAGTGTTTTGTCTTCATAATAACCTTCAGCTAGGACAAAACTGTTTTCTGTAAACAAACCAGAATGATACCTTGCTTGTGATAGATCTAAGAGTATAGAACCAGTTGGATCTTCTAAGTGATAGCTCCTTTCAACTATTTGTGATATTAGTCCTAAAACTACAACTTCATCAATTTTACTCGAACAACTTAACAAATACTCCACTTTGCGTAACTGAAAACATTTTTCCGTCTCCGATGAAGATAGAGGATCTTGAGAAAAGAGTTTGTTTCTGAGCGTCCTTTGCCAAATTGTGGTATACCTCTCCAGCATATATTGAGCTTTCCATTTTGGTTCTGGAAATAAGCACACAGTATTACCAACATCTTTGACGAATTTCTTTAATTCATGGTCGTAACACAGCTTTGGTGCACTGAATCCATCGATCACGTTTAGCACTGTTTCGTTTTCTTCTAGTCCTGATGTTGAACACTCTTTGAATGCAGTTTCTAAATGTTCCTTTTCTAAAATCGGTTGTGAAAGACACTGGTGAAGTAAGTGAGCAGTCAGCTTATCTAGCATCTTCTGTCGTTCAGCTCGGGCCAACAATAATATCTGTTCGGCAACGAAAATACTGGCCTCTCTTCGTATTGTAAACCCGCTTAGCTTAAACGCTGTGTTGACTTCTGACCGTATTTTTTGTAAGTCTGCCATGTTACGTGGTTTTTAATAAACATATACCACATATACTATCGTAACTAAAGTAATAATTATAATATTTCCACAGTGCTAACAAAAAGGCGCGAACATCACACCAACTCAAAATACTAACAGCTGACAGTTGATACTACTGACATTCTTGACAATAGTGGTTAGTGACATTACGATTCCATTTACAAATGTATTGATTATTATTTTGATTTCATACACGCCTTCAATTACACAATCATTAATTTACTAAGATTACTATATAAAACGTAGATATACTATGTATATTTATATCGCTTGAAGTTAGAATATTTTTGATAATGTCAAACAAAGCATATCATAAAGTGCAATGAAAATCAATAAGTTTTATTTTAATACTGACTTCGTGAACTACGATTGTTAACGCGTTTAGTTTGCATCTCTTCTTTTATTCTGTTGTTGTGGTTAGTAGGAAAAACATTTTAACTTAGTTATTTACTATTTCCAAGATTATATTATGATTTATGAACGTTTATCATGATATTGTAAGATACAAAGTTCGTGAACCAACCTTGAACGAATCATTCTGATGCTCAGAATTAATTATTTTAATTAACTTTTGTTCGTGAGAAAATCATTCGAGAAAATTAGTAGACCATGAGCAGCAAAACGTAAGTTAGAACTGTCAAAACAAATCTTGGAAATTGGAAAGTCCGGTCGGTGATTCACCGTATTACCGTAATTATATAAAATCCATTTTATAAATAATTTCCTTTAGTGGTTTGTATGTTAATGCGAAGATTGATTGTGCCTAAAGCACCGATTTTCCCGTCCCGTCAAATTATCGTAAGTACGTTTTGGAATACCTAGTACCTATTTGTTGTGTTTTTATTTTCATAAAAATTACACGGAGATTCATTTATTGTTGTATGTACCGTTATTTATTTTTTGCGCAGCTTCGTTTGTTGGTAAATACCTACTGGTATGTGTAATACTGGTATGCAGATAGTTAGGTTTGTCCGTAAATTATCTAACTGGATGCTTATTGGTTGCTATTAAAAAGAAAGTTGTACTTTGTTTGTAATCAGGACAATTACTGGCAGGAAAAAACATTGTGCAAGATTTACGTACTTTAATTGAAATCTAACTGATAAGCAAACAATTTAAATTGTGACTTAGGTTTTATAACACAATTTAAGGATACTTATTAAGAGCAAATCATTTATAATTAAATATTTTACTTTGCAGACAAAACCAAAGACAATGGAGCTCTCAAAACAATTTCAAAACTTTGCTTGGTAAGAAATTTTAATTTTAATGTATTGTAAGTGTTTATGACAATATCTCACAACACTCAGACTTAAGTATGTATCATATATATTAGTATCAAATGATAAAGCATGCTATATAGATGTCAAAAGTGTTATGGTCAAACCTCAGGGTGGCTGGAGGCCTCCGGCGGCCGGCTCTGCGGTTGGGGGGAGGATTTAAGCGCTCCCTCTCACGCTCCGCCGCCTCCTTGATGGAAATCACTTCCTCATAGAAGGAGGCGACGCCTTTCCACGACCTCTCACTCCAGACAGGAACTGGCCAAAACAACAGTGGCCAGTCATTACCTGTGTCAGCCGGAAGGTGAGAGCGCCATGCCGCCTCTCCAGCCACTCCTCAAACACGGGACTTACCGCCACGATCGTGGCGTGCCCGGCATTAGGGTGCACAAGTCGCTTTTAATTCGCCACTAGGACCTGGCGGAGCTCGGACTTTGCCGCTTCGTGAGTGGGAAGACGTGGTCCTTCGCCCCGTGCTAGCGCCTCCTGGCGCTAACTATAGAGTGACGCCAGGAGTGCTGCTTCCATGTCCCATGGTATCGATCCGGCGAGGAGGCTTGCAGCAGCGAACGAGATCGTGCGGTATCCTCTTATCAACCTGACGCCCATGGCGCGCTGTGGCGCACGAAGTGCCGAAATGTTTCGAGCCGTCACGCCCAAACTGGGGCCCCGTAGAGGGCCATGGACCGCACGACCTCCTCGTAGAGCCAACAGCAGGTGTTTGGCACCCCAAGGTTGGGCACACAGAGTACAGAGTATGAAGTTGGGAAGCAGGCGCCCGAGCGCACCTGCAGCGCCCCGAAGAATGGGGGCCAAACAAAGAAAATGGGCTATGAAGGTCTATCGGCTGTCGAGCAAGAGACCCAAGTACTTCAGGGTTGACTCGACGACGATGCGGACCCCTCCTACCATGATATGGGATCCTGGAGATGGCCAGTTCCGAGGGCCGTGGAAAACCCCTCGCCGTGACAAGTGTGTCGTTGGCGTAACAGATGACGCCGAAGCCACGGAGGAGCGCACCTCGCAGCACCATTATTTATTTAATCTGCTGTTTGTTACCATATTTTGATTGATGTGAGTAACAACTAACATATGTTATGTTGTCTTAACCATATCTCTACAATATGTCTATAATAAGATAGATAAACAAGTTGTATTCAATTAAGGCAATCTCTACAGCGTTGCTTTAAGTGAACAGTTAAATAAAACCCATAAAAGTCGACATGGGTAAAATAAAATGTTTTCACACACTTAATTTTTCTAATAAAATATAAAGTATGTTTACCTGAAATAACATACAATACTTTATTATAAAGTATGGTTGACAACCTTAGTTGCAGCTGCTTGTCACATAAAATATTGCTGCTGACTTAGATTAATTTGGAATTGGATATAGTTAAGACATAATGCTCGCTTTACATTTTGTAAATTAAATAGAAAGAGACAATGTTAGAAAATACTGGCTGTAATAATTTTTGTCTATTAGCATATGGATACCAGTGTCTAAACACAATACTTTTATCATTCTGTTTTAATATGATCTAGCTGGCAGGTTAATTGGTTTCACAGAATGGCTTTTAGTGAAAATTTTCTGTTAGGCAGTGACAGTTCTCTGTAGATGTAAGAAATATAGATATATGCCCTCTGTTACTTGAGTTACTGTTTATAAGGCTAGTGTGAATGGAACAGTCGCAAGAGGAAAACCTAGGCGAACGTTTCTCGATCAGATCGGAGGCGTTCTGGACAAAGGCCAGGTTAAGAGCTCCTTGAACCGACGGGCGTGTATGAGGAATGTGATGAAAGTGAATGAAGCCAGAGAAGTGTGTCAGGATCGTAGCAAATGGAAATCCGTAGTCTCTGCCTAGCCCTCTGGGAAACAGGCGTGAATCTATGTATGTATGTATGTATGTTACTTGAGTCATAAAGCAACTGCAGTAGGGTTCTGTATATCCCTTCTGTGATAAACAGTGACAGTGTAGCAGTAACACAGAGTATGCTATATATATCCTTACTATAATATTATAAATTCGAAAGTAACTCTGATTGTCTATCTGTCTGTCTGTTACTTTTTCACAGCTAAACCACTCAACCAATTTAGATGAAATTTGGTACAGATATAGTTTAAAACTTGGGTAAGGACATAAGCTACTTTTTATTGATGTAGATACCACGCGGGCGGAGCCTCGCGCAAAAGCTAGTATATATATATATATATATATATATATATATATATATATATATATATATATATATCTAGATTTAGAGCAAGCTTTCTAAAAAAAAAATGTAGTTTAGGTAATGTTAAGTTAGGTCAGTAATAGTATTTTTTTTTAATGAATTTCTCTATGTCCTTTTCTATTTCCCTGACAAGGTGTATGTGACATTCTATGATGATCATTTGAGTTGTTAATGTGTGAATGCATAACAAAGAAACAAAACTCACATTGACTATGCCTGTGATGCCATTTCGAACTCAGAATGCATGTATTCTGATTAGATGTTGAATATAGGTGCATTTAGTAATATAGAGTAACACCTGTATTTTTCCAAAGGGATCAGCAGAAATGTATTAGATTCCTTGAATTATGTCCCACATAATAGTACAAGAATATTACAGTCTTCTAGGTTCATTTGCAGAATTGCCTAACAAAAAAACCTAATAACACTGCCTCAGCCGGGCATCAAACTAAGAACCCCACAGACTTATGCCATGACATCATAGAGGCAAACACTATTGCACAAGAAACAGAGACTTGTCTTTACTGAATACCATTCTATTCCATTTTATCAACATTGTGAAATATTAATAAAATCTAAGACTAATATGAGGAAGATAATCTAGTTTTATAGATATTCTTGTGTGGGCTGTATAGCTTTTTGTGGAAGGTAATAAATAACTGGCCTTATATGTATTCCACTGTGGGTCATGTGGCGTCCTGTATCACATCAATCGCTATAATTTAATATGAAAATAAACTGTTTACCCCTTTTTAAAGAGGAGTGTGATTGAACTTTATCTATATTAATAGAATAATAATAATAATAATATTCTATCACATACACACAACACCATCTAGCCCAAACTAAGCAGAGCTTGTACTATGGGTACTAGACAATGGATAAACATACATATATACTTTTTTTTTTTGTAAATACATACATATTATACATAGAAACACCCAGACCAAGACAAACATCCATGTTCATGCACACAAATGTTTGACTTGTGCGGGAATCGAACCCGCGACCTCAGGCGTGGCAGTCGGTTACACTAACCACTACGCCATCGAGGCCGTAAAAAAGTTTTACTTAAGTTAAAGTTTAGGAATATATCTAGTATAAGATGCGACAGAGGATGCAGAAAGCCAATAGTGACGAAATAAAATCTATACTAATATTATAAAGCTGAAGTGTTTTTGTTTGTTTGGTTGAACGCGCTAATCTTAGAAACAACTGGTACCAATTGAAAAAATTTTTAGTGTTCGATGTTCGATAGTCCATTTTTCGAGGAAGACTATAGGCTATATACCATCACGCTACGACCAATAGGAGCGAAGTATCAATAAAAAATGTTGTATAAACGGGAAAATTCTCTTATGTGAAGCAGAAGAAGTTGCGCGGGTCAGCTATTATTAAATAAATAGTAAAATATTTGAATTTAGTTAAATTCTCGCAAGCACGTGCGCATGTGTTGTCGCATCTCTTATATTTATTTAATACATAAACTCTATATAGTCTTACCTGTATAATAGCAAGGAAAGGCAAAGTTATACTTCATCATCTACATTTCGACAGCTATGCTTCTAATCAGTGATATTTGTAATCTACTTGTCTAGTCTACGAATAAAATTCGTAGTAACCCATGACAACTTGTATGCAAAATTCCATGATGATTGGTCAAGTAGTTAAGGTGTGAAAGCGTAACAAACAAACTCACACTCGCATTCATAATATTATAGCTAGGATGCCAGTTTCCTGTAAAAGGCAGATATTTACTTGAGCGAAACGCTTACCATTCGTATAGAAAGCAAATACTAATTTATTAGATATAATAAGGTAGATAGTAGGTATGTAGTCTTAGTGAAGTAGTATATACCTAATGTTTGTAACATTTACCTACTAAACGTATTTCTTAGTAAGCTATTAACAAAGTAAAAACAGGTTATTCATAATCGCTTACGTGTCTTTGAATCCTAACTTCCTAACTTATATTACAAAAGCGAAAATGAGTTTGTTTGTTTGTTACCTTTTCATGCCTAAACCACTGAACCGATAATCTTGAAATTTTGCATATACGTTTTCGTAGTGTACGTAGTGTACAGAAACGGACATAGGCTACCTTTCATCCAGAAAAAAATTACTGTTCCCGAGGAAAACAACAAAAACGTTCTTATTATAATAAATGGCGCCACGTGTCTTTCGAATCATGATTGAATTATATTATTACAAGCAGAGTACAACCCGAATTGATTGTCAAATTCTAAATTAACGCGAGCGAAGCCGCGGGCAAAAGCTAGTACAATATAAACAACACATTACTTATATAACACAGTTAAAACAAAAATAAGTTATATTGACGCATGTATTTACTGAAGAATGCTTACTTATATCGTGCTAACACTATTGGCGTATAAAATGTGAGTCCAGGTGGGCCGTGTTCTCCAGAAAAGTCTGCGGCTCACCCCAGGATGTTACGTTTTAACTCACAAAATAGGGTTATATTATGTAAGGCCATAGCTTATTTTATAAAATACTACTTCCGCACTAGGAATAAACCGTGTGTCGCAGGGGGGCTTTACAAACATTCAAACAACGGACACAAAGGACACCCAGACTCGGAACAACCATTTGTGGATCACACAAATCTATGAAATTTGATCAAGACGCGCGTGCAGTCGCCCGCGTCGCCCGCACCGCCCGCCGGCGTCCAGGACGAGGCCTTAGGCGCGCTAAACGGCGGCAGCGCGGCAGCTGTTCAGTCGACGTATTTTTAAAGAGGTGACCGACTCCGCTTGGCGTTTGCCTTGAACTTGGCTAACTTCGACTGTGACTCGAGGTATATAGTGGGTCGTTGGATGATTTCGGCTACTGGAAGTCTTCGTTTCTATCTGGCGAGTCTGTGAGCGAACCAAGTCGATTCAGCACACTTCACTCATGCATACCTCTATGCTAATATGGATCCAAATGGCTTTGGCGTTTTGTATTTGTGTGTTGTTGTGCTTTTGGGTTACAAAGCACTGATGGTCTAAGCTACGTTTTACCAGCTCAAGTCTACTGCCTTTTCCATAGGGTTAAAACAATATTCTACACATAACGTGGAACCAGCTCTATGATGGATTTTAAATATGGCCGTCGAAAGGCTAATAAATTACACATACCAGATGTGTATTTTATGTAAGGACGAAAACGCTTACATTTAAATGTTAGCACGTGGGAACTAGTAGTGCCATTCATAACATTCAAAATAACGGTAGTATATGAGGCTCAAAAATTCCCAGCACGTTTTATTACAGGCCTATTAGAAATATGAATGGAAAGATAAAATGACGTCACACATTTTTAATGTATTTTATGAGCATTAGTTACACTGGCTGTCATCGACGTATTATTTATAGCAGTTTCACATTTTTGACCAATTGCTGTGGCGGTATCCATTACACACTTAACAGTGCTTCGCAGGCAAATAAAAGAAAAGAATGGAAGAGGTGGATATGTGAGCCTCTGGTATTTGCACTTATCGGGTGAATCACAATAAAATCTCTTAAACTTACTCATACGCCCGTTGCTTTGTTAAAAGTGTTGGTGTGTTCACCAACATTAATTGTTATATGCTACGAGTACAACTTACTGGTTGGTATGGAAAAATACACAACTGATTTAATTTAAAGATTTAATTGTACTAAAGAAATCGTTACAAATGTCTTATAAAATGCAGTGTATACGTAATACCGCGGGTCAACTTACGCTGCGTCATAGGGACGCGCGTGGTATGTGATATATTGTGCAACTTGCTTGTACAAAAAGGGTTATAGTTTTAGGATGACAGGGCTCATTTGTACTGTCACCTAAAATGGGTAACGTCGGGCTCCTCCATTCGTAAAATTTAATTATTATAAATCGAATAGTCCCTCCAGTCACATCAACTATAGTGTAAATGTAAATTTAAGTTTAAAATCTATTGTATAGATTTTAAACTTTAATTTACACATTGAAAATGCTATGCCAGGTTTAAACACTCGGTGTGTCATCTATACTTGATTTAACTTGTATGTTAACATTCAAGTTAAATCAAGTAGAGATGACACAGAACGGAATAAGGCCTACATAGTAAGGCCCGGTTCCTATATCCAAGAACGAGTCTTTTTCCCTACGGACAGTTAACTTTGACACATATTCTGTAAAAAATATGTCAATATTTAGCTATCCGTAGCTAGAACGACTCGTTGCTAGAATCTACGAACCGACTATGTAATTTTGCTAACTAAAATAAGTATGTGTTACGTTTCGCGTGTTTATTATATAAAATCAGGGAGGCAGATCAAAACAAAGTGTAGGTAGGCTTCAGTTTTATATTTCAAATAATAACTCACGAATACAGTTTAGCGATACGTCCGTCTTGTTCAACGCTCCGAACGAGAATGCCCGTCCGGTGCTTACAAACTTATTTATAACACTTCGTTAACAGTACTTATTTTATAGCAAATGCAAGATCAACGTAAATAAATACGAAATAAATAGTACAATATATTCCATATGCATTTAGAACACTATTACAATTCTTAAACATACATATTTTGACTTCACTTGTAGAATTGTAGTCAAATTAATGTAATTTGACTACTAAAAACTACTCTTAAATTAATCAATAAAATTTGGAATAGATTAAAATAAGCATAATTAAATTAAAATAACATCCTAACTGTAAACAAATACAGATAGTACCAGTATATAATTTATGGTAAACCTTTAACTCTAAGAATTATTTATTTATTTATTTAGTCTTAGGAAGGCTTACAGACTAATATAACTCTAAAAAGTATACATTAAATATTACACATGTTGCTAAAAACAAGTCTCCACATATGAATATTAAAAACAGAAACAAGAATAATCTAACAAAAGAAAAAAAATAACAATAACAAATAGCAAAGACAGTTTTATTATATTACAGTTTCACAGTTTGAGTTCTGTTACCCACGATCAAAGAAAGAATTGGCCAAGACCCTACCTACTGTTCTTGCACTTCTACAAAATAGGTCTATGTCCAGTTCGATAGGCAATTGATTTAATGCTTTCATCCCTCGTTGAACGAATGCATTGCGCCTGTAGTTTGTCGTTGCCAAGGGTTCATTAAGTATAGGACGCCGCCTAAAACCAATTAAATTGGTAAGTAATTCTAGCTTAGCTACAAGCTCGGGGCAGTCAATTGAGACATTTACAATGTTAATTAAAAAACATATGTCGCTGATGTATATGTTTAAATAGTTAATTATCGCTTGTTTTAACGGTGAAGGCAAACATCGTGAGGAAGCCTACATGTCTGAGAGCTCTTCATAATGTTGAATGCTCGAACATAATATGTGAAATCTACGATACTGTCCTGGGCCAGCTTGGTGGACTATGGCCTAACCATTCTCACACTGAGAAGCGACCCGTGCCCAGCAGTGGGACAGTTTAATATAGGGCTGATATTATTATTATTATATTTCGCAGGTGCAAACCAGACTGGTGTTTCCCAAGCATGGGTAAGGAGACAAACGAGCTGCTAAGACAGTGTGCCGACATCCAGCCAGTGGAAGTAACTGATGACTTGGATGAGGTCATCGCGAGGAGTAAAGCGTTCCCGATACCATTCCCCATAGAGACCGTCAGGTAAACCGTTACCTTAGTTCGTGGTCTACTGGTGGTACTTATAATTCTTAGATCTCAGATATTATGTATATTTTCTTTGAAGTTACCTCAAACCTGCTTTGTGACCAATACTTTCTGTTTATAAATATTTTATTTACTTTATACATTTATTCACCTTCAGGTTAGAAAAGCTGAAAGTGCGGCGGCCTATAGAGAAACTAAAGAAGAATATAGTTTCAACGTATCCATTAATACACGAACGAGTCTTGCTGCTTATGACACATTTCCTTATATATAAAAGGTGAGTTATTACCTAGTTCTAAACCACAAATTACGTTAACATAGATGGCTGATTTTTAATATACTTAATTAATGTGGTAAACTAGCATAGCTGCATGGATGGCATAGTGGTTTAAGTGGACGTCTGGCCACTGCCATTGCGCTGAGTGTTGTGGGTTCTAATCCCACACGCTTCGGTCAACAATACAACTAGATATCGGGTCACGTACAAAATCAAAGCTAAATGCTGTCTGCGTCACAATACGTATACAGCTGCATTTGTTTACTAACAAACGGAGAGAAAAGTTTTAAAACAGTTTTAAGTTCAACCTACTTACAACCATGGCACCTAGTAATAAAGTCACAAATCTTCAAAATATTATCTAATACTTACGATCATTCGTCACATTTAATGTGAAATCAACCTTAAGCGGCAACAAATAAAGTAATTTTTCTCGTCATTGGCTTGAGAGCTACAACGTTTTGTGTCGTTTATTTTTGTTATAAGTTTGTGCGTGTGTTGGCGAGCCTTGGCCAAACATTTGTAGCGGTGGTTTAAAATCGGTAATTTCGTTTAAAATTTGATATTATTTGTTAGTTTAAAGCTTAAAATATAACTTATTATTCATGTACTTATCGAAAGTAAGATACTCCGGCCGTTAAATAGCTTTTTCGGCCATTATTTTTGCAACTTTTGAATACACACTGCGGCATTGTGAGACGTGTTTACATTGGCTGTGTTTCAAGCGAACTAAACAAAATAAGAGCTCACATCTCAAGTGCGCTGTTATTTACCGAGACGAATTTTTTGCGCCGATCCTATATCTAGTTGTATTGTTGATCGAAGCCCACACGGGACAAAACTTTGTGTAATCCACACATAGTTTTTTTAAGTCTAAGTGTTCTTTGTGCCCATTGTATGAATGTTTGTAAAATCACAGGAATTATTCCCAGCGCGGGATTCCATGGTGTCTTTAATAAATAAAATTGGTAGCTCAGCGCTGCCATTCATGCAGTCAATTTCATCAGTCATTGATAAGTCAAAATATTTTCCAGAGAGTTCGGTAGCGCTATAGAGAAAGAGTTCTACAAAGACATGGGCGTGGCGGATTTGATTGACAGGATATTAAAGAAGAGAGCCATCTCTTTCGTCGGAGCCAAAGACGCTTATATGCTCATGTCAGGAGAAGAAGGGTAAGAGAACTATAATTTCTTCTTCTTCTTAACATCTCATTATAAATAGTAAGAAGTATTAGTGCAGTTATAATAACGCGGTAATTAGTGCATGATTTATATGAGCGACTGCCTAGGTAACGCAGCGGTAGTGAATATGAGGGTATGTGCATGTGGTTTTGGGTTCAATTCCCGGGTCTGGCTGGTTTTTCTGTCTAGAAATTCTAAGTGGCAGCACGTAGTCTGTAAATGTGCCTGGTAGACAACAATAATCTCGTTAAACTATAGTTGGTGCAATGTGGATGTAATACAACTCTGATCCTTTCGGGACGTGAGAATATGTTTTGTTTATAAATATCAATCATTTAATCAGGCTTTTGCAGACCACTGCTTGATATATATATATTTTTTTTATTTTTTTTTTATTTAGATACAATATACTGGTAATTTAGTAACATTATACATAATACTCGCCAAACGTTAAGTTTAACGGCGAGACACGCTCTTAAATTCTAGTACAAATTATCACCATACATTAAAAAATAGCTCAGCTCACAATAATTAAAAAAAAAAAGGAAACAATATTTAAAGTTAAAAACAAAATAACATATGACATACTTTACATACAATTTATATATTTTTATATATACTGACTAAAAGTTGCACTGCTAGACGACACATACACCATCCAACAATACATCCATCAGTCTTTTCTTGAGAGTATTAATACTTATTTTAGGCGTTTTTCTTAATTCATCTATATCATTAAAAATCTTGGGAACTACATACCTATTTGTTCTTTGACCGTAGTAGTTCTTTACTTTTGGTTGAATTAGCTTTTGTTCTCTAACCCTTATGTAGGCATTTTTCAATGTTCATCGCGGCAAGACATACACGGCTGGTTATAAAATGAAAGTAACGAGCCACACTAACAAAACATAAATGAACTTAACTTAATTATCGATTGTACATTAAACAAAGTGATCACCTACTACACTCACATTAACATACTGTAAAAGCCAGTGATGTAATGGCACAAATCAGTTGAATATAGATGTCCAGCTCATTGCACCGTATAAAACACACACTCACACAGTCACGTGTGTACAGCGATATTGTGTCAAGGCGGACTATAATAAATAATTATACTTATTCTCGTAGCATAAGTTCGTACTTATGCGTGCATATGATAGTGACGTCTCGGGTTCGGTTCCTGATCCAAAGAGAGTTTTATAAGATTTTTCTGTCAAATACTTAACTGACTACTGGAAAGAATTTGTCAGCAAAAAGGAGTCTGGCTAAGTCTGGAAAATAAACTCAATCGTCTATTACGAGGGACTCAAAATCATAATTGCAAAATATTTGTTTAATATAACTCCTGCCTATCCCTTCGGGCATACAAGTAACCCACCCAACCTCGCCGTACCATACATACACAGTATATCTAACTTCTAAATATGAATACAAAGGTACGGGTTCATGAAGGAGACTGGGCGCAAAGGAGTGCCTGCCAAGCGAAGACGCAAGGAAGCACCCCCTGTACCCCCCGCTAGGGGAGGACGGGGACGTGGTCGGTTCCGACGTGATACCTCTAACTTCATTTGGTACACTTTTTTTTATCCGTCTATTGCTGGATTACCAGACGTATTTATTGACCAATTGTGTCTGGTTGCTGGCTGGCAGTTCAAATCAAAATGTTAATTTGGGAAATTAGAGGCAGTGTGGTGTTCTTTGTGTCCGTCGTTTGAATGTTTGTAAAGTCCCATGTGACACAGGATTAGTTCCTAGGATTAGTAAGTTTATTTTTTAAAAGAAGAATTTACAAAAGTTCTTTTATGTCCAAATTTGGCTTGACTTACTAAAATGCTCGATTCAGAATATACAATGTTCATTATTTTTAATCTAGTATAAGCATGCTTTCAATGTGCTTTGGCGAGCTCATTGGTGTGCAATGAAAGGATGAAAGGAAATCAAGATGAATTTTACTACATTTGCCATTAAAAAGTATATTGGGTTTAATATATTCTGTGATAATAATAATAATTTTTATTCAATAAAATATATGTCTTTACAAAACACATTACAGGCTATTTATTGAATTGAATTCACATTTGTTTGATTGTATACTTTTTATATTTTGAAAGCATACAGGCTTGCCTCCCTAGGTTTATAGATCCTACGATCTGAGAGTTTCTTCATAGAAAACCCTAATAAAAGTGTCTTTCGTCATCCGGCAATTGAAACTTGTACCTTACGATCGGTTACACGCATAGCTACGCGTAAATACACAGGATCAATGAAGCTGTTACACATGATGCATTTTGACATTTTACTATATTGTATACTACTCAAATGGTAAATAACATCCACTAATGGTATGTCAAGTGAGAAACAAACAACAACCCATCTGATCGTAAGTGGATACCATCGTAGCTTATGGATGCTGGCAACACTAATTGCGTGTTGCCAGAATAAAGAAATGTTATGGTGCGTGACCATTTACTACTATTTGACTTAGTAGTTTAAATGGTCGCCTCACCATTGTCACTACGCTCGGTGTTGTGGGATCGATCGACGCAATGCCAGCTTTATAGGTAGTTTACAAAATTGTAAACTATGTGCTACTACAAGAATTTTGTCCTACCGAATTTACGTACGCATACGTATACGTATACGTACTGAACTTGTGAAAATGTAGTATAATAGTATATAAGGAGTCTATTTAGTATAGACTAATTTGATACTATGCTGTACAGCAGACACATACGTATATTCACGTCATCGGCATGATTGAGCAGAAGCGTATTAAACCAACATTTCGCCAAATCGATAAATGATTGCTCTGAGTCTTACACCCAGTATGAAAGGCTAACATGTCATAATCAAATTCATGTTAAGTGATTTGATTGGCTGTTGTTAATTTAGTTGACCAATCACAACAGTTGAAGTGCGTTTGACCGTCCGATAGTTAATTTTTATGTTGATCTGCCTTTTAGAAAACGGTGGCTATTATACTTTTAAGTCCTTTAATTGTATGTATGTTAAGTTCCAAACACAGAGTACGAGCTGTCTTTAAAATACGTTGTAATAATATCCTTCCTGTATATAAACTGTCCCACTATTGAGCACGAGCTGTTCCCAATTTTAGAAAAGTTAGGCCATAGTCTGCCCTGCCCTGTGCGATTTGTCAGACTTCACATATCTTCGAGAACATTAGGGGAAACTCAATAAGGACACCTGCAGGTTTCCTCACGATGTTTTCCTTTACCGTCAGAGCGAGCGAAAATTAACTATTAAACCTGTAAATTCTTGGAATTCCAGATTTTTTTATTTATTTTGCTCGTCAAAATGACTACACTCCATGATAAAATTAAAAACCTATTGTGTCTAACGCCGTTACGACTCAATAGCGTGCCATCAATTCGAGACCTCTGCGTGGCAGTCCAACGGGTTCTCACTAAGCTTTAAATAGTATTGTAATAGTTATTAATGTATTTCCTCAGTGCCGGAGGCTGGGAGACGATAGGCACTATGCAGCAGAAACCACCGCTAGTGTTAGAAAGCTTGCTCAGCTACGATGAGCTGAAGTTAGCCGCGTATGTATACGTGAGCGGACACACGGAGTGCATAAATGATGGCGAGAGAAGAAACGCTGGAGTTGTTAGTGAAGAGAATGCTGAGAAAAGCGCTATTATTATTGGTGAGATGTCTTTTTTATGATTTGCTTTTTGTATTTATGTGTAGGTACGTTAAAATGGATTACAAAAGAGTGACCAATACATTACATACATTTTCTCTATGGCGTAAAAGGCAGAGATAAGTGTTTTACAAACCTATCTCGCCAGCTATATTTTTAAATGTAACCTAATAATTAGGGACATAGTTACAGATTCTGCATGGTTTCTAAAAACCAAAAAATGTTGACAGCAAAATATCAATATGCTCATTCCTTACTCTTCTTAGGATTATTCATACACAGAAAGCTATTTTCTACTCTCCTGAGAAAATCTTCTTTTTAATTGTCAGTTTTGGTTTTAACGTGCGATATGTATGTTATTGTACAGGCGCAATAGGACCAAGGTTCCAGCGACCAGGTCGCATGGACTATGAGGATATGCTGATCACGGAGGAGCAGAACTGCGCCGAGAACGGTTACGGGGAGGAAGTCACTCCCACGACCTGCCTCAACGTGCTCAAGACTACCTACGTGCGGAACAATCAGTCTGCCAAACACATGTGGAGGCAAATGTGGTCAGAATTCTTCCAGGTAAGGAATAGTGTGGATAACTTACGGCCTCATTTTTACTAAAAGCTTATCTTATCTTATCTTATGTGGGGGCCAATCATTGCATACCGGCAACAATTCGACCCAGTGGGATCTTTTGTGTCGACACTCTCCCAATAACCACTGCCATAGATGTTCATGGCAGCCGGGACCAACGGCTTAACGTGTTCTCCGAGGCACGGAGCAGGCGATAATTGTCAATCAATATGCATATAATTTCGAAAAGTCATATAACTTCCGAAAGTCAGAGGTGTGCGACGTGGGTTCGAACCCGAGACCCACTGCATTGCAGTCTGTCGATCTCCCCATTGAGCTATCGCTGCTCCAGTAAAGGCTTAATACGATGATCATTTTAGCCGAAGGACGTCCATTGCTGGATATAGGCCTTCCTTAAATTTTTTACACAGACCGGTATTGGCCACACGCATACAACTGGTTCCCGCGACCATTACCAGATCGTCGGTCCACCTTGTAAGAGGCATACTCCTGTTGCATCATCTGGCACGTGTCCGCCACTCCAGAACCTTTCTGCCCCAACAGCAATCGGTTCTGCGTGCTATGTGCCCTGCCACTTCAGCTTGGCTATACACTTAAAATACTCAGTAAATAGTCTAATAAATGCATTGTAAGAAGACTTTGCTTATAAATTTTTCGTACGCCTTTAATATACATATATATAGCATTGTTATTAGACAAGCTAGTATTCTTATGCATTACTAGCTGTTACCTGCGACTTCGTCCGCGTAGATTTTAACTAAAAAGTGTTTGGCTCCGCGGAACCCTATTTTTTTCTAAAATCAAAGTAGCCTAAGTTACTCCTTATAACATCAGCTATCTGAAAGTCCCGTCAAAATCGGTTCAGCCGTTTCGGAGATATATACTTTCATATGCATTAGATAAAAAACTGTTATTTTGACATTACAAACAGACACTTCAATTTTATTTATTTGTATAGATGATGAACCATATTCTTCACAATTTTAACCTATAACGACGTTGTAACCATTTTATAAGTTTTCTGAATATGGCCGTTAGAGTATACAGAAGTAAACTACTACTAATAATTACTTATTCATTTCAAACCGAGTACAATACGGATTTTAAAAGCAATTTGCAATATATATTAACCTTTTAACCGCTTACGTCGGATTAAACCGACAAATATTTTCGTGTCCATTTCGCCAGCGTCGGCGTAGTATATTTCCGAACAGATACCACAGCTCGTTTAATCTGATTTTTTATTTAAATACGGTATTTTCTATCAAAAAAATGTTTATATTGTGTAAATGGATAATTAAGTAATCACTTAAAATTTAATACACTTTAGTTTCATAATTAGAAGTCCTAAAATAAGTATTTATTTTCGATTCACTGTGCCGGGCGCTGGGGTCACGACAAGTGTTATGAAGTGGGGCGGTTAAAAGGTTAATATATAAATTAAGCTTTCTTTAAATCCTGTCGTTTGCCAGCGGCTCGCAAACGAGCCGCTACATTGTGTACCTCTATTTACTCGGATACCAAGTACCAAATGCCACGCCACTTTAAACCTTATTTTACTAACTTTAACGCTTAAAACTGATTGTTTTTCGGCTACGAATAGATTTTGGGTAAAGGACATATTGTAAAGAATTACGATAGGTAACATACGGTAGGTTAAACAGCTGGACCAATGTTGGTATTTTATTAGCAAATGTATGAGATATTGTGTTCTGTAAAAAGTTGTAAAACAAAAGTTGTTGAGTATGATTATTGAAGTGCAGCGATAGCTCAGTGGGGAGACGAACAGACTGCAACGCAGAGGGTCTCGGGTTCGAACCCACGTAGCGCACCTCTGACTTTCGGAAGTTATCAGTTTTCGAAATTACCTGCGTATTGATTGACAATTATCGCCTGCTCCGTGCCTCGTAAAGCACGTTAAGCGGCTGGTCCCGGCTGCCATGAACATCTATGGCAATCGTTATTGGGAGAGTGTGGACACAAAAGATCCCACTGGGTCGAAGTGTCGTCGGTCTGCACTGACTGGCCCCAAGATAAGATAAGATGATTATTGAAGAAACGCGTAATACACTGTGGAGACAATATAATTATTCTTCATACATATTTATCTGTTACAGGTACCCAGTTACACATACCAAGAGCTGTCTACATACGTGAACTCCGCAGACCAGAGCGAAGAGAAGTTATACACGGACAGATTCATCAAGCTGAACACACGGCAACTCGAGTTTATATTTGACAACGAGGTGTATTACAAACGGATCAGCATTTTAGCAGAAACAGTGCTGTTGGAAGCCGATGCGAGGGCTAAGGAGGAAGGGAAGTCTGCTTACGTCAATATTATTGGATGTGGTAAGTACTTTTTTTTAAAAACAACTCCCCAAAGTTCCCTTGCGACGCAAGAATTATTCATAGTGCATGAATAATTCGTGTGTCTCTACAAACATTCAAACAACGGGCACACAGTACACCCAGACTCGGCACAACCATTTGTGGACCTCACAAAGTTTTATTATTATTAACTTAAGGTTAAGGTTGCCAGATATACTGTTAAAAACATTGTTAAATGGAACTCAAGTCATTTATTGCCGTCATAGAGGTTACATATAGTTGTTAGATCATCATCATCATCATCATCAGGCTATAATAGTCCACTGCTGGATATAGCCCTCCCCCAAAGAGCGCCATAGCGCCCTGTAGCTTGCCGCATCCAGCATCTGCCTGCAGTAGGATTGTGTCGATCATGAACGAACGGGTCATATGAATGGAATCGCGAACCGCGCGTAAATGATTCGGTCAGTAATGTCGCAAAGATCCGATCTCGCACAGCCAATCAATCATGAATGAAATGAATTGTGCAACGAATTTGAAAGATTTGAAACGAATGATCGGTGCCGGTGACGTGAGGCGATGATCGGCCATCACTGCGTCTCGCTCTCGCCACGCGAGTCCTTGATCGGTCTGTCTCTGTCGCCTCTGTGCTGTGCAGCAGGTGCGAGTGGTGTGGATGGAGGTGAGACAGTCAAATGTAGATAATATAATTTAACTTGAGATGATACAAGTATCTCAAATCTCAAGTAATCTCAACTAAGGTCCTCCTATATGTATACAAATGTATTCTGTGCTCAGGTCACGACCTATCAATCTATGATTTATAACGAGAGCCTCATAATCTTTCGCGAGAATCCAATCATTCGAATGATCGGGTCATATGACCCGGTTCATTTTCATAACAGTTCATGATTGAAATCGATCTTTGTAAATGAACGACCGACACAATCCTAGCCTGCAGTCTTTCGCAGATCGTCATCCCACCTGGTCGGAGGGCGTCCTACACTACGTTAGCCGAGTCGCGGTCTCCACTCAAGTTGTTAGATAATATTGGATAATGTCGATATTGGATAGTTTTTGATAGTAATTTGTATTGTATGTCAGAAAAAGTACTTTTTCTGGATGAAAGGTACCTATGTCCTTTTTTGTGCCCCTGAAAACGTGTATACGAAATTTTATAAGCTGTTGAAAAGTTAACCATAGAATTTATTAGGATGAAGCACTTTATCTGACTTCGGGCGCAATCGATTCTGGGGATTGAACCAGAGATCACTTCGCAGTCCTGCCATGACTATAATCTATATTATTATATTAATACGTGAAGCAAAAACTTTGTACCCCTTTTTACGAAAATTGAGTGGACGGAGGAGTATGAAATTTGGCACAGTTAAAGTTTATATGGAGAAGGAGGGGCGAATCCTAATATTTATATAAAATATCCTTTAGAAATACATTAAATTAATGAAAAAACACTACATGCACACAACCATGCATTTGACATAGTCGAATCGCGTACGTAGTATTTCGGCATTGTCCTGCTGATGTCGTAGAATTTTTCGTAACTATAGTTACATATCTTAAGTACAGTGAAATGTGATTATAAGGGTATACTTATAGGCAATAAAACCTTAATAACGATCAAACTTAAAATTTAAATCAATGATGGTCGAATTTCGACAACTTTGCGATCGCTAGTATTATGTTATTATTCCAGGGCTGGGTGTCTGGAAGATCTCTCCGCATCAGATCGACGTGTACGTACTAACATTCCTGGAGCGGGCGAGACACATGCTACGGAAGGAGCTGCTGCAAAACGTCTCCGATATCAACTTCTCTTACATCATGCCCACCGCCAAAATATTAGGTAATTATTACACTTGATTTTGCCCGCGGCTTCGCTCGGTATATGTAGGCTTGATTAAGTTAGTAACAACTTCTTTCGGAATAATGTCCTCCAGACCGAATTTCGGTCACGGCGGCCAGTCTTAACGGAGACTGGCCATCTGCGCAGGAGATATTATAGTACACAAGTATGTGCGCAAACACAAGTGCACTCTCTGTTCCCTAACTCTCATGATCCGACGGGACGGTAATCCGACACGACCGGAGAGAGATCAGGCGTAGGACCAACGGCTTTACGAGGCACGGGGGTGTCTAACACCGCCAACTTCCTAACTCCGGGCTGCTATTGAGATTTCTTAACAGAAAAACTCAATAACTTTTTGTTGACCCGACCCGGGATTCGAATCCGAGACCTCATGCACAGCAGTCGCATTCACTACCGCTGCGCCACGGAGCATGCATTTTCTGTACCCCTGACAACGTGTATCCGAAATTTCATGCTGATGAGTCGAGTAGTAAAGGCATGAAAGCGTAACAAAGAAATAAATAAACTCACATTCGCATTTATAATATTAGTACAGAGAGACTGTATAATAAGATTATACAGTCTCTCTGTTGAGTCAGATAAAAATCAGTGCGGCAGTGGCCAGAGTGCGATGGCGACATCGCTTGCGCCGATGACACTTGCGGCATTCTCGTATCTCGCAATATGTATAGTGAGCTGCAAAAATGCATACCCATGTCAAAACTAAAATGGTATAAGCCGGTCATTGACGCCATCTAACGGAAATCGATACAAGAACTATTATACTAGTTTATTTATATCCTAATAGATGGCGCTACACTACTATAAAATAAAAAGAAGTAGCCAGCCTTAGATATGTCCATTTTAATACAATGTTTGTTTTTATTTACAGCAATGTTCACCGATACGGGCTCGCCTAAAGCTAAAGAAAAGAGGCTGTTCCTGGAATGTAAAAGGCATCCACGAGGTTAGTCTCTTAATTTTCTTCTACTATTAGGTATTATAAATGTGAATAATATAAATAAATAAATAATATTCTATCATATACGCACAACACAATCTAGCCCAAACTAAGCAGAGCTTGTACTATGGGTACTAGACAATGGATAAACATACATATATACTTTTGTTTTCGTAAATACATACATATTATACATAGAAACGCCCAGACCAAGACAAACATCTATGTTCATGCACACAAATGTTTGACTTGTGCGGGAATCGAACTCGCGACCTCAGGTGCGACAGTCGGTTACACTAACCACTACGCCATCGAGGCCGACATCTATAACCAAAAAATACGTATAACATGTATTATAATTATGTTCGCAGGCGGTATAAACATGCAAATCCTGAAGCGTCAGCCGTCCTCACAGCTGACAGGCGAACACGAGGGAAAACTGTTAGTGATGACGTATCCTTGGGACGGAAACGCACACCCTGGGAATGAATTCTGGTTAGTATTTATTATTATTATATTCTAAAAGTAAAGCTGAACCCTTTCAACACTGTTCCGTATTTCTTGCAATGGGGAAGTTGCTGAAGAAATAAAGACAACTTTATCAAGAATTAAAATATATTTTATAGAAACCAATACAGTGCGTCTTCAATTATTTTATAATAAATCACCACTGACAAGAAGAAATAAAAAGAAACTAGAATGAGGTTGCGTTCAACTATATCTTAACAGTTTCCTATATCGCCTTTTTACATTATTTTTACACAAGAGCCAATAGCGATCAAAGAAATATTTTTGTGTAAATAGATTATAAATTGGTTACAAAATAATGGAGTAATTAATATTTTAAATTTGGATATGATGTAAAGTGGGTGTGCAGTGGGGATATCTCACTATCTCCCTCGGAAAGCAGCGTTTTAATAGCGGTTACGTCGCAAAAGTGCGTTCTCTTTCCGTCACTTGACAACTAACCCTTCTACCTAATTTGAAACTCTTGCATCTTATTTGGTTATGAGTACTTTCAAATATTCATTTAATTTTACTTTCACATGAACCTGCGATATTTCAATTTCAATCTAACCTAAACCTTTTCACGCTTAGGAAGCCCGGGCCCAGCAATGTGCCAATGTTATATAGGGCTAATATTATTATTATTTTTATGTTTTTATACAACTAACGTGGCAAACAAGCATACGGTAAATAATATACCTTATGGTAAGTGGTCACCGTAGCCTATGGACGCCTGCAACACCAGAGGCAATTTGCGCGTTGCCGACCCTTTAGGAAAGGCGGAAGTGGGAAGGAGAAGGAGCGGGAAGGGGAAAAGAGGGTGATTAGGCCTCCGGCACTCTCACTTACCGAACGAAACAGAACAGTAGGAATGCTGCTATTTCACGTCGATACTCCGTGAGAGGGTAGTCCTTCGCCGGTCGAGCCGGCCCATTCTAGCTGAAATCAGCGAGGCTCTACTACTCAGAAAATATTATTATTTCAATCTATTCTAGTTATTGTGTGTTTATTTCATAAAATATTTTATTTCGTCCAATACGAGATACCCTCATAGAAATCGTGCTCACTCGAACTAAATCCTTAGGTATGGCAGTTTAACATCATCAGGTGATCCGGCGGCAGCCTGCTCCACGCAAGTGGCTGAACTACACAACGCGCACATCAACCGCGCACTGAGAGCTCAACGTACACGGGTCGCTCACTCCCGCGGCCTTGCCGCTCTACACGAATACTGCGAACACCAACACACATAGAACTGTGAGTGAGCACACCTGCTGTTTAATAGGCTGTCCAATACATTCTGAAGGTCATAGGTCATATACAGCTATCGCCGTCTCAGCTGAAAGACTTCTACTGCTACACATAGGGCCCAGGTTTTCCACACAGACCACGATCGCCGGGACCCTTACCAGGTTATCTGTCCACCTTGTTGGGCCTACCCCTACTGTTTGCCGATTTATATGTAGGTACAGCTAATGTCTACAGTTTTTTTTTCGAGTTATATAAATGAAAGCTAATAAATATTTCTTTAATAGTTATCTGGGTTAATTTGAAAAGTAAGGCGCCGAATACATATCGATAATAATTTATTATATCAAATATATTTCTTACAATATCGATAATTTTGGAAATTATCTTTTTTGTGTCCGAATTTTATCGCAATTTATTTAACAGAATATAATATTCGTGAAATCTTTGGATAATATTATCGATTACTCTGCACTAGATAATTTTACTAGTAATATCCTTTTGAGTAATTACTAGTAATATAGTTTCGAGTCACTACGCATAATCAAGTGACAAATGAATTTGTTACAAAAAATATTCTATACTATCCAAAAACATGTTTTAATACTTATTATCGAATACTATTTATATTAGTACACTTATGAATGAAAATGAAAATGAAATTGAAAAATTGTTTATTACAGCATTCAACAAATTAATAATTTTCATTTAACAAATTATTATTAATTTGATAATTTTAATTCGATATCAAATCTTTACATACATTGCCAAGTGGTGTACTATTCTGTATATAGACAGTTCGCTGGTCCAATATTACAAAGTTCTATGTTACATTTTCGAAAAAAATTAGTTATGAATATTGCATGGTTCTTTAAGTCATTCCTTTTTGTTTAGACTAATATAGTAATAGATGGAAGCACTTACCACCTCACGATATTAAATAGCAAATAGTTCTAAATTACTTTTTAAGTTATTTTTACTGATATGCAAATTTTAAACCTCATTTCCACGAAGTTAAAAAGAATAACATAGAACCTTGTAATAGTGAGCCAGCGAGTTATATCCACAATCTAATTCTGCGGATTATAGCCGATATATGGGAGCTTTAGTGATGTACTGTCGTATATCGGGCTAATATCGATATTAAAGTATTGGCAGGCCTCTTTATGGTCCATGAGCTTACAATTGGACAGCCTTATATACTATCCTGCTAATGTATACTCATTTCTATAACTATGTCATGATATATGGAACGCTACCAAAAGTACATAAGCAATTAATATTCAATCTAATCTTGTATCCACCGATTGAAGGTGATAAGATCATAACTAGCGATGCGTATAGTTTGTGACTGAGTGATCAACATTAACGTGATAATAGATTTAAGCATTTACTTGTAATGAGCATTCTAACGAATTTTCATTATAGAAAAATAAACGGGAGCGCTTTAGCGAGCATTCTAGCGAAGGTTCTAGCGAGCATTCAAGCGAGCGTTCTAGCTAGCATACTAGCGAAAAGACAGTAAATGTGCTTCTAGCTTTTTGCCAAGCCGAGTCATCTGTCCGACATCTTCGTGAAGAATTTTTTTTTTGACGAGCGTTCGCTAAAATTATTGTGAATATGTTTGTAGCGATGTTTGGCCCTATGCTTGCATTGTTCGTTGTTCAGTTCGACAATTTAAAAACGGCGAAGGCTCGATGTTCTGTTACAAGTGGATGCCGAACTCTATCAGCACGTTTATAAGAATATCGACATTGTAATATAAGTGTAATAGATCTGGTTTCAGGATGTCCCAGTAAATTTTTGTAATTGGTTATCCATCTTTAGCTTGACAGTGGCAATGTTGCTTAACCTCACGGACTATACCTATGCTTGTATCCACTTATACGGCCTTATTTATAAACCAATCTCATATATTTAACTGTTAGCTAAGTATTAACTGGCAACTGAAAAACACACCTAAAAATACTACTCAACGTTAAGTGTCAGTTGAGTAATAGTTAAAAAACATCGCAGACGCTGATCAGATGTTAATCATCGTTTTTAGACTTTCGCGATTTATACACATACTTAATATAATATTGATATTAATTATTAAGCAATGGTTAATCATTGCTTAAGAACTTGAGACCTAATCAGTTGAGAGGTAGCTAATCATTAGTTAGCAATATTGTTATTATTAAGGCTGTTAGTGTCGATATGTCCACTGATATCATATTATGGCATGTTTTTAGTTTAAATTATGTTTTTCTGGGACATTCTGTTTTCCAAAAATATATGTAGGTATAGTTCTTGCCATTGTATACGTTGCCTGCATTTAAATTTAGAACTTTCATCGTCGCCAAAATGTACACAAAATGTATCGTGTTTTATTTATTTCGTGAAAATAGAAGAGACGGCACTATATACGATCGCAAATTAGAGACTAAAATGTATATGTTATTATTATTAATAGATATATTTAAAAAACTGATATGATTGCCTTATTGCCTTTGTGGCATAGGTTTATGCAGTCGATCTTGAGGTTCCGAGGTTGATGCCCAGTTATTTAGGAATTTGTCTGTCACAGATATTTCAGTAGCAAAACTTGTAAATTCTGGCCTTTAGACGTCAATAGACCCTACTTCGGAGGTCCTAAAACTTGGGAGGAGAGTTGTGATTTTAATCTGTGTATGTCTAGAAAGTTCCTTTAATGTAGGTACATAGGGCTTTCGAAATATTGACGCATAACATTGAAAGATTGGACACAAAAAACACACAGTCTCAGAAACAACTATTGTGGATAACACAATTATTTGCCTCAATTAGGGATCGAACCCACAACACTTAACACATTAGCAGCGGCACATTTAAACCACAGCGCCAACCATGCAGTCTATATACACTTCTAGCTAACCCTTTGAGAGTGAAAGTCGTGAAGTTAGTTCAATTATTAAAAGTTTTTAATTTATCAATACCACAGATTACTAAATAGTTACTTAATAATAATAATAATAATTTATTAGCATAACGGTATTTTACAATAGTTCACATTAAACTGTATAATTCATTACAGGTTTTTATAAATAGTTATGATTAGCAATTACCATAACTACCCCGCACTAGGCTGAGCCTGTCCCGCGGGCAGTTCACAATTATTATGAAAGTTAACAATTTATTTTTGAATTTGCTATTAAATACTTCGTAACAGATAGTTCACTCTAAGAAATGTTGGTACTTGCATTTTATAATAGCCTACTCTTTACTGCTGCGCGCGAAAATGAACCGTATTTTTTCAGGCGTAAGCTTGCTATCGGTTCACAGTTCCGCGCGGTCGCTCGGTCTTGAACCTATAGCAAACACGCTAGGACTGCCTACTTAAATAAAAAAAAAAATTAAATATAATATAATTAAATAAACCTTTTCTGGGTTATGGTCTGTCTGTATACAAAAAAATTGATTGAAGTAGGCGTAATGAGTTGGCGTAATTGAGTAACAAACATCATTTTCACAAGCTTTCAAATTTATAATATTTGTACGATACCTACTTAAAAATAAATATTTAATATAGGTAATTATTGTGATTAAATATCGTTATCATTCATTTTAAAAACGTTATTATTCAATGAAAACAATAATTTAAGTAGCAACTCGCCTTTCTTCGTCAGTAGGTAAATAAAAAAAAGAAAGATCTTTGTTCCGTCTCTTGCTCGATGTACATCCAGGTACCGCACATACATTTCCAAAAACAGAAGCCATTTTATTTTAGTGACAATATTACTTCAATAATGTCTGAAATAATTCGACAGTCGGTTGTTGTCGGTTTCTAAACAAATTTTAGCTAGCGCATACAGATAGGTTCGTAGGTACGCGCCACTCGGCTAGCGGCAACCCACTGCATTTGGATATCAGAATGTCCAACGGCCAGTAGGTAGTTTTCGCGCGTAAGTACATGGAGTGAACTAGGCCTGTCAATACTATTGGCAAAGATATAAATCATAGACCTTATTACGCTTAAAAATGGTCACCTTTCTGGACGTTAACTTGTCATCTGACACACAATGCCAATATGACATCTGAATTATCTATATATGTAGATATATAAAGGAAGATGTCCTGACTGACTGACTTAGAGACAACGCACAGCCTAAACCGCTGGTCGTAGGAACTTGATATTTGGAGAGCATGTGTGTTTTAATTTGTAGGGGTGTACTAAGAAAGGATTTTTTGAAGTTCCACCTCTAAGGGGGTGAAATAGGGGGGTGAAGTTTATTTCCAATTTGCTCATTTCTGGACTTATAAGTATAAAAACAGGTATACAAGTTACTGATTATAATTGAAACTGACCTGTGTAAGTAAAATGGACTCCCCCTAAAAAGGTAAAATGGGGAGGTAAAGTTTGTATGGATATTTTCTCATTTCTGGATTTAGAAGTATGAAAATTGGTATATTGAGTCCTGATTACAAACAAAAATGATGTATCTAAGTGAAATGGACAAAACTCCCTCCTAGAGGGGTAAAATGGAGGGTAAAGTTTGTAACGAAATTTTCTCATTTCTGGACTTAGCAGTATGAAAATTAGTACATAAGTTTTCGATTACAATTGAAAAATATCTGTGTAGGTGAAATGGATAAAACTCTCCCTTAAAGGGGCGGAAGGAGGGATAAAGTTTGTATGAATATTTTCTCACTTCTGGACGAGTACGATCCGAATTGATTGTCAAATTCTAAATTAACGCGAGCGAAGCCGCAAGCAAAAGCTAGTAAAATATATAGTACATATTATCACTTACACTCATATTAAAAACTAGCTGATAGAATTTTTCCTCTTTTTGCAACATTTTATATTGATGCGCTGCTCCTATTGGTCGTAGCGTGATGTTATATAGCCTATAGCCTTCCTCGATAAATGGGCTATGCAACACTAAAAGATTTTTTCAATTCAGTAGTTCCTGAGATTAGCGCGTTCAACCAAACAAACTCTTTAGCTTAATAATATTAGTATAGATTGTACACTATCATTCTCTATCATGTAGATATGTAATGTTTGAGCTCACTCTTTTTACTGTCGCCTGGGCCTGTTCCACAACATCCAAATAACATTTATCTATAAGATAAAAGTCCGCTATCTGTCTTCTTTAACCTAACAAGAGTGAGACAGCATGTAATTTATCTTTCGGATAACTTTTGCTTGATAGTTGTGAAACAGGTCATTAATCTCTTAGATACCGTGAGTGTCTGAATTGAGAATTACATGTTGAGAACGACTTGAAACTCTGTTTAACTATTATTTAAATATTTATTTTGTTTCTATATCAAGTGTTCTTAAAGTGTAATAAAATTTGAGTAAATACTTGAACATCATATACATAAGTAAATGCCCAGTTGATAATTGTGTACTAAAATTTAATTTAACTGCCTCCGTGGCGTGCATGAAGTTGCATGGGTCCGAATCCCGGGCGGGGCCTACAAAAAAGATATTCGGTTTTGCTGTTAAGAAATCTCAATAGCAGCCCGGAGTTAGAAAGTTACCGGTGTTAGACACTCTTTCTAAGAACGTAAAGCCGTTGGTCCTACGTCAAATCTCTCTCCGGTCGTGTCGGATTACCGTCCCATCGGATCTTGAGAGTTAAGGAACAGAGAGTGCACTTGTGTTTGCGCACACACTTGTGTACTATAACACAGTACCGGATTAAGCAAGCGCGGGGCCCGTAGCAAATTCTTTTGCGTAAGAGTGCTTGCATACGTCAGACTTTTTGTAGAGCTGATTATTGGGCCGACTGAAATTCTACACATTTATACGAGCGACTTTTTGTAGAACTTGTGCGTTTACCGTATGAAATTCGGTGTTTTATATACGCCAAGGAAATAGTCGGTTACCGATTGTCTGACGTGGATTGTCTTAGTAGGAAAAGTTGTAACATTTCACGTTTTTGTGACATCAAGTAAATTCAATATACCACATCTTAAGTAATAAGTTTTACTCAAATTATGCTCAGACATAGATGAGTAGGCTTAAATATGCGAGGCCCCCTTTCGCGCGGGGCCCGTAGCAATTGCTACTCTTGCTACGTGGTTAATCCGGCACTACTATAACATCTCCTACGCAGATGGCCAGTCTCCGTTAAATTCGGATATTAAAATTGAATTTAGTAAATAATATTTGAGAATACTCAGTTGAGATGTGCTAGTTTTCTCAATTCAGAACCCGGCGGTTATTCGTGCGAAGTATGATGAGGGTACACCTATGATTTAAATCTTTAAATATTAGAAGTATATAATATCTACTCACTAAGTACCTATGTATATTAAAATTGTGTATTATTCATAGAAAATGCTGCCTTAATATCGCATAGAGTTTCGACTCAAAATTTGTATATATATGATGTATTATATATATGTATAAAGTATAGAATATAGTCAAGTTTATATTGTATTTAATAATGTATGTAATCTGTTGTTAATCCTGTTACGTGGGTCATGGAAGCTAGGAGTGATACGCCTTTCTCTTTATGAAGGGATGGCGTGATGTTATTTTATGTATGTGAGATAAATGCAAGAAAGGATAGCTTGCATGTGAAATCCTGACGCAAGGATCGGCTAATTAATAAGATACTTTCACTTTGCTTGCCAAACAATGAGCGATTTACCAAATATTTAATCAAATATATTTTGGTTTGCTATCTCTACATAAAATTCTTATTACAAAAATGGGCTAGCCCCCCATTACGCCCGACCTAAAACGTTAGTTAGCAAAATATGAGTGTATAACAACCTGTGCCTTTAGGCTTGAGACTGTATGTATGGGCCAGCTTAACTAAGAAGTACGCTGCCAAACAACCTTCGGTTGTGTTGCTACAGCGAGTAAGGCTTCGTGGTTCCATGTAGAAGTCTTCTGCTGTGAATACGAGACCATTTATGTCTTTGACAGTATTGGGACTCGCGCATTTTAAAGGTCGGCAACAAGCGATTAATTTATCTGGTATTGTAACCGTTTGTAGGCTAATAATCAAGCGTTTCGTATACTTGCTTGTATTTAAAGAAAATACTTTAGTCGAATAACTGTTGTTAAAGTATTCGGATAATCGCAAAGTTCTATTTAGGTCCTATACTTGATTGTATAAAAAAGAGAATTAATCGAATAATTGTTCTTAGAATTTATTCGAATAATCGTAAAACTCGAATAATTCGAATGTTTTCAACAACAATTGAAAATAACATGACCGAATCTTTCTGTTACTTGTTACTGTTATCAGTTATGTTATGAAGCATGAGTGTTAGCTATGGAAGTAAGAATATAATGTATTGAACAATAAAAAATATAATATTGAATGGTTTTGTGTTTTATATATTTTATTTTAGTTGATTTTGTATTATTGTGTTATGATTTTTAAATAATATAGATATTTACTATTAAAGACAATATTGGACTGGAATTCAGATTGTTTTATTTTATTATCAACGAGCATTCATGCAGTCCGAGAGTATTCCATAATGTTCTCGAAGATATGTGAAGTCTGCCAACCCGCACTGGGCCAGCGTGTTGGCCTTATCCTCCTTACATTGAGAAGAGGCTCGTGTCTGCTATGGAGTGAAATAATAAAACAATTGGATAATAACAACTTTATTGCTTGTGTTACATTCTCCAAAGGACGGGTGAACATTAAAGATTCGTTCTTTCTTAAAAATATTAAAATACCTTCTACCGTGACGATCGCGCATCGGTAGTTGAACCGCGTCAGGACCTTGTTTTCTTTTCGCTGTTGTCTTCTGGAACTCTTGGTGTAACTAGGTTATAGAAAGGAGACTTCGCGAGTGCTGTTCTTGCCAGTGAGCAGCACGGTGAAGTTAAATCTTGATGGGTAGTAATTGGCGTTCAACATTAAGGTTATGTTTCCAGTACCGATTCCTTGTATTACTGGAATACTTAAGCGGTTAGGTAGCATCACTCGAGCGCATACTATATCACACTCAGGCCCAACGAATATCTGTGTGCAAAAGATGATTAAACATTCGTTGTTATTTCTTACTTCTTGTTCTGAAAGACGCCTGCCCTGTTTGTTTTGGAGGAGGATGACTACTCAGCAGTCAATTACTTAGTAATTAATATCTAGCCCGGATCTAAAGGGCAAACTGGGATGTCTGCCCTGGAAGGTAATTAACGTTATTATAATCCCACCAAAAACATAAATGTAAAAAAGGAGAGCCAAGTTCAATACAAAAATTATGCTTGGCTGTGGGCTTCGCCGCAAAAAGAATGGAGATCTAAATGAGTGCCAAGTTCTATGCAAAATCCAAATATGTATTTATAGGAACAAAATAACATTATGAACAAGTATTAAACTCTATTTATTTAAAAATGAAAACTGGCCAAGTCAAATCTAACCTACTTTAAGATCTAATGCGCTTCTAGATGTCCTTATGGATATAATTAAACACACGTAGTTTAATGTGTTTACGTTAAAGAGGTTTTGAGTTATAGAAGGGTCAAAAATGGCACCAAGTGGTTCGTGTTATATTACACTTGGCGCTGGCTAGCCAGTTCTTTTGCTTGAACTTGGCTTGACACGCTGCCGCGTGTCTAGATTAATAGCTAAATAATGTATTTCTAACTCTGGACAGAATGCGCTACTTTTAAGTTTCTGTCCCGGTTCGGCAAAATCCTAGATCCGAGGCTAGTTACAACTAAGGATGATTTTTGTGATACAACGACATTTCACCAGCTCTAAAATATTTTCAAACACTAATAACTATGCCTTGACTCGATTGATGGGATGGGTGTGGTGTTGCCAGTGAGCAGAAATGAAATGAAATAGTTATAGTGTTAGTATTAGTATTTGTTATATTTATTTTTTTAGTTATGTTCGTATTGTTCTGCTTTTTATTTTTATTTTATTATATTTTTTATGTTTTGGGTGTGCTCTTTTGTGTGCCAAAATAAAAAATATTTCTTTCTATTTCTCTTTCTAATAAATAGCTTAAATAATTTTTAATAATAATTTATTAATATAATAAAAATATTAAGGGACAAGCCCTCTTCGTCTCTCCTAATATATTTAGTATGATGTGCCCGGCAGGGTCCACTATTGATTCTTAGCTATAAGTCTACCATCTATTATTATATACCTACTACATTGTGGCAAAGCAATTAATAATAATAATAATATTCTATTACATACACACAACACCATCTAGCCCAAACTAAGCAGAGCTTGTACTATGGGTACTAGACAATGGATAGACATACTTATATACTTTTTTATTGTAAATACATATATATTATACATAGAAACATCCAGACCAAGTCAAACGTCCATGTTCATGCACACAAATGTTTGACTTGTGCGGGAATCGAACTCGCGACCTCAGGCGTGGCAGTCGGTTACACTAACCACTACGCCATAGAATATATAATTTATATGTAACTCTTCAAAGCTGTATAGAGCACGGAGACCTGCAGACACCAACGTAAGTACCTGACCATTAAACAAATTTTCTAATGATTATTATTATTTTTCACAATATTTGATTCAAGTTTTAACTATTATTTTTATAAAAATACTAACAATAATTGTTATAACTTATAATATCGAATGATAAAGTAAATCATAACCTCGATAGTGTGTATGTATCGACTTATGTCGCTGACTTTATATGTCGCCCGTCGAGGTGATATCGCACCCCTACCTACTATTACTAGGTACTTTGCCGAGGGATAAAAAATGTATCAACCTTTAAGCTGCGGTCAAAATCTGGTTGTTTATATTTTATACTAGCGTTTGCCCGCGGCTTCGCTTGCGTTAATTTAGAATTTGACAATCAATTCAGGTTGTACTCTGCTTGTAATAATATAATTCAATCATGATTCGAAAAACACGTGGCGCCATCTAGAATGTTATTATTGTTTTCCTTGGGAACAGTAATTTTTTTCGGGATGAAAGGTAGCCTATGTCCGTTTCTGTACACCTGACAACGTATATGCAAAATTTCAGGATGATCGTTTTAGTGGTTTAGGCGTGAAAATGTAACAAACAAACAAACTCATTTTCGCTTTTATAATATTAGTTAGGATTGGATTAGGACTAGGATTAGTTGGGGCCCGGCTACTCACGTGGCGGGTCAAGACCTGTCGGTGTCGCGGTGAATGCTAGCCTGAATCCCGTGGTACCGACGCCGGTACTTGAGGAACGTCGTCAGGGGTTTAGTGGGTATGGGGTCGGCCTCTCTGGCTCGAGTCCCATACACCCGCGGCCTGCCCCGGCGCGGACGGTGCGTAAAGGGATTCCCAAGACGTAAAAAAAAAAAAAAAAAAAAATGATTAGGCTTAGTGTAATTGGTGTATATAGCCGTTATTGCCTAAAATAAATTATGTTTCGTACATACCTGGACTGTAACAATTAAATGAGATTTCAATAGTATTTCGAATTTCTCTGAGTATAAAAATTCTGTCTGCTTTCTCTGTATCTTCCAATCTTGGTAGCAGTGGTATCCCGCTAGGAAGGTTCGGCCTTGCCACCCAGTCTTCACTTTGAGGCTATCTATAGTAAAGGGCTTTCGTGCTTTAGGACCCATGTCTGGAAATAATGAACAAGCGATGATGAATTGACAAACTATTATTCAATTTCAGATGTAAGCAGACGTTTGCCTTATTACAAAATACGGACTAGATAAATATATTAGTAATTTAGGTTCTAAGCCATCAGACAAAAAATCTTATTACAAAACGAGGACTAAATACCATTACCAGACTTAGTACCATTTATTGAAATTAAACTACTATATACGGATTTTATCGCGTTGTTTATTTGACACTGTTACAAAATTTTTTGAAAAACTGTTACACTACTATAATCACTATTAAACTTTACAAACTTTTAAGCTATTTAAATTATTGAAACTATTTATACTATTACTATACTATTATACTATTTAGATTTATTTTTACACTTTCCCCGACGTTTCGGTTGCTTTTCAGCAGCCATGGTCACGGGGAGACTAAGATGGTAGTTGTCTCAATGTTCCAGTGTAGTTATTTCAAAGTACCCGAACATAATTTAATCATGGGTGTTTCTATTTACGCAGAATGAGCTCAAAGTATCATGAAGTCTAGCTGTGGATTGCTTCTTCTTGGGTTTGACTATTTGGATTACTGGATCCCAAGCTGGTGGTACACTCCAACCATCTTCTCTATTGAAATTAGGATGTTTCTTGATTTCAATAGCCTCGCGAAGCATCCTTGGTAGGAATCGGTGTTCTTTAGCGAGCATCTGTGGTTTGTCAAATCTCAGGTAGTGGTTGGTCCCCTGTTGCACATGTTCACACACAGCAGACTTCAACGAGAAAAGCCAGCCACAGTCGAGCGCCGGCCTGCTATACTACCTTATGTGAAGGGTGTCACTGACAAGATTGGCTACATCTTGAAGCGAGCTTCAATCAATACATACTTCAAGCCGCCAACGAAGATAAGTCAATTTTTACCATCTGTCAAGTGCCAACTACCTTTACAAGATGCAGGGGTCTACAAAATAGATTGTGACTGCGGACTCTCATACATTGGTCAAACCAAGAGAAGCATAGGCACCCGCATGAAAGAACACATAGCTGATGTAAAACACCAACGCTCGTTGAAGTCTGCTGTGTGTGAACATGTGCAACAGGGGACCAACCACTACCTGAGATTTGACAAACCACAGATGCTCGCTAAAGAACACCGATTCCTACCAAGGATGCTTCGCGAGGCTATTGAAATCAAGAAACATCCTAATTTCAATAGAGAAGATGGTTGGAGTGTACTACCAGCTTGGGATCCAGTAATCCAAATAGTCAAACCCAAGAAGAAGCAATCCACAGCTAGACTTCATGATACTTTGAGCTCATTCTGCGTAAATAGAAACACCCATGATTAAATTATGTTCGGGTACTTTGAAATAACTACACTGGAACATTGAGACAACTACCATCTTAGTCTCCCCGTGACCATGGCTGCTGAAAAGCAACCGAAACGTCGGGGAAAGTGTAAAAATAAATCTAAATAGTATAATAGTATAGTAATAGTATAAATAGTTTCAATAATTTAAATAGCTTAAAAGTTTGTAAAGTTTAATAGTGATTATAGTAGTGTAACAGTTTTTCAAAAAAATTTGTAACAGTGTCAAATAAACAACGCGATAAAATCCGTATATAGTAGTTTAATTTCAATGAATAACATTCGCGTAAACAGAAGACAATATTAGTACCATTTGTTAAAAAATACTTATTACGAAAAATCGACTTAATGTAGTGCGACACTTAGTACCATCCATCTGTCAAAAATTCTTATGACAACGCGGACTAATTAATGTAGCACTAGTAACCTACCATCTGTAATTTTTGAAGTGAAAATTTCTTTAGGCGCGTTGAGTACTTCGTGGGTGAACAAAAATCAAAGAACTCGCGTCATCGTCACGCTTCCGCGCTTTCCATTTTTGAATTATTTTACAATATTAACGATATCTCAGAAATGGTGCGTTCTACGCAAAAAAATAAAGAAATTTTGACTTCCTTAATAACCCTTAAGAGAGTATCAGGAATCTGACCCGCCCCCCTTTTTTTTTGTTGATATAGAAGTGTTTATGATCAAGGATTAAAGTTTCACTTCTATAGGCAGTCCCCAAAGACTGACCCAATTTTTTTATTTTTTATTACTAAACGCGGACTAAATGTAAACATGTTTACAGACTTAAATTCTGTAAACCTGTTTGCAAGTTTGGTATCAAAGTTAATACTGTATCAACCTAAAACCTACTAGTGCTGACTTAAAACTGATTTAGCACGAGTTTTTATACAGCGTATGTTTGACAGCCTCGGTGGTGCAGTGACCGTGAACGCGATTGCTGGACACAAGTTCGATTCTCGAGCCAGGCAAAGTGTTATTGAATTTTTCTGTCTAATTATTGACAGACTCAGCACATAGTCGGGCAAGATTGATTAATATTGTCCATTTAAAAGAAAAATACTCCAGCTCTGAATATCTCAGAAATATAACCTATTAGTTTAAATGTAGGTTAGGTTAGGTTAGGTTTGCAACAGTCCCCCCGGGTGTTCGGCGTTACTTGTTACGCCGACGACACGCTGGTTACGGCCCGGGGAGAGGATTACGGGGCAGCTGCCCGTCTTGCCACGGCCGGGGTGGCCCTGGTTGTCGGCAGGATTAGGATGTTGGGACTGGAGGTGGCGCTGGAAAACTCCGAGGCCCTGTTATTTCACGGGCCTCGGCGGGCGCCGCCTCCCGATGCCCACATCATCGTTGGAGGGGTCCGCATCGGGGTGGAGTCGAGCATGAAATACTTGGGGCTCCACCTCAACGGCCGCTGGAACTTTCGCGTCCATTTTAGTCGCTTGGCCCCCCGGCTGATGTCGGCGGCGAGAGCGCTTAGCTCTCTGCTGCCGAATATCGGGGGGCCCAGTGTTATCTACCGCCGCCTCTATTCGGGGGTGGTGCGGTCGATGGCCCTTTATGGGGCGCCCATTTGGGCAGACGCCCTTGATCGCCGAAACGTCGCCCTCCTCAGGAGACCTCAGAGGGCGATGGCGATCAGGGTGTCACGGGCGTACCGCACCGTCTCCTTTGAGGCGGCGTGCGTTTTGGCGGCATCGCCGCCCTGGGATTTGGAGGCGGAGGTCCAAGCGTCAGTGTATTACTGGCGCGCTGACCTCTGGCTCCAGGGTGAAGAACCCACGCACAGGGAGGTGGAAACGCGAAGGTCCCAGGCTCGACTGGTCCTCAAGGCAAAGTGGGAAGTTAGACTGGCCCAGCCCCGCTACGGGGTGAGGACCGTCGAGGCTGTCCGTCCGGTATTAAAACAGTGGACGGACAGACGGCGCGGACCGCTCACATACCGGCTTACTCAGGTGCTCTCTGGACACGGCTGTTTCGGAGAGTACCTCTGCAAGATAGCCGGTAGGGAGCCTACAACCAGGTGTCACCATTGTGAGGAGTGTGACCGGGACACGGCGCAGCACACGCTGGAGGAGTGCCCGGCGTGGGCCGCGGAGCGCTGTGCCCTGGTCGCTACGATTGCCCCCGAGCTCTCGTTGCCGACCGTCGTATCCAAGATGGTCGGCGACGACAGGTGCTGGGGCGCAATGAGGTTCTTCTGCGAATCTGTCATCTCGCAGAAGGAGGCGGCGGAGCGGGGGCGTGACGAAGATCCTTACGCCCCGGAAGTCCGCCACCGGAGGAGAGAGCGCAGGAGACGCGCTTATGTCGCTCTCTTGCCCCCCACGTAAGGGTTCCGGGTGGCAAGGTTCAGGGGGGCCTGCCACCCACAAATTAAGAACCCCGAGAGGGCGCGCGCGGTGTTCCCGCGCGCCTTCCAATGTCGAAAGGGGAGAGCGGTGAGGCTCTCCCCTGGGGACGAGAGGTGGTCGGGTCCGTTTGACCCAGCCCGCACCCACACGGGGGGGCCTGCTACGGATGACTCAAAAAAAAAAAAAGGTTAGGTTTGCAACAGTCCCCCCGGGTGTCGGCGTTACTTGTTACGCCGACGACACGCTGGTTACGGCCCGGGGAGAGGATTACGGGGCAGCTGCCCGTCTTGCCACGGCCGGGGTGGCCCTGGTTGTCGGCAGGATTAGGATGTTGGGACTGGAGGTGGCGCTGGAAAAGTCCGAGGCCCTGTTATTTCACGGGCCTCGGCGGGCGCCGCCTCCCGATGCCCACATCATCGTTGGAGGGGTCCGCATCGGGGTGGAGTCGAGCATGAAATACTTGGGGCTCCACCTCAACGGCCGCTGAAACTTTCGCGTCCATTTTAGTCTCTTGGCCCCCCGGCTGATGTCGGCGGCGAGAGCGCTTAGCTCTCTGCTGCCGAATATCGGGGGGCCCAGTGTTGTCTGCCGCCGCCTCTATTTGGGGGTGGTGCGGTCCATGGCCCTTTATGGGGCGCCCATTTGGGCAGACGCCCTTGATCGCCGAAACGTCGCCCTCCTCAGGAGACCTCAGAGGGCGATGGCGATCAGGGTGTCACGGGCGTACCGCACCGTCTCCTTTGAGGCGGCGTGCGTTTTGGCGGCATCGCCGCCCTGGGATTTGGAGGCGGAGGTCCAAGCGTCAGTGTATTACTGGCGCGCTGACCTCCGGCTCCAGGGTGAAGAATCCACGCACAGGGAGGTGGAAACGCGAAGGTCCCAGGCTCGACTGGTCCTCAAGGCAAAGTGGGAAGTTAGACTGGCCCAGCCCCGCTACGGGGTGAGGACCGTCGAGGCTGTCCGTCCGGTACTAAAACAGTGGACGGACAGACGGCGCGGACCGCTCACCTACCGGCTTACTCAGGTGCTCTCTGGACACGGCTGTTTCGGAGAGTACCTCTGCAAGATAGCCAGTAGGGGGCCTACAACCAGGTGTCACCATTGTGAGGAGTGTGACCGGGACACGGCGCAGCACACGCTGGAGGAGTGCCCGGCGTGGGCCGCGGAGCGCTGTGCCCTGGTCGCTACGATTGGCCCCAACCTCTCGTTGCCGACCGTCGTATCCAAGATGGTCGGCGACGACAGGTGCTGGGGCGCAATGAGGTCCTTCTGCAAATCTGTCATCTTGCAGAAGGAGTCGGTGGAGTGGGGGCGTGAGGAAGATCCTTACGCCCCGGAAGTCCGCCGCCGGAGGAGGGGGCGCAGGAGACGCGCTTATGTCGCTCTCTTGCCCCCACGTAAGGGTTCCGGGTGGCAAGGTTCAGGGGGGCCTGCCACCCACAAATTAAGAACCCCGAGAGGGCGCACGCGGTGTTCCCGCGCGCCTTCCAATGTCGAAAGGGGAGAGCGGTGAGGCTCTCCCCTGGGGACGAGAGGTGGTCGGGTCCGTTTGACCCGGCCCGCACCCACGCGGGGGGGCCTGCTATGGATGACTCAATTCTTTTAAGAGCTCCCAACAGGCCCCTCCATTGGGTGAGAGAGGGAACACCCCAGGTTTTTTAGTGGGTATACCAGTATGGGGAGTCCCACACGCCCCGCTGGTGCCGTCACCTAGCCGGTGGATAGTGCATCAAGCATTTTTCCTGGGTACCAAAAAAAAAAAAAAAGTTTGCAACAGTTCTTTTTCTGGATGAAAGGAATTCTATGTCCTATTCTGTGCCCCTGACAACGTGTATGCAAAATTTCATGTTGATCGGTTGAGTAGTTAAGGTGTGAAAGCGTAACAAACAAACAAACTCATTTTCGCATTTATAATATTAGTAAGAATTACGCGGGCGACTTTACATACATTCAAACAACGTACACAAAGAACACTCGGACATAAAACAACCGTTGGTGGTTCACACAAATTTATGTCGCGTGTGGGATTCGAAACCACATCATTCGGCGTAGTGTCAACGCGGCGAGGTGACTACTTTAACCACTGTCCATCCTTATAGCAATAGGCTATAGGCTCGCTTACTTCTTCTCCCGTAGCCTTTATTATGTAAGTAGGTACATTTTAGAAAATAACTTTAATACTTATTTTATAATAAACTAAATGTACCCGCGGTTTCACCCGCGTTTATCGTTACTGCGCCGCCCCCGTGGGTCGTAGCGTGATGTTATATAGCTTATAGCCTACCTCGATAAATAGGCTATCCAACACTAAAAGAATTTTTCAAATCGAACCAGTAGTAATCACGCAGAATAAACCAGGAGAAACATCGTTTGTACTATGTCTGTAATGGGTAATTATTTTGCTGCAATGTTATTTTAAAACTGCGTTATCTCCTAAGATATTCATTGAAATCGAATGATGGAAAGGGCAATTTTGTTTTAAATTAAATACTTGTGATGAATAACGTATTTATTTGAATATGGATTAATATCATGTTTATAATAATACCTTCGCAAATAATGCATTATTTTAGAACAAATTTGGTTAGCATAAAAATGGTTATAGTGAGCCAACCTTAAAAGATAGACATATGCTGTCGCGGACTTTTTTTTTGAACTTTTAAAGGGGAACAATTCTGTCATACATCATTTTAGCGAAACTTTAACTGTTTACGCAGCGCACGCAGCGGAAGCTCTCAAAAAGAAAAAATACCCTCCGATTCTGAAACATTCTTCATTGGTGCTCAGCTCCTATTGATCTTAGCGTGATGATATATAGCCTATAGCCTTCCTCGATAAATGGGCTATCTAACACTGAAATAATTTTTCAAATCGGACCAGTAGTTCCTGAGATTAGCGCGTTCAAGTAAACAAACAAACAAACAAACTCTTCAGCTTTATAATATTAGTATAGATTAATAATAAACTATAAAAGATAAATAATACGTGAGTAATTAAATAAATATCTACTAAGCTCTAAAATTTATTTCAATATGATATAAGATAATAGAATGTTCGTTCTTCTCTCCTAATTTTGCCGTGCCCGACGGGGTCCATGATTGTTCTCTCTACATTTATAAGACCTATATATACATTATGGAGTGCAATAAACGAATTGAATTGAATTATTCCCAAGTCACTTGGGGTCGGCTTTCTAGTCTAAGTATAGGCTTATAGGCTCGCTTACTATCACATAGAAAACCAAAACTATTTATATAAAAGTGATTGTAATATACATTTGCCTACTTCTTCAGGTTTAACCCTTTCACTGTCCTGTGATAGACACAATAGAAAAATCTATTGTTAAGTATCATATGTGATTCACCGGATAGGGAACCTGTTAAACAGACTACGTCTAACATCACATATGACAATTTAATATTTTTTTATGTTACTAATTTGTATGTCAATATTGGCAAAGCATAGCGCACAAAATATTTTGTATCCAAGATCTTTATATGTAAATACCTATTTGTCAAACCTATCTTTGACAAATAAATGATTATGATTATGATCAGTAACTCACAATTGAAGTTAATCTACTTTATACTGATATTATCGCGTTGTAACAACATTCTTGACTACACGGATGGCGTAGTGGTTTAAGTGGTCGCCTCGCCACTGCCGTCGCGCTGAGTGTTGTGGGTTCGATCCCCACACGGGACAAAAATTTGTGTGATCTGCAAATGGTTGTTCCGAATCTGGGAGTTCTTTGTGTCCGTTGTTTGAATGTTTGTAAAGTCTCCCGCGACACAGGAATTATTCCTGGTGCAGGAGTTGTCTTGTTTAAGAGAAAGAGAGAGGCAAATATTCTGTTGAACGTAAAACAATATAGGTTACTCACAAGCTCCTCCATCGACCATTTTGAAGTTATGAGGATACGCCTTCGGTATGTGGTATGCAGTGATAACATTCATAATCCAGGTGACGTAAGGATACACATCCACGTAGAAAGGTGGATCTGTATTGAAACGGTTGCGCGTTTTTATATCGCCACAAGGCCCACTTCCTGCAGCCAAGCCGACCAGTTCCACGCGACCAGATTCCGACACATTTGTGATGATAGGAGCCCCATATCTTACTCCACATCCTGATGTGCACAGTACTTGGGTTACATCCACGCCTATTTCCTGAAAAGGAAAATTATTGGTTAGTTGTGAGTCAGTAAGGGTTCTGTATTTGGATAGGAAATGCATGTAATTAATCTCTCAAGTCTTAGGATACCAGACATAATTTTAATTCTAATGTGCCTGGCCACCGGTGTGCCACGGCGGATTGAAAGGTAGGTAAATTAAATTTTAGTTGGTAACATGATGATTAATTATTTGACAGTTTAAGTGGATAAATGTCCTTGTTAGACGGCTGGTCTTATTCCTATCCCTTTGGGAATATACAGACGTACTTAATATCTTGAAAGTAGTAAGTTTGTGAGTATTTGTGATGAACTATCACTGATAATATAATATGTACAGCCAGATAGCCAGAGATAAAGTCGCAACATAAGATTATTTTATGTTCGGAGATTTTTTTATTGCCATTGGTGGCAGACAAGCAAGTGGTCCACCTGTAAAGTGGTAACCGCTGCTCATGGATTTCAGCAATGTCAGGACACAGACTCTGCCTCTGCCTACCGTAAAAGGTTTCACTAAAATAAAGGATTAATGAAAATGTACCTACACTTTGTGACCATAGAGTAGGTACCTAAAGAGTACGAGTACAGCTCAACAATACATAGATTGCAAGGATTCTTAAATTGCTACACGATTTTACACTTGAGTAATATAATTTATACATATTCTTCTCTATTAGTCATTTGAAGAAAGTGGAATGAGAGCGGTATGGTTTCATTATTATTTACTAGCGTTTTCCCGCGGCTTCGCTCGCGTTAATTTAGTATTTGACAATCAATTCGGGGTGTACTCTGCTTGTAATAATATAATTCAATCATGATTCGAAAGACACGTGGCGCCATCTATTATCATAAGAGCGTTATTATTGTTTTCCTCGAGAACAGTAATTTTTACGGGATGAAAGGTAGCCTATGTCCGTTTCTGTACACTTGACAACGTATATTCAAAATTTCAGGATGATCGGTACAGTGGTTTAGGCGTGAAAAGGTAACAAACAAACAAATAAACTCATTTTCGCTTTTATAATATTAGTTAGGAAGGATTAGGATTAGGATTATTGATATTATTATTATTAAGTAATTCTAATTTAATCAAAATAAGCAGCGATAGCCTAATGGGAGACCGCTGGACTCCCACGCAGAGGTCTTGTGTTCAATCTCAAGGCGCGCAACTGACTTCTCGAAATTATGTGCGTATTAAATTGCTATTTATCGGGCGCTTTAAGGTGAAGGAAAACATAATGAGTAAACCTGCATGGCTAAGAGTTCTCTATAATGTTCTCGAAGATATGTTAAGCCTGCCAGCCCGCACTGGGCCAACGATGTGGACTATAGCTTAACCCTTCTTACACTTAGAAGAGGCCCGTGCCCAGCAGTGGGACAGTGGCTGGTATTATTATGTACCTATTTCTAAGTATAATAATAATATTCTACCACATACACACAACACCATCTAGCCCAAACTAAGCAGAGCTTGTACTATGGGTACTAGACAATGGATAAACATACATATATACTTTTTTTTTGTAAATACATACCTACATATTATACATAGAAACACCCAGACCAAGACAAACATCCATGTTCATGCACACAAATGTTTGACTTGTGCGGGAAACCCGCGACCTCAGGCGTGGCAGTCGGTTACAATAACCACTACGCCATCGAGGCCGACATATTAATTATTGTATTCTTCATCTGTCCCATCTGTTCCTTCTTTTTAAAAGTTATTCACTACATATTATAAAATAAAGTCCCCCGCCGCGTCTGTCTGTCTGTCTGTTCGCGATAAACTCAAAAACTACTTAACAGATTTTCATGCGGTTTTCACCAGCAGACAGAGTGATTCATGAGGAAGATTTATGTGCATAATTTGTTAAGGTTACCCGTGCGTGTCCGGGGCGGGTCGCTAGATAAAAATAAAGAAAACTATTTACTTACGGGTATTGGTCGATGACGAGCGCAGTCTCTATGGGTATACAATCTTAAAGTTTTCATAGCCATCCTTTCGGTCCCCATGTCGGTCGGTACCACTGAGGAAGGAAAGAATCATACAAACAGGTTGTCTCAGAATATGTGAATCAAATTGTAACGGGAGATTCCATAGGTAAGGACCTTTCAAATGTGCTAAATAAAAAACATTAAAACGAATGACCTTTGTGTAAAAAAAAAACTAAGTTTTAAAAAAGTAGGTACGACATTTTTCAGACTTTCAACTAGGTACCTACAGGTGCTTCGTTTATGGTTAATTTTCATATTTTTTCACTATTATTTTTGTGTAGGATTGATTCGTCAAACTATAAACGATTTTTTTTATAAACTGGCGTATTTTTGAAATCGCAGCACAATTTTGGTGCGTTTCGTACTTTTTTAAAAACTTTGATTCTTTTATTTTTACACAAAGGTCAACATTTTTTTGTTTCTTTTATTTAGCACATTTGGAAGGTCCTTACCTAAGGAATATCCCGGTACAATTTGATTCACATATTCTGGGACACGCTCTATATACATAGTACCTATCACGCTGATATCACCGAAAAAGTATGCAGGGGTGTTTCACATAAACATTGCCTCAGCTATTGTTTTAGATTCTACATAATAAGGGAGGGAGATTATTAGCGTTTATCATTCACAATAGCAGACTCTGCGTTTTCGTTAAGAATTCCTGGACAGAAATATTAAAACCACATTGCTTGATCCCGGAATCTAACTCGAACCTCTGCATTCACTGCCGCTACACCACCAAGGCAATCTAGTGTGCATTATTTTTATTATTTCCTTATTTGATTAAAAAAGACATCTCCTGCACTAGAAACTCCTGTGGGAATCGAACCCACAACACTCGGCGCAGTGGCAGTGGCGAGGCATCCACTTAAACCACTACGCCATCCCTGCAGTCAAAAACTTTAAGACTGCATACAAAGACAAGAGCCAATAAAAATCTGTAGTCTCTACTCACCTACCCTTAATTAAAACAGTCCAGAATGTGGAACGAGTTCACTGGAACCTCTGCAACTCCGTAGAGACATTGCCTCATTGGCATGTTTCTACAGAATATACCACGGGGAGTGCTCTGAAGAGTTATTCCACCTTATCCCGCCCTCCCCTTTCCTATCCAGAACAACGCGTGCTGGGCTCAGATGCCATCCTTACACGGAAGAGTCGATTAGAGCGCGTACCAAAAAGTTTGGGTCCTCATATCTCTGCCGAACGACCAAGGCATGGAATTCTCTGCCAAGGCACGTGTTTCCTTCTTCCTTCAATCCTGGGTTCTTTAAGCGGGGCATGAAAAAGCATCTTCTCAGGCCGTCAAAGTAGAGACCTCAACATCGCCTCGGCTACTGTGGGGGCGATGTGGAGGCCATTGCTCTTAGACCACACGACTGCTTACCATCAGGTGGAGTGTGGTCATTTTGACGAGCAAAATAAAAAAAAATAAAAAAAATGTGGTATGTCGCTTGGAATGTCCCATGACTCATAAAAAAAAGACGCTACCGTTGCGCGTCCGTGACTCCTACGGGGGAGTCAAGAAAACTCGTTGTGATTGGTCGCGAAAAAAACGCCAAAGATTTTTGACTCCCCCGTAGGGGTTACGGACGCGCAACGACGTCAACGTCCATGACTCCAAAGATTATTAGCAGTTTTGCGTTAAAATTAATAGAATTAGGGTTGCGTTCAAGTCGGTAGTGCAATAGATAGGATTCGAACCTACAACCTATCGAACGCAATGCTGAAGCCTTATTCTTGGGCTACCACCATTAACTGCCGAATACTTACAGTCAGTATAGTCAACTAAATACACAATTTTTCTGTTCCTCAGCATCGTGCGCTGTAAAAGAGTTGGCAGGCAAATTGGTATCATATACGCTGAAATAAAAAAAAGCTTTATTAAATATACTTGGTACACTACAACGGTGAAAGAAAACAGCGTGAGGAAACTTGCATATCTAAGAGTTTATTTTTGTTTAAAATGAGGATTGCCGCATTAGGAATAATTCCTGTGTCGTGAGGGACTTTCCTTGGTGTGATCCACAAATTGTTGGCCGAGTCTGGGTATTATTTGTGTCCGTTGCTTAAAAAACATTCAAACAACGGACACAAAGCACACCCAGACTCTGAACAACAATTTGTGGATCACACAAATATAATATAATATTATAATAATATTCTATCACATACGCACAACACCATCTAGCCCAAACTAAGCAGAGCTTCTACTATGGGTACTAGACAATGGATAGACATACATACCTTTTTTTTTTGTAAATACATACATATTATACATAGAACCCAGACCAAGACAAACATCCATGTTCATGCACACAAATGTTTGAATTGTGCGGGAATCGAACCCGCGACCTCAGGCGTAGTAGGCGGTTACACTAACCACTACGCCATCGAGGCCGTCAAACAAATTTTTGTCCCGTGTGGGATTCGAACTCACAACACTCGGCGCAATGAGTGGCGAGGCGACCACTTAAACCACTACGCCATCCGTACATAATGTTCTCGTGGTGGATCGCTTAACCCTTTTCACACTGAGATGAAGCCCATGCCCAGCAGTTTGACAGTGTACATACAGGGTTAATATTATTATTTCTCTTTCACGGGCTTTTTCCTACGTTAAGAAAATACCCGAACTTTTGGCTTATAGGGAAACATGGATACAACGTGCCTCTGCACGTTCTCCCACGTTATCCCACTCTTGATTGGAACTCTTGAAGGGTCTCTACTAGGGTTGCCATCTTTATTTTAGATAAATAGAGTACCTATACTTACTTCCTGAAATAAGAAAAATAAAGCACAACATCGGAAAATAAAGTACCTACCATTTCTTTAATTTGCTATTTTGTTTACACATTTTTGTTGGTTCTAACAATATCTAAAAAATTGTATTATCAAGGAATCTTTTAACCACATCTTTATAATGAATGTCTATAATTTATCAAGATTGATAAATAATTGGTGTTTTATTATATATAGGGAAGCCCTATTGCATTGCTTCTTGTTTGTATAAGTAAGCAATATAAAACCTGTAAAAGTTGACATAGGTTGACAAAGTATTTTCACGTAGCTACTTTATTTTCCTCATAAAGTATAAAGCACGTTCACCCGAAATAATGTACAATACTTTATTATAAAGTACGGATGGCAACCCTAGTTTCTAGACTTTTAATCAGGTGTTGGAGACTATTGCTACATAAAATGGCAACTAATAAATCTGGGCAATGGCACGGTTGTTTGATGGGTTTATTATCTATATGTCGGAGCGTCAAGAAAATAAATCATTGGATTGCAATTTATTTCTGTAATTGGAGTTGAATAAAGCTATTATATATATTATATACATCTATTGGTTTGTTTCGGAACGTCAAGCGTAAGCTTGAGTGAGGTCGCCATAGAGCCGATGTGTCAGTTGGAGTGACAGTTATAACTGTCAGTGTCATATTAACGTTGTAAGCGTCGCCGGAGACTCGTGCGCGGACACATTCGGGTGACGAACTCGCTGCGTTATGGATCAAATCAGAGATAATCACAGTCAACCTTTATTGTTTTATTTCTCTTGTATTTGCCTATCATTAGTATATCACCTGGTCCAGACATGGCTTATCCCATCATCCTACAGCAGGGAGCTGCACTCTTGGTTCCGCATTTGTGCAGATTATATAGAGCCTGCATAGCATTTGGATATATTCCAAAGATATGGAGGCGTGTTAAAGTCATCTACATACCGAAACCGGGCAAAGCAGACTACGAAGAAGTCAAGGCATACAGACTTATCAGTCTTGAGTCGTTCTTCCTGAAAGCCCTGGAGAAGTTAGTAGATAGACATGTCAGGGAGGGAGCGTTATGGAAATTCCCCCTCCACAGGCTACAATGTGCCTACCAGTCGGGAAAATCCACTGAGACGGCACTACATTTTGTGGTAAATAAGGCAGAACATGCATTAGATAACCGGGAAGTATGCATTGCTGCATTCCTGGATATTGAAGGAGCCTTCGATCGGACCACCTTTGATGCCATTAGTGTGGCATCGGCAAATCATGGCATACAGCCAACCATTTGCAGGTGGATCGATTGTATGCTCAGGGGTAGAATCATAAGGTCTGAGTTGTTAGGAGATGAAATGTATGCTACGACAACCAAGGGCTGCCCTCAGGGTGGAGTACTCTCACCACTCTTATGGTGCTTGGTAGTCAATTCACTCCTAGAACAACTCAACAAAGGTCCGTACTTAACGGTCGGATATGCGGATGACTTGGTGATACTCGTAAATGGAAAGTTTCCGAGTAAGGTATCTAGTCTTATGCAGAAGGCCCTGATTATGGTTGAAAAATGGTGCAGCAGCAATCATTTATCGATCAACCCAGGGAAAACTACTGTCGTGCCGTTTACTAGGAAGAGGGATCTCACGGAGTTAGGAACTCTTTCCATGTATGGTACGCAGTTACAATGGTCCACGGAGGTGAAGTATCTAGGCATGACCTTAGATAGCAAACTAACGTGGAAACCTCATGTAGACAAAGTCATAGTAAAGGCCCAGCGGGTCTTTGGCATGATTCGATCTACTTATGGGAAGACCTGGGGGCTAAAGCCCAAGGTCATCAAGTGGCTATACATGATGATGATAAGACCCGTACTCACGTATGGAAGCATTGTCTGGTGGCCAAGAACCAAACTAGCTACATGGAGGAACGCGCTGTCGCGCATGCAGGAACGCCCCTGTTATAGCCATGCGGCTATAACAGGGGCGTTTTCCGATCACGCCAACGGCAGCGTTAGAGGTCCTGCTGGATCTAACGCCGTCACACATTGTTGTCGAGTCAGAGGCGATAAAGGCGCTACATAGGCTATCTGTGCATGGGCTGTGGAGCGTCAATATGCCGGTAACTCGATACACAAAATTGGAGATCTCAAAGGATCTCAAAAGGATTATGAGCATGGGATGCGACAAAATGCAACCATTGCACATATTCAAAAATAATTGTAAGATAAAGGTCCCCACGAGGGACGAATGGAGACAAGGTTTACAATCCCCTGACAAGGGTTGTCTCAAATGGTACACTGATGGTTCCAAAATGGAAACAGGATCGGGCGCTGGAATCTATGCCAACGACTGTAAGGTGAGCCAAAGCATGGGCAAATATGCAACGGTCTTCCAAGCGGAAACCTATGCTATAATTGCCTGTGCTCAGGAGAATATCATCAACAGTGATGTCACTGACAGGACTGTGTATATTCTCAGTGACAGTCAAGCTGCTCTCAAGGCTCTGGACTCGTGTAGGGTGGACTCCAGACTGGTCCTGAACTGTGTTAAGCTCCTTAACAAACTAGGCAGGAAGAACACGGACTGGTGTGGGTTCCGGGGCATGCAGGAGTGCAGGGCAATGAGGAAGCTGATGAATTAGCCAGAAGGGACTCGGAGCAACTGTTTGTGGGCCCCGAGCCATTCGTGGGACTTTCTGAGAGCACCGTAAAGGCAGCTTTGAATGCACACGGCAATGAAAAACACAGGCTAGAGTGGATGGCCCTTAGGGGTCTGGAACACTCCAAGAAATTCATTGCAAACGGAGCCACAGGCTTCACCCGGAGGTTCTGCGGGTATAGCAAGAGCCAACTGCGCCTGCTCACAGGAGCGTTCACTGGCCATTTTGGCACCAAAAACTTCCTGTGCAGATTGAGATTGACACACGATTCGATCTGCAGAGCCTGTGGTGAACAGGACGAGTCCATATCGCACCTACTGTGTGAATGCGACGCCTTGGCTGGACTTAGGATGGGTCTGATGGGATTGGCATATCCAAACCCTGAAGACTTCAGGCTTCTCCCTCTGAATTGTACACTGCAGCTAATGCAGTGCATTCATAAGGAGATAGCTAAGGGATGAATCTTGGGGCTGACACAAAAGATCCCACTGGGTCGAAGTGTCGCCCAGACTGGCCCCCACACACAAGATAAGATCATTAGTATACATACGAAGTACAATAATACCATGCCTATATTTTGTTGCTTCATCATGTCAAAGCGAGTCGGCCGTCCTCGGTCCTACTCTCCTACATATATATTAATACATAAAGTAAAAACTTGTGCCCCTTTTTAAGAAAATTGCGCAGACGGAGGAGTATAAATAAATAAAATAAAATAAAAATCATTTATTACCAAAAGAACATACAATTTGTTGGTATCCAACGGCCCCACACTAGGCAAAGCCTGTCCTGTGGGTGCCTGTTTCGATTCACAATGCCCGGTTTTAATATAAGTAGCTCGGTCGACATTTCATACATTTTACACTTCTGGGTAACATTTCATATTATTTAAAAACAAAATATTACTGTGATCAAATGATTTACACATAGGACAAAAATGAAAAATAAAAATTTACAAGATGAATACAAAATAAAAGGACTGGGTATCTTATAATAAGTGTTTAAGAATTAGGTACTATATGATAATAAATACATTATATGCAGTGAATATATATGTGTATGTATATGTATGTAGGTAAATATATTTGTGGGTGTGTGTATTCGTATGTAAGTGTTTATATGTATAATAATATAAAAATAAAATAAAATAAAATATCAGCATAAATGAATCAAAAGTCTTTCAGTAGCATCATATGACAATGATAGTAGCCACCTCATGATTTTGAGCTTTGCTTCCGTAATCGAGCATCGTTTGATGTCACAGTAGTTTACTACTTTATTATATAAGTAGCGCTCTATAAAAGGACTGAAGCGCCTTGCGAATGACGTTTTGACTAAAGGTACATCAATTCGAAATACCCGTCGTTTCAGAAGTTTTGGATACGTAACGGACTTCATAACTATGGGATGTAGATTGACGCATGAAATTAATATAAATAGTTGGCGTACGTTAAGCAGCTTACAATCGTTGTAAAGATCTTTCGTGGCGTATCTAAAAGGCTTTTTGAGCATAGTTTTAAGAACAGATCTTTGTGCTATTTCTATCTGTATCATGAAAGATTTTCCAGCGCTTCCCCAGGAACTGATACAGTATGTTATTATTGACTGGCATAACGCAAAGTATATTATTTTCAAAATATTTACTGGAGTTGATGATCGAAGTAGTCTTATAATATTTGCCGTTTTACGAACTCGATTTGACAAGAAGGAAATATGTGCCCTAAAGTTAAGATTTTGGTCTATCATTATACCTAAATACTTAATAGTTTGAGCTTTATTTAAGTTTCGACAGTCACAGAATTCCCCTGTCAGACACTTATGCAGTTTAATACTGAGCGTGGCGTTTGGGGCTGAGGCAGCAGTCTTATGGAAACAGATATAATGTGTTTTGTCGGCATTCAGAGTCAACAAGTTATTCTGAAGCCAGTTCACTATTTGCTTCATCCCTAGTTCAGCGTTGTGAAAGGCCTCCTTCCATGATGAACCATTGTAAATTATTACTGTGTCGTCTGCATAACAAATGATATCTTTATGAATGCCAACATGCATGTCATTCATGTAAATTACAAATAAAGTAGGCCCAAGGATACTGCCTTGCGGGACGCCAAAAGTTGTTGTGTGTAGGCCGCTGTCATAGTTATTTAATCTAACAGATTGAGTTCTTTCCAAGAGATAACTTTTGAACCATTCCAGTGCTATTCCTCTGATACCAAATTGCTTATCTAGCTTTTGCAATAGTATGGGAATCGACACGGTGTCAAAAGCTTTCGCTAAATCTAAGAATACACCTATACTGCACCTATTTCTATCAAGAAATCCTGCGACTGTGGAGGTAAGTAAATGGACAGCTTCATCTGTGGATTTTCCTCTTCTAAACCCAAACTGCCTATCGGAGATAAGGTTATTGATTGCAATATATTTTGTCAGCCTGTTGTTAACAATTTTCTCTAGCAGTTTCGAAAAAGTAGTCAGAAGTGAGATGGGGCGATAACTATTAATCGAGTCGGTAGGGCCACCTTTATATATAGGAGTGACAGAGGCTCGTTTCCATTCCTTAGGAAAAATACCTAAAGCTAGACTCTGATTATATATTTCAGTGAGTGGTGGTATAATGCTGTCTTTTATTTGTTTCAGAAGAACATTTGTCAAACCGTCAACACCTGGTGCTTTATCATTTCGTAAAGAAAGTATAAGACTCTCCACCTCAGATACATCAGTAGGCTCCAGAAAGAAAGAGTGTGTTAATAGGTTATTGGTAACACTAGCTGCGAGGGTTTCTTCACTCTGTTGTAAATTCTGTAATATGTTGTTCGCCAGTTTTTGACCTACCGTTGAAAAATATGTATTGCAAATGTCTAATGAATTTTTGGGGCCTGAACTACCGTGGAGTGTTAAAAGTTCTGTAGGTTCTTTTTTGTTTTGGGAGAGGTGGCAAACACTTTTAATTGCCTTCCACATTGTTTTTGGGTTATTTGTATTACTAGTTATTGTTTTGTTTTCATACTCATTCTTCAATTTACGTATTAGGTTATTGCAGTAGTTTCTGTAACGAGTATAAATTGTACGTTTAAGTTGATCGTTAGGCGAGCTTCGTGATTTTAAATGCAGCCGATCTTTGTGCTGTATACAGCGTATTAGACCAGGTGTGATCCAGGGTTTGATACTGAATTTCGTGTGGCTTATTTTTACTTTGTGCGAGTGATTATTGATTATCTCCTGTAGTCTATTACAGAAGCCATGTACAACTTCATTAATATCAGAGTTTGCTAGAATTGGCGCCCAGTCCTCACTCGACAAGACATCGTTAATAGCCTTAATGTCCCGTTTAACGATAAACCGATCCAGATGCCTATTTGTCTGTTTATTTATAGATAGGCCTAAAATTACTAGATCATGATCAGTTATGTCCGAACTACATATTAAACCTACCACGTTTTTAACGGTGTTTATAAATATGTGATCGAGGCATGCATCCCCTCTAGTTGGTTTTGTTATCGCCGGGAAGAGGCCATGTTCTGCTGTTAGACACATATACTCAATATCCTGGCTACTGCCACTCGCTAGTAGGTTAATGTTCATATCACCTGTAAGTACCAGTGTCTTTGATTTGTTTGAACATTCACTAAGCACGCAATCAAGGGAACTAAGGAAGTTACTAAGATTTTTAAATGACGGTGGGCGATATATTCCCAGAATCGTAATTGAATTAAGCAGATCTAGCCGCAAGCAATTTGCATCAGTAATACAGGGTTCGGAAACGCTAGCATTCAGGCAATCTTTCACGTAAACCACCACACCACTGTTTTGGTTAATAGTTTTTGCTGTACTATAACTAGTATACGACTGTATGCAAGGTAATACTGTAGACTCGTCAAGCCAACATTCGGTCAAGATTATAACATCAAATGCTATAGGGAATCTATATAGCGTCAGCTGGAAGTAATCAAAATTTTTGTTTAGGCTCCTTATGTTATAAGTTAATATTCTAAAATTGTAATTGTAAGTTTGTGCAATTGCCATTTGATATTCTTCAGGCGCTTGGATTTTGTAACAATTTATACCTAATGAATCTATCTCGTCGGCTATGTTATGATCAATCATGGCAGTGTAAAAATATTTTTAAGATCAATACCACTACATGCAAGTTAAACTCCCACGACGAGTAGAAGTGAATATCTGCATTAGTATGATTTATCGATACTAAAAAACGTCGGAGCATACGATTATTGTTTGCTATATCGAAATAGTTGAAAGGTATAATAGCCTTTAGGATGCTTAAATGATGAGTTGTCGAATCTTGAAACGTGTGCTCAGAAGTCAATTGAAGTATAATTCGATTGCATTGCAACATTAGTTTTGTATAAAGGTTTATACTGATATATATAAAAGCATGCAATCTATAAAATTTAACTTTTTGAGTTAATCGTTTAAAGATTGTACATGCTGTGTGGAAATTTGTAAGTAGTGTGTATTTACGTGAATAAAATATATACAATATTACAGCATAAATATAATGTAAATATAGCGAATACAATATATATAATAAAATAGTATATTTGTAGCGATGTATTAATTTTAAATACCAGTTATAAAAGCCATTACGTAGTAGGAGTTCGGGTCCGGCCGATGTATTATTAGGTAGTAGGGTTGAATATGCGTGTGAGATCTTCTGTAGTGCGAATAAGCATAGCCGATTTTCCTTCTCGTTGCTTGACATAGATACTGCCGCGATTACACCAGCAAAAAGTGTACCCGAATTCTTTGCATTTTGTTCTTGCATCTCGAAAAAGCAACCTGTTTGCCTTTGTCAAGCGTTCATTATAATAGACCTTCGTTGATGTACCAGGCACTTCCAAATCGACACTGGTGATGTTTTTCCTCGAGCGTGAAGCTTTTATTATTTGGTCCCTCTTACTACGCCGTATAAGGCGCACCACAATAGGTCTTGAAAACTTTTTATTACGGTCAGCTGATAGCGCAGATATAACTCGGGGGCCCACCCTTGCTACCCAGTCAATGTCGTTGTCCTCCAGATCGACACCCACCTTTCGAGCAGCTAGCAGAGCAATGTGATGTAAACTTTCATTCTCGTGCTCGGGAATTCCTGCTAGTTCCAGTTCATTTCCTAATATATATTGTGCTTGCGTATTGGTTTCCAGTTGCAGTTCAGCCATTTTTAATTCAAGTGACTTTATGTCTTGATCACGGTTTTCCAGGCGCTTTATACGGACATCATTTATGGCTATGGATGACCCCAGTTCTTCCAGCTTGGCTTGGCAGGAACTCAACGACGTTGTAGTTTGTTCCAGTTGGTTTTTAAGGGAGGATATTTCACGAGTAAGTAGGCGCACTTCTTCCACCAGCTGTTTTACCTCGGAGGAGACATTGGCATCTGATTTTATGTCTGTCTTTTTCCTTTTAGTGACATTATCCTCTGTAGGGCGAATTGGTGTTGAACTGTTATCCCCGCCCTTTCTTTGGGATGCACAACAATCTGGACATTTCCAACTCTTTTTCTTGTCAGTGGACAGCGTAGACGGATTAATGCATAGTGGGCAAAAGCTTTTTTCACAGTTAGCAGATGAACAGCTGAGGTAGTTTGTGTCTTTCGAGTTTTTAAAACACCCAAAGCATTTCATTTTGATGTTTTATTTAAGATTTTAATAGAATTTGAAATAGTAATAAAAAAAAATGAAATAAAAATATATATATATATATATTTGGTGGGAGATTCGAACTTGGGACTTTGGTGTGTAGTGCAACTAGCCTCTTCGACGATAGGAGTGTTCAAAAAGTTAACTCGACGGCGGGAATCGATCCTGAGGCAAGTGGCGTATAGACCCGTCACAGTTCACGCTCCACTAAATGTCACTAAGTGAAACTTTCTAAATAGGTAACTCTATGATACAATTGTCTTATCTAAATAAAGTAGTTGAGTTTTTTATTTTTGCAGACTTTGACCTTCACTATTGTCTTCAATGTCAATGATACGCACAACAACACTTAAAACGGAAATTTTTAAACAGTTTTTAGTTAATAACTTCTTTATTTGTTTATATACCGACCTCGTTTTACTACTGAAACGTCAGTTATTGATTGCACGATCACTGATATAAGTTTTAAAACGCGGGACTTAGATTAAAACAACTTTTCGCAAAATAATTGTCGGAGTGTACAGCAAAGCTTTTGCTTTCACAGATAATGCGATCTAACTCCGTATGTTTGTGTGATATACCTACTAGGTAATAGTTGTTCTGTGTAGGGGTATTCTTTGTGTCCGTTGTTTGAATGTTTGTAAACTCTTCTGCGACATAGGAATTATTTGTAGAGCTAGAATTGTCTTTTTATATATACACTAGCTTCTGTCCCCGGCTCCGCCCGCGTGGGTGTCTTTTATTTTTGTAATTTATAGTCCAGAAATGAGCTAATTCCATATAAACTTCACCCCCTTAGGGGTGGAATTTCAAAAAATCCTTTCTTAGTACACCCCTACAAATTAAAACACACATGCTCTCCAAATTTCAAGTTCCTACGACCAGCGGTTTAGGCTGTGCGTTGTCTCTAAGTCAGTCAGTCAGGTCATCTTCCTTTATATATATAGATTATTATATACATGAATAAAATAAGTTGCTTACATGACATCACCGGTCTTAGTAGTCTGCCTAATGCTATGGTGTTCTGGATTCCGAATCTAAAACAGATTTAAATAATTATTAATTACTAGATTTTGCCCGCAGCTTCGCTTGCCTTAATGTTTGTTATGTCAATAAATCTCTAATCCAGAAAAAGTTCTGTTCTTAGGAACTGGACACAAACTTTTTTTTTCTGGATGACTGGTAACCTATGTCCTTTTCTGTTTCCCTGACAATGTGTATGCGAAATTTTATGATGAGCAATCGAGAAGTTAAGACGTGAAAAAAACTCACAGTCCTGTTTATAATATTAGTTAGAAAGTCAGGAATTCTAAGTGATTAGGCTTTTTCCTATAAATGTGTAATAGTCTTGCTACCGTCTGGATTCCAGTCAGGCGGTGGTCAGAGATTCCGGCCACCGAATTTGATTGTTTTGCAAATATTGCTCGATTCTAACGATCAGCGTGGTTGCTTTTAATTTCTTAGTCCGACATTTTCGGACAAATTCGGACATTCAAAAGGTCTAATGAGAAATATGATGTCTGATAGTGATACAGTACATTTCTCATTAGATATAGTAGCTCTTTTAGTTCTACGATATTATATGTTTTATATATTACAATAGTTTTGTTTTATATCTATACTAATATCTATTATAAAACACTTTAACTGCTTCTTCTTCTTCTTTCACTTTAACAGATTGACTGCCTCAGTGGCGCAGCGGTAGTGAATGCGACTGCTGTGCATGAGGACTCGAGTTCGAATCCCGGGTCGGGCCAAGAAAAATTATTGGGTTTTTCTGTTAAAAAATCTCAATAGCAGCCCGGAGTTAGGAAGTTGGCGGTGTTAGACACCTCCATGCCTCGGAAAGCACGTAAAGTCGTTGGTCCTGCGCCTAATCTCTCTCCGGTCGTGTCGGATTATACGTCCCATCGGATCATGAGCATGAGGGAACAGAGAGTGCACTTGTGTTTGCGCACATGCTTGTGCACTATAATATCTCCTGCGCAGATAGCCAGGCACCGTTAAGATTGGCCGCCGTGACCGAAATTCGGTTTGGAGGACTTTATTATAAAGAGATAATGTGAGTGTTGTATGTATGTGAAGGGTAATTAATCTCCGCAATCACTGCACTTATTTGGAAAATTCTTTCAGTTTTTAAAGGTTAACATTGACCTTTGTTAAACTTTTTATGAATAAAAAATCCTAATTGTTTCCTGTTATTTTTTTTATTAATACTGCTATAAAAATAACATTCTATGTATATTTGAGAGACAGCAAGCAGTTTAAAAGTTTGTATCGACTTAAGTTCATTGTCAGCTTGTGACCACGGCCGGTGTAACCTGGTCGAAACGTCAAGCCTAAAAAAGGTAAACATTATGCATGATCGCGTTAATACCCGTTACATGTTATATATGTCACAGATTCAAACGGATTGATATCCACGTGTGCACTATTAACGTCCGACATCTTGATTTTTTATAACAGTCTGTGCGCACACCCGGCTCAGGCGACGTTCCGAGAGCAACTGAGTCTCTACTAACGAACGAACGCACTACTGACAGTTAGATTGACATTTGCACAGTGTTGCCATACGAATTAATGAAATGATATAATCAAATAACTAGGGACAACACTGTCGTGAATTTTATTACCTCTAACATATATATATCATGCAACGCAAAAGATTAAAAGTTATGATTGTACATTATTTTAGAAAGTACGAATCGCTTATGTTATTTTTTAGTTTCGTCGTAGTATATAAGCAGCGATAGCTTAGTACGAGTACCGTTGGACTGCCAGGCAAAAGACGGCGAGTGCGATCCCGAAGCGCGCGTCTCTGATTTATGTATATGCGTATTAAATAGGTAGTTAATTATCGCTCGCTTTAACGGTGAAGGAAAATATCCTAAGGAAACCTATATCTGGGACTTCTCCATTATGTTCTCGAAGATATGTGAAGTCTGCCAATCCGCACTGGGCTGGCATGGTGGACTAAAGCCTAACCCTTCTCACACTGAAAGGAGACCTGTGCCCAACAGTGGGACAATTTAATACAGGGTTCATATTATTATCAATAGATCCACAATACGGCCTTATCTTATGACCACATCTTATTGTTACACGCTGTATACATTATGTTAAGTCATACTTGACAAATTCCGGGTGAGGTGTGATCTTCACAATAGGTATCTCGAGGTATGAGCGCGTGCATTTGACGCCGTCCCTGATCTGAGCCACCTTCAGACCGCACTCCGATTCTTCGCGTTCGTATTCACCAAATATGACATTTCCACTGCAATGAATAAAATACAATGAAATTTCTTGTACCGACTTATAGTATGACATTACAATAACCAATTGTACGACGTAGATTCTGAGACTTAAAAGTACTTAATAATACCTAGGTACTACTAATTCTAAGCCTCAGATTCTACGTCGGCAAATATAATAATAGTGTATCCGACATGCAAAACCTCTTATTTATTTTTATAAAAATTAGGAACTTCTCATCTAAAAAATACAAGGATATTTTTTTTTTGTGTGCTAGTTGTTTGCCTCAGACAAACTATGACAAATGGCCTTTATAATTTTACGCGGACTGTGGGTGAGTGCAGAAGGCTCCCATCCAGTTGAGCGTGGGGCCGGAGACGCCGTCCGTATATAGGCTTGAACGGTTCAAGCCAAATTCGACCTTCGGCCCTACATTTACAGCGCAACGTTAGTGAACTGCGGGTGACATAAAGGCCGACAAACTTATTATTTGCGGTTGGTACAGTAATCGTGTCTAGGGATTGAACCGCAAAATTAAGTTTGTTTTTTATTGTATATACTTTTCCGGGATAAAAAGTACCCAGTGTGGTGCCCAGCATATTAAAGTATAATATAATAATACGAAGTTTCATCGTAATTGAACTGGTAGTTTTTGCGTGATGCTTGAACAAACAGAAAGACGGACAGACAAAAAATTTTTTAACCGCATTATTGGTTTCGGTTTCGATCTAGTAACACCCCCCCCCTGCTATTTATTTTTTTAATATTTTCAATGTACAGAATTTAGATTTATTATATTATGTATAGATTATTTATTACCAATGCAGTTCTGTGACTGCGTGGATGCCCCAGCGTGCAAACGGTCGCCTCACCGAAACTGCCACTGAGCTTTGTGGATTCAAATCCAACACGGAACCAAACGTCATGTGATCCATTCGAACAACCAGAAGCCGAAAGAACAGCCAGACTCAGAACAATAGTTGTTTCGAGATTGGGTGTTCTTTCGTCTTCTGGATGTTCTTTGTGTCTTGTTCTTATATTTGTGAAGTCCCCCGCAACACAAGATCCCTGTAATTAAACTTGAATTGATTCATAAAGTAACACGAAGACTTTGTCAGGTACTAGGATAACATAAAACACGTACAGTTTGAATGTTTTCGGTATGTGTAACAGGTCCACGGCGGTGCCGAGCACGAACTGCTTCTGAACGAGGACCACTCGCGGGGCCTTGGCTTTGTGCAATTGCTCCGTTGCCACTGGAAACGTCAATTATTATTTTTATGATATTTTCGATTTTTTACATTATTTTACACACAAGAGCAAATAGCAAGCCAAATAAACCTTTTTGTGCAAACAGTTTCAGAATTGGTTACAAAATAAGGGAGTAATTATGAACATCTATGGCAATCGTTATTGGGACAGTGTCGACACAAAAGATCCCACTGGGTCGAAGTGTCACCGGTCTGCACTGACTGGCTCCCACAAAAGATAAGATAAGAGAGTAATTAATATTTTAAATTTGGGTATAAACAGTGGGATCGTAGTGAGCATATCACGCTATCTCCATCGGACAGATGGGTTTAAATAGGCATGTATCGTGCATCTTTTTGCTGTCATTTGACATAGATAGGTGACTATTACTACCAGATTTGAAACGCTTGTATCTTGTTCATTATTAAAATTATTAGTAATTAAGACTTATGCTAATGTAAGAAATTGACTTAAATTATGAATATTGTGAATGTAATTTGTTTTACAATTTTTACATGTGTACATTCTAATTTCTGTAATAGGCAGCGATAGCCTATAGGGAGACCTTTGGACTTCCTCGCAGTTCCTGTTAGCTGTTAAGCCATATGTATTCCATATAACTTAACGCCTTCTAAGTTAGTGTACGGCAGTAGAACTGAGCTACAATGATATACATCTCTTCAGGTAACCCTGAATAATATAATAAAAACAATATTATGACAGTTGGTTTGTACCAAAGCAATAAAAAAAAGATTTTCAATCCTTTTTTATCCCGACCCGGTTTTCGAACTTGAGACCACATAACTCGCAAGCGTATACACCCCTGAGGCAAATCATGAATCAGACAGCACCACTTACCGTGTACATAGTGAACGAAGCCCAGCCATGGGAATGTATATTCTTTAAGAAACCCATCTGCCAGTTTTAAATCGTAGGTGTCGTGACAGAGAGAGAAATCACGCATTTGACCCACCATTTGCTGAACACATACTGTAAACAAAAAAAAGAAAATTGGGGCTGTCTTTGGAGACTGCCGATAGAAGTGAAAACTTCAATCCTTGATCATAAACACTTCTTTATAAACCAAAAATAATTCAAAAACGCAGTCGAAGTGCGTAACCATGGTTACATATATCAAAAAGCAACATGGCGCGTAACCGAAAAAAGTGACGATTTTTTTACACTGCTACAAAATTTCTCCCATACGTCGATAAAGAAGTTTTCACTTCAATAATATATTTTACAGTGTTGAACATTTGCACAATAGGTTAAAATAAGTAAACCTAATTAAGTACTTATCCAATATTTTTTATCTAAAAGATGGACTTTTAGATAAGCAAAAAATACCTATACGAAACCTATTTTTTTACAAAACAATAAAAATTGGCTAAGATATAACGCATTAAAGTTCTGGAGTGTGGGCTGTGACGTTACTGTTTTATAAAATTTGTACCGACAAGTGACGTAACACGACATTTAAATGAGTTGTGTCTTTGTTGTTCATAGTTTATGAGACAAAAGAAAAATACGCAATATTCTATAACATATAATATTGTCTTATGTTGACGCGAATGTTATACCTACATCGAAATTAAACAAACTTTATACGGATTTTATCGCGTTGGACTGCCACGCAGAGGTCTCGAGTTCGAACCCAAGGCGCGCATCTCTGACTTTTCGAAGTTATATGTGTATTAAATAGTTAATTATCGCTTGCTTTATCAGTGAAGGAAAACATCGTGAGGAAAACTGCATGTCTGAGAGTTCTCCATAATGTTCTCGAAGATTTGTGAAGTCTGCCAACCCGCACTAGGCCAGCGTGGTGGACTATGGCCTAACCCTTCTCATAGTGAGAAGAGGCCCGTGCCCAGCAGTGGGACAGTTTAATACAGGGCTGATATTATTATTATTTAATATTGTCTTCTGTTTACGCGAATGTTATTCATTGAAATTAAACTACTATATACGGATTTTATCGCGTTGTTTATTTGACACTTTATTACAAAATTTTGAAAAACTGTTACACTACTATAATACTATTAAACTTTACTATTTTTTAAGCTAATTAAATTATTGAAACTATTAAAACTATTTATACTATTACTATACTATTATACTGTTGATATTTATGTTTACACTTTCCCCGACGTTTCGGTTGCTTTTCAGCAGCCATGGTCACGGGGAGACTAAGATGGTAGTTGTCTCAATGTTCCAGTGTAGTTATTTCAAAATACCCGAACATAATTTAATCATGGGTGTTTCTATTTACGCAGAATGAGCTCAAAGTATCATGAAGTCTAGCTGTGGTTTGCTTCTTCTTGGGTTTGACTATTCGAATTACTGGATCCCAAGCTGGTGGTACATTCCAACCATCTTCTCTATTGAAATTAGGATGTTTCTTGATTTCAATAGCCTCGCGAAGCATCCTTGGTAGGAATCGGTGTTCTTTAGCGAGCATCTGTGGTTTGTCAAATCTCAGGTAGTGGTTGGTCCCCTGTTGCACATGTTCACACACAGCAGACTTCAACGAGCGTTGGTGTTTTACATCAGCTATGTGTTCTTTTATGCGGGTGCCTATGCTTCTCTTGGTTTGACCAATGTATGAGAGTCCGCAGTCACAATCTATTTTATAGACCCCTGCATCTTGTAAAGGTAGTTGGCACTTGACGGATGGTAATCTATACCCCTGACAACGTGTATGCAAAATTTCATGTTGATCGGTTGAGTAGTTAAGGCGTGAAAGCGTAACAAACAAACAAACTCATTTTTGCATTTATAATATTAGTTAGGATTTTTCTTCTAATACGTGTTTAATACCTATTTTTCGTTAATATGAAACACGGACAAAATACTTTTTCTTAGTCATCATCATGCCTATTATACAGCCCATTTTTAGGGCTCCGTATCCGAAGCACAGATAATATAATACTATACTAGTACCCGAAGGATGCCAACGGGACCCTATTACTAAGTCTCCGCTGTCCGTCCGTCTGTCTGTCAGCGGACTGTATTTCATGAACCGTATTAAGTTTAGTTACAATTTCACAGAGACAGATTTTCAATAATAAAAATGTATACATAGTGTTATATCTTGTAGAATGATATGGAACTCTTTGTGTACGAATCCGACTAGGAGTACTCCTGTAGGACTTTATACGATATCTAATAAAAAGAGATGACAAAAAAATTAAGATAAAACAGAGATCCCTATGTATTGTCTCTAGTTACTGGTAGATATTTAGATACCTATGTGTTGGCATGGCATTTCAATAGGCGAACCCGTAGCTAGAAAAAAGTCACAGGTGTAAGTAAGGCGTCCCCCACATTAGGCGTGCGCGTTCCTCGGGCGTGTGAGCGACGCTGGCACCGCGCGCGCGCCTCGCGTGCGCTGCGTAAGCGTCCTGTGACTCATGTGTTGCCGCCGTGTGACGTGTGTGCAGCTAGCGCGCAGCGGGCGGCGGGGATAGCGGGTGAAGGGTAAGAACGCGACGCGAGCGCTGCGTGCGCGCCGCGTGCACCACTGTTGCCAATTTAGCGAGTTTGTCGCTAGAAATGACGACTTTCGTGTATGTCTTAGCGACAAAAAATAAAATTTGTCGCTAAAAATTTTTTAGCTACTTATCTGGCGACTTTTGGGGTACAAATGAAAACAATTTTAGGGCATATAATAAATACATTTTTGTTAATTTGACACAGAATTATACAATGCGAAGAGATATATATGGAAAAATTATAAAACTTCCATCCGGTTTTCGGCAGAGAAAGACTAAAAAAAAAAGGTCAGCCCGCCTATTGTAGAGAGTACACAGGTAGACGGGCTGACCTTTTTTTAGTAATTCACTACCTGACAGTCGAAAAACCAAACCAGAATCAGTTTTAGCGACTTTCTGGCGACTTTTGATATTGAATCTAGCGACTCGACTTTATAAGAGTTGGCAACACTGGCGTGCACTCTCGGCAGACGCCGCAGGGCAGTAACGCCAGCAAGACGCGACGCACGCGCAGCGCGCTCGCGCCGCGCGCGCAGCGCCCTCGCTACTCACACGCCCGAGGAACGCGCACGCCAAATGTGCGGTCAGCCTAAGGTAAGTTGAAAATGGTTCAAACTTTAGACTCATACACTAATTTCAGTAGGTATGTCTTAAAGCTTCAGGCATGTAGGTATTACACCTACGTTTCTTCAACTATGGTTTAGGTACACGCACGGCAATAGGATCACACCTATCGCCGAACGTCCACATTTTCCGGCTGCGAAACATCACTATGAGGTAAACAGAAAATCTAATGACACTTTGTACCTACGACCCGGCAATCAAAACTAGAATCTCATGATAGCACGCAAACTTTAGTTTAGAAACGGGACCAACGAGGTAGACAAAAATCAAAACTTAAAACAAAACAAAAATCCATAAAAAATTTGTCTCACAAAAGTTACAAATTATATTACCTACTAGCTGTTACCTGCGACTTCGTCCGCGTAGATTTTAACTAAAAATTGTTTGTCTCCGCGGAACCCTATTTTTTTTTCTAAAACCAATGTAGCCTAAGTTACTCCTTATAACATCAGCTATCTGCCAGTGAAAGTCCCGTCAAAATCGGTTCAGCCGTTTCGGAGATTAGCCGGAACAAACAGACAGATAGACAGACAAAAATTTTAAAAATAGATGTTTTCGTATAGTTACCTTATATACTTTCATATGCATTAGGTAAAAAGTTGTTATTTTGACATTACAAACAGACACTTCAATTTTATTTATTTGTATAGATTAGGGTCAGCGCCGACGGACGGAGTGGCGGCGAAGAGACTAATTCAGTAACAATTTAAATTCAACCTAAAGCGCTTCAGAATATGACTGTATTTGGTACAACGAAATAAAATTACGGCTAGCAACTCAAGCGCGTTCATTTTATTTCGTTGTACCAAATACAATCGTATTCTGAAACACTTTAGGTTGAATTTAAATTGTTACTGAATTAGTCTCTTCGCCGCCACTCCGTCCATCGGCGCTGACCCTTAGTCGCCCTGTTGTGCTAGTAAGCTTGTGTCAGAAACTCACGTCGGTAGTGTTAAGGTAGCTATCGAACCCATAATCTTTCAATCGCAAGTCCAATGCCTTATCCATTGGTCTACTACCGCGACAAATTAAACAAACTTATAAATAACTAGTGACCCGCCCCGGTTTCGCACATGTAGGTACCTAGTATTAAACCTTAACAAATTATACACTTAAACCTTCTTCATGAATCACTCTGTCTATTAGTGATAACCTGATAACCGCATGCAAATCCATTTAGTAGTTTTTGAGTTTATCGCGAACAGAAACGGCGGGGCTTTGTTTTATAATATGTAATGACTAGATTGCCCGCGATAGAGTTCCCGCGGTTTCACCTGCGTTTATCGTTATTGCGCCGTCGCCGTGGGTCGTAGCTTGATGTCATATAGCCTATAGCCTTCCTCGATAAATAGGCTATCCAACACTACAAAAATTTTTCAAATCGAACCTGTAGGTAGTCCTAAGATTAGCGCGTTCAAACAAACAAACAAACTCTTCAGCTTTATAATATTAGTATAGATAGTGATAAAGTAAAATGTGTACTAACTTGTAATATATACAATAACGGTAGTCCGAACGTCCATTGCACTGAGAATCGACACTTGTACTAAAACTGCAACAATAATATATCCGTTCGGAAGTAGAATGTTCTGACACATTAATGTTTAAACTTATTAGTATAAACTGAACGTAAATGTTTATTTACACACTATTGTTCCTAGTCATAATGTAGTGTATAATTTGTGTTTGTGAAAACATCTAAATAACAATAAACAACAAAAAAATGTTGAGCAACAGAATATTTTTTGAATACCGACTAAACCTACCACGGTGTTCCTCGACAAACCACTATCGGCGGGGCCGCGCGAATCACTTTCACATGCGGTCGCGACCCCGCCGAGGTTACGGCTCGCCGTATGATACGGCAGGCCACTACACGAAAAGACCTACCCACTGGTCACAACTACAAAAAAGCCCTACTGTCCCCCCCCCTAGAGGGGAGACGGACACGACAAGAGGCACGCGTGGGAACACGCACGCCGCCTCTCGGACCTGGTGCTGAACGGATGGCGGGCAGGCCCACAAACCCCGCCACCCCCAGGTCAAACCTCAGGGTGGCTGGAGGTCGTCCCGCGCCCTCCGGCGCCCGGAGCCTGCAGCATCCAGAACAACTATCCTAACCTAACAACTTTTTTTTTTTTTTTTTAACGTATAAAAGATTACTTAGAAAATTTATTAAATCTATTCTAATATTATAAAGCTAAAGAGTTTGTTTGTTTGTTTGGTTGAACGCGCTAATCTCAGGAACTACTGGTTCAAATTGAAAAATACTTTTTTTGTTGTATAGCCTGTTTATCGTGCCAGGCTATAATAATTATAACGCTACGAACAATACGAGCAGCGCTTCAATGAAAAATGTTACAAAAACGAGGAAAATTCTCTTATGTGAAGGAGATGAAGTTGCGCGGGTCAGTTATCTATACTAATATTATAAAGCAGAAGAGTTTGTTTGTTTGTTTGAACTCGCTAATCTCAGGAATTACTAGTTCGAATTGGAAAATTCTTTTAGTGTTGGATAGCCTATTTATTCAGGAAGGCTACAGGCAATATAACATCACGATACGACCCACGGGGGCGGCGCAGTAACTATAATCGCGGGTGAAACCGCGGGCACATCTAGTAATAAATAATATGTACATAATATATACCTACAGGTTGTTCGGTAGCAATTTTCACATTTTGAATAGACTTTATTTCTGAACGAGAGCAGCTACAGGGGCGCGGGGAGCGGCGTTAGAAGCGCCAGCGCTGTCAGTTTGAGGCTAAGCCTTGGCGGTATCGCAATCCTCATGTGGTACATAACCCACATGAGGAGCGATCCCGCCAAGGTATCCGCACGCCGTTTGAAACGACGGGCCCTTTACGAAACTACCCTACCCAAATATACACAAATTTATGCCCTACAGTCCCCTTGCGGGGGGCGAAGACGATACGGCAGAGAGGCGCGCGTGGGAACACGCACGCCGCCTCTCGGTCCTGGATCTGATCGGGTCGCGGGCAGGACCACTGTCTCACACCCTTTTACTCCTACGGCAACATGTCCTCTGCTTTACTTATTCTACGAGATATGTCGGTAGCGTAAGATTTTTGACAGGCTACCTCGTCTAAGTATAGCAGTTCGTCCCGTATCTAATTTCGCGGTTTTTAATTTCTGGACTTGTCCTAGTAAGAGTGCTCAAGTTTCGGCATCGTAGGTCATAATGTATACTAGAAAAAATGCACTACTTTTCATCGAATAGTATAGGACTATGAGAAGACCAATTAATCTAGAATTTTGATATAGGTAAATTGATGTCTTTAACTAGAATTTCCTAGCTCAAAAACACGATATTGTGATTTTGGCTCGATCATAATTATTTTCGAAAACACCTCTGAAAAATTACTATTTGTGAAATTACAAGGAAGTTACACTATCATTATGCTTAGGAATTACTCAAATATATTATATTCGTCACATCAATATTAGTAATTTGCTAGCTCATTATTTCCATAACTAAAACCAATCATTGTTAAATAATATTTTAAGATTTTAACAAACAATTTCTAAGCGCTCTCGATCATTGCGGGCGCATCGCAATTTTAGACCTTATGACCGCTCTTTAACGATTGATACACAATCAGTGTCAATGAGTACGTACGTCACGTTTCGCGGTGTCCCCTGTGGCAAATAATTGCTTAGTTCGTCCGTGTTTCAGTGAGTTCTCGGGTTCGTTGACCGAGCCGGGCGAAGGGATTTTTGAAGGTTATGGACGTGAGAGTATGTACGCCATCTATTGTCAAATAGAAATAACAATAACGTCTTTACATACTGCAATGTGTAAATGGTGTTGTTTCATGACGTAGTAAAACTGTAGCGCTGACAAGCTCTGAAAAATATTCAAATATTGTACTGACTATATTTATTAACTTAGAATATAATAACAATATAATATATTTTCACTGAAAACGTCAATCTCTTGATTTTTCCAACTGATGCTTTTTAAAAAAGGTAATGGTACCACGTGTTATTGCAAATTAGTTAATAAGTACTGAGAATAAAGGATATTTTGATTAGTTCAGAAAGTGAGATAAGATTGGCTGTGATTCTATTACACGCCATCTATTGCTAAGTAATAAACTTATTAACGTATTAACTGGCTTTAGAGAACACAATTTCGTGCGGTAGATGGCGGTAAAACGACTAAACGTATTCTTTTGGATTATGTGCATGGTGTGAGGTAATCCAACTGAAATCACCATAATATACTGATACCTGGAAGCTTTATTGACCATTTTATTTTATTTTTTTATTTTATTTATTCAGGACAACAAACAATTGTACACTATGCTAAACCAAACGACTTATTACCAAAGTACTTAAATATAATATCTGCCGTCCTTTAACTAGAACCCCGTTAACCCTCAAATGGTCGATTTTGAGTTTTGAATGCAAAGTTTTACAGTTTTAAATTCTCTATCTTTCTGTCTAAGAACCATATCTCTATCACTTACAGTTTTAGAGATATTAAAACATGATTTACCGTTAAATGACAAAATATGCAACAAATGCTTGACTAAAAAGTGACTATACCACGCTTCTTAGCTTGATGCACGTTTAAGTACCTTAGTTTCCAAATTCGCCTAATATTTTTTAAATGTTTTATTAGCTTAAACTACGTTAATTGAATATTCTTCACTAGAAATACACTAAGAGCGTATAACGTGTTTATAGTTAAGGATCAATTTTGATAACACAGAAATAAAAACAATGCCATAAACTATTTATGATGAAAACCTTATCTTTATTCTGGTTAGACGACCATAACGGTATTTTTGTCAAGTAATCAATACTGCGATTTTCTCAAAACAATTCGGTAAAAAAGCGTTATTTACTTCTAACATGGAATTTGTTCAAAAAAATATTAGTCATTCTTAACTTAATAACCGCTAGCCCACGTTCCCTAACTAGAAACACGTAATCCGTTTCTCGCGCTTCATTCATTCCGATCTTGAAGTACAAATAAAGAGAACAAGAGTAACTAATTAATGACATATATCTAAAAGCTATTTATAATAAAATTATAAGACTGATTATTACACTTAATATGTTCTAGAGAATATATACAAAAATATAAACCTGTGGTTTTATTAAGTGATTAGCTAAACAGAATTTATTTTATTCCATTGTTTTAGATTTTATTGATTTAAAGTTTTAGATTCTTTTTATTTATATCATTGGTTTTATTTGGTAAAGGTTTCATTTAATTTTAGTTAGATAAAGATAATTATATTCAAAAGAGGTGCTTTTTAAAAGCTTTTATTTAACTTGACTTGTATGTATGTGAAGGTGGATTCTTGCAAGTTAAATTTGACTCACTTCCCGGTGTCCGATTGAGCTGAAATTTTACATACTGGTTGAATGACACCCAATGACAATGCATGTTTATGATAAGCATGACGTGATGCTGCTGCCAGGATTGGCTCCAGACGAGGGAACTCCTCAACGGTTAACAGTAGGGACATGAAATTTTGCACACCCATTGGGATGACAGTTAGTGGGTCTACCATGAAATTGCTGCCACCTTCAGAGTTGGCTCCAAAACAGAGAACTCAACGGTTGGCAGTAGGGACTTGAAATTTTGCATACCCGTTCGGATATGATAGACGGTTGATGGGTCCATCATGAAATTGATGCCACATCCAGGGTTGGCTCCAAAACAGGGAACTTCTCAACGTTCAATAGTAGTAACAGGCATAAGAGGTATACCATGACTTGTGTAATTTGGTGAGATGGGCGTCAATAGCATTGGTTTGCAACCTGTCTAGGAGAAAGAAAACTCCAAAATCAAACCCGGGACGGTGTTTCGTCAGGCACGAGTAAGCTCTAAGCTAAAACAAATGGCGCATATATTACCAAATTACTACCCAAGTCAAGGTGAGGCCGTGCCGAGGACTGAGTGGCATCAGGGTATAAAATGATGTCGTGAACGTACCGCCTCAAGGCACCTGGGCGAACCCTGTTGTATATTACCTCTTACCCTTCTAAACGAAGCTCTGGAAGGGTTGACGGATATTTCTTCGGTACTCGTGGAAACATTATGGGAAATAAAGAAACAACAACACAAAGAAAAAGAAGGTTAGAGAAAAAGAAGTTAAAACGGCAAGAAAAACTTGCCAATGAGAGCACTGACATGAAACGCCAACGACTTGATAAAAGGCGTGGTGAGATGCGTAGTGAATCACCCACTCAGCGACAGTTGCGGCTTGACAAGGCTAAGCAGTGCATGCAACGATTAAGAACAGCCGAATATGCTGAACAGCGGGCAGAACGTTTGACCGCTTTAAGAGAGCATACCTCCCAAGTTAGGGCAGGAGAAACTGCTGATCAGTGAGAGGCTCGCTTATGTGCGGTAAGAATATACAACTCTCAAGTACGGGCAGAAGAAAAGGCCCAGATTGAAATTTTTAACAACACCATTAATATATTCGGTGATCAGATATGCGAGATATGCACTAAAAGGTGTTACCTGAATCAAGTGGTAAAACACAAAGTAGATTCAAGTCGCAGTTTATACCTGCCCACAGAATTATCAAGCAAAGATACTGGAGATATTTAAGGAGCGCGACAGGCAACTTGAGAATGCGTTTAACCAAATACATGCTTTTGAAGTATTGAATGAAGAAGCTGAGCAGGAAAACTTGGAGGACGAGTTGGAGATGCCGGAGCATAACATGACCGATGACGAGTTTCTGAATGCTAGAAGAGCAATGAATGTCGGACAAAAGGAAGCGTTTATATTCATAACAAGAAGTATTTCAGAACAGCTACATAATGGTGGTGATGAGCGTCTTAGGTTGTTTATAACGGGAAACGCTGGAACCGGAAAAACATTCCTTTTCAACTTATTAAAAAATCAAGTAAATAGGTGTTACGGCAAGCAAGTTGTTAAGGTGTGTGCATTAACAGGGGTAGCAGCGCGCTTAGTGGGGGATCTACATTACATTCTACTCTAAAGTTGCCCGTGAAAAAAGATGGTAGATTAGTGCAACTGCCTATTCTTACTGGTAATTACCTGCGTCTAATGCGGCAACAGTGGCAACACACAGAATTTCTCATTATAGATGAATTATCCATTGTTCCCTACGAGATGCTTTGTATGGTTGATTCTCGTCTTAAACAACTCAAAAATAATGAATCTCTCTTCGATGGTATAAATAGTTGTGTCTTCGGAGACTTAATGCAGTTGTCCCCTGTGCGAGGTAATCAAGTGTTTGACCAACCCACGAGATTTGTCCCAGCTACACACCTTTGGCGTTCTTTCTCGTTAATTGAATTGACCGAAAATATGAGACAACAGGGTAGCACCACATTTAAAGACCTCTTGAACGCATTACGTATCGGTGAACTTCAGTCGGAACATTTCAGTATATTAATGAGTCGAATAAACATAGAACCAACTGGCGAATTTGTGATTGAAAAAGCGTTACGAATCTATCCCACTAATCAACAAGTTTTTAATTGCACAAGATAGTCTAGTAGATTGTACTCGAAAAAATGACAATATAGATTTAAATAATATTATACTATCTGATATAAACAAGACTGGGGGGTTGCCTAAAGAGTTAGAAATATTTGTGGGGGCTAATAATAAGTAAATAAGTAAGTCTTAATTTGATTCAACCGAAGTCTATGCAATTTCCAGCGAAATACAGCCATGGCACCGCTGAACGAAGAATGTTGTCAATAGTACTATACTGGGCTTGCACAGTGCATAAAAAGCAGGGTAGTACGGCTGACCACGCCGTTGTGTATTTGGGCCCAAAGTTGTTCGCTGGTGGCCAAGCGTAAAAGATAAAAATAAGATTTAAATTACATTAAACGTATTATAATAATAATAATAATCACTTTATTTGCTGAACAAAGGTTAATACATTGGTCTCACAGTTTATTCAAATTAGAACTCTTTGTTCTGCCTTGTAGACATGCAAACATTAATAAAACATACACATACTATTTTACTTTACAATAAAAATTAATAAGGTAGGTATAGTTAATTAACAATAAGATAGCATAAATAGTAGTGATCATCAACAAATCCTAATAAAAACTATATTAACAATGTCATCATTATAATGGTCATGCTAGTGAATTTTATTTAATAAAGTCAAGATAATATAAAAAGTAGTAATCATAGTAAAAAAGTCACAATTGTATTTTTCAATATGTCATATCGTCAATAAATAATAATTATTTAAGAATTATCATAAATTATTTTCTGATAAAAATTCGGTTATGGTATAATAACATTTATTTATCAGGAAATTATTGAGATGTTTTTTGAACATATTTGTATTCAGACTTGTAATACTGTTTGGTAGTTTATTATATATTATAGGCGCCATACAAAAAATACTTTTGTGCATTAGGGCCGTACTGGCTTTTCGTATACGAAGCCTATTACAAGTATTGTTTCGCCTGTTTCGTATAACTTTATCCCCAGCTTTTCGAATAGATCTGGATTAGACCTTACAAAGACAGCTGTTTCGTATAAGTATAGTATTCATTTTCCAATTACTTTACAAAATTTAATTGTAAATAATAAGATTTAAAATTAATGAAATAATAAGATTTAGCCTCAGTGCTGCACGATGTAAATTTGAGTAATCTTTTCCTTTAAAATTTTTACTATCAACTAACGTCATTACACATTTTATATGATATAATAAAATTTGATTCAATTTTCATACTGTATTTCATTTAATTATCCAGTTTTTTTAATATGAGATGCTTAGCTATAAAGACGTTAGTAACAATTGAAGTAAGAAATACCTGTTTTTAGCTTAGTAAGCAAGCATATATTTTTTCGTACCTTTATTATTTTTCGCTAACACTTAGCTTAAAAGAGTCTTAGGTGCTTTAGCCTCTTCTTACGAAAGGTAATAATGTATAAATATTAAGAAATGTCTTAGCTACAAAACAGTTAATGGACTTAGCGCGTTTATAGTTAAGCATTTCAGGGTAAAACTATCGAAAATTATAAACCTTCTAAATTTAAAGAAAATGCTTAACTAAAAGGTCTCTAAGTGTAGGTTAACGACGTTTTAGTGCGGCAATCGACGTCAAAAAAAATGTGTATCGCTTAACTAAACCAAAAATTCCTGTTTTTTTATATAATTTTAAGTATATTTTTGAGCAGGAAATATCCTAAATGACGCTGGCAAATATGTGTTTAAATAATATTTAACAATCACTGATTTATGTATAATAGTTTTCTAGAAACAACGATTCCCACGTTTTTTACGTTTTTCTCAAAAATCACTTTTTGGGGTTAACGTGGTTTTAGTTAAAGGACGGCAGATATGCACAACCAACATCGTTGTCCGCAAAATTAATATTAGTACAAAAAAGATAGTGTTACATATATTAGTTCTGGCATGACAAAGCAATAATTAATTTATTACTTTATTACAAATAAAATGAAATTCAACATCAACTATGATCATTAGCCATTTTGTTGAGTCTCTCAACCACGCACTTCTTGAATTGCCCAGGAGATAGTATAAACAAATCAATATCTGTGAAATATTTATTATAAAGTTTCATAATGCGGCAAAGTGGTGCTCGCTCGCCCGCATTCGTTCTGCACATCCTTGGTGCAAAAAGACCCCAGTTATGTGCAGCACGTATACGATGGGAGCTGCTAGGGATTCTTATTTGTATTTGATTCATTAGGCTATTGCAGTCATACTTATTACGACAAATGTTATATATCGCAGATAAGTCCATTAGACATCGTCTCTTTTTGAGTGTCATTAGAGAGAATTTAACCAATGTGTCATGGTATGAGCTTCTTTTGCGAAAACATCTATAATTAACGGCACGGAGGTATTTAAGCTGTACTACTTCTATTTGATCAATATATTTTGTATAATATGGATTCCATGCAACAGTGGCATATTCTAATTGTAATCTAATGAGTGACTTGTAGAGCAGCAAGTATGAGGCTGGCCTTTTAAAGGGTACACATGTGCGCATGACAAATCCAAACATTTGAAAAGCTTTATTTACTATACAGTTAACATGAACATCAAGATGGAGTTTAGAATCAAGATGTATTCCAAGGTCTCTAATCGAGATTACTTTCTCAAGTGCATTGTTACAAAGGAAGTACGTTTGATTAAATGTATTATGTTTTTTTGTGAATGTTATTGATTTACATTTATTAATATTTATCTGCAATTTATTGTCGGTACAATAACTGGTAAAGCGATTCAAGTCTTCCTGTAATTTATTGCAGTCACTTTGCATCTTAATGTCTCGATAGATTTTTAAATCATCTGCATACAAGAGATAATGACAATGTTTAAAACAATTGCCAATGTCATTAATAAATAAGACGAAGAGCAAAGGTCCTAGAATTGAACCCTGGACTACACCTGAACTGATTTGTATTTCATTAGAGTAGAAACCATTCAGAGCAACCCTTTGTGTCCTGTTAACTATATAGGACTCGAGCCAGCGTAACAAGTTTCCATGTATACCATTATATGCAATCTTCTTTAATAGTATTGAGTGATCCACTTTATCGAATGCCTTGCAAAAGTCGGTGTAAACCGCGTCCACCTGCAAGCAGTTGTCCATAGTTTCATACAGATAATTCGTATAAAGCAACAGGTTGGTTACAGTAGACCGACCCTTAACAAATCCATGCTGCTCAGGAATAATACATCTGTGTAGATGTGAATAAATTTGGCTATGTACTAAACGCTCAAGAGTCTTTGCCATTGTTGATAGCAAGGATATGGGACGGTAGTTGGTAACATCTGATTTATACCCACTTTTATATACATTGTCGGGAAAGCAACCTGTTAGTGCAAGTGCAAGATATAAAATAAACAAAAAAATAAAAAATAGGGCTTCCAGGCATCTTAATTAAAGTAGGTAATGTTTTGTCAGCAGTAGATAGTAGGTATATTTAGTCCCTCGCAGTTGCAGCACAGCGAGTCCTTTTTTGTAAGACAACATGGCAAGAATAGCCCAAATAGTATAGTAGGTACTTATACATTTTGCTCCGTTAATAAATTAATTTCACTTTCAACCATGCTGTTTCCTCGTATTTATTACGATTTTGCTCTTTCATTACGTGAAAGATTTATGTCGAATCAACGTTTATTTAAATTTATCCGCACTTTTCCAATGCTTCTTTTCGTAGAAAACTTATCCGGACGATAACGAATATTTTAAACGCAAAATATCACATTGGACTAGCCGCTCTTACTAACAAACAACATGATTATAGCAATAACTAGCTATTGCTCGCGACTTTGTTTCCTTGGAATTCGGAAGTAGTATTATCATGTAGTACCTACCTTATTAATACTCGACTTCTTAGCGACCTATCAATATTCAACATACATCAGATTTTACGTTAGATTTTGAGTAATACAACAGTGAAAACCGCATACAATTTGGTGCAATAGTTTCTGTGTGATGCGCGTACAAACATACAAAGAGACCTTATAAAGATATTATATATATAGCTCTTATAAAGATCCCTCACGTAAGTTTTCCTTAAATATCTCCTATATACAAACATGGACCAGTTACAATTAGTATATATAAGAATATTTACATAACCTACATGTAATCTAGATGTAAATTTTTATCCTTCGGGCACAGTACTTTTTCTCGATAAAAGTTACCTCATATTCAAGAGCAGCGATAGCTCAGTGGGGAGACCAACAGACTGCAATGCAGAGGGTCTCGGATTCGAACCCACGTCGCGCACCTCTGACTTTCGAAAGTTATATGACTTTTCGAAATTATGTGCGTATTGATCGACAATTATCGCCTGCTCCGTGCCTCGGAGAGCACGTTAAGCCGTTGGTCCCGGCTGCTATGAACATCTATGGCAATTGTTATTGGGAGAATGTCGACACAAAAGATCCCACTGGAAAGAAGTGTCGCCGGTCTGCACTGTCTGGCCCCCACATAAGATAAGATACCCCATGTCCATTTCTTCTCCCCTTCCACCCTGATCCTGATTTCTTTATGATCGAAACGTAATAAACAAACAAAGTCACATTCAAATTTATAATATTAGTTAGGATATAATGACATCGACCAGTTACAATATTATTATTTATATATGTATGGATATCGGACGTCACAGAAGCGAACGCAGCCGAAGGGCGGAGCTATTGGACTCAAGTGCGGTTATACTCTTAGCGTTTAACTGAGGCCGTCATTGTGTAATGCGACATTAATGGAAGCATTGTGTTCATTGTTTAAAATCTATGCTTAAGAGACTTACAACTCTTCGAATGTTTCACATTGAGTGGTTTCACATTAAACCGTTCGAATTCCAATAGCTCTTCGGAGAGAATGGCGGCGACAACGACACACGAGGCACAAATGCGCGACTCGCTCTTCACTTTTTGACGACACAGTGCACAACACGGATGTCTAAGAAGAGAACTGAGAATATGCGAAGGAGATTTACAATAACTGGTGACCGAAATTCGAACATGGCCATTATTGTTAAGGAATGCGTATACAAAACACCCTAACTAATATTATCAATGCGAATATATATTTTTGTTTGTTACACATTTCCGACCAGGTGGGATGACGATCTGCGAAAGACTGCAGGCAGATGCTGAATGGACTATTATAGCCTGATGATGATAATGATGATGATGATGACACATTTACGTCCTAATTACTTGACCGATCATCACATCACTCTCCGACACAGTGCGCTGGATATGTTACACATATTTTCTTGACGAATAATATCCTTTAATTGGTAAACTGTTCTTGGTTTATTCACGTAGACTCGACTTTTAAGATAGCCCCATAGGAAGAATTCAGCTGGAGTAAGGTCGGGGCTGTGTCAGAGAGTTTTCGAAAAATTAATGGCCAGGTTCCAGGAATGCCAGCGGCGAGACGGTGGCCACCTGTACGATATTATTTTGAAGAAATAATTTTACCTTTAATATTTTTCATTTTAAATAAACATTTATTTGAATACACTTTATAGTTTCTTTTTAATTGTAAATTTAAAAGTGCAAAAACATATGGCTTGCTCTGTACAACCAGTATAACCTTCTGCTTAGATAATACTGTTTGTATTATAATAATTTGAGTGCCTACATGGCACATCGATAGTGAATGTGACAGCTGTGCACGAGCTCTCGCGGTTAGGAGCTGTACAGACTTCCAGACCAGTTCCCGGGTGTACAGTGTTAGCAATATATTTTGTAAAAAAAAACTTAGTACCAGCATGGTGTTTGTAACTATATCCGGTAGACGAGTGTACCACTGGAGGCCGAAATTCGTTTGACCGTTTAACACAAGACCGAAAGAACTATTGGTCATTCTTTAGTTGATCGACTAAACATTTGACCAAACGAACGAACCATTGATATTTTTACATTTGATCGAGTGAACGTTTGGTCGAAAACATTGCAAACTTGGCTATCGTTTGTCAAATAGACCCAAGACCGAAAAACAATGGTTGGATTAAAAATACTGTATTATATTATGAATATTTTAATAGTACTATTATTATTTACCTATTCACTGTACATAGGAAAATCTGTTTTCACTTTATAGAAAATATAACATGCGTGTAGGTTTTATCCCATAGATATTATCCTAGATAAAACCTTTTGATAAAATCTTTTGGTCAAATGTTTAGTCGATCAACTAAAGAATGACCAATAGTTCTTTCGGTTTTGTGTTAAACGGTCAAACGAATTTCGGCCTCCAGCGGTACACTCCCGGTAGACAGCAATAGGCTCGCTCTATCTTGGGATCTTAAACTATAGCTAGTGAAATGTGGGCAAAAACATCTCTGCCTTTGGATCACAGATGTGAAATGGTATTAAGACAGACGCGCCCTCTGTCACGCTATCTATACTATCGGAGATATCCGCTTAAGTACAAATTAATCTCAAGATGCATACTAAAATTAATTATTGTTTTTATTTATATTGATATTCATTATATCGTCGTACAATAGAGTAAATCCATAACCTCCACATACCATTTAATACACGCTGTGTTCCAGAAAGTGGTTCTGTGTCGCTTGTTGGAAAACGTTCTGAGGGCGCAGTCGCGATAATGGATCAACCATTAACCACTCAATACCTCGTGGTATCCGCCATTCGACGTGAGGGCCCGCGAATACTCAATGTTCACAATTTACTAGTTTAATGTTTAATGTCGACGTTTTCTTCTACGACATTTCTTTTTCTCATTTTTAATTAACTATGGCTACTAAGCAGCGCTAGCCTATTGGGAGACCGTTGGACTGCTACGCAGAGGTCTCGAGTTGAATCGCACTTTTCGAAGTTATGTACGTATTAAATAGTTAATTATCGTCCACTTTAACGGTGAAGGAAAACATCGTGAGGAAACTTGCATGTCTGAGAGTTCAAGTTCTCGAAGCTATGGGATGTCTGCCAACCCACACTTAGCCAGCGTGTTGGACTATGGCCTAACCCTTCTCACACTGAGAACAGCCCCGTGTCCAGCACTGGGTTAAATCAGGGCTGATATTATTACATTATATATATGACTCTCTGGTGGCGTAGCGGTAGTAATACGACTGCTTTGCATATAAGGCATTAAGTCTTAAGCTCGGTTCCCGGCTCAGGAGCTTTTTCTGTACAGACTATCATTCAACACGATGTCTGGCATCATGGAATGGGCCTGAAAACTATAGATAGCGAAATATGGGTGTACATAAATAAATAATATGCGTTGCTAACATAATGGAGATATACATGAAGTAGTAGGTAATTTCTTTTTATTAGCAGTTAACAATTACACAAGAAATAGTGAACATTCTTGCATATTTTTTCTCACGTATGTAATAGATGATACATAATCAAATAAATAATTAACGAATAAGAATAATTAATTCGGGTAAATAATTTACTATGGTATTTATAGCCATTAATATTGATCCATTGCTAAATCCTTTAATTCTGAAAATAGTTCTAGACCTACTTTTCCTTTTAGTTGATCTATGTATTTTCTTTTTGGCCTGCCTGTTTTTCTCTTTGCCTGTATTATTCTCTCTATTATATTCGTAACACAATATATACCTAATGACTAAGTAAGTGGCCAATCATGATTACATATTTCTTTTCTCTATTGTTTTATTTTATTTAGTACTAGCTATTACCTGCGACTTCGTCCGCGTAGATTTTAGCTAAAAGTGTTTGTCTCCGCGGAACCCTATTTTTTTTCTCTAAAATCAAAGCAGCCTATGTTACTCCTTATAACATCAGCTATTTGCCAGTGAAAGTCCCGTCAAAATCGGTTCAGCTGTTTCGGAGATTACCCGGAACAAACAGACAGACAGATAGACAAAAATTTTAAAAATTGATGTTTTCCTATACCTTATATACTTTCATATGCATTAGATAAAAAACTGTTATTTTGATATTACAAACAGACACTTCAATTTTATTTATATGTATAGACTAGCTGACCAGACAGACGTTGTCCTGTCTTAGACGAACTGTCAAACTCGTGAGTTTAAAATTGTCGTTAAGTTTTCTGAAATTATCCAATTTTCTGCGCAATTTTCTTTACGTAAGAACCTTCTACAAAGTATTAGAAAACCTAAAAAAAAAGATGAATGAATGTTCTCAAGTTATGTCGTATTTATGCGTATAATAATATCAGCCCTGTTTTAATCCAATACTCTTCTCTCTGGGCCTCTTCTGAGTGTGAGAAGGAATCGTCCATAGTCCATCACGCTGGCCTAGTGCGGGTTGGCAGAATTCACTTATCTTTGAGAACCCTATAGAGAACTCTCAGACATGCAGATTTCCTCACGATGTTTTCTTTCAGCGTTAAAGCAAGTGTTTAGGTATTAACTATTTAATACGCACATAACATCGAAAAGTTAGAGGCGCACGGCTTTAGGATCAATCTTGGGACCTCTGCATGGCAATCAAAGGGTATTCTACTAGGCTATCGCTGCCAAATGATCTATCTATTTTTATGTAACAAGCCGTAATAGAGCAATTAATTATTTAATACAATAACACTGATATATCTTTTTTTAATTGAATTGAACACTGGTGTAATTCTTATAGTGGGACAAATTACAATTTAGGAATTATTATATATCAATCCCTAACATTTGAAAAGCTATCTAAGTATTAACTAGCGACTAAAAAGAACTAAAAAGAATACCTGAAAAGATTACTCAACAGCAGTGGACTGTTGATAAAATCCTGACCATTGAAAAAAGCCTAATACCTAGTTTACACTCTCGCGCGAGTGGCGAGGCGAGCGCCGAGGCGCGCAAGTGTAAACGCTCGCTCGTGGCTCGCCTTGTAGCTCGCCTCGCCACACGTGGCGCTCGCGTCGGAGGCGGTTTTTAGATAACTAAGTATTAGCTAGCGATAGCTGAATAAGTAAGGATGCCAAAATACTTGTGTATTAGTAAGTAGATCAATTTAGTGGACAGTACCACAAAATCAAAGTGTATAGAAGCAACAAAGCCATCGCAGTCTCTACTCTCTATACTCATCCGTATATCGCAATTACATCCAACTCAATTCTTTGTAGTGAATTAAGGCAATTTCACGAACGCCGGAAAATAAAATAATAGCTGTCCCATTAAGCCTGCCTCTCAAAGACGCCACTGCTAATAGTCGGAAATAAATTTCTCTGTTCCTCTTGAGTAACCACTTTGTGAATGTTCCGTGTCATTTAACGCGGCGACGCGCGACGACGCGCGACGACGCGGCTGCGACACGACGCGAGACGTTGCGACGACATCAAACTTGTTACATAATCTGTATTGTCTGTGCCATTTATAGAATCATGGAGGCATTTCTCTTAGTTTTTAAAAATGGGTCGGTTTTAAGCCTCTTACCTACTACCTATAGGCAGTAGAATTATTAATTATGTTTCTAAGTTGTTTCCGTGGTAAGTATGTGATGATCACGAAGTTTTGGGATTGATTCCGAGGTCAAATCTGATTAACAGAGAATTTTTCTTTACTCTGTAAAATATAGAAAACCAATTAGTTACTTAGCTTATTTCCAAAAGGGATTAAATATAATGATCATCAAAAATACTAATTGGTCAGCAAATATTGCACAGCATAACGAGCATCTATACGCCTCAAATCACTGCATTCCGTCTCGGAAGTGTTAGGTTATGTTAGGTTCCTTTTTTTAAACCCACCCAAAAATAGGAGCCCCGCGAAGCGGTGCTCCGTCGACTTAGTTTGATTTCTTTAAAGTTTGCTGGCCATGAGTTGCTGATCAATTAGCTATTTCTGCTCACATATTAAATTTTTGTGCTCACAAAAATACCAATACTATGCTAACCATTTAAATAACAACCTTTCCAAAAAGACAAAATATGATGTTACATTGACTCCAAACTAGGCAAGCCTGTATCTTGGGAGCCAATATAAATTAATAATTAAATATAAACTCCGGCACATAAAATTAAAACAAGTAACAAAGCTAATTAAGAAAAGGAGGAATAAAATAAAACAAAGCACGATATGTACAAATATATATCGAGGAGAGTGTGAGTGATGGTGATAATGTATGTGATGATGTTTTTGAAGGTGTGGGTGTGTGTGTATTATGTGCGTTTGTGTAGGGTGTGTGTGTGTGTGTGCGCGGTGATAGAATGAGTAGTGAGTACAGTACTATGTTACAACTTTAACTAATATTTTATAGGTAGTGTAGTATTTCTGCTTCTCTAGAAGCAGAGCTGTGTTGTTTGTTTTAGATTCGTGAACTTTAGATTCAAGTAGGTACAACGTTTTTTAAATACAATATCATACAATTTTTTGTCCTGTGTCCATCGAACCCAGGCTACTTGGTGCGGCGGCATTGGCAACCACTAACACCACAACGCCATCAGTGCAATATTATCCCCTGGTAACACAGTATAGACTGCATTTTTGGTCCAGCTATATAAATTAACGTGTTTTGTCACTAACGGGATCATAATTTCGATTCACAGTTCTGTTTGTTCTACATAGTACGTAAGATATCCAGTAGCTCGGCGCCTGGCTCTTTGTAAGCAGATATTCTTTGTAAGTGATTTTCAATGAAAATGAACGAAGGAATTAATGTTTATATAATATATTTGACGTGTGAATGTACCTAAATCAGCTACATATTTTTTTTTACATCAGAGCCCTCGAGAGTTATCTACAGTTAATTCCAATTAGCTCATACAACCAAATTTTTTTTAGATCCGTTGTTATAAATTAGGCTTTTTAAAATAGTACATAGAGGTAATAACATATTAAACTATTGCCTCAGACTTTAACCCTGGTAGTAATCTCAGTCTATGCTATTTTATATCTTATGAAATAGGAATGGTGTACCTCAGACTTTGTGTTAATATAACCCTGCACGATTCGGGTGTTGAACTAGAATCCTGATCGTAAGATCAAACTTAAAAGTTTGACTTAGGTAATTAAAACTTTCTAAAAAACTATGCTAAAATATAGCTATTCGTAAATTATAGACTGAACGTATAGCGCAACGATATACTTAATAATAATAATAATATTCTACCACATACACACAGCACCATCTAGCCCAAACTAAGCAGAGCTTGTACTATGGGTAGGTACTAGACAATAGATAAACATACATATATATTTTTTTTGTAAATTCATGCATATTATACATAAAAACGCCCAGACCAAGACAAACATCCATGTTCATGGACACAAATGTTTGACTTGTGCGGGAATCGAACCCGCGACCTCAGGCGTGGCAGTCGGTTATACTAACCACTACGCCATTGAGGCCGACATTTCGTCACTTAGTCATTTCGTCAAGTGTAGTTTGTTGCCCACATCAAGTAACATTTGATGACAGTTGCAGTAGTAGTGGAAAACCATTGAGCTGCCACGCGATGTTCCTGAGTTTTAAATTTGTTAATTATCGCTTGCTTGGTGAAGAGAACTTTGTGAAGATCCTGTATATCTCTAAATTCTCCATAATATTTTGGAAGATATGTTAAGTCTGCCAACACCCACTGATCCAGTGCGATGGACCATGGCCTAACCTTTCCTAGTTTATTTACAGGCTTGATATTATTTTATTATTGTTATACACAAATATAACCTCTGCCTCTCTGGGCATTTTTTATTTGTTGTTTCAATTATTGTAAAGTCGCTCACAATAAACGAAGGTAAGAATATTTTATGGATAAAAAAAATTGTGTTATTCGCCTTGCTTTCTAACACCACTTTTGAAAAATACTTGCTAGTTAAAAATCTAAGTTAGCAATACAAGAAAACTCGCGGGTAAAGCACGTACATCTAAATTACAAGATATGATGTTCCACAAGAGAGAACGGAACACGGCGATTAAATCACTGGCAGTGGCGCCCTCTCGCGCCGGAAGGAAGCACCCGCCAAATTAGTGTCGCAGTTCTGATCCGACTGCGGGCGGAGACAGACGTCATTGTTTGCCCCCATTACGAGCTGCTTTGATCTCCAAGTATGAATATAAAGTACTTATTACACTATGATGTATCTGTAGTAAGATTTTTCTCTGCGGTAGGTAGGTATGTTTTAATGAGACTAGTAACAAAAATTAAAGGGAATCATTTGCTGCTAAGTACTTTTTTAAGTTCGGCTTTTAATATTATTGTGCTGGAAGAAAAATTTATTATCAGTTATTAATTCAAAAGGTTTTAGTGGAAAGAGATATGAGGTAATGCGAGTTATCTGAAGACAATCTCTAGCACATGATATATATAATATGTTCTATGATGTCTAGGATAGAGCGAAGTAAAAGAGCTAGAACATGAAGGCTGATGCCACTACCATGTGCAATATATAATGTATATAATCAGAAAGAGAGAGAGAGAAGAATATTTAATAAAAAAGATTACTCTCGCACTAAAACTCTGTATCATGGGGGACTTTACAACATTCAAACAACAGACACAAAGAAAACGCAGTCTCAGAAAAACTGTTTGCGGATCACAGAATTAGAAGTCATACACAGAAAAAAGTAAATACAGCATCGTATAGAGAATCGTTCAATAAGACCCGGGAAAAATGCCTGACCTTCGGAAGGTCAACTCTTGGTGGTGGTACCCCATCGGATCTCGAAAACGGTGATATCTAAGTGAGTCGTTCTCGAACAATATCTTCCTAAAACCCTGGCAACTTTTAGAGGGGGTGAAAAAAACATGACTTCCATACAAAAACCATGGCCGCCATACAAACTTTGACCTCTAATATCTCCGATACGGTTAGAGATAGATGGGGTGTGTTCGAACAAATGTCATAGAGGTCGACGAGATCTTTCCAGAAAAGGTCATTTTTAAGGACCGCCAATAATCTTAGGGCGCTTAATTTTTGGCTTCGGGAGTTTTCAAGGTCCCTGAATCCAAATCTAAAATTATTTTTTTGATTATTATTCTATTTCTTAACATGGCTCCCATACATTTCGATAACAGATCAACTGGAGCAATGCGACTACATATCGTACATGTCTGGGCAATGAGGTTCGCAATCGCTTATCCGTAAAGGTCGGTTTTTAAACGGTGCGTTTTATCTGTTGTTCCTTTGCTTTAACAATAAATGTGTAATTAAATTATTGTCAAATCGATGTTATAGGTCGGTACATATATCTAATTTTTAAACTTTCGCCATTTGAATTCATAATAGGACCACGGCTATTGCGACATTGCTGAAATCTCGAGGTAAATAAACAAAACTATTTTCACAGTATTTTGTACGCGATACCTGTTAGACACTCAGGAAATAGCTACGAGACCACATATCGTATGTCTGGGCAATAAGGTTCGGAATCGCACAGCCATTTCGTGAGCGCCTAATAGTAGTACAGAGGGCTGTCGCGTGCTTCCTCTTTTTGGTATCTGTGTAGTTAACAATTTTTCGTGTTTATGTAAGTATGTTGAAAATTTTTCGTGTTTATGTAAGTATGTTGACAATTTTTCGTGTTTATGTAAGTATGTTGACAATTTTTCGTGTTTATGTAAGTATGTTAACAATTTTTCGTGTTTATGTAAGTATGTTGACAATTTTTACCCGTCTAAGCTTAAAAAAAAAGATATTGGTTGGTGGTCTATGTATGCATATACATCTATTCTATTCTATGTACTAAATGAATGCAAATAACAATTTTCTAAGGTTTTTGAGCCTGATTTTTTTGGTAGGTATCTTAAAACAGTATCATTCTATTGTTTAAAATTAACGTTTGTTTTTTTATAATTTATTTTTTTAAGTAAACTCTTCTATTATTTTGTGCGTGATTAATTAGTACATATCTGCCTTGAAACGAAATTGGTAGGTTTCACAGTTTTCTACAGGTTTTAGAGCTAATCTCCAGTTTTTCTCTAAAAATGGGTTACAATACAATTTTCAATTGATTTTGTAAAAAATATGTGATCCTCCGTTTATAAAAAATAGCAATATTTTGGAAGGCACATCGTTAGCCCTTTGTGCGCCAGTAAAATGCATAGAATTCTGTATCGGCTTGGTAATAATGCTTTGTAGAAAGCGGCGTAAGCAGTAATTGTTTTAGCACAAAGAGTTGTAAAACTATTAAACCTTTTATCCTTTGCTAGAGTCAGATACAGCTTCATTTATTTGGCACCGTTCTAATGTTCTTTACTAGCTTCTAAGCTCTTCGTACGTATGGACGTTTTTCGAATTAAAATTTTAAAACTCACTTCTTTTGTGATAAATGTGTCATTAAATTATTGTTTACAGTATTTTTCAGTGGTTTGAGAATGGAGATAAGGTGAGTGTTGTTTAATTTATATTACTTTTCGTGGTTCAAAGATTGATGTGATACAAACCTGTAATGGAGTCGCATGCTTCGTTGAAAATAGACTTAATTGCATCTAGGTATTTACTTGTATTTAATCTTAAAGTGCATGATGTTAAGTGTTTCGAAGCAATTTACCATTATCTGTTGATCGTTTTCAGTATAGACAGTTTTGTATTGCCTACGTACTTAATAAAAACATATTTAAGTATCTATTCCAGATTTATAAATATAAAAAATAAAGTGTAGTTATGTACGACACTAGCGAGTGGTGTTTTCGCTGTAGGTACCAACCAGCTACTCGTGGTAATCCGATGCATTACAGCTACTTGATTACCAGATTTCAATTAAATAATTTACCATCTGCACATAAGTAGCAACTGTGTAATTGAAAAAATAATATATTTTTTGTCATGTAACTACAAATTTCCCTTTACTTGTGTTATATGACACTAGAGGATGCCCGCAGCTTTGCCCGCACTTATTTTTTTATTTATCCATTTCTTCCCAATCCCGTGGGAATTTCAGGAAATCTCTTCTTAGTGCACCCCTACAGTGCCCAAGGAACATACATGTCAAATTTCAGCTTGCTGTGCGTTGTCTGTCAGTCACCCAGTAACGGAAGAGTTTTATATATATATAGATTGCTTCTTGCCAAATTTCATGATTCTAGATCAATTTGACTTAGAACTTTGATACACCCCCAATGGATTGCGGACTTTAATATTTGATAGTTTCTGAGAAAAAGTCTTGATAGACAGACAACAAGACACATGTATCTTATGAGGGTTATTTTTTTTCCTTTTGACGTACGAAACCATAAAAATTAACAAAAATATTTCAGATGAAGCGATGTTCTGGCGAATCTCTCGTCTCGGCAGCTTCAGCGCCTAAGCAAGCAAATTTGGTGTCCGAACCAGTTTGCATCGCGGTTGGTAAGTCGTCGCCACTTATTATCATTATCTAATAATGACCCCCTTCGCGATTTGAACACAGTGTTGTTTATCACTTAATTATGTTTATTTCATAATATTTTGTACGCGATTAAGTCCTGGTGAAAAACATAATTTTGAAGTGAAAACTTCTTTAGCGGCGTTGTGCACTTTTTTGTGATGGGTAAAAAATGTTAAACTCGCGTCAGGACACGTGACCTGATCGAAAATTCGTAAGACGGAGGGAGAATTGTCAAACTCGCGTCAGGACACGTGACCTGATCGAAAATTCGTAAGACGGAGGAAGAATTGTCATGTTTGTGTACGATATCTGTAATTAATAAAATAGTTGAAAAAGTAATAGTAAAAAGGATCAGTAATTTTTTAGAACATAATCATATAATTTCAGAAACACAACATGGCTTTAGAAAGTCACGTAGTACAACTACCGCTCTGTCAAAATTTACAGACGATATAAATTTACATTTAAATAATAAAAAGTATGTTGCTGTTTTATTCATTGATTTCAAAAAAGCATTGAAACTTTGGATCATGAGATTCTTCTAAAAGCCATGCAAGAATGCGGAATTCGGGGTCCACTTAACAAATGGTTTCAAAGTTATTTAAACAACAGAACGCTTCGTACAAGTATATGTGAACAGAGTGGACAAGAAGCGGTAGTTAAGTTCGGTGTGCCAACTGGATCAGTGTATGGGCCTGTTGGGTACATTATGCACGTTAATAGCATGAGTCAAGTAATAAACAACTGCAGTGTATATATGTACGCTGATGACACGTGCCTCATGTACGCAGACACCGACTTAGATAATATAGAAAAATGTATGCAAACCAATTTCGAGAATGTTGTTAAATGGGCACATGACAACGGTATTATATTAAATGTATCCAAAACCAAATGCATGCTTCTACACTCACCGTATAATAGAAAATCAATTAAAGAAATCTCCATTATTGGTCACTCGTATGAATGCTTACATAATAATATGCAACTATGTATTGATTGTGAACATATAGAATTTGTGAATCAATATAAATACCTAGGTTTAACAATAGATGATCATTTTAATTGGAAATTCCATATCGATATTGTTTGCAACAAATTGAGGTCTGTTTTATGTAAATTCAAGCAGCTAACATATGTTACAAACCGAGCCACGCTGTTTATGTTATATCATGCACTGGTAGATGCAATTTTGAGCTATGGTCTGAGTTCTTACGGGCGTACATTTATAACTTATTTAGATAAAGTCTTAAATATACAATGTAGGTTCCTAAAGAGTCTTGTAGACAAAAACACAAAAAAGAAATGTAATAAAAACTATATGAAATTGTTCAAGATATGTAATATATTACCTGTGCATCAAAAGGTTCAATATATGCTAAGTGTCGAACAGTATAATAAAGAAGAGTTTAAAATACCTAAAGCTCCACATTGTATGCTTAGACAAGCTATTAGAAATAAGTACAAAGAGCCTGTTTCATGTAATTACTACGGTGAACGAACACGTATGTATATAATACCACGACTACATAACAAAATAAGTATCCCAGAAAATTGTTCCAGCTTAAATATATTTAAGAAAAAGATAAAAGAAACATTGTTACAAATATTTAATGATCAAATTGAAGATTAAACAGCCTTACTATTGTTAAATGTATCTCTTCTTAATTTTTTCTGAATTTATTTTTTTGAAAATTTTAATTTCATTAACAATAACTATATTGTACCTAATACTAAACTAATGTGTCTTAAAAGTGTGTACACATAATTTTAATTTGTTAAATGAGTGCAGTATTCGCCAACAAACTGTTACACAGTTTGGCGAAGTTATGTAAAAGGATAATTGTAGCACATTTTCTTTGAGTTCAATAAATAAAAAAAAATAAAAAAAACATATAATTAATGTTAGTACTTTTATACTGATAATTAGAGCAATTCTTGCAAAATTATTCCCTAACCATTCCAAAATATCAAAAATTCACAACGTTAATATTCAAGTTTTCACTTCTGCCGGCACTCCCGGAGTGCCACGCGTTGATTTTTTTTTGTACAGTGTGTGAAGGTAACATTTTTCGTGTTTATGAATGAAAAAGAAGAGATTTTGGCAGTCTACGTAAAACACGAAACAATAAATGATATTTTCTTAAAAAAACTATACTAATGTCATTCGGGATGTTGTAAGGATTCTAATATGTCCATATCTGTTTAGACATAATTTTTTGTTATGGCGGATTTATGTAGTCATGAACTCTGAAAACATTACACTCCCTTTTTGGGCAGTCATGTAATAACTTGATAATCGTCTTTTTAATTTATACAAAACGATTATAATTATTATAAAAAATAAAATATTCAAACGAAGAGTTAATAGGTATTTTCTGTTAAAGATTGTTATTAAGTTTCGGTGAGACAACGTAAAACGAACCCATTGTACATACAGTCTGGGCGAATAATACCAGGCTCCAGGGACCCAAGTCTCCTATTATAATAGTGTCAGAATGGTCTATCATTGATTTCATAGTTGTTGATTTTGACAAGTTTGGTAATCTACTAATATAATGGCGTCATCATGACTTTCCGATGGTCAACCACTGACCCTCCATTGAAAAAATTGCATAGAATGGTAATCTCGTACTTACATAATGACAAATTAATGACTGATGTATGTGGTAATCTGCTATTTTGACAGTTTCTTTGATCAAATTGCTTTTAACTCTAATAAATAATATGTAAAAATATATATTATATATATATATATATATATATATAATAAATCTGGCATGAATTAAATATACTTCAGTAGTAGTTTTCCAAAAATCAATTCTACTAACGGGTTTTATAATAATGAAAATGAAAATTATATTTATTTCTGGCTTATTTTAGGTACAAGATTGTTACACTGTTTCCCACATTAGGTTTCCCTGTGTCGTGGAAAACAGGTGCAGTACAAACGAGACCACAATGGTAAAACAACATGACATTCTACCACAATCCTATTACGAGACATAGTATTTCAGGTATTGTGCTAAAAATATTGAATAGGAGGTTGAACAAAATAAATAAAACAGGTTATAAGTATACATTGGTTCTGTTTATTCAACACTGTGAAATAATAACAAATATACGAGTAATATCGTGTTGTCGAGTGTACACAAAACGCGTGCAACTGATTCCGTGTACGTGACACACCTAAACGGGCGTACCGGTATGCAAGCGAAGCCGACCGGTACTACCACAGACGTTGCAGGCAGGGGGAGGGGGGGGACTCCGCTCTCCTTTATACCGCGCCCCAGAGCAGCGACAGCTCAGTGGGGAGACCAACAGACTGCAATGCAGAGGGTCTCGGGTTCGAACCCACGTCGCGCACCTCTGATTTTCGGAAGTTATATGACTTTTCGAAATTATGTGCGTATTGATCGACAATTATCGCCTGCTCCGTGCCTCGGAAAGCACGTTAAGCCGTTGGTCCCGGCTGCCATGAACATCTATGGCAGTCTTTATTGGGAGAGTGTCGACACAAAAGATACCACTGGGTCGAAGTGTCGCCGGTCTGCACTGACTGGCCACCACATAAGATAAGATTCCGCGCCCCATCGTGCCCATGCTCCGTCTCATCGCCGGGTTGGCTATTAGTATTTATTACACATAATATGGTAGTATTGATATGATGTGCAAAAGGAAGGAAATAGTGGTTAGTGTCGCTAACACTAACCACTATTTCCTTCCTTTTCCTTCACCAAACTCAGAGATGAAGTACATACACTACCTACATGAGAATCATTTAATTCACACAGTGATAACGAACATTCACCACATCCGACCGAATGATCAAAATAAAATTAATACATTACCCAGTATTCCCACTTTACCTAAACTTTAATTTAGTTATTAATAGATAATATTATTTAACATTAAAATGTCAAAAATAATCTTTATTTCCAAAAATCTTCTGAATCAAATCTTAAAATAAATTTTGATATATTCTGCATTTTCCCCGACCAGGCATTTTTCATCTCATTTTAAGGGGAGCAAATTCGTGCAAAATTAGTTCTTGTCTTTCCTTCTTTATTACCTGTTTTATGCGATGCTATCAAAATTACGACATCTGCAGACATCGCTAACTGTCAAAAGTCTTAAAGTTTCTAATAAGGATATTAGATACTATAAAAATATTTTATACCTCTCTAGTTTTTACATAAAAGTCCTCTTAAATACTTATTAAATGGAGTAGTTAATAACCAATCTAACCATATATCACACTTATAGATTTGCATTGAAAATAATTAAAATACGACCATGTAAACTGGTGGAATTCTGTGCTACATAATCGACATTATTTTGAGCGTCAACTTGCAAGTCAAGTTTTATTAAAAAAAAACTGCCGATAGAAGTGGAAACAAAAAAAGCGGGTCGGATGCTAGTTCCTCATACTCTCAAAGGGGTTGTTAAGGGGATCAACATTTCGTTACTTTTTGCGTAGGACGCACCATTTCTGAGATATTATTAATATTCTAAAATAATTCAAAAATGGAAAGCGTGGAAGCGTGACTATGACGCGAGTTCTATGATTTTTGTTCACCCAAGAAGCGCTCAACGCGCCTAAAGAAGTTTTCACTTCGAAAAGCGAAATAATCTATTTTAAATGCTATATAATATGTATTAGACATTCAGTCAGATATGTGCATTAACAAACCCATTTTTGAGACGATTTGGTCCCATAGTGCGGCGCCGCACCGCTTAACACCCCTAGCCGCTTGCACCAGTGTTGTCCTCTGCTGCTGGCTTGTATGCCTATGGTGGATATTCAGGAGGCCCATCTAGTGAATTGGCGAGTCACCGTTTGCCCATTCGACTTGATAAGAGTATTCAGGGAAAACGTCAGTTTTTATCCATACTTGCCATTATACTGATCCATCTAATACCCAACTCCATAGCCCATATGTATTAGAATCCATACGTAGAAATAGTATTACGCTTGCTGCGGCTAGTGCCGGTGTAGGTGTTTCTTCCCACCGTACAAGATTAAACTCTCGAAGGGCCTCTTTACATTGGACCTATGTCTCATTATAAGCCTCCCAAAGGGCCAAGTTCCCTAATATAATACATATTATTATGTTGGAAAATATATATGATAATAAGATAAACATAATAATATCAGCCGTGTATTAAACTGTCCCACTCCTTGGCACGGGCCTCTTCTCAGTATACGAAGGGTTTGGCCATAGTCCATCACGCTGGCCCAGTAACGGGTTGGCAGACTTCACAAATCTTCGAGAACATTATGGAGAACTCTCAGATACGAACTCTCAACATGCAGGTTTCCTCACGATGTTTTTTTTAACCGTTAAAGCGAGTGACAATTCACTATTTAATACGCAGATTACCGCACATAACTTCGAAAAGTCGCAGATGCCTTCAGATCGAGCTCGAGACCTCTACATGGCACTAGGCTATCGCTGCTGTTTTCGATATATGTAAACAAAAAGTTAATTAGATTTTTCAAACTTATCTTTTTCAAGGATTATAAGATGCTTAAATATTACCATTTTTATTTGTTCTATATTGTATAATGGCGCTTTAAACCCTCTTAAACTTCTACCTGTAAGTAAGTCTCACTTCTTCGACGAAATGACTTCTGAATTCTGATCCTTTAATAGGTAATTATTAAGGATTAACCCTTAAGTGCTACGTCTCAAAAGATTTGTACAACTTTATAAGCGGATTAGGGTGTAATGCCGGCATTTGAGGGGTTAATGAATGTGGTAGGTTAAGTATGCTTTTTAATATTATAATGTACTTGTGTATTTAATTACCAAATTACAACTACCATAGCCTTTCGATTATAGGTATATAATAGATAATTTTATTGTATTAGGTATATGTATAAGGGATTAAATATAATGGCCACCAAAAATACTAATTGCACATCAAAATATGCTTACCAAAATATATCATAACGAGCACCTATACGCCTCAAATCACTGCATTCCGTCTCGGAAGGGTTAGGTTATGTTAGGTTCCTTCTTAAACCCATCCAAAAATAGTAGTAATCATTTACTTAGTTTTATCTCTTTAAATATATTTTGGTGTGCAATTAGTATTTTTGGTAAGCATATTTTGCTGTGCAATTATTTTTTTTTTCTGTGCAGTCAAATACTACGTATAACACTAAAATAAATGATTAGACCTCATTTGCTTATAATTTCGGTTATTTTTGCAAGCATTACAAGCATTTTTAATGTGTACTCTATAGTTCAATGTGGTATTGTGGGTCACACGGTATCTATGGTATTGAGGCAAACAATTTATTTTATTGTTATTTTATAAGAATAATATGTTGGTGGTGTAGAGGTGGTGAAAGCAACTGCTGTGCATGAGGTCTTGTGTTCAATTCCCGGGGTCTGAGTATTGGGCTATGGTTTTAGATACCAGTAGTGGAAGAGGCGAGTTCACAGTTTTAGAATCCATAAGTACGTATATATTTACCGAATATCCTAATAACATTTTGCCTAACCCGGAAATCAAACTTACACCTCACGCACAACAGTCGCAATTATTACAACTGCACCACCGAGGCAATAAAAAAATCGAGCTAATAATAATGCTAGACTTTTCTAAGCAGTAAAATATCAATAGCAACGAAGTAGTCAATAGTCCTTATTACGTAGGAAATATACAGGCTGATTGGTAAAAGACTTGACATATTATAGGAGGGTATTCAGTACTCGATTCTGGACCCAAATATCTAAAAAAAATAGACACTAAAAATTTGACTTAGTTTTCCAATAAAAACTTAATGTGCTGTCCGCACATTAAGTCTTGCGCGTATACCAAAGCTAAACAAAACCTCCGCCCCCGCCCCCAACTACGGCACCCCGCACTCTCCCGAATTTGCACCTCCGCCCGTCCTTTTCTTATCAAAGATCATTAGCCTCGACAGCTGTGTGCGCAGTGTCCACATTTTAGGGATATTTCCTATTATGTCATACAAATTTTCATAAAGGTTTTCTTTGCAGGTTATACAGACTTTATTTCTTTTTTATACGTTACGGCTGACCATAAATTATCATGTCCTTAAGTATGTACAATGTATGTGTAATACGCCTATATTCCTATAGGAGTGAAACTTGATGTTTTTGTTGATAGGTAAAGTAATAATAATAATGTCCTCCAGACCGAGATACTGGCTATCTGCGCAGTAGATATTATAGTGTACAAGTGTGTGCGCAAACACACTCGTCCACTCTCGGTTCCCTAACTCTCATCATCCGATGGGACGGCAATCCGACACAACCGGAGAGAAGCTAACACGTCCAACTTTCTAGCTCCGGTGAAAAACTCAAAAACTTTTTGGAAAACCTAGGGCGAACGTTTCTCGATCAGATCAGAGGCGTACTGGACAAAGGTTAGGTTAAGAGCTCCTTGAACCGACAGGCGTGTATGAGAAATGTGATGAAAGTGAATGAAGCCAGAGAAGTGTGTCAGGATCGTAGCAAATAGAAATCCGTAGTCTCTGCCTACCCCTCTGGGAAACAGGCGTGAATCTATGTATGTATGTAAAAACTTTGTTGGCCTGACCCTGGATTTGAACTCCAGACCTCATGCATAGCAGTCGCATGCACTACCGCTGCGCCTTGGAGGTATTTAAAGGTTAGGTAAAGTACTTACACTTCGTGTGTCAAGGATTGTTATGCCACTAAAATGTCATTGCTTGTGGTGGCGTTATGAACCGCGTCATCCCCATCCTAAAATGGCGAGGGAGACGATGGCTGGCCCACACTTTGCAATCGTTAACGGGTTTGACTTGTGGTGACGTGATAGTGAATTTGAATGTGAAACTTGAAATTACAAAAGCTATTAAGTAATGGGTAGTATTTAACTGTTCCTCAATTTTCTGCCTTTGTTCCACCAAAATACTAATTGCACACCAAAATTTGCTTACTAAAATATTTTAAAGTGATCAAACTAAGTCGACGGAGCCTCGCTTCGCGGGGCTCCTATTTTTGAATGGGTTTAAGAAGGAACCTAACATAACCTAACCCTTCCGAAACGGAATGCAGTGATTTGAGGCGTGTAGGTGCTCGTTATGATATATTTTAGTAAGCATATTTAGCTGTGCAATTAGTATATTGGTGGTCATTATATTTAATCCTTTAAGTAATTATGAATTCACAATTTGATTTGTTGTTACTGTTATAATTAAAATAAACAAATGTGTGCAATATTAAATGACGACGATTCATGATGATTGTTTATTTATCGCTCGCGTTTATCTAGATTTCGTTAATAGATTTCTATCCCTCGGGAATAGTTACTTTTTCTCTGTATTAATGTATAACTGTATAACCTTTGTCTTTACCTGTCCCCCTGACCTAAGTATACAACATTTCATGAGGATCGGTCGAGTAGTTAAGGTGTAAAGCATAACAAACATACATTCACTTTTATAATATTAGTTTGGACTAGCTTTTAACCGCAGCTACACTCGGGATCAGTACACTATCTGGATGAAAGGTACTGATATTTCCTTTTCTGTACCCCTGACAAATTGTATGCGAAATTATATGATCAGTCAATTAGTTAGGGCGTGAAAACGTATCAAACAAACTTACATTCGCATTTCTAATATCAGTTAGGATATTGAGTTTATACGCATAGGATCGTCATGCTCACTTTCCTCTAATATTATTTTTTATAAAAAAACATAATTCTCGCACCAGGAATAATTCTTATATCGCGGGGGACTTTACGAACATTTAAACAACGGACACAAAGAACAGCCGGACAGAACATCTACTTGTGGATCACACAAATTTTTGTCTCGTGTGGGTATCGAACCCACAACACGCGCCACACACCGGCGCGGCGGCAGCGGCTAGGCGACCACATCACATCACATAGTCATCGATTTGAGTGCTTTATAGATCTGTAGACATGCTAGTTAACAATCCGATTCCGAATCAAGCATTTTAGTAGGTAAAGCAAGCATTGGCATATCTAGGACTACTTTACAAAAGAGGCCTAGCCTCTTAACAGTGATGGCTTACAATCATAGAATATTGAATTGAAACCAGCCAATTCTTAAGTTGGCACCAGCTAATTCAGAAGTGGGCACGGCCCACCCCGATGAAGCGAAACCTATAGGTTTATAAGGTCTTCCAGACCGGTGGCCTAAATCTTAATGGAGACAGTCTATCTTCAAGGAGATGTTATAGTGCACAAGTGGTGTGCAAACATAAGTGTTGACACTCTTTGTTCCCAAACTCAAATAATCCGATGAGACGGCAGTCCGACACGAACAGAAAGAGATCAGGCACAGGACAAACGGGCTTACGTGCTTTTCGAGGCACGGATCTCTACACCGCAAATTTCCTAACGCCGGGCTGCTACTGAAACTTTCTCGTCAAAAGGCCCAATAACTCTTTGTTTCTCCGATCCGGGATTCGAACCCGAGACGTCATACACAGCAGTCGCATACACCACCGCAGCGCCACCGAGGCAGTAAAATGGGGGCTTATAGGGGCTCATTGCCTGATAGTGCAAACCCTGATGAATAACGACAGTCTATTTTGTAGTTATCTCGAAACATGCTCTTGCATAAACAAAGACTTGTGAAAGCTCTTAGATGGTTACGTTGGCACATAATCCTTCACGTTTTCGTTGTAAGTCTTCCATGCACAATATGAATAAATATATACAGGTTGTCCGGTAAGTAATGGATAACCTTGAAATGTCTTATAGTAGAACTGATGGCTGTTCAGGAAAAAATATGACAAAAAAGCTATCCTGACTACTACCTGAGATAGGATTTCTTTTTAAATACCATATTTAACTTTCTTGTACACTACGACCATAAATGAATGAATTCCATCGGTTTTTGTTGTTTTTTAATTAAACACTAATTATGCTAATAGATAGACAGAAAAGTATGACTAGCTCCTGTACTTTTTTTTCTGGATGGCCATCAGTTCTACTATAAGACATTTCAAGGTTATACATTAATTACCGGACACCAGTATACCCGAAGTGGTAGAGAATATATAATTACACCCACATTTTGCCAGCTTTGTTTAAAGTTCCACGGAATGGGTTGCCTATTGGTATTTAATAAATACAATTCCAGAGTCCTTACTGCTACTGTGAATTTCTTAATTAATGAACCTCAAAACAATTCAACCGACCTGGAAATCGAAAAGATCTTCGCAGTTAGGCGCAAACATATACAAGAGCAAATTGGGATAAATTTGCTCTGCCAGACCAAAGAACCACGAGACAATGTACTTTAAAATCTTTGGTATAGGTAAGTTTTCATAACTCTTATCCAATTAAAATTAGACTAATTTAACTTAGTTAAGAATTGAACCAAAATTAAAATTTATTTTGTGTTTAGCATACGTTACAATGTCTCTATATATTTTTCGGAATCTTTGGACAAAGACGTTGGAGGCTGTGCACCTACACAACAAAATACAAAAGTGCCATAGTAATCCAATCTGACAGGTAAATAAGAGATATTCATGTTATATCATTACGAAAAGTAATTACAACAGCAGATAAAATTTAATATAAAATTACGATTACAATGTTACAGAGCATCAACGAACAAACCATACTTTTTGAATCACCGCGTGACACTCAACCTAATCCATTCATCGCCCTTAACTTAACTCCCTAACCAATCCGCAAGAAAAGGCGGGGCTAGTAAAAAAGACAAACATACACGACCTTCAACAAGAGCGACAGAGACAAAGATACGAATAAAGCTACGTCTATAAGCGGGCGTTATTCCAAACTCGGCTTTCGCCAAGCCGCTAACTTGCCAGTTAAAGTTTGCAATTTGAGCGATAGAGTCGCGACGATATAGGATTAACTATTTACGCGAATTTAATATAAAATATAATTATTTAATAAAAAAATAATTGTCTGTGATAGTGGACACGGGTGTTTTATTATTGGATTATTTTTAATTTTTATTTATATGCTGTTAGTATTATTTAAATAATAATTAATTTAATTATAATAGTATTATTAAAAACTGAAGTGCGTGTGTGGTGTTGTGTCGTCGCGATGTCGGAGGCAGGTCGTCGAGGCACTGCGTACACTATTGACAACATACTTGGACATACAGACAGACAGCCTGGTAGGTATTAATAAAAGTTATTTACTACTTAGCTTTAAAATGGTCATAAGTGTCATAACGCAGAATTTACGTGCTATCGTTAAGTAGCGTATTTTGGATGTTCCAATGTAATTTACTTACTATCGGTACGGTAAGTACCGAGGTATATGGGATTTGTTTAATTTTGGGATCATATAAAGTTTCGTGATAGTAATGACATAAATATTATAAAAATAGGTAGGTACATGTATTGGTTAGTATTTATTTAATATAATCAGCACATGTTTTTAAAATATGTGTTTGTCTAGTTTCGAGATTTACAAGAATTATTTTTATAAAAGATAGTTATTATTTATGTATTGTTATAATTTTATACAGGATATACATAAAAATTATGACAAATTTTTAATATTATTATGGCATGCAACTTGATCTTCACTTAAAACCTAGGAATTCGTTTAAATTGGGCCATCCCACTTGAGGAACGTATGGCATTAAAAATAATTCTTTGACATAAAGAAACTTTTTAAAAGTTAAAATAAGAAGCGTGTTTAGTTTTAATTATGGCACAGACCACATAGTAAGATACTTGGTACGTACGGTAGATAGGGTTTGCAAACTTCGTTGGTATAATATAACAAAACCAGTAATTATAGTCGTATCGTAAGAATAAAGCAGTAAAATCTTATTAATATATTGAAGGATTCACCTGCGCACAAAATAAAGAAAAGCGATGCAATGGAAGAACGACATATAATATACATAATTATATTACAATCCTAGTCTTAACTATATTGTTTGTAACTTCTTTTTATATTGTAACGTTCACTTACATATTTGAAGCTGTATAAATTCTGAATGCTGTGTACAGTAGGCATTGGAGTGCAGATTTAAAAATGTTTTCATATAAAAGTACTCCTAATCACTACTTGGTCTGTATTCTGTAACTGTACCTTTTTATAAATAAATAAATAAAACAATTTAAGTATCGCGTATTTTTATAGTAAAAATCTGAATTAAGACATCAATGAGTCATAATTAAGAAATACCTACGATATACAAACCAAATCAACTCGGCATATAGATACTTCTTACTCGTTGGAGTTTAAGAGCGGATTAGAAAATCCGCTCTTAAACTACAACGAGTAAGAAGTGAGGAAGGGATATAAATTAAGTTGATGATACAACTAGACCGCCTAGCTGGCCCCGTAACGTATTTGAACATTTTGTTAGAATAACTAGAAACAAGCGTGCAAGCTTATTAAATTTCCCAAAGTAAAAAGAAAATCAATTATGTTTTAACATGTATTTTATACGTATGTATAAATATCTCTTTTCCATGATTTGCGAATACAGTAATAGAATACAGTAGTAGAATCTGCATATAGTTTAATCTGATTTTGGTAAGGCTTTCGATACAGTTTACCGTCATTTTCTGCGAAACTAACTTAATAGCGCTGATGACACTAAGGTGATTAACGTGTCGGCTAATTTACATGTTCAATGGTAAAATATAATTTAAGTCGGTATAACATTGAATTATATTTAAATAGGCTAACGTGTGGAGTGCCACAAGGTACTATAGTTGGATGATTTAATTAAGAAACAATAACCAATTACTTACTTTAAAATTGAGTTTTCTAAAATACAAATTTTAAGTAATATTATAAACAGTATTGATTTGCCATAAACGGTTATTTATTCATTTAATTTTGTTAGTTTGTTAACTTCATTATACGATTGTTAATAACTATATATCCTTCAAATGTTTCTACATATAGATTAAAACCAATATTTTTGGCAAACAAAAAGACACTCGTGTAATAAAAATAAATAGCGTATCTATTTATTTAAAGAAGAACTTTTTTGTTCTCAAGAAAATATCAAATCACGTATGAGACCTAATTCGTCTATTTTACTTCTACATGCGAAAAGAACATTGTGTGCATTGTATTGTAATTACAATACATATTTGGCATTATCAGTATGATTGTAAATCTCCAAATGAAACTAATAATATAGATATTAGAATGAAACTAATATATTCCCCAGCGCTATGATATGTCCTTCTTCAAACGAGGTTTAAAGAGAGTTCTTCTTTCACGGTAGGCAGCGGCTTTGCTGTGTCCTGACATTGCTGAAATCCATGAGCAGCGGTTACCACTTTCCATCAGGTGGGCCACCTGCTCGTCTGCCACCAAAGGCAATAAAAAAAATGCAATTGCTAATATATTAGTTTCATTTGGAGACAATGATAATGATAATGCCAAATATTACTATAATCCATGTGTGAAAGATTGAATATTCATATATAATCGTGCATGCAATTTGATGTATAAAGTAGAATATTGATGACAAATATCATTGCCAATCTTAGAATGTAATTAATACGTCGAGATAGGTATATTTAATGCACACCCTTTTCTATTTCACGCTTTAAGTTTGTGGTTTGTGTATATCACGTATCTATGTATGTATTCAATTTGTGTATAGTATTATAATGAAACTCTTGTCTGGCAATCCAGCGAGTAAAAGCGACCCTACCCACTCGTCGTTAATTTCGAAGCCTGTACCTTTTAGCTTATGTGCTGTGTCCACTAGCTGTGTCACGTAGCTGGTCATGGAATCCGAGCTTTCTAGACGAATTGAGATTAGGTGTCTGAGCAAACTGATGCGGCAGGTAAAACCAGAGTCGTCGAACAACGACTTTAACTTGGTCCACAAGTTATTAACTGTAGTTTCACTTTTTATGTGTACATACAGAGCTGGATCAATCGTCATCACCATCTTGGCTTTCGCCTTTCTACCATCTTGCTCACTTATAGCTTCGCTGTTTCTTATGTCGATGCCTTCTAAGATAAGGAAATTTTCTACCGCGAACGCCCACTCGTCGCAGTTCTCTCTACATTTTAGCTTAGGAACGTTCACTGAATAATTCCCAGCCATTTTCACTGTGCCGTATAAAGATTACAAACTTTAATTGAGTACTATACTGTAACCGGGTCTGGGCCCAAAACCTATTATAATGAAACTCGTGTGGTAGTCCGTTACGTACTGACGCTTTATTTAAACACAGTGAACACATCATGTAGATGGCGCTAGAGTGACAATTATTACTATACACCACAGATACAAAATAATAACATATAGTACGTTAATCTCTCCTTCAATGTAATTCTGATTAATTTTGTTGGTAATTTTTTTTAAAACACCGGACCGACTTTCTAAAAATTCTTACACATTTCTGTATAAATTAAGGAAGCTATACTATCTTCGTATAATAGAGGCTATTTTTAAAAAAGGCCTCTAATATAATAACTTGAAAGTTATGTGCATGTGTTACCTGTGTTTGCATTTTTTTATAATTGAATTTTAATTTGTTATAATTCTGTCTTATATACATAGGTCTACTATGTATATAAGACAGAATTATAACAAATTAAATATATGTACTTAATATATGTACTATGAAATAACAAGTAACAGCTGTGAAATTTACCGTAGATAGTCAGTCTCCCTGATAACAAAGCATTCGATAATGATTAAATGCATAACATTAATTTTTAATTGACTATTATTATGCTAATATGTTGACCTGGTTTGTTAATTCTGATTTAATTGATTGTAACTGTTGTTTCGGTAATAATTAAGATATCATTTAATCTAAAATATTTTCTTTTTTATTGTTTAATTATTAGTTTATTTATGAAATCATTATGTATTTAGGTAGTACCACAGTTTATTATCTAAAACATGAATTCGAGATCGGGCGCATAATTTTCATGTTAAGAAAATATTCTTGCAACTATGTGATGTTTGGTATTGGCACACGTAGTTTACCAAAGGTCGACAAAGGTCTGGTAAGCAAGGAGCGGGGTGGTTTGAAAGCAATAAGACAATTTAATTTCCATTTATACCAACACTTTATCTATCTATGTGTCATTCATACCGTAGCTCTCAAATGATGGTTTAATAGGTTACAATGTGGATAAATATTCTAAGTTAAACTCGGCACGATTGCCATGTTTTTAAGAACAATGGTATTTTTTGTGGGATTCTTATGTTTGTCATTTGAATGTAGTATGGACCACCCAAACGGGAATCGTTCCTTGTGGGGAACTTATCATTTCTTAAAAATAAATATATATCATCATCATCATCATCATGTCAGCCAAAAGACGTCCACTGCTGGACATAGGCCTCCCCCAAGGTTTTCCACACAGACCGGTCTTGGGCCACCCGCATCCAACCGCTTCCGATTCAAATTATATGATGGACATACGATATGATCTATAGAGAAATACAACGTGTTGAAGGTGAAAATAATATTTTAATAATGTTTGTTTCGTTTTAAGCAATGCTCCGGGAACCAGTCTGCGGCTTTCCACTTGCTATATCTTCCTTGCTATAGTGTTAACGAAGCAAAACGGAGGATACTTGTAAGTATTCTCCGTTTTGCTTCGTTAATGAATCATAAGATCTAACATCTATAAATTTGTGGATATAATTCAATGAGAATACGGACGTTTAGTACTTGCTGTAGCAAAGCTAGTGCCTTCTGCAATAGAAAATGGTTTTCTTTGGATTGTTTTTAACCTTTCTACATAATGCCCCTTAGGAACTCAAAGAATATTCACATTTGGCTAATATACTTTCTTGGTCAATCTTTTATCATCCATTTTTTCATAGGATGCTCAGATCAAATCTACCAATAAACCTCTCATAGTATCGACTAGTGCGGCTATTATCCTTATTATAACATCGCATGTTATTACTACCCCCCGTCGTGTCTTCACCATACAACAGAGTAAAATTCATAAAGCAGTTGTAATATTTTACACAATAGCCATATAGTGCGTCTCTTTGTATGTGGTTATTATCACACTTGAGTGATCGTGTACGGATTACGTTGATGCTATTGTTACTTTGCAGTTATTAGTACTTGTTGGTACAACATATGGCTTCTGTAAGTAATTACCTTTGCAGTGGCGAGTGGTGCCACCAGTATAAGTTCGCTCTCGTATGGTTTTGTGTATGTGTGTGTGAGTTTGTCTATATAATGTCCTAAGTTAGTGTGTGTACGAATAAAGATTTTTCGTAGTGTGTATAAATTGTTACATAAATCTTATTCAATCAGATCTCAGAGGTTTTGGCGAAAGGGATATCTGGCCTTTTCTAGACAATGTAAACTGAAAAGCGTGCTAGAAGAATGTGATAAGGTTGAATTAAGCAAAAGGTATATGCCAAGATCCTAGCAAGGAGCGATCAGCAGTCTACTCCTCTGGGACACATACACAGATTTATTCTATGTGCGTGAATTTATTGTTTGATTTTAAGTCCAATGTAAATGCGATCAATTGCGATATTAAAACTGCGCTTTTAAGCGACTCTTTTACGTTTTAACAAATCTACTATACTTTAGAGTTCAGCCGTCTGAGTTCAGTCGGCAATGAACTGCCGAAAATAGCTTCATCTTTATGGTTAGCATTAGTATTTGTAAGTAGCGTGTGGTCAGCGGATGCAACTTTCAAAAAGCTGATTCGGCCATTACCGATATTGAAAGTAGCACATCAGCTTTGAGAATTTGTATTTTGCCTATTCTTTTCGACATTCTCAGTTGTAGCACGAGGTATGTTAATGTGACCTGTGAACTTGCAGTAGGCATATTCTTATTACCTGGAACTTGTAACACAACTAGCGAAATGTGGTTGAAATACAACCTCCGCTTACTCCTACAGGGATATAAAAGTGACATTCTAGACATGTACAAAGCCATTGTAGCAGTAGAGAAAATATTTGTTGACATAATTGTCGATTAAGTAAATGAAGCAGGAGTGGTATACCTAGGTCATAGACAGGGTAAATCTTTACTCTACTCTACTCTTTTGAGAAACAGACGTAAATTTATGTATGTCTTCTAACATTATAGTTTATCATTTTAAGCACACTATTCTGAAATATGTCATATGTTACACGCTGTATAATAGGTATTAGTGTTGTTAAGCGTCTGACTAAAAAAATATTTTCTTTTTATTATATTTAAGCCTTAGACCATAATTCCATTAAAAATCTCTAAAATCAGTTCTGCGGTTTCGCCGTGAAAAATGAACGTTCGTACAAACGAATTTAGAGACAGTTGTTATCTTACATTTATAATATTAACATTAGCCAAGTGCGAATATAATCATTGATCTGTAATTTCAAATGATTTAGAATGTTATATGATTCAAATACATTTGTCTATATTAGGTACATTGATAATTATTAGTAATTTAGTATGCATTGATCGTTGACCTTAATTGAATTCATAGTAGCAGTAGTAATAAGGAAACACGAATAGACATAGTTAGAACTCTGGGAATTATTTATTACAATATGATTATTATTGTTATACTCTTGAATCTTACAAACGTGACAAAAAGGTAGTCACCATTGTCCACTGGACATAAGAGTATCGTCATCACTATCGATCACGATCACTGTCATGATCATGATACGCGTTATCATCAAACCGAGTTTCCAATATTCGTTTATGATTAAAATAATAATCAGTGACAACTAATTGTTCAACATTCGAATGCGGGATCATAGATATTCGAATAATTAGCACTAATCACACACAGCACATCACTAATTAAATTGTATGAAATGAATCGTATAAATACTCAAGTAAGACAAGATAAAACTAAGCTAATAAGTGGCAAAATTTTATCTAAGTGTGTATACATCATTTCTAAATAATATAAGAAAATCCGACAAAATACTCCAAAGAATTTGGCGCAAAAGAAAATCTATTTTATTACTTTAGAAATAAAATACAAAATACTCTGAAGCAATTCAAGTGTATGCTAGTAACGGGAAACGAAGAGCCAATTTGACAGGATTACGTTCGATGTGAGTGATCAGCGCAGTTGAACATACTTATTTCAATAAAGTCATTTAGTTTGATATTCTTTTCATATTTTACGGAGAAAACTAAATTGAAAGCTTTCTTATATCATTTATTTTGTACTCTTCTTTTCACAAGACCTTATTCACGAAACCATAGGATTTTTAACATTGTTTTGCATACATATATTATTATGTAGTATTCATAGGTGTATGTACGTTTACATTATTCTTATTACTAGACAGTGCGGTTTTTCTTGTTAAATGCCTGGCAGCGGTTGTGCCAGCGATGATTTATCGAGCTCCTTTATTAAGAATTTCTTAATAGGAGTCAAAAGTTAAAGCCTATTCAAACATAAGCGGTATTCGTTACCGTCTGCGGTAGAGAAAACCGAGTAGGTATGCGGTAATTTTACTGTTCACACCAAAGCGGATTTCGCTATCCTTGTAGGTAGAGTATCGACTACCGCGCGGTATTCGAGTTTCGCTCAGGAAGGTAAGAAGTTTTCGCCACTTAGTCATTTCTGTGTCGCCAAAGAACATACACGTCAGTCACGTTATAATTTCTGCAGAGCATTTGATTTTAGTGATGGATAGCGATGAAGAGGAAGTTTTACTTTTATTAGCATAACCCTCGCGGCATGCACTTCTACCCACAGGGACAGCGAATACCGCTCAGGTCGCCCTAGCCGCGGAACTTGATACTAAATACCTGAGCGAAACCCGCGCAGTATGTACCTCTACCCACAGTAGCAGCGAATACCGCTCAGGTTTGCATAGGCCTTTACGATATTGGCGGTATTGTATATTTCTGTGCCTTAGCGAGTATGTAAAGATGTTGGTCTTGCGATTTATCCTTTTTCGGTCGTGTAAACTTGCCGTCTCATCAAACTAAGAGAGAGATGGAGAATGCACATGTGTTTGCGTACACACTTGTGCGCTATAATGTCTCTTTCGTAGTTGGTTAGTCTATGTTAAGATTGGCCATCTTGACCGAGAATCGAGATTCGGTCTAGTGGTCCTTATTTAACAAGAAATTTTAAGTAACGTGATTGCGTGGGACATAAAATTGAAAAAAGGGACTAACTGTCGTCTGCCGGGCACATTTGCACACTTCGTGATGCTTCTGAGAGTTACCTTACAAGTAAATCTAATTACACTTTGTCCGAGAATTCTGGATCTCTATGCTGTTACTAAGAATTTTCTAAGAGAAAACCTCTAGTCTTGACCGATCCCGATGAACGTTGTATAAATCTTAATATATAAAATCTCGTGTCACGATGTATGTTCAGGATAAACTCTGAAACTACTGAACCGATTTTGATTTAACTTCGTAACTATCTGTAATTTGGTCCAACTTAAAAGATAGGATAGTTTTATATTTGTTTATTTTTATTTATTTTTTCATGTGTACCGGGCAACGTCTGTCGGGACAGCTAGTAATATTACAAAGCAACAATATTTCGAAAAATTAATGATATGTTCTACTTATGAATGACTAATGGAATTAAGGAACCTACTTCATATTTTACAGGCGTTACATAATAATAATTATTTCATTTATATCTCGTAAGGTTTGTAGTTAAACTACTTTGGACAAATTTAATAAAGGACATCAACCATTTTGGTCCAAATTTAAAAATGTCGGCAAAAGAAAAATACAATATTCTGTTAGAACTTGTTTTCATAAACACTTTTTATTATGGCACCAAAACTGTGGGACCTTTGCCCCCGGTTTTATTTGATTTCAAAATCACACACATGTTTGGTAACATAAATTGTCAAAACAAAGGATTTACCTTGAATAAAAACTTGGAGATAATAAATGAATACATCAAATGTATTAGCAGAAGTGGTTAATTATAATTACAATCGAAGACGAGCACAGTTCACCCTCGTGACAGCAGATATGCCAGAGTTTACAGATTTTCCGAGGCTGAGTGAAGATGATCTTTTGTTATTCGCTCTTGGAGTATACTAATTAAAACAAGCCAAAAGTTACTATGGCGAACATATCCTACGATCCGGATCATTTTCAATAGAGCTCGGCAATGAAATGTCAAATGAACAATAAACCACTTAAGTAGTTACCCAACACTATTAATAATATTGTGTGCATTTTAGTTAAATATCTAACAAATTTTATTTTTAATAGCATAGGTTTATACATATTCATAATGAAATAATAATTTAATTTGTATATGTTATTAATAAAATTCTTTTCTCCGAGATTTCTGTTCTGCAAACATCATCAAAATTTAAAGATCGGGCCATAGAATTTGTAATAGACTGAGTAGCCAAGTTACGTAGCCTGTTTTGTTCCATAGAGTTTCTTAAATAGGTCTTAATTAATTTTAGTTTCAAAAATATCATGTTTCCACCTTTCCAATTTTTCTAGACAAATTTTCAAACGTTTTAAGGCATTTGAAAGATCGGTGGCTAAAGACTGAAGTGCTTTAGAGATTGCATCGATAGTTTGTAGAAGTTTGCAATGGAAAGCCAATAACATAATAAAATTATAGTTTTCGATCTTCTTCTTGAGTGAAATAGCTTCATTTCTTTCATCTGATTTGCAATTTAACAGAATTGTTTTCGTTAACGCTTTTTAGACTTCAACAAACCGAACTTTTAAAGCAAAAACTGCATAATAACGTCCTGCCCATCTAGTAGGGTTCTCACGCACTTACTTTCTTTAATAAATATAATAATAATATCAGCCCTGTATTAAACTGTCCCACTGCTGGGCACGGGCCTCTTCTCAGTGTGAGAAGGGTTAGGCCATAGACCACCAAATATAAAACTTGATAAAATATTCTATCATTTGATTCTATGCCACAAAAAATTATAGATTTGTTGAACTGTGTAAAAAAAATTTGCATATCAATTCTCCCTCTTTCTCGTTCGTTTTTCGCTTAGACATTTTCTAGAACTAGAAATGTTGATATCTAACTTTCACAAGTTTCACAATTAACTTTACTCTGCCTCCATATGCAGGTTCAATAAAACAAAAACTACGAAAAATCAAAGATACAAATGAGAAATGACCAATTATTGTACTTATAACAATCAAACAAAGAATGCGCAGTAGGGCCCGCCGTAAATAAAAAAATGAAATCCGGGATTTCCTTAACACTGAGCGCTCTGTTATATTGTGCCCAATGGATCATTCTAAAATTGATCGACATCTTTTTGTTTTACATGTGTTGATGTGTCTATAGGCTGGGCTGTACTTCGATTTCCGCCTACAAAAACACTAGAGGCTAATTATAAATTTTCCCTATATTTTTATTAACAATAATTATTTTGCGGTGCCCTTGCCACCTTTTTTATTATTATAAAATTATATTAAAAACATTATATTATCTTATAAAATCAATATATCTTATAAATATCATTATATGGTCTTTAGTTGTATCGCAATTTAATTGATTTTAAGTGCTTAACAGCCAAAGAGCAAATTTAAAGTTATTAGGTATTTTTATATAAATTTTTGCATATTATCTTCTTCATTGTTCTAGATAGAATTCCATATCTTCGTGATATTTTCATTGATGCTAAGAATGCCTTTCGACATTTCATCCAAGTATTTTATTAATTTTACTTGCGTCCATTCAGCACAAGGACGAGCGCCAATCTTTCTCGTATATTTGCGAGGCACGCTAAAAACGAAAGCGCTATGTAATTAAACGTCATGCAAGGTTCAGCCAAAGCTATGGGGATAGTTGCCCCTAAGAGTATTTATACTCATGAGAAATCGGGGCGTCAATCCTTTTAGGTAGGGATAGACGCCGCTATTTTTTAAAAAACACACGTTTAATACAATTTAATACCGTCACTCATAATAAATAATCAAACAATATAATTATGTAAATGCAAAAATTAAAAAATCAAATCAATTTACCTGTGAAATGAAAAGTTACACGCTTTTAAAAAACAGTCGAATTCACATCGTCCGAGAACGAGTTCAACTAATTTATTTTACTATGCACTAAACATCCAATGCACGTGGATGACGCACGCGTATCGAGAGCGGGGAATCCAACCTTTGAATATTATAAGTAATAAGATAATAACTGCGCTCGTGTTGTGTTCGAAATTCTCAATACAAGTTTCGGGGCATTTATACTCCTAGGGCAACTATGGGATAGTTGCCCTTTTATCCTATATAGGTACAATATAAGTGTCATGTTTCTAATTATCGACGAATTCATCGCTAAAATTAATGATAAAAATATTACTGAACGCATGGATTGTATAGACAATTAATGGGCGTCTCTAGTATGAACATCAGCCGGCTGAGTGGCAGTGTAATTTGGTTCTGTGCTCTATATAACTTGGGTCTATATAACTTGTAGTTCAGAACTAAGATTCAGTTGTTATTTGTAAGCTGAATGTAAAACCGCTCACACACCGCTCAATGTTGCATCGTCACCTATGCTGAAAGATCGTCGTTTTTAGTGTGTCTATTATTCAAATTGCTGGCAATTACTATTAGCAAATAAATCGACTCAACCTTTTACTGCGCACACATACACTAATTTTACAAAAACTACACTTGGTATTTATGACAACAATATGTCATTTGAAAGTTTTAAATTTAAGCTTTCAATGAGCATCAATACCCTGTAAAAAAATAAGCTCTTATTTATTTACGCAATTTAATTGAGAGCATCTCGATTGGGGCATTGCGCAATGGCGGTCGTTCCTATTCACTGACGAGTGCAGAATGTGTCTGCATGGCAGTGACAGGAGAGGCCCTACCGGCTTCCGGGCGAACGATTTGCACAGTGCTGTTTCGCTGAAACAGTTGCATATGGCGGAGGTTCTTGCATGATGTGGGCTGGAATCTCCTTAGAAGGAAAAACCGAGCTTGTTTTTGTGCCTGGGGGAGGCCTAGGAGGTGGGCTAACGGCTGATCGGTATATCACCGACATACCATTGGAGCATGTTGTTCCCTACGCAGGGTTTGTTGGCGAAGTCTTTGTGTTAATTCACGACAAAGCCCGTTGTCACATGTCGCGTATCACTCGGAAGTTTCTTCATGAAGTGGAAATACGCACCTTGTACTGGCTTTCGCTCAGTCCAGACATGAATCCATGATGATGAATCCATGACATGAATGACATGAATATAAAGAAGAGTACGGGCTAGTCCCCAAGTCCAGTCCCTTCGAGCGTAGAAGAGCTGAAGACAGCATTATAGCATTATTGGAGGAGTGGGACGGCATTCCTGAAGAGACCGTCAAAAATGTAATAAGGTCGATGAAAAACCGACTGCAAGCTGTAATTAGAGCTAGGGAAGAGGGAGAGGGGGGTAATACCAAGTATTAAATTAATATTTTATTTTGATGTACTTCTATTTTTTTGTTTAATTTGTAAAACACCCAACCACAGCCCTTTGTCCTAATAATGACTCCAAATTAAAGCTGACATCTTAAGCTTTCCGATGACATACTGTTATTATAAATACCACGTGTAGTTTTTGAGAAATTGGTGTAGGTGTGCGCAGTGACGGGTTGAGTCGATATGGTTGCTCGCGAGTGTAATAATGAAAACACAAGCATAATATATGCTTGTGTTTTCGTTCTTATTGCGCTAAGATTAAGACTCACTTTGGCGTAATTGTTGGCTACTGTAATAATATATTACTAAGTAGCAAAGCGGCAACATCTCCTATATTTTTGTCGCTTTAAGGTGCATGACCTATGTTTAGACTCTCGGTCAGCTGTTAGGGCAGATAAAACCCGTTGCAGTTTAGCAAAAACTTAAAATAAAAATCTATCCTGTGGCTAAACTACTGCTCCTATTCAACTGAAATTTGATGTAGAGCTTGTATGTGGTACATACTATATGTAGATAGAAATAAAGCTTCACTGTTTAATCTACCTTGTATACATTATGTACCTCTTCCGGCAAGCCGATTCATTCATACCATCACCAAGTAATAGAGAACATTACCAATTATAATAATATCAGCCCTGTATTAAGCTGTCCCACTAGCCTCTTCTCTGTGTGAGAAGGGGTACATTACCAATAATACATTGTAAATTATCAATAAACAAATGTATTAAACTTAAATTAAAATTAAACGGCAATAATGCACTTTCCCACCGCTTCACATTTGATTGACATGACATCGATCTGTTAATCCGGCTCCCGTTCCGGACCAGCCGAATAATGGCTTGAGCACCCTACATGCACTAACAACAAAGGAAAAAGTAAAACCAACCTTACAACCTAACGATTACGTATCATTTCACCTTGTTATGCAGTTCGACCCTCGTTAGAATCTCGCTGTTTAACAAAATACGTGTATTGTGAAGCACTTAACGTCAAATTGTTCACTATTTATTTATACTAATTCTATTTTTACATGAGCTGATACAAAACATTAACAATGCGACGAACAAACACAGAGATTATAGTGATGTTCATTATGTTGTACTTTGAAACGTATAATGGTAATCGCCGTTTTAATAGTGGGGTGGGGAAAGACGGATTTTGAAAAGTTTTTACTGTCTATATGGTGTATGCTTATCTGTTAAAAGTTCAAACGATACCAATTTAAAAAAAAATCGAATGATTCGAAAGGCTTATCAAATCGTTTGATTTATTTGATTGATTCGAATGGATTAATTGTTGACGTTGATTGATAATATCTGATTATGTATTAGCTCAATAGCTATGCCAATGCAAATACGAATGTATATGCCAGGTTGTTCACGCGGTGAAAGCGCAGAAAATATTAAAGCTCGAATGAGGAAGAATAAAAAGTTGACATAAAGGGACATCACTTATCAGTCATCACCGTCATTTGCCGCGTGCAATAACATTGTCATCACGTACACGATCACGATTTATAAATATATAACGTTATATAATAGATATATTACGTTTATTCGATTGCAATTTGAAGGAATGGATTACATATATTCGGATGTGGGCATATTTCCGAATATAATAATTTTTAGCGTTGTCTTAGTGACCAGTAATTATAAAAGCCCTTTTTCTAACAGATCGAATAGAGCTGAAGAGCGAGAGTGTGGTTCAGTCCGACTCTGAGCATGAACACGATCATGAGCACGAGCACGCCGAGCATAGTGAGCATGGCCATGAGCACACCGATCACGGGGAACATCTCGAAGCGCTGGATGCTGGCAGACCGCGCAAGGTAACTTGTTTGATATGATGTTTGGCTTGCACCTTTGTACACTTGGATAGCCTTGTTCCTGTGATATTACAATCAGTTCTGGTTTACTAGGTCCTTATATCTGGTTGCTATAATATATATGATCACAAGAACAAGGGACCAGTTCACGCTAGCTGATGGCGCGTAGAGATGCGTGTCTGTCAAGTTCCTGGCTCAGTTACATACCTAAATATAATGCTAGGATCTGTTAGCTGTAACTTTGTGAAACCAAGACATTTTTGTACAGAAAAATAAGCCATACAAATTGCCTTAAAATAGAAGAAGAAGCTTTTAGAAGAGGAATGCCCGCGTGGAATATTAGGCATGTATTGCTTTACAAGCATTGAAATAATAGACACAAAGAGCACCCAGAGGTCTTCTTCTTTATACTTCAGGGCTTTGCTCTTGTCAGTGGAGTATACGCCATCTTTCTCGATTTTCGGCCAATACCTTGACCTCCTTTATAAGACATGACCTTCGCCCTTTCTTTTAAATGACTTGTGATTGCCCTTCTGAGTCTGCCCCTTCTTCTCTTTCCTTCCACTTTTCCTTCTATGAAGTTTTTTATAAAGTCGTCATGTCTTATAAGGTGGCCAAATATCTTTCCTCTTCTGTTCTCAATTGTCGTCAAAATGTTGCGTTCTTCTTGGACAAGGCTCATTACTTCTACGTTGCTTTTCTTTTCTGTCCAACTGATTCTTTCCATGCGCCTCCAGCACCTCATTTCGAAAGCTTCCAGTCTTTCTTAGTCTTGTTGGGTCATTGTCCATGTTTCGCTTCCATATAGAGCAATGCACCCACATTTAAGTTACCTTTTTTTATTTAGCACATGGTGATTACTTTAACCAATGTGCCAACTGATCCATTTTGATTACGGCGGCCTGTCTTAGCGGAGATTGGCCATCTACGAAGAAGATATTATGCATAGTGCAGAAGCTCACCCATAAAAACAAGTTTAGAACATTTTCGTAGTCTGATGACAGTGTCACTCCTTAGAAACCAGTTGATGACTTTCTACTAACCACAGTCTTTTATTTAGAATTTCTCGGTAGAATAACTCTATAAAATTTTGTAGGCGGATTATACAGGATTTATCAATCAACTATATAAGTATATTTATTTGTAAACATAGGTATAGAATTGGAAATTGTGTTTTAGTCCAATATGTTTGCCAATACTTGGTAAACATTTACAACATAGCCTAGTATATAACATAATCTAGCCACTAGATCAGATCACAAAATGTATACACCGTTATAAAAATCCTTTCTTAATATGTGGATAAGAACTCTCCAATCGACCTGTATCTGTTGTGCAAGCAGGTGCGTCGCAGCCGAACCACCTTCACCACGTACCAGCTACACGAGCTGGAGAGAGCCTTCGACAAAACGCAGTACCCTGATGTGTTCACCAGGGAGGAACTGGCGATGAGGCTGGACCTAAGCGAAGCTAGAGTGCAGGTGAGAATATCATGTATTTTGTTTCAATAGCCTTGTTTCCTCATAGATGTAAGATTGTCTGTTTCAGGTTGTAATGTACCAGCTACATACTTGGCAACTTTTAGGAGCTACGAACCATTTGCAGAACATATGGTTCGTAGCTCATGAATGGTGGCCTCGATGGCGTAGTGTTATAGTGTAACCGACTGCCACGCCTGAGGTCGCGGGTTCGATTCCCGCACAAGTCAAATATTTGTGTGCATGAATATGGGTGTTTGTCTTGGTCTGGGTGTTTCTATGTATAATATGTATGTATTTACAAAAATAAATTGGGACAGTCTTTGGGGACTGTCAATAGAAGGGAAAACTTTAATCCTTGATCATAAACACTTCGTTATAAATCAAAAATAATTCAAAAATGGAAAGCGTTTGGTGACGATGACGCGAGTTCCATGATTTTTGTTCACCCAAGAAGTGCTCAACGCACCTACAGAAGTATTCACTTAAAAAAAAAATGAAAGAAGGACAAACCTATGCTGCAATTATTTTTGACGTGACAGCGTCTAATAAATCGATCAACGCCGGCTGCACGCACGAAAAAGGATGACTCATTGTCCCGTTACGCTCATTGTAACGTTACGATCGGAACGAGAGCACTATACGAGCGAGCGAAAGGCACGTTATGACGTAGTCACGTTAAACTATCGTCCGTAAACCGACTTTACAGACAACAATGTTTTTTATCATTTTATCAGTAGCTACAATTAATCAAATAACTATTTATATAATTACTTATAGTCACTAATTGCAAACCGTAATAGGCCATGCAATTATTACAAATTAAATCGTCTATTCATGAGGTACGCTTTTAATTATTATTAATAACTATAATTAACAAGCCATATTAACTCATTAGGGCAGAACCGTTTTATATAATTAATTATATAGCTTTAAGGAATGTTTGTAATTTTGTATAATAACTTATGTGTAATAACAGTAGGTAAGTGAAGAAAAGGTGTAAATCACTCATATTTAGCCAACTGTTTAGGTCTCTTGGTAGCTGTTTATAGTTTTGTAACCTAACCATCCTAACTAAATAAATGCGAATGTAACTTTGTTTGTTTGGTACGCTTTCACGCCTTAACTAGTCGACCATCATGAAATTTTATATACACATCTTAAGTGAACTATGTAATATTCTTTTTTGATAAATAAACTCTGGACAACTAAACTGGCAAAATATAATACGCTTTTATTGGAGTAAGGAGCACCTTATTATTGTACAGACACATTTATTCTTGTACTCAGATACTATAAAAGTTTGAAGATTTTGAATATTGACTGAATTACGTTGAAGTGAAAACTTCTTTAGGCGCGTTGAGCACTTCTTGGGTGAACAAAAATCATGGAACTCGCGTCATCGTCACCGAACGCTTTCCATTTTTGAATTATTTTTGGTTTATGATGAAAGATTAAAATTTTCACTTCTATCGGCAGTCCCCAAAGACTGCCCCAAATTTTTTTTTAGAAATTATCTTCACATTGACCTTCTTTTGACGGGTCTGATACTTACGATAAGAAAAATTACAATTCTGGTAATTTACAACTTGGGTTTACTTTATTTAAGCTTTTGCTTCATTTAACTTATTATATATTACCCGGAAGATCTTTTACCTGAATACCACCGTACAATTTAATAACTAATCCTAATGCTAACTAATATTATAAAGGCAAATGTTAGTTTGTCTGTTTGTTACTCTTTCACGCTTTAAATATTCGACCGATCATCATGAAGTTTCGAATACCCATTATTAGGAGTACCGAAAAGGACATACGATATTCATCCAGAGAAAGTATCCTTCCCGAGTGAGTGAAGCTGCGGGTAAAAGGTAGTAAATCACAATCTTGGTTTGAACTCTTTTCAATCCTAACGGTGGTACTTACTTACTTATCGTGTCGATGGCAACACATTTTATATAATTTTCGACCATTTTTCGGCAACGCGGATTGCATTTGGTTTAGCCTGGTACAGGTCATCCAGTGTGCACGATTCTGGGCTCATGGGGCACAACAACAGATGCCTCATTGTCTGTGGTGATACGCCGCAGTCACATGCATTCGTACCTGTGTCTATATATCCCCACCTTGACAGATTGTCTTTACATCGGCCAACCTGGGTACTGAGATTTTGTCGGAACTAACGGTGGTGATGACGGATGATCCAAGTATTATTAAATCGCTTTTACCAATCGGTTTGTTCGGGAACAGTGCTTTTTCTAGGATGGCAGTCCCCCTGAGAACGTGTATGCGAAATTGCATGATGATCGGTGAAGAAGTTAAGGCGCGAAGGCATAACAAACAAACAAATTTACATTCACATCATTATGTGGCATTCTAACTTATATTATACATTAGCTAGGATGCCACATAATGATGGGCTTTTGTGCTCACCAAGCGTATTTGGATACATGGATTAATAATATTCAAAATAGTTTCATCAGCGGTTCCAGTAACCATATTACCTTTTCATACAGCTTACATACCTACATATTAGTGGACCGTAGAGTTTAGAGGTGCGATTGTAATTAAAATTAGTTCTATTCTGATCGTGGCACAATGTGCGGCAAATTGTCGCTCAAGCCCCACCCCTCGTTCCGCACCCCGCTATGACCGCCCCTAACTACCTACCACCTAGTGATGCGATGGAAATCGTTGCTGCTCATAATTATTTCATAATAATAATTAATATTAATTACGTGATGAGAGAGAAATGTGGCGTGTTTAAGACGTAAGAAGATTTTGTGAGCAGCCAAAACGTGTCCAAAAGGCACGCAAGTTTTAGTAAAAGTTGGGTATAGCAAAAGAGATGTTGATTATTGCAGTAGAAATAAAAGTGAGAGTGTTTAAGGGACAGAATGAAAACACATTATGAGTTAAGTGAGCGTTGTGATGTGAAAAAAGACTTAGTAATGAGAAAATTCATATACATTTGAACTATACTTCGGGAGTGCGAAAAAAAGGACGACAAAATGACAATAAACAGAGACCTGACTTATGATTAGTAGTTACCTAGAGGTACACAAGACAGGAAAACTACTCGTAACGGCTCGTTAAAAGAAGTCGTTATGCTGTTAGGGCAGGGTTTAAATATTACACTAGTCAACAACTAACAACTTAGTGTCTCTTCGAAGGAGAAGATTGTAAACGCCTCAAGAACATAGAACAATAAGATTGTTTTACCGAAATCTTCTCTACAGCATTTTGCTCGACGTGTTGCTCCTGAGAAAATCTCAAGTTTAAGTACTGTGTCCTACTTTTCTTTACTCATCCTAGATATGGAGAGATTTCTTTCAAACCTATTCTACTCTTTCTCTCTCCTCCCGACTATTTATCCCACATGGTGGTACGGTAAGCCTTCTTCATTTTCTTCTGCCACTTCGCTCTGTCCTTGACGTCATCTTCAGAAGCATACCTACGTGTCTCTGCGCAATACATCTGTGCAGGTGGTCTTGTATCTTCCCTTATTCTTTTTCAAACTAATGAGTTTTAAAAATATTCGGAATTTCTTTAGCATACTGTAGATTACAAATTGGGTTCATAGTAAAATGTTACTATGAACCCAATTTGTAATCTACAGTATGCTAAAGAAATTCCGAATATTTTAATACCTCCATCGTCCATAAGAGAAAAACGAAACGCGAACACAGTTAATCGCATTATTGTGTTGCGTCATTTAGTCGCACAATACGCGCTAATCTTACATCATTATGTTCTCGTGGCAAGAGCGCTAATGTTTGCAGCGTCGCCGCGCGCATTAACGACCGACTAGCCGCTAATTGTTGCAGATATTGTAATCAGGGCTCTTATTGCGACTTGTTTTTTACAGTAGTGTGAAATGTAATGGCTGCTAATTTCGGTGTATAGATGAAAAGCATTCTTTGTTTTAAAGTTTATCACTTAATGCATATTGTGGCTTGTTGGGTCCGTGGGATAAGTTTGCGTTTAAGTTCGCAATCGTAAGCTTGGGCTTAGTGTTATTGGCTTTCTCTGGTAGGGAATTCTCAGTATTAGAATAGAGTTAGAGATAGTGCCTGGTACTGGCTTTCTTGTAAGTGGAATCGAAAACAGGTTAGCGAGATTACACGTCTCTGTTTGCTTGCTTCTTCTTAGATATGCACGTATGTATGTTAAACTTCTTAAATATTGTGCAATTGCAATAAAGAATACTGAATATACTTGGTACGGCTCATGGTCTTACTTATAATTGTATGTGATCTGAATATGCCTGAAGAGTCGTATTGTTATTTATATTGCGTCTGATAAGTTCAGGTTCTATGAAAGCAAGTCTATCTGCTACATAGATGAAGGATGATAACAAATCCATGCTGCCATTGTATCGGAAATCAAACCCAGGATTATATATTTGGTTGCATTATATAATCCTGGGTTGAATTAGCAAGAAAAAGATCCACAGCTATGCCCTAGATAGCTATTACCATGCCTCACAATAGTGAGTAAAGTATAGCCTATCTAAAATCTTCGTCATAAATATATGACAAAGATTTTAGAAATACTATACTTAAAGACGTTGTTATCCAGCTCCTTCTTATTCTTCCTGCATCACATTTTGGTACAAAAATAGAAAGCTTCAATCACTACTTCTATTCTAGTTTAGATTGTTGTTTACAGGCGTTACTAGACATTGTTTAACTTAAAATTCAAGCATAAATTCAAACCGTAACTGGTGTTATTAGTGATTTAACGTCACGCAGACACTTTTTGAATAGCCAGCCATTGATTTGAAGACAAACAGATTAAAATAAAAACAGGCTTGTTTTACCTGTAGTGTTGTCTACACTACTTCTGTTTAACAAATTCTATCCATTTGTTAAAAATATGGTATCTTTATAATTATCTTACAGGACCCGTGCTTTTTTTCGTGGGTTTAAAATTCGAACTATCTGAATACAAGACATAAACATCCAAATACAATAGCATGAAACATAAGCATAACTGTGTAACAGACAAGATTCAAAATGTTATAAAGAGGTAATTTGGCAACTCTTATCTTAACTAACAACTTAAAGCATACATTCTACATAACAGACGTTCAAATTACGCTTTAATCAGTCTGAACGTCCAAAAATCTGCACAGATATCTCCGAAATAGCCTAAATTAATGACATTTTTAGCTGTAAACAAAGGCGGTAATGTTAATCACACGTCGCGCACGAATGAATAGGTCTAATGAGGCGACGCAGGTGCAGTGCACGTCACAAGCGCACTCGACAACTGATGCGCGATTATCTGTGGGCTGTGATGCCGTCAAATGAATTTCGACCGGTATATGTAATTTTGACGGACGTTAGAAGGTATTAAATGGTATTTTGGGGTATGAAATAGAAACAGGTTTTGATGAAATTCAGCTAATGGTAGAGTTGAGTTTGTAAAGATGTTTGTTGCTCAATCATGCGTAGGCTGTTGAAAGGGTTTGGATGTACCTTGGCTCAGATATAGATCATTTTCGAAATAAGAGTACCGTTTATCCCGGTTTGTTTCAATGAAATTTTATAATCTTTTAATAAAAATACAGTTCTTACATAAAAGTAATAACGTAGATCCTTCTCCTTACACGGTAGAGTCGATTAGAGCGCGTACCAACAAGTTTGGGTCCTCATACTCCTGCCGAACGACCAAGGCATGGAATTCTCTGCCAAAGCACGTGTTTCCTTCTTCCTTCAATCCTGGATCCTTTAAGCGGGCCGTGAAAAAGCACCTTCTCAGGCCGTCAAAGTAGAGACCTCAACATCGCCTCGGCTGCTATGAAGGCGGTGTGGAGGCCACTGCTCTTATACCACACGACTGCTTACCATCAGGTGGAGTGTGGTATTTTGACGAGCAAAATATAAAAAAAAAAAACACCTACATAATGTATATTCTACGTATCCTCAAATTTGTCCGATCTTTTGCATTGCTAACGTTATCTGCACAGCTTGTTTATGTAAAGTCTCAAAGTTTGTTTGAACCTTAGGAAATTTACTTTATTTCAAGGTGCGGTGGCTAGATATTGATATGTAGTCTATTATAAAGATGTTTATGAAGATCATTAAATATTTATTGCCGTTAATTGTTGTAAGGATTTAGATGAACTTCACATGTTTATTATCTCGGTATGTGTTGACATAGCATGCGTGAGGGCGAGGCTACGGTCTAAAAAAATCTGTAATTACACTAAAAAGAACAGAAAGCAAATTTTAAGTAAGTACTTCTAAAATTTAAGTCATTTAATCAAATTAGGTGTATTGCAATCGGAAACACGACTACAAATGGTTTAATTAAGGGTGGTTTTGTACCAAGTGCCCTTGCACTACAGTTAAAGCGAGCGCCGCGCAATTTGGTAATTACAGACTCGACTTGCGGCCGACGGGGAGGGGGGGGGGGGTGAGCGATGACGTAGAGGGGATGAGGGAGGGGTAATATCTGCCACTAGACAACACACTTGAGGAATCAGAGACATTCTTTTGGATTTAGTGTAATACGGTCGTTAAAGAAGATTAAAAACTTGTCAGTCTGATCTTAAAGTTTGACTGCACTGTGTCGTAGTGATTTATATGATTATATCGGCGTTAAATGTACCACAACTGAGTTGTTTCAATCCTCGTACGTGATAAAAAATCTGTTGTCTATGAATAATTGTTATGAGTTTTACTCCCGGTCTTTGCTACAAAAACTTGTTAACAGATGGCCAAACGTATATAGGTAAACTGCTTAGATTGATTGACTGAACTTACAGCAGCGACATGAGCTTGATTTTGCTGATTTTTCCTTTAAAAACCGGATGTATTATTAAGTACTTTGAAACCATGGTTTTAAAACAAAAGAAAAGAGAAGTGATACTATTAAAAGAAAACAATTTTTAAATTATAAGTACGCAAATGTACCTAATAATAAATCTTTAAAGAACCTGTATTGACCATGAAAGATATTTAACAAAAAACTAATTATGATCAACTAACCAAAGATTTCTATTACTGAAACTATCATTTTCTTAGTGTCAAATTATTTATTTAAGCTTCGCGCAGAATCCATTAAAGCTGCTTCTAAGATTATTGTTATTTTGTAATAACATCAGAAAAAGTCAAATAAACAAAAATAATAATAGTCATTGTATTGTATCTTCTCTAATTAGTCAAAACCAACTATTAGATTTAAAAATATCATAACCATGTTACAATTTTGAAATAGCACTTATCGATTACAAGATAGAACCTAAAACATTACGATTTATTTAAAAAAGGATCTCTTTTTTTTGTTACGCCCTTTATATTCCGAACTTCTGAGAATTTTCTGACCGAAAACCCCAAAACGCTACTCTCAACAATGAATAGCCCGACACGTCGTAATCACCAACCACCACATCATCTCTCTCATAATCTTAAATTACGACCCTAATACCTTAAAACTCGAACCACTCTAAAGACATATCTACAGGCCGCTTCTATTTGTAAAGTGCCCAAGTGGAACTATTGGTTTCCGAAGCACACTGGAGCTGCTGCCCGCGCTTCTTAAATCACACTCAACGACTGCAAATTGCTTTTAATCCACTTCATAGATGGCTTTCGCCGACAAACGACCCTCATGCTACTATTCCATATTTTCAACTCTATTTTTTACGTCTTAAAGTTGAATATTGATTGGGGTTGTGGAATTTTAGAATGCAATTGAGGCAGCCTCAATAAAATGTCTAGTGATTGCTCTCTGTAATCGACACGTGGTCTCCTATTCATTGTGAGTGCTCTTAAGAGGTAGTCGTGGAATTAAATCTATGTTTAATTGATGAATTTTATATGACAAGTGGCTTAAATTGGTATTGCAGGTCTTGGAGGCTGGGGTTGGTGAATATATGTGCGAGTATTTTAAGCCTAAAGCTTATTAAATTATATATGAGGTCTATGGAACCATGTCAGAGTTAGAGATGACTATTTTATTACGTTATTATGTAAGGTCAGCTTTCAATTACTAACATTCCAAAAAAACATTTGGTCAGGCTCGTGGTAACTCCAAAAATAAAGTCTCTGTGCCGCAATGAGAGATACAGTTTTGTCTCCTGGCTCCTTTAGACGGTACTGTACTATGATGAATTGATGACTGGACGCAATCTCTCAAGACTTTAAATATAAAGGAAGTTATAGCATATTTTAGATACGTCAATTTTGATATCAAGACAAACAAACTATAATTGATCATAGAATTAATAAATATTTAGTTTGTATACAAGTAGGTTATTGATTGCACGGCATTGATAGAAGCGGCGCGGTAGTCTAATGGATAAGGCAACCAATGCATCACCGACATAAACCCACTCTAGACACAAACATCCTAGCTTACCTGGAATTAAAAAGTAAATTGCATACTAATTAAAAAGTAATTTGCATACATTGCTGGTAGCTTAAAAAAATATAATTATACCTATACACTATCTGTGCGAATCGCCCACAGTAGCTCGGTTATATAGTAGGTATAGAAAAAAATGTCTGTTCCTTAGGTAGTTCATATTCAACACCGTGATTAATATTTTTTAGACACCCTGTAATTTAATTTCTCGTTTCAAGACATTTCTACTAATTTTGTTTATATTATATCTCAACTTAATAATGAGATTAGAGCAATTTGATAAAGCGGTCTGGTATTTAGTCCGCCATAATTGCCGTCATTCCCGGCGAGCGAACGCCATTGTGCGAATGCAACGAATCAGCAAAATGGTCTCATTTGAAAATTATGAAATTACACCAATTTTTTCGTTCTCCTACAATGTCTTTTTATTAGCGCAATGCGGCTCGACTAGCTCAATTTGTTTCTATTCTCCGTTCTACACTGAATAGGAAAATGGACTCTATTACAAAGGACTTAAAGCCTTTGTTGGCGCATCTATGTGTAGGAATGGAAACCACGTATGCGTAATTGCTTTTCATTACGGTTCCATTGTAGTCGAGAGGTGCGGACAAGTGGGGGGTGAGAACGGGCCGGGGAAAGGGGGGGAGGCGTCAAATTGCCAACAATTACACAATAAAAAAAAATTAAAATTGGCCGCAACTCACAGCCATCGGATTGGACCTATTATGGTGACAGAAGGCCGAATGTCGCTTGCCTCGAACGGAGCTAAAACGTAAAAAAGTCACGAAGGCTGTGTATCTTTTGCTCCTACTTCTTATATTATGTCTGTGCTTTTGCTCATAGTAATAGCATCTTTACTCGGGTAACGCATTAAGAATCATTGGAGGCAGTCAGTCAGACAATCTGTGGCAGCTCCCATTGGCATTTGTCAAGTTGTGTCTTTCTTTTTACATGATACTTTGTAATTTCGTAATTATAAATTTATTCACACCTCTAGAATAATGGATTTAGGTATTTACAGGAAATTTTAGGTGAAATTTAGTCATTATTTTAACATTGCGGCGATGTTAAAAAATGTTCCCCTATTTCCATTAATAATATATCTACCACTATAAATAAATAAATAGTTTATTTTCTCATCACAAATGTTTGTACAGCATTGTGGCTTATCTGTATTTATATACAAATAAATAAAATTGAAGTGTCTGTTTGTAATGTCAAAATAACAGCTTTTTATCTAATGCTTATGAAAGTATGTCTGTCTGTTTGTTCCGGGCTAATCTCCGAAATGGCTAAACCGATTTTGACGGGACTTTCACTGGCAGATAGCTGATGTTATAAGGAGTAGCTTAGGCTACTTTGATTTTAGAAAAAAAATAGGTTCCCGCGGAGACAAACACTTTTTACTTAAAATCTACGCGGACGAAGTCGTAGGTAACAGCTAGTCTAATATAAAAAGAACAAGACATGTGTGAGAGACTGGTGCCCGAAACAGGTATAGCAATACCTGTTACGGCCAAATAGCCACTTAAACTATCCCGGAGACTTTTTCAGGACAGCCCGACTACAGACAGGTGCCAACCGTAGTAGTCCAGGTGTCGTTATCGCAACTGCTGTGCTTGAAGAGAGGTTGCGGTCGGTCAGGGGCGAGCAGAAGTATTTTTGGAATTTTCTGTTAAATAATTCTCAGTAGCTACACAGATTCTGTGACTGTGTCCGGTAGGCGACAATCAGCGCCTGCTAACAGTGCTGGCACTATTAGCAGCCGTGCTGCTATAATTGGGGCTTTCTTGACTTGACCTTGATCAAATCTCTTGCACAGATAGCTAATTTCCTTTAAGATTAGACGCTGTGACCGTTTGGTCTGTTGGACATTACCTATTACTACATTCGGCTCGAAGGTTTCTATACAGGGTAAGGGTTGTATTAAAAATACAATGTTTGTTTTGTTCGCAGGTGTGGTTTCAAAACCGTCGCGCGAAGTGGCGCAAGCGGGAAAAGGCGCTCGGCAGAGACCACGCGCCTTTCATGCATCATGACCACGGTAAGTAACATTAAACGTCTTCATTATAAGGCTCTCGTAAGAAGTCTTCGAAAAAAGAGAAAGTATGTTAGTGCGCAAAAGTTTAAACACGATTTTTTATTGGTGGTAGGCTCTTCAGAACGGCATTTTCATTAAAATAAAGTGCGTGTATTAAATAAGTTTCCATGCAAGACACAGGAAAGCTACAAAACTAGTATTTTTTAATTTCTTAACATAAATGCATACATGTATGTTTAAACTGGAAGATATTAAAAAGTATAAGCTATCAAATATAAAAACAAAAAATAAAAGCCAAACATCAGTCGAATCAATAAGATATTTTCATACTCCATGCTACCAGTGAGAAGTACCTAACAGGAAAACAAGCACCCTTGGACCAATCCGACCTCACAAACGGCGGGCTCACAGTTACATTACAAACCTACCGTATCAGACAAGATATTAAAAAAAGTATAGTTATTAAAAGTACGTAATAGAAAACGCATTAAGGTACAGTCTTTAACAGCTTACAAGTTATATATTTCAAATAATTGGAGCTCGTTTACGGGCCGCAAAGCGCCGGTAATGAAATACGGACGTGATTGCAGCCGATGTTTACCGATCATTACCGATCATTTACCGATTGCTATCACCCGTGTGAGTAGCATTATAGCTGTTTAATAGGGTTGATATGCTTATATGATTTTGATTTTTGTACTGCTGTAGTGGTTGGTGGTAAAAAAATAAAGTAAGCTTTGTAAGCTACTTTAAGTCTTGTTTAATAGAGATAATTATGTTGCATGGTAAAATCAATGTACTAGTCAGCCTGTACAAAAGATTTAAGACATTGAAAATTCAATATTTTAATAGGTCTACAATTAAAATTCATATCCACTCTGCATCTTCGATGATTCTATGGCTGACTAGCTGACTACGCAGCGGCTTTCAGGATTGGTAACATCCTAAAAATATCTCAAGAGTTGCTACTGCTGGGGGCTACTACGCTTACCTACATATCAAGAAAAAGTTCGTTACTAGTGTTAGGACACCAAGTGCACAATTATTTTGTTGCTTAACTATTCGGCAGATTAAAAAAGGAAATTAAAATCACGAGATTATTTAAAATAAATAATTTTTCTATTTATCGAATTATTTTAGGTTGATAAAGATATTATCAAAAAATGATTTTGAGCAAACAAAAAAATATTTAAATAATGGCAATGAAAACGCAGTATTGGTCATTATTTATTATGTGTAAACCCTAGTAATCGTTACTACGCCGCGATAGCGCCGGGTGTCAGTCACACCCAAATCGTCGATAATTAGTACCGATTGCGATGTAATCGCTCGTCACCCCTTCACACCGCCCTGTGATTTAAAATACTTTAGACTTAGCCAACGCACCCTCTTGTACTGCATATTGCGTTTAATCAATATGGCTATTTTGTTTTGTAATGGTTGCTGTACTCATGAAAGTATCAAAGCGAAAGTTGAAGTGCATCTTATGTATATTGAAATGTATGTTTTTGGTCGAACATGAGATTCGGCAACCAGTTCCCGGTTCAGACGAAGTGTTTCTGGTTTTGCTTGTTAGGAATAAATCAGTAGCAGCACTGAACTTTGAAATACGTTCCTATTATGCTAACTTCTTCTAATGCTCCTCAGTTTAGGACAAAATAATAGCACTTGAGTATGTTCTATCTGATTGTCGAAATAATTAGTCAGCTAAAATGATTATTGATTCCGATAGATAATCTCGTAAGAATACGGAAGTACCTGTGTTCTATAACAACGGATGCTTAGGCAATGGAACAATCTCTCTGCTATAGTTTTCTAGGAGATTACGTATGTGTTTGTACAAGAGCAAGGGTGTCAATAATTTCTACTGAGTGAACAGTGTATGTATGATTCTCTTAGTTTTGCAAGCATTAATACGTTACCATTACGTTATTCACGTTTTTATTAGGTGACCGTAAGGTCATTTGCCATCTTAGTAATATTAAAAATTGTTCATAGTTTCTATTCTAAAAGAAACCATAAGTCTAGCTAAAAAGAATTAAAATATAACAGTTACGAAAGAGCCACAATAAATAAAACTCGACCAATAAACATCAAATCGACACATTTAATTTTAATTGTTTCGGAAATATTCGGTTATTCGTGTAGGGAGGTACCATTAGCCCTCTAATGCCCTAATAATGACTACCGACGAGTTTACGAGATCGTATGATAACGACAATTACTGGGAATTCGTTTACCAAATGATATATATTCTGTATTATTCGGTACGAGTTTGTGTGCGTGATTGTACTTATCCTTTTGCTATAGGCGATACTTTGAATGTGTGAGTGCAGATTTATGCATGTGTGAGAATATAGTATGGCATTTTGTTAGTGACGTGTGGGCGTTGTATTGATGTGTGTGTGTTTGTAGTATTCTATGGGTGTGTGTGTATATGTGTATGTGTGAGCGTGTGTGTGTTGGTGTGAAGCTCGTTATAAGCTTGGCACGCGACAAACGCGATAATTGCTTATGATTTGTATTGATATGCTTACTTCATATTCCTTTTGATAATTTCGGTATTTATCATGCTTTGTATTTTGTGTGGCGTATTTACGAGCATTTGTCGGATTTTTATCATAAAAGACATTTTCTACAGAGACTGATATTTCAGAGCCGTGAAACTTACGTCATTTTAACAAAGCTATGATTACTAAAGTACATTTTGAAGACACGGGAGTTTGGACGCTGTGGCCGTCTAAATGTATTTTTTGTCTTAGAGCTTTATAGGCTTTGTGATTCAAACCACATACAAATGTTTTAACATAACCACCGAAATAATAGGCTTACCTAATCTAGATAAAATTATAATATTATTAAAGTTTAGGTTAACTAATATTTATACTAATATTAAAAAAAGAAAATATTTGATTTTTGTTTGTTTGTTTGTTTGTAAGGGTTAAACTCAAAAACTACTGAACCGAATTGAAAAATTATTTCGCCATTAGAATGCTATATTATTGCCGAGTAACATAGGCTATATTCTATTTAAAAAAAAGTACTGTGTCACCTAACCTAACTTAGCCTACTTTTAAGCGAGCAAAGCCGCGAAGAAAAGCTAGTAGATTATAATTACTTGACCGGTCAAGTCGACGCAATATCAATTTGGACCACACACATTGATGTCCAATCTGGGGCCAGAAGACGTACCGCTCGGCACTAGGCGGCCACATAAACCACTATCAATCTGTGCAGTCAATTATGATGTATAAATTATCACCCATCCATTTTCTATCTAATAATATTGCTTAACTCGACGGTTACAATATAAACTGAAAGTCAACAGTGATTTATTTATAGCAGTGAGTATAAAGGTGTGCTCACACTCACGGCAGGTGGCGATACACAACGGTGTATTGTACGCGCTATCAATTATGTATCACCTGCGATATTACTACAGCAAACAATACATTAAGCACGTTGTGATTTCAAAGCATAGGGTGTGATAATTATATACGAGTGTTTACTGTTTTATTTGGAGACTTAACGGTATATTGAAAAATAATGTTCATTGTGTAAAGATACTATATTATGTGAAACAGGCATGGTGTTTTTTCAAGTAAACTTACTTTTTCTATTAGGAGACCGTTGGACTGAAACGCAGCGATCTCTAGTTCTATCCCATAGCCCACATTTCTGACTTTTCGAACTTATGTGCATATTAATTAGTTAATTATCACTTGCTTTAACGGTGATTGTGATGAAACCTGCATATGGATCTGCAAACCTGGTTGTATATAATTGTATACGTGTAATTGCTATTCTCTTGGAAACTGTGTGTAATTTTTAATGAAATGTTAAACGTGAGGACCTGTAATTGGCTATCGAATACTTATTCAAATATTTTGTCAAACTAGGATAAGCTGTTGGACCTCCATAAATAAATAAATAAATATCTGAGAGCTCTTTATAATGTTCACAAAGATATGTGAAGTCTGCCAACCCGCAGTCTGGCAGCGTGGTGGACTTAACCTTCTCAAACTGAGAAGAGGCCCGTTCCCAGCCGTGTATACTTATATAAACTGCCGCAGTTTCTACTATCAAACCTCCATATTGAACATTTCTTATTTTTTTAAATTACATGGAAGTTAACGGCATATGTCTAAAGCACGTCATTTTAAATAGTTACTAATTATAATTCAGAAAAGCATGTACACATTTGCAAATTTTATGTAGCTTGTCGTCATCTATGTGTTGAGCGGCCTGTTTAGGATTATTATATTAATATGGCTCGATGGAGGAGATAGCTAAGGGATGAATCTTGGGGCTGACACAAAAGATCCCACTGGGTCGAAGTGTCGCCGGTCTGTACTGACTGGCCCCCACACACAAGATAAGATAAGATAATATGGCTCGGTGGTGTAGTGGTTTGTGTAACTGACTGCCACGCCTGAGGTCGCGGGTTCGATTCCCGCACAAGTCAAACATTTGTGTGCATGAACTTGGATGTTTGTCTTGGTCTGGGTTTTTCTATGTATAATATGTATGTATTTACAAAAAAAAGTATATATGTATGTTTTTTTATCCATTATCTAGTACCCATAGTACAAGCTCTGCTTAGTTTGGGCCAGATGGTGATGTGTGTATGTGATAGAATATTATTAAAATAATATTATTATTATAATTAATGGTGCACAAGCAATAATAGTGTAATCCGTTGATCAGTGTAAACTGTCTGGGCGTTTCGTTAATAAGGGTTGCCGTAAACCTTCGTAATATAAAGATTTTGTGAAAACAACGAAAAATATGTCCAATCGTCGACTTAGGATTGATATGTAGATATCTTTGGACTTACTGATTTTAGCATGTGTGTATTGTAATAAAGGAGTTTGCGGTCTTGTTTAAAACAATTGCCACTATAAAATCTTTGGTACATAAATCGTTAAAACGAAGGTAATATAACCTAAACTGCGAGCTGCTATTACTTTTTTATAAAGTAGCTGCTAAGATATTTTCTTTGTTACAGTGGTAGGCGAATGGGGTGGTGGTGGTCCACCTGGTGGTGAATGGTGGGCTCTTGGATTGGGAGCTGGCCTTGGAGCCCTCGGAGTACCAGCACCGCTGTGGCACGACGCCGAACCGGCTGCTGCCTTCAGAGCGTTACTGCACAGGTAATATTGAATATTGACATCATGTCTAGTGGTGTTTATTTGTGTTGATATTTGAAATCCAGTAATAAGTTGAATATAGTTTTTATTTTATATTTTTTATACAACTTAGTTAGCAAACAAGCATACGGCCCACCTAATGGTAAGTGGTCACCGTAGCCTATGGACGCCTGCAACACCAGAGGCATCACTAGCGCGTTGCCGACCCTTTAGGAAAGGAAGTGGGAAGGAGAAGAAGAGGGAAGGGGGTAAGAGGGTCATTAGGCCTCCGGTACTCTCATTCACTGAACGAAACACAACAATAGGAATACTGCTATTTCACGTCGATATTCTGTGAGAGGGAAGTCCTTCCCCGGTCGAGCCGGCCCATTCATGCTAAAATCAGCGAGGCTCTACTACTCAAAACTTGACGTAAAACTATGGTAATATTACGGCTGAGAAAAGGAGAGGTTTCTTTTCTTTGTTTCTTGTGCTTAGTGGCGGGCGATTTAATAGATTTCGGTGATATTAAGAACAAGTTATAGCGCTCAGGTGCCTATTTATTGCCAGAGCCTGACTATATGAGATAATTTTTTTTTTGGAAACGTATTCTGCTGAAGGCAACATATTTCTAAATATTATCTAATTTCCGTATTTTGATTTCTAATTACTGAAAATTGGATAACACCTAACACCACTGACGTTCTCACTTAATAATAGAGAAATCTATTCCTTTCAAAGTCAAAGTCAATAATCTTTATTTCCATAAAAATGTATAAACAATTCTTGGACACGTCAATGAATAAATTAAAATATAATAATAGAAATAAATAAAAGGAAATAAAAATTTAGCATTGAAAAAAGTCTGTTCAAGTAGGGCTTACATGAGAAGAAGCAGGCAAGAAACTCATGGCCACTCTTTTCAATCGCCAAATGTTTATTAACAATACAATTCAAGTTTATATTCTTTATCTTATATGGGCTGCTGTGCGTAATTGTTACTATAGTTTATTATAAACCTGACAAGAAGGCCAGTCAAAGGGAGATTGGTGGGTTTCTCTAATTATTTATTACCCATTTATGAATTAGTCTAAATTACTGGTTTGAATATAAACTCTTCCATTATAAGACAGCAGAAACAGACAAGTTGACAGAATTATCAGGTAGAATTTTTCAATTCAAAAGTAACAGCATGTATACTTTTTACCAGTTTTCTAATGATGTTCAATTTTTTACTATTTTTTAATTTCTACTTAGGCCCCTAATACTTTATTATTTGTTGTCCATTAGGTATGTGCTAGCGTTGCCGCCTCCAGCGTTACGTCCTCCAGAACCTGAACCGTCACCATCCTCACCACCCTCTCCACCATCCCCTTCCGCTTCTCTCGCTCGCCTGGCAAGTGCCGAAGCTCTTCGTCTCCGAGCACACGATGCTCTCCTTCAAGACCGCGTGGTGTTACAGCACAACAACAAAGTTCACACGTAACCAGACGTCGACGGAGCCATCGAACAACCTGTGTGGCCGTATGTACATCACCTCGGACACTCGTGAAGTTAAGTGTTGGTTCGTGTACTTTGGACTAATAGTACATGGTACAATTTATGTGAGGAAAAGTGCTGGTGTAGATGACAATATAGTACCTATATGTATGTGGTAAGGTTTGCTGATATGAATCGCACTTTATTAAGGGATGTATAGTCTTTGACGGATACTGCTGGACAGTCGTGAACTAAACTGGTAGTACACATTATATTTGTGATTTTCGCACCGTATTCATTTAATTCGTTGGTATATGTATATCGTGCAGTGTAATAGAGTCTAATATTATAAAAGTATTGTATGAGAACTGAACTTGGCAACACCTTGTGTTACTTTAGAATAAAAGAACGTATAAGCAATCAATGCTAAATAAAATTCAACTGTAAATTAGTACACATAATGCTTCTTTTCGGTAGTCATTTAAAATCCAATCTATGTGTTATTAAGACGTGTGCCTTAACGTTCGTTGTAACATGCTGTATACTGTCGTTGCTTTCAGTACTGTTCAATAATCCCTGTATCGTAGACTTAGATTTGTATTAAATATAAACATATTGTACAGTTAAATAATTTATTTAATAACTAGCAGTGTTAGAGTTATTAGTAAGTCTGCTCATTAATCGGCCATTGTGTCTAAGGATTCAGAATTATTGTATTTACCATGGAACATTTGGACTCAGTCTTTTCATTACAAAATCAGAGTCAATGCATCAATTGCTAAAATAATATCGGCTGTTAAGCAATTGGGAGATATCACATTGTCCGACTTAGCCTTGCTTGCTAAGTTCTTGTTGCTTTTGTTTTGCGGAATGCCGATTATTTTGACCAAAGTTTTAGATTGAGACTTGATAGAAATTTATGGAAAATGTTATTAGGGACAGCTACCAATCAAAAACCATAAGCTACGAAAACAGCTTGCATCAAAAGTGGCGTTTAATTACCTTACAGTTATTTCGTTCTTTTAGCTTTGAGCAGTCGTTTACAAATAAAATAAATTGATACTGGCTTATATAAATAGATTTCGTACCTATGTGATTTCATTTGATCTTGTTTAATATAGTAATATTATGTTGAAGTATTACTTAACATTACATTTGATTTGACTGATTTTACTCACCGATTATATTTAATTGAATGTATTTATGTACTTAATAGATCAGATATGAATTAAGCTTAATTATAAAATGATTTCATCGAAGAACATAGTTCTATATTAATATTAAGAAACAAATATTTATGTGTTACATAACAAGCACGGGTGACTTTGACATCGTGACTATTTTGTCACTGCATTTGTTTTGTCATTGTAACTCTTTTGTAACTAACCATTTCCATGGATTATTATACTGGGTGTAAGGTACGGCGTACCAAAAACTTTACCAAGACGTCTTTCTATAAGAACTTATCACGACGCAAACTTCAATTAATAAAAAAACGCAAGATTAAAATGTTATGTAGATTAACATTATTACGCGGTACGCAATGGATTGCTACCAATACATCACACTCGACGAATAAACTCTGCGTTCCGCGCGCATAAAAACAGCTGATCTATTTAAATCACGACCATTTAATTACATTGCTGTATTGTAGAAAAATGTGACAGGCAGAAAAATGAAAAATTGCAGAAAAGGAATTGTGATTGTTGTAAAAATTCCAACGACTTTTAACTCAGAATAATGGTCTGAATCTACTATTTCAGTTTTCGGTACACCGTCCCTTACACCCAGTATACATAGATCTGCGCATATTCCGATACGTGACATTTTTGTTTTTCCAACAGATTTGACCAGAGTGACAAAATAGTCGCGATGACTGCAGTCACCCGTGATACATCTTAATCACTATTGTTTACTGTGCGGTATAATTGTTCAGATATTTGCGTTTATATTCGGATATCTTTGTGCATATTCGTTGGTATGTAAGTCTGTGTATAATATACTAGATAATTAAAACAAATAAAAGATTACAGGTAACAGCCACAGTGATTATTTTGTCACTTTAGCAAAATTTTGTTTTAGCTACCTTAGTTTTTAATTTATTAACTTTAAACCAAATATGTACCACATGAACAAAGATATTCGAAAATTTAAACAATTTAATAATAATGTTTAAATGTAAATATTTATTTAATTATTGTAAATAGTGTAAATTGTTATAGTTTTTAACAGTAGTTGTAGCAGTGCACTAACACAAGAGTCTTGTACCGAATAGTACCAACTTAATAATAATAAAATAATAATATTTATTGGAAGTTAGATTGTAGAGGGTTTGCAATAATGTGTCAGTGTAGTCGTGTTCATTAAATACGTGACAACTATTCTATGGTGTTATTATTTTATTTACAATACAATTTCAAACTTCGAAAGAAGACCAGCTGTGCTATTCTGTAAATTCTTTCTCCAAACTGACTTTAGAGTCAACAGTGATCATTGGAGTGTAAAATTATAATAATAAAGTGACGGTAGTCCAACGAATAAGGCTTTGAACTTGCAATCGGTCGCGGTCTCGAATTTCACCCATTGCTCTAGCAACGTGGACACTTCTAACACAAGCATTTGGCTGAAGGGGTTAACCTACGTCGCAGCGGCACACAGGCGTCTGGCAATCCAAGCATAGACGGGTTAATAAGAGCACTAGTAATTTGTAAAGTAAATTGCTATTTTTATTTCAAAAACATTGTAGATTACTACAGTAGAAGTGTCAAAAGAGTCTTCTTTTACAGATACTGGGTGTTACCCGAATGCCCAATCATAACCTAGTGCAAGAATGCTTGGCTTAACATTTGCCAAATAGGTCAATGTCGAACACGTCATATACAAATCCAAGCATCGCCCACGGGTTTTTGTGAATTTGACAAATGTTTGAAGACTTTAAAGTGGAGGATAGTACAGGTGATTAAATATACTTAGTGAATATGTACCTAATCTATATATTAATACGTGAAGCGAAAACGTTGGATCCTTTTTTACGTAAATTGGGCGGACGGAGGAGTATGAAATTTCGCACACTTATAGTTTATACAGAGAAGAAGTGACGAATGCTAATATTTATATAAAATATGTATAATAAATACATTAAATTAATGAAAAAACACTACACGCACACAACCATGCATTTGACACACGCAGTCGAAGCGCGTGACTATGGTTACATATATCAATATACGAGTATAACGACATGACAAAATATATATCAGTTGGTCGAATTTCGAGCACTAGGCGACCGCTAGTGTCTATAAAACGCACAGGACAGTGGTTTTCTCATCAAGGTAAAGTTAATATAATAGTGCTGTTATATAAATTTAACATACATTTATAAAAGAAGTACCAGTACAAATTATAAGACACAGAAATAATAAAAAAAATTATAGACGATTGTCTAGTGTCTGTGTATTCCCAAAAAAGCAGGCAGTGGTAGAGGTCTATCATAATTCTTAGCTAAGTCGAGTTTCAACACTCACGTTAAAAGTGACCCTATATCCTGGGCACATTGCTAGACTTTATAGAACTAATGACAAATCAGGACTTATATTTTTTAAATTCAGATCCTGCTCTAGGATAAAATTTTGTGTCGCAGGGATCTTTACAAATATTTAAATAGCGACACAAAGAACTACATGTAAAAAAAATTGGAGCAGTCTTTCGGGACTGCCGATAGAAGTGAAAACTTTAATCCTTGATCATAAACACTTATTTACAAACCAAAAAAAAGAAATTGGTATATGCAGATAACACATTTTTTTATCCCGTCGAACCCACAACACTTGGCGCAGTGAAATTGGCCAGGCGAACACTTAAACCTACGTCATCCATGCAGTGGTATATTAAAACTGTTCTTTCAGGAATACACCTACATAGCGCTAGATAAGATTAACCTACATGGCTCTATATCTTGTGCCTGAAAATATCTGGAAATGTTTCCAGACTAAATGGTACTTCTGACAATTTCCTACCAGAAATAACACTAATGACACGATATCAACATTTAGGACAAAACTTTTATAGAATTCTCTTTTCTCGTCACCCCGTCAGATATAATTTATGTGGTACTTATGTATACTATATGTACAGATCGTTGCGCAAGATTAAATTTGCTTCTCGATTGTACAAAGAACTTTGAGTGTTTGAAGACAGATTAATTTGGTAAAAATTCGGGCGTCTGCCGGGGAATTAAGCCCCTCTACACATGTTGATGTATGTATATTGTGTACTTGGCTTAAAACCTTTTTTGAAGACTAGTAAATGTGTATAGGGTTTGTTTTTAGCGTCGTTTTACGGGAAATTATCATGGCTTTACGGAAAGGCATTAAAAGTTGATAATTAGACAGAGGAATTCTGATTACGGTTTGTATTATATATTAGTGCTCTACTTTGAATGCAGGAAGGCTTTGCAGCTGAGCTCAGTGTTATGGGTTCGAATACCATACGAGACAATTATTTGTGATCCACATAGGTACCTATTATTGTTGTTAGTGCAGCGTACTTTATGATTGTGAAGTCTCCCGTGATATAGGGCTAGACTCCAGTGACTGAGCCGTCATTTTAACACACCTTCGAGAATATTTATAAAATAGAATTGTCAGAAATACAGGTTCTATTGATGTCTTTTTAAAATAATTACATCTTCGAGAATATTAAATAGAACTTGCAAAAATATATGCTTATTTATAAAGCAAGTGATTATCAGAGGTACGAGCTGTAGGATTGAACTCAAGACTTTTTCATAGCATTCCAACCATTTCCCTACTACGCTATAGCTGCTCTATTAAAATATACTCAGTAGATAATTAACAAAAGACACATTACAATAGCCTTTTCATATCCAACATCCCTTTAACATATCTGAAGAGCCCTTCATAATATCATATGTATCACAAAGGCCGATACACGAACTCATAACAGCCTTCCAAACAATCCAAAACTTTATAATTAAATTCCGAATACAATACGTAACTTGTAACTTACATACAAATCAGTCGACTATACTGACATACAAATTATTTCATACAAGTTTTGAACTTAGTTCAGTAGGTATAGGGTTGCTACTGATTTAATAGATATGCGACTATCGATAAAATTAGAATTATGCAAACTTGTAAGTACTGCTTATGTAGCACATTATTAGCCATCGTAACTAATATTATAAATGCGAATGTGAGTTTGTTTGTTATGCTTTCACGCGTTAACTACTCGACCGATTATCGTAAAATTTGTCATATACGTTGTCAGTATTACAGTAAGAGAAGATACCTTTCATCCAGAAAAAAGTGCTGGTCCCGAGGGATAGAAAATTATTCACAAAATCTAGATAAACATGAAATCTAGATAAAGTTTATATTTTTCGATCGGGCTATTGTTTATTCTTAGAATTCAAATGATGTATTGTTGCTTTTTTAAATATTTACTTGTTCTTGTGCAGTCTTTAGCTATCTATACCAATAAAAAATAGTGCCTAGTAAATAGAGTCAAAAGGACTACCATGATACGTAAATGCCGAAGTTTCGGGCCAACTGCTTGATCGCGAAACCCACTTATTCGTCCCGAGTTTCGGTACGTAACTTCTTTATTGTACTGTCCCTTTCATAAACTAGGGCGAACAATGGACTAAATTCATTTTCAAAAGAAGAAAGCCGAAGAATCTGCTTTCAAAGCTTTTATTGTATTGTTCCATGAAGTAGAACTTGCGGTAAGACCGCAAGCAATCTGAGTAAAATCGGTGTCTTTTAAGCTTATTCTGAGCCGCATATCATACGCCAGATACGAACTATACCTAAACACATAATACCTATTCTTAGCTCCGCGTCGATCTACTTACCGCTGTGCAGAGCTGCCCGTAATCTCCTTAAACAGTTACTTATTGTTCCCACGGGAGGGGGAACTCACGGCGGAGAGAGGGGGGTGGAGGTCACGCCCACATCTTCGAGACTGTAATTGGTTAATATCCGACGCTTCCGTATCACACTTTCGTTCTTACAAAGTGTAAGAATGAACGATTCGAATTGATCAAAGCAGATTGTAAGTACTGAAAAACGATTAATAGTGTCTTATTTTTCTGACCGATTGAACATTTCTGACTTTAGTTTATTCACATTAAAATTTTGTAAGTAGTTTAAAATATTCGAACAAAGAACACCTAGATGCAAAACGTATATACCTATATAATATTAGTAGATCACATATGTTTAAGAGCGTATGAGTATCAAACGCAAAATAAGTCATCGTAACTGACAGTAGTAAACTTTAAGCCACTGTATTGCCAACGCAATACAAATTTGACACTCATGGTATATTGTGGCTATAGATTCGTCGTACCATCGTAACTGTTGATGACAACTGAGGTTTACAAAACTAGATTATTATAATAGGTATTCACTGCGAATTTCCTGCTATACAAATCGCTTTGTCTGGCCACCTTTGCCCAATTATTATTATTGTGGCATCACGAATAGTTTAACATCGTCTTGATTTTGTAAGTATTACAATTCTGGGAATCAAACGCATAACCTTACGCACAGTAGTCGTATACACTACCACTACGCGATCGAGTCAATCGAATAATTATTTATTTGTAATTAAATAGGTATCGTGATTCGAATAGTAATTGACACACGTTTAAAACATTCATTCATTCGATTTTATGTATATACATTTACTTTGTTAGTATGTAACGTGTATTTACTTTGTTTCTATGTAATTCGCTCAACAACGTTGGTACCTCCAACCACTGTGGCAGGCCGAACAGCCTCGCCGCCCGCCCCCAATCCTTATTACAGCCTAACTCGGTTAACTTTATTATGGACTTGGCATTAATACTGTGTACGCAACGGCTTTCATAAACGCTATACCACTAAAGAGCTTAAGGCTTCCTTCGTATTATATGGAGTCAAGACTTTCTATGTAATTGCTGAAGTTTCTTTGGAAAATTTCATTTGAACTGCTGGGTGTAAGGGACAGTGTACCGAAAACTGAAATTGTAGATTCAACAATCACAATTCCTTTTCTGCAATTTTTCATTTTTCTGACTGTCACATTTTTCTACAATACAGCAATGTAATTAAATGGTCGTGATTTAAATAGATCAGCTGTTTTTATGAGCGCGGAACGCAGAGTTCATTCGTCGAGAGGTAGCAATCCATTGCGTACCGCGTAATAATGTTAATCTACATAACATTTTAATCTTGCGTTTTTTTATTAATTAAAGTTTGCGCCGTGATAAGTACTTATAGAAAGACGTCTTGCTAAAGTTTTCGGTACGCCGTCCCTTGCACCCAGTATAGTACAGATTTTTTCTGCGGTTTCGCTTGCGTTGATCAAGATTTTGTCAATAAACTATCCCTGAAGCACAGTCCTTTTTTCTGGATAAAAGGTATTTTTCTGTACCTCTGACAACATGTAGGTATGCGAAATTTCATGATGAGCGGTCAAGTACATGGCGTGAAAGCGTAATAAATAAACACTCATATTCGCATTTATAATATTAGTTAGGTTTTGCACGCGCCTCGGCATGGGAATAGTACTTACCTACTTTTATCTAGATCATTAGTTTCCAAAGTGGTCCAGGTTGACCCACTAGGGGTCTACGGGAGACTCGACGGGGGTCTACGTCGGCGTGACAAAAAATGGAGGTTCACAAGTCGTAAGCAAGGGTCCACGACTGTTCGACAAGCTTATCGACTGTTACTCTTGTAAAAACTTGCATATTCCATATTCAGTACCAGTGGTTTTCCGATATTTCGGCAGAGAATTACTAAAAAAAAGGTTATTTGCATGAACTTCTGTAGCTGCAGGAAGACCATCGGAACCAGCTAAATTTTGGAAGTGGTCTATGATAAAAAAGTCTGGGAACCTCTGATCTAGATGAACCTTATGTCCTTTTCTGTATCCCTAACAAAATGTATGCGAAACATGTTCATCGGTAGAGTAACAAGGGCGTGAAAGCGTAACGATCCCACATTCGACTTTATACTTACGATTAAGATTTATTTTATACTTAAGCATTACCATGCTAAGATGTAATGTAAATTATAAAAAAAGAAAAAGACAATCCATGAAGCAGAAGTTGAATCTATAACCTCGACAAACTTATGAATCTTTGTAATCCACCACTTTCCGCTCGACAAAAAAGTTAGTGCAACTTGTAAAAGCAAAGACTCGAGTTCGATTCTTGGTGTGACATTTTTTTATAGAAGATCTAAGAAATATACTTAAAAGAAGGAAGGCAAATCTTGAAGGTGGGTAGTTATGTGTATCATACCCATATTTCGCTAGGTTCCACAAACTATATTTATTTATTTATTTATATATTGGCACACCAACAGCTTTTAGGCGAAACATACAATTTGATACACATTTATATAAAACTAAACAATCTGGCCTAAGAGCTAATAACAGGTGTGAGACAACAGTTCCCATTTACAAGTAGTAAGTTTACAATAGAAAGAAAAACGTAAAAAACTTTAAATTAAAAACACAAATTAAAAATTAAAGGAGACAAGTGGCAGTGTAGGTACACAAAATAAGTAGGTCTAGTTATGGCGGTTGCAGTACTTGACGCTTCAGTTGCGAGGGGCTGCTGTTAAAGATATCCAAATGAAATTCTGCTTGTAGACTGTTACAATTGCTATATTACCGTATACTAGGCGCATTTAAGGATTCCATGCAGCACTGGGAATTTCGTAACACATAAACTTAATACACTTCGCAATTAAACCCGAAATTGCCCACTCAAACATAAGTGCAATCACGCCAAGTAAAAACATACATTTTCATTTGACGACTCCGATGGCGTAGTGGTTAGTGTAACCGACTGCCACACTTGAGGTAGCGGGTTCGATTCCCGCACAAGTCAAACATTTGTGTGCATGAACATGGATGTTTGTCTTGTTCTGGGTGTTTCTATGTATAATATGTATGTATTTACAAAAAAAAGCATATATGTATGTTTATCCATTGTCTAGTACCCATAGTACAAGCTCTGCTTAGTTTGGGCTAGATGGTGTTGTGTATATGTGATAGGATATTATATTATTATACAAAAGAAGAAAATCATCTACTTATCTATAATGTATGTATATTCTCAGTGACAGTCAAGCTGCTCTCAAGGCTCTGGACTCGTGTAGGGTGGACTCCAGACTGGTCCTGAACTGTGTTAAGCTCCTTAACAAACTAGGCAGGAAGAACACAGTCAGACTGGTGTGGGTTCCGGGGCATGCAGGGGTGCAGGGCAATGAGGAGGTTGATGAATTAGCCATAAAGGGCTCGGAGCAACTGTTTGTGGGCCCCGAGCCATTCGTGGGACTCTCTGAGAGCACCGTAAAGGCAGCTTTGAATGCACACGGCAATGAAAAACAGGCTAGAGTGGATGGCCCTTAGGGGTCTGGAACACTCCAAGAAATTCATTGCAAATGGAGCCACAGGCTTCACCCGGAAGTTCTGCGGGTATAGCAAGAGCCAAATGCGCCTGCTCACAGGAGCGTTCACTGGCCATTTTGGCACCAACGACTTCCTGTGCAGGTTGAGATTGACACACGATTCGATCTGCAGAGCCTGTGGTGAATAGGACGTGTCCATATCGCACCGCCATGTGGTGCCGGTAGAGTAGAATAGCACCACCCCATTTCTTCCCGTGGGTATCGTAGAAGGCGATTAAAGGACCATCCGAGAGGTGAGCAGCAGCGCCTCTTGCGTAGACAACACAGTCCATATCAATACACTGCGGTCACCAACCCGCCTGCCCAGCGTGGTGACTACGGGCAAAACCTCCCATGATGAGTCCCAAAAAGAAACGGCCCCCAGTTCCCGGCCGCCCTACTATTCCAGGTCACGGCAGCGGCCTTGGTTACGGTAGGGTAGGGGGTGCTAGGAATCCCCGGGCTACGGACGGCTGCCAACAATTGATCCTGGCTACATTTAATGGACGCAGTCTACGGCTGGACGAAAGCCTCCAGATCCTTGAAGTAGAATTAGAGAAGATACGATGGCATGTTCTCGGGTTGTCGGAAGTTCGTAGAGAGGGAGAGGACACGGTAACCCTTGAGTCAGGCCATCTATTCTACTTCAGGGAAGGGAGCCAAAAATCCCAGGGTGGCGTGGGATTTCTCGTCAACAAAGCCCTCCGTGACAACGTGGTGGAGATCTGCAGCGTCTCGACCCGGGTAGCGTACCTTGTACTGAAACTGACCGAGAGATACTCTCTCAAGGTCATACAGGTATATGCGCCGACGTCGAGCAGCTCAGATGAAGAGGTGGAGGCCGTTTACGACGATGTGTCAAAGGCCATGCATCGTACCACCAAAACCCATTATACAGTTGTCATGGGGGACTTCAACGCCAAAGTGGGAAAAGAATGCGGTGAATCTTGTTTGGGACAGCATAGCTATGGACGCAGAAACCATAGGGGCCAAATGCTGGTCAACTACCTTAGCATGCAGGGGCTTTTCTGTATGAACACCTTTTATCAGAAAAAGCCCCAACGGAAGTGGACCTGGAAGAGCCCCGACGGTGCGACGAAGAACGAGATTGACTTCATCATAGCCGACAAGAAGAACATATTTAGGGATGTCTCAGTGATCAGCAGGTTAAATACCGGTAGCGATCACCGGCTTGTACGAGGCACCCTAAATATCAATTTTAAGCTCGAACGTAGTCGCATGGTGAGATCTGTTCTTCGTCCAAATGTGCCCCAAGCTGACAATGATGCGTTCCAGTTGGAATTGCGAAATAGATTCGCCGCACTAGAGACCTCGGCAAATGTTGACGAGGACCTGGACGGCATAATTGGGGTGATACGCGAAGTGGGAACGAGGCACTTTCGGAAAAGGCGATCAGATAAGAAGTCCAAACTTTCTAACGAGACCCTGGATCTGATGCGAGTTAGACGTGAGACACCAGAGGAATCTTTGTCAGATCCCCAGTCACTCCACAAGAAAATCAGGAACTTGGTAAGACGCGACCTTCGCAGCTGGAACACTCGCCTAGTACATGAGGCGATCGAGCGAAATCGGGGGTCGAAGGTCTTCACCAAGACACTGAGGGTGGAGTCATCTGACAAAGTTAGTTACCTCGAAGGGTGAAACCGTCACAACAGTCCCGGGGATACTCGCTGAAATTGAGGACTTCTACGGACATCTGTATGCCTCGCACGCACCGAAGCCTCCACCTGACGCGAGAGACCCTAGAGCCCCACTTACCCGCCACTTCACTGACGATCTCCCAGACGTAGATGTCGACGAAATCGAGGCGGCTCTCAAACAGCTTAGTAATGGGAAGGCTCCCGGCGAAGATGGAGTAGCCTCTGAGATCCTCAAGGCTGAGGGTAAACCTGTTCTTGGGGAGTTAAAGAGACTCTTCAACTCTGTAATAACCAATGGGACTACCCCGAAGGCGTGGAGCAGAGGTGTAGTGGCATTGTTTTTTAAGAAAGGAGACAAAACGCTCCTTAAAAACTATAGACCGATCACGCTTCTGAGCCACGTCTATAAGCTGTTCTCGAGAGTCGTCACGAATCTTCTGGCATCAAGATTTGACGCCTTTCAGCCACCGGAACAGGCTGGGTTTCGTAAAGGCTATAGCACCGTAGACCACATCCATACTGTTCGGCAGGTTATACAGAAGTCCGAAGAGTATAACCAACCGCTGTGTCTGGCGTTTGTGGACTACGAGAAGGCCTTCGACTCCATCGAAAGCTGAGCTGTTTTGGAGTCTTTGCAGCAATGCCAAGTCGACTGGCGGTACGTAGAGGTGCTGAGAAGTCTCTACCAAATGGCGACGATGTCCGTCCAAGTGCAGAACCACCAAACAAGACCCACCCAGTTGCTCAGAGGTGTAAGACAGGGTGACGTTATTTCCCCGAAGCTCTTCACCAATGCTCTGGAGGATGTCTTCAAGACCCTGCGGTGGAATGGACTGGGCATCAATGTCAATGGTGAATATCTCACACACCTCCGCTTTGCTGACGACATAGTTATAATGGCAGAATCGCTGCAAGACTTGCAGAAAATGTTGTCCGGTCTTAATGCTGCCTCGAGACGCGTTGGGCTCGGGATGAACTTGGACAAGACTAAGGTCATGTTCAACGAGCACATCGTCCCTGAGCCCGTTCCCGTCGAAGGTGTAGCCCTTGAAGTTGTCCAGGAGTACATCTACCTAGGACAAAAGTTACAGCTGGGTAGAGACAACTTTGAGGGTGAAATCACCAGAAGAGTGCAGCTTGGCTGGGCATAGTTTGGAAAGTTGCGTTTCATCTTCGAGTCACCCTTGCCACAATGCCTGAAAACCAAGGTATTCAATCAATGCGTCCTGCCGGTCATGACAAACGGAGCCGAGACGTGGAACCTGTCAGTGAAACTAGCCCACCGATTGCATGTCACTCAGCGAGCTATGGAAAGGTGTATGCTCGGAATCTCGTTAAGGGACAAAGTCCGGAACGAGACTATCCGACAAAAAACCAAAGCCGCTGACGTAGTACAGAAGTGTAGCAGGCTGAAGTGGCAGTGGGCTGGTCACATCTGTCGCAGAACCGATGATCGTTGGAGCAGACGGGTTCTCGAGTGGAGACTACGACTCGGCAAGCGTAGTGTAGGACGCCCCCCGGCCAGATGGACCGATGACCTGAAAAAGGTGGCTGGAGGTGACTGGATGGCGAAAACGGGAGATCGGGCCTTGTGGCGCACCCTGGGGGAGGCTTATGTCCAGCAGTGGACTGCAATAGGCTGAAATTATGATGATGATGATATCGCACCTACTGTGTGAATGCGACGCGTTGGCTGGACTTAGGATGGGTCTGATGGGATTGGCATATCCAAACCCTGAAGACTTCAGGCTTCTCCCTCTGAATTGTACACTGCGGCTAATGCAGTACATTCATAAGGAGATAGCTAAGGGATGAATCTTGGGGCTGACACATAAGATCCCACTGGGTCGAAGTGTCGCCGGTCTGTACTGACTGGCCCCCATACATAAGATAAGATACAATGTATGTAGGTATAACAAAGACAGCTATTCACTTCGTCTTCTTTTCTCCCTCGATTTAATATCAATACATTAAAATGAGTTTGAGTCATAATTGAAAAATCTATTGTGAGTGTATCTCATTTGCAGGTCGTCTCATAAACAGCTGTTGTAATTGACATCATCAAGTAAAGCACAATGCGCCGCGAGACGTCGGGGCTCACAAGTCGAGAACTCGATACATTATACAGAGAATATCAGAAGGTCAAAGTTGAAGTGCTCGCCAATATTACTGCAGTGGTATAGGAATAACTGGTTAGTGCGCCACTGTGTTTTGATATAGATAAAAAAATTGGGGCAGTCTTTGGGAACTTTAATCCTTGATCATAAACACTTCTTTATAAACCAAAAAAAAGGGTCGGGTCGGATGCTAGTTCCTGATACTCTTTTGGGATTTACTAAGGGGGTAAAAATTTCGTTAATTTCCTTATTTTTTGCGTAGGACGCACCATTTCTGAGATATTGTTAATATTCTTAAAAAATAATAATAAAAGGTGAAAGCGTGACGATGACGCGAGTTCCATGATTTTTGTTCACCCAAGAAGTGCTCAACGCGCCTAAATAGGTTTTCACTTCAATAATTTATGTGTTCTATAGATAGGTGCTTTTAGTTTAGATGCTATCATATCTTTGTCCGCATGTTGATACTATAATGGATCAGAGGTGCCCAGACTTTTTTTCTTATAGACCACTTTCAAAATGTTGCTGGTTCCGGTAGACAGCAGCATTTTGGCAGCTAAACAAGTTCACGCAATTAAAAAATTTGATCAAATCTCTACGGCCTGACTTTTTTTTCTCTACCGAATACTCAAAAAACCCCTGGTACTGAATATGGAATATGCAAGTTTTTACAAATAACAGTCGGTGAAGTCAAGCCAACATTTTAGTTCTTCACTATCGAAAGCAAATAAATACATATATACGGCATACGATACGGCACTTGGAGCCTAACATCACGCGGCTCATCCATTATCATTATTTTAGGGCCTATTCCACAGCACAACCTCCAAATAAATCTATGAGATAAAAATCTCGCCATCTCTCTTCTTTCATCTAACAAGAGTGAGACAACATGCGGGTTATGTTTCACTTGATAGTTGTGAAACTGGCCATTAGTCTCTAATAAAAGCACGGAGCGCCCTATTCTGAATTGTGTAAAGAACATAATATTCATTGAAGTAGATCTGACAAGAGACTTTCTTTTGTAATCGTCACTGAACTTACTGCCACTTCTCTGCATATTGTAAATATTCTGTTCTGCGACAACAATACTCCTTGTTACCGCTGCGTCTGCCGGCGACACGCACATTGTCTCGCGTTTTAATTACTTACAACCGATACTCATAAATTCTACTTAACTGTTTTAAATTGTAAGCATTTGTATACTATAGACAATGTAACTATCCTACTTAGAGCAGCGATAGCTCAGTGGGAGACCAACAGACTGCAATGCAGAGGGTCTCGGGTTCGAACCCACGTCGCGCACCTCTGACTTTCGGAAGTTATATGACTTTTCGAAATTATGTGCGTATTGATCGACAATTATCGCCTGCTCCGTGCCTCGGAAAGCACGTTAAGCCGTTGGTCCCTGCTGCCATGAACATCTATGGCAGTCGCTATGGGAGAGTGTCGACACAAAAGATCCCACTGGGTCGAAGTGTCGCCGGTCTGCACTGACTGGCCCCCACATAAGATAAGATAAGATAACTATCCTACTTACATTGACTTACGAAAGGCTAAGTGTCAAAATCAAACTTATTTCTAGTGTATTGGTTAACTGATTGCCTCACCAACGCCACTGTATCGAGTATTGTGGGTTAGATCCTCACACAGGATAAAATAAATGACATTTAGACAGCAACATAGCAACATGCAATGCAGCATGCAGCAACATGTTTAACATGTTTTTGTGTCGCTTGCACGATTGCGTTGCCTAGAAAAACGGATTAAGGATGAGAAGAGGAGGAATGCGTACGGTAACAGTAAAACGCAGTACAGTATTATTACGCTGGTTTTCTGTAAGCCTTTGGTCCGTAAACGGCAATAGGCGCGATCCTTATTATGTGAGACCTGAAACATAGGTATAGTTCTTGCAACTCACGATGGCGAGCGGGCTATGTATGCGTGTGTGTAAGTGTCGCTCGCAACTGACCGCTCTGTCAAGCACGCATACTACCGCACTGTGCATGTACACGTAAAGCCCGCTCGCCTTCGTGAGTTGCAAGAACTGTATGACGCTGTAATACAGCTCTGCGTACCATCATATCATTTGTCCCATTACTGTCGCCTTCTTGTCGCTACGATGGTCTCGTTATTAGTTTTATTCCGTTTATTCGCTGGTACCAAAAGCAAACTGCGGATAATCTCCGTAGCAGTACTAATTACATTTTCAAAGCTTCCCCCGTGTCAATACGCGTACAATTTTATTAAAACCGGGGGTCTTGCGGCTGTTCAGCGTTTCTTAAGAGAATGTTTATTTTATTTGTGTGCTGTTTCGTCAGTAAAGCTAATGTTAATAGAAGATTGTAGGTTTGATTTCTGGATTGAATAAATGTTATTGCCTTTTTCTGTTCGAAAATTTTCTGTGGATAAGTTCGGTCGTCAAAAAATACGTGGGACCTGAAAATATAGCCAGCTAATACTGTGTTATGATAAAGAAATTAATGTTATGCGAACTTTTCCGTGACCCATATATTTCTTCAGCTATGTTTGTGGTCTTACAGTATACAAGACAAATCTACCGGGTAGCGTTTTAGACTCCTAAGCTTGCTTCTGCTAAGAATTTCTTAAGGGTACTTTGTTTGACCCGTAGTTAGTCGAGCACAGTAATCGTCTTCACTACCGAAGCCCCACCGATGCAGTTTATACAGATATCTCTCAATACAGTTGGCAGCAGCCAAATAAGCCACTACAGATAAACCAAACGAAAACATGCCGTACCGCTCAATATCCACATCAGATGAAATTATCCTTGGAACATCGGCTTATAACCGGAATCAATACGCGATGATGGCAATAAAAGCTAGATGTTTGTACATACCCCTCCCCCGCGCCCCGTCGCGCCTCGCCCGCCCCGCCCCGCGGCGCCCGGCAATTTAGACGATATTAAGTTTATACAGAGATTTGTACCCTTCTTTACACCGGCCTAGGCGAAGGAGCGACGTATACGGGGCGGTGGAACCGCAGAGTAAAACTGATGAACGTTTCAGGTGCAAGATTTTGATAAAGAGGTAATGGATTTTGTATGTAGGAACACACAGAATTATATTTCATTTCGCCAATATACTGTTAATGTGTCACTGTGTAATGGTCACAGGTATCCAATTCTATAAATAAAAAGCATTTCAAAATAAAACTCAAAATGTACCTACTTATATTTAAAAAATGCAACAGTTTTTGTTTTAGTTTTTCAAAGTACTGTTAAATTGCCTTTCCCCCTTATATGTTACAATTGTTGTACAAAGTACTGGTACTAGGTTAGAAACCTAAAGTGGGTGTATGTTGTGTATTATAAATAATAATTGGCATAGGTGAAGTTAACGTCTATTCGTTGTTTAACCTCGTAAATCGAAAACGGGTCCTTTCGCATAAAGGCCCTTATATTTATCATATAATACTATGTGTGTTTTTTCTGGTAGGCTACAGAGTTTTATACCCACATATTGCAAACCAAGTTACTGAGTTAATCACCATAAACGAGGTTTTCAGATTTCGAATTCCACCTTTTTTGTCATGCTAAAATTGAGCAATTCTCCATCCCAATCCCAGATCTTCAACGTAACGATCAGCCACAAGCATATGCCACGTATGTCAACAATATTTGGCTGAGTCAACTCTATATAGCTAAAATCGAGCGTATATCCGTCACTGTATGCGTCCCTCCCTAATACTCAGTTGGTGAACGTTATTATTGGGTCAATTGCCCCTCCCCGCGCCGATATTAGTTCAGTCGGCTTTAGGCTCATCGGCTACCAGTCTCCCCCCTCTCCCTTCACCTTTCCACCACTCACCTCGTGTTCATTAAACCGGTATTATATTCAATATATTTTTATATGTATTAAACAGTAAATTGAGGGTTTAGAAATGTTATTTGAGTTTTAGACTGAAAGATTTTTATGCATTGGTCACGTGCGGAAATTCTGGATATTTTCTTCATGGTTAAATGAAAGATTAGATGTTTTGTGTAGCCTTCATTGTATGCGGTTTATTTATTAATAAGACTTATTTCTGGTACCACACATGCAATTATTTTATATTAAGTGTTAGACTTTATTTTATTTTACTGCTCTTTTTTTTGTCTTGAAACATATTTATACTTTATTGACACAAATATTTACATTATTAATTTTAAAATGAATTAACCTAATATATATTTACAAACGTATTAAAAAAGGTAACATAATTACAAAAACACAAAAAATTATACTACTAAATATTTACAAAAAAGGTTTAGGCATCGTAGAATTCTTCAGTATTTCTGTCAACTGGTAATGTACCCAAAAGACTGGCAGCATTGCCACGTTGAATTATTAGATTAGATTTGTGTGGTATTAATTTGTTGTCTTTTTTTTTAGAACATTTGAGTAAAATAATCGAAATTTAAATGTGTACTTGTGATAAGTGAGTGTCCGAGTTAATGCAATGGATGGAGTTAAATCCATACCAAGCAATAAATAAGGTTGCAAGGTTAATTTTTATCCATTGGACTGTTGGTGTTCTACATATAGGTACTTAAGCAATACCTATATATTCAATGTTGAATATTTCTGTAGCATTGAAATTTAACTACTATATACGGATTTTATAGCATTGTTTATTTGACACTTTATTACAAAATTTTGAAAACTCTTACATTACTATTACTATTAAACTTTACTAATTTTTAAGCTAATTAAATTATTGAAACTATTAAAACTATTTATACTATTACTATACTATTTATAATAGTAATCCGTATATAGTAGTTTAATTTCAATGAATAACATTCGCGTAAACAGAAGACAATATTATGTAATTTCTGTAGCAATCAAAAACACGAATTTCTTTAAGGAATTTTGTTTTTGTACATCTTCTTGATTTGTCACAGGTACAGAAAAGGACATCGGGTACCTTTCATCCAGAAGAAAGTAGGTACAGCTACTAATCTAACCTAACCTAGCCTAGATTTACGCGAGCAAAATCTAGTTTTTAAATAAGAATAAAATATATTTGTCCAGTGCGAGATTCGAACCCATAACACTAAACCACTGCGTAATCGGTGCAGTCAATATTCTCACTACTCACCCCTACAAAACTTTAATTATTAACTTATTCTTAGCGTTAAACAAATTAAATTACCATTGATTTCTCACGGGAGTCAATATTCATTGGTTCGTACTTAATGTGTGCAAATATGTCACTAACCATATTGTCCGGGGTAAGTCGGGAATTACCCGGCCAATGTGAACATGGGGTCACGTTTGTGTCATTGTAGTAACGCGTGGGAATGGCAAATTATTGTGATAATTAATTCTCTGGCTATTCTTCTTTTAAATTGGTCGATTAGCGCGAATTTTGTTGTTAAATTGTGTGTGATATTAGTCAATTGATTTCTATTGTTACTTTTTGATAAATGCGAATTTATTTTTGTATTGCGTTTCTTTAACTTATGATTTATTGACAAATATTATTACCCTTCATTTCTTTTACAAAGTGATTGAGCAAAGGCTCGATGTGATTTTTGCATACAGATAGTTTATGAGCCGGCCAATAATACCTACGTTTAACTAAAACATCAAGGATTTTTGGAGTATTCCGCTTACGGCACTAATTTTTTCGGCACCTATGGTTTCGGCACCTTAGCTATTATACTTTCAGCACCAATAGGTATTTTATTCCACATTCGACACCAAGCAAAAATACCTATTGGTGCTGAAAGTGGAATATCTTAGGTGCCGAAACCATAGGTGCCGATAAAATTGGTGCCGAAAGCGGAATACACTGATTTTTTTAGGGTCACTGAAGTGTTAACATACTATCTAGGTTTATCCTAATAAACCTGGATAGTGTGGTAGCAGCAATAGCTCAGTGGGGAGACCAACAGACTGTAATGCAGCCCTCGGGTTCGAACCCATGTCGCGCAGCTCTGACTTTCGGAAGTTATATGACCTTTCGAAATTATGTGCGTATTGATTGACAATTATAGCCTGCTCCGTGCCTCGGAGAGCACGTTAAGCCGTCGGTCCCGGCTGCCATGAACATCTATTGCAGTCGTTATTGGGAAGTCTGTGCCCTCTAATATCCTGACACTGGTCTAGCCTTGGGGTATCGTTAGCCTTCGGGTTGCGGAGGTCAGGTGGCAGTCGCTCCGTGTAAAAACTGATATCCAGTCAAATCCGATTAGACTAGAAAGCCGACCCCAAGTGATTTGGGAATAATAAAGGCTAAGGAGAAGAAAGTATGGTAACATTTAAGTGTCTGCAAAATTCACTGATTTTTGGTATTGACTGACGACTTTTGCTTGTAACCTTTTGCTTTGAATTGTTTTGTAGAATATACAATACAGTAGCTAACATGGTTAGCTATGATATGTATAATAAGCTCAATAAATACATACATGTCTTTTCACACTTTTAAATGTGTTCACGAAGTAATCGAGCCAAGCTGGTTTTAACTTCTTTATAATCGAATAATTATACGGGTACGAATAATAACGCACGGATGGCGATGTGGTTTAAGTGATTGCCACCACGCCGAGTGTTGTGGGTTCGATGCCCACTCGGGACAAAAAATGCGAGGTCCACAAATAGTTGTTTCGAGTCTGTTTGTTCTTTGTGACCGTTGTTTGAATAATAATATCAGCCCTGTATTACAGTCCCACTGCTGGGCACGGGCCTCTTCTCAGTGTAAGAATGGTGTAGTCCACCCCGCTGGCCCCAAGCGGGTTGGCAGACTTCACATATCTTCGAGAACATTATGGAGAACTCTCAGATATGCTGATTTCCTCACGATGTTTTTCCTTCACCGTTAAAGCGAGCGATAATTAACTATTTAATACGCACATAACTTCAAAAAGTCATTGATACGCGCCTTGGGATCGAACTCGAGTGCTCAGCGTGGCAGTCGAATGGTTTCCCACTAGGCTATCGCTGCTTGTTGTTGTTTGAATGTTTGTTGTATCCCCCGCAGCAAAGGTACCTAAGCAGTAGAAGCCACGTACCAGTTGCCAATACATAAATGTAATGACCATGAAACATAGCGTACCTAATATGATCGTAATATAACACTGCCTTCGCCTTCGGTAATAAACAGCCGTGATGCTATATTACAAACAAGCTCATTACAAGAGTATTAACCAAAATCGATTACCAGGCAATCATATCATAAAACAATAAATTTAATATACGTTGACTGTTATCAAAAGGTTTATCGCGACCACGAAACAGTAAAACAATGGAAGTGGCATGTAACGACATTTACATTTAAACTCAAATATATATATCTATATACATAGTCTCAGGCCTATATCCTCAAAAAGGGCAAGCAGTTCCAGATTCCGTGCTAATACTAAGAATTTCTTGACGACAAAAAATCCCAATAATATTTTGTTCGACCACAGTTTGTTTGCACAGAAGATGCATACAACAATAAAAAGTTTTCTGTTCTGTGTGCTCTTGTAATCGAAGATGAGGTGCAAGAAAAGGAATGAGTCCTTTTCTTGCACTTTCGATGCCTTTTGACTGCACAGTGGTTTAAATGGTCACCCCGCTACTAACCGCCGAGTGCTGTGAGCCCGAGACAAAAATTTGTGTAATGCACAAAAATTCTTTCCGAGTCTTTGCCTTTGGCTTTAACAAGCATTCAAACAGAATTTCAGAAAGAATCGAAACAAATACCAATTTACAAAAAAAAAGGGCGGTCTTTGCGGACTGCCGATAGAAGTGAAAATTTTAATCCTTGATTATAAACACTTATTTATAAACAACAAAAAAAAATAACATCGCGTCGGATTCCTGATACTCTCAAAGGTTTATTATAGGTGTAAAAAATTTCGTTTTTTTTGCGTAGGACGCACCATTTCTGAGATATTGGTAATATTCTAAAATAATTCAAAAATGGAAAGCGTGGCAGCGTGACGATGACGAAGCGTGACGATGACGAAGCGTGACGATAACGCGAGTTCTATGATTTTTGTTCACCCAAGAAGTGCTCAACGCACCTAAAGAAGTTTTCATTTCAAAAATACAGTAACACATGAATGCTATGTCTGGTATGCGAACATATGCCATGATAACCGTTAACCATCGGGTGATCAGTATGATTATTTGTCTACGTTATACAGAAGCAATACATTCTTATAAATAATTCAAAATTTTGATTTAAGTCATACAGCCAACTTTATGCCTCGCATTTAGTAGGTGCATGCCACATCCATTGCGCTGTCTTCTCTACAATCGCGAGGCGAATAATGAAGCTCATTTGCTGATAATTTGTGACGTCATATTACAAATTTAATATAGTGATAATGAGGGATAATATAAGCGTTATTGCACCATCGATCATTGTGGGGGAAAGCGCACCTGACGCACTATTTGGATACAACCTACATAGACACACAGTTGTATACGTTAAGGGGTAAGCAGAGAAATTTTAGGCACGCCCACATTTATCAAGATATGTCGTTGTTGAAGTGAAAACTTCTTTAGGCGCGTTGAGCACTTCTTGGGTGAACAAAAATCATGGAACTCGCGTCATCGTTACCGAAAGCATTCCATTTTTGAATTATTTTTGGTTTATAAAAAAGTGTTTATGATCAAGGATTAAAGTTTTCACTTCTATCGGCAGTCCCCAAAGTCTGCCCCAATTTACTTATTTTGAAAAGTCAACTTCTATTTCGTAAAATACTTTACCATTTGTATTGCGTTTAAAAGACTACCATTATGTATAATATGTATAAATTTACAAAAAAATATATATATGTATGTTTATATATTGTCTAGTACCTATATTATTATTATTATATAGGAACTATTCATAGTACTAGGGATAATCCCTGTGTCATGGGGACTTGACATTGGAACAACGGACACAATGAACACCTGGACTCGGAACAACTATTTGTAGATCACAGAAATGTTTGTCTCATGTGGGGTTCGAACTCACAATTTACATAGATATTTTTATATTAATAAGTAATAACATTAATATTATAAATATGAAAATTAGGGCAATGTTTTGTTACTAAATTATGTGTAAACCATTAAACAGATTTAAATCAAAGGGGAATGCCTATTCTCCATAGTGTCTCAGGCCAAAGATGAACATCAAAAATTACTATAAAAATTGAGTGTTTTAAGATCTTAACTGTATTACATATCTAAAAAATATAATTCAAATTGACGCCATTATTTTAAAAATACATATAAAAAAATGTATTGAGGTTATTTTTCTATACGAAAATGTGTCTGGCTGTGAGATAATTCAAAAACATGTTTTTTCTCAATGCTCTATTATTTAATTATGATAGGCTCCTCCTATTGTTTGTTGTTTGTAATTTATTTTCATACAGTTAATGAAAAAAAAACACATTTGGTATTTTAAACGTCTATATTCTCTTCATTTGTCATATACTACCAATCATCTAGAAAAGGCGCAGGAGGGCATAATATATTGGACTCATATCTTGCCCAATAGCCTTACTCTTTCTAACTATTTTTTGTAAATTGCAGTGGCGTCAATTTGAATAAAAGTAAATACATATTTTTTACCACAAAATCAACCTGAAAGTATATTTTTCTAGTCTCTTGTCCACTCGTGGCCTCAGATGGGCATTCCTCTTTGGCACACAGCTAGACCATATCCTACATTAGCATTAAATATTAAACTATTCCACTGTTGGGCACGGGCCTCTTCGCAGTCTAAGGCGTTGCTGGACCATACTCCACCACGCTGGCCCAGAACGGGTAGGCCGACTTGACATACATATCTTCGGGAACATTATGGAGAACTCTGAGATATACAGGTTTCCTCACGATGTTTACCACCGTTAAAGCGAGCGATAAAAACTATTAAATACGCACATAACTTCGGAAAGTCAGAGATGCGCGCCTTGGGATCGAATTCGAGACGACTGCGTGGCATTCCAACGGTCTCACAATATAGCTGCTTCATTGTATTAGCATATAGTATACCACTTATCGTATCCCGTAATATTGACGTAGGAGAAGCCGCAATCAGAATTTGGTTCTTGATTAAATAGGAGACAAAAAAACAAAGACCACCGCTAACATATTATTTAATACATTCAATAAAACTCTCCATCAGACAGCTTCATGGCGTAGAGGTACAAAGATCTGAACTCACAATACTGGTTAGTGCACCAACCACCGTGTCCGTCGGTGCAACGGCAAGAGTCGCACTCATCCATGTACTTCTCACCAGGGATGCACTTGAAGAACGGGTTTTTTATCACTGGAACATAATAGAGAGCTACACATACATACAAAGTCTCACGGCTATATCTTCGAAGGAAGGGACAGGCAGAGTGAGAAGTGTTTGGTTATTGACTAATACTGATCTATTAAGTTATATTAGGCCTTACTAGAAGAAAATGTTCAGGCATGTGAAAAGTCCTTGGAAGACGGCAATAGACTTTTTCTGTGAGTGCATGAGAGACTTAAGCATAGCTGTATTAAATTCGGTGTAATACTCACCACTCCCTACACCATAAAACATAAACGCAAACGTATGTCAGGATATTAGTAGTGGTGCTCAATAATTAATAGATGAGACATTGTAATACCACATGCCGACTTAAAGCATAAATCCCGGACTTAAATATTATTACAAATAACACAATTCAATTTTTATACAATAAACTTATAATTGAAATATCATGTAATGGAGCTAATTAATTTATGCCACTCATTGCATTTATGAAAAGCGCTCTCTTTAATGCCCATCGACCTAAATTATGTCAATTAATGTCATTCAATAAGCGCCTGTTTAAAATTAAACAGCAATGTTTCATAAGAGATCAATTAGTACAAACTGTATTTTGATAAATTACTAATTAACTGCCAATTCTATTTGCTTATATTTATGTGCCTCCGTAGCAGAGTGGTAGTGAATGCTTAATGTCTTGGCTTCGATTCCCGCGTCTGTCATCAAATTCTCAGTTCTCACGGAGTTAGGAACTGTAGTAGATGAAAATAAGCTTGTCGTGGAACCTTAAACCATAGCTGGTGAGATGTGGTTGTAAAACCTCTCTGTCTACGTGGCTATTACCGAATAAGTGTATGTGTGCTTCTTTATTCCTTAGACCAGGGATGACGAACCAATGGCAAGCGACAAAATAATTTGGGCACGATAGTAATCGACTAAGTAAATATTACCAAATAATTAAACGGAAACACAAGAGCCGTTTTTCATACAAACGTAGACCCCTGTTTCTTCCCTGGATAATGTAAGTAGAGCAAAAAATTTTTCCAATATGGGCTCTATTGGCATGTCCCTATGTTTTACTTTTTTTCATAAATTAATTATTAAAAGAGACATGAGTCTTCAAAAACCTCAAAAATTGACCAGATTTTTCGCTGTGTTCAAACATCCAGAAAAAAATTTGACTTGTTTATATAAAAAAAAAAATGGGTTGTCTGTAAAGTCGGTTTACGGACGATAGTTTAACGTGACAACGTCATAACGTGCCTTTCGCTCACTCGTATAGCGCTCTCGCTCCGATCATAACGTTACAATGAGCGTAACGGGACAATGAGTCATCCTTTTTCGTGCGTACAGCCGGCGTTCATCGATTTATTAGACGTTGTCACGTCAAAAAGATTGGTTGTCTGTAAAGTCGGTTTACGGACGATAGTTTAACGTGACAACGTCATAACAAAACATTGATGAAAACGTTAGAAAGAGCGTAACGGGCCAATGAGCGTAACGGGACAATTGGCGTAACGGGACAATGAGTCATCCTTTTTCGTGCGTGCAGCCGGCGTTCATCGATTTATTAGACGTTGTCACGTCAAAAGGAAATCATAGGAACTTTGGTCAAGCCAAAGTCTTTTTTAATTTTGAATGAAAAAAGTAGTTTAATCGGTCATGTTTTGGAGAAGGAATCAGGGGACTACGAAACGTTAATTTTGTGTACTTTTAATAGGTATCTTTTAATAGGGTCTAAGCTGCAGTTATCTCTATCGCGCTCATAATACTGTACATGGCACTGCGCGATAGCAATAGATTTTACAAATACCTATTTTTCAATTCTCTCGCCCTTACTGTTTCCTCTTAACGAATCTATATACAATTTCATTGAATACTGATATATGTTTTTGACGTGACAACGTCTAATAAATCGATGAACGCCGACTGCACGCACGAAAAAGGATGACTCATTGTCCCGTTACGCTCATTGTCCCGTTACGCTCATTGTCCCGTTACTCTCATTGTCCCGTTACGCTCATTGTCCCATTATGCTCATTGTAACGTTACGGGAAAGAAATATTGTTATGACGTTGTCACGTTAAACTATCGTCCGTAACCCGACATTACAGACAACCAATTTTTTTTGTTTTTGAAGTGACAACGTCTAATAAATCGATGAACGCCGGCTGCACGCACGAAAAAGGATGACTCATTGCCCCGTTACGCTCATTGTCCCGTTACGCTCATTGTTCCGTTACGCTCGTTGTAACGTTACGATCGGAGCGAGAGCGCTACACGAGCGAGCGAAAGGCACGTTATGACATTGTCACGTTAAACTATCGTCCGTAAACCGACTTTACAGACAACCAATTTTTTGACGTGACAACGTCTAATAAATCGATGAACGCCGGCTGCACGCACGAAAAAGGATGACTCATTGTCCCGTTACGTTCATTGTCCCGTTACGCTCACTGTCCCGTTACGCTCATTGTAACGTTACGGGAAAGAAATTTTGTTATGACGTTGTCACGTTAAACTATCGTCCGTAAACCGACTTTACAGACAACCAATTTTTTGATGACACATAGAGCCACATTATTCTTTACCATAAATAACGTTTACCAATAAAGGTTCGCTATCCCTGCCCTAGACGATTAGGCAAAGGTGTAGGTATTACGGAGGAACTTCTATGAATTTTCTGCATTTTTCCTGAACTGTTATTTTTATATTAGTTTGCACTCACGGTTACAGTTAATAGCCAGGCGCGGATTTCGTTCCTCGAGACGAATAAAATGTAACTAAATTATTATTATAGTAGCAGCATGAAGTCTCAAAATGTGTATGGTAGATAGCCCTGGGTTCGGGTACACGGCCCTAGAGTTACAAGCGTCCATACGCCAATGTTCTGGTAGTAATCGCTTACCGGCTCGATGCAGTTACTGGTTTATTGATAAGCAATTACCGGTGTAACTACTTATCTTCAGAGAACATGCTTGTTTACTACTGAAGTAATATAAAAACAACGTTACCAGTACATCGAAGACACGGAGTACTCCTCTCACAAAGCGCTGTGACCGTCGGCTCGCAGTACACACAAGACGGCATCGCTCTACAAGCTCCTGAGTCCTGGGTCTCACATAACAAGCAGTTCTTGTTCTCTGGGACGAGGGTCAGCATTGTTTCTTCTTCCCAATATTGGTGAGGAGGCTTTGGCTTCACAAATTGGGAGACCACGTAACTGAAGGTGAGAAAAATAAGAGATCTTTTTTCAGTTGGCTTGGATTATAAAGTGGTTTAGGCAGTTGCTTGGTGACTGCTTGTTGTTGTTTTGGATACTATCATCGTATGGGACCAAATGTCGTGTAATTATAGGTGGTTGTTTTTCAAACGTGGCTAGTCAAATTTATAGACGTATGGTAACTATATCGATTGCGGAAGCTGTCATTATAATAAATCTTGTTTTTGTGTACTGTACTGTATTATTTACGTCGTTGACCGAGCTCCCTAAGGCCTCAAAGTCTCAGGGTCATGGTAGAGCCTGAGACTATGAAAACTCATCAGCTTTGAACGCACCTTGAAATAATTGTTTAATCATCGGCATGTGTGTCCATAAAGTTTTTAGAAAATTCAAAGTAGACCGGCTGGTCGAAAGTCTGAAAGAATTGGGTATAGGTAGCACAACATAGGATGCTCTGGACATCTTTGAGGAATGTTTATGTTCAGCGTAAAACGTTGTAAAGCTAATCTATACTAATATAAAGCTGAAGAGTTTGTTTGTTTGGTTGAACGCGCTAATATCAAGAACTACTGGTCCGAATTGAAAATTATTTCAGTGTTGGATAGCCCATTTATCGAGGAAGGCTATAGGCTATATAACATTACGCTACGAACAATAGGAGCAGAACATAAATTAAAAATGTTACAAAAACGGGGAAAATTGTTTTATGTGAAGCAGACGAAGTTGCGCGGGTCAGCTAGTATGATAACTAAAAGTGAACAAAATGTACTAACGCCTGCGATCCTGGTCTGTATATTGGAGGCGACTCCTCACCAGCGCCTCCGACTGAGCTCAGTGTACCAGGCATAGGAACACCGCGACTGCGTCCTAAACGTGGATCTACAACAAAGGGTTGGTTTAAGTGGTCTTTTCCGCACAGCCGCCGAGTGTTGAGTGTTCGAATAAAAATTTGTGTGATTCAGAAATGGTTGCTCCAATTCTGGGTGTTCTTTGTGTCCGTTGTTTGAATGTTTGTAAGCTCCCCCACACTCACACACACATACGAATGACACAGGAATAATTCCTAAAGAGGGAGGGATTTAAAAAGAAAAAATAGCATTCAAAATATATTCAACAGTATTTTATATAATAATAAGAATGTAATCCTGCACATGATCTGGGGTGTTGGATGGTTAACAGTTGCTTCAATTAATTTTCCAGGCGCTTAAAGATAATAAAACAGCTGCCAAACTATTTTTTTTATGTTCTTAAATTGATCAAACTTACACTGTGCCTGGCATTTTGAGTAAAGTTACTTATGGGTATGGTAGAGTGCAATTAAATAGAAAGGAAAGAAAAAGAAAATGGGATAGTGAAAACATCTTTATTACATATCTTTATTTGAATTCTTTTTAAAGATCACAACTGTAATGCGACTGCATATTGATCAGGACCCTGGCCGCTAGGGATTTACAAACATACAAGTGACGGACACAAATACCAATCAGAGTCAGATCAACAATTTGTGGATCACACAAATATATAATAAGTAATTGTCCCGGGTCGGATCCCAGCCCACAAGACGACGTGGCAGCAGTGGCGAGGTGACCACATGTTATAATAATAATAATATAATAATATTCTACCACATACACACAACACCATCTAGTCCAAACTAAGCATAGCTTGTACTATGGGTAGGTACTAGACAATGGATAAATATACATATATACTGTTTTTTTTTTGTTTTTTTTTTTGTAAATACATACATATTATACATAGAAACACCCAGACCAAGACAAACATCAATGTTCATGCACACAAATATTTGACTTAGCGGGAATCGAACCCGCGACCTCAGGCGTGGCAGTCGGTTACACTCACCACTACGCCATCGAGACCGTTATAGTTTAGCATTCTTTGAAATTATCTACGAAAAGGTCGAGGTGCTGTGCATTGGACCCTGAAATGAAAAATCGGCATACCGTCTATCTTCTCACTAAGCTACAGCTGCTTCTAATGTATATAGGTATCTATTAATACGTGAACCAAAAACTTTGTACCCCTTTTTACGAAAATTGCGCGGACGGACGAGTATGAAATTTGGCACAGTTAAAGTTTATATGGAGAAGGAGGGGCGAATCCCTTAAATATAAAATATGCATTAGAAATACATTAAATTAATGAAAAAACACTACACGCACACAACCGTGCATTTGACACACGCAGTCAAAGCGCGTAACTATGGTTATATATATCAATCTATACTATCTATACTGATATTATAAAGCTGAAGAGTTTGTTTGTTTGTTTGTTTGTTTACTTGAACGCGCTAATCTCAGGAACTACTGGCCCGATTTAAAAAATTATTTCAGTGTTAGATAGCCCATTTATCGAGGAAGGCTATAGGCTATATATCATCACGCTAAGATCAATAGGAGCGGAGCACCAATGAAGAATGTTTCAAAATCGGAGAGTATTTTTTCCTTTTGAGAGCTTCCGCTGCGTGCGCTGCGTAAACAGTTAAAGTTTCGATGTCTGTAATGGGTAATTATTTTGCTGCAATGTTATTTAAAAACTGCGATATCTCCTAAGATATTCATTGAAATCGAATGATGTAAAGGGCAATTTTGTTTTAAATTAAATACTTGTGATGAATAACGTATTTTTTTGGATAAGGATTAATATCATGTTTATAATAATACCTTCGCAAATAATGCATTATTTTAGAACAAATTTCGTTAGCATAAAATTGGTATAGTGAGCCAACCTTAAAAGATAGACATATGCTGTCGCGGATTTTTTTTTAGAACTTTTAAAGGGGAACAATTCTGTCATACATAATTTTTGCGAAACTTTAACTGTTTACGCAGCGCACGCAGCGGAAGCTCACAAAAGGAAAAAATATCCTCCGACTTTGAAACATTCTTCATTGGTGCTCAGCTCCTATTGATCTTAGCGTGATGATATATAGCCTATGGGCTATCTAACACTGAAATAATTTTTCAAACCGGACCGGTAGTTCCTGAGATTAGCGCGTTCAAGCAAACAAACAAACATACAAACTCTTCAGCTTTATAATATTAGTATATATATATCAGCAATATCTTACAGGCAAACTTTGGTCGAATTTCGAGGACTAAGCGACCGCTAGTTATTTTAATTAAAAGAAGCTATACTTAAGAATATCGTCTAAATTTAAAAAATACAGTGCTATCTTACCACCACCGTTATCACCCCCGCCGAACCCAGTAACCATGGCTACGAAACTCAGTAGCTCTACTATATGCGCAAACATGACGCGTCAACCAATGTCCAGCGAGCGTTCCCGGACTAGACGTGCATCTACAGGGTGAGCGGGCGGTGCGATGTGGCCGCTAATTGGCCGTATCTCGCCAATTATTGCGATTGGCTTAGTTAAATACCTTGTATGTACAGGTTGATTGTAAAAGTTTATTGTACTTATATTTGGTGACAGTTGAATATTCGCTAAAAAATCTTGCTAACAGCAAAGTTACTGTTAGCGAATAGTTTGAGTTTTTCTGTTGCCAGTGAGTGGATGTTGCGAACTTTGCAATCTTTCAATAATTATGCAATTTTATATATCAATAATTGATAATTATTAACATCATTTGATCATGTTACCTAAATATTATATAATATGGAAAATCAGTGCTCTATAGTTTACAAGACTAGAAAGTTACTGAAAAATTAAGATAACAATCAAAGGGAGATGAAAAAAAAATTGGTTGTCTGTAAAGTCGGTTTACGGACTACGTCATAACGTGCCTTTCGCTCGCTCGTGTAGCGCTCTCGCTCCGATCGTAACGTTACAATGAGCGTAACGGGACAATGAGTCATCCTTTTTCGTGCGTGCAGCCGGCGTTCATCTATTTATTAGACGTTGTCACGTCAAAAGCAGAGTCTTAATGGCAGACGCCACACAGATTCATTAAACCAATACATTAGTACTGGTACTAATGTATTATAATTTTATGCCCTTCGTAATTCGTAAAAGTAATGTTATTAACATTTTAAATTTAGATACAAGGAAAAGTAGTAGTATTATGCCCCAGTAGTGGAGATATCTAACTATCTTCCTCCGCACAACTGAATTTAAATAGCAGTTAGGTACATCACAGCTTGTATCGTGTATCCTTTTTAAGTTCGAAAACCTCTTATAATAACAGCTTTGTCCGTCCGTCCGTCTGGCCGTCCGTCCGTCTGTCTGTTTTACAACTTTCAACTCAAGAACCGTAAGAGCTAGAGACTCGCGGTTAACGCCATTCGACTCAACATAGTTGATATAGACCGAAATGACTATGACCTTTGATCTCTGACCTCAAGATCACGTGGTATCACGTGACCTTTGCATATTACTTGAACCATTTTTTCGAACTCTAAGATTTACGGCAATTCATTGCCGTTTCTCACTTGTTTCTGTCATGCAATAATAACCGTAGGGGTAATTACAGATTAAATAACAAAACATCGTGAGCCATCTAACTTATTCGCGATCATACCATCCAGAAAAAGTCATCAGGATGAAAATCATAGAACGCCCTGTATCAATTCGTCTGGACCAATTAGTTGCATGGACGCGAGCTGCGCTCGATAACGCAACAGATTAACTGCATACGATACTCAACAAATCTGATCCATCTGTATCGTAAAATACGCCCTTTTATAAAAGTAAACTGCAGAACATTGTGCTCTCTTAATAAAACAACGACTTAACTCAAAATTTGAATGCTAGGCACTAATTTTGAACTCTAATTGTTTTATAACTTAGCATTATATTATAATAGATTGGTTGAGTATTTAAGGCGTGAAAGCGTAACAAACTAACTCAATTTCGCATTTATATATAACTAGATTTTGCCCGCGCCTTTGCACTCGTAAATGACAGTACTTTTTTGAATGAAAGGTATCCTATGTTCTTTTATGTACATCTGACAACGTGCATCCGAAATTTAATGAATTTAATGATGATTGGCGTGAAAGCGTTACAAACAAACTAACATTCCCATTTATAATATTAGTAAGGACTTGTGTTAGTTAATTACAACAGAGTTTAAATTCGTTACATCTAAAATACTATGATAATTGGACGTAGTTATGCAAAAAGGATCCAACCCCACAAAACACTTTGTTTTTAGGTATAGTTATAAATGGTATTAAAATATATATATATATATATATTTTAACCAAAACACTTTGTTTATAGGTATAGTTATAAATGGTATATATATATATAAAAAAAAACAAAAAAAAAAAAATTATTATTTATATATTAATACCATTTATAACTATACCTAAAAACAAAGTGTTTTGTGGGTTGAATCCTTTTTGCATAACTACGTCCAATTGATAAGTCACTTTCTTATTTAAATTGCGTTATTTGACAAGCCGTTGCCGCGTCAAATAAACAAAATTTTTTTAAATCTGTTACGCGACGTCCTGCGTGAGCGATCTAGACGCGAACGCAAACGGCGCGGCGCGGCGCGAAAACAACAAACAGTCGAAACCTGAGGCGCTCATAGCCAGTTGCACTCACTGATCGGTAAACGATTAGCGAGGTTAAGCATCGTTGGATGCGGTCCGTCTATAGATTTTGACCGCTTAGTGGTATTTCATCTAAACGTCTCCGTGCTTCGGAGGGCACGTAAAAAGTCGATCCCGGATGTTGCCAGTCAATTTGGCAACAACCGGGATCGACAGTCGTTAAGCCATGTCAGAGGCCTACAGGCGGCTTGAACAACTCTTGACAACAGGTTGGCCACTAACCAAGACACGAAAAGAAATTTGAGCTTTGTGCACTCCTTTTCCATATGACATGTACTATGCCTCTATGAAAATAAAACTTATCAGTATGTTTTAAGTAACCCTGTATAGTTAAGGTATTAAGGTAGGCTTTGAGTGTTTTGGCTGCACACCGGCATTAAATGCAATTCATATGCAAAAACGATCAACCATTCCCAGGTCGTAAGTAAAAGTAAAGTATTAGATAAGTATTAGACTCCTGAAATTATTAGTAGTAGCACGTAGCCTAGAATTGCACCCGGAAACGACAATAGGCTCGCCTCACTCTTCTCATAAATGCCAAGGATCTAAATAATGTCCTCCAGACCGAATTTCGGTCACGGCGTACAATCTGAACGGAGACTAACGGTCTGCGCAGGAGATATTATAATTCACAATCGTGTGCGCAAACACAAGTGCACACTCTCTGTTCCTTAACTCTCATGATCCGATGGGAAGGTAATCCGATACGACCAGAGAGAGGTCAGGCGCAGGACCAACGGCTTTACGTGCTTTCCGAGGCACGGGTGTGTCTAACGCCAACTTCCTAACTTCGGGCTGCTATTGAGATTTCTTAACTGAAAAACACAATAACTTTTTGATGTTCCCGGGTTCGAACCCGAGACCTCATACACAGCAGTCACATTCACTGCCGCTGCGCCACGGAGGCAGTTCAAGGACCTAAAACATAACTGCCAAAAAGTGGGTGTAATACACCACCTTTTCAGAGATACACACTTTATTACACTTTACCTAATTCGATCATCAAACCAGTAACCTCATGCACAGCAATCACACTTACTACCGCTGAGCCACTAAGGCACTTATATTCATATTACACACTATAATCACCAAAAAAACCCATTCAGGTGTAAAAAACAAATAGTTCAGTCAACACTGTCATATCAGTACACGTGTCAGTTCTCAACCCTCAAGTGCCCACGTGCTACGATAATACCTTTTTATTGAGCAGATAAGGGTTAAGTTGGTTAATCAATTTCCAGTTTATGGGGGAAAGGGTATTGTGCGGTTATTGTTTTTTATAGATTATTACTAGTATTTTGGGTTATATAAGTTACGCATGCCTTATGGGGTAGGCACAGGTGTCTTAAGACTTAGGTACACGTCACTGACGATGATTTTTCTAGGTCCCAGAAAATAGGCTCTTTCTGAACACTTCGAGACTGGGTACTGCTATTGAGAATTTCATGATAGATAATCCGAATAAGACTACCTATGTCCAATGCGAGAATCGATCATGCACACACAATACCACTGAGTCATAGAGACAGTATAAATCTATACTAATATTACAAAGCCGAAGAGTTTATTTGTTTGGTTGAACGCGCTAATCTTAGGAATTATTGGTTCGAGTTGAAAATTATATTAGTGTTGGATAGCCAAACTTTTAAATTGGATTGTTGTTTATTCAGTCTAGCTATCTCGGACTGATCCTGAAAGGTTTCAGTACTGGGTTATGGTAGTACTGAAACTTTTCAGGGTTCGTTTAAAAAATATGTTAGTGTTAGATAGCCTATTTATCGAGGAAGGCTATAGGCTATATAATATTACGCTACGACCAATAGGAGCGGAGCAGCAATGAAACATGTTGCAAAAACGGAGAAAATTCTCTTATACTAGCTGACCCGCGCAACTTCGTTTGCTTCACATAAGATAATTATTCCCGTTTCCGTCCCAACGGAGGACATCTTTAATTTGAAATCTTTGTACGTGGTTGTATTTTATTTCACCTGCGTGTAAAAGGTCCTAAAATATGGTGGCTATTTCTTTTGATGTTTACTCTATTAATATAATATGATTATTCTGAATGTCATATAAAGAAAGAGAATTTAAAAATTCCGGAAACGAATACACAAACAAACTTTTCAAAGAAAATAATTACAATAGCATTCACTTGAGCGATCGCTCTTTCAGATTAATAAGACAGCCTAAAACCATCTACCTTCGACCAAAAATCTTTATAAACAGAGTCCAAATTTCAATGAACATATTTTGCTTATACCTACTCAAACAAGTGTGATATTGTCAACCGCCGCAAAGGAATGACAACTCACCAGTAATTGATACAAATTTTTATTTCCATACAAATCACTCAATCGTGTATCCGATAATCCTGTCATCCTTATTGCTTACAACATAAGGTTCAAATCTCCGTGTGAGGGTTAAGGCAAGCAAGTTGGGTGGTCAAAGAAAGATTAGCCTCAAGTAATTATTTGCTACTGGAGGATTAAAAAAAATGTCTTTTAAATAACACTTTACTTTCAGTTTCATTGTTAGTGGTTCATCGAAGCGTGTTTAAAAAGGCATTACTTACTACTACTGGACGATACCCGAGATAAGAAAGTGTGGGAAAAGAATATTTCATTAGAATCTAAGTTATCTTCTTAAACATAATTATTGTCAACATCGTGTTGTTATTTTTTTATACTGTACTTAACACAAGAATGATAATTCTGTAGGGTGAAGGAAATCCCAAGTATAAGCAAGAATCCTGTATTATTTATTATATAATTTGAAACTACTAAACTACTACTGTTAAACATTACTACTATTTAAGCTATTTATATTATTGATGTGAATGGAACAGTCGCAAGAGGAAAACCTAAGCGAACGTTTCTCGATAAGATCGGAGGCGTTCTGGACAAAGGCCAGGTTAAGAGCTCCTTGAACCGACGGGCATGTATGAGGAATGTGATGAAAGTGAATGAAGCCAGAGAAGTGTGTCAGGATCGTAGCAAATGGAAATCCGTAGTCTCTGCGTACCCCTCTGGGAAACAGGCGTGAATCTATATATGTATGTATGTATATTATTGATAGTCATATAATCGTTAACGAGCGTATCTCGCCAACAAGCTGTGTACTGTGTAGGTCAGAGGTGCCCAGACTTTTATTCTCATAGACCACCTTCAAAATTTAGCTGGTTCCGGTGGACTCCCTGCAGCTACATTTCTACCATATTCCTTAGCATTCGTATTAAATTTGATCAAAGCTCGACGGGCTGAGCTTTTTTTTTTAAAATCTCGGTACTTTTTGACGAGGAGATATTTTAGTATGTATTGTATACTTGCCACTAAATAAATAATTAAAAATGAACTAAGCAACGTTTTATTATGACAATGTAATACGTCATAATCCATGTGTCATAATCAGTCATACTAACTAGATAGGTATATAGCTCTTACCGTGACTTTGCTAGAATTAAACAATATGCTGTTTCAAGCGAACTATTATAATGTAAATTAGGTGCCTGGTGTTATGATTTATGATAGACTAGCTGTGCCCGCGGTTTCACCCGCGTTTATGGTTACTGCTCCGCCCCCGTGGGGCGTAGCGTGATGTTATACAGCCTATAGCCTTCCTCGACAAATAGGCTATCCAACACAAAAATAATTTTTCAATTCGAACCAGTAGTTTCTGAGATTAGCGCGTTCAAACAAACAAACAAACTCTTTAACTTTATAATATTAGTACCTAGGTATAGATAAAATCTACCACAACTATCTATATAGCCTTTTTATCGGCTTACGTGTAAAGGTACAAGAAATATGGAAAGTTATTTTGCCATTTATAATACTTGTATCGATATAAAAGGAAGAAGGAACAGAAGAAAGAAAAAAAGTGAGAAAGAATCTGTGGTTTGTTAGCTCTCAGTAGTGAATTATTAGTTACTACCAAGTAACGTTGCACGTAGGTACATATTTAAAAACATATGCACCTTAGATTGAGAGGAATCCTATCATCCAGGTAAAACACACTATTCCTGAGGAATAGAAATTTATTGACAAAATCTAGATTAACGCAAGCGAACCCGCGGGCACGATCTAGTAGACTAAATATGAGAGAATGTAAAGAAAATAATTTGAGGCAGTCTTTGGGGACTGCCGATAGAAGTGAAAACTTTAATCCTTGATCATAAACACTTCTTTATAAACCAAAAATAATTCAAATAAACACTTCTTTATAAGCCAAAAATAATTCAAAAATGGAAAGCGTTCGGTGACGATGACGCGAGTTCCATGATTTTTGTTCATCCAAGAAGTGCTCAACGCGCCTAAAGAAATTTTCACTTCAAAAATAACAAGCTGTCAAAAGTGTAAAATAGTTCAGTTCCAAAGCGCCTGAATTTATAATGATAGTGTAGAATCACATATGCTGGGACAACTCAATATACCAATACGACTAGGCTCATCTTTAGTTAATACAATGTATTTATAAACATACCTATAATATGTAAGTTTGTTTATACATATGTATTGTATAAACACAAAACATAAACAGCCGGATATGACAACAATGTTCCACGGGTTTATCAATTGTGGCGTTTCCTTCAGATGTTAAACGATGTTGTATAGTCAATAGATGTGACATCTTCGAATCACAGAGTGTTATGTTATGACTTTATGAGCGTACTTGAAACTTTTGCGATAGCTAAGTACTAGATCTAGTAGCTTTATTTTAATATACTTTAATTTTACTTATATCATACACTAGATATTCCCGCGATTTCAACCGCATTTGTCGTTACTGCGCCGCTCCCATGGGTCGAAGATCTATAAATGGGCTATCCAACACTAAAGGAATTTTTCAAATCGAACCTGCGTTCAAACAAACTTTTCAGCTTTATAATATTAGTATAGTATAGATATCTGACCCGCGCAACTTCGTCTCCTTCAGATAAGAGAATTTTTTAACATTTTTCATTGACACTCTGCTCCTATTGGTCGCAGCGTGATGTTATATAGCCTATAGTATTCCTCGATAAATGGGCTATACAACACAAAAAGATTTTTTGGAACTAGTAGTTCCTGAGATTAGCGCGTTCAACCAAGCAAACAAACAAATTCTTCAGCTTTATAATCTTTATATATATAATTCTACTGTACGTGTGTATGTCACTGAACTCCCCCTAAACGGCTGGACCGGTTTTGATGAAACTTTTTGTGCGTGTTCAAGAGGATTCGAGAATGGTTTAGATATGTTTTTTTTTCCTCTTGTGTACAGGACACCGTCTGTCGGGACAGTTAGTATTAGTATAGATTTAATAAATTTGTACCACTAATACTATAGATAATATATAGGAGGGATAGCCTAGGGCAATCGTTAGAATGCCTTGCAGGTCTCTTGCGTTCAGTCTCAAGGCACGCAAATGCGCATATTAAATAGTTACTTATCTCTCTCCTGAAGAGTGAAGGAAAACATTGTCAGTTATTTAAAATTTTCTAATTAATATGTGAAATCTGCCAATTCTCACTCATCCACCGTGGTAGACTATGCCTTTACTCTTATCATACTGAGAACAGGCCTGTATCCATCAATGGGAGCTGTTTATGGACAAGGATGCTATGCTATCATAGCATCGATTCTCTAAAATTTATAAAGTATTTTATTTATTGTGGTAAATATTTCTGTGCGCATCGATACATCTCTCACTTTCTCTCTCACTGTCTTCTTCTCCCTAGCCTTTATCATTCCCAAGTCACTTGGGGTCGGCTTTCTAGTCTAACCGGATTTGACTGAATATCAGTTTTTACACGGAGCGACTGCCATCTGACCTCCGCAACCCGAAGGCTAACGATACCTTAAAGCTAGACCAGTGTCAAGATATTAGAGGGCACTAACTTCCCAATAACGATTGCCATAGATGTTCATGTCAGCCGGGACCGACGCCGACGGCTTAACGTGCTCTCCGAGGCACGAAGCAGGCGATAAATTATTGTCAATCAATTCGCACATAATTTCGAAAAGTCATATAACTTCCGAAACCCGAGACCTCTGCATTGCAGTCTGTTGGTCTGCCCACTGAGTTATCGCTGCCTTTCTCTCTCACTAAGTCTACAAAATATAAAACCGTGAGCGTTGTATTATTAGAAGAAAAATCTACGTCACACCACATCTAGTACTTCACTCTTTATTACCCAAAACCAAGTTATAAAGCAGTTAATAGTGCGCAAATTGACTGGCGCATTGTGCGCACACAAAGACCGCCCGCTGGCGCATTGTGCGCTTGCGCACTCAACACTCATCCCACTGTAATTATTTACGGTGCGGTGTAGTAGACACATTATAATGCTTGTGGCAAAATAAATATTAATATTTGAAGGGAAGGATTGTGTTGTAATAGGTTATTATATTTTTTTAGATTATGAGTTTTTAAGTGGTAAGGTCGGTGGGGTTAATAAGGGGATTTATTTATTTGTACGTGTACATGTATAACTAGCGTTTAGCTACACCTTTCCTCTATTGGTTCTAATGACGAAGGCCAAGGGATGGTATTTCGAAATATTGTTATGAAAAATAATATAATTTACAGAGATTATAACTAACGGTCGCCTAGTGGTCAAAATTGGACCAAAATTCCTAAGCTTGCTACTTTGTTTTCTGGTTTTCTCTATTAAATATAAATAAGGTCTAGGTAACCATAGTTACAAAGAATTGTACGATTTCAGACGTACCTACAATGTCGAAATACTACGAACGCGATTCGACTGCGTGTGTCAAATGCATGGTTGTGTGCGTGTAGTGTTTGTTCATTAATTTTATGCAGTTCTATATAAACTTTTATTCGCCCCTCCTTCTCTATATAAACTATGCCAGATTACGTGGTATTTTTTGGAATAAAATGCATAAGTAACTCGCCGCCTCAGAAATGATGCAACATTATGCCATGATACTTACGAGTTTAGTCTCTAACGCTTGAAAAAATCATATTTAAACTAATAAGAGTACTTGCTGTTTTTGGACCACTTTATCTTTATGCGCACCAATTTTCTTTCAAAATATGTATTACTAATGCAAAGGTAACAATGTTGGTTTATCTTTCTTACACGTAGAGTGACGTCAGAAAAATTACGTCAATGCGGTGCTACGTTGAGATAATTCACGGACTGATAGTCATACGCTAGGATAGGCATTTTATTTCAAAAATTTTGAAGTTAATTCGTGGAAAATATTATAGTAAAGACAAAGGATCTTCTCATTTATTATGGCAATATCCCTTCATACATATTACATAGATTCCTTTATTGTATACGAGGAGACCCTGACTATAGAAGTACTTATTTCTACAGAAGACCGCAATAAAATAACTTGATAATAATTTTTTTAGAGATCTCCTGGTCTCTTAATTAGGCTTTGGCTCTAAATAATAGCCCGGCGATAACTAAAAATCTGAGAATATCCGGCGCAGCGTTAGCATAATTTTGCAACGTCGACATCACAAAGGCTCTAAAACGTCTATGATAACTACTCACCATCAGGCAAATACGGTCAGCATTATTTGCCCTTTTGAGTAAAATAAAAAAATATGTATGTTAATAATATAATAATTGAATCTATGAACCGAGTACGTTGAATGGATATTGGAGACAAATCAATCGATGTTCATATTCACGCTTCATATGTTTGTGATACACATTATGGCATTGTTATGAGATGCACATTTAGTTAAACCTACAAAAAATATAGTGTTACATTTGTTTGCAAATTAATTAGGTCACTGATTTTATCATACTTTATAATTTTACTATTAAATAAGACATTACTGTGGTCTTTGCATACAATAAAATGTTCACCAAATGGTCGTACCAAGCCCTAATTTGCCAAGCTTTGTTTTTCAAATTCCACATTATAGAGCTTAACTATTGGCATCTATCGCACATTTTCAGATTCCATGTCTTACTGAGATTTTCGTCCAGACATGTATCAGGTACGTATGTGAATTTAATGTTATATTTGCTGAATCAAGTAGATAGTGCAAGGATAAGAGACTTACAGTGACCTTTTGTCACCACTAAGTTTACATGAGTAATAATTGTATTATACAAACTATATTGTCAATTTGGAGAACTGCTCAAAGCCGCCATTCAGTTGATATGCCAGATTAAGAGTAACTCAAGAGATGTATGTCGTTACCCACGATTCCTCTTCTTTATAGTTTCTTGGATGCCTGTCCAGCGCCTATTGTTTCTAAACATAATTTCTTCAAAATCGGTTTAGTCATTCTGCCGTGATAATTTATGACAAAGTTATTAACAATATGTGATGGATGACAATTAAGCCAATACTTACAGATACCTTTAAGGCAATTGGGAATCTGTTGTATTTGGCCTTTTATATTGGAAAAGGGTATGTTAAGCTGGTTTGGACATGTAGAAAGAATGGACGATGAAAGACTGACTAAGAAAGTTTATAAGGCTAGTGTGAATGGAACAGTCGCAAGAGGAAACCCTAGGCGAACGTTTCTCCATCAGATCGGAGGCGTTCTGGACAAAGGTCTGGTTAAGAGCTCCTTGAACCGACGGGCGTGTATGAGGAATGTGATGAAAGTGAATGAAGCCAGAGAAGTGTGTCAGGATCGTAGCAAATGGAAATCCGTAGTCTCTGCCTACCCCTCTGGGAAACAGGCGTGAATCTATGTATGTATGTGTGTATATTGGAAAACAAAAAGTTCTAGACAATTCTCGTTATTGTTGAGTAATTGTGGTTATTATTGTGTCTGTTTATTAATATTTAGTTAGATGACTATTTTATTGTACAACTTTCATAATCATTGTATGCTTAATCGCAGAACATATTGGAACTACTACGGGACTTGCAGCTAAAGCTTGCGTATCTTTCGCCATAGGTCAGCCGTTGCAACACAGCAGTGATTCAGTCATAGGCCCAGTTCAGTACCAGGCGAATCTGGTCAAATAGTAGTTCTAATATGCGCAATTAGCATTGGAACTACTTTTTATGTTATGTATATCTTTTTTTACCTATGAGTACATTTATTTATTATTTATTTATTTATTTGGACAACCAACAAGAACATACACCTTAAAAGCTAAGTTTCAAAGTTAGTGGTTTACAAGTATTGGTGCTGCCTTAATTACAGGTTGCCACGGAAAGCAAAATAATTGCACATTAACATATTTAACTTTAATTATATAGTAAAAGTAAAAATAATTCATTATTACGTGTAGGCACAAAGCTTCTACCGAATTTCATAATATTACACTAGCCAGTTATGTTTAGAATCTACGACCTTCTACTGGAAAACGACTGGCCATAGTAATATACAGTTAGAAGAACTGTGACAAATCAGAAACAGCAATACTTACGAAAATAAAATGTCCCAATTAAATTGCAAGGAAGTGTACGCCCAAATAACCTAGAAACCGCATTCACATGACCAACAAAAAATATGTGACAAAAAATACGCATATCGATATCACCCGCTGTGATTGTGCGACAAATCTTTAGACAAACTGTCGCCGTCACCCACGACCACGACTGAATATAACAATATTATCGGTGTGTAGTTACTCATCCGTTACACATTATTGCGATTTTTTTGACGACTTTTTGTCGGCCTTGCGGTGTTGTTAAGAATGCTCGATTGCCAGTTGACATTACTATTAGATGTATTGTAGGCAAAATGCTTGTCCGTAGAGCTAAAAAGCGTTAAATGGAGTTTAATAATATGTGTACCAATTGTGGCACAGAACGGAAATGGGGTTGTGTATCGTTTTAGGTACAATGGACGAGAAAATCGTTTAGGATTTTTTTGGAAACATTTGTGTTGGGTTGTTTGGTATGTTTTGAGTGGGTGGAAATATGATCGGGTAATAAAAATATGGGTGTAATTACGTTGCTGGTTAAGAGTCTGATAAAATTTAATGTTAGGTATTTCATTTAGTGGTAGGGATAGCCTGGTGGGAGAACGTTAGACTGCCATGCAGAGGTCTCGAGTTCGATCCCAAGGCGCGCATCTCTGACTTTTCGAAGTTTTGTGCGTATGAAATAGTTAATTATACCTTGCTTTAACGGTGAAGGGAAACATCGCGAGGAAACTTGCATGGCTGAGAGTTCTTTATCATTTCTCAAAGGTATATGAAGTCTACCAATCCGCACTGAGCCAGCGTCGTAGACTATGGCCTAACCCTTAGAGAGGTCATAGTCCAGGGAGAGCACTGAGAAGGGGCCCGTGCCCAACAGTGGGTCAGTTTAATACAGGGTTGATATTATTTTTTATATTTAGTGAAATTAAATTTAACTAATTGAAATTATTATTTGAATTAAAGGTTGCGTTGCGGTCTGTTCCATTTTTTTTTAAGCGGTTTCTGTAAATTCTAACATGCGTGTGGATGCGCGTATTGGCAAAAGCTATCGCAAAGAGCAAGAAATACTATAACACTGTCTTACATTTATGCGATTGTTACATATTGAAGAGCAGCGATAGCTCAGTGGGGAGACTAACAAACTGCAATGCAGAGGGTCTCGGGTTCGAATCCACGTCGCGCACCTCTGACTTTCGGAAGTTATATGACTTTTCGAAATTATGTGCGTATTGATTGACAATAATTATCGCCTGCTCCGTGCCTCGGAGAGCACGTTAAGCCGTTGGTCCCGGCTGCCACGAAGATCTATGGCAGTCGTTATTGGGAGAGTGTCGACACAAAAGATCCCACTGGGTCGAAGTGTCACCGGTCTGCACTGACTGGCCCCCACATAAGATAAGATACATATTGAAGTTTAACTACTTCTCGCAGTTTTCATCGCAACGCCTATTTTAAACACTATCTTAAAATTATTAAACTATGTTTATCGGTGATAACAGCGATATTTTCTCTTAAATTTCGCTTAATCTTGTATTCTGTCTATACAAATAAATAAAATTTAAGTGTCTGTTTGTAACGTCAAAATAACAGATTTTTATCTAATGCATATGAAAGTATATACGAAAACATCTGTTTTTAACATTTTTGTCTGTCTGTCTGTCTGTCTGTTTGTTCCGGGTAATCTCCGAAACGGCTGAACCGATTTTGACGGGACTTTCACGTGCAGATAGCTGATGTTATAAGGAGTAACATAGGCTACGTTGATTTTAGAAAAAAATAGGGTACCGCGGAGACGAACACTTTTAAGTTAAAATCTACACGGACGAAGTCGCAGGTAACAGCTAGTAATATATATATTCTATACTTTTCTGGCTGGTGGTTCTGCTACAGGTATAAATAGAATTCCCACTCTGCCTTACCTCGCCTGTATTACTAAATAAGACTGGCATCTAAATCACAAAGACTTACATGTTTATGTGTATTTACCAAGAAATAGCTTTGGAATAAACTCCATCATATCTGCGTACTTTTTCATAACCTTCCTACCGTGCTAGCCTGGCTGTGTTGTCTAACCAAAGATCAGTTTTGCCACGATACCGCCAACCTACGACAGCATCCCAAAACGAACAAAACAGGGCTAAGTTTAAAAGATTTAAAATGTATCTTTATGGACGAACTCCAAGTCACAAACTTCTATGTTATTTGGAACTCCCTTAATAAACATCAAGCCGAAATGCGCCGGCGCAAAAAACCACCATGCCAGGTGAAGTTTTTTACATGAGGTAGACCTGCAATGCAAGTGTAGTGTTGCTCTGCAGGCTATGGTCGTATATTGCCTAGTCCAGCAAATCCGGTCTTATGTATGCATTCGAGACTTCCGTGAGCGTGGAAGTAACTGGGAAAATAAAAAAAACAGGTTAATAAAAAGACTAGCTATACGACGTGTGACGTGATGTCTAGCGCCAACTAACCGACGCAACGCCACTTACACCCGGTAGGTGGCGTTGCGATCGATTCGTTTCTTTTATGAATCTAAATTATCCAAGAATCACTCAAACAGCTGTTTACTATGAATTTAGTAACATACACACGTATATAAGATTTAATATAGGTACCTATATACATACCTGTATAAAGATATAATTTACGTTTTATAACTTTTTGAGAGCTTTTCGCGGTTTCATTTGTTTACATCTTGTACCTGGCAACAAGATCTCTCCGTGTACATTAATATTAAACCACAACCAGTTCTTCTTCTATCCGACCGTAACCAATTCTCCATAGACATTAATGGCAATAAGGACCAACCGTAGCATATTATCTGAAGCATGGCATATTTAAATGTATAGTTACTCATCTATTTACCTAACTGTGCTAAAGCTACTTAACCTCGAGGCATGATCAATCTACACGGTCGCCATTGCTCTACTTTTTTATTTTTCAAGTAACGAACTTTAACTCTAATAAGCGATTCCAACAGGTACACTTTGTTAGATGTTCAAATCTAATTGAAAAAGTCACGTCTAGCATAGGCTATCAGCAATTTAAATAATCCGTTTGTATTTGATAATACGGCCAGAGAAATTAATGATATTAAAACCACCTCTGACATATTTGTCTCAACATCATATTTCAAGCTTGCGAGATTAATTTTAAGACAGATCACCCTTAGTGCCTATTCTAATTGGCATATATATATCACTGTCATATTTGAATATGTGGTTATATATTCAAACTATATACACACTCGTTTGGTCTAAGATTAGAACATTTAGCAGATGTTTCCATCACAATCACTGTTCATAGACGTCAATAGGTGTGTTTTGAAATTCAAACTTTCAACTGCAGTTATCGAATATGATTGAACTTAATGTTTGAAACTGAAGTATCGAACAATAAAATGCAATAAACAACTCGACGATAAAGATATCTCGATCGTGGCTTAAAATACGCATCGGTACAAAAATGGGACGGTCGGTATACCAAGCGGCAAATCTACAAATACATTCCGAACTAACCGAGACGCGCAAAACGCTCACATTTCACCCTTTCAATCAAAATACGCAGTCGGTCACATGTATTCACGGAACTACTGGCTCTCCTATCGTAATAATAGCTCCACCGTAATAAATCAGTCATTGCTATACTTCGCTGGATATAAACAACTAGAAACACAACACGGGTTGCTCCTCATCATCAACATAACACCAAAATAGTGACACAGAATACGTTGTACTGTTTCGTCACATTCATATTTTCGTAACCAATCACTAAATCAATAGACCAAGTCTCTAATACACTGGGGATCACGTCGTTACAGAATAAACCCAGACTACATCAGCTGTTCAGTCACGGCGACCAGAAAAGGAGTCCCTCAACTTGCTTCCACGCTAGTCTTCTGACGGAAATACTTTCTAGCAGCTATCTCCAGGGTCGACAAACCATCTAATTTAGTATCGTGATAAATAAATCTGAAGAAATTCGTCGTAAACTGTCGTGCGAACGGCTCCACTAGGGGAGCGGTACTGAAGCGCGCGAAAGCTGAAATATGCGCAGGAGTTGGGCGATGACGTCATCGGAAATTCAATGGCACCGTGTTCGGTTAACTGTAGTTAATCTATTGGTTAGCAAGCATCACGCCTGTTTATTCGCGACGGGTTAGGCAGATATTTCAAAACTAGAATTCAAAACCGTGTTTATACATTAGGTATACGTTATCAATTAAATAAGACCTAAAATATATTATTATAGACTTCTACTTGAATTTCAGATTCTTATGCTGTCTGATGGACAGAAGTGCAGACTCTCTCAGTCTGGTTAGGTACTTATAGTTTTTGAATATAAAGCGGTTAGACTAACTCGGGAATCGAAACCTCATGGGCAAGCATTTATTTCTACATCGTTGGATTGAAGAGGTAGTAGCTCGTCTTGATTTTAATATTACCAGATGTGTTTTCAATTTAAGATGTGCGACTATATATTGTCTATACGTCCTTACAAATCTACTTCCATTATTTAAAATTTCCACATATTTTAGTAGTTAACTGATTTAATGAAGGAACCAATGTCTTAACTCAGACTTACCTCTAAAATCCACATCCAGAGTATAGTGATTCTGGCGATATCCTTGTGCACGCCAATAACTTAATAGACACATGCCAAGAGCTTTTTTATCATAATATGTTATGTTGTTTCTGTGCAATAATATATAGCTCGGCTGATGGATCGTAAGGTATGGGAAATGTGAATCCCCAGAACTTTTACTAGTTAGGTTAGGCAGTAACAGTTGTACTCTTTCTTTATCTACACACTCTCTGTGTAGTTATTATCCGGGCGTATAAGCTCTTTTGTACCGTCACCAAATAACATAAAAAAATTTAAAGCGGCGGATCCTTCCACTTTAAAAAAATTACGTTTATGTTAAATATCGATAAATGTTTTGTCAGCTCTTGTAAGAAGTTGTTAATAATAATTCTGAATTCATATAAGTTGTAAATCACTAACATTTTGTATAAGAATTTGCTCTTAAAGGATATACATATACAGGTGTCCCAGAATATGTGAATCAAATTGTAATCGGAGATTACTTAGGTAAGGACCTTTTAAATGTGCTACAAAAAAAATACACTTGCTGACTCCAGGTTGGGGTATCTTATCTTATCTTAGTGGGGGCCAGTCAGTGCAGATCGGCGACACTTCAACCCAGTGGGATCTTTTGTGTCGACGCTCTCCCAATAACGACTGCCATAGATGTTCATGGCAGCCGGGACCAACGGCTTAACGTGCTTTCCGAGGCACGGAGCAGGCGATAATAATTGTCAATCAATACGCGCATATTTTTCGAAAAGTTATATAACTTCCAAAAGTCAGAGGTGCGCGACGTGGGTTCGAACCCGACACCCTCTGCATTGCAGTCTGTTGGTCTCCCCACTGAGCTATCGCTGCTCTTCGCAAGTTGGGGTAAGTCAGTAAGTAAGGTAAGGAGTAAGACCCTTTGTCTAGCATTCTATTAAGTAAGCGTATATCGTATAGGTGACTCACTCTGCTGACAGCAAAGCAATCTTTTTCACCGCAAGAACACAAGATAGTTTGACGGAAATTTTCTGTAGGGCGAAGGTACTGAGAATATTTATATATGATCCATAAACATTTTGAAAAATAATGTAGGTAACTAAAAAGATCGCTTACCGCTCAAATAGCATTTAACATCGTTGTCAAAAAAATTCTTAAAGTTAATGTTCATGAAAATGAATGATAATGATTACTTAACTAAAGAAGATGCAATAGATAATGGTTTTTAATAAAATGTTTGTGAAAAATAATGACGTCAATTTATTTTTGACGTCATTTAAAGTACTTACTTTAACTATAAAACATATTAAGGCTTTAAGTACGGTGTTTGTAAACGACTATACAATACAATAATAATTATATTACTTCCTGGCATTTCTATGTAGTATGCTTAACGCCAGATTAACCAAAGCCCTAACTAAAACAGTGCGACTTAATATTACTCATACATACAAAACATCCACCCACACACATTTACGGTACGCAACACACGTGGGGATTGCCCACGCGCATCTGTTATCGAACATAACCACCAGAATAACTGGACCCCTCATGATTCACTGTATAGGAAGCAAACTGGAGTTATCAGAGGTCAATATAAGCTGGACGCTTAGTTGGCTTCAGCGGCACAGTAGTAAAGTCGCGTACGCACCTTATTTAGTGGTCTCGCGTGAACTTTCAGGGACTCGGAGTGTAGTACTGGAGTTATTTAGCTAAGTTTATGACGCATTATATTTTACCGATGTTGGCCAACTTATTGCTTCGTTTTGTAGTCACATATAAAAGTTAACTTAATGTTAGGCAAAATACCTACTATTCGTTTTTGTCACATTAATTTTCAGTAAGAAGAAAACGGCAACTCCTGCGATATGTTGTTAGTTCTGTGTTGTAAGGGACTTTATAAACATATAATCACAGACATAAGTACACCTAGGCGCAGAACAATCAAATGCAACTGGTAGTTCCAGAGCGCATAAGCGCGTTTACATAAAAAAACATACTATTAATAGATGTATTTTATTAGTATAGATTACAAACTTACAAAGAATTTAAAAATAGTTTTTTACATTTATGAGCTAACTTTTTTATTCTAAGAAGATCAATAGTACAGGACTGCATATTAACAATGTTGCAAAAAGCAAGTGGATTGTTTTGTTTGTACGATCTAATAAGATAAGATCTTATTAGGGTATTTTGTATCAAACTGGAATATTACTAAAATGTTGATATTATTTAGACTGCAATATATTAAGCGTTAAATGGCAAAGATGAGGGTAAAAGTACCCTTTGTCGAACAACCTGCGTAAAGAATGTAATGAGAATGAACGAAGTAAGCGAGATAGACAGAATCGTAGCAAGTAGTAGCCGTTGTCTCACCCTACCTCTTCGACAGGCACAAGTCTGTGTATATATAAGAAACTAGCACTTGCCCGCGTCAACCGTATCAATAAGCAGGTTCTATCCCTCGGGAACAGTACATTTTTCTGGATGCAAGATACCTTACTTTTTTAAACAATCTTGTGTCACGGGGGACTTTACAAACACTCAAACAAAGGACACCCAGACTCGGAACAACGATTTGTAGATAACACTAAGTTTTGTATTGTGTGGGATTCGAACCCACAACACTCGACACAGTATCAGTGGCGAGGCGACAACTTAAACCACTACGCCATCTGTGCAGTCATATTGTATCCTTTTCTGTATCCCTGCCAACGTGCATGTGAAATTTCATGATCGGTAGAGTAGTTAAGGCTTAAAAACATAACTAAACAAACAATCTTACATTCGCATTTATACTATTAGTAAGGACACTCATTTACCTAATGGATAGGACATGTCCTGTTACTTACAAATACTTACGGGTTTCTATAGCCTACACCTTTTTTAACGGTAAATCATCTGATACAAAAATTATCTAGTTTTCAAGTACTAGAAATTGGGATATGTGAGACTCCTCCTTACCTCAGTGATCGCCCTGATTGTGCCATTTATGACAACTAGTATAACGCTCTTGTTTATTTTTATTTTTGTTCTTTTTACCGGTTTTTAAGAAGTTTTCATGCATAAGGCTACTTGTCCATTAAAGCGAAGCGAGGCTGCGGAGCGAAGAAACGGAGAAATATTACTTATCCAATAGGATTGCATACTGGAGCGGAGCAGAGATTTTATGCAATCCTATTCGTTAATATTTCTCCGTTTCTTTGCTCCGCAGCCTCGCTCCGCTTCAATGGATAGGCAGCCTAAAGGATTGGTACCTACTGCTTTTCTACAGAACGTTGGAAGACATTCGTTTAGGAACTTTTTCGTCTGCTCTATTACTGTGATTAGAACTCTAACCGTAGATATTCACGAGAATAGAAATCAGAAAAAAAATATCCACAGACTTTCCGTCTTATAATTATTGTATACTTACATTATTTAATTTTAGTGCTTGTAAAATTCGACTTATTTTTATAACTATTTCTTAGTTTTGTTTTACAGAGATAACATACGCTATACAGCATTAACCTACTTTCGTGATAGGCTTCGTAAATTACCACGTGTTTCCTTCTTCCTACAATTCTGGGTCCTTTCAGCGGGGCGTGACAAAGCACCTTCTCAGGTCTTCAAAGTAGGGACCTCAATATCGCCTCAGCTGCTATGAGGATGGTGTGGAGGCCATTGCTCTTGAACCACATGACTGCTTACAATCAGGCGAAGTGTGGTCATTTTGAAGAACAAGATAAAAAAAATATACCAGCACAAATTTTTTGTTTTTATAAATCTAAGATGGCAACCAAGCATACGGACCACCTGATGGTAAGTGGTCACCGTAGCCTATGGATGCCTGCAACACCAGTGGCATCACTTGCGCGTTGCCCACCCTTTAGGAAAGAAAGTGGGAAGGAGAAGGAGCGGGAAGGGGGAAAGAGGGTGATTGGGCCTCCGGCACTCTCACTCACCGAACGAAACAGTAGGAATACTGATATTTCACGTCGATATTCTGTGAGAGGGTAGTCCTTCCCCGGTCGAGCCGGCCTATCCATACTGAAATCAGCGAGGCTCTACTACTCTAAAACTTTTTCGACTTGGCACAAATACACTCTGCATGTTACAAAGATAACAGCTTAATTGTATTTGATTGGCATTAACACTGGACCAAATCACAAAACAGCCATGTCCAAGTGAGTGGTTGTTATTGCTTACCATGAACCGTGGACTCATCCACCGCCAAAAGTGGAAATCAAATCCACAGCTCTCAACACTTGGTAGACCATTGAGACGCCCGTTGCATGGCAGTCTACGTCAGATAAAAACTTTAAAATGCTCTGATATTAGTCCAGTTTATTCAATAGTTGGTCTATTACTGCCTCTAAGTAGTTATGTACGGACGTGTACTATATTCCCTAAAAGATTGAATAAAAAATTACAATTACTCCTTCACTACACCGCGAGTCTGTTTAGACTCTCTCACCAAATAAGACGGTCCTCGCGCGCATTCTGCAACATTCTATTAATATCTCCCTTCGCCCAATCCAACATACTATAAACTCTCTTATCATCATGTCATAGAGGCTATTTTACTTTGCAGCTAAAGTCTAAATCTTCTTTTTACCTGGCGTGTTATTATAAATTGTATCTCATGGACATAAGTGCGCTTTCCAACAGCGCTTTGTGTTACGAATTCCAGTAGGATATGACACACACTGTGTCGCGATGTGGCCTGTGTCGTCATCACGGAAACGGCCTTAAATTGTGAATACAGCGGGACTCCGCTTCCACCGCTGCAGTATTTATATTGCACTTTAAACTTTCGGCGGTTGAAATGAAATTTGTTCAACGGCGCTGTGTAAATCCAGAAATAACTCGACGATGCCTGTCCACTCGAAATTGAACCTTAAAGCAATATTATACCGTTCAAATTAGCTTTTGTAAATTGTGTGAACTTAAGCCATATTTAGACTCCATGAGTCGCGAGTTTCGCCTGAAATGGTGTCGCGATGCAGTAATCGTATCTCTTTCCTGCTCGTGGGATGTTGTATTTGAAAGTACAGGTGTCTCCTTCTAGCTAAATTGGTTTGTGGGCACGTGTACGTTTTAGTCAATAGAATATTTTGAGAGTGCGTAGCGCGGATAAGTTTATGTTTACGTTTTGGGCTGGTCATTATACACGTGACTAATATTACTTGTAGCTATGCCATTTGTGTAGATGTAATTTTCTCTTAGAAGCTATGACGTCATCTTTACTGCATTTTGAAATGTTTAGCTTATTGCCTTGATGGTTAATTGGTGTAAGTGTAAGCATGCGCTACTTGCGTACCAGGTTTGATTGCCGGTTTGATCACTCAACTTCATGAAAATGACATAAGTTTTCATGAAATTTTTAGTAGCGTAATAATATCTGAAACAACACTTTCACTCTCTATTATATGAGGTGTACTTAGACCAGCAATAGCCAAGCTCGGCATTCATTGGACTGCCACTCCGAGGTCTTGAGTTCGATTCCTCATCACGCACTTCTGACTTTTCAAAGTTATGTACATATTAAATATGTAGTTATTTATCGTTCGCTTTAACGACTAAGTACTTACATATTTTAATTTTTTATTCTCTGTTTAAGAAGCTTTGTCAATTATATGACTATGCCGCTCCATTGGACCTACTCTTACAATGTACTTCACAGCAAAAACTTAAACAATAAGTAACTAATCACTGTACACGTCGTCGTAAGCCAACTTGTACAGTACGATACAATAATTTTGCTGTCTTAGACAGCGGGTATGCAAGAAGACTATTACAGCATCTGACATTTTTTAAATCCATTACTTGGCTCAATATATCAAATCTAATGTCTTCGTTTCGGACACACTCCAACATAATATGTAATACATCCTCTATTACTCCGCACTCGGAACAAAGTGGTGATGGCACTTATTTCATAAGAAAAAAAAAAAATTAAGCGGAATGTGTCCGGATCGAATTCTAAAGGCTGTTATCAACGTATCTCTGTTTGCAGTAAAATGCTCAAACCACGGACACTTCAAAGGTTCATTTTGCAATTTCCTATACCATATTACTTTATCCCTGGATATTTCACAGAAATGAAGTACTTACATACTCAAGTCATCGTCAATACATAAATAACTTTTGAATTGATTCGAATGTGATTTAAGCCATACAGCAAGCTTAACCGAGAATCACTGCGTATCCTACCCCCCTGAGCCTTCAAGTATAGTCTCAAAAATGTTGAAAGATGTCCACTGTGATCTAAAATGGATATAGTCGAACTAATATTTGTTTCATCACAACAATAAACAATGATTCAAAATGCTATTACTAGTCACTCGTAACTCTAATAGACGTCTTAAATAGACCATTGTTGCACTACTAGTGTAACCTTGTATTACATTTAAACTAAGACAGTCCTTTATTTTGACATCGTCAGACCAGATTATTCTTTAAAATAACTAAAAAAAGAGTTTTAAAAGTTCATAGAGTGGACAACTGTCTGATCTGAATATATGAAATCGATTAGAGCTAGTGAAACTATTTTACACCATACTTAATACTAGATAACGGGTCTTATTCGCGATTAAGAATTAAAGGTACCGTAAGGTCGTATGACTTTAGCCCTGAGGGGTGACATTGGCCCTTAATTGGAAAAGGTTTAAAGATCCCACCAGACCATTATCATACTTTTTACCAAAAAAATACACGTGGAAATCAATAGATAGCACTATAAACTGTCAGTAAATCAGCTTCTTCCAATTAAACAGCTTTTTCCAATTAAGGGCCAATGTCACCTCTCAGGGCTAAAGTCATACGAAGTTACTATAATAAATACCTATTGATTGCCGGCTGCCACGATCGATGTAAGTCGGTCGAAACGTTGGGCAATGGAAAGTCTAAAAACGTTTATTTTACATCAGTTGTAAAAATTGTAGAGTAAGGAAAGAATAATAATAATCATTTATTTTTCTGTTTTACACAGAAATAATTACAAAAAATCTGATCTTAACCTAGGTGTTATATTATCAAAAGGGTGAATCTGTGTGAGGGACTGTTATCTGTACTAGGTAGACCTGTATGACAGATTACCAACCTCTCCTCACTCTAGATAAGTTGGTGCTCGGGGAAGTGTAATCTGATTATATAATAATGCACTTTTAATATATTATGTGTGTGAGTATCTCTTGTTACGTGAAATAATGAAATAAAGGAAATATAGCAGCCTGTCATCGGTTTTCGTTTGGTACATCTCACTGTATAGTCGGTTCCTCATGTCTGAGGATCGTGATCATCGTTGGGTAATCCACACTTGGATCGAACGATTTGCCTCCATCGGTTCCTGTTCATGGCACTTCTGACCACCGAGCTGAGTTTGGTTGAAGATGAGTGCTTTACTTGTTCGGTCCAAATGGTTGGGGACCGTCCTCGAGCTCTCTTGCCCTCCATGTTCCCAACTACGATCAGCTTTTCGAGGTTCTCATCTCCTCTCCGTACATCTACCTCATCACATTACTACTAACCAAACCAATTCGACGCAGAAATGATATCTGTCGTATAGACTGCGCAGCAGCAAAAGACTCAAGAAGTTTTGAACATATAAATATACTTACTAATAATGAAAATATACTTACATACATTTGACTGCCATGAACTTAAGCCTTTTATAGCCTTACGATAGGTGGAGAGGGGACACCGATTATTAGTATAGGCTTATGGTAAGTTAATTATCCTTGAGAGCTGTGCCTTCTACATTTAATGTTAGATACCTTTCCTAAGCATCAGCACTGAAAGTGTAGTCATATAACATATTACACGCATTGACACAAACACAACAGCTGTCGCCTGGCAACGACACTACGACAAGTCGCCAGCGACTCAGTCGCCGCGACATAATTAATAACGCTTTAAATGCCAATTAATATTTCGTATTTAAGAGCAGATAGCACTGCGAAAGAATAACATTGTAATAATAAAAGAGCATAATCAATAGTAAACAATCCATAATTTATATGGAGTGAAGGAAAGCATCGTGAGGAAACCTGCATGTCAAAGAGTTTTCCATAATGCTCTAAAATATGTGTAAAGTCTGCCCTACCTGCATTGGGCCAGCATGGTGGACTACGGGCTAAGCCTTCACATACTATAAAGAGACCCGTGGTTAGCTGTGGGACAGTACGGGTTGGGAGCCTTCCGCGCTCATCTACAGTCCGCGTAAAGTTGTCAAGGCCATCTGAGGCCAACAACTAACACACACAAAAAAAAAACTGGGTTAGTATACAGGGCTGATATTTTGAGGGTCTTGTTAAGCTTATCTTGTAAGTTTGATTTATGGTAAGAAAAGAGAAAAGAGTGACGTAAAAATAAATAAAATAAACTATAAATACGAGACAATATAAGACTTGTGATGGGTAAAAGCTGATATCCAGTAAAATCCGGTTAGACTAGAAAGCCGACCCCAAGTGACTTGGGAATAATAAAGGCTAGGGAGAAGAGAGAAGATAAAACTTGTGACGGGTTTAAATTTAGTATTAGGTATTATACATTGTTTATATTGAATTATTTTTCTATTGTACTTTATAGATAATTTATATTGCGTAGTTTAAAGTTACTTAATAATTCATTTGTAAAGTAATTTTAAATTACGCAATGTTAATTATGAAAATTTATTGCTTATAATTTTCTTAGCTCATAATATGGCTTCGCTCTAGGCAAAACATAATTATGCAGGTGAGCCTGTGAGTGTAAAATAATTTTAAGCTTGCTTATTAGTCAAGCCGGTCACTTTGACAATGTCACTGATTTACTTCACCTTTACACGATCGGCATCAAGTAGATTTCTATAAGTACTAAGTATTCACAGCAATGGATACGGTGAATAACATTTGTTGAGAGTCGATTTTTCAACGGCTAGACAACTTTTACCTGGCGAACTTGTTTGACGTTTTGACAGTCTTTGTATACAAAATATCTCAAATACCATATTAATGCTTTAAAGTCTAGAATAATAATAATATAATAATATTCTATCACAGATACACAACACCATCTAGCCCAAACTAAGCAGAGCATGTACTATGACAATGGATGAACATACATATATACTGTTTTTTTTTGTAAATACATACATATTATACATAGAAACACCCGGACCAAGATAAAAGACAAAAGATCTGACTATTGAAAAATGGCCCTTAAATGAGTAAAATATAAATACTACATCCTAAAATATAAGCAGTCTTTTTTACACTACCAAGAGCTACAAGCTGCAGCAGTAGACCGTATGGCCTATTTGATGATAAGCGGTTAGAAAACCTATCATCGTTTGCAATGCCAGGCGTACCACTATCGCTTTGCCGACTCCAGTAGAAATAATAGTATGAAAGAAATTTAAGGAATACGAATACCCTCGGTAACTCTTACTTATCAGGTGAATCGCAAATACAGTGTTTATACTGTGACGCCACCTGTGAGACGGTGGTACTTCTTAGACGTACCGACTAATTAGTATCTTGGTATAGTCATCAAAGAATTGGCAGTGGTCTCTTCCGCTCATAGCGTTTTTCTTGTTTTATGACGATCGCGCTATTTTAGATAGCAAAGATTCGCTCCTTGTTGCGTGAACTTCATATTATGTCATTTTAAATCATTCGTCTACTATCACCCAAAACGCAGAAAAAACAAAAAACATAAGGATACGATAACAAGTAAGTATAGCTAGATCGTTACCATGACTTCTTTGTCGTTTTTACAATTAAGGTGGTAAACATGATACGGTAACTGCTCTCCATCGAACTAGGCTCGTTTGATGGGAAGCAGTTACCGTATCATATGAATCTATTGTCTATTTAATTAAAGACAATTCCCGCACTAGGAATAAATCCAGTGTGGCGGGGAACTTTACAAACATTCCAATAACGGACACAAAGGTCATCCAGACTCGGAACAGCCATTTGTAGATCACACAAAGTTTTGTCCCGTGTGATGTGGATTCGAACCCACAACACTCGACTCAATGGCTGTGGCGAGGCGACCACCTAAACCAGTACGCCATCCGTGCAGTCAATGAATGCTTATATCATCAGGGGTATTAATTAGGTGCTGCCAAACTTTTAACCTATAAAGTCGTGGCGGCATACCGGCGGCCAGACACAATAGGTTTTCAATTATAGCTGGCATTTCAAGGATTGTAAGGTAAGAGAAGATATTGCTGTTCATGAGAGAAGATTACTGGTTGATAAAAAGTGGCTTCTTTATAAAGCAAATAAAGAAAATTGGAAGCTGTAGATGCCGATTGTTATGAGCACCTATGGTTGGCTTCGTGTGTTTACCGACAAACAAGATAATTGTTTAAATTTTCCATAGTCAATAGCCTTAATGTATCGTGACGATTGGTCAGGGCGTTAAGCCAAATCAGACCCCAACGTGACATAAAAAATCTGACATTAGGTTAACCGGAAATTAAGAATCTAAAGTATGTGCTTAACACAGTTTATTGGCACATTATTGATGTAAAACAGAAAATGACAAAGAAAACGCTATACAATTGGAGCGAGATAGAAAAATGTCACGTCACTCAAATCTTTTGGCATAATTCCAAATATTCTGTTAGCGACAGTATGTTATCAAGGCTAATTTATTTGCATGTTTTTATGATACGAACATTTGTTAAACGTGGTTAAAATTTTGTTCGACCGGATGAAATACACAATTATTATGTAATCATCATCAGTATCGTTGATTTGTACCATAAGTTTACGCTTATGTTTATGCTATATCGAGTGAAGTAATTCCTTGGTCGGGCAATAAGACTGCAAATGTAACTGGTAGACAGAGAGTCTTGCGTTCTGATAAATAGGACCATAGAATAACAGGCAGACAGTGGATATAAACGACAGTTGTCACACATCTTATCAACTTTCATTACATTACTTTTTATCAGGTAAGTAGTAGTTGGGTACCACTTAATAGGGAGCGACCCGTTTGTCGACTATCGGACATAGTTCAAAATATGGTACTACTACAACGAATTTCCTAACCAAAAATCCTAATAGCGTTGCCGGATTTAAAGATAAGACCATCACAATAAATAATTTCGTGAACGCCTACAATTACCCAAAAAGACCATCAGTTAGTATGCAAAATTTCACCGCTTTGTTTCCAGAATTGAGACTCTGTTTATTCAACCATGGTGGCAAAAAGCACATGGCTGGCTGATGTCACCTTTGCCTATGAAATTATACAGAACCAACTTGAACCACTTCTGATTGGTTCACGGTTGGTTGCTGAAACTTGCGGAGCCTGTATTCTAGAATTGAGCGTCTGTTTATATAATAATGATGGCAAGAAGCACATGGCTGGCTGATGACAATAGTGACTTTCATAGGCGATGGTATAGACCATCGCCTATGAAAGTTCACAGAACCACGCGCGTTTCCAATTTTCCCAGAAAGAAATTACCGTACTGTCAATTGTTATACTGCACCTTCATCTTTATATGTATAAATGTAAGATGCTTGCTCTTCGACATTAATAAATACGTGTATAATCACCCAGTGGGTGGCATATGTGACAGTAAAATGGAACATCGGCCAACTAGTTCATCCCGGAACGACTCGTCGAAGTATGTGATGACGAATTCTTGATAGCCGTTCTTTACACCTACATAACGTTTTATTATAAACAGATAGCACGAAAATCATCGAGCCAAGTAAGGGAATGTTATGCCTAAAGGATGACTAGTATAAATAGCGAAGTGTATATAATTTGTAACGGCATTTTGCATATGGTTTAGCTTTAGATGCTTGACGTTTCAACCAGGTTGCACCAGAAGTGATCACAACTTGCCTAACTGAGCAAACGGTTAAAAGATTGAGTTAAATCCCGTGACAAATTATATACATATACTAGCGCACGTAAATGTCGTTGCTCTTAATGAATTAACCGATCACAGCGCCACCTACTGGGTCCAATTATAAATCTTAACCATCCAAGGACCCAGTCAATCACTCCGATTTGTTTTTTATCGAATTCGGTTCAGCTGTTCGAAGCGCAAAATTTTAATGGTTATTTAATGAAAAGTCTTAGTCTACGTATGTATCTTAGTAAGGGTTTCCCTTCCCATTCATTTCTAACATTGTCTTACAATAAAGCGTTGACAGTTGCAGACATTGAGGGTGATGACGGAAACGAGCCTTGGGCAATTTCTGGCATATTTCAGTGATATTATATCATTCTATACAAAGCAATGAGATCACAATGGGACTCCCACGCAGAGGGCTCGAGTTCCTCACCTCTGACATCTCGAAGTAATGTGCATATCAAATACCTTATTGTAGCTCACTTTAACGGTGAGTATCAGCCGTATATAACTGTTTATAAGTAAAAAAGGGTATTGGCTTATTATACTAAGAAGGTTTTCTGCTCAATATGAGAAGCTTTAGACCATAGTACACCACACTGCACTGTGCGGAATAGCACACTGCACAAAATATCTTCAAGGTCATTAAGGAGAATTCACAGAGATGCAGTTTTCTTATGAAGATTTGCTTCACCATTAAATCGAGCGATATTAACTATTTAATACGCGCATTACCTACTCTCAAAATCCAGAGGTGCGTACCATTGGATTGAAATCGAGGCCTTTTCTCAGTCCAATGGCCTCTCCACTAGGCTCTCGCTACTCTTTATAATATATTTTTTTATTATTTGTCATTCTCCATTTTTTTTACGATTCATATAGTAAAAGTCTCATAAGAAATCTAGACTTTAATTTCTCCTGTGTAACACGATACTAAATCGTACCTATTTATAACAATACAGGTACCTGTTCGTGTATTAATTACCGACTATTTACATATATTTATGAAGAAAACGTTTCAGCACAGTATGTCAGTGAGCCAACGCCTACGTCGTGTCGTGGGAACGAGATTCAGACATAACATTATATATAGACTCGTACATTATGTTAGATATGATATTTAATACGAGAATCCACGCATGTTCTTGCGTTTATGTCTTACGAGATTAGAACTAGTTCCTGATTCTCTATATCGCTTAATATTGCAGACCATCAGGTAGTCGCAGCAATAGCAGCAACAAGCGTGACTTTATTTCTTCATTTATTACAGGCATGACATTTTAATAAGATGCCAGGAGGAATCCCTAAATTGATAACAGGTTAACAAACATTTCCTTTCTTTAAAAAAAGACGTTCACGCAATAGTTATTATTTCTGTATCGTGGTAGACCTTACAATCATTTAAACAACGGAAAATTGAACACCTGGATTCGGTACAAATATTTGTACATCACAAAAACTTTGGCCCGTGTGGGGATCAAACCCACAGCATTCGGCACAGTGTCAAAGGCAAGGCGGCACTTAAATACGCCACCTATGCAATCAATAACATAAAAATACTAAAAACTACCGAGCAAATCAAACTACTTTTCTTACGAATTTTTATTTCGTATACGATTCAAACCCACGATTATTCATATACGTGGAATCTATATACCTACATATAATCTACAGACTCAAGCCTGTACATCATATTCCTACATCTTTATGTTTTAGATCCCAAGTACCTAATAAGAGCCGAGCTTATTGCCGTCAACCGAGAAGGTACCTTCTATCTGCTGAGAATTTCCTAAAAGAACACCCAACAGCATTTCGCTCGAGCCACCCCTCATGATCGAATGTAAAATAAGAACAAAGGTATGCCTCAAGGCCGAAGAAATTAGTCACCTGATGGTGAGCTATAACTCCACATGTACCTATGGTTAGGTACCGCTGCATACTATAAGGTAGCCTATCGACTCTCGCCTATATATCGGCTGATACTATTAGCGTTACAGAAGTAATACTAACCACCAGAATCAAACTGCTGGTTATAAGGAACGACGGAAAAAAACGGCTATTTTGCTTTTCAGATGGTACTTTATATGCGGTTGAAATACATAGAATGGTCATGTCAGTAATAAAAATCTTGATAACCCTTTGGCTACAAACGAATTGTCCTTCTTCAAACGAGGTTTAAAGAGAGTCCTTCTTTCACGATAGGAAGCGGCTTTGCTGTATCCTGACATTGCTGAAGTCCATGAGCAGTGGTTATCACTTTCCATCAGGCCACTTGCTCATCTGCCACCAAAGGCAATGAAAACAAAAAAATAATGTGTTCTCTTCTCAAAAGTCTTCAAGGTTTGTGAAGGATTGTTATGATTTTAGATAAAAGGGTAGATAAATATGTATTAGGTATATCTACATCTGTGGACTACATTTTGGTACATCCTTATAGGGGGCGAATCAATAGTAACTCTATAATATTTGAATTTTCCGTGATGCTAATAAAAAAGAAAATAATTATCACATACTGAATCAATCATAACACTTGTCCCGACTTATCAACACCGAAGCCTCAAAAAAGCCGCAAAATTATGCGCTATTTATCGCATAACTTTCTAATGACCAATACAATTGTGTCTCCTGACAGTTTTCTAAAAATAGTTTAACTCATGGCAACAATTAACAAAACTACAGTATTTTAATGACCCCCTTATCCTAGTGACAACAATTACATTAAGCTGGTCACTTTATTTACACTACGATGGGAACTTACGACTTTACACTGCCTGCCAAATTATTTGACACACATTCACTCATTATTACACCATTTACACTTCTATTCACATGTATCACAGAATACATTGTTGGCAATTTAATTATTATTTGTCAAACTAATTCATTCGTTGCTTCCACATCGATCACGGCGAAAATAATTAGCGATTTAGTTATAATAGATTTATATGTACACTTCAGTAATTAGTTGATAATTGATTGGAGCTCAAATGCTCTGGGAATTATAAAAAAAACTTGGTATGTACATTAAAATTTATTTTTAACTAGATGTTTCCCGCGACTAGCGTTAATCTAGATTTCGACAATACTATCTCCGGGAACAGTACTATTCTTATGGATAAAGGGTACTCTATGTCATGAAAATCGGTTGAGTAGTTAACGCGTGAAAGCGTAACAAACCAACTCACATTCGCATTTATGATATTAGTTATAGTTTTCAATGAACTAATTTAGAACACCTACTCTGTCTCGAATAAGTGATGACGGCTATTCGAGTCACCATGTTCATAAGCGATAGTTACCATTAAAATGGCAATCGCGTGTCTGCACCAGCGGCAATAAAATTATATATTTTACTTCAGGAATAAGGTCCCGATAATATGGTCCCGAGTTGCTACTAACAGGAAAACACTTTTCTTGTCCTGGGAATCGAACCCAGAACTTTACAGTTGGCTGCAAACATAAGTGCAAACGTATGACACGAGTCCAACTAGGCGATAAAGCCAATTATTTTTTGTGGGACTGACTACCCATCAATAAATATCCCATACAAATAAAATAAACCAATAGACCACGAATGACATTAACTCTATAAGAATACAACCAATAATCCCAATACGTCAGACCAATAATCATTTTATATTAAATCTGTCACATGTAAATCTATATTATACAAGTCCCAGAGGAAATATAGGCTAATATAGGCAATTAATAGGCCAAACGAGGCGAAAACGATCGCCTATTATGGAGAAGGGGATGGGTTGGATCAACACAATAAAGACAAATTAAGTACACAGCCCCCGCGATCTATGTGCCGGATAAATGACGTGTGCGCACATGTACACTACGGGACAGAGTTATTAGGACAGCAGCATATAATTAATTTATTTTAGTAGTACTAGCATTGTAATATACTTATTAATTAAAACACAAAATAGTGAAAAATTCTGAAAGTACTATTTTTAATAAGGCATTAGGCTTAATTCTTATTTTTTGTTCTGTTTTCGGTACAGGTGGCAGAAAGGTTCATGAAACTACTTAATTTGAAAACATAAACGTTTATTAAAAAGTCATTAGGGTCTTAGTCGTAGTGAATTAAGTATTACTGCAAAGATTTGGAAGGAGAAAATAGGCAGTGAATCCAAAGTGATAGATAAACATTTTTAGGTAGCGAGAGAGAGAATAAAAGTGAAGATACCGGACAAGCCCAGCATCAACATCACCACATGACAGCTGCCTTCAGGTGCTCTAATTTGTTTGTCAGTATAAAAAATATGAGGATCTCTCAGACATACGGTTTTTATAAGAATGTTTCGGGTCATGGTGCAACAGGGCGATAATTAACTATCTTATATATGCACGTTACTTTGATAATTCCATTTCCATTCCAGACCTTTGCGAGCCCTTAAGTATTCCCAGTGGCACATTGCAGATATAGCACTATCATAAGTAGAATTTAAAAAATCTAAATTACTCTTTTGCCACAGTGTTAACAATATTATTACTTTTAAAATATACACTTTAAGCATTCATATTACTGTTTAGTTTTGTTATATACTGTATCCAACATAGCGGCTCGAAGTGTACGGTGGGCAGCAAATCGTCAATTAGCGCTATGATTGCAGCGCGCCACGCGACCGGCGATGTGCACTTTGTGCCACCCTCTTGTGGGTACATACACATGTCGACTAGTTATCACAGACACGACAGTTCATCGCTGATTTGAACTATTACACCTACATGCATTGTATTGCATTGGTTTTGTAGTTCTATCTTATCTTATCTTATGTGGGGGCCAGTCAGTACAGACCGGCGACACTTCGACCCAGTGGGATCTTTTGTGTCGACACTCTCCCAGTAACGACTGCCATAGATGTTCATGGCAGCCGGGACCAACGGCTTAACGTGCTCTCCGAGGCACGGAGCAGGCGATAATTGTCAATCAATACGCACATAATTTCGAAAAGTCATATAACTTCCGAAAGTCAGAGGTGCGTGACGTGGGTTCGAACCTGAGACCCTCTGCATTGCAGTCTGTTGGTCTCCCCACTGAGCTATCGCTGCTCTTGTAGTTCTATAGTTTTTAAGTAAATAATATGAAATATGTCTTTTCAATTTGCTTGTCCAGGTACTGTCTTAACTAAATAAAACTATAACTTCTGAATTGTTTTTGGGTCTAGATTGTAAGTACTTATTTGAAGCAGGTCACCAGTGTCATGCAAATCATCCTTTTTAGTAGGTATCTAAAGAAGTATAGAAGATCTAAATGAGCACTGTAGATATGTAAACGTTTCATATGATTCAAATGAGGTTCGCATATACTGGCGCATCATGAAATATTTCCAAGCACCCGGAGACTAAAGAAAAGAGTACCACAAGATTTACTCTAATTTAAAGAATTATAAGGGCTTGTCACAGGACAAGTACCTTGCACTGTAATTAAATTTACAAAAATATTGCCGAATGTCCCACGTGACAGATTGCAATACATAAAAAAAAAATGAGGTTCGTGACAATGTTTTTGATCTTTAGAAGCAAATTTATTTATAAATGTTATGTTTAACATGTTATGCCAAATTAGTTTTGAACTTTAAGTCTGTAAGCTTAGCCTGCTGTCCAAATTTTATAGAAAACTCTAGTGTAGTGCCGCAATTATAGTCATTTAATCAAGGGGCGTTAAACAGGTTCTAATACTTAAAAAAATGCAATTGTAATAAAAAAAACACGTGCTTAGTACTCTTCATTCTTTAACTCCTTTACCTAGGCTAATGCTTGTATTTATAATAATTGATTTATATCGGCATTGCAATTTCTTTTTTGCTAGATTGCTATATTTTGAAACATAATATTACTGGCTTTTCTGATACAAATTCTTTGTATAAATACTAAAGATTTTCGTAGATGGATCTCTAGACTACCTTTACGAAGACTATTATATTATATACTGCTGTCTTGCATTCTTCTGTACTCTGTACGTACTACTTTGTTAAGTCCAAGACTTATGTTCGGACTGCTAACACGACTACCAAAGTCTCAAGCTTGGGGACTGGAGAGGATATTTATCACACTGCCTACCCTGAGGGCTAAAGAGTAGATAACACAGTTTTCTCTCACTCCTAGCAATTTTTTTGTGATTTCTTTAAACATTTAATGCCTAACGGACTCTCTGCACCTAACAATGAAAGGTACAGTTCTTAATCTATGCCAGGTTAACGCGTGTGACTCGACTTATGATTTAATACGCTCACTTATTTGATCTGTCCTCTTAACAAAAATCTCAGCTTATTAAATTTGTTACACCAGTTCATATAATTCGTTCCCCTAATAATAAAAATATAAGCTAATACAGGTATAGACGTATAGATTATTAAAGTTTAGGCTTAATATGGTACACGAATATTAATTTAAAATATGTATATACATAATAATTATGTATTGAGTTTAAATATTTTTATTTAATTATAATAACATGAGCACTGTTCCACTGCAATTTTATGTATAAAATACATAAGTTGCAATAGTATAGAGCGTTACAAATTGTTGTTATCTATTTTATTCGCGATTTTTTTAATAAATCCTTAATTTTTTAATAAATACCTGCTTTCAGTAGACTTGTCTTCGTAGACGCTAATACCATACCTTAAAAGATTTGAAAATAATAACTCCATTGTAGTCTTTGAAATATCAGACTAATTGAACGAAATATCGATACCTAAATAAATTAAGAAAATAACAATACTAATTATTCTTATTATGCAAAGTTTATTATTGAAAAGATTTAAGAAAATGTGGGCTTTTATATAATTTTTGTATGGAAGGGATTACGGAGGTCTGCAAACTGCATTTTTTGCTTTACCAATAAAGCGATTCAAAGCCTACCTCACACGTTGATATTTTGCTCTTTTAAACCCAGATTCTGAATGGCAGATCATCACATAAAATTGTTAAGAGACTGTCAAACGTGTTTCAACTGCTATAATTGGCCAAATAAATTAGTAACAGACAATCAAATCACTTAAAATTGTTTTGATTTTGACACGTCTTTATATTTTACACTAGGTTTTGCTCGTGGCTTCTCTCGCATAGAAGTAAGTTAGGTTATGTTGATAACAGTACTTTTTTAAATAACATGTAGCCTTTGTTACTCGGTGATAATATAGCTTCCTAATGGTGAAAGACTCGGTTGAGTAGTTTTTGAGTTAAATCCTCACAAATAAACAAAGAATCAAATCGGGAACGTTTATAATATTAGAATAGATATAGATTCTGGCTTGGTAGTATTATTTGATGTTCCGTAGGTTCTCACGGAATACAGTTTTTTAATTCATAGACTAATTAAAAATACAATAGATTCTTGTCAATCATATTTGGTTACGACAATTATTCAGACACATTATCATTTAGATCTCAAATCATTATTACAACCGCGGCTCAACCATATTGGACCTCATGCAACTATCAAGTAACTTGTAAAAGATAAAACTAATAACCCTAAACGCGTGATACATTGGGGACATCTATCACATGCTAAATCCACTTAACCACCAAACCGTGACATTCAAAATGCAACTCTACCTTCAATCGATAATGTTGTTATTTCAATGTCTTTGTTAATGTACTTATTATATGGTGTGAAAAGATAGAAAAAAGATTGTCAGATAGGGTTGGTATCCCACTCGACGAACAAATATCATAGATTAAACTTTTTGCGATTCAATTTGTACGCCAATTAGAGGGGATGGTGCGTATTCGTTACATCTCTCCTTCATTTATACAATTATGAGGATGAAATGCGTGTGAGCTTTAATACGATGCCTTCAGAATCACAATGTTGCTCTTTTTAATACATACATACATAGATTCACGCCTGTTTCCCAGAGAGGTAGACAGAGACTACGGATTTCCATTTGCTACGATCCTGACACACTTCTCTGGCTTCATTCACTTTCATCACATTCCTCATACACGCCCGTCGGTTCAAGGAGCTCTTAACCTGGCCTTTGTCCAGAACGCATCCGATCTGATCGAGAAACGTTTAAAAGGAATATAATATTTCCTTTATCCAATATTCTTTTTTAAACTTAATTACTTGTTATATCGGTTGCAAATGATTAGTAAACTAAACTAAATGCTATTTTAGGAGTGGGTTGTAACGCGTGATATTCGCATTTACGACATTTTGATTGCAAATCCGGTACTTTTACCTTTAAGCTACCACACCAATTAAAGAAACACAGTAAGTAATTAAATGGAATGTTAAATTCAATTAGAGAGTTTAGTTAGAGTAAAAAAAGAAATAACATAAGAACAAACTGTACAACTATACAAGAATGTAAATATTAATAAAAGTAAATAAATAAAGGCAGTCAGGTATGAAATTAACATATGAAACACTTATGTATAGAAATCGATAGGTATCTATTTCTATACATAAGTTTTTCATATGTTAATTTCATACCATGGAAATATATGATGTATGTAGGTACATACATCATATATTTCCATACATAGACTATATATTATATAAATACATACTGTAGGAATGTATAATCTATATTACGTACTTATTATTCTAATACAGAATAAGATTACAATGTTAGTGATCAGAATGGTAGAGGAAGGCCGAAATTAAGAAGAACAGACCGTCTAAGGAGTGATATAAATGAAAAAGGAGTTTGTGATGAGATGACGACTGATAGTGATATTTTGAGAAGTAGACATACTGCGCAGACCCTGATTAGTTAGGATCGAGGTAAAATAATGACGATAAACATATTTAACATTATATTATGTAAGGACTGAATTACTAGTAAAAGAGAAAATGCTCTTCAATTTATGTTCTTGACCATAGTATGAAAAGGATTCGAACGTATTGGTGGTATTCAAACATGAACGTAATTTATAAAGAATGCCTAAATTATAGAGTAACCAACATTACGAACAATCGCACTATAGAAGTAGAAGTAGCTCTACTCTACAAAAGATCGGAAGCCAAAAGGTTAAAAGGTCCTGTAGGACGTCTTTTTTTGTATACGACTACGGTGGCAAACAAGCATACTGATACCTAATAGTAAGTGGTCACCGTAACCTATGGACGCTTGCAACACCAGAGGCATCACTTGCGCGTTGGAGACCCTTTGGAAGAAAAAGAAATTGGGTAGGAGAAGGAGCGCGAAGGGGCATAGAGGGTAATTGGGCCTCCGGCACTCTCACTCACCGAACGAAACACAACAATAGAAATACTGCTATTTCACGTCGATATTCTGTGAGAGGGTAGTCCTTCCCCGGTCGAGCCGACCCATTCATGCTGAAATCAGCGAGGCTCTACTACACAAAACGTCTTGTGAATTGTGATGCACTAGAAGAATCAGTGGTCTTCAACGCGAATTCAACGAAGCGCAAGCATTTTTGTTTAATAGTTTCTCAACAGGACCACGTAAAATTAAAATGATAGTATGTTGTAGCCTACTATATTATGTGACTTCAAAACATGCTAGAGCCCTCTTTGGGGACATATCAGCGCAAGAACTTTAACGTTGTTAGTACCCATAGACTCTCAGACGAAGCTAGTAATTTGCGTCGCGATTTCATGGTTGAGAACCTATAATTTTCCATGACAATCCTCAATAAACGAACTATCTAACGTCGAATATTTTGCAAATTGGAAAGGCAGTTACTGAAATTAACGCATCCTACATATTAATTTTTCAGTTTAGTTTTGGAAATATATAATTTGATGTCTCTAGTTGCTTTAGCAGCATATTATATGTATATAGGTAGTTATATTATAAGTATTTATAGTAGTACGTTATTGTTTAGCTACTGTTATATAAGAGTACAATAAATGGTAGAAATAAACGTTACGTATGCTGCGCAGTTAAACAGATGTGGCTCCGCGTTGGCATGTCTATACGCAGCGCGCCTGGCGATCCGCTCAGTAGATGTTCGACGACATGCCGTGTGTGGCCAGTAGGACAGCGAGTAACTAAAAGTGGTTGAGTGCATGTCACGTGGTTACGTAGTGTGATGTCCTTCCAAGTCGAAGGAAGGTTCTTCCAACCAGGCTGGATGATCGTGCTTAGCGGGCCGCAGCCCGACTGTTAATGACGGGAGCTTGTAAATCTTTTCTGTGATTTAGGCATATATGGCGGACGCGTGTATTGGTATAGCGCCATCTCTTGTCAATCGACAAAACTTTCTTCGTCTGTATGGATTTGTCGCTACATTTGCAATGTATTGAGGGTTTTGTGAGCACTATAATAATAATAGTATCAGCCCTGTACATAAACTATCCTACTCCTGGGCAGGGTTAGGCCATACTCTACCACGCTTCCTCACAGCGGGGTCGGCAGACTTCATGCATCTTCAAGAACTTTATGGAGAACTCACAGATATGCAGGTTTCCTCACGATATTTTCCTTCACCGTTAAAGCGAATGATAATTAAATTTAATACGGAGCAAAATATTATTTAATCCAAATATCTGAATGTTCTTTGTGTCCGTTGCTTTAGTTTTTGTAAAGTACTCCATAATGCAAGAAGTATGCCTGAGGCAAGGGTAGTCCTAAAACAAAAATAATGAAACTCCCTAATTTTGATATCATGTTGTTACACCATTTACATATGATCCTGATTGTCTAGTAACGAATTTAATTCTTAGATTTTTACAGGCATTTTTAGTTAGTAGCAAGAAACAAGTAGGGACTGTATTGTCTTCTGTTTACGCGAATGTTATGCATTGAAATTAAACTACTATATACGGATTTTATCGCGTTGTTTATTTGACACTTTATTACAAAATTTTTGAAAACTGTTACACTACTATTACTACTAAACTTAACTAAGTAGGGACTGTTGCATTGGTACGGTATAGTAAATTTGAGAGTGTATGATGTTACTGGAGGCAGGCAACCCTGCGGCCTGTATAATGTTATGCCATCCTGCCGCTTTAGGAGATATCTGTGTTTCCTTGGTATCGCAGATATAAATGTCGAAGAAGCATAATTACTCGTATCTGTTAACTAAATAAATAGTAAATCACTTTGGTGCCAAATAAACATACCAATATAAAAGCATACTTGCTTGATTATAATCAGCTACCGTAGTCCATTTTGAAGGAGACGAAGGAAAGAAAAAAGGTAGTGAACAACGAAGAGTAGCTAAAAAACATACGGACCGAATTTAAAACAAATCTATACCAATATTATAAAGTGGAAATATTTGATTTTTTATTTGTTTGTTTGTAAGGATTTAACTCAAAAACTACTAGATCGATATTAAAAATTCTTTCATCATTACAAAGCTATATTATCACCGAGTAACATAGGCTATATATTATTTAAAAAAATGGACCTTTACTAACATAACCTTCTACTTTTACGCAAGCTAAGCCGCGAGCAAAAGCTTGTCATTTGTTGTTTTACAATATTTGATTTCAATGAGACTGTTACGTATTTTATTTACATTGTCATTTTGGTGAGGCAGGATTAACACATCACACACAACATCTCCAGAAAATCTTAACTGAATTATTATCCTGTAGTATCTTATTATACAAACTTTTATTTAAACGGTAACCGTAATGTAGTCTAACAGATATGAAATAAAAAGAAGAGAAGCAGTAATGTTCGGGTTCTCACGACAAATGACATTTTTAGATAAGCTGTGTTTCTATATTATAAAAGGCACTGTTCTGTTAGCAAAAGAATTTCTATTTTTAGCCTGCGTTAGAAGCACAACCTTACACGGGACAAAAAATATCTGAAATATGGATAAAATATACTTCTGCCTACCCTTTCGCTAGATATGCTGGCGTAATGCTACGCATATCGGTGAAACAACTTTCCGCCCGTAGTTTTCATGGCCCGTCCGTCGTACTGATCGACAGTGAACTTGTTTAACTATTTATAAGCGGGCCCTACTCGCCTGAAATACATTATATTACGCACTATCGATACCGAGTCTAACAATGTTCGATACTGCTTTATTTGAGTGTGTTGTGAACACTAAAAGCTAGTAACTAGAGGTGGGACATTTGTATCGATTTGATAGTAGCTCTACTATGCAGCGATGTCTATAATTGCATTTGAATTATATTTCAATATATCGAATACATTATATACAAGTGTGTGCCCTGTGTGGTTGCTCATGTATAGTGGCTATCACCTGGTGTAAAGCTGTATTGGAATATGACTCGAATTCATATTTGGCTGCGGTTTTCTGTAGAGTAGGGAAAGTACTTCCACAATATAGTAATTTATTATACCTACTACGAAGGTAACAAGTATATAGCCAGACTCATGTTCTTACGAGTAGGCTGGTCGTATGTCTGTTAGCCAATAAGAATATCACTCGCTCTTTATTATCTTATCTTATCTTATGTGGGGGCCAGTCAGTTCAGACCGGCGACACTTCGACCCAGTGGGATCTTTTGTGTCGACACTCTTCCAATAACGACTGCCATAGATGTTCATGGCAGCCGGGACCAACGGCTTAACGTGCTTTCCGAGGCACGGAGCAGGCGATAATTGTCAATCAATACGCACATAATTTCGAAAAGTCATATAACTTACGAAAGTCAAAGGTGCGCGACGTGGGTTCGAACCCGAGACCCTTAGCATTGCAGTCTGTTGGTCTCCCCAGTGAGCTATCGCTGCCCCGCTCTTTATTAAACCTTGGCAAAAGAAATTAAAGATGGGATGACAGAAGAGAAATGCTTTCATCTCTTGTGGACTCTTTGAACCTTTACTTACCCGACGTAAAGCAGTATTAATGCACTAGCATTGGAACTCCTTTTTGCTGTAATAATATCGTTGTATAAATTCAGTGCAAAGGTTGTAACCCAAACGCTCTATGCTTGTAAGACGCTCGTACTTCCCTGGTCTGATTGGCAATGGCGGACTAATCAACTTATAAAAGTTGGCTTCTCTAAGTTAAGGCGTATATGCTCTGCCTTAATATTCATTAAGTGTTACCTACACCTATTCATGAATTAAAAGACCTTAAAAGACCTTTGACCTAGTTTTAAAAAATAAATAAATAAACTCTCTCCCATCACATGTGTTTGTGATGATACACGATCCTGTATTGTGTAGTTCCGATGCTGTCGCCAATTTCCGTAGCGGATACACCTCGACTCGGATGCGTAGTGTCACGGGTATTAATCGACATCACGGAGATTGCTTTTGGAGTTGTGTTTTAAATTACAATTGTTTTCTATGACGACAATGCTAAAGTTCGGTAGAAAGCTAATGGTGATCCATACTAGACTGGACGCCTGTAGATAGCAGATTTTAGAGCTAGTTTTTGCATGTTGGTATAGAGGACTAGGACTGTCCCTTTGTGCACTTGAGCACTTGAGTTGATGAATAAATGTGAGTTGCCCAAAAAATACATATACACTAGTTCATTTAGAATCCTTTCCGTATGTTTCCATTTAATATCCCGTCATCTTAATAAGGATGACTACGGTAACTACTCAACCAGTGGATCTATTTGAGCTGGTTGAGCCAAAGAGTTGGCTATTAGGATCATCTTGTAAGTCGTCAAAGCGTGATTGCTATGCATTCCTGCCTACTATGGCATACTATATAATTGTGCGTAAGTTTAAGTATGTATGGCAGAAGAAGTGATAGCCTACTGGGTAATTCGTCGAACAGCCATATTAGTAGCTTTTAATTCAATCCCATCCAAAGTGCTTTCGGCATTTCGTAGCTGTAAACGTGTTTATTAATTTTATTGTTATTTGTCTACAATAGAAGAACAATATTCTGACGTGTCAAACGATTAATTATTTGAAAGGTCTAAATCAGTTGGAGAAACGTCGCTATGGTCTTCCTTTATATTCCTGAATATGTTTGTAGTCTGCCAAGTCAAGTCTGGTTTAACATATACCGCACCTGTAACGTATAAGAACATAAAAATAATTGCACTTACCAACTTACAACACAGCCCCAATTATTTTTAGCAGGTTATAAATAATTAGCTTAGCTACAAATAGCAGCTAATTATAATTTAAAAGTCGATGCAGCGTGACTTTGTCGCGTTAAGTGCTACAAAATAGCAGTGGTGAAGGAATAGCCAATTACAAATACGTATACTTATGTTTGGTTGTATATTTGGCTATATAACCATCAGATAAATTTTGAAGGATGAAAAGTATATGTTATTGAAAAGCTTGTTTGTTAATGGCGACGGCGTGCTTTTTTAAAATCTTAGGTGTTATACACTGTATTATAAGGCAGCTTTTAATATTAGGAACTCGTGTCTTGACGACCCTTTAAGGAGGTGACCCGCCAATGCAATGGGCAAGCATGACTGGTTCCAACAAAAACCCAATTAATAGGTACAAGGTTGTTCAGGGTAGTGGTATTTTCTCAGTTTAGGTGACCCAGAATTAAGCGGGATGTATACTTTACCTTTGTGAGCCTTATCTTATGCACTTCTGATGTCTGTGCTTCGGCGTTACAGAGTGTTTTGCGTTGTTTCGTTTAACGGCTCACACAGTATTCGATACCAATAATGGCGAACCACAACACCGACTCTCCTCTCGATAAACAAATTAGGGCTTTGATACTCTCTATTACATAAGGTATTACATATTAAATAACGTGTTTTAAGTGTACTGCTGGTTTCAGTTCTCAACTGATTTGAATGATTTTTATTGCATTAATATTTGAAAACACTCCTTTAATGTGATATAATATTCATTTTGATATAATCTGATGATAAGTTTCAAATATTTAAGAATGGAATTCCTAAACGATTACCAGCAATTTATGGAAGTGACTGGAACTTTTCCTGATATCTTCATAAATAATATCATTTCCGCCTAAACCTATAAGATAGCATGTCTCTCTCTCATGTCGGATTATCCGTCCCATCGGATCATGAGAGTTATGGAACAGAGTGTGCACTTGTGTTTGCGCACACGCTTGTGCACAATAATATCTCCTGCGCGGATGGCCAGACTTCGGTAAAATTGGCCGCCGTGACCGAAATTCGGTCTGGAGGACATTACAGGTAATTAAGAATATCCTTTTTGAAGTCAGCAAAACCAATATAATAAAAAATTGTTGCTGATTTATCGATGTTAATATAACTGCGAGTTTAATTGTGTTACGTCGTCCTCGTGCTAGTTCATTAGTAAAGTTTAACCTATTAATACGATTGCAGTACTAGTGTCACTATCGCCATTCATTAGTTTCAGTCAATTGCATACCAATACTTTAGCTCTGATATCCTCGAACAGAAATACTCATCGTTCAGTTTTTCATCCATTACTGTTTGGGCTCAACAAATTTCTAACTTAGTCTTTGTTAAAATAGTAATGGATGTGATGTGAGAGATGGGGTGGTGTAGGAGGTTGTGGCTTGGTAGAGGTGTGATGCAAGTGCATTTCAGGGTGCATTGGCCGATGCTATTTGTGGTAGCAGGTGCGTCGTGTCTAATCGTTGGCGATGCAACGATGTTCTTAGATAGTTTTGTACCTATCGGATGCTGTTATGAGACTTTCTATCTATGTAACGTATTATAAAATGTGTCTCGTATATCTAAATGAAATGCGTGAAACATTTAATTAGTTTTGGCTTACATTTACACGAATGTTTCGCTTGACTTCGTTTACAACTTTTAGATTTTCATATTTTACGACGTTTTAAATGCTTTGCAGCGGCTGTAGTCATAGGGCCACTGAGATTTTTGTCTGAATAATATAATATAATAATAATATTCTACCACATACACACAACACCATCTACCCCAAACTAAGCAGAGCTTATACTATGGGTACTAGACAATGGATAAACATACATATATACTTTTTTTTTGTAAATACACACATTATTATACATAGAAACACCCAGACCAAGACAAACATCAATGTTCATGCACACAAATGTTTGATTTGTGCGGGAATCGAACCCGCGACCTCAGGCATGGCAGTCGGTTACACTAACCACTACGCCATTGAGGCCATTGTCTTGGAATTGTGATCGTTTATTTTAAAGTATCACTTTAACATTGTTAATTTTGTATTAGTGCTACTATCTGCGTGTTCTACATAAGTAGTTTAATGTTCGTGATTTCGTTAATCCGATTAGTTTGCTAGTTTGTAGTGCGTCCCTGTTTACAGTGATTCGTTTCAGTATTAAACAGTTTGGGTATATTCTAATCGTATGTTCCTTGATAAAAGCTAGAGAATTTCTAAAATTGTATAACAATACGCATAGTAAGATCACCTTTCTAAACAATGAAATTAACTGAAATCTACCTACCTATATCCTTTCATATATCCATAGCTTAGATATATTAAATTGTTCCACACATGCCTTTCCCTGGTATTAACAGGATTAAACGCACGTGCCTTCATTCATATTCAAAAACATTATGTGCTGTGTCCAAAAGTGTAGACATATTTTCGTGTTCACCGAGTGAGTTCACACAGGCTACTTATTCCTTTTTGTGTTTACAATAATAGGAAATAATTAGTATTAAGGAATATATAGTATTAGGGAGTATATATTAAGTAAATAAAATTTTAAAATATTAAGTCAATTCTGCATCCATTGCATTAGGTTAATGATTACCTGTAATTATGGCTGTATGTGGTATTAAATAAATAAATAAATAAAATAAATAAATTATGGAGAACTCTGACATATTATGCATTCGTATGATATTTTTATTATCGTGTTTCTCACAGATGGAATGAGCTGGCGCGAAGCTGCAATAGTTACAAATATTGGAACTGCGCCTACAGATTGAATACCGACGGAATTAAATATAGCAATCCTACACTTAAAGAAAAGTAACAATATGACATTTACATCAATTGCGACTTGTTTTTACTTAAGATAGAAGTATTCTGACCACTTTTATAAGAAGATTGGTTCTTATAGAAGATTGCAATTAAAGGGCATTGTGTTGTGTTTCAATGGTTAGTAGAGTCTACAGTATTCTTTAAAGAAATCCTACTCCATAGAAGAACAGATGAAGATTTTCCCTTGCCCCAGCAATGCACCCAGTTTTTTGCAGGTTTCGTATTACGCTAGTTTATAGCGAATATTGAATGCACCTATAGGGTATGATATACAACATCAGATAGCACCTGTGTGTTCGTTTTCTATATAAGTGGTATTAAAAGTTAAAAGGAAGATAGGATCAAGGCAAGTCTACATTTTTATTCACCGATATTCACGACATCGTTTGTATTTTTTATAAACATCTGTTCTTTTCTTATGTTCGAACTATCTCCACACCAAATTTCGTAATGATTTGTCCAGCAGTTTCGTCGTCAATCAGTAACAAATATCTGGACGGACATAATACTAGTAAAATTATGATAAGCTTTATTTTCATAGAACTTAGAGCTAAGCCTAATACAGTAGTAATTTTAGTGTGCATTTTATATTAAGACCGTAGCTGTTTACGTGTAAGTCACGATACAGGGAATAGCAATAATTATGCTTAAACCTGCATCTTACTTCGCCTAGTTGTAAAAGCATTAAATACTACTACATGGCTGTATAGAGTTCGTACTTGGACATGAATTGAGTCAGCAGAATCTCTACGACAGATCTCATATCTCTCATACTGTTACTCGCAAATAAAGTATTATTCTTATTTAAACCTTAATCTTCGTAGGCGATTTTAATAAAATATATATAGTTAACATATATAGTTATATAAAGTAAGTAAATACACTACTAAGAAATGAATGTAATTTTATATAGGTTATCCCTCGGGGAACCAATTTATATGTATGCATGTGCCATGTGTTTTTACTATATACCTACGAAGTTTCTCGTCTTAGATCACAAGGCACATATCAGAAGCAAATATACGCACTACTAAAAAAAATATATGTATCTTACCGAGAATCAATTTATATGCATGGAGCACGAATTGAAATACGAGAAACATACCTAAGAGATCGACTATAACAGTAGATAAAATTAACCTCTTTTTCCTTTGTTGGTTAAAAAAGCGCAGATAAGCTTATACCTAGATTTTACAAAAACAGTTCGACTGGTAAAAATATATACATAAGCGTTCTGTATATTTATAACATTATGTGTAACACACCTACAATTCACTAGTTATATTTAGTTACCACATAGGTAACGCGGAGTGTATCTATCACCATTTATGAGAATTTTCAATGCGATCTCGTGTTCGATTCCTAGGCTTGACAACGAGTTATTTGGGTTATTACCTAAGTGAATATTATTTTAGAAGCAGCACAGAGTCTGGAATTGAGCCCGGTAGACGGTTCAAGGCGTTTACGTGGGACTATAACTACTTTGGATGAAGAAATGCCGGGTTAACTAGCCTGAGTATGCTTGTCCATAGGCCCTGGTCATAAAAAGCATTACATACATACATACATAGATTCACGCCTGTTTCCCAGAGGGATAGGCAGAGACTACGGATTTCCATTTGCTACGATCCTGACACACTTCTTTGGCTTCATTCACTTTCATCACATTCCTCATACACGATCGCCGGTTTAAGGTGCTCTTAACCTGGCCTTTGTCCAGAACGTCTGCAATCTGATCTAGAAACATTCGCCTAGGTCTGCTCTTGCAACTGTTCCATTAACAATATTCTTAGTCAGTCTTTTCTCGTCCATCCTTTCTACATGCCCAAGCTTTGCAGGCTGTGAAAAATTACGTACTTGCAGCTATCTGTAACTAAGGCTTGTAAACCATGTATTTCAGCAACTATATTAGGTAAAGCAATCGGTGAAAAGAATTACATGAACATTTCAATCTATGTACATATAGGTATATAATGGCCAGCGTCGCGCGTGGGTTTCAGAATAACGCAAGCCAGATAAGTCTATGAATCTACAATAAATAAAGTAAAATTCATAATACTTTTTATTCTTTAATTTTACTAACATATGGCGCATGTCGTATATGAATTTACCAAAGTACACTGAAGGTATAATACTAATATCAGCTCAATACATAAACTGGCACACTGCTGGGAACAAATTTCTTCTTAGTTTGAGAAGTGTTAGGCCATAATACACTACGTTAGCCCAGTGTGGGAACACATATCTTGTGAACTTTACGAAGAACTCTTGTATATGGAGGTTTCCTTACGACTTTTTATTTTAAAGCGAGAGATGATAAAGTATTTAACACTTACATCATTTCATTTCATTTCAGGCGTGAATCAATGTATGTATGCATGTATCATTTCGAAAAGTCAAAGAAGCATTCTAGGATCAAATTCAAGACCTCTGCCTTAACGATCACCTGCTAGGCTATCGTTGCTTTAAAGGCACGCTAGGGCTAAATTGAATATAATAAAGTACCTATTTTATATTCTGGAATAAGCATTTCAATTAGACAAGCCGGTCTCTTTGGCTTATATGAAAGGACATCAATTGATATTCGTGTACCAAGACACACCTCAATATATTTCTTAGTAATTGGTTACCACTTAAATAGACCAACGAAGCATCCATGTTTACATCTTGTAAAATTTACATGACGTTTAAACGTTGGCCCAGCGAGTTGGTATTTCAACGCAGTCGCCATTCATTACATAATGTAAACAAACCTGTGAGGCAAAATTACTCACTAAACTCGCTGTTGAAGCTAATGGGATCACAATATTCTGCCGCATTTTAATTATTTTATATTTACGATGCTCACAACCTTGTAACAATTTGTATAAATATTGGACGATATTAAAAGAAATTATGCTCGCCTGCAAATATACATACGTTACATGTATTTGCATGTTTGGTATAATCATACCCGCATTTTTACTATTGTGACATCTGTTTGACCAGGTTAATGATAAACATAGAAAGCGTCGAGTTTTGATACTGGTTAAGTCTCATAGCAAGTAAAATGTATTTAAAATCAGCAAACAAGCAGTTCAAAATTATATTTAAAGGAGTTCAAAAAGAATAATTCCATCTTAGTATTTCTATAGGTATTGTGTTGAATAACATGTATAACAGTCATAGGGCTAATTCTCATAATAAGAACTGTTCAAAACGATGTTCTGATCTAGTCTAGTAAACGTCAAATTTAAGCCGAAATGTAAATTATTACACACATTGACTTTTATTTTAATTTTAGTTAATATCTTTTGTGATATTACTGTCACTGAGGTTACTTAGTAGTTTGGAAAACTATTTTAAATAGTTTTAGCCCTTTTATCTAAAGAATTCTTTTGGACAGCAGATTTACTTTCCATATTTATTTTCTTTTAAAGCTGGCTTTAAAAGTTTTTATATAATAATAATAAAGAGAAAATAATAATGGTCAAATCACAGCTTCGCATTGATTTACTTCCGCCGCTAAAACTGTAGCGGTTTCTAAGATTTTTATTCACTCTATAATTAGCTCGTTGTGTTAATACTCTTTTCCTACACTGAATCAGTTTGGCTGACATTTAAAATGTCTAACAATTATATATGAAATATACATATAAAGCATACCAAAATGAAGACAAAAAATTTAAAGCTATAGGAAGAATTAACCGCTGGAGTATTTAAAACTCAATGAAAGCTCATTGCGTTTTAAATACCTCAGTTTAATATACGAGTATATTAAAGTCCACTACTCGTATCCTTAATTGTTGCATATTAAAATATTTCGTCGGAAAACATGTATAGACCATTTTGAAAAAAAACCCGTGCATAGGAATGCGTTTAAATTTATATCATTAGGACGTGTGTGACCTACCAATCCACTGTACTAGCGAAGTGGATTATGACTTATTTATTCTCATATTGAGATGAGACCCAAGTGCTTAAAATAAGGCTAATATTATATTATCTACCTTATAGGCAACGGGGTCAGGAGTTAGTCAATTACTCTTTCTGTCCATTGCCAGGTATGAAGAATTTCTGCAGGCTTACATACCTACCTATATTTTTAATTCAATTTGCTTTTATCGTACCTTTATTATTTCACCAAAAGAGAACGTGAAAGCAATACCACTGTTACTGCAAGCGATATTAGGCTACAGTTACCGCTTACCATCGTGCGGGCTATCTCTTTGATCTAAACATGTTGTTTTGAGCAACCAACCAAAGTTATATAAAAAATATATATGACTGACATAAAAATCTAAGCGCCATATTTTAATAGTTAAATATTTAGCAACTATTAAGAGGAAACACAAGGGCCGTTTATCCATACAAACGTAGTCCCCTGTTTCTTCCATGGATAATTCCAGTAGAGCAATAATTTTATTCCAAAAAATGTATGGCCTCTATTGGCATGTCCCTATGTTTTCCTTTTTTCATAAATTAATTATTAAAAGAGACATGAGCCTTCAAAAACCTCAAAATTTGGGCAGCTTTTCCGCTGTGTTCAAACATCCAGAAAACAAATTTGACTAGATTATAATATTTATAAAAAAAAAAAAACATAGGAACACGGCCAAAGCCTTTCTTTAATTTTTAATAAAAAAAGTAGTTAAATCGGTCAAGTTTTGGAGTAGAAATCAGGGGACTTCGAAACGTTGATTTTGTGTACTTTTAATAGATATTTTCGGTCCAAGCTGCAGTTGTCTCTATCGCGATCATGATACTATACATGGCACTGCGCGACAGCAATAGATTTTACAAATACATATTTTTAAATTCTCTCGCCCTTAGTGTTTCCTCTTAAATAATATTTCACTTTCACGTTGTCCATCTTCAAATTCCCTATTTGTTAACCATAAAATACCTACACCGCTAATAGATTCGGATCGATCTCCAAATACGTTTCGCGAACGGTTTACCGACCGAATACCTACAGTACCTAATTGGTTAACAAAAGGGATGTCTCATTAATAGGTATTTGATTGATGACTATCTACCGCAGTGTTGGGATTTAATTAGATTTACAGGTGTGTGTTTCAGATTGTTTTACGATTATTGGGATGCCTCTATTTTGCGATTTGTTGTTTTATCTTAATATGTGATGTCTGTAGAATTTTATTTATTTATTTGGCTCACATAACAAGTTTATTTATTAAAAGTAAATTATAGTTTATAGGTATAGGTACAGCTATAAAGCTAGATTTCAGCCGTAAGTCTGTTTGCAAGGATGTTTGAAGTGAGAAATATGTTAGTTGATACCTATGAGTAGTCTACATAAAAGAAGCTATGGTATTAGTGTGTTAGATTGATAGAACATGATTTTTTTTTAACGAGAGCTAGAATGTTAATATTGAAAGTGTTCCTATTTAACATACATATTATTATAGATACGTATGAATCTTGACGTGGAATAGCAGTAGTCCTACTGTTGTGTTTCGTTCGGTGAGTGAGAGTACCGGAGGCCCAATCACCCCCTTTCGCCCATCCCGCTCCCTTTCCTTCCCACGTCCTTTCCTTCCCACGTCCTTTCCCAAAGGGTCGGCAACGCGCAAGTGATGCCTCTGGTGTTGCAGGCGTCCATAGGCTACGGTGATCACTTACCATCATGCTTGTTTGCCACCATAGATGTATAAAAAAAAAACTGTACATAGATTGTCGGACGGGTAGATAGATACTACAGATTACCACTTACTACGATAAGATATGATAAAACATTATTCATAGATAAATTAATACTAATTAATAGGATATTGCATGTCTCTACAAGGTGTACATACATATACTCAAGCCCGTTTAGAAAATATACATAAACTACAAATTTTCGTTTATTACCATCTTGGCATATTATTTTAGTGGTTCAGCTTCTTGTTAGGTGCATGGATATCTTGTTTAACGCTCGAACTAAAATATCATAATATTAAGCCTGTTTGTTGTCGTAGGAGTAGGTAGAGGTCTCTTTAAGATTAATTTTGACGGGTATCTTTCGCCCTCTTGCCGTTTACTGGGCATAGTACGATACTACTTACTGCTACTGATAACTTGGTATACAACTAAGAACTCATGTTTTGTGACTGTTCTTCCATTTACTCTACTACATCCAAGAGTCAGAAATATATAATAAACATAATTGAAACACTAATATTTTCAAATTTTTATAATAGGTCGCTAGAATACAAAACTGCGTAAATTGGGATAAAGCATTTACGCATTTATGATTTGTTTTATATATTTTTAAAGCATATTGTGTCTTATGTCATATTAACATAACAGAGATGGGTCTGTGGGAAAACAATTCCACTATGAAAGTAGATTTGGGTTCAATCTCTCAGCAACCATCTTTACGTCTTGCAATGTTAAGTGTATTCAAAATCTGTATTGCATTTATTCTGAAAAAAAAACAGCGTGCTGCAACCTGTATAAAAAAATGTATATCAGAGAATCCTTCATCATATTCTCGTAGATATATGAAGTCTACCGACTAGTATTAGATCAGGACTATGACCTAACTCCGATTCTGAGAGGTAACCTGATTCTAGCCGTGTAAAGATGGTTGTTTTATAGGTATATAAATAAATAATTGTCAAGAAATAAATAAATAAAATCTTTTTAGAGACACATTTGATAATAAAATGATGTATATCGACTGTATGTCGACTATATTGAATAAACGAATACGTTAAATATAATAACATTATTTATTGGCTAATTTTCCATATATTCAAATGATAGAGATAATCTATCAAATTTATAATAATTATATCAATTTGATTTTATTGTTATAATAGCTAAGAGTTTGTAAGCTTACGTTAAATATTAAAATGTTGTAGGGTTTACGTATTAGACAATGTATTTTAGATGATAATAAAGACGGCTACAGCTATTATTTTTACAACTAAACTTATCGGCCAAAGAATAACAGTTCTGATAATAATGCCTTTATTTAATTGTGTTATGTATGTAATTTTATGTTATGTATATTAAAATGTGTTATAGCTAGTTATAAAATAGAAATATCTTCCTTTTTTCATATAATCCTAAATATCTTTCTAGCATACGTTATATATTTTTGTTATTAAAAATATTTTAACAATAGAATTGGGAGCACCGTTAATTTAATATCATGATTGTTTTCATTGTACTAATATTCTAAAAATGAAATTATAAGCAATTAAAAAATTAAATCTTAGAAAAGTATACCTAACTATATTTTGATCTATTAGTATTAAAGTAATAGTTTTGAAAATCGAACACTAGTTCATTTGTTTGTTTATGATGTACCTATTACGTATCCAATATTTAAAATGTTCCATTTGTTATTATTCCGTAATGACGTTGAAACATATGGAGTATTTATTCATTAATATGTGAAACGTAATTATTAGTATATTACTTCTCAATATTCATTAATCTCTATTGACCCAAATCCTCAATTTGCAAAGTCTTTCGCGTAAAATAATACAAGTCATTTTAATCTTTTTACAAACGGAATAGCGGTCACAATTGTATAATGGTATATAGAAATCATATACTTTGACTAAAAGATAGACTACGTTATAAAATAATCTCGATATTATGACGTAACTCTTAGCTTTTTTACATTATTATGAAATAAACTATTATTTTCTTTAGTTTGCTATTTAATTATGATATTGGTAGTGAAAAATCAAAAAATCAATATTCATACTTCGATAGTTATTTCGTCCGCCCAACGCCTGAAATGGCTCAAGGCGGGCGGCGCGTCTCTCTTGCCTGTTACGGCGCGCTTTATATCGAACAAAATATTGATTAAAACCCTCCTATAATCCATATTAACCACCTAGGGGGTGATACCTAGGATTAAAGTTAATAGTACGGTATGAAAATAGTGAAAATTGGCGGAGGAGGCGCGACGCGCGGGGGCCGGCGCGCTCTCCATGTATGGCGCGCGGCGTCTGCGCGCGTGCACTATATAAGCTTCAGGCCCCGCTGTTCGCCGCACTCGCAGTCTCGCTGCCGTAGAGTCAATATCCACCGCGTCCCAAACCACACACACACGCCAAAATGTGCGACGACGATGTTGCTGCGCTTGTAGTCGACAATGGCTCCGGCATGTGCAAAGCCGGTTTCGCCGGCGATGACGCGCCCCGCGCTGTCTTCCCGTCCATCGTAGGTCGCCCCCGTCACCAGGGTGTGATGGTCGGTATGGGCCAGAAAGACTCCTATGTAGGCGATGAGGCCCAGAGCAAGAGAGGTATCCTCACCCTGAAGTACCCCATCGAGCACGGTATCATCACCAACTGGGACGACATGGAGAAGATCTGGCACCACACCTTCTACAACGAGCTGCGCGTCGCCCCTGAGGAGCACCCAGTCCTCCTGACTGAGGCTCCCCTGAACCCTAAGGCCAACAGGGAGAAGATGACCCAGATCATGTTTGAGACCTTCAACTCCCCGGCCATGTACGTCGCCATCCAGGCCGTGCTTTCTCTGTACGCCTCTGGTCGTACCACCGGTATCGTACTTGACTCTGGTGATGGTGTCTCCCACACCGTCCCCATCTACGAAGGTTACGCTCTGCCCCACGCCATCCTCCGTCTGGACTTGGCTGGCCGCGACTTGACCGACTACCTCATGAAGATCCTCACCGAGAGGGGCTACTCGTTCACCACCACCGCTGAGAGGGAAATCGTCCGTGACATCAAGGAGAAGCTGTGCTATGTCGCCCTGGACTTCGAGCAGGAGATGGCCACCGCTGCCGCCTCCACCTCCCTCGAGAAGTCCTACGAACTTCCCGACGGTCAGGTCATCACCATCGGTAACGAGAGGTTCCGCTGCCCTGAGGCTCTCTTCCAGCCTTCCTTCCTGGGTATGGAATCATGCGGTATCCACGAGACCGTGTACAACTCCATCATGAAGTGCGACGTTGACATCCGTAAGGACCTGTACGCCAACACTGTCATGTCCGGTGGTACCACCATGTACCCCGGTATCGCCGACAGGATGCAGAAGGAAATCACCGCCCTCGCTCCCTCCACCATCAAGATCAAGATCATCGCTCCCCCCGAAAGGAAGTACTCCGTATGGATCGGTGGATCCATCCTGGCTTCCCTCTCCACCTTCCAGCAGATGTGGATCTCCAAGGAGGAGTACGACGAGTCCGGCCCTGGCATCGTCCACCGCAAGTGCTTCTAAGCGCAACGACACTTTGTGCCGCTGCTGCGTGAGCCAAGTGCAGTGTGTTGTGGTGCTCTCATTTACAATGAGGGTGCAAGCATTTGTACGAGTACGTTTACGTTGTACGTAGTGATACCTGACAGAACTGAACATCTAATGTAACGCCATCTATTGTAATGTAATTTATTGTAAAATTTATATAAATTTAATTTTCTTTTTTTTATTTTTATTATATACACGGGATCGTTATGGATCTCACGCCAAATGTAATTAATAAATAAACGGTTAATTTATTTATTTTAATTACATTATTTCTTTTTATACAACCGTTGACTTTGGTTTTTTGTTTATTATCCGCACCCAGTATCCCCCCTGCGGTGTAGTGTTACATAGCTATACATCTATACACACAATATTGAAGTCAGTAGAACACACCTGTCCCAATGTGGGTCAGACTCATTGCCAACATTCCTCGATCAATCGCCGCCTACTGCCGCGAGTTTTATAAATTCTCATTGGATAGTGACAACGTCCTAAGCTAAATTACAACGAGCGCTTCCCCTAGAGCTCGACCGAACAGAATTAGATCGGGAGGTTACCCCACACGCGTCAAAATTAGCCACCGCGTGCACTACCATAAATAGTAAAGACAACTCCCGCGGCCTAAAGCATTTTCTAATTTTACCGTGTAATCGTGGGGCGGTGGAGGGAAGCTTGCCACTCGACCATGCACCTTAACATGGTGGCGAGAAGCTAAAATTTCACTTACAGCTCTCGTTTCCGTAAATATCTTGAGAGGACCGCTGGAGTAAAAGAAGCCATGGGTTCGGCAGGTCTATTAATACTGCGGACTCCCGGCGCGCTAGCTTACATCTGTTGTCGAATATTAGGCGCAATACGTCGATATGACGTTAGGAAGCTTGTTTACAGTATGATTACAAACGGTTAATATTAGATCTTCGAGTGGCGGTAGAAATTGCATTAATGCCAGGAATCCTTTCAGTTAGTCGATAGCCGCTTGAAATTTTTCTTGGTTGTCAACTATTCCAATGTTTTCTAAGCTTTTTGTCTGAACACCAGTTTTATTTTCATTAATTAGCGGTTCATTGAAGTTAAGCATAGCTTTTAAATTGATTGCATTCCTTTCATTAGTCTGCATTATCAAATGTTTGCACAAAATTTGTTTTTGTTTCTATAATCTAAATTGGTATGGTAAATCATTGAGCATTATCGAGTTTAAATGTTTTCTTGGTTGTCAACACAGGAGATGTTATTCATAGAATAGTTACTCATGTGAACTCATGTGGTCGGACATTTCGAAATTCAATACGTCGCGTCATATTTTCGTCTTTATTATTCATATGTAGTATTAGTTCATTCATTGATACAATGTTGGGCACTTCCTTACCTTTACAATCTGTTGTTTAATTGCATTTTTATATTGCAAATAATCTGAATATGTTGATTCTAGATAATCTCTGCAGAGTAATTTTGAACTGTCACAGTGTCCGACGTTTTGAATATTTTCGAGCGCTGTGAATAGGCTGTTATAATTTTAGATAGAAATTATTGAGTTGCGTGGAGATAAACTATTTATTTCCATGTTTGATTTGGCTGTGCTGGCTTTGCGAAACTGTACTTTTAGCTTTAGGACTTTACGGATTAAGAGAAAATCTTCGTATTGTAAGGGCCAATAGAAATATTAAAATAATGAACGCGTTACTACCAAGCGAACTCTCTAACCAGTAATTAAATAGATTTTACGCGGGAATTGGATCATTGCACGTGGTGTATTCATATTCTCGTATATTTTCACGTTATTCAGGATTGTAGGATGGTAGGTATGTGTACCATACAGTAGACTTTAGTTCAACAGCGAATCCCCCAGTCTGCCTAAAACACGTTCTGCAGGAAGTCAATACAAGGTTGTTTGGCAACTATCTTCTAAAAGGTTCACCCACCCAGGTTGCTCCAATTTGATGGAAGCTCAGCTACGCCCTGTTTCTCTAAACATCTTGTTAGCAACATCAGTTGTTTTTTATATTCCTACCTTTCATTCATTATTTCTTTCTTTCAATACTAACTCACGTATTCATTTCAGCAATCATGATTCATCGATCATTACCATAAACGTCTTCTGACCACGTGAATCATTTATCTCTCATCAACAATTCATGCTTGCATTACTGAATGTTCAAAAGTATTTTTAGCTTGCTGATTAGTATTTACTATAAGCTTTTAGATACATGTGCCATTCCTTTAAATAACTCCCTCGTTCAATGAGGATTCGTGTATCGCGAGAAACTTTTTATTTATAAGGAATCACGAACGAAAAATTCACCAAGAACCAGAATAGCTATCGGCGGATCACGCATTTTTGTGCTCTGAGTATTTGGCAAGGTAATCAAATACTGGCAGAGCAATCTAAATATAGCATTCTTATCTCTAGTACAGAGCACATTTTTTTGTCTTTGATATCATATGTACATACATATTATACATGCCACAAAATTAAAATCCTTTAGAAATAACATGATTTTGTGTAATATTTGGTTAGTGTAAAAGAGACTTACAGTATTTACTGTTACGAACTAGTTTTCTTTAAAAAGATTCGTGGGTTGTGACGCATTTGATCGGCGAAATGTTCAAGCACTTAAATGGCTATCTTCACAAAAAAGGCCCAAATCGCTCTGTCATACAGGCAGCTAATATGATGAGTGAATCTTCCTATATTCTATCACTAGTCCAAGATTAGAATATATTTATGAGTTCTAATAGATAAATAGCCAACGTTCTGTGAAAAAACTTATTTAAAACGTATTTGCATCTACAGTTAGAACCAACCACCACCAAAATATTTGATGCATTTTTTTGGTGGCTACATAGGTATTTGCAACTATGTTCTCTGAGATTATTTTTCTATTCCTGGAGTGTTACACAATAAATAATGCCTTTACGAGAATGGTTGAATACACTAAACGTACTAAGTAGATACAGCGCATAATATATTTTCTAAAAGACTTAATCCAAGTCCCAAATTGCTGCAGATTGGTTGTTGTGATGCAAAAAGCTTATTTCTGATTCTAATGAACGGCGTGATATTAACCAAACTAAAAACCAAACCAAAAACAAATTATAAAGAAGATAGTATAAGTATTTTGTCATGTAGTGGAATCTAAATCTACATATAAGGTACATAAATAGGCAAAGACAAAAAACTGTTCTGTACCTTTTTGTCCTCTGTTTAACAACCGACTTTTTTGTTCAGTAGGTATTGACGAACTTCAGAGTTCTTCAATAGCTACTGAATAAAAAAGTCGGTCAGAACTTCAAAAACCGGCATCCGTTATTTTTTATATTAACTGGTAATATTCTTTGCCTCAAATTTTCTATAAAAATTATGATCGAATTTCAACCACTGGGTGAACACTAGTTTAAATAAATATTCGGATATCCACTAAGAAAAGATTGAATATTGACAGGTAAGATCCCGATTTAGTTCTAGAAGAGTTTATCAAAAAAAGGCTTTTCAGCAAGCTAAAAATATGAGTATTTTAATAATGATTATGGTAGAATTTTGACCACTGGCCAAAGACTAATTTAAATAAATACTTGAATTTCAACTAAGAATATATTGATTGACAGTTAAGATTCAGATTGAGTTCTAAAATCGTTTCGTTCTTTATATAGTCAGATGCATCAATAACTGTGTCATCACACTGATCTAGAAATACTTTTATGATTCAATATAATTATCACGAAACAATGACATCAGTCTTGGCAGGTACCATTCTTCTATAAAAGTACGACCGGCCTGAAATAGTGTAGGACGGTTTCAACACACATCACCATTAGCGTTATGGTCTAATCATTGTTTGTCTTACCGATTCATCTCAATTGTAGAACTGGTATTCGATTCTCGATAAACGAAATTCAAAGTGTTTATCGATTTTGGCATTAATTAGTGATACATTATCGGTAAATGCTTGGGGTGGTTCCAAATATTTTTCAGATGGTGTTCTGTCTTTCTGTAAACGCGGTATGTATGATGATCTATCTGTGTTTTCGAGTTCTTTTTTCGTTCTCGATTACAATAAAGATGCGCAGTGGTGTTGGTAAGACAAAGTATAAAAGAAAAAGAACAACAAGTCACAAGCTAGAGCTGCACGCATGCAAGCAGCCAATCGGCATATTTGTAAGAACTTCGATGCTGCATGGTAGGTGCGTCTCTTGACATTGATAGCATTGGTACTGCACACGTAGTGCACGAGACTAAGACTGCTGTACATGAGGTTTCGGGTTGTAAGTTGCCTTTCCTGGGAATCGCTCCAAGAGAGGCAACTTATTATTGGGTTTTTCTGCTAAGATATTCTTAATATCTGGACGGTGTATGGCATTGTGTCCGTTATACGGCATTAAACCGATCTCCTGTTAAGTGGATCTTAAAACCATAGCAGACGAAATGTGGGTATAATACACATTTTCCTACCCGATTGTAATTGTACATTTACATTCAATCGAGTTTTAATAATGACGAAGATCACACTCAAATAACCTGCAAATGCTATATTCCAGATGTGGACACAATTCTTTAAATTTATGAATTTTATAATATTTCTCGCTCTTTGGTTTACAAGTTTTTAGTATTCTTGTCAATACCTCCAGATGGGCTAATATAGAAGTGGGTTCACGTCGGTGTCGGTAGGACAACGCCCCTCGCGTTGCACTACCGTCGTGAACCCGAACTCACGACCACTGCACAGTACATGTAAGGAGACAAAAGCATACAGCTCGCTGGACAATCAGTAACACATTATGATACACACAGGTGTAACCACTTTTCCGCGGAAGGAGATCCTTAAATGGCATTCGCCAACTTGAAAAAATGGTACTAACCGCTCATTAAAAAACGAGTTGCACTGACGATGCAAGAGGTAAAGATTACGCTAGATTTAACAGTACAGTGTCTTGAAGAAAACTGAAAGGCCTACTCCCCGTCATTTATCAGGTTCAGTCGTCAAGTTATCTGTCTGCAAACTTTTGAAGGGTGGAGATGATTCTCTTTTTTAACTGTTCCAGTTTTATGAAATCCGTGGTATAATATGTCAAATTGTTTTGTTAATTGACAATTATTGATAATAGAGATGGCAGGAATACAATTAGGTAATTATCAGGTTACTACAAAAATTGAGTGATAAGTCGGATATATGAATGTGCTTTCTTATTTATGTCTCTCTGTTATCAAATCTACTAATAACATTTGCCAACCAAAAAATCGTACAAACACTTTTTAAAATGTTCCGTATTTTTAATGTTTCGGATAGACGCAGGGATTGTATTATATATCCTTGGAGCCGTACCTAGGATTATCTTACTAAATAACTTTGTATGACGAGAATAATTGAAAAAATTGTGTCTGGCCGGCGGCGAAGGTAAAGCACCTTGCGGGATCTCGGGACTCAAGACGTTAAATTTTCAATAATGAATGTTTTCCTTGGTTTTCCTTGCTATAGAATCAATAACACGAGTCGAAACCTTGATTAATATAGTTCGTTGTAAGAATTTTTAAAACGTATTGTCCTTTAGACAACATTATCATCACTAGCCATCTGCGTAGCAGATATCATAGTGCACAAGTGTGTGCAAATACAAGTGTACTCTCCATTCCCACGCTCTAATAGAATAATACGATGACAATGTGTCACCTCTGGAGAGAGATCAGGCGCTGGACCAACGGTTACGTGCTTTCCAAAACATGGGCAACATAATCACCGCCCGCTTTCTAACTGTAACCTGTTACTGTGGTTTTTTCTAGAAAAACCTAATGCTTTTTTATCGTCCCGGACCGGAGCTGTAACCCGGGTCGCCATGTTTAGCAATCATCAGATCAACGAGGATATCAAGTTAATGTGACTCTTAATGTGTTAGATACTGTTGCAATTAAGTAAATATTTAATTAATGCTTGTACTACTATCAATTTGTATTCGTTTAACTGAACATTTATATAAGGTTATTCTTAGTATGGTGAAAACCTCTCAGGGGTGATTATACTCGTTATTATGAACAACTTTTGTTCTGAGACATTGCTGAAAACTGATTTCGGCAATGTTCCAGTACAAAAGTTGTTTATAATAACAAGTACAATCACCCTCTGAGAGGCTTTCACTTAACTAAGAATAACCTTGTATATAAAGAAATAATAAGTATTTTCAAAAAATCCTAACTTGCTCAAAATACGTCCACACTAACTCGAGTTTACCTTTTACGTGGAATCCACATTCGGCGTCTACTTACTTATTCGATTAAGCGGAGATCTCTATACATTTACGTTTAACACTTCAAACCTATAGTTAATTACAATGGTTTCTTCAATCAGTGAATGAATTAAGCTGGCTTATCGATGTCGCTCAGGTTGCTTGGAGAGATGCCAGTTCTGTGGCTTACCTATGAGTGTTCAATGAAATAACTGATGTCGATCTAGTGGTGTAAGCGCATGACTACTATGGCTACCAAGGCTTCAAAGCTTCACTAGCAAGTGAAGTTCTGAGTTCACTTCCTGGATTAAGCGAAATGTTTTTGTAATGACTCGATAGGTTCACCGCTTATTTATTAAGTGAGATTAGACAAACAGCTGGGATTTGACTGAGATTTGATCTCTGATTATCTATGCACATCGAGTCTAAGGTTTAAATAGCTTAAAGCTATAAAACTTACAAGAGGGTTATAACGTCGTCATAAGAAAAAATCTAAAAGTAATTATTCATAATAATACATAAGAATGCTAGCTTGCCTAATAACGATGCTGTATATTATGAAGGTTTACAGGTTTGTCAACAATGCATTTATTATTAACCTACTACTTAAATTTCCTATTGTATTAACCCTTTATTAAGATATTATTTTTAATATTTTTATATTTCTTTATTTTATGAATAAAGCTGTAAAATTACTTTAGCAGCTTACCACACAGTATACACAAAAATATATATATTTTAATGAGTCAAAATAACCTTATCAAGACACTAAAGTGCCTCATTTCTAACTAGACAAATATTTAACTCGTCAGATATGCAACTCGACAGAAATAAAGCATTTCGTCTATAGAGCGGCGTCTGAACGTTGACTTACGAATGCAATTGCTCTCTTCTATAGTAATGTCATTCTAATACTCAACAAAGAAGAAACAAAATCAAACGTTAATAAAAAAAGCCATTCGTTGATGTATTACAAAGCCCCGTCACACACCAGCGAGCATTCCTCACCCTTGCCAAATGCTTTGATTATCCTCAATACCAACTTATTATTACCATCAAAATCAACTAGAACAACCCCTATTTCCTTGTGATAAGGTTCACAAGTATATTGTTATTGATAGATATAAAAGGCCGCCAACAATTCGACACCTAATTACTTTTCGTTGGTTATTCGGGTGATTTAGTTAAGCTGAGCGTAATAAAGCATTTGAGTGTTAGATATATTATGTTGAAAAGATGTATGAAAGGAGATTTATGGTAAAGAGGTTTTGGAACGTAAGATAAAGATTGTAAGGTTGCGTTGTGGTTTGGGTTGTAATATGGCCTTGATTGAGTTGATAACAGTTCTGGTTTTGATCTCCATATGGTACAAAGGTTAATTTACTTACAATTTAGTAATAAGGTGTACTTTATTGCATGGTTTTTGCATCTAAAGCTTTCATGTTTACATAATATTGTCTTCTGTTTACGCGAATGTTATTCATTGAAATTAATTAAACTACTATATACGGATTTTATTGCGTTGTTTATTTGATACTTTATTACAACATTTAGAAACTGTTACACTACTATTACTATTAAACTTTACTAATTTTTAAGCTAGTTAAATTACTGAAATATTTTTTTAAATTATTTATACTATTACTATACTATTATACTATTTATATTTATGTTTACACTTTCCCCGACGTTTTGGTTGCTTTTCAGCAGCCATGGTCACGGGGAGACTAAGATGGTAGTAGTCTCAATTTTCCAGTGTAGTTAATGTTTGTTTATTACGCCCTATATATGTTCTTACCTTACTTGTACACAAATTTACATCTCTAAGAGGGTAAGCAGAGATGTCTTAAACCCAATTTTCGCCAGGAAAACATCGGGAAGAAATCTACATGTCTAATAGTCCACCATAATTTTCTCGAAGATGTCATTTCACAATTGGCCAGCGTGGTGGACTATGGCCTAACCCTTTGCCCAGCAGTGGGACAGTTTATATACAGGGCTGATATTGTTATTATTATATATGTATTAGGTCTCACGTAATAGAGAAAGGGCCTTTTGCCGTCTTTAAGGCTCATTTCTAATATACATGAGAACAAAACATCCCGAATATAATTTGCTCACTCAGGAATCGGGACCCAGGCCTCAACATCGTTACATAATAGGCAGTAATTAAAGGAACTAAATAAATACGACCCTAAATATTACGGAAAATATGTCATTGCAAGTTTACAAAGAAAACCATCCTTCATATTTTAACAGAGGATGTCACAGCAAGAATGGTTTGATACAAAGCCAGCTAACAAATATCAAAGTTGGTAATATGTCAGTTTATTAGAGTATATTACAGAAGTAATCGGATTCGGCAAGTGAAGAGTGCTGTGACGAACTCATTGAATGAAACAGCTTCTCAGCGTTTAATATTCGCTACGAGACGGCACTCGCTTACATAGTACAGGAGCTGTACAACTATTCTCGTAATTAAATTACTTTATAGACATACTAGGCTATCCCTACGATATCTTTAAACTATTTTTATAAAGATACTACCTACTTGTCAGTTATCCTTGTGATTATGTGAGTATGAGGTCATTCGTGATTTAATATAAACAATCTATCATCTCTAAATGTAACAGTTTGTTTGACGAAATAACTTTAGAACTTCTGGTTGCACTTCTTATGAAAATATTGAGGAACTAATCGAAAAGACTCACTCAAAGACCGGGCCCATTGATATTTTAATCGAATTATTTGGTGAGTGCTTAGATTTTTAAGTTACAAAACTGTTAAAACAGCATTAAAATGCAATGGTTAGTCCGTTTGCCGGAACAAATAGACATATCAAAATTCTAAATACAATTATTTTGGATTTAAACGCCAATGCCAATTGGTTTTTTTATAAAATAATATCTCTCATTTACAGTATCAGCCTTGTTATAGTTTTATAATAAAATAGATGCAAGCCCTGGCTATAAGCTATATCTTTTTCTATTTACCTTATGGACAGCCTAATGGTTCAAGTTAACCGTGGCCAATAGTCATTTGCAATGACAAAAGTAATACACGCATTTTGCCGTTTCTTGAAAATCAGTTTCTGTGCTAGTAGCGCAGGCCTTAAGGAGCCTGAACAGTCTGAATACGCTAGTCACTGAAACACAAAACAAGGTTGTTTAGTTGATAAATTTGTAGAGTGGCAATATATCCCCAGGCTGATAAAAACGCAATTTTAGGTTTCAACAAAACTTTCAAAGGACCTTAGGTTTCTAAACTTTATTATGTATATCTTTAAATTCACAATTCCTTACTAATAATTTCGTGTATATCGTGTTAAGAAGGTTTCATATTGGAATCGTAAGATGACTAATTCAAATTATGTAATTTTTCCATAAATAAACAGAAATATTTTTTTTTGTTCATTCGATCCTGCTTGGTATTTCTCAAAACTTGCTGTCATGCGGAGATAACCAATTAGAAAAGTTTAATCTTCATAACAATATTTAACTTTGGATTTATCACAATATTATATGAAAATATTCTTCTAAACGATCAATATTTTCACTGCAATATTTAGCCACCCAGCTCATAAAACTTAAACGCATTGGCCGTTCTAAATATAATTATTTATTATTTGGATAGCCAAATGTAAAATGTTGTGTATTCTATAATATGGCTATTATTATCGGCTTCTATATTGCAGCCACACTTATCTGTAAAAGTAAAGCCCTATTAGAAGCCCCTTAGTTAGTAAAAAATGGAAAATGATTAACTGTTTAAAATTAGTTCTGGTACATCTATGATCCGTGTTGAGGGTCGTAGCTCTTACAAACTCACGAGCTTAGTTCACCTAGCGACAGCCTAACTAACCTATGCGCTTTATAAAATCTGTTATTTTGAAAAATTACTTTAACTATATAGAAGATCGTGACTAAAGAAGCTTATGCCTTCTTGCTAGAATAACTTTCAATGGTATTTTGAGGTACTGTATGTGAGAGTTAGCCAGTCCAATTACGTACGTCACACATACATACAACCAAGGCTGGCAAAAAGCTGCGGATTTTAATTGCACGCCGTAGTATATGTAGTGTTGCAAATCCTAGGAAAACGGAACTAAAGGCAGCATGAAAAAAAATTAGATGCGGTAGGTATGCGAACTGCGGGCATCTTGGCTTACTTGGAGAAACGCAGTAATAGTGGTTCAAGCCTTACGCGTACGTTCTTAGATTACCCGTAAGAGGACGACGGACGGCGGACGAGTCAGCTTATCAATACCTACCATTAAAAAATAATTGGTAACGGCATAATCTTTTCTTATTCGATTAAGTCAATTTATGTAACAAACATTCGGTCTTCATTACCCTATAAGTATAGCTGAAAGTGCCATAAATCAGTAAAACGACTGACCTTAAAAAGCTAACATTACAGAGTCAAGCTCCCTGACTACGTTCAACTACGGGTATTTGCACGCCGCGATATTAGACAAGTTGTCGCGGCCGCTTCATTTAGACCTAACGACACTAAACTATATTAATAATCATTATTAACCTGCCTGACGTCCGGGGTTCAAACGGGAGGAGGGAAATACAAGGGGGTGAAGGGAGGCGGGAACAAGAGGATTCGTTCCATTGTTGGAATCTATCTGTCAAAGGATAGACGAATTTAATTGTCACGCAGTCAATAAGGTCTATTATCCCGTAACAGTTTTGTTGCTCTTTCGTACTCGACGAACTGTTATGGAGCGACGGGTTTTTATTAATTTCTCACTTAATAACCTTTCAGGTGATATTCGATTCGTCGCTGTGAAGTTTTTCATTCCATCACGATAGATCGAGCTCTTTGATGCTATTTCATTGTTGCCTTTTTGTTAATGTTTTATTGATTTGTCGTTGCGACGATTTTATATTTAGATGCTGCCAATTGGAATATTGGAAATGAAAGCTGATCATCCGATTCAAATTAGCTTTATTTGGAGATTAGTATTAAAAAAATCAAATAAGTTACACAGGTAAAGGTTGCTTTGTCTAATGTTTGAGATTTAAGTAAATGTGACTTTCGGATGACACAATGTGAGATCAGACAGAGATGAGATTTTTGGATTTGATGACGTTGGCATGTAGAGCAGCCAGTCCCGGTTGTTTTACATGTCTATGACAGTCAACATACGATACAGCACCTTTTAAAATTGCATTTATTCTAACCTTTACAGTATATAATATTGTCTTCTGTTTACGCGAATGTTATTCATTGAAATTAAATTACTATATACGGATTTTATCGCGTTATTTATTTGAAACTTTATTACAAAATTTTGAAAACTGTTACACTACTATTACTAGTAAACTTTACTAATTTTTAAGCTAATCAAATTATTGAAACTATTAAAACTACTTATACTATTACTATACTATTATACTATTTATATTTATGTTTACACTTTCCCCGATGTTTCGGTTGCTTTTCAGCAGCCATGGTCACGGGGAGACTAAGATGGTAGAACGTTGTCTCAATGTTCCAGTGTAGTTATTTGAAAGTACCCGAACATAATATCATGGATGTTTCTATTTACACAGAATGAGTTGAATTATTGTTGAGCTTTGAAAATAAAAACTTCTATACGTATTCCGAAGTGCTTAATTTTTCATCAAGCATTTTTAAAAACAATTTTCAATATTTTAAACAATTAAATTTACAATTTTCCAACGTTCGGTTGCTTTTAGCAGTGGCACGTTTACGTTCAAATTAAATAGTTGAATATTATACGGACAGTGTTCTATTTTTTTAATAAACAGTGATTAAATCCGTATAAAGTTGCCTAATTTTAATGTATAAGTATCATTATTGTGTCGGCCTCGATGGCGTAGTAGTTAGTGTAACCGACTGCCACGCATGAGGTCGCGGGTTCGATTCCCGCACAAGTCAAACATTTGTGTGCATGAACATGGATGTTTGTCTTGGTCTGGGTATTTCTATGTATAATAAGTATATATTTACAAAAAAAAGTATATAATATGTATGTTTATCCATTGTCTAGTACCCATAGTACAAGCTCTGCTTAGTTTGGGCTAGATGGTGTTGTGTGTATGTGATAGAATATTATTATTATATTATTATTATTATTTCCCTAAGCGTATGATAATATAATTTCTATTGTTTGAATCTACAGAAATATATTCGCAGGGTATTTATTTTAACCTGTCAGTTGTTGGAATGATAGACATAATTAAAAACCTATTGTGGCTGGCCGCCGGTGTGCCACTGCGACTCAATAGATATATATTAAATTATTCTCAGTAGCAGTCCAAAATTAGGAAGTTAGTGGTGGTATACGCCCTTCTGCCTCGGAAGGCATGTAAAACCCTTGCTTCTATGCCTGATCTCTCGTCGGTCGTATCGGTTTACCGTCTCTTCAGATTATGAGAGTTAGGGAAGAGATAGTGTACTTGTGTTTGCGCACACACTTGTGCACTATAATATCTCCTGCGCAAATGGCCCTAGTCTAATAATATAATAATAATATTCTATCACATACACACAACACCATCTAGCCCAAACTAAGCAGAGCTTGTACTATGGGTACTAGACAATGGATAAACATACATATATATATATTTTTTGTAAATACATACATATCATACATAGAAACACCCAGACCAAGACAAACATCCATGTTCATGCACACAAATGTTTGACTTGTGCGGGAATCGAACCCGCGACCTCAGGAGTGACAGTCGTTTACACTAACCACTACGCCAGAATTGACTCCTTTAAGATTGGCCGCCGTAGCTGAAATTCGGTCTGGAGGATATTATTATTATAGATATTATTATTATATGCCTAATACGTTAGGAAAATACCCGACTCTTTGGGAGGCTTACACGGGGACATGGGTCTAAAATGCAGAGGCCCTTCGAGAGTTTTAGTTTAGAGTGAGATGGGACACTTACCGAGACACCAGCCGCGGCGGGTGTAGGAGACTATTGCTTACATAATTATGTAATCTAATTATTCTGGTCTATGGGGATGGGTGTTTTATTATAATTATTATTTTTATATTAGTCAATTGACGTGTACAAGAACTTTTGAAATTTGCCTACTAGGATAAAGAAGTAAATTAGCGCTATGGATGGCTAAGTGCCGTGGATGTACCAAGTGTTATGAGTTCATACCGGACGAAATTTGTGTGTCGTATTTTGTGTCCGTTAAATTGTATTGTGACACGGGAAATGATCAGAAATGCAGGAATCGCCTTTTAAATAATAAAAGGTACGCTATTATTTATCTTATCTTATGTGGGGGTCAGTCAATGCAGACCGGCGACACTTCGACCCAGTGGGATCTTTTGTGTCGACACTCTCCCAATAACGACTGCCAAAGATGTTCATGGCAGCCGGGACCAACGGCTTAACGTGCTCTCCGAAGCATGGAGTAGGCGATAATTGTCAATCAATACGCACATAATTTCGAAAAGTCATATAACTTCCGAAAGTCAGAGGTGCGTGACGTGGATTCGAACCCGAGACCCTCTGCATTGCAGTCAGTTGGTCTCCCCACTGAGCTATCGCTGCTCGTACGCTATTAGACTACCAAAGGTCGAAAACCATGGTTGGGGACCTCTGTCGTAGCATTATGATCATTTTATGGATAATCGCTCGCTTGAAACGGAACACGTGGTGATAATACAACATATAAGTGCTCTAATGTCCTCTAGAAAAGTAAAAATGACAAGATTTTCCACGTGGGAGAGCCACACTTCGACATAATTGGGCCGGCTCGACCGGAGTGATACCACGACCTCACAGAAAACCGGTGTGAAATAGCGCTTGCGTTGAGGCACACCTGCCCCCTCCCCGGTTTTGGAGCAAATTTAAAAGAACGGCCACGCACTTGTGACTCCTCTGGTGTTGCGGGTGTCCATGGGCGGCGGTAATCGCTTACCATCAGGCGATCCGTCTGCTCGTTTGCCTATTATACCTACCACAAAAAAATAAGTTTAGCAATCTATTAGATCAGCGTAATGTCTCTCTCTTCTTCTCTTATTATAAGCCGAGGACCGTGTTCACCAGAAGAAATTATACATAGGCATACATACATAGCCTCACATCTATATCCTCCAAAATATAAGCAGGTGTATCACACTCACATATCGCCCACTATGGTTTTCGATGACATATAACAGTGAATGTTGGTGATCAATGTAAGGAGATGAAATAAGAACGCTGTCCAAGCTCCTGTCCGAAGAATGGTGTATTTATTAATGATTTTACATAAAATATTGAAACGCAAACGCTCTCAGCCGTGGTTATCGGTGAGTGAGGATGGCCGCAGCGGTCGCGGCAATGTCGCGTTTCCTCCGCCCCGCGTCCCCTCTCAGTTAGGAGCCTTAACAGTGAATGAGCCAATGCCATTTACCGAACACAATGCCTTACTTCGTGCTGCTTCTAGGAATATCTTATTTATTTATTTATTTACTTAATTAGAACGGCCGCAGGCCACTTCTATTAATTAAGGACGCAAATATCATACTAACTTTTCACAATATTCCTTACACACTGACAGTATCTTCTTCCATTCATCCGCAAACATATCACATTGAGTGTTATCCACAAGGAGAGCGTTGATGTGGCGAGAGACCGAGGTGTGGGTGAATCAGCACGGGCTACTGTGCGACAAGCTGGTAAGGGAAACAGTTTGTGCTTTCTGCCGCGGCGGTAATCATCAGGAACAAATATCCTCAATAGCACGTCATGAACTTCTGGTGCCTCAATTATGCCACGAAGGATTTTGCACATAGTTCCGATCTGATCTGACTGCCTTCTTACCTCCAAAGAATTATATCCTAGGTTACCCAACAGAAACTTTGTCGGATACAGAAATGGATAATAGCCATATAAGCGCTTGTAAAGGAATCTCAAGCAAGCAAAATCTTGACAGAAAGAGCCAATAACAGTCTCCCCAGAAGACCTTAGAAGCGAGACCTTATGCACAGCGGACGCGGCAATTTGCATGATAGACGGCAATAGGCCCAACCTCTGTCATGTGGGACCTATGTATAAAAGCAGTGTCGTACTAGAGTGATATCGAGCTTCAGTGCATCGTGCTAGAGTGCATTCGAGCTATGATGAGTTGCAGTACAGTTTCGTTGCACAAGCGTTAATTTGTCGATCTCACTTAGAACATTTATGTTATAATGTTGAAAGATTTGTATTTTTGTTTGTATGATTAATCTCAAAAACTACTCGTCTCGATTAAAAAATATTTCTCCATTAGAAGCTACTTTATTTAGAAGTAACATCTATACAAATAAATTAAATTGAAGTGTCTGTTTGTAATGTCAAAATAACAGCTTTTTATCTAATGCATATGAAGTATATATGTAAGATACCTATACGAAAACATCTATTTTTAAAATTTTTTGTTTGTCTGTCTGTTTGTTCCGGCTAATCTCCGAAACGGCTGAACCGATTTTGACGGGACTTTCACTGACAGATAGCTGATATTATAAGGAGTAACATAGGCTACTCAAATTTTAGAAAAAAATAGGGTTCCGCGGAGACAAACACTTTTTATTTAAAATTTACGCGGACGAAGTCGCGGGTAACAGCTAGTAGACTGTATAATATCACGCTTCGAGCCACGGGAGCAAAGCAGTAATCATTGTATGTATGTGATAGAATATTATTATTATTATAGTGCAATCCTAACTAATATTATAAATGTAAATGTGAGTTTGTTTGTTACGCTTTCACGCTTTAACTACTTGACCGATCATCATGAAATTTTGCATACACGTTGTCAGGGATACAGAAAAAGACCGAGTACCTGTCACCAAGAAAAAGTACTGATTTCGAGGGATAGATATTTTATTGACAGAATGTAAAGTAACATATAGTAATAATATACAATTCAGATTTGAATCCACACAATTGCGACGAAACCTAAGACCAGTTATTTTCTATTTTCCCCCAAACCTCTAATTTTGTTTCTTTATCTAATGCTTCAATAACAGTTCACGTCCACGCATTGGAAGAGCGCCAACATTCATACGAACCGGTCGACACACATACTCGTTGTCAACAAAGTATTGTAGTGTATTCAATTCTTAAAAAATCTTACATAGATTCTCACAAATATATCTTTTCGCTTCACATTGTTCAGTTTTTATTTAGTATTTTGCCTTGGAATTGTGAAATGTTTGATTTTAGCATGTGTTTTGATGTTAGGTTTCAGTTTTCAGACAGTCTTTCCGTACTATATAGACTGTCCAGGTGCCACAACAGTAGCGGTTGCTATGTATAAGGTCGTTTCAGGATTAATTCCTGAATCGGACAAAGTGCTATTGAGTATTTCTGTCAAGGAATTTTCAGTAGCAGCACGGAGTCTGAAGTATATCCGGTGGACTGCTATAGGCTCGATCCATATTACGTAGAACGTAAAACTACAACTGGCGAAATGTGGGTGTTAGATACCTCTGGCAATCCATCGGAGTTATAGGTATGAGTCGAGCAGCGATAGCTCAGTGGGGAGACCGACAGACTGCAATGCAGAGGGTCTCGGGTTCGAACCCACGTCGCGCACCTCTGACTTTCGGAAGTTATATGACTTTTCGAAATTATGTGCGTATTGATTGACAATTATCGCCTGCTCCGTGCCTCGGAAAGCACGTTAAGCCGTTGGTCCCGGCTGCCATGAACATCTATGGCAGTCGTTATTGGGAGAGTGTCGACACAAAAGATCCCACTGGGTCGAAGTGTCGCCGGTCTGCACTGACTGGCCCCCACATAAGATAAGACAAGATAGGTATGAGTCTATCATACATACGTATGTATGCTATGTAGGTACATATATATTTCAAGCAGAGAAAGAGAGAAAATTGGGCTACCATGCAGAGCTTTCAAGTTCGACGAAACATCACACACCTCTTGACTTTTAAAAGTTATGTGCGTAAATAGTACGTTATCGGTCGCTTTAAATGATGAAAAAACGTCTTGTGTTCTCGAACACGTGAAAGTCGGCTACCCTGACCTGGACCAGTGTAGAAAAACATAGTTTAATTCTTTGAAATTAAACTACTATATACGGATTTTATCGCGTTGTTTATTTGACACTTTATTACAAAGTTTTGAAAACTGTTACACTACTATTACTATTAAACTTTACTAATTTTAAGCTAATTAAATTATTGAACATTTCGGTTGCTTTTCATGGTCACGGCCCCGTGACCATAGCTGCTGAAAAGCAACCGAAACGTCGGGGAAAGTGTAAACATAAATATAAATAGTATAATAGTATAGTAATAATATAAATAACTTTAATAGTTTCAATAATTTAATTAGCTTGAAATTAGTAAAGTTTAATAGTAATAGTAGTGTAACAGTTTTCAAAATTTTGTAACAAAGTGTCAAATAAACAACGCGAAAAAATCCGTATATAGTAGTTTAATTTCAATGAATAACATTCGCGTAAACAGAAGACAATATTATATAGTTTAATCCTTCTTATGTTGAGAAGAGTCTCATTCTGTTCTGTTCATAATGTATGAACTGCCTGATCAAAACCGACTACCACGGGGAGATGAAATTGTAGGCTTTTTAGACTAATATTCTGAAAAATGTATTCTTACAAATACAAAAAATTAAATACAATAACAATAGAAAGACGATCACTTCAGCTACTAAACCTTTTTCGCACACAAATCTGTTCCTCTTTAATTTTAGGTATTAAGTAATAAGAAATTTAGCCTAATAAAAAAGCCTAACGTCATAGTACAGAGACCCTTGAAAGTATTATATTTCTTTTTTATTTAAAATCTGCTTTTTCAACATCTAGATAGGTCCATGGAGACCATGCATGGCATCAATTATTCTTTTCCGAGCACGCTAACATTTAGAAGACGTTTAAAACCTCATAGACACTGCATGTCTCTGTAATAAAATGTAACCTGACCTCGGTCCTTATCAGTTGCAGCAGTTACAATTGTGCACCCAAAGCAATGAGGTAATGACTAATTAAACATACATGTAACGTGCTATGATAGCGTACATCTTTACTAATATTATATACGAATTTGAGAGCAGTGATAGCTCAGTGGGGAGACCAAGAGACTGCAATACAGAGGATCTCGGGTTCGAACCCACGTCGCGCACCTCTGACTTTCGGAAGTTATATGACTTTTCGAAATTATGTGCGTATTGATTGACAATTTATTGCCTGCTCCGTGCCTCGGAAAGCACGTTAAGCCGTTGGTCCCGACTGCCATGAACATCTATGGCAGTCGTTATTGGGAGAGTGTCGACACAAAAGATCCCACTGGGTCGAAGTGTCGCCGGTCTGCACTGACTGGCCCCCACATAAGATAAGATAAGATAATATATACGAATGTGAATTTACTTTTATGTCTTAACCACTCGACCGATCATCATGAAATTCTGCATACACGTTGTCAGGCGAACAAAAAAGGACATAGGGTACCTCTCATCCAGAAAAAAATATTGTTTGCAATTGTTGCAAATCTAATCTAACCTACATTTATGCGAGCGAAGTCGCGAGAAAATTTAGTATGCATGTTCATGTCTAGTTTGTATATAATTGTTAGTCTGTAGCTGTTCTAATTAAACTAAAAAATAAATGTCTATAAACCAAACTCATATTCGTCTAATCACAGGCTAGATATTCCCACCTCATCTACAAGTAGTCATAAAAGAGTTGGTTCTCATAACGAATGAACGACGGTTCATATAATGTAATTTGAACATAGCAGTGGGGGGTTGGGCCGGGACCTAGACGTACTGGGAAGGGGGTGTGCAGAATTTAATATTGGCAGCGCGCGCGGGTTAAGGCGACGGGCAAATAAAACTCTATGAAACCGCACCCTTGTGTTGTTAAGGGTTAGCTTTTGATATTAATCCCGTAGTTTTGATTTAAATTATGAATAACTAGCTTTTGCCCGCGGCTTCGTTCGCGTTAATTTAGAATTTGACAATCAATTCGCTTTGTACTTATAATATGTAGCGACTCAGGTACCAGTAGGGTAATTAAGGTTTTAGGACATAGTAGTATTTCTACTACAAATTCAAATATTGACACTTCTAGTAGTTTAAACTGTTAGATGAGACAAAGGATAGGCATACACACAGTATTAGACTAATTCATCAGAATATTCAGGGTCTATCCGGCAAGGAGTTAGAATTAGATTTATTTTTTAAACAACATAATATTCAAATATGTTGCATAACAGAACATTGGTTAAGAACTAATCAATTAATATTTAATAACGAATATTATTCAATTGTAAGTGCGTTTGTAAGAAAGAATTCTATACATGGTGGCTCTCTAATATATGTATGTAACAATCTAAAATGTAAAGAACGTAAAGATATAGTAAATCTTTCTATCGAGCGCACTGTTGAACTATCCTGTGTGGAATTAGAGCAACATGTCATAGTTTGTGTATACCGACCACCGCAAAGTGATTTTAGTGTATTTGAAACCGTAATAGAGGATATTTTAAAACGCTTGAGTTCTAATAATAGGCATATAGTAGTGTGTGGTGATTTTAATGTTAATTTACTTGAGCAGTCAGCTGTCTCTTTAAGACTTATTAGTTTATTTAGATCATTTAATTTACAGCATTTATTTTCTGAACCCACTAGGATCACTTCACATTCTGCTACCTGCTTAGATAATGTATTTTGCGACTGCCAATTTCTAAATAGGGCCATATTGAGTGAACTTACATCTGACCACTGTGGGCAAAAGGTAGTATTTCCTGTGAGTACAATTCATAAAGAGAATAAGGTCACATGTAGACCGATGACATCTAATCGCTTAAAGGAATTTAATGATAACATAAGTCTCAAAGTTGTCAATATGGACCTTTCTCTGGATAATCCAGACGAACTATATGAGTCTTTACTTAACATAATTACTTTAGAATATAATAATATTTTTAAATGTAAGACTTTTAGTCAGAATAATAGGATTAAGTTTTGTGACTGGGCAACATCTGGGATATATAAAAGTAGAGCAAAGCTATATGAATTATATGGTATGAAACAATACAATTTCGATCCAAATTTTATTCAATATGTTAAAAATTATTCAAAATTATTTAAAAAGACTTGTGCCACTGCCAAGTCCCTTTACCTAAAAACTAAAATTCAAAAATCTAATAATAAAATTAAAACTACATGGAACATTATTAACAATGAAACAGGTCGCAGCAAGGTGCGTGATAATAAATTTGAACTGAATATAAATAATAGCGTAATTTCAAATAATTTGGAAGTAGCCGATACATTCAATAACTACTTCGCAAAAATACCTTTAAACATAACTAGTACCCTTAGGTCTTGCCCAGCTCGAGCAGAATACTTAGTTAGGTGCAACGTGGAAGAGTGCAAGATACTATTTAGTTTTGAGCGTGTACATCCGTATGATATAAGTAAAGTATTTAAGTCGCTTAATTCAAAAAAATCAGCTGACTTCTGGGGTATTTCGGTAAAATTAGTTGAAAGTATTATTGTTAATATAGCGCCACACCTAGCCGCAATATTCAACGGATGCATTGATGTGGGCATTTTTCCAAACTTAATGAAATGTAGTAAAATAATACCTTTATTTAAAAATGGTTGCAAAAGTGACCCCAGTAATTTTAGGCCGATTTCAATATTACCTGCTATTAGTAAAATATTTGAGAAGATTATATTACAGCAATTAGAGAGCCACTTCAGTGTAAACAATTTATTTCATGCAGATCAATATGGTTTTAGGAAGGGCCGTTCTACGATAGATGCGGATGTTACGCTTTTAAAACATATATTCAGTGCCTGGGAGAATTCGCATGATGTCATTGGCGTATTCTGTGATCTCTCTAAAGCCTTTGACTGCGTTGACCATCAAACGCTGTTGCGAAAACTCAGGCATTATGGCATCCGAGATACTGCACTTGACCTAGTTGATTCCTACCTAAGCGATAGACTACAACACGTTGATATCAACGGAAGTAGATCTTCTGGATTACCAGTCACAATGGGCGTGCCACAGGGCTCGATTTTGGGACCCTTTCTGTTTTTAGTGTACGTAAATGATTTGCCGTTCTTTGTTCAGCATTTGTGTGACATTGTTTTATTCGCGGATGACACATCCCTTATTTTTAAGGTAGACCGAAAAGCACCAAATATACGTGCTGTTAATGATTCACTCGCGGAAGTCCTGGACTGGTTTACGGCGAATAATTTACTACTTAACTCTACAAAAACTAAATGTATCAAGTTTACATTGCCAAACGTAAAGAGTCCTAACGTGAATATAATTTTAAATGATGAAATTATTACTTTAGTTCAATCAACAGTCTTTTTAGGATTAACTTTAGATCATAAAGTTCAGTGGGGCGCTCAAATATCGTGTCTTGTAGGGAAACTTAGCTCAGCCGCATACGCAATTCGGAAAGTAAGACAGCTTACTGATATAGATACTGCAAGACTAGTATATTTCAGTTACTTTCATAGTGTCATGTCCTACGGTATATTATTGTGGGGCAAGGCAGCTGATATTGAGACAATTTTTATTCTTCAAAAGCGTGCAGTACGTAGCATTTATAATTTAGGACCACGAGTTTCCCTGAAAGATCGATTTAAAGAAATTGGCATACTTACTGTTGCGTCGCAATATATATTTGCTAACATTATGTTTATTAAACATAACATTTACTTATATAATAAGAATAGTGATATCCATAACGTAAACACTAGAAATAAGCATAAGTTAGTAGGCCCATATCATCGTTTACATAAAGTTCACAATACATTTGCGGGACTCGGTATACGTTTTTTTAATAAATTACCTATTACTATAATTAATTTACCATTGTTTAAATTTAAAAACGCCGTTAAAAAACAACTTATTCGGAAGGGTTATTATTCAGTCAACGACTACTTAAATGACAAAAACTCATGGAGCTAGTTGCTTGTTGCATACAGGATTCAAAGATCTGTATTACTTATAAGTCAATTTAAGCCTTTGCATAGTCACAAAGTGTAAGTGTATGCGCCATCATGCCATCTTACTGTCTATTTTAGATTTATATTAAATAATATATCTTAGCTCAAATTATTTCCTCTCTATAATATTATTAAGTTATTATTGTTATTATCTTTAGTTTTTTATAGTCAGTAGTATATGGCATAATGGCTGTAACACCTTGTTAATCTGAGTTGTAAAATACTGAAATTATATTTAACTGGCGATTTAAAAGAGTGGCCGTGAGTTTCTTGCAGGTTTCTTCTCATAGGCTCTACCCTTTGCCTGAACCTAGCAACTAACCTAAATGTAGCTTCAGTAACTTAGTAAACTCACTAACCTATATACTTTGACGTTCATAAGTGTTACTTTGTGACATAAATGAATAAATGATTTTTGACTTTGACTTTGACTTTGACTTAGAGCAATTTTTTTTCCAAAAAATGTATGGCCTCTATTGGCATGTCGCTATGTTTTCTTTTTTTTCATAAATTAATTATTAAAAGAGACATGAGTCTTCAAAAACCTCAAAATCTGGCCAGATTTGCCGCTGCGTTCAAACATCCAAAAAACAAATTTGACTAGATTATATAAAAAAAAGATCTTTAATTTTTAATGAAAAAATTAGTTAAATCGGTCAAGTTTTTGAGTAGGAATCAAGGGACTACGAAACGTTGATTTTGTGTACTTTTAATTGGTATTTGGTCTAAGCTGCAGTTGTCTCTATCACGCTCATGATATTATACATGGCACTGCGCGACAGCAATAGATTTTACAAATACCTGTTTTTCAGTTCTCTCGCCCTTAGTGTTAGTCCTCTTAAAGTGTCAAATCTGCTAATTCAGGATATGGTCTATTTGCATAGCAACATTCATCATTTAACTGTTTACATACGTGCCTCTTGTATGTATGTGAAGTACCTTAAATCTTCCTTACTCAACGAAAGGCACACACACAACCACAGACTTAGTTTTTTAAGCCGGTTTCTTTTATGTTTTATTTTTTATATTGACACGGCAAAGTGATTGTAACGGACCTGATGGAAAGCCCAATTACAGTCCAGAGACAGTGACGACGAGAAAAAGATAGATGTCTTCTAGCCATCGTCAGTGTCAAGCCGGTCTGACCAGATGCTTCTTCACACTACGTTTGAAGGACACAATGTCGTAGAAGGGAGGAACACATGTGCCGGAAGACGATTCCAAAGTTGTATGGTACGGCATAAGAAGGAATTGCTAAGCCTTTTGTTGCGAGACGGTATTGTGCTAACCGTCCATCCATGGTTACGAAGACCGGCACGTGTGGTTCTCAAAAGGAAGGGGAAAGGTGGGATGAGGTCAAATAACTCTTCGGAGCATTCGCCATGATAGAGGCGATAGAATAAGAGTATGTATTCTTTAGGCAAGTTGACTTATGTATACATAAGTATTCATCCCCAAATAATAGGTAACGATCTAGGTAGTTACTAAGCCGATCTATTCTAGTTCCAACTATATTATGAATTATGCTCTCGGTTTACAAACTGTTCAACTGCTGATCTCTTTTCAGCATGGTAAAAGTTAAGAAATAGTCAATTATGCTGTCACTGTGGGGATTGATTTACGTCACACACGTTACGGTTTGCTTTGCGGATATTATGTAGAGGCCTGTGACATGCAGGTTCCCTCATAATGTTTGCCTTTACCGTTAAATCAAGCGATAATTAATTACCAACTATACCAACATAGTTTCGATAATGCATACCTTAGGTTCGAGCTTGAGCCACTTACTATTTTTTTTAGCCTTGATCTAAAATATTAATTTCTTATTTATTTTCCAACTTATTTTAATTATATTTTCACTAAAAGGTTTCTTTTTAATACTATTTACGGTTGCGTATAAATTGAACGGGCAATTAGTCAACTAATTAAAGTCTGTTAACTAAAGTATTTGACATAGTCTCTTTTTCAAAAACCGGGTGTGTGACTATGATACTAATACACTAAACGTAGTCCATTAATCCGAGCGAGTGTTCCCCTTAACAGTGTGTCTGCGGATATTTTTACAAACGTTATTACTGTGCGGCGTACGCTTTAGCTTTCTTTATTAAATTGTCGTTAGGGGTCGCCGCATTAGCTCGGCTTTCGGCTCTCGGCGCTCGGCATTCGGCGCTCGGCAAACGCCCGCGGTCATGCTCGGTGACGAACCGAGTATGACAATATTGGGCGTATGTCGTACGAATATAAATTGTTACTTTTATTGTGTTTTCGGATTTACTTTCCGGGATTGGATGATTAGTTTGTTTTAGGGTATTTTATTAAGCTTTGTTAAGTTACTACAAGATAATGAAATTATCCCATGCTTTTTTAACCCATTAAGTCGCAGCGGCACACTGGCGGCTAGACACAATAGATTTAATTAGGTATATCTGGTACTCCAAGACTTGACAGGTTATGACCTGTCATTTGTTGGAATGTCAGAGACAATTGAGAACCGAGTGTGTTTTGCCGCTAGTATGCCACTGCACAATCAGTTCTCAATAGAACTTTATATTACTATTGAGGTTAATAAATAATTTAAAGTCCTATTAATATTACAAATGCAAAATTTTGTGAAGATATTTGGATGTATGTCTTCAATTACGCGTTAACCGATAAACAGACTTGTATGTGACTTAGTTATAAGTAGACCAATACTACCTACTTTTTAATCCGGTATACGTTAGAACCTAGTGATATAATATAAGATTGGTTCGTTGGTTTCGTGCCATAAATTAGCTCTAATAATTGCTTACGATCGTAAAGAATCGGGTTTGACCTCTAGGTCGAAAACTATCAAATGATTCCGAGTTTGACCCTCAGATCAAATAAAATGTTATTTAGATTTCCTGTCATTAAATTCTTAGACAGAAATCAATTAGAATTGTTGCTACGTGAGACCCAAATTATAGCTGTTGAAATGTAGTAATACATCTCTGCTTACCCCTAAAATGAACTGGTGTTAGTCTATAAATGAATATTAGCACTGCTTATAACTGCTAGGCACTGAACGCCTTTCAATATAGTTGGTATGATTGGTATGGTATTGGTATGGTCCTCTGAAGCTTGGCTTGTATAATAAATGTATTATCACGCTACTGTCCAGGACTGGTTTGCAGACTCTAAACATCTTCGGAAACATTACGAAGACATTTCGGGCATGAAGGCTTCCTCTTGCTGTTTTTCTTTACCGCTAAACACATTTTAGGTAACTGTTAGGCCGGGACTCCAGCAAAGCAGAGATGTGTGCGGTGTGCTGTGCGAGAAAATATGTTTTTCAGCTCGGGGGATTCCACCAAAGCGGAAATGTGTGCGGTGTGCTGTGTGCTGTGCGAGAAGAGATGTTTTTCAGCAAGCAATATGGCCGGCCGGCGCGCGCGCGGGGCTCTGCGGGTAGCTGGCGGGCGAGAGGGGGGAGGGTGACATCGCTCACTGCACGCCGCTCAGATCTCTCATCTCCACTGCGCGTCGTCCGCGCACAGCTAACATCTCCGCTTCCATCGCGCCATACAAATATTACACATCTCCGCACAGCGATCTCCACTGAAGCTGAGCGGAGATGAGATGTGTCAATAACACAATTCTATTGGTTGTTTAAAAAACATCTCCTCTCCGCTCGTCTCGTCTCCGCTTTGGTGGAGTCCCGGCCTTATAGGTATACGCACTAAATACTACTCTACACCAATAATATTATACATATTCCAATTGTCGTGCAAGCGTAACGAAGGATCGAACTCGAGACCTCTGCAAAGCTGTCCACCAATCTCCTCACCAGGTTTTGATGAGATTGGCATATTTACAGAATTTTGGTATAAAGAAAGTATTGGTGGAGTAATGCAAATGTGGGAACGCAATCCAAGTGTTATGCCAATAAAGTGAAGGATTTGATTTGACACTAGACATTAATATTCTCTACCATCTATCTTAAGATTAACCAAAGCGTGTGTAGGTCAACGTATACAACAAACAATACAACATAGACAACAACATACATATTACTTTTAGTTTTCTTTAAAATAAAATAACATTTAGGCGATATTGAATTATCTCTGTATCATTATTATTGGTATAATCTCTGTTCTGCAGGAGACTTTGCAACAAATAACGGTCACAAGGAACATCTTATTTGTCCAATGAGGGGGGGGACACGGCGGAATAGCAATAGTGAGATGATAAGTCACCATTACGCCTGCCAAGCAGTCAGTTTTCAACTAAACGTTGCCAACGAGATCTTCGATTAAAGCTGACAATCCCGTCCCAGGCTGAGAAGTGATTGGTATCCAAAATTGGGATTGTATGAAAATATTACTGATAATTGTCATTATATGATCGAAGCTTTTATAACGTATTTAGAGAAATCAAAGATCATTTATGTAATAGGATTCGCAATGTTACTGGGATTTACACGCAAGAAAAACCGAGAAATGGAACTGTGTCCGGTAAATGACAATAAAGGTGTCCTATACAACGTGGTACTAAAACCTACAGCTGATAATATGTAGGTGTAATACCTATACCTAGCCCTTAGAGGTTATAGGCGAAAGACTATGTCATTATATTATTTTTAATGTCAACCTTCACGGTTCTGAATACTTGACCACCTCCCATAATAAACTATATTTTAGCACGTTGGCATTGACAGCAACGTGGTTCGTTGTTGTTTGGTGTCGTGTAGCGTCCCGCGAAAACTCCGAAATACAACACTCCTTGACTAGAATCCGCTTTCATGAAGGTCGGCAGTAACTCAGTTGACGAGAGCAAAGGAAGTTGGATCAATTGCCAAGGCTGAGCAAACAACGCTATATCACAGATAATATAATACTATACTAGGCTATATGAACCTTACTAGCTTTTGTTATTTGTAGGATTGGTTAGGTTAGTAACAGTATTTTTACTGGATGAAAGGTACCCTTTTTCCTATTTTGTTCGCCTGACAATGTGTAAGCGAAATTTCATAATGATCGAGCGAGTAGGTCTCGCTGATTTCAGCATGAATGGGCCGGCTCGACCGGGGATGGACTACCCCCTCACAGAATATCGACGTGAAATAGCAGTATTTTCATTCGCTCTTTCCGCTTCTTCTCCTTTCCGGCGTCCATAAGCTACGGTGACCAGTTACCATCAGGTGGGCCGTAAGCTTGTTTGCCACCTTAGTAGCATAAAAAAACCCCTATGTATATTCTGTACCCCTGACAACGTGTATGCAAAATTTCATGATGATCGGTCGAGTAGTTAAGTTTGTTTGATTACATTACATTTACATTCTCATATATAGGTACTATTAGTTAGGACGTGACTACTTCAGTGGCGCGGCGGTGCTATGGAATGCCGTAGCCTATGGAAGCCTGCGACATCAGAGGCATCACCTGCCCGTTGCCGACCCTTTAGGAAAGGAAGTGGGAAGGAGAAGGAGCGAGAAGGGGGAAAAGAGGTGCTTGGGCCTCCGGCACTCTCACTCACTGAACGAAACACAACAGTAGGAATACTGGTATTTCACGTCGATATTCTGTGAGAGGGTAGTCCTTCCAAGGTCGAGCCGGCCCATTAATGCTAAAATCGGTGAGGCTCTACTACTCTAAATCTACCTTTAATCCAGAAACAAGTAGTGTTACTGAGCAAGTGAAGGTACTTTTTCCAATGCTCTTGTTCACCAGTGGGACAGGTTATAAGCAGGACTTAGATAGATGTTATAACCAGAATGTGCTAATTATGTATACTTAGGATTACTAGCGATAGCCTATTAAAATGTGTTGGACTTAGGTCTCGAGTTCGTTCCCACTGGGCAGGACCTGCCCTTTCAGTTATGTGGAAAAAGTTAATTACTATCGCTTGCAATGGAAGACAAAACACATCGACAATGACGTCAACCCACGATTAGATCTTCTGGTTACTCTAACATCTGTGCTATAATGTTATTTACGAGCACAAGGGGTAACGGTTATGGAGAACATCGTGGGAAAACATGCATGTCTGTGAGTTTTCTATAATGATCTCGAAGATGTGTGAAGTCAGCACAGTGGAAAAATCTACGCTGAGCTTTTATACTTACTAACCTAGTAACATGGTTTCAACATTTGCAATAGGTATCTATGTATATGGACAATACGAGGCTGCTCATAGAAAAGTGTAGGTAAGTTAAGTTGGAGAAGCGTAAAGGAAAACCTAGTCTAATGTTCTATGTTTTACTGTTCCAGGTGATAAATAATTAAAGAATCTACTTACTATATTATATGAGCTGCGATAGCTCAGTGGGGAGACCAACAGACTGCAATGCAGAGGGTCTCGGGTTCGAACCCACGTCGCGCACCTCTGACTTTCGGAAGTTATATGACTTTTCGAAATTATGTGCGTATTGATTGATAATTATCGCCTGCTCCGTGCCTCGGAGAGCACGTTGAGCCGTTGGTCCCGGCTGCCATGAACATCTATGGCAGTCGTTATTGAGAGAGTGTCGACACAAAAGACCCCACTGGGTCGAAGTGTCGCCGGTCTGCACTGACTGGCCCCAAGATAAGATAAGATGATTATTGAAGAAACGCGTAATACACTGTGGAGACAATATAATTATTCTTCATACATATTTATCTGTTACAGGTACCCAGTTACACATACCAAGAGCTGAGTAGAGTAAGAGTATATTATATACATACATAATGTATCTTTCGACGCATTTCGACACGTTTGATGGTGAGAATGACTTTCTTTAGGCACATTAATTAGCAAGTATATCGCTGTTTTGGCTACAAGCGCTTTTGAAAAGTGTATGAAATGGCGATGAGACGAGCTTCACCTTCAAACGTGAAGTTTAGAGTAGGTACTTGTATCAAGTAACAGTTAGTGAAAGTGCATGAAAAATGTAAATAAATAAAAAATCTAAATCGTTTATAGTCTGAATAAAGGTAGGTAAACAGTACACACAATAATTGGGTGCCACCAAAGATAGTCAGCGGCGCCGGTGGCGGGGCAGACCTAAACGAAGATGGCAAGTCGATCTGGACGCCTTTGAAAGGGATTGGCAGAGGATATTCACCAACAGAGGGATTTGAAAGTCCAAGGGAGAGGCTTTTGCCCAGCAGTGGGACATATCAACAAGCTAATAAAAAAGAAAATAAAGGTGCAGTACATGGTACATAGATGTTATATTGTTAGTCAGCTTTATTCTGCCTCATAGATATGCAAAATTGATTGTTGGTTATAATAAATGTTGAACAACACGAGTCCAAAATATGTAGTGATTATCATGACAAAAAATAAGAAGATATTAAAGTGACTGAGTACTTATATAAAAGTTAAAGTTTAGAACATAGATAAAGCCATACCTACCTTGGTATGGCTGGATCATAAATTGAAAGTAGGTACGTTTAAAGATTCTGCCTATACTTTCGGCCAATATCTATATTCGCAATCTCATAAGTTATACAAAGATAGATTTAGTACTTTCAATGTCTTTAGTAAAACACGACATTATAAACCGAATTATACAAAAGTAATTTTATCTTTATTGTTAATTGGTCAAGCCTTCACGTTCTTTAAGAAACAGCTCTCTAATAAAATTGTTTTACTAGCACTAATTTAATTTCGTTATTATTTTTTAAATCAGCGCCTGCATTACACTCAGTAAATTTGAAATAATAATGATAAAATGTACACCCCATGCGCCATCTATTTGAGTGACCCGAATACACTTCTTTAACTTGTAGTTAAGCTACTAGCTAACAGAGGGCGGTATAACGAAATGAGGTTAAATAATTATTTATGTCACCGATAGATGGCTGCAATGTATAAAATATGGAAATATTTGTAAACGCATTTTATATAATTATTAATAGTCTCTCGCTTATAATTAACATAAATCAGATAATCATAGTGCTAATATTTTTTTGAATTAGTATCGTTTCATAGATATCTTTCATGAAAGTAATATTACTTTTGTAAGGTAGTTTCATTTTAATTTTGTTCCTATTACTTGACAATCCATTTAGTTAGGTAGAAGTAATATCTAACTCTTGATTTATTAATACTCAACAATTAATTAGGCCATCCGAAAGAGTTTCATCAAAATATAACCAACCTACTAACACTTTCAGCTAGAAACAAATTACTCACCTAAACGATTTAAAAATCCACAAAGTGAGGCTACAAAAAAGCTACATTGAGTGCACTTGCAGCTTAATAAGGCGGTTACATAAAATTCATTCTATAAAGAGGCCAATAAAGCAATCCAATAAGTGCGAGGGGCGTACCGGGGCTCGCGCGGGGGGTGAAGGGAGGGGGCGACAGGGCTGCTCAATAAACGCTCATATCTTCAGCAATTACGACAAAACAAATGAGAGCTAACGAAATTCACCTCCGAGAGGGATCGGCGGCGGACTACGAAACCTGTGGAGCGGATAAACCGTAAATATATTTTCGAAATGATGTTTTGTCAGTCTCGTTTTCATTTATGTTTACTGATGATATTGAGGTGCCAAGTTTCGTATCCCGGGTAGAACTCTGCTGGACATTTATCACATGTTAGACAATATCTTTAGTGGTACCTAGAGGGTTTGGAAAAGGCATGGTAAACGTCAATAGCATCGCTCCTAGTTATAACGTGGGAGTTAAATGATAAATAGAAGCTTAAATATAAAAATGAACCTTTGCGTATCCTATTTTAGATAAGATGCTTCTGAATAGAAAAACGTACCGCTTCATTTGGAAACAATTGACATTGTAATGAAATGTCGCGGTATGAAAGTGGATATAGTTACAAGAATAGAAAAGGGTATGTTAAGCTGGTTTGGACATGTAGAAAGAATGGACGAGGAAAGACTGACTAAGAAAGTTTATAAGGCTAGTGTGAATGGAACAGTCGCAAGAGGAAAACCTAGGCGAAGGTTTCTCGATCAGATCGGAGGCGTTCTGGACAAAGGCCAGGTTAAGAGCTCCTTGAACCGACGGGCGTGAATGAGAAATGTGATGAAAGTGAATAAAGCCAGAGAAGTGTGTCAGGATCGTAGCAAATGGAAATCCGTAGTCTCTGCCTACCCCTCTGGGAAACAGGCGTGAATCTATGTATGTATGTATGACGTTGTCAATATAGGTTAGGTATGCATAATTTTGTGTAACTCTTTCTTTATGTCTAAAAACCAGATGTAATGTTGTCTACTTCTTGCTATTATCTTGTTGTTTAAATGTCTTCTTCTATTATTTTCACTTTATTCTGCTATCTGTGAAAACTTTTAATTGGCCTTCTTTTTTCGTATCAAATCTGTCTATGATACTAATTTAACTGTAAGTTTTCCTAAAATTGTAAAATAAAATAAAACAAAATAAAATTCATACATAAAACTACATCTGTATGTATAAATAAATAATATATATTCTATCACATAAACACAACACCATCTAGCCCAAACTAAGCAGAGCCAAGTACTATGGGCATTAGACAATGGATAAACATACATAATAATATATAAATATGTATATATATTTTTTTGTAAATACGTACATATTATACATAGGAACACCCAGATCCAGACAAACATCCATGTTCATGCACACAAATATTTGACTTGTGCGGGAATCGAACCCGCGACCTCAAGCGTGGCAGTCGGTTACACTAACCACTACGCCATCGAGGCCGACCATGTATCTAAAAGTTAGGCAGATATCATGTATGTCGTTTGTAATTCCCAATTATTAGAAGTAGAACCTATTGTCCTAACTTGCTGGATCTCTGAGAGTTGTGGTGCAATCCCCACACTGGTTAAAAAATTTGTGTGAATCCCAAATATCACTGGCTGGGATGCTTAGTTTTTTTCTTTATGTTTGTAGTCCACGCTGTGTCTGTAAATGAAACTAACCTCGGTATAATGTAGGTATTTGGCTAGTGGCAAGTCTTTAGTGAATGGTAAAAACATAGCAGGCAAATTGTGTGTCTGTGTTTTACAGGCGTGATCCTATGTATGAAAGATGATAAATAAACTTTTAGGTGGCTTTAGAGGTTTGGATAATTCCAACAAATTGTATGTCGTTATAAAAAGTGTAACGCTAACACGTCTCCCGGTTGTTTGCTCCGCAAGTGCCAAAGGGCTGTGTGTCGGGTGTTTTAGGGTTTTTTCAGCGGCTTTGACTTGCAAATTGTCGCGCCCGCCGTCGCCTGAGGCGCGAGCGTAATTAAAAATCAGAGGCGATGGTAGCGCCGCTGTGTGGAGTAGCGGCACTGTACTAAAATTCAAAATTTTAATTGGTTAGTTTTTATATCAGTAATAGTTAGAATGGCAATAAATTATTATTCTGTATATTTCAATAACTGTATACTATTAATGCGATGGAAACTGGGCCGAAAGACGCCCACTGCTGAACATAGGCCTCCCCAAGGTTTTCCACAGAGATATAAATTATGATTCATTTCATTACCGTAGATATCTATAGATTTACGCTCTATAGTCTCACTTATTAGCTGTAAAAAAGTGGATGGTATACAACAGTACCTAACCTCCTCTACAATATTTATCCTTATAATGTCACACGAAAAGATAAATAAACAGGATGTCGGTACCGTTTCTACTATTCGACAATAGATGGCAGACCTTCATTAAATCTTACAAAATATTGTACCATAATAAATTGAATTTGAGACACAATATAACGAACACAGCATATAAATAAGACGATACATTGTACTTTTAAAATTCTACTGTGGTTAGCGTCCTATTCATGAAGACATAAGCGGCCTTATGAAATATAGAGCACAGACAGATCCTCGTCTGAAATTCGGGAGCAACTTAGTCAAGTTGCGCCCGAATTTGCGGTACGGTTATGATTATATTCATATATATATTTTATAAGTCAAAGTCAAAGTCAAAAATTATTTATTCATTTAGGTCACAAAGTAACACTTATGAACGTCAAAGTATATAGGTTAGTGAGTTTACTAAGTTACTGAAGCTACATTTAGGTTAGTTGCTAGGTTCAGGCAAAGGGTAGAGCCTATGAGAAGAAACCTGCAAGAAACTCACGGCCACTCTTTTAAATCGCCAGTTAAATATAATTTCAGTATTTTACAACTCAGATTAACAAGGTGATACAGCCATTATGCCATATACTACTGACTATAAAAAACTAAAGATAATGTACCGGACGGGCGAACTCGGGGCTTCGTTACTATATGATGATGGTTACAAAACAGCCGTCGAGTCGCTGACGTCCTGTACACGATGTGTAGACTGTACTATATGGCGATGACTGGTTACTATGTCGGAGGCTCTGAAAGGCGTGTTGTTGCGGGTTCGATGTGCGGGTCAGGATCAGGACTTTAAATGAATAGAAACAAGCTTCATAGTTCAGTTGGTTGAAGGCTTCTGGCTGGCTCCGTTTGGTTCTTGAGGCTTGAAGATGAGGTTTCTTGAGCACCTGCGGTCGATCGATACTGTACCGCTTAAGTACCTCTAATCTTTACCGTAACGAGAGCCGGCCAGAAACCTCGGTCCACAAGTTTATTTTTAATTATATGTGGTACACATTTCTGCTTATATCTACGGAACTATACTAGTTAGCGTGATGGTACAAAAACTGCCGCGTAGGGCACGATGAGACCTATCTATTGGTATCTGTTTTATCTATCGGAAATTAGGTCTAGATATAATTATTCTAGGTTTTAGGCTAAAAATCTATTTTGCTGTAACATTTATATCAGAAAAAGTGTAATAAATTTTTAACTATATTATGTAGGAATATGATTCCTTCAGTATGTTGTAGTGCTTTTATTAGTGTATAAAATAAAACACACAAGTGAAACCTTTTATTAAAAACTTAAGACCTAGGAACCCTAACATACCTAACTTGAGGTAAAAATGCATTTTATTGGCAATATTTATGTTTTAAACATGATATTCTTTAAACTATATAAAAGAAACATAATATTATATTACTTACACTATTTATCTATACTTTTCAAGTCTATATATGACGTAATTCGGCACTATTATAACGATAAACTTTATACGTCACACTTATGTATTTACTCACGATAACACGATTAAAGTCAATATTAACGTTGTCGCGAACAGATAATAAGAATAATAACTTAATAATATTATAGAGAGGAAATAATATGAGCTAAGATATAGGATTTAATATAAATCTAAAATAGACAGTAGGATGGCATGATGGCGCATACACTTACACTTTGTAACTATGCAAAGGCTTAAATTGACTTATAAGTAATACAGATCTTTGAATCCTGTGTGCAACAAGCAACTCAATTCTGAAACAAAATCTTTATACACTTGCTCCGCCCATCATGTACTTGTGTAATCTGAGTCTTGAAACAGGATTTTTTTCTGCTGCCTATAAGCATGCTATGGTCTGCCCTATATATAAGTCAGGTGACAAGAGTGAGCCATCCAATTACCGACCCATATCTCTTTTGTCAACGCTGTCAAAAATATTACAAAAAAATGTTAATAGAAGGGTAATTAAATACTTAGAAAAAAATGGAATGCTTAGCGAGTCTCAGTTTAGTTTTCGAGAAAGAAAATCAACTGAAGATGCAGTTTTGACACTTGTATCAAATATAGTATCTAATTTAGACAAAGGCAACAAGTGTCTGGGAGTCTTTTTGGATCTCCAAAAAGCATTTGATACAGTGTCTATTCCTATACTATTAACACGACTTGAAAACGTTGGCATGAGAGGTGTGGTTCTGGATTGGTTCAAGGACTATCTATCGGGTAGAGCACAGACTGTGCGAGTGGCAGGCATTGAAAGTGACCATGCTGTCTGCAGATACGGTGTTCCGCAGGGTAGTACACTTGGCCCTACATTGTTTATTATATATGTCAATGGCTTATGTAATGCAACGAATATGCCCAGCATGAATACCATTATGTTTGCTGACGATACCGTCTTGTTGTTTAGCGGAGGCACTTGGGATGCGGTGTTCCATAAAGCAGAAGAGGGACTAGCAAAGGTTACTTCCTGGCTAGAAGACAGCCTTCTTTCCATAAACACGGGCAAAACTAAATACATCTGCTTTAGCAAATCTACCATAGGTCAGGCGCCAGTAACTCGTAACTTAAAAATTCATATTTACCCCTGCAACCGTAAAATGGATAATGTACGCTGTACCTGTGCAAATTTAGCACGAGTAGCTTTCATAAAATATCTTGGTGTAACAGTGGATGAGCAGCTTCATTGGAAACAGCATATAACTACTATGACAGCTAGGATTATAAAAATGATATATCTGTTTAAAAACCTTTGAAACGTTGGAGATATGTACCTTCTTATATCAACTTACAGAGCACTCTGTGAATGCATATTAAGATATTGTATCTGTGCATGGGGTGGCGCAGGTAAATCCTATCTATTATCTGCAGAGCGGGCCCAGCGTTCGGTGTTAAAAGTACTAATGCAATTACCCTTTAGACATCCTACTACATCAGTTTACCGAAAGACCGGTGTCCTATCTGTAAGAAAGATATACATTTATGAAATTCTGCGACGTTACCATAGGAAATATGTTCCAATCTTACCTCGTACATTAAAACGAGTAGAGCTTTGTCCAGTGCCTAAAGTTAAAACTACATTTGGGCAGAAGCATTTCAACTTTCTATCCCCGTATATATACAACAAATGTAACAAATTAAATAAAATAAAAAGACTCAACAATAACGAATTTAAAAAAGTTGTTTACAAATGGTTGACTTCGATGGACTACAATGATGTTGATAACCTATTTTTTGTAACTTAAAATTAGTGTACAATTGATTGGTGGACTGCCAAAATTCCGATCCCAAGACACTGTCACGCACGCACACGCACGCACACGCACGCACACGCACTGCACTAGCTTGATATATGTGCATGTGTATATAACAATTTATTAGTCTATCAATAATTTACAAATTAAGAATAATTTATGATGTTAATGTTTTTGATTTTAATTAAGATTTGCATGTCACAGTTTGACAAAATGTATATGGCTCCGATTATATAATATTCCAACTTATGTACCTACATTTTATGCAAATAAAAATATTCTATTCTATTCTATTCTATTTAAGTTATGCGGCTTTCTGAGTGATATCTACGATCTATGCTTTTTACATACATACGCACATAGATTCACGCCTGTTTCCGAGAGGGGTAGGCAGAGACTATGGATTTCCATTTGCTACGATCCTGACATACTTCTCTGGCTTCATTCACTTTTATCACATTCCTCATACACGCCCGTCGGTTCAAGGAGCTCTTAACCTGGCCTTTTCCCAGAACGCGTCCGATCTGATCGAGAAACTGATGATCTGATAATTTTTAATATTTCATATTATAATAAAAAATAAAATTTACTTCGAATAAAATCATTTTCGCAATCATACTAATCAGTTGGAGTGACGTACTTTGCGTAAATTCATTAACAAAATATTAATTGTATTGTAAGAAGGCTTTCTAGATTACCCACTAATTACATGCAAAACATAATACATTCACTTTCATCTTCTAGAGCTGTAAGTGGTTTAAGTATACTTTCTAAGTCCAAAAGACTTGAGTGTTTCAGTTCTTAGATATTATTAACCCCAAAATAATTAACAAAATATTTACACTGAGCCCTCGCGATACCATCAGCGTTTTACGTCGGTATGAGGCTATGAGCAGCGGCTATACGAGTCAAGCGCAGCGGTTAATTGACTGTGAGATGGTTGATTGTGTGGACCTGTGTGCAGATCATATTATATGCTACAGATATCCGGTGAAATACTCTGAAATAGGCAAATATCGATAAAAAGTCAAATTATTTGTATTTCGATAGCAAATCGAAACATTCAACTCTTTATCGAACATTCGAATGCACTAAAATTTGATTTTGATTGTTTATTATACGCATTAGACAAGTACCTTTCTTTCTTTCTCTTTTTTGATAGCTAATTAAATTATAAATTTAAATGATGCGTATTGACGTATCACCTACAAAATATTGATGAGTATGTTAGATGTACGGTTGCATCGAACACTAAGGAAACAACCATGTCCAGAAGCGGCAATGCTAATCCTAACTAATATCTATACTAATATTATAAAGCTGAAGAGTTTGTTTGTTTGTTTATTTGTTTGAACGCGCTAATCTCAGGAACTACAGGTTCGATTTAAAAAATTCTTCTAGTGTTAGATAGCCTATTTATCGAGGAAGGCTATAGGCTATATAACATCACGCTACGACCCACGGGGGAGGCGCAGTAACGATAAACGCGGGTGAAACCGCGGGAACATTCTAGTTAAATTATAAATATCAATGTGAGTTTGCTCACAGTTTAACTTCTCGACCGATCATATGTATTTAGCACATACATGTGAAAAGTCTACAATATTGTGGCGCTGAAGTCATGAAGTCATGAACCATAGTATGGTTCATGACTTCATCGAAGACGAAAAGCGTAACGCTAAACGCTTTAAAGTACAATTGTTCCCTCCGCCTTATTGTAGGCTAGGCTTTAAGCTATAAAAGCCAGGCTATAATTAATTAACGCTCTGAACACGCCGTCGCAGTCACGACAACCAAATTATACACAACACTAATTGTTATGGAGGCAAGTGAATAATTAGAACAATAAAACTTGTATAAATACTAAATATTTCATTTTGATATTTGTTTGCTTTAGAGATCTTTGGGCTGTAGATTTGTAGAGAAGGGTTCCGTAAGTTACCCGATCAATAATGTTTTAGCGTCGTTAACTTGGAGTATTCCGCTTTCGGCACCAATTTTTTCGGCACCTATGGTTTCGGAAATAAAAAGTGGAATAGCTTAGGTGCCGAAAGCATAGGTGCCGAAAAAATTGGTGCCGAAAGCGGAATACTCCGTTAACTTCATTTACATACTGTTTTAATACCTACTCTTCCAAAACTTAAATCCATGTTGTCTTGAGACAGTAAGTGGTTATTGTTAGTCTTTATATATTTTTAACAACAGCCAGTTGCCATTTTTGAAGCAACGAAACGTGCATAGGTTACTTGCCTGGTTATTGAAATCTTCTTAAAATTTTTGATGCCTCGTTGTATTGCCGAAACAAAATACAAAGTTGTTTAGCTGTGCTATTCTGAATGGTTGAGTCACTCTTGTTGTGTCTGTTACTGTCGTTTTCAGATTTTTGATTGGTTTTCTTCTTTGTTACCTACCATAAATGTTTATATATCTATATAATAATTTAATACGTGAAGCAAAAATTTTGTGCCCCTTTTTACGAAAATTGCGCGGACGGAGGAGTATGAAATTTGGCACAGTTAAAGTTTATATGGAGAAGGAGGGGCGAATCCTAATATTTTTATAAAATATGCATTAAAAATACATTAAATTATTGAATAAACACTACACGCACACAACCATGCATTTGACACACGCAGTCAAAGCGCGTAACTATGGTTACATATATCAATATATAATGACATAATATATCAGCAATATCTTACAGGCAAACTTTGGTCGAATTTCGAGCACTAGGCGACCGCTAGTATTTTTAAATAGGTACCTATATTTTCTTATGAAATATTAAGGTATGTAAAATTCCTGCGATGGTCATTAAAATATATTTTTGCCGCTATTATATTTTAGTGGTGTAAAAAAGATATTTAAAAATCGAAAACTAAAACGAGTAACGTTTTCTGGTTAAACGTCTTTGTAGTAAAATCTAATTGTGAGAGCCAGATGGTATTATAAATTTGAAGTGAAAACTTCTTTAGCGGCGTTGTGCACTTTATCTGTGATGGGTAAAAAATGTTAAACTCGCGTCAGGACACGTGACCTGATCGAAAATTCTAATTAAAAGATAGCGCAATAAATGAATATTCTATTTTACCACATAAATTATAGTACTTTTACACTGATAATTAAAGCAATTCGTGCAAAATGATTCCCTAACCATTCCAAAATATCAAAAATGCACAACGTTAATATTCAAGTTTTCACTTCTGCCGGCACTCCCGGATTGCAACCCGTTGCTTTTTTTTATAATTTATATACGTTGTTGTACAAGTGTAAATCTACATATATTTAATCTGGCAAGTCTAAGAATAACCGACATTATTAAATAATATATATTATATTGAGTCTGGCCACCGGTGTGCCGCCGCCGCTGTAAAGATTAATAGCTAAGATTGTCAGTTGAGTAGGTAGACACTACGGATATCTACTTCTTATGATCCTAGCATATCTCTTTTGTTTTACATTCTTTAGGTATACAAGATAGCTAGTTCAAAAAATTATTAGCTTGGAATTTCATTAGAATATTTGTGTTCTTATTAAAAAGATTTTGCCAAGATCTCTATTTATTTGACAGTCTTATTCGCATCTGAAATTAGGAACCATTTTATTGTAGCATCTTTCGTCAAAAAATTGAGGTCATATTTAAATTTAAATAAGAAATATAAGCAAATAAACAAATAAATCGACAGCCCTGCCTCTGTCTTTTAAACAAATAGCGAGGCGTGGCATCTAAACGAATGCATTGTAAGTTAGAGTATCATAATGTTAAATGGCGGTGGTTCGCAGTCTGCTAATGCGCAGGTCACGTGCTTGTGCGTATCAGCCACTAATTACACATTTATAGCTGCAAGTTTTGTAGGCAGGGAGCTGGTAAGCAGTTATGTATTAGAATAACTAAATACAGTATTACATAAAGACAGTGTGCACCATGCTGATTTAGCAAGTAATATCAAAGAACCATGATAAAGAATTGTATATAATTCCAATGCCATGCATACTCAAGTAAATTAAGTATATTTGTTTAAAAAACATTTAAAGAAATATAAGTAGTACTCGTATATAATTCGAATGGAATGATACACATCACTTACTTAAAATTAAAATAAAAACATTTATTGTTTATTTTTGTTTTCATCATTCCATTCGAATTATATACGAGTACTTACACAACGCGATATCTACATGTATATTGTATGGTGAAAGACGTACTGTGTATTGTGTAATGTAAATTGCATAATGTCAATTTGCAGATTGTACTCCAGTACTATCTGTGAATTGACATTATACCTTTCTTTGTAGAATTTAGGCAATTTGATATTATGTACCTACGTATTATTTCAAATCCCTTCGAAATATTACATCGCATTGGTCATGTTGCGATTGTCATGTCAATCCGTAACTTTTTTATTAATACTCGAGTCTCGCTTTAGGCAATCAGCTCCGCGACTATATTACTTTATTACTTATGACGTTGCTCATCCATTCGTCGATTTTCATCGTGATTTGGTTAAAGTAAGCGGTGCGAATGATTTTAATGTTTTGTTTCTTACGTTCATTGACTTTACTGAAGGTTAATTAATTCTTTAATTATTAATGGGAAGTAGTTTGTTAATCACAAGTTATCACTTATGTAAATTTTATATATGACTAGATTTTGCCTACGGTTTCGCTTGCATGAATGTAGATTAGGTTATGTTAGTAACGTATGACGCCCTCTATCATCCCGGCATGATAGAGGGCGCCCTCTATCATGCCGGGGCGTCACCCAGGAGTCGTCGTCCGCAGGTATTTCTTACCTACGTTGAGCACTGCTGGGTGGGTCACTGATGTAGCTTAAGTTCCAGCGAATCAACCACTATTTAAGGCAGCGAGTTGGCACACCATGGTAGGGTTTTTTTTTTTTTTTTTTTATAATTGACAGATTGAGGGAAAAATCCATCATGGACATCTGAGAAGGGACACTCAGATAGTGCTGGACTCCTACCAGCTAAAAACCCCAATCTGTCATTTCCAACTTTTTCTCCGTTGAAGACGGAGGCTTAATTTCAAAGTTTTCAAATAAAATAACAATGACATCGCATTTCTCAGGTGCGTTGTCTTTGTTATATACCATGGTAGGCTTAGTCCATTTTATCCCGGGTGAGCCCTACTTAACCTCTCCAGTTCCTTTTAGCGGAGAGGTATGCGTCAATGCATTACCAAAGCTAAAAAGAGGTTATGTTAATATTAATACTTTTTTCTAGATCAAAGGCCGTATGTCTTTTTTTGTGCCCGTGAAAACGTGTATGCGATAATTTCATGATGGTCGGTCGAGTAGGAAAGGCTTGCAATCGTAACAAATAAAAAAAAACTCACATTTGCATTTATAATATTAGTTAGAATGTAAATTTTAATATGTTCTTGAGATTTTTTGTGTGAAAACTCTCTGTAGGAGCACGGAGGCTTTATGTCGTGTGACGGCTGAAGCCGTGTGTCCTATTATGTGCGAACCTAAAACAAAGCTGACGAAATAACATTGTAATACTTTTATGTTGCTCTTTAACATTCATTATACCTAATATGCTTTGTAAGAAAAATTATAATTTTGTATTCTATCTTACGTAATAATAATAACTGAAGTTTCTCCCTTTCAAAATGAGACTGCTATACTTAAGGTACCTTTCGGGTTCGTTATTGGGGTTTTCTATCAAGTATTTCTTAGTAGGAGCATGGAGTTTGGAACTGTGCCTGGTAGACAGCTCGATGGCGTAGTGGTTAGTGTAACCAGCTGCCACGCCTGAGTTCGCGAGTTCGCTTCCCGCACAAGTCAAACATTTGTGTGCATGAACATGGATGTTTGTCTTGGTCTGTGTGTTTCTATGTATAATATGTATGTATTTACAAAAAAAAACTATATATGTATGTTTATCCATTGTCTAGTACCCATAGTACAAGCTCTGCTTAGTTTGGGCTAGAGGGTGTTGTGTGTATGTGATAGATTATTATTATTATTATTCTATTGAGACCCAAAAATCATTAAGGTTTTAGGTCGTGGGACTTAAATTTGGCTCACCGTCGACCAGACACAATAGGTTTTTAATTATGTCTGGCATTTCAAGACTTCACAGGTTAAAAAGAAAAAGTAGTTCTTTTCTAATTAATATTTACGGTTAGTGACAACCCTAGAAACTCAGTAGCTTGTTGACAGATTAGTGCGGGGCACAACAGCCATAAATTGTTAGTTGTAGCAACTTATGACGCGCGAGATACACTGAGTGATGCCCTAGTTGTACGATGGATGGCTTTATTCGATATACCACATGCAGCATCGTGCTATTTTAGCTTAGCTGTGAGGAGTAGGTAGCAATGTGTTAGGAAATTCTTTGTGGCAGCACGGAGTTTGGAAGTGATCTCGGTAGACGGTAATTGGTTGCCCCCTTTTTACGTGGGGCTTGAAATATAGCTTGCAGGCACCTCTGTCTACTTATTTCATTGGGGATAGACAGGATTTACGTTCTTCTTCTTCGTTGCGTATCGTTGGCAAAGACTTTTAAATTATATATTTGCCGCCCAGAAAGCAGCTACCCTAGCTGCGTTGACAGAGGCAGCCATCAGATCCTGCTACGTGCAAGTTGTCGGGTACGCAGGGCACGATGTAAGGTGGGACATCGTTTGTCTTGCACCGCACGCGCTAGCCAGATCGGTACCGTCTGAGAGTTTCCACCTAAACATGTTTTCTTTACACCGACCAACCTAGGTTCGGAGTCTGTTTAACGACTTCCAGACCGACCATGACAATTGATGTCCAGGTGGAAGGCTCTCAGCAGGTGACATGAAAGGCTAGAGATATCTTTCTCGCAACAGGTTGGATTTTAGAATCAAGGATTTACGTTAAAAATAAAACATATAAAATAGTTACATTTATTTCACCAGATGCACTGAACTACTGTAGACTCGTTGAAGGCTATTGATTAATTTTCGACACCGAAACCGTAGAATTCAATTAGCACTTCATGCGACACGAAAATTAAACTTAGGATAAGGTAATAGAGTTCCTATTATATTGTAAAGTTATTTGTCAAAAGAAAGAGTGTGAACCATTTTATGATTTGCCTTATAATTTTATTAGACACGCACACTTTCTAGTTAAACAAGTTCATTTTTATTTATACCCGTTTAGTCCTTTCTGTTTGACTCATTGTTGGTGAAGGATTTTCTCTGTAGTTAAATGAAGTCCGCACGGAGTCCGCTCCAAACAATACAAGCCCGGCTTTTCTCTATTACCTGCATTTCTCCGGCTCATTCGAATCATCATGCATTTATGTTTAAAAAATAAAATAAAATATCTTACTCACGACATGTTACATAACACCGTCCCTCACTAAGCGCAGGGCTGGCAAGTCCCGTACGTAAATCACAGTGAACCTCGTAATCACACAACTTATCACAACTATGACATACCACCCCACTAATTGCCTACTCATTTACATTTGACTTCCGTTTAACGATATGACTTGTGGATTTTATAATATTAAAAAACTGCCCCTAAGGTCCCGTGATATATATTATGTTTGTAATTATGCCCACGGCATAGATCCAGACTTTGATTATAGGGACAGAAAAATATTTTTTGTAACCTGTCCATATTCTAGGAGTACCTACGAGTATATATTATATTATTGGCATCACACAGCGTTGTTCGGCATTAGTCCAATCGCGCATACTACAGTACTTTGGACATGTGTCTAGGTGGGATAACGATTCCATAGCGCGGCTGGTTGTACAGGGAAAAGTGAAGGGAACTAGAATGCCCGGCAGGTCACGTAACGCTGGATGACCAAGTAAAGTCGGCAGTAGGAAACCGCATATGAGACTACGTTCAATAGTCTGTCAACAGGGAGAGATGGCGGGAGATCGTGCGAAGAGCTGTGTCCGCCTCTACCACCGACGCGACGTGGACGCCTTAAAGTGACCGCTCTGCTAAGAGCGGAACGACAAAGATGTTAGGTTTCTTTTTTATTTGCTGTTTTTTAGGTAAGATTTTGTCACGACTTAGGATTGCTATCCTCGAGGCGGGCTGAGAAAACGGTAGTAGGTACGTAAAATGACACTGTCGAAGAAGCATCACGTGCGACAAGGCTGGTTATATGATAAGCTATGTACATTTTGGTTAACATATAAATTAAATCCTAACTAATATTATACATAAATGCGAAATTAAGTTTATATGTTTGTTTGTTACGCTTTCACGCCTTATTTACACGCCCGATCATCATGTAATTTCGCATACCTACACGTTGTCTGGAAAGAACAAAGGAATAGATATTTAATAAAAAAATACATTTCCCGAGGGATAGAAATCTAGATTTACGCAAAATCTAGAAGATCATTATTTTGACATATATAGATTTGCCGCTGTTCATCTCAAAGGGATATTTATGTAGCTTGTGAACCTTTCGTCACATAAGATGGCGCTTCTGTCAAACCCGATTGTAAGATCAAGGTTTGGGTTGGAGAAAGTGTTCCCGGAAGATGGCAATTGACTCTCTTCTTATTATGTGGAACCTATAAACATAGTTAGCTAAATGTGAAAACTCTGCTTATATCCTTTATACTTATAATATCCCCATAAGATAAGCATAAGACTATGTTAAAAATAAAGAAGAAATGCTCAGTAATCAACAAAATATCTCTATGATGGAGGTGTGAAAACGTCTTACAAGTGATTAGTCTGGTTTCGTTATTAAATTATCGGAAAACAATTAGTGGCGCGCAGGGCCACTGAGGGGGAGGCAGGGTGTGGGAGACGAAGGGAGAACTTAATTAGCTCACTAATTAGCCTAATTAAATATTACTGAGAAAATTAATGTACTGCGAGGTTTTTTTGCGATCTGGCGTCTGTAATACATTTCTGAATGTCGTGGCTTGCTTACATTAAATATAATAAAAAAACAACCTTGAATATAAATTGTCCCACTGCTAGATACGGGCCTCTTCTCAGTGTGAGAAGGGTTAGGCCATAGTGCACCTCGCTGGCCCAGTTAGCGTACATTATCTCACGATGTCTTTCTTCACCGTTGAAGAACTTGACGTTGACTTAACTAATTAATACTTACTTAAATAACTATTTATATATAGTCTAGTTCTAGCATGTATTCAGTGTGCTTTAGCGAGTTCATGCACGACATGCAAGTGAATTTGGTGAATCAAAAGGCAACAAGATGGGTTTTACTTCATTTACTGTTAAAAGCATATTATTATATTACTCGTGCCTCTTTTGTGTGATCCACAAATGGTTGTTACGAGACTGGGGTGGAAAATAAGGAAAAATAAAAATAGAAGATAACGCGCACAAACTCCCAGAATTAATTAGGTATACCAAGAATCTTAGAGAATAACCTAGACAGAAAACTACGACACTTCCCCAGGTCATAATAGCTTCTTATCACCTGACATCCCTGAGGCTCGTTCCGGACACACTCGTGTAGAATATGGTATAGGTTATCGCACACTGAGCAATTTGGTGAGGATGTCTTCCACAATAAGTGTGCAATTCTCTGACATGGTGTGTCCAGAACGTAGTCTAAACAATTTAACTGCATATTTAAGTCACGGAATAATATAGAACTGCCATGAATTCGATATCAGTTAGGTCAAATATTTACGGTTTTTCTATAAAGATAGTCTGGAAAGATGAGATAACTTCCTTGTGACTTAGAAACTACGAAATGTCCTCGTTTCGGTTACAGCTATCATGAACCGTTATGACTATATAGATTCCTCAAAGACATCTTGTCGTTTGGCATAGGTCTGCCTTTATGTTTGCATACGATCATGAGGTCTCTCTTCGATTTTCAGATCAGGCAGTATTAATGTGATTTTCGGTCAGAAAATTCTCAGTAGTAAAAGTGAGTCAAAAATGCTCGGCTGGATCGATGGGTAGCGGTCTGGAAATGTGCCTGGTAGACCTTAATAATAATACGCTCACTCCGTATTACATGAGGCCTATAAAAACACAGCTGCCAAAATGAAGGCCTGGCTTTCTTCTGTATACCCTTTCGGAGATATACAGATGTAGATCTTGTAAGATTCTAAATATCTTCAAACAAGCACAAGTTCTGCCTGATCGTGTAAATATTACCGTCGCCATAGTGTGCTACCAAAGCAAAAAGGAATGAGGGAAAAGGGAAGGAACAATTTTTTGTCCCATGTAGGTATCGAACTTACAACACTTGGCACAGTAACAGTGGCGAGGTGATCACTTAAAGAACTGCACTAACTGAGCAGTCAAGTCAGAATTATGTGAACAATGGTGCCAATTCTGTTGTCACAAAATTCTCTAAATTTAACTAAAAATCACAAAAAAATTTTTTAGTCCTGTCACTTTTAACAATTTCAGAATACGAAATGTCATTTGAGAGGACTAAACTAAATTTTAGTGATTTTTAGTTAAGCTTAGAGAATTTTGTGACAACAGAATTGGCACCAATAACTGCTATCACGAAGTTTGTACAGACAAGGTATAAGTAAAAGTCTCTATATGAAAGAACACATTTATTAATCTCTCATTATGTTTAATATATCTCTTAGTCTAAGCTACCACTCACGTATATACAAACATATATAAATACGTCCACTTATATATTTACAACACCATGTAATGACTTCTACTTAGATGATGTGAAAACATGGCATGGTTAAATTTAAGTTTCAAACATTTTACTTGCGGTAAAGAACGAATAAATTATGACCTGATTATTCAAGCATTAGCTAATCTAAGTTTGCCTGATGCTTATGATAATCTCATTCTATATCTATGAAGAGTAACAATTTCATTAGAAAAAGAAGAAGAACAGAAATTCTAAACAAATACTGCACAAAAAGAAAAAGCACAGCAGGACGGACTTCGTCATTTGGATTGACGACTTGAAGTAGATGACAGTGATAGACTAGAATCAAGAGGTAGGAGAACAAATGTTAGGCCGAAATCAAAAAATGCAGTATATCAATCAGTCAATCAGGTTGTATGAGTTACTGCTAGACATGGATTAGCAACTAAGACAAACGAATCGACTGTTTGATATAAAAATGTAAAATAGGAGTAGTCATTGAATTCACATTATATTTGGCATATCTACTTAGATGTTGTGGTAAGTATTGTAAAGTTGATGACAATTTTATATTACTGTATACATTTGGAAAAAGACGTTTGAATATACCCAGGTGTCTATAATTTTTATCTTCTTTCAACATTGAATTGGAAACATCATTTTATGATGATAATTGAGTTTAATAGGCAGCTATTTTAGGTGTATTATAGGACTCATCTATGTAAGTGCCGGTGCCAGATAAGCGTATTTATTAACTCGGTTGATACATTTCAGGGGTCGATAGATATTCCTTAATAGATCAAAATAAAAAAATGCGTCTCAGAATCTATTCAGCCGCTGTTAGGTATCTAAATACCATGATCATCCAGGGAGATAATTACATTATCAGATCGTCAAGTTTTGGAAACTTGTCCATATTTTTAGTTTATTTTGACATAGATACTTTGAACATGTTGACTTAATTAAAATATATAGTTTTTTTTATTTGAGTGTTACTGGTACTGCTTTTAGCATGCCATGTTTTCATACTTCATCAATACTACCACACATTATATTATCACGTCTCTTAGCCGATTACAAATAAACACATTCTCTATATTCAAAGTAAAATTCACTAAAACTTACGTAGATATTTTTATTTACAAAGCTTATATATAAATTATTAGATCATTGTTTAGTCACTAGAGAAATTAATTAGGTACAGACCTTGTGGGAACATGTTGGTGGTAATTTTAATATTATTTATATCTGTGTAAGAAGTCTTATGTAAGTATATACTAAATAGGGTACCTCTTGGTGTCAGTAATGAAATAACAAAATTTCAGTAGGATAGACAATCATAAATGTAAATAATTAGTTATAGAGATCTATATGACACTAAGAAAAGTAATGATTTATATAAATTATATATAAAATAAATAAATAATAATCTAAATGAAGATCGTTTCGATAAATGCAATTTACTTGAAATATATCAGATATTGATATTGTAGACATTTTAAGTACAGTTCAAACTTATCAGTAGAAAGGCTTTACAATTTAAGTACAATATTTACAGTCACTTCCAAATTCATAGCAAAATCTATGATTATTATAATTTTACCTATATTAGTTATATTTATATAATTTTCCATATAGCGGAACAGAATGAAAATTGTCGAGAATGATATATAGATAAATATTAAAATCGAAAAGATAGCATACAGATGTTATACACAAATAACAAATGCAGACGAACTGTATTTAGACCATGCACTCGTTGAACAACATTCTAAGTGAACTCACAAGTATCAATATCGAGAAAATTATTTCAATATTTTGACTTGACAATAGACAAAAGTAAGCCAAATCTATTAGCAGCCTGAGACATCTTAATACATAATGAATTTTTCTTTACGAGGCAGCACACGAAATTCAGATATATGATAATAAAATGTATAAATAGTTACAATTCCTAGTTAGCTCCTTAATTTACTCACGTATAACTTAGATACCTAATATATACACTTACGTATTGCTTCGATACACTAATCACATTAGATTTGTAATAGGTAGTAAAGAGATTCTCTTAATAAATTATAATAAGAACTTACAAACAAAGAGACCAGAATAAATTTAGAAGACCAATCATGTTATGAAGATCAAGATCTAAATATATTTAACGACAGACATAAAATAGAATCAGACGAATTATATGTCTCTAAAACAAACAAAATTATTTTCTTGTACAAAGTAAAAATGATAGCAGATCTAAATTAGTTAGTTTGCTTGTCATTATTATGGGTTTAGTAAATATTGTCGATTGAGACAAAGGAGAGATCTAATTAAACCGTTATTGTAATAATATAAAGTCCCGTAAGATATTATATTGAAATAGTAAGTCTAGTATTGTAAAAAGATAGGAAAGAAGTGTTAGAATAAAAAAGTTTCTGGTCTGTCAAATTGTACTTATTATTGAAGTAAAATAAAAATGGCGGCTTACGGGACTCTGTCAAGCAACTTTACGTATTTAATGTTTGGTTAGCAAAAAACCAATTTACTTCATTTTCAGTTGCTATTTTTATTAATGTTAAGTTATATAATGTAAAAGAGAATTATATCAGGTATATAAAAGCGCATTCTGATTATGTGTTACGCAATTAGCAGAGACTCGATGATCTCACAATCAGTGCGTTAAATATATAATAATCTGTAAGGTAACAATGAACTAGCAAGCTTTATTATTTAAAAAACTGATTCTTGACTTTACAACAGAATCAATTCACTCATCTGACTATTTCAAATTTGAATCTTAACACTATTAAAACAGGCCTAAATTTATTAGACCATCTGTAATCCCTTGTTGAGGCTCTCGACGTGCTCCTTGGCTTTCATGCGGAGTGCCGCTATGGAGGATGAGCGAGGGTCTGGGGGAGCACTACTTGATGCTGGGGCTGGCGGCGTTAAGTAGCTGGGGTAGCCTGATGGTGGGTGACTTAGGAATCCTGGTAGAAGAAAAGAGTTAATTAGTAATGATTGAGATAAATTTTAAAAAGGTCACTGTTGCTTAATGCAGACTAAGTTATTTATATCCTATATTAAGGTATGTACTGTCTTATCGTATGTACTTTAAAGATGAGCATAAAAAGTGTATTGTGACCTTCACATATCATCAGACGCTTCTATTATTTATTTTCATTGAAATATTACTTCATTATTATTGTAATTATTACTATACTTCAATTATCAGTAAATAACATATTTTCCTATGTGCCCGCCACTAAATTAACTCCTCGAAGCGTTTTGCCATTAAAAGCTATAATATATTGATAACGAAAAAAATATTTTTTTGAAACAGTTTCTAATGCAATAACAGATATTACATAAGGTACAAACCTGGTAAGGCAGTAAGTAGCGGTGGCGCGAGCCATGGATCAACAGGCAGACCGAGGCCTCCAAGCCTGGGAAGTGCACCACCTGCTCCACAACCATACTCGGAGAGTCCCAGTCGAGCCGCTTCCATTTTCTCCTGACGACGCCATTTTGCGCGACGATTTTGAAACCAGACCTGTAATAGGAAGAAATATAAGGTTTAATGGAAGATGACAATATCTAAAATAATACCAATTTATTGAATATAATTATCAATCAAGAATGTCTACAAGAATAACCTTATATTATTTCGCCTTCATGTGTATACTTAAGTTGATGAAGTTATTGAATACATCGGATGGATTTAATATAAAAATATAGTCCGAATTTCAGTAGCATACACGGTGCAAAGCTTAGGTATCATCATACGATTTCTTATTTAGATCACGCGATGGTATTGGCAGCTTAAATCGTTACGAACGGTGTCATAGTATCTGCCAATAGTCTGACGATAACTAGTTCGTACAGCTGCCATCGGCAGACGTTGTAATGTATTCTGATATTTCACTGTTGAACAAATTTAATACTTGTGACAGGTAAGCCATCAAACGTTGCATGCCCCTAACCTGCTGTCTCCTGAACCGAAATCGAAACGGTCACGCGAGCCACGCGTATTTTTACCGCTTACCGTTCTACTCCCCAGCTGAATATATCATTTCACACTACAATTTGACACCACATTCATGCCATACATCTTCTGCATAAACAATCTGAAATATACTTTATATTTATTGTAATAGGAGTTATATTTGCTGGAGTATATTCGGTCTGTAGGGTGGATGGCACAATGATGGTACACCATTTGTGTGATTGAGTTCGTGTTTCATGCTTTGCCGTATTCAAAGTTAGTTTTGTTATGTCTGGCTCCGACAAACTGTTTAGAAGTGACGTGTTCACTCTCTGATTTATTGTCTCAGCGAACCTTTTAGGGGTTTTATTGTACATCGTAAAGGTTTGATGCTCTAATAGGCGCTTTAATGCCGATAAACGAATTTAGTTACAGGTCATAATTTTCACGATAACTGATTTAACACTGTGTAAATTATGAAGAACTTATGATTGTGCGTGATCACGAAACTTTGTTTTCAGCGAGTTAACTAGATGTTAAGTAGTTAGGCAATGGTGACAATATTGCAACCACGTTTTGGTTTGAGTGTAAGGGAGACAAATTTATGATTTTAGAATTTGTACTTGACTTATTACTTACAGATTTTAGAATTTTATGTACAAGTACTAACTCTTAAGATTTTGTACATGTGGTGTAAATACGTGTTAAATTTTGTTAAAGATCGTAATGATAAAGACAATTATAATAATTTATTACGTTTACAGAAACGTCATAAATTCTTGCAGTTATCTATATTAGTTTAGACTAATAGTAACACTTACGATATTGACTGACTGCAATATTCTCATTGCGACAATTTTTATGTGAGATCAATTCTATTTATCTTCTTCTATTAGTAACCAAAGTGTCATCTAATTTCAAGTACGTTTAGAATTGGTCTCGGTTTTACGTTTTGATTATCATCAAGACTAGTCGTCACCAGGATGAATTATTATAGATATTTACGATAGTCGGGATCGATATCGCATGGCTTACAAATTACAGGCAAGGTTCTATAATAATAATAATAATATAGCTTTTTATTCAGATCAATATTATAATTTTATGAAAAAGAAGAATACATGAAGAACTTAAATTTAAATCCTAATCTAGTCTTTAATTTGAATTTTACTTATTTTCTGCAGATCTGTTTGCCAGTCGGCAAAGGCCTCCTCCAATCTTTTCCACTCATATCTTTCTTCTTTTCCACTCATATCTTTCTAAGGTTCTAAACATTGCACTACTAATTTCTTTACTTTTAACCGTAACTAAATCTTTTGTTGCTCGGCTACACAATACTCGGTATTCAAGTTTTCCTTCATGCTTACTTATCTGGACCATCGAGGCAGTGTCGTGTCATGATGTAATCATATTTAAGTGTATGATTGTACGGGTTCTGATTTTGCTATTTATTTATTGATTTAACTTCTTAGTAGGGTTGTGCATGTTGATAGTTGGAAACAGCTCTTTGTGTTCGTTGTTTCAATGTATGTAAAGTCCGTTTGACCAGCTTAATAAATCTAACTATTTCTTACGACCATATCATATCCTATGAGAGTTCCTATGAGTGTCCTTGTCTCGTATATAAAAATGTATAGAAACGCTATTTCTAGATTACCATATTAGACTAGCTATTATGAGTGATGCGATTTTGGCAAGCTTTTTTAATAGTTAACCCAGGTACAAGAGTTTCTAATGTTTTTCTGTTAATTGAATTGAATGGAGTGGCGACAATCTACTTGTAAGACAGTTGGACTATCATGGTATGCACATCTGACCTTTCTAACTTATATGCGCATTCAATAGTTCATTATCGCTTTATTTAACTTTTTGAACAACAGTGGCCCGCCTGAGTTTAGGCTCAATTATTATCACTTACGTCTAGCATTCCAGCAATTGATAGGTTGAAGGTAACGGAAAGCTGCATGTAACAACTAAGCATTTAACGTATGTTTTTGAAGGCGTGTGTATTCTGTTAATCCACACCGGGCCACTTGCACCGTGCTGGATTATGCCTGACCCTTATTTTATAATAAGAAAAGGTAGTGATAAGGTAATTTATAAGGTGATATCATAATAGCATACTGTACTAGTTTATACTTGCGATTTTGTTCGCATCGAATCATAGTCAGTTTACCGATTTACGTGAATCAGTAGAATCGGTTTTATGGTGCTAAGTCAGTATAACTCCGTTTCCGAATATAGTTAAATAAAACGTAGTTTAAGTACAAAATCGTCGCTATTGTGTTAAGCTGAAATAAACAAGGGCTACAAACAATACATAGATTTGGTTTGAGAGACCCTTGATAACTTGATGTGATTTATTAGATCACAAAACAAAATACAAACAAAAAATACAAATTTTTGCGTTTTTTTTTTGTATTTTGTTTTGTGATCCATACTCTTACGAATTCAAGGAAAATTATTAATTGAATTTCACTTTCTATTTTACTAATACAAAAAGCAATATACAGTACCTACTAGAATTTTCTGCGCCTCCGGTCGCTTGGAAACTATACCTACTTAAAGGAACCTATATCCTTTTCAGTATCTCTGACAACATGTATGCGAAATTTCATGATTATCGGTCAAGAAGTTAAGGCGTGAAACAATAACAAAGAAACTCACACTCGCATTTCTTATACTAGTTAGGATACTGTGCGTATCACCGACCTTATTTATGACTGCACACTATCGTGTCTAACTCATAAGTGAGTACGATAAAACTTATCGAATTAATATATCGTGTGGAGGTGACCCTACCGTGAAGTATGGTGTCGGCTCGTACCATCGGCGGCACACGCCGAGTGTACCACAAGTATGAGCGCTACCTTTTTATTGTGATATTGATTCTAATAGACATTGGGACAGTGTGTTCTGTTCAAGTATATTCAGGAGTATTAGTGTTTCCTATATAAATGCTAGCATCAGAACAGTGACACCAGCGACCGTCTCTTTGTTGGTAGTTGGACTGAGAACCAGTATTTGAATACGGTTTCGCCCACATAAATTTAATAGTTTATAATGTAATATATAACAAAATACCAGACTTTATAAAAACTGCTCCAATCCAGTTGTTTAAAACTAAATTGACATCACTACTACTCGAAAATTGTTATTATTCTATCAATGATTATTTAAATGACCATACAATTTAGATTTTTTTAAATGTAATCCTATCTTTATAATGCGCAATTTCATTTTGATTTTTATAATTTTGTCATACCTAATTATATTATTTTTGTAATCTTATAATAATTATAAGATTACAAAAATATTAAATATAAATATAAATATTATTATAATGTTTGCATGCCTAATCTAAGGTAGAATGTACAAGGATCTTATAACCTCTTGTTAACATAATTATTTGTTTTTACCTGACGGCCTCGATGGCGTAGTGGTGAGTGTAACCGACTGCCACGCCTGAGGTCGCGGGTTCGATTCCCGCACAAGTCAAACATTTGTGTGCATGAACATGGATGTTTGTCTTGGTCTGGGTGTTTCTATGTATAATATGTATGCATTTACAAAAAAAAAAGGTATATATGTATGTTTATCCATTGTCTAGTACCCATATCACAAGCTCTGCTTAGTTTGGGCTAGATGGTGTTGTGTGTATGTGGTAGAATATTATTATTATTATTATTTCTATATACTGCCATTTTCATTTATGATATCATAAATGTTAAATGTGCATAGCTACGATGTATGTACGCATTAGATCTTAATTGTTTTATTGTTAAGCTGCTATTTGTATACTTATTTGTTTTTATAATTTTGTTAAGTTACATCGATTATTGTAACTGTATTTTAAGTACAAAACTTTTTTTTAATTTTCTTTATTTATTTAGGATACCTACATTATTGTAAACTAAATATTACTTTAAGCTGTGTACTGTATCCTAATTTTATGTAATAAACATACATTCATTCATTAAAAAAAATATTTAAAAAGATAGGATACGGTAAATAGTATTTCATATGCTAATACAGAACAGAAACATGAACGTTACGGGAATTGGAGAAGAAGAAGATAGATGTTCTCGAAATGTGGTACTGGAGGAAGATGCTTGGGATATCTTGGACGGAGTTTCGAACAAATATCTCCATACTGAAAGAACTTGGCATCAAGCAGCGTCTATCAGTAACTGTTCAGACGCGTATTCTAAGATTCTTTGGGCACGTGACAAGGGACTGACTCTATAGAGCGTCTGGTCGTTCAAGGAAAGGTGGAAGGCAGGAGAGCGCGCGGAAGAACACCCATGAGATGGACTGACTAAGTTAAGTCAGACGTGGGCGGTCCATTGCATAAGTGTGCAAAACATGCCGCTAACCGGAAGAAATGGCAGAACATCGTGAGGCGTGCGACGTCGACTCTTCTGGACACCTAGAAAACATGATGACCATTCTGTCAAGAATGAACGACTAAGAAAATGCTAATACAACGAACCAGCGATAGCCTAGTGTGAGTCCATTGGATTGCCATGCAGAGGGCTCGAGTATGATCCGCGCACCCCTATTTTGTCGTCTTGTTGCTCGCTTTAACGGTGAAGGAAAACATCGTGAGGAAACCTGCATATCTAAGAGATCTGCATAATGTTTTCGAAGATATGTAAAGTCTGACAATCCGCACGGGGCCAGCGTTGTAGACTATAGCCTAACCATTGTCACACTGAGAAAAGGTCCGTGGGACATCTTGTAAACAGGGCTGATATTACATATTTATATCATCTACTAATATTTTACCTCCTCCGTTGTCTCTCTTAGAGATCTATTCTACGAAAACTATGCATAATATCGAAATAAATACTTTTGTAAATTGCCGGTCTATAAAGTTATAATGACCCGTAGCGCTATTGTTCAGCAAATAAGAAGAGAGAAGTGGCCCGTGCTCAGCAGCAGGACAGCTTAATACAGGGCTGATATTATTATAGGTATAATCCAATTTGGTGATACTACGAATCGTTGATACCAAGCATTCACTTCAAGTATAAGCTCGCGTGTCAAACATTCACTTGCTAAGAATTACATGTTTTATTATTTCTAATGTAGTTCTCATTTTACTTAATTAACGTTACAATAACGATTCGAGTTTTACAACCGCCGGTTAACGTTACATATCTGAAGTACTTTTATTATTAAGATTATTGCGATTAACCGAAAATAGCACTAATAGTTAATTCGTTTCTGTTTTTGTGGCAACGATAAGAACGTCGACGGTATTGTAAAAATTGTAACTGATATTTTCGTTAAATCAATTTTTGTGGTAAATTTTCTATTTAGAGACGTTTATACTTACGCAATTTGTACATAATAAAAAAAAATGGTGCAGTCTTTAGGGACTGCCGATAGATGTGAAAAATTTAATACTTGATCATAAACAATTATTTATAGAACAAAAAAAAAACAAAAAAGTGGCGGGTGGGATGCTAATTTTTGATATTCTCTTAGGCCTTATTAAGGGGGGTCAAAATTTCGTATCTTTTTGCGTAGGACGCACCATTTCTGAGATATTGTTAATATTCTAAAAAAAAATTATAAAGCGTGACGATGTGGAGAGTTTTGTTCACCCAAGAAGTGCTCAACGCGCCTAAAGAAGTTTTCACTTCAATAATATCAGCTCTGTATTAAACTGTTCCATTGTTGGGCACGGGTCTCTTCTGAGTGTGAGAAGGATTATCATTTCAATCATCGTAACCTAACATTATAAATGCGAATGTAAATTTGTGTGTTACGCTTTCACACTTTAATTACTAGATTATTATGAAATTTCGCATAGACGTTGTCAAGGGAACAGCAAATGACATAGGTTATCTTTCATCCAGAAAAAAGTATTGTTGCCCAGTGATATTTTATGGACAAAATCTAGATTAATACAAGCGAAGCCGCGAGCAAAATCTAGTCCTTACCAATATTACCACTTACCATCAGGTGGGCTGGTATGCTTGTTTGCCATCTAAATAGTATAAAAAAAATAATTGTAAATGTTAATGTCAATGTGTTTGTTTGTTACGCTTTCACTCCTTAACTACTGGACCAATCATCATGAAATTCGCATACACGTTGTCAGGGGTACAGCAAAGGACATAGGTTGCCTTTTATCTACAAGACGTACTGTTATCGAAGTATAGCTAATCCTTACTAATATTATAAATTCGAAAGTAACTCTGTCTTAAAAAATAACAGACAGACAGACAGACAGATGTCTGTCTGTCTGTCTGTTATCTTTTCACGGCTAAACCACTCAACCGATTTATATGAAATTTGGTATAGATATAGTTTAAAATCCGGGGAAGGACATAGGCTACTTTTTATTGATGTAGGTACCACGCGGGCGGAGCCACGCGCAAAAGCTAGTATTGAGATAAATGCAAGCAATAGCGAGATTCTTTCAAATATCCCGGCATTAGCTATACTAATCGTTGCTCATAGCAACGACAATGATATAAGTGTGATTGCTCCTTATTCTCTGTACTTATATACTTCAATTGATTCGTGTTACACACTTTCGTACGTCCACTTAGAAATTGAATTAGGACCTCTTTGTAAGAAAATTCGCTGTTTAACGTTAAGCGTTTTGTTTACCAATTCATTTCGTTATTAATTAGCTTTGATTGAATGGAACAGTCGCAAGAGGAAAACCTAGACGAACGTTTCTCGATCATATTGGAGGCGTTCTGGACAAAGGCCAGGTTAAGAGCTCCTTGAACCGACGGGCGTGTATGAAGAATGTGATGAAAGTGAATGAAGCCAGAGAAGTGTGTCAGGATCGTAGCAAATGGAAATCCGTAGTCTCTGCTTCCCCTCTGGGAAACAGGCGTGAATCTATGTATGTATGTATGGTTAAAGATTTTAACAAATTAATTGTTAAGGCTAAATTTAAGCTAATGAAGTCTTGCCAAAGATGTTTAAATTTGGCAAGACATGTTAAATAGTTGATAGAAATACTATCTAACGCTTTATAAGAGTCTTCATAATGTTATGTGTATTTAAAGTAGGTTTAGTAGAAGCTTATGAACTTACGTTCCAATCGTACGACTTATTTTTTTAATGTAAGATAATGTTATCAGCCATAATTGCTTTTCCCTATTTCCAATAAAATTGAACAAAAGTATTATATAATAAAATAATATAATACTCTATCACATGCACACAACACCATCTAGCCCAAACTAAGCAGAGCTTGTTCTTTGGGTACTAGACAATGGATAAACATGCATATATATATATATATATATATATATATTTGTAATTTCATAGATATTATACATAGAAACACCCAGACCAAGATAAACATCCATGTTCATGCACACAAATGTTTGACAAAATATTGTCTTCTGTTTACGCGAATGTTATTCATTGAAATTAAACTACTATATACGGATTTTATCGCGTTGTTTATTTGACACTATTACAAAATTTTGAAAAACTGTTACACTATTACAAAATTTTGTAATTTCAAAATTTTGTAATAGTGTCAAATAAACAACGCGATAAAATCCGTATATAGTAGTTTAATTTCAACAAATGTTTGACTTGTGCGGGAATCGAACCCGCAACCTCAGGCGTGGCAGTCGGTTACACTGACCACTACGCCATCGAGACCGACAATTTATTGTAAAGAAGATTTCAAAGCCTCAAATAACATTAAAAACATATTCTATTCACTGCCAAATAAACACGAAGAAAACAAATGCATACGCCAATACATAGTTTTACGATACGACAGATTCAATCAAATCGTAACAAAACAAAAATATAAAGAGAGGAGGACCGCCAACTGTCGACTTTCAAAAAACGAACGTCACAACACTAACAATGCGGTTCAAATATGACAGATGTCAGATTTGCGCGGGCCGATTGGCGGCCGAACGCCCCCGAGCGTCTCCGGAAACAGCCGAAGCATTTTATTTTAATATTATTCGATTCTGATCCCGCTGTTTGCTACATTGGATTGTTCGTAATTTAATTATTTTACGTTCGTATGAAGTCTTTTGACTTTAATCGAGTGACAAATTGACTTTGTGTGTTATTATTTTCGTAATTGTAATATTTTTATGCCATATGGCATTGAGAGGAATCTCCCTGTTGTTAATTTACGTAAGTATTTGAAATGAATAACATATTATCGTGATTTTAATTAAAAGGGACAGGGAAAGCGTGTTGGTGAGGTACTAAAACCTTTTTGTCTTACTGAATATAGCATAGTGTGTATGCTTGCGTTGTGTATAACTTTTAGAAATACCGTATGTTGTAAACTATAGCAAAATAAATTGGTTTACTGACAATACACAGTCTCACGCCTATTTCTTTAAAAGGTTAAGCAGTTACAGTACCCATATTTCTTCAGACGTAATAGAAGACAACCTTATTTTCGTCTACCGGACACGGTTTCAGACTCTATACTACTGGGAATTTCTTGACCGAAAAATTTAAGAAGACTCCCGCATCAGGCAGTCTTATTAAATTTTTCATATGCACAGCAGTCGTATCTATTAGCGCGGCACCACCATGTAGAGAAAGTAAACATCTTTTGAGCTGGCGAGCAGACCTTGTGTCGTAGCTAAGTATAAGTAACCCTTTACCCGAACCGGGAATCAAATCTGGGACTCCACTATTACCAAATACGCAGTCGGTCACCCTTACACCAAAGAACCAACGAGGTAAATTAAATAAAACAATAAATTCCAAATATTACAATAAATTAAGTTTCGTGAGCTTTCGTGTACAGTCCAACACAAAAGTGCACGTACCTAATTAAATTAAAATTAATCGCTTTTCATAAACAAGGTCTTATGGCTTAACGTGCTTACTTAGTTGCTTCACAGTTGAACAAATTTAATTTTTATTACGACTGCGGGTGTTTGCGGTGGTGGGGTACCTTGACAAGGGTAGGTGGGGGGTGGAGATGAATTAACGTGTTATTGGGGTGAAATTAAAGCGGTTAAACAGTTCGTGCTCGGAATTGTTCAACTAATTGGTCCCGCGACACACGCGTCGTGGGTAAAGATGCCTAGAGCTGAGTGTGTGTGTGTGGCAAAAGTACACATAGGTGTTCTGTTTTTAGAATATGTCGTGTGTTTCTGTTTGCTAGTTAGTTAGTTACTTTATTTTATTAAAGCAATGAATTACTGAAAAATAATAATCTTTTAAGTAAATTTTAATAAGCTGATATTACATGCTTTCTGGTACTGCTTTTAATATTTAAGGCCGTTTTAGTATCACGAGGATATCTACAATTTTTAAAACAATATCAAGTTAGGTTTGGATTAGGCCTTGATATACTTAATTAAAAAAAGAATGGATACGGTGCTATGCCTTTCGCCCTTTATTACGTATAAATATTGTTATACATATAATTAACCGAGCTAACCGCATTTGACAAATTAAGATCAAAAGTTTTTACTTGTAAACGTCGACTAATGGGGTTCTTCAGAAGTTAGCTTCTATTCTTCTTCCAAAAATATACCAGCTGTCGTAGAAAAACCTAAGAATAAAGCATTTTTTGGAGGCACTCAACGGCATAATTTTACAAAAGGGTTTAATAATTTTATCTCAAACCTGGATTCAAGCAGTTTGACTTACGCATATGTAATATTACATTTTTCTGCGCCGAAAAACACGCTCGCGATGGTGGTGTACACAGCTCTATATTATTCTAATAGAGTTTGAGGTACGCGTGCGAACGCGAGGCAATACATCACCCAAATTATGTTTGAGAGGCACAAACTAAACGAGCTGTGTGGCTGCGAGCTCCACTCTACTCAGTACTGCGTATTGCGACTGCTCTCTGTGACGGTATGTATTTTTGTAAAGGAATTTGGTAGTCATTGACACAGAGAAGGACTAGTGTAAAGGCTGAAAACCAATACACTGATGAACCTGTCCAAGTTAGTAACAGTATTATCGCTTATTTTATTGCAATATATTTATGTGTAGTTCATTGAGCTGTGTAATATAGGTATCAGAGTAGTGCAGAGATTTTCAAGCTCGGTTACTATGATATAATATAATACTATAATATGTATGTATTTACAAAAGAAAACTATATATGTATGTTTATCCATTGTCTAGTACTCATAGTACAAGCTCTGCTTAGTTTGGGCTAGATGGTGTTGTGTGTATGTGATATAATACTATTATTATTAATATATTGTTGGCCTACGTTACGCATTATTAAAGAAATTGTAAGACGACGAAGAGATGTCTTTCTGATAGATGCTTCCCAAAGTTATCTTAATAATATATTTTTAGTAGGTAACATGATTTGTAATGCCACTAATATAAATAGCAAGTTCAAATAAAAACATGGTTTTTTTTCTATGTCTCTAATTTAGCCAAAAATCTTATTTTCTTGACATTTTGACTTATCAAAGCTTTAATCTCACCAATCTGTACTCGTCCATTTTTCGTTTTTATACCTATGGATATAAGATTTGTCATGTTTTGTAAATTTTAGTGTATAAAAATCCCACGTATAAACCAAAATAATGTTATCGCTGATAATAATCACACCACTCACGGATATCTAAACAAAATTTCGCTTTACGTGCGATACCAGTCAATGTGACTCTTGGCCTTATTAAATCGGAAGCGAACGAATAAGGCGCTACATAGAGCCTCCTGAAGGTGAGTGAGGGGAGGGGGGCGCTACTGACACTTCCGCGGAGTAACGAGATCGGGTCCCGCTTATTTGTGTACCAACACACCTCTATGTCAGAGGGTTTTTAATATGCAGGTATATTTATTCGAAGGAAGTTGAGTAAAATGTTGGTAGATGTGTTTCTTTGTTTGAATTAGATAGGATTTGATTGCACATGGCTTAAGTAGTGTCTTGATAATATAGTGTTTGATGCTTCATACAGCTGAAATTTGTTTACTTGCTGAAACAGTTGAATCAGAAACTTGTCTGAAGTTGAGTAAAATGTTGGTAGATGTGTTTCTTTGTTTGAATTAGATAGGATTTGATTTCACATGGTTTAAGTAGTGTCTTGATAATATAGTGTTTGATGCTTCATACAGCTGAAATTTGTTTACTTGCTGAAACAGTTGAATCAGAAACTTGTCTGAAGTTGAGTAAAATGTTGGTAGATGTGTTTCTTTGTTTGAATTAGATAGGATTTGATTGCACATGGTTTAAGTAGTGTCTTGATAATATAGTGTTTGATGCTTCATACAGCTGAAATTTGTTTACTTGCTGAAACAGTTGAATCAGAAACTTGTCTGATACGAGTTGAGATAATCTTTGTGTTCAGTGTTATAATGATCCTTTAGCCTTCCTAGTGCATATTCATATAATAGGTGGCTGTGGTTTTTTTGCAGATGTGACTTGTAAATGTAGTACTATTGAAATACTTAAAGGACAATGGTTCCACTGTAATGAAAGAAAAGCTTAGCTTATAACTTCAAATAAATCTCAGATTTTAGAATATAGCCTACTAAGTATTTGCTTAGCGAATACTAGCAATAATTGTTTTATTGTTAGTTACAATTGCTACATAACTGGTATCTAAATTAACAGATTTTTTTATTTCACCTAATTAGTAGTTATAGGTATATTAAATGACTGGATGAGAATTTTGTAATCATCTTTTAAGTACAAAAAAGTTAAAAACAGAAGAGAAACACTTGAGCGCAGAAAATATCCATGTTCAAAAATCTATTGAAGCATATCCGAAGCGTATAATATACAAAGCTTATTTTAAGCTCACTAAGAAATCCAAAACACTAAATCTGGATACCACTTCATACATATAAGACTGCCTTTTTCCCTTTAGGTAGACATCTATCACTATCCTTCTCAACTAAAAATAACTACCAAACCCTGTCCACACCTATCCCATACCGTACACAACCCATCGTTTTTCTCGTCAACTGTCAGCATCAATAACAAGTTGACGGTCAGAACAAATAAATTGTAAAAGAACGAATGTGCGTGCAGTTGCAACAGAAATGGTGAAAATTGACGATTGGACGTAGATAGAAATATTTGTTAGAAGAGACAACTAGCATCGAGAGAATAGGATACAGATGGATCGATACAGACTGTTATTGTTTGACATCTACTTTAAATCACAAATTTGAACATACTACATAAAATTGTATGTGACTGCTGTGCATGAGGCTTCGATCACGGATCTTGCAAAGTGTTATTGGATTTCTCTGTCAAGAAATTCTTAGTAGCAGAATGGATGTTGGACCTGTGTCTCATTAATGACATAAAGATTCCGAGTGTTTACCCATAGTCCCACTACTTTAACCCTCTGGTGGGTCCATAGGTAATTTATTTTCCCCTTAGTCCCACTGCAATAGATTGGAACCACGGGTAATAAAAATGATACGACTTTTTACCCATGGTACCACTACATTAGTGGGACCAAAGGTAATTGCAATTATCCGTAGATCCACTCAAAGCAGGAAAATGCAAAGAGATTATAATGATTTGGTATCATTGCATTTTCCTGCTTATTATGTTTTCACGTCATTGTCATTTCAAAGTCACATTATTTTCCAATAACTTCGAGAGGACATAGATTTCATTTATATACGTTTTTTTAATAATTACGTTACTACAATAATAATTATAGTTGGCAAAATTTAGATGAAGACATAGGCGTATGTATGTCTGTTTTTATTAAAAAAGAAAAAAATACGTTTTTATACATTGATAGCCGCACTACATATAATTTTTAGGCTCGGGGGCGTCTACATAACAATAAAAACACATTTTAAGAAACACAGATAGAAGATCGGTGTTATATAATTGTGGATATTGCTCTTATACAAAGTAGGGTTCTAATGGATTTTTTGGAGGTGTGTTGTGCTCTCAGCTTAAAAAACTAGTGGTATATCCACCCTTTACAGTCTGGAAACAACGTAATGCTTTTCAAATAAAAGGACATAATCGACAATGCACTACTTACCTATACTGCTGATGTTGCAATATATCATGGGCTTCCGATAAGCGTTTACTATTCCAGCCTTAGACTTGTTTAATACAGCAAAACATTTTTTAATACATCTTATCTAACTGGCGTTATATTTCAAATATGCTGCTTTACTTAAAATTAGCAGATATATTTTTGTCAGTCTGTTTGTGCACATTATCTTCACAATAGCTAAACCAATTTTGAATATATTGAGATAAGTTATGTTAAATTGGGTAACAAGTAAATAAGATAAATCAGCTTTAGATTGCGTTAGGACACGTAAATGATACAGGTTAGTGCGTCCACAGTTAGCTTAGAACAAATATCAACTTAATTAAAATCACTAGAGTACGACATTATGTTCTTAGCGTCAAGCTATCTCACTCTCTCGCAGTATACCTATATCTACAGAGCTAGAGCAGTAAAACAAACATCGTACCAATACTAAGCGCTCGATTTATCTTTAGTTAGATAGTGTGTACGTAGGCGGAACGCTAATCGAATTGTCTCGTTAATGACCAATGGCGTGCTACCGTTTAGTGGCGCTGTGCGCGACTGTACATCTTTATATTGGGCTTTGTGTTTGTGATTGTACCTGTTTATGTGTGTGTGGTACAGGTGATGATGTTGCGTTATTGATTGTACCTCTATACATAAGATAAATTATTTAATTTCTGTGCTGAAAAGCATCTATGAAGATCGTAAGAAACTTACGGATATACCGAGATCGTAGCTACTGCAAATTTATAGTCACTGCCTTCTTTCAGGAGATCAGGCAGACGTCATTTCCTTTTCTTGTTTGAAAAAGACAATTCCTGGTGTAGCTATATTTCCTGTGTCACCGGGGATTTTACAAACATTCAAATAAAAGAACATCCAGACTCGGAACAATCATTTGTGGATCACACAAATTATTGCCCGTGTAAGGATCGAACCCAAAATAGGCGACCACTTATGCCACTACGCTATGCAAGCAGCCTATCCATATTATTGAAGTGAAAACTTGTTTAGGCGCGTTGAGCACTTCGTGGGTGAACAAAAATCATAGAACTCGCGTCATCGTCACGCTTCCACGCTATACATATCTCAGAAATAGTGCGCCCTATGCAAAAACTAAAGACATTTTGACACCCTTAATAACCTCTAAGAGAGTATCAGGAATTAGCATCCGACCCACCCCTTTTTGTGTTTTTTTGTTTTATAAAGAAGTGTTTATGATCAAGGATTAAAGTTTTCACTTCTATCGGCAGTCCCCAAAGATTGCCCCAATTTTTGTTTTTATTCCTTTTTAAACTATGTACTATCACAATTAAGTAATCTATCTAATCCAAAAACTTCGGGCATATTGGTACAGACGTACAAATACGCGTCACAAAATAAGACAATACTCGACACGAGTATTGTCTTGTGCAAAAAACTTGAATGAAGCGTACAAGCAACACCTTAGAATCGAACCTATTATCATACGATTGAATTACTCTAGTATTATTTTACTACTGTCTAGCACTTTCCTTTTTTCTACCAGAGATAAAAAAATGAAATAAACTTCATACAAATAATGTAAAATTTGTTTGTGATTTTGTGACAGATTCGCAATTCAAAGCATAACTTTTGAATTACGAATCTGGCAACTTTAAAATGGCTCAACTTTAAGATTAAAAATGGTACTTTCGGCTTAGAGAATTTTATTTCGTAGAAGAATTATATTATGTAGGTATTTCACTTAATACTTTGTGACTTAAATTAATGATTTAAATTTGACAAATTATTTGAAAGTCGAATATTTAAAATACTGAATTTCTGTATCCTAATTATGGAGATTCTTTGTAGCCAAGATTTCATAAGGTATCTCACTGAATGTGACATGTAGACCAAGGTGAAGTTATAGTGCCCCACGTTAGTGAAGAAAGGGTAGACAGAATGCACACACCTTGAAGAACATTAAAAAAAACTTCGATATGTTTTTTCTTCCAGTACCTATGTAACAGACTGCAATGCAGAGGGTCTTGGGTTCGAACCCACGTCGCGTACCTCTGACTTTCGGAAGTTATATGACTTTTCGAAATGATGTGCGTATTGATTGACAATTATCGCCTGCTCCGTGCCTCGGAGAGCACGTTAAGCCGTCGGTCCCGGCTGCCATGAACATCTATAATGGCAGTCGTTATTGGGAAGTCAGTGCCCTCTAATATCCTGACACTGGTCTACATACATACATACATAGATTCACGCCTGTTTCCCAGAGGGGTAGGCAGCGACTACGGATTTCCATTTGCTACGATCCTGACCCACTGGTCTAGCCTTAGGGTATCGTTAACCTTCGGGTTGCGGAGGTCAGATGGCAGTCGCTCCGTGTAAAAACTCATATCCAGTCAAATCCAGTTAGATTAGAAAGTCGACCCCAAGTGACTTGGGAATAATAAAGGCTAGGGACAAGAAGACCTATGTAGTGGAGCTATAATTTACTTTTTGATACGGCCTTCAAAATATTTATTTAGAAGTACCTACATAATTTCTAAATAATTATTTTGAAGGCCGTATTTTAAAAGCTGCTATAAGCCTTGTTAGAATACTTTCGGATTTTCATCTCAGAGATCTTAGGTTCATTCCTATGTGGGTATGAACCTAAGATCCTACCTAAGATAAGAGATGGAAATCCGAAAATATTTTAACAAGGCTTACAGCACCTTTTGTAGTGTTTCTATAAAGAAATGATTACCCAAGTTACATAAACCTATCTATAGGTATCGAGCAACATCGATCGAATATATCTTTATTTACACTACAAACGAAATTGACATTACTCTCTCTCGCTCTAACACCCTACATAAACACGAACAAAAAGTACTTCACCTTCTTTCTATTACGAAGAAAACAACAGAGACAACACATACGACAGCTTCACACGTAAGAGAGAGACAAAACACATCGCCATCTTAGATGCAGCCCGTGGACCAGAAGTTAGCCAATAACCTGGTTTGTTGAACGCGAAAGGGCTTATATCAGGCACAATTGCTGAAGTAAATTGGGCTTTATTTCATGGATGTTAAAGTTGAATATGAATTGTGGGATTTAAAGGTGAATTTAATAATAACGTTTGTAGGGAAGTTCTTTAAGGGGAGGGTTATACGTGAGGAGAAAATAATGACAGCGTGTCTTTGATGGGAGGTATTGTGTTGGAGTCTGGTTTTGAAGCGGCCTCTAATATAATAAGGCCTATTAGTTGACTTGAAATTGCATTTTGTTTTTGGGGTCCCGAGCCAATTATGGGGTTTAATCTTTGGGTTGTGCTGGTAGTTCTTTTGTGATTGTAAACACGATACTTTATTCATATTAGGTACCTATATAATGTTACGAAATTGTAATTAAAAGTTACGGTACTAAATACCATAATTTAGACTGAACATTATACACCATTCTTTTTATTTTGTTAGATATATCTGATGTAGTTTCTTTACCAACTGTTTGTGGATCATGTGTGGAATTAATCCACAAACATCGATGTAACATGATGGCGAAATAACTACTTAAACCATTGCTCTATCCATGTAGTTAACAAAAGCCATATACTTAAATGAAGTCGTGAAAATCTTTTCACGACACTTTTCATCCTAACTAATATTATAAAAGTAAAAATCAGTTTGTTTGTTTGTTACCTTTTCACGCCTAAACCACTAAACCGATCATCCTGAAATTTTGCATATACGTTGTCAGGTGTACAAAAACGGACATAGGCTACCTTTCATCCCGAAAAAAATTACTGTTCCCGAGAAAAACAACAATAACGTTCTTATGGTAATTACCTAATAGATGGCGCCACGTGTCTTTCGAATCATGATTGAATTATGTTATTACAAACAGAGTACGACCCGACTGAATTGTCAAATTCTAAATTAACGCGAGCGAAGCCGCGGGCAAAATTTAGTATCTATATAAATGGTAATAACTTATTAAGATTTAGATACATATGCACTACCAAAGTGAATCCTATTCCATTCCATTCATTCCATATCCACTCCTAATAATGTCCTCCAGACCGAATTTCGGTCACGGCGCGGCGGCCACTTTTAACGGAGACTGGCCATCTAGCGCAGGAGACATTATATACTGCACAAGCGTGTGCGCAAACATAAGTGCACTTTCTGTTCCTTAGCTCTCAAGATCCGATGGGACGGTAATCCGACACGACCGGAGAGAGATCAGGCGCAGAACCAACGGCTTTACGTGCTTTCCGAGGCAAGGGGGTGACTAACACCGCCAACTTCATAACTCCAGGCTGCTATTGAGATTTCTTAACAGAAAAATCTAATAAGTTTTTGTTGGCCCGACCCGAGATTCAAACCCAAGACTTGCATAAAATATTTTGAAGTATTAATTCTCATCCTGGAAAGTTATAAATGATAGCACTTGATACCAAAGCTAGGCAAATACTTTAGAGTTTTTGTTTAACATGATTAGTAACTACTCTCTTTAATAGCATTCGCTCTCATTAATTTTTTAATTTATTACCAGCTTACAACTGTCTGGTATTCTTGTTGATTTGTCCAGCTGGGATAAATGCTTTCGTTAGATATGGGATTTCATTGGTAGAGCTATAGATGGACATCGCACTCACGATCTCACATTCACAACTCAAATGTCTTATCCATTAACTCTACGCCGCTTCGGAAATAAAGTCCGGATACTTAAATAAACAAATTTAAATCTTCTGACTCCAATAGTAAAGTATAATAAAAATAAACAGCCACAAATGAAATCATATACGTCTGTACAGTCCCGCACAAAAGCTCTAACATCCCATCACAAGGTACAGTCGAGCCCAAACACATCAATCACTCAAACTGAGTTAATCCGCAACTAAATTAACTCGTGGCAAACAAACCCTTAAACAAACTACACACAAACAAAAATAAACTCTATTCTATTTCATTAAAGACCATTTCCTCTTGACCTATATAGATTAAAAAATAGATCTGATTCTCAACTTTATCATACAAGATTTACGATTGAAAATCGAATATCACTGTGGCCTCTTGATTTCGTTCTATCTTCACATCATTTTGTGTCCGATTCCGTCTCTAAAAGGCTTAAGCGACGAGGATGTAATTTAAGCTCTACTACTTATTACTTAAAGTGGATTTTGATTTGTTAAGCTCGTGTTAGGGTTGCGGGTAGAGTCGGGTTTTTATTTCATTCGTTAGAGATATATTTAAGAGCTATTAATGTGTAAATAAGCGTTTATTTTAACGTGATGCTGTGTTTTCATTATTATTCTTAAAAACTATAGTTTTTATTTTTCAAATGTATTACATATTAGATATCTAGCACAAATGTAAAAGGTTCTCAAACTAAGATAATGAAGAAAATTGGCAAGACATCATATTTTAATGAATAGCATAAAATACATACCTACCTAAATACAGAAGCCCGTCTCAATACCGTAGGAGGAAGGCAGATGTGTATTACTACATATTTGGCATCTTTCGATCCCACTTGGTGAAGGACGAATCTATTGCCATTTCCAGTCAAAATATTATCTTCCAAGAATTACCAAAAATTAATAATAATGCTTTGTCTCACACGGGATCACGCGATGCTACTGAAAATTACCCCTCTGAATGACGAAAAACACTTTGCTTGACTTGGAAATCGAACTTATCGAACCCTTACGACGAGCATAGAGCAATGAAAAAGCATGTTTACTTAAAAATAGTGATATCTAAAAGCAAACACGAGTGGCACGCGTACCAGTTAATAGTCCTCCTATTATCGGCCACGCAATTACTACTGCGATCCTTTGTGCAAATAAATAAGTCGTTATTAAGTAGTCGGGCGCACTCGTATAAACAGAGGGGGCTAAGGCTCCAAGGCCCCGGGCCTGGGGCCCCACTGAAGCGTTTACCCTGCATTTAAGATGCGTTATGCAATAACGTTCCAACTTGTTTGTTTGAAACTTTATTGAATTTGTTCGGGCATGGAAATGTTTAGTTCGTTTTAAGATTCGTTTTAATTTGATTGATAGATATCCGCAACGTAACCTTACTGGTAAACCGTTGGACTGCTACGCCAGGGTCTTCAGTTTGTTCCCAAGGTACCTTTTCGAAGTTTTGAGTGTTAAAGAATTAATTATCACTCGCTTTAACGGTAAGAGCAAACGCCGTGAGGAAACCTGCGTGTCTAAGAGTTCTTCATAATGGTCGAGCAGATATGTGAAGTTTACCAATCCACCTCACTGGGCCAGCGTGATGGACTATAGCCTAACCCTTCTCACTATAAGAAGAGATCCGTGGGACGGTTTCTATACAAGACTGATATTATAAAGAAAGATCAAACCAACATATATATTACTAAATTTTGCCCGCGGCTTCGCCTGGTTAATTTAGAAGTTGACAATCAATTCGGGTTGTGCTCTGCTTGTAATAATATAATTCAATCATGATTCGAAAGAAACGTGGCGCTATCTATTATCATGAGAATGTTTTTGTGAAAAGTAGCCTACGTCCGTTTCTGTACACCTGAAAACGTATATGCAAAATTTCAGGATGATCGGTTCAGTAGTTTAGACGTGAAAAGGTAACAAACAAACAAACAATTTTATAATATAAAAGTTAGGATAAAAGTCAGACTGCTTTATTAGAACCGTTCACACTCTAAGGGGAGTTGCAGATCGGATCATATTTTAAAGTTTTCTGTTAGATAACTTTTAGTAGCAGTTTGAAAATTTGAAGGATAGAGCTCTTTTAATGTGGATCTTTAACAGCTGACAAAATATGAGTGTAATAGCCAGCTTCAAGTCCGCTCTTAATAGTTAAGCCTATTGCTGTCTGCTGGGCATAGTTTGTGCCAATTCTAAGGATTTCTTAAAAGAAACAGCCAATATCATTGCCGTACATAGCAATTGTATGCGCTAACGGTGCGCCATCAAGGCAACATAATAAAATTTGTGTATTAACGTTTGCTTAATCTTATACATCTATTTGCATCCTTTTACTAAAAGCTCATTATTCACGCTTATAGATATACGGAACTCTAACATTACTGAAGAATGTTTTTGATTTAATAAAACGTATTTAGTGACGATTTTCCTTCTATTGCTTGCTTTATACAATTCCTTCGTATACAATATCAAGGAGTAATATCAATAATTGGTTATAGACCATTGTCCAAAATCACAAGTCACAGCCGCACACAAATCAGACACAATAAACACACGAAAATTGTTTTTTTAATAAAATTCAGCACGATAAAAAGCAATTACAGTATTAAGTAAATTATAAATTGTTCCGAAAGGCGAGCTTGATTAATTGACTACGGGCAACGATTTTATAAAATGGCGACAATGAACGAATATAAAAAGGGCGAAATCAATCGAAAACAAATTACTTACGGGACGGTACCAAATTGAGTCGTTAATGGTGTTACCACACATCGTGCCGCTCACAGGACTGTCCTATTGTGTGCGTACCTACCAGAAACGTTCTATTTTTAAATAAGGAAAATGTTTTTGTACTATTAAGGTGACAAGACAAGCAAGTACATGACCGGCCTGATGTTAGCGAATTACTGTAGTAAAACACGCATGTTGCCGACCTTTCAAAGGAAAATGTACTGTGATGTCAGTGCCAGGGGCATCGATCACACCGATGCCTCCTGCTGCTTTCTAAGGAGCCTCGTATTCTTAAAAGGAAAGCAGATTTAATAAAAGCTGTGAGTTTTGGCTTGGCAAAGGAACATTTCTAAGTCTTTGCTTAAGTAACTTGCAATAGTTGTAACACTGGGATTCAGAGAGTAAACATGAATTCACGTCTAACCTTGTACAAGACACGGATATGTATGCCCCTTGGTTTAAGTTAGCACTTAATAGGATCAAGCCTTTTACTGTCTACGGCGAATATTTCTAGAATGCGTGCTGCTATAAATAATTTTCTACTCTATCGAAATTAATAATCAGAAGATCCAATATGCGAGTGCACAACCGATTTGATATAAACACAAACTTAGTGTCAGCCTAGAAAGAGAATAACAAGACAGTCTTAACAAAAATTAAAAGTATACTCACTACTACAAGATCGCGTTTTATACGTGTCAAATTTGGTTCGCATGTCCTGTGTTTTTAAACGGTTATTGCAAATTTGTTGCCACTCTAGTCGTTAGCAGCATTCAACATTGTTGCGTGGCCGACAGCGACATGGCGCAATCGAATCAACTTTGTAGAGCTAAATTAATTACAGCGATAAACGAATGCGATGTCGATTTGCGGTACGGACATGTTTTTAACTTGTATTCTTCTTTATGAGCGGCGAAGGTGAAGTTATTAATTGTTTGCATGGCTTTTATTGGTTCAGTAGTCGGTGAAGTGATGGTTTTAGCGTTGGTTTGTTTTTATTCGGTTTGGTGTGTTGAATTTCTTGTTAAAATCAATTTGATGTGGTTATTATGTATTACTAGCTATCTCTTGGGAAGAGAACTTTTATTTTGGATGTAGGGTATCTTATGTCTTTTTTCGTACCCCTGAAAACGTGTATGCGAAATTTTATGATGTTCGGTCGAGTAGTTAAGACGTTATAAACAAACATACATAGATTCACGTCTGTTGCCCAGAGGGGGATCCTGACACACTTCTCTGGCTTCATTCACATTCATAACATTCCTCATACACGCTCGCCCGTTTAAGGTGCTCTCATCAAACAAACAAAAAAAAAACTCACATTCGCATTAGGATTACGTAGACCTATTACTTGCATTATATTATTAGTTAAGACTGCAAAGATCTATTACTTTTACAGTAACTCATTTACTCAAAGAGCAAAACACAGCAAGACTTCATGATGATTTGAGCTCATTCTGCGTAAATAGGAACTTCAATGAAAGTATATTTGGGTACTTTGATTTAACACCACACCAAGATCAAAGTAGTGTTAATTCAACGTAAACCTATTTAATAAGATACAGATGTTAACCACCATCTCCGCTCGTGATCATGGCTCGCTGAAAGGCAATTGAAACTTCGTAAAAATTATAAGTATAATTATTTGAAATAAACTGCAATAACATCTTTACATAGTAGTTTAATTTCAATATACTTACATGTGTTATCATTGAAATCGTATATCCGAAATGGAAAAATAATTAGCCAGCTCCAACAAAACATCAGACCGTCAAACCCACAGCGTCAAATTAAAATGTAATTCTAATCTATAAACGTGACAATAACATAAGTCTGCGTCCATTGTCAGAGCCCGTTCTCACCACATTCACAGCCAGCCATTAGACCCTCTGAGCACAATGGGACAATGCGTCGATGGGGTCGCAATTACACGCTACTAATTCGCGTATTTCACCCTTGAGTTTGTAACAAATAATGTGACGTGTTCAGAGTTCATTATTTTCGTGTTACTGTTATTTTTTTGGATCGAACATAATTTACGATCATGAAGTCTAGAGTATTCCTGGTTTAGATGAAAGTGTAACTATGTTTCGTAAATCAGTAACAATTTTTGTCAAGTGTCAACGCCCTAGCGTTGAGACTTTAACTGTGTTCAAGTGTAGACAGTAGATTAACAACGAATGGTGTGGGTGAATAAAATCTTGTATTTTTATAGTAGAAATTATAAAATGACACAAATCAACTATGGAATTGAACTTCACTTAGCAGGCCATACCTTGTAAGACATGGTTATGAATAGCTTAGCTGGCAAAGCGACAGCATGGTTTGTTTAGTTACTTAGTCCATGTTCGCACCATGATTGACTTGCTGCATCTTCTTGCTACATAGCAAGTAAAGCAAGTAAACTATACTTACATAAGTATAGTTTACTTGCTTCTTTAATACAGTTATATATGCAGAAAGTTTTTGTACGGACTACTTTTGTATTTTGATATGCATTTTATTGATTACTAGTTTTCACCCGCGGCTTCGCTCGCGTAAATGTAGGTTAGGTTAGGTTAGGTTTGCAACAGTTGTTTTTTCTGTAGTTCAATGGCTGGTATGCGACGCGTGACATCTCGATCGCAAGTCCGATACGTTATCAAATTACACACAAAGTCACTTTCGTGACATGACCTTTAATTTGCCCGACTTCTTACCAAGCAAAGATCAGCTTAAATCAGCCCCTGCATTGAAAATTCTCAGCGGTATGAGTGACGTTAAATAATACAGTATCGTGTTTGTCGTCAGTGAGCGTGGCGGCCACGTGACGGTCACGCGGCGATCACGTGACGGTTTGTTGGTACACCCACCCTACGGCCAATTTGACAAAATACTAGGTACTTTGCAAGTTCAGTGAGGCTAGTTGTTGGTGCGCTCACCCGATGACGTAACGATGTTTGCAAGGTGTCATGTTACTTGTTGGAGGGTATTAGGAATAATTAATTTTTTTGGTTGGTTAGATTAACTTGTGTGTTACATGCCGTTGGGATAGAATATCTTCATTGGGAAAGATTGGTTTGCGGAGACTGGTTACTGTGATTTTCAGCTTGACTGCTATTGTGTAGTTTAAGACAATGGCACAGGCTAAATAGGGACAGGAGGCCGTTGAGATAGTGTATCTTCACTGGGAGAATTGGTTTGCGGATACTGGTTACAGTGATTTTGAATACGGCTGCTACTGTGTAGTTAAAGACAGTGGCACAGATTAAATAGGTACAGAAGGCTAGCTTGATACAATGTGCTTATGCATACACGCAATCGTAAGTTTTGTTCTATGATGTTGTCCACATTGCAAGATCGTTGGAAACCAAATCGAGACCACGTAATAACAAGCAAACCTATTGCTGTCTACCGGCCAAAGTTCCAGACTCCGTGCTGCTACTTAGAATTTCTTGTAGATGACGCCGAGAACTCATATACCTATAGCAGTCGCTACCGAAGTTGCATTAATTCTGGCTCGTAGCACACCGGCTACGAAATTGCTACGAGATTCTACAAAGTTCTACATTTCTTAATAAGTCTCTATAAAAATTTATTCAGTTAATCAATTCAATTTAAGCTTATTAATGAGTCCATTGAGTAGTGTTCGCCGGCAACGCAACAATCACCATACAGCGTGTTCACGTTTATGTAAGCTCAGTGCATATAGACTATACAGAGTGTGTAGTTGAGTCAGATCGAGTGCCGCGGCTGCGCTAATTAATTTATCGAGCTAATGTACGCGGAAATGGCTTTTGTTCAAAATGAATTGCTATAATATTAGGATTATAATTTAATTTCTTGTTTTTATAAGGAAGATAGGCACTTTTAATCATTCTATTGGTTACGAGATTTTGTGGAGAACTGCTCAATAGTAAGACTGACCTTCATGAAAAGTTGTACTTATTCATTCAAGTGCTGTGATTATTTAAGGCACGCTCATGTGCCAGTGTGTGTGTACTATCGACTCCAGCGACGGATGACCACTCCTACGGTTAAAATCGTATAGCAGGCCAACACTTGGTACCCGTATCCGTGACACGCCCCTTTCTTTGTTTGACTTTTTTTACACTTTATATTTGTTTACTGATTCTAAGGCGATACAAACTCAACTGGACAACATGTGCAAGCGAAAATTTTTCTGAAATGGTCATTCGTCGTTGAAGCTGATAGTACATTCAACATTCTAGAATAATACTGATATAAAAGATATTGCCACCAATTTCCTATTTTATTATTTAATATTTGGTACCTAGAGAAAATTACCTGACTAATTAGTACTTATTAACCACTATTACTTATACACATGTTCCTAATACTAATTCGCTTAGCTGCAACAATAAAAAACAACTGGTCTCACAGCATAGTATACTTAGATAATTATCTCCGATTAACGGCACTATATACTTCAAAGGCATTACATTTTATATCCCAGTAAAACGAATATTGAATAATCTTATAATTAAACAAAGAAATGTTTTATTATTCATTCAAGAAACTTTATATAACTTTCCAATTTGAAATTTTAATTAAATTTCGCGAAGAACTCCTCCGCCATACTTGCCGAGCTAAAAGGTTAATTTAGTATTTGTCAGTTGCGGCCATCGTATACTAAACGTCACAACCGCCAACCGTGTTGGTGAAGCAAAAACGATTTTAACGTGTAATGCTAAGGGTGTTTTTTGCTTATAGGTGTTTACATAAGCAACTTTTGATTGCTTAAAAGCGAGTCTAGACTCGATTTGGTTAACATTAGTCGAGCCGATTTGTAGGAGACTGAGAAATTGGTGACTTGAATTGTCAATTTTTATGACATTACAAGAAGACTACTTACTAATCCGCTATAGTTAATGTACATAATATTCCACTTATGTTCTTAGGGTCGGTCAAAGTATTACTGAATTTTTCTTTAGAGATATTTGCAGCAGCAGGTAAAGTCTAGAAATGCACCTTATGGACGACAATAAACTCGTAGCTTTTGCGTAAGATTAAAAACAAAGGTAACAACATTTAGGTGTCTTATTCTTTTAGGGATATCTATATATTAATACCTACATGAAGCAAAGGCTTTGTACCCCTTTTTACGAAAATTGCGCGGATAGAGGAGTATGGAATTTGGCACACTTTAAGTTTATATGGAGAAGAAGTGGCGAGTCCTATTATTTTTATAAAATATGCATTAGAAATACATTAAATTAATGAAAAAGCACTACACGCACACAATTATGTATTTGACACATGCAGTCGAAACACATTCGTAGTATTTCGGCATTGTTCGTCTGACGTAGTACAATTCTTCATAACTATGGTAACATATACCTTATTTATATGTAATAAAGAAAAAATTAAAACAAAGTAGCAAGCTTAGGAATATCGTCAATGAAAGAGAATAGTTAAGTAAACAATAATTTGTTTGAAAAAGATAGGTAAATTAACCTGTATAGCCTTGGTGAAATCTAAATGAAATGTGATTATAAGATTAAAGTTATAGACAATAAAACCTTAATAATGATCAAACTTAAAATTTAAATCAGTTATGGTCGAATTTTGACCAATGGGCAACCGCTAGTACAAATTAAACTGTATGTATTTATTAGCTAATCTTATTACGTAATAAACTAAATTTTAAGATTTGCTTTACTCTATATATAAGAGTAAATTCCCTCACTTTTTATGAATGAGGTTAGACAATTTTAGGGAGCCTATAAAATTGTGCCGACAAATTGGACGTAACATCGCATCGTGAATGGGTCTTTTAAGCTGAGAGGCGGCGTTGAATCTCTTGTATAATTCTTATTAGTAGATTGAAAGGCGAACGAGTGGCAAATTGTAATTATTTCTCGAGCTTTGTTCTAATTGAAACAATTATGTAATTAAGTGTTGATTTGCGGCCATCTTTGGTTATAAAATGTTTTTCTATACAGATTATTTCGTAAATATAAAAACGTTGAGACTCGTCGAAACACAGACGACAGTCGTCTATTGATAAATTGATCTCGTATCTATACTTCTATACTAATATTGTAAAGAGGAAAAATTTGAGTTTTTGTTTATTTTGTTGTTTGTTTGTAACGATTTAACTCAAAAACTATTCAACCGATTTAAACAATATTTCTGCATTAGAAAGCTATGTTATCACCGAGTAACAAAAAAGGTACTGTTACTAATAGGAATTAAATATATTGACCACCAAAAATAGTAATTGCGCAGCAAAATATGCTTATTAAAATATATCATAACGAGCACCTATACGCCTCAAATCACTGCATTCCGTCTCGGAAGGGTTAGGTTATGTTAGGTTCCTTCTTAAACCCACCCAACAATAGGAGGCTCCGTCGACTTATTTTGATCTCTTTAAATATATTTTGCTGTGCGATTTGGTGATCATTTACTATTTCTGACTGTTATATTTTATTATATCTGGTGATAAGTTAAACATCAGCCTAACTAATATAACCTAACCTATTTTTGCGCGAGCGAAGCTACGGGCAAAAGTTAGTCATAAAATATATCGCTTGCTTCAGCTCTGAGATGCGTAATAAATGCGGAGCAAAATAAATTTATAGATTCCACTATAATATCGATTATTATTGGTAAGACGATCGTATACGAGAACGAAACATATAGTTATATTTTAATTTGTTTGTGAATGATCGTGCACGTGCCAGTAATTTGCATTTTATAGTGTTTATCTTCAACCGACTCAACTTCTTATTAGTTTACGTATTATTATAATACACAACAACAACTTATGTATTTATGATTCATTGAATCGGCTGAAAGTCCAAATAGTTAGAATATTGAATTTATATTCATAGATCGCTAGAATACCTAACACGTTGCGAAAGCTAGCTGGTCGTTATCATGTTGTTAAGAAAGAAGTATTAAACTGCACTCGAACCGAAAGCGTCAACACTACAATAAACATCTTAGCGCCTCCGTCTCAAATTCTGCGTAAATCTGCTCAAAAAGACCCGCCTCGAGTATATCTACAACTTAACACGAAATTAGCCCATGATCCTTCTATCTTTCAAAGGTACCGAGAACCTAATACATCCCAGATTGAAAAGACTCGAAGGTCTCAGTGTCGATCTCAAATATCACGCATTGCGCAACACCATGTTACTTTTATCCCTATTAAGAGCCTTCTATCAATTGTGCTAAAGCACATTTTTGCTTGAATCAGTCACTCGAGTAAGTTGGTTTTTGAATCTTTCACCGGGCCGCCACTCGAAGCCGAATTGTAAAGTTCTCAATTCAAATGTAAGTTGTATTTGTATTGAATTATTTGTCAAATTGGAGGGATAATCCGCTTGTGCGCTTGCGCAACCCGCCATTGTTATGACGACAACAAAATGGCGGTGCTTTAATGGCGCGAAAAAGAGACACTTTCATTGTTGTCGGTGATGCAGATGCATGTATTGTGTGACGCTAATTCCGTAGTCCGAAAGTGATGTTTTATAATGGATGGATAAGGAGTTGAAGATTGAATAATGAAAATTGGTTATGTGGATTATGGAGGTAACTCATAGTTCCTAATGCTTGTTTTTTGGACTAGGTTTTTATTACTATGTGCTTCACTAAACAAAAGTTTGTTAATGCGCTATGGTACTCAAATATCTCCAAAACAAGAAAATCAGTACAATAAAATATTAATATTAGTTTAAAAAAACTAAAAACGCGGTTTATTAAAAAAAAACTAAAAAGTAGAAAATAATTTAATAATTTTAATTAATGTAAAAAAGCGTGGGGTTTGGGTTATCAAAATATCTTAGAAAGCACCCCACGCTTTTTTATATTAAAATTATTAAATTATTTTCTACTTTTTAGTTTGCTTTTTTTAATAAAGCGTGTCTTTTAGTTTTTTTAACTATTATTTGTTTTTATTTTTTTAAACATATTTATTTTTATTATTTTAAACTATTTATTTTATTTTTTTTAACTATTATTTTTTTTTTCTAAATTATTGTATTGTCATCGGTCCTCGATAAGTGTACAAAGTTTCAAATTAATCCGTTGGTTTGAAAGGGGCGGAAATCACGTTCAAAGATTCCGTTACATAGATTCATAGATACCTACATAGACATATACTTAGATACATACCAAGCTAATAAAAGCGTGTTAAAGGCTAACTAATTTACCTATAAATATGAATTATTGATCGGTTGTTAATTTAAACTATGGCGATCCACACTACATCTGCTTATTTGAATCACCATTCAAGCACCTTTCTGCCCATCGAGCGTTTGATGTGTACGAACATTTAATGCAACAAATTTCCTATTACCTAAAACAATTCTTATTATAGACTTAAGACCACAAATTGTAATCACCTATGTTTGACAAATAAACGAATTTCATTCTATTCTATTCTATTCTATTCTATTCAACACCGTTGCTGTTTCACCTTCCTCTCTCACAGTAAACGATTGTTCACCCGAAAACAACCGAAGAATACCGAAGAGCCATAATCAATTTCGTTTAATATAAAACCACATGAGAACCGTTCCTCCAGTTACCAGGAGTACATAAGTCTCGTGAGAGCAACAATGTGCTGGCAATTTGTTCAGCGGCTCGGGAAATTGTGTTTATTGCGATCATATCATTTACTTCGTGTTTCTTTTCATTTGATCCCCACATCCGTACACCCCTCCAAGTGTATTAGAGCGCTTTCTTTTTATTTTTATGTTTTATGGCTGTTAAGTTATGGGGAAAATCGATCTTTCGTTGTGGTGTTCAGCGACAATTATAAATTTGTATTACGTTACTTAACAACTTAATGATTATAAAGAATTTATATTCTTATATTATAAGATAGCGTACTAGCTTATGCTAGAACGCTGTCTTATCTTATCTTATGTGGGGGCCAGTTAGTGCAGACCGACGACACTTCGACCCAGTGAGATCTTTTATGTCAACACTCTCCCAATAACGACTGCCAATAGATGTTCATGGCAGCCGGGACCAACGGCTTAACGTGCTTTCCGAGGCACGAAGCAGGCGATAATTGTCAATCAATACGCAGATAATTTCGAAAAGTCATATACCTTCCGAAAAGTCAGAGGTGCGCGACGTGGGTTCGAACCCGAGACCCTCTGCATTGCAGTCTGTTGGTCTCCCCACTGAGCTATCGCTGCTCAGCTAGCTAGAACGCTAATCAAAAATAATTGAAATTAAACATTTTACCTATACCTATGGATTTTATCGCGTTGTTTATTTTTTATAAAACACTATTATTACATAATTTTGAAACTTTAAACTGCTATTGTTTGTAGCGACAGGGTGACGCCGCAAATATCTTACGAGGCACATTTCATGAGTGGACTAAGCAGTCGTTCCGTGCTCGCCTCTGAGTCAGGATGCGCATACATCCCGCGCAGTACAATTAAATTAGCTTAAGAGTGAATGCAACTGTGAGTGACAATAAACATTTATCTAGAACCACCTTTGATTTAATCTTCCCACTATATGGACACAAGTGTGTAGTGAGCCTAAGAGACTTCTACATTGTTAATCACTTTTACTATGTAGTTACTGTTTCTATTTAGGACATTTAATAAAACTATAAGCGATAAATCTGTATACAGGGTTTAATTTCAATGTATAACATTCGCGTAAATGTAGTACAATGTTATATACAAAAATAATTGATTGTGATTTTCCTGCAAATGTTATCTAATAGATCTTGATTGAACTTATTAAATAGCCTCACTGTAGCGTCAGTAAGCTGCGCAATAACTACGCTTTAATTAAGTTCTCCTATGTGATTTAAATTAAGAAATTATCTGGACTTTATTTATATTCTATATATATATATATGCACTATGACTTTATTTATATACTAAAATGCAGCTATATCATAATGGGTATAGGTACCTATATGACACATATAGGTATCTATACCCCTTATGATATAGCAGTCTTTTCTGTAGCTGCATTTTAGACTATTTTATTGTTACTTAGTCAGGAGAACATCAATAGCAACATCCGTTTACGGTTATATGTAAGCATCATATGACGTAATGTCTAAAATATAAAAATACTAGCGGTCCCGCGCAACTTCGTCTGCTTCCAATTAGATCATTTTTGCACGTTTGAAAAAAAACTATCCTATCTTTTAAGTTGGACTAAATTACAGATGGTTACGAAGTTTGTTTAAAGTCGGTTCAGTAGTTTAGGAGTCCATAGCAGACAAACAACGTGACACGTAATTTATATGTATACATTAAGATCTAAAAAAATATTATCGAGTAATTTCTTTCTCTACCCGAACCCTAAAAGATGAAATTTTTTTTTTAAATGAGTGTTTATTTTAGAATCCTCTTGTTGGGAAACTGTGTTTTTCTTCAGGCCAATGTCTAACTCGGTACGATTTTAGCAAATCGGTTTAGTTTTTAGCCGTCATAACGTAACATACATTATGAGTAACTTCGCTTTTATAATAAAAGCAATATCAGTTGTAAAAACATATATGAACCGTTACAGTTAAAGAAATCATTTTAGATCATACCGTTATGATTGCCTTTCAATTTGAGACGAAAAAATATGAATAGACCTTATTAGGAAATTAATACTTGGACGTGTATTGTAAGACCCTAATAATAGATGAAAGGAGGTCAATAATAGAAAAAGGTAATCATAACTTAGTTCTTTTGTTCAGCAATAATTTGATTAAAATTTGACGGCTCCATCCTGTTTAAAAACCCCTTTAAATAACAGGAAACAACTAAATAAGGGTAATTCAATTACAGGCTATGAGTACCATTCAAGTATGAGCTTCGATCCGTCTATAAAAAGAAAACATTTGGTTCTACGGCCGCGGTTCAAATTATATTGGTAACGTACAGCCTACAAAAACATCCATTTTATCGGGAGCTCTGATCAGTCTTTGAATGAGAACGTTTAGTTCTACGCTCGCGGTTCAAGTTATGTTGGATGTAGTACAAAAGAGAAATATGAAAGAATACAGCATTGAATGGTTAATAGTGGGTTCCGTACGTATCATGTCGGTGTAGATTACGGGAATGGCCGGCGGAACTCTAAACTTGATATTTCCGTTCTTTTCGCGATCTTTTATTTGACTTTGGTTCTCATAGAAATAATAAAAGCTACTTACTCAATTTAATAAATTAAAGTTTATGTACGTGTATTCGTGGAGACGTATAACGGACGATACAGCCACGGTCAATAATTGGATGGGTAAGTGAGGCGCCTACTTTTTCATTAACACTAGCCTAGTTTGAACAAGTTCCCGGATCTAAAAAATATTGTATTTTTGGTATCACCAATAAAGCCGCCAGACTGCCTGTAACAAAACACAAACTTATGCTTTTATAGCACCAAGAGGGAACACGAACACTAAAAGTGAATGAGAATTGCATACACATAATCCTAATTCTACCTATATACTTATTATAAATGCGAATGTATGTTTGTTTGTTTGTTACACTTTCACGCCTTAACTACTCGGCCCGTCATCATGAAATTTCGCATACACGTTGTGGACACAAAAGGAAATACTTTTCATCCAGAAAAAGTACTATTACCGAAGTAATAAAATATTGACGTACCTAACCAACATTTGCTCGAGCTGAGCCGCAGACAAAATCTATTATTATAATAATGATTATTACAAGTCGTACAATACAGAGTGCGATTTTATCGCTGCCTACCGAGCACATCAACCAGACCATTATTCAGACCACTGCTATTGAATTCCTAACAGAATACCAGCCAGCTTGTCTAATGTGGTATTTCTTTTATTATTCCCTCTGTGCTTCCAATTCTATCGCTATAATAGCTCTTAAATGAGTAACCTAAAATGTCTATGCTACAAGTTTTATCAATTATTTGTGTGGCGAATACAAATAATTGATAAAAGCTTGTAACGTACACATCTTTGTCCAATTCTTAACGTCAAGACATATCTGAGTAACGAGTAAGTATTTATACTTATAGCACTTGGTTTGTCTTAACTGTCAATTATACTATCTATACTAGCTTTTGCCTGCGGCTTCGCTCGCGTTAATTTAGAATTTGACAATCAATTCGGGTTGTACTCTGCTTGTAATAATATAATTCAATCATGATTCGAAAGACACGTGGCTCCATCTATTATCATAAGAACGTTATTGTTATTTTCCTCGGGAACAGTATTTTTTACGGAATTAAAGGTAGCCTATGTCCGTTTCTGTACACCTGACAGCGTATATGCAAAATTTCAGGATGATCGGTTCAGTGGTATAGACGTGAAAAGGTAAAAACAGACAAATTCATTTTCGCTTTTATAATATTAGTTAGGAAGTAAGGATAACATTGTAATCTGTGGATAACGTCGTGAGCAGTGTGTTTGTTAATTCTATTATTTTACTCCTAAAATTGTTGTAATGTATATAATACACTGTTATTTGCTGTCCCTAATAAAATAAAATATAGTACCAGAAAGTAGAGCTCTCTGAATTCACGAAGGCGTGTATATTCAGTCAGTTAGGTAGTTATAGTGCAGGCGTCCACGCGATAAGTTAAGTTCACACCGCGCTGTCGGCGCTAACTCGATTATATAAGCTCGTGTGCTCCTCCACTAACAGACCTAGGGATGCATAGATTGTACATCGCTTCGAATATTAATCTTCTTCTCCCTAGCCTTTATTATTCCCAAGTTACTTGGCGGCTTTCTAGTCTAACCGGATTTGACTGGATATCAGTTTGTACACGGAGCGACTGCCATCTGACCTCCGCAACCCGAAGGCTAACGATAGCCTAAGACTAGACCACCTGACACTTCAGGATATTAGAGAGCACTGACTACCCAATAACGACTGCCATAGATATTCATGGGAGCCGGGAACGATGGCTTACCGTGCTCTCCGAGGCACGGAGCAGGCGATAATTGTCAATCAATACGCACATCATTTCGAAAAGTCATATAACTTCCGAAAGTCAAAGGTGCGTGACGTTGGTTCGAACCCGAGACCCTCTGCATTGCAGTCTGTTGGTCTCCCCACTGAGCTATCGCTGCTTCGAATATTAATATAGCTTTAAAAATGACTATAAGCCATAATCCCGAATAATTTAGCATTGGTGTACTACGCTCATACAGCATATTATATTTATTAGGATGAGGAATATAGCCTCAAAAATAAACGCAAAAGGCGTATAGCCTATAATCCTGAAGAGTTATGCAGAGGTGTACTACTCTCAAACAACTTTGTTTTATTAGGGCTGTAAAATAATAATTATTGTATCGCGGGGGACTTTTTAAACATTTAAACATTAAAACAAAGAACATTCAGACTCGGAATAACCATGTGTGCATCACACAAAATTTTGTCCTGCGTGGGATTCGAACCTACAACACGTGGTGTTGTTGGCGAGGTTACCACTTAAATCACTACGCCGCACCTATTACTGCTTTTCGAGCACACTTTAGCAGAATCCATGGTGCTAAGAAAGGAGACCGACCACCTTGTATGGGGTCCTGGCCTGGGCGTGAACAATTTTATATAGTAATAACAATATTAATTTTGAGTAGCCTAAACTAAGTAGAAAACATTATTCTTTGAAGTTTAGTATCAAGTTCGTTAAATAATAAAATAAAACACATTGTTTAAAGTAAATATTTATTTTCATGTGTCACCATCACCTCCATAAGTTATTAAAATATTTTTCATAAACTGGGCTGGTGGAGTGACATTTTCATATCTTGCCCAGCTTAGGTACCATATTACAGACATTATGTGAGCACAGCAACCAACGTTACTTCGGCCGACTATGCAGTTGCAGTAATACTGCCTTATTGCTTCCAGGCTGTGTGATATATTTTGATATAATATATAAATAAAATAAGTCAATTTCATACTACTGGATGGTAACCAATATTTTTTATATATTAAAACAAAAGTTTTAATATTTTACTTTGTTTATAAAACAATTGTCCACGTACAAGCCGAATATGGACGGTCTCCTTTAAACAATCTAACAGTAATGTCGAGTTCGCTCAGCATTTTACCCGGGATCTTCCTAATGAAACCCTAATCATCTGAAATATACAGAACGCAACACAAACACACACTCACACACACACACACAGATATACATATAGTCACACACACATACACTCACTCACGCACCCTGACAGTCATACACACACAGCCCGTACATTTAAGTCTTGTTTTTTATTTTCTCTTCTAGTAGATTATATTTTATAAATACTCGAATGACTACATTTGGCATTATATAATAGTCGTACCTACAGTTCTGTGTGAGGACGTGGTGATCCGTAACACAGGGTTTCCCTAGTATGGACTCCAGTCTCTCACAAAGGCTCATAGTTCTATAAATATTTGTTTTGTATCAACTGTGTCTTATGTATATTGTTGTGAACCTTTGTGAAGAGAGAAATAAATAAATTATTATATTATATTATTATCTCGCGACCAGTCGTAAACAAAAGCACCAAGTTATCACATGAGACCAAGATGGTGGAACTAAGATTTATTTCTACTTGTAGGTTATAATGTATACTGAACAAATTATAATAAATACATCAACGTCAAAATATTGGTTCTTTCCCTAAAATGATGATCATTTTAGAGAAAGAATCTGAAGAAAAACCGGAATTTAAACTAAATATCCTCACCTGTCTATTCTAGACAATTTTAACCCTCCCCTGCGACGATGCTCGTGTGGGATTAAGTTATAATAGTTATTAATTGCGAACTAACTCGATAGGCGGCGTCTCGCTCGTCGCTAATCCAATGCGCGCTACACTGTTAACTTGTTATTGTCGACAGTTAAGAACGAGTTTCTGACGTTTTATTTGGGAGCAATATATTTTGTCACATTTTGTCTTAAAAGAAAGAAGGAGAAGAAATAATGAAGAAAATAAGAATGAGGCGTCAAAACTCAACGAGAAGAAAATATCGATAACGCACACCAGGTCGAAAGGGAGAATTTGAGTTGGAGAAGTATGCGGAGATCACAGCCAAGCAACCTTGTATTGTATGCCTTCGGTAAATAGGTTCCCAGGCTTCTTAAAAAGGCACTAAGCCGTCACCAGTGAGTTCTGAGTAAAGACTCTCTTTTGTAGAGTCAGCACCCCGTGATTGCGCTTAGCACTGTTGTTGTAAATTATCATAGGCTGCTGTAGAGTCAGCAACTCGCGGTAAAGATCCTTGCTGTTATGACGGGAGCCGATAAGTGCTGTCAGGTGGACCCTATTCTTGTTTCAGAACTTCACCATTATACAGAGACTATAGAGAAGTTGTAACGAGTTTAGCTTTCAAGATATCTTCAATATCTTGTGAGTAGTTTTCCAGCCAACAGCAGACCCTATATTATATAAGATACGTATGTATGTATATTATATACCTGTCTAAACGCAAGTGTTATATACTTGTATAGTACATAATATAGGCAATATGATATACATAGAAGCTTTAATCGAACACACAATTCATTAGTCAATTGTTATAGTTTGTAGTGATTGATTGAAACCAAGACTAACTACTAAATCGCGAATCGTGACTGCATTAAAGTGCTACTTAAAAGCTTCGATAAATTAAATATTGATTTATTTGACATACACAAACATATTCAAAAACCAGCTACTGTCTGCAAATCTGTAGCCTCATTGTCTAACTTAACATTGTTTTTTTTTTTATTTTGCTCGTCAAAATGACCACACTCCACCTGATGGTAAGCAGTCGTGTGGTCTAAGAGCAGTGGCCTCCACACCGCCCTCATAGCAGCCGAGGCGATGTTGAGGTCTCTACTTTGACGGCCTGAGAAGGTGTTTTTTCACGCCCCGCTTGAAGGACCCAGGATCGAAGGAAGAAGGAAACACGTGCCTTGTGCCTTAACATTGTGCGTTTGTCTTCTCAGTGGATTTGGCAGAGGTGATCATATATTTAGTAGTAGCAAATTGTTACAATAATAATACTATTGGTCCTGTATTAACAGGTTCCCTGTCCGATGAATCACATATGATACATAACAATAGATTTTCTATTGTGTCTATCACGGGACAGCGAATGGCTTAAACTGTAAGACACGAGCCTGTTCTCTGAGAAGAGGATTATGGTCCACCACGCTAGCCCAGTGTAGGTTGGCAGACTACACATATCTTTGAGAACATTATAGAGCCTGCATGTCTGAGAAGACATGCAGGTTTCCTCAAGATGTTTTCCTTCACCGTCAAACCAACTGATAATCAATAATCATTGTATTGTGTGGCATTGACCGGACTTAATTCTTTGCAATTTCTAAACGAACGAATCTTTATTCTTATACAAACCAAGCGGTCTACGTAATAGCACGTAGCTACCGAAAATTAAGGATGGTAGCCACACCAATGAAATAACTTGGACATTTGTAAACTCTGTAAGAGGTTGGATTGTTGCCAAATAAAATTAATTATTGGTTCTCTGGCTGTCGCGTCGCCACCGCGCAGTTCTTTCTTATGGACTCAAAAACCCACTCACTCAAAACTCAATTTAGGACCACAACACAAAATCGTGAGCTACTATGTAGGTATTACCTACATTTTTTGCAAATAAACTATATTTTATTATATTCGATATTTTGCTGGATGGAAGTACTATCTCAGTCGAACTGCTTCAGTTTGAGACACAGCAGCTTCAAGCGAAAAGCGTAAGGCTGTGTCAACAATACCTACTAACTAAAATATGATACATCGTACTAATAATTTCGCGATAGCAAAGTAGTTTACCCACACACATAATCGTATGTACATTCTCCATCTACCACAGCTGCATAGGTTTACACGCGGTAGGGCGACCATAATCCTCTATAACGCGAGACTGGGATCGGTCACGGGATAAACGACGATTACGACCATGTAAATTGCGTTTATTTACCCTCGTACTAATTGTCGCTATAATGATCTATTCTGAACGAATAATATAAAATTAATTGAGTTTTCTTTAGGCTTCAATACTTTTAGTTATGAACACGGGTAATAAATTTGTTTTCATGGTCATTGAGCTAATTGTTTGTATTGAATCGACTTTTCTCAAGTGTTAAAGTTTTGTTATTGTTAACCTGCTCTGTTAAAGCACTCGGGCATTAGCGATGAAGAATTAGTTACGAGTATAGATAAAGATAAAAGAGATATTAAAATAAAATACTAGACTGCACATATTAAAATATCACGATAGGATTTCACGATATATTATTTTGGGTACTTGGAAACAAATTGATTTACTTAATTTGCCACCTTACTTCAAAGCGCCTGACTTGATAAAATACTAAATAAGTAATACCTCTGTAAAATGTGACACATTTTACAGCGGTATTACTTACTTTTAAATATTTAAAAGTTGTGGCTAGAATTTAATGTTTAATCTTGTCAAAAATCTAGTTTTGGGACTATTTAATTGTAAAGTTATCTCTTATAATATCAACTTCTACGTTTCTAACTACAGATATTCTGGACTTCCATATAAAATGTCATTGCTTATTTATTCCTTATATGAGATTTATTTCCAAAAAAGTCGTTCCAGATTTTATTTTCGCTAATGACGATATCTGGGGTTAAATTAAGTTTCTTTGGACACATGCAATTATTAAATCCATAGAATGATATATTACTTTTAGCGATTAATTAAAAATATCTGCAGTATGCCTCCACATTTGTTGGCATTCCCAATTCGTGATATAATTTTTCTAGATCAACGGTGTCTAGGCAATAATATCAAATTAATATATATTTGTCTTTATTCCAATTGACATTAGTTAGCGTTTATTTCTTCACAATTCAACTAAATTATTTATCAGAATGAAATTTGGCAAAGAGATATTTCAAAACCAACAATTATCAGGAATAAAATTACATTCTTTTTTACATCTCATCTAACTACATATTTACTCTGTCGACTAAAACATTCTCGAACGACAAGACTTAAACCCACCTACATATTAACTAAGAAAGATTAATCACAATATTGGCACACACGAATCACTTAGCGAATCAACGAAAGCAATTATAATTAGTGTCGGAAGCCACACATCTAGCTAACGATGCCGTGACGAAACAAAAACTGGTTAATAGCGTACTGAACCCTTTCTTGCACACCTCAGTGAACGAAACGGCAATTATAGTCAGCGGTGGTGAAAATTACTGGTTTTCTTACAACACTATTAACGCTGTGAAGTAATTTTCTTTTGGCTAAGTGATTTTTGTTACGGTTAAGTGGTGTATTATTATAATATGATGATGTTCTAGTTTTATATGTGAATCTATACCTATGTAAGTACATATGTCAATTGTTGTGTCAAATGCTCCCGTTAGAATTAGATTGGGTAGTTGGCGCTTGATTGTGAAGCCACGTAAAGCGTCATCGGGAACTGCTTTTTAAAGACATGAAATATCGGGCAACGTGGAGGAGATTTCATGTGTTAGCGTATCCTAAAGAAAGCTACAATTACTTTGCTTAGAGAGTATATGAAGTAACCTACATGTGCTAATGTCACAGAATATTTCTACAAATAAAATAAACTGATAAAAAATAAAGTCTTCTTTATCAGTTTATTTTATTTGTTAGTATATTACATACTAACAAATAAAATAATCATAGGTAAAGTTTTTAATTTCACATTGTAATAATGTGAAGTTTTTAATTTCACATTATTACAATGTGAAATTAAAAACTTTACCTATGTGGTTAACGAATATTTGTTGTATCTTTTTCTTAGTTTAGCCTGTCAGCTTAACCGTACTGATGAATAATGATTAAAGCGTGTATCTGGACGCCGGCGTCCGAATGATAGCTAATAAGTTACAAAACATTTTTAGATTTGCGAGATTAAAATACAACGAAAAATCAAGTCCGGTTACTCATTAAATTTAAATCATAATCTTTTCAACTCCATAACGTAAATACATGACACTTTTTACAAATTCGCACAAAACAATATTGCAACACTAAACAAACATTATAAAAGCCCATTTGCCGACACCCTACTCACTTCACCCCATCCTTACCTTTGCAAAATACACTCTATTTTAATGACACAAGGTAAAAAATTCCTTGATTAAGATCACTATATTTTTAGCATTGTAAAATAGACGTTACAGATAATGAAATAAGGTGGAGTATTGTGTGGTTATTTGTTTAAAGGGTAGGGTACAAAAACGTTTATTAGCACGTTTGGCCGCCAGTCAAGCGTGGCGGCGATAAGTGACGGCCTATTGAGATGTTTAGGGTGATCGTAATGACTGCACATTAGGAAGTGTTTCGAAAACGAGTGACGATACTTTTTTAGTACTTTTTTGTATGTCTTTGTCAAAGTTGCTCGCAGTGAGTTGTACGATAATGAGGCCAATTGCTTTGTTAGTCGTTTCAAATCAAATCACAAATCACTTATTCATTTAGGTAACAATGTTACACCAATGAACGTCCAAGTTAATGGTTAATGAATTAAATGAATGGTTAGATGCTAGGTTCAGGCAAAGGCTAATAATTATAGCATTTTTATCCATGTGTATGTAGGTACATAATTATGTCACTATGTCAGTACAATTTTATATATTTTTCATATTATTATAATAAAATAATGTCCTCCAGACCGAATTTCGGTCACGGCGGCCAATCTTAACGGAGACTGGCCATCTGCACAGGACATATTATAGTGCACAAGTGTGTGCGCAAACACAAGTGCACTCTCTGTTCCCTAACCATCATGATCCGATGGGACGGATAATTCGACACAACCGGAGAGAGATCAAGCGCAGGACCAACGGCTTTACGTGCTTTCCGAGGCACGGGGGTGTCTAACACCGCCAACTTCCTAACTCCGGGCTCGTATTGAGATTTCTTAACAGAAAAACTCAATAACTTTTAGTTGGCCCGACCCGGGATTCGAACCCGAGACCTCATGCACAGCAGTCGCATTCACTACCGCTGCGCCACGGAGGCGTATTATTAAGATGTGATTGTGATAAGTTTTAGCCTTTGACTTTAACTAGGGTACCCTACTTTTACTCGTAGACTTGCAATAGCAAGGAAATCAGTCGCGCGTCGTGCAATTTACAAAAAAGGAGTCACTGCACTGCCTTTTCTAGATACACAGAACACTGATCTCTTTAAGAAAACAGCGAAGACTTTACAAGTTCTAGAAAATGTGTTAAGGCGTAATTACAAGCGTGATTTACAGTTACGCCAGACATATTTTAATTTAAAGTAAGGATTTAACTATAGAATGATTACCTTAGTGACAGTTATAAAATAACAATTAAATTTATTAGCTTTTTAAAACGATGGTCACCCTACCTTCACCGATCAAAGCAGCGAATTCGATTACCATCACTTCCCTATTGTTGTCTATTTGGCGCTTAATGCACTCCGGCATTGTGCAAAGACCAGTAATAACAGAACCCTCATGTCTAACCACTTCAAACACAACAGAGACCAGTATAAAACAGCCTATAACTTCGCTAGGTCAATTGAAAAAGACCAGTTTTATCTGCACCGTAAATACGAATTGCTTGCACTCTTGAAGAGGTCATTTTAAATTGGATGGTTTGAAATAGAAGTGTTTATGTGTGACTGATTTTATAAAGGAGAATAGTATTAATATGAGATCAGATAAGATAAGATTCAATTGTTACTAGAGTTACTTTAATGGGGTTTTGTACATTGAGAAAACGTATTAAAAGAGTAACGAATTCTGATAGGGGTAAAATATGTGGGACATATTAAAGGTGAGCTTTTGAAAATGGCGCGTTAATATGAGGTCCTAATTCGTTTGCTTCGAGTCAACGAGTGTATAGAAGAGTACTACACCTACCTATCACCAGTATATTTTAAATTAAATGTGGCCGCAGTAAAAAAGACATCAGCAGCAATAAGTTCTATGGTCAAATGTTCTGGAGAAAGGCCTGGTTTAGAATGGTTACATATGGAGACATATTGCAACGCTTTTGGGTCGATACAATAGTAATATACCGCTTTTCGAGTCGTAGTTTCATCAGCGATTCCGAAAATGTTTTGACTCTGCGTGTACTTTCTGTACCTAAATAAATTGTGCGTTTGTAAAGACCTTCACGACAGCTGACGGGATAGGACGACGACCTGAGTTGTCTTTTTCTTACAAGACAAAATAAAGCGATGGTCGATAACCAAAAAAATATTTGTTTGATTCTGAGATTTCATTGTGAGATTCTGATGTATTGCGAATCGGAAAATTAATTTAAGAATGGTGCATACTGCGAATCTTTCTTCTATCGTACTGGATCCTGTTTCATGTTAGAACGTTTTGCGAATCGGACGTTCCAAACCATACCTAGGTGCTAACACGTTTTAAAAAGACGTTTTATTCATTTAATTCAAGCGGTTGAGTAAATTCTTACTTGAAGAAACAAAAGATCTTTTCCCGAACCAAAATTCGACGATCAAACAAACATAAATGAAAAGTTATACGATGGAATGTACAACTAACATTGTTTGCTTATGTGATTTTACTAAACAGTACCCTTATTTCACAGTAATTAGTGAACATTATTTACCAATACAAAGTAATTAGTGTAGATTCATCTGTCAATAGCGTGCCTTTCAATTCGTTACCCTTTCAGAGACTCGACGCGATAGTCGACGATGACTCTAAGGGCTACGGTTCTCTGTAATGTCGGATTTAGACGCTGTAGTTATTTCATTATTTTTAGTTATAAGGTATATGTTTATATGATTATCTTGTAGACCAATCCTGAGTCTTCACCACCTGGGTCGAGAGAATGTTGGGTTTACTAGCTACATTTCTGTAGTGAGTACCTACTGATTGCCTGTGATCTGTATTCACTAAATAGACTCAGTAATGCTTCTTACAATTTCTTGACCGAATAGCCCAAAGACAGTTTTCTCAACGCTGGAATGAAACCCGAGACCTTATGCACAGCATTCACATTCTTTACAGCCACCGTCATATTAATTCATACAAACAGCTGGCAAAATATGTTTATGATATTCCCCTGTAAACCCTTTAAGATCAAACAGGCGTAAGTCTTAGACGATAACCAAAATCAATAGTGACACGAAAGCCGGTCCTCATGTAAGTGTTTAATGACATTACAAGTGTATGTAGTTTGTACGTAGCGTTGAGGTGTCGTTGCACGGCGCGAGTTTAAGCAGATTACCGGCCGCTTCCGTCCCAGACGACGCCTCTCGCTAACTCTATGTAATGCTAACATTCGTAACTATGCTGTACAGTTATCGTTTGGATAGGTTTTGGTTGGATGGAGAATACTGTCATGTCAGATATTGACAGCCTTTGTGGCGCAACGTGAATACGACTGCTGTGCTATGATTATGGGTTAGAATTTGGGTAGAGCCATTTAAAGTCACACGCTTATATTTCCGAAGGACTATTACACAGTCCGCCAGCTCAAGTTTTAGGTAATAGGGGCGAGTCTATTCTCGTTTTTCAGACACATTTCCAGACTCCGAGTTGCTATTAAGAATTTCTTGACAAATAAATCTAAAATAATAGTTAAAAACTAAAAAACACGCTTTAAAAGTAGAAAATAATTTAATAATTTAAATTTAAAAAGCGTGGGGTGCTTTTCAAGATATTTTGATAACCCCCACCCCACGCTTTTTATTAAATTATTTTCTACTTTTTAATGCGTGTTTTTTAGTTAGGTATTTTAAACTATTATTTTCTTTTTTCATTATTATTTTTGTTTCAAAATTATTATATTGTTATTGGTTCTCGATAAGTGTTCAAAGTTTCAAAACAATCCGTCGGTTTGAAAGGGGTGAAAATCACGTTTAAAGATTCCGTTATATAAATTCATACATACCAAGCTAATAAAAGCGTGTTAAAAAGTAATACTCTGACCACGTCATTATCGTAAAGAAGGATGCAACATAATGTTATTGCGATTTTTATGTAAAATTATTGTCAACAGCAGCCCGGAGTTAGGAAGTTGAACTATTCCCTGTGCCTCGGAATGTACGAGTACGTAAAGTCGTTAGTCCTGTACCCGATCCAAACGGAGGTTCGGTACATAACTAACAGCTTTACGTACGACCAAAGGATTGTGACGGATTGCCGTTTCATCGGAATACCTTTACCAGGCCCAGTTATCAACTTTGGAACCTCATGATAAGCTATATAAATGTAAATTTATACTACTACCTAAAAAGGCTATACGCCTTTAATATATAAAGGTTGAGTTAATTTTTAATAATGTAAATAATATGGCAATAATCTCAAAGGTTACCATTTCATTACAAGCTATTAAAACCAGCTTATCGTACCTATATTGAAAACCAAGTGTCAGATTAGTTGCCAACCGCATTATTTGGCAAATATATTTAATACTACACTACCACATGCTAATATAAACTCTATTATAAGTCCATCAGTGCTATAATGCCTTGTACAGAATCAGAGGCATAAGAAAGCAATTAAGAATTGACCAGCTTTATAAGACCCGTGAATTTGCTAACGATTTTCAAAATGTACTACTTTTTGTTAGTGGATGGAGACAGGGAGGGTCATCTAAACTGGCATGGCATCAATCGGCTGACATATGTTCACCGAGCTAAGGGGATTGAGTGGCATAAGCCCCTTGGGTTCATTATTTCCCCTTTACCCTTCCCTTTAGGGCCCTTCACTCAATGTTTGCAAAGTGTTCGTTTTATTATAGTGAAAAGTTTAGTGGATTTTGATTCAGTGAAAGGGCTAAAATGGCCATTGAGATTCATAACATATAGTCATGCTCAAATTGAATTCATAATCACCATCAAGTTTTTATGAGGAATGGTGATCCAAGTATAGCAACTCTATAGCAAGTAAACACATGGACTCTTGGAATTAATAAAAACTTACGTATAACTGTACTTTTTAAATCCAACAGTCTCCCAGTGTTTAATACGATTTTATCGCTCCCATTCTTTTAATTGAATTTAATTATAAAGATGGAACTTAGTTGTACCACCTTTTTACGAGCGACTGCATGTATCTACATAAGACCGATTCTACTACCGCAGCGCAAACTAATCACCAAACGTAATTGTCCATCAACGCAGTGCAAAAGTTTGTTGAGTCGATGAATTCGTATAAATGCGCGGTTGGTGTATACCTATGTTTATTAGAAATGTAAGCAAAATATATATAGCAGTTGAGTTATTGCACCTTTGGGTACACCTATACATGGCGTACTGTTCATTTGTTCAACTTTACTCAATATGCTAATACATAGGTGACCTCAACGTTTGACATGCATTTATATATCTAAGTCTACCTAAGCGGGCGATGTAGATATGAAATAAAGTGCGTGCACATTATAATGCGTGAAAAATATTTACCGACGCAGCGTATAAATGTGGTCGACCAACATAAGCTGCGAAATAAACAAAGAAGAACTAACCTGCACCCTGACTTCAGGCAAGTTAACCTTCATAGCTAGCTCTTCCCTCGAATACACATCAGGATAGTGCGACTTCTCAAACGCTCTCTCCAACTCATGAAGCTGGTACGTCGTGAACGTCGTACGATTTCTTCTGTGCTTCTTCTTATTGTCAGCTGCTGAGCCAGGTCTGGGAGTATCATCGTCACTACCAGGAGGTGATTTGTCATCTGTAGGGGTACGCTGGCTGTAGCCATCGTTGCTGTTGCAGGAACCTTCGCCTGGAAAGAATAAGATTGATAAAGTACTATACTACTATATACGCAATTGGTTGCTTAATTAAATTTAACCACATTAAAATCATATTTTAATAAGAGTTTTATGAACTAAATGAATAAATTATTTGACATTTTACTGGAGGTTGTAGCTCAATCTAAAGTTAATCCACAGGAAAAGTACCTCCGTCCTGTAAAAAATCGGTGCAGTGAATAGGATTTTCAGGCTTTGAGAAGACAGACTGCTCTGAACAGAGGCTATGTAACCCTTGTACCTTGCTGGACAGCAACTCCTCTTTCTGAAGGTTTGGCAATATGTGAGATATACCTCTAGCATCGTAAGCGCCCATAAGGTGAAGCAAAAGGTAGCCAATCAAACCAGAAAAGAAAAACCTTAGTTTACGCAAGCAGCCTATGACGTCACAACCCCACTTTACGAACTACAGCCAGAAAATCTACTAGACGTAAGCGACCTATGACGTCAGCGTCCTATATATCCAGAATTACCTAGAAGGTAACGCATATCTTTCTTCTTTATTCATTTCATACACCGGTGTTGTATCTAACAAGCCTATGCGATTGCCCAAGATATCCACACACGGCCCGCACTACAATTACTGTCAGAACCAACAAGGCACATTAACCAATAAATCAGACTGAACTATTTGCACGTATGCTTATGCAAATGGCGAATCGTCTTAGGTATAACAGGATATAATGTAATTAAACTCTGACACACGCAGTGATACTAGTTTAGCTAATGCTAATACATAATAGACTGTTTGAGGTTGTTAACGATAGTTGACAGGTGAGAGGAACTGGCTAATTAAGTTGTGAGTAGGTACTCCTTTATCTTATTGTTGTTATTGATTGTTAGAAGAACTAACTTTAGTTGGATTTACACAGTCCAATTATGATAATAATAAAATAATTATTATTATAATTGGACTGTATTTATTGTTAAAAACTCTATTGTTTTTGTAAATATTTCAATGGCATATAAATCAATTCACACTCTCTTTGAGTGAGACAGAGAGAGGGAGAGAGAGAGAGAAAGTAATTGACTGCCCTTAGTTAACTAGTTTTATCAATGCACAACTGAAATCGCAGGCACGAGATGCACGAATCTTGAAATTAAGTATAAGAGTTCTTAATAAATACTTAATTGATGATTATAATATGATTTTCAAATAATTCTAACGGAGAATAGTAAAATTGTAACACGATTCTTAAGTATTTATATCACGTAAAAGTAATTTATAAATATCGAACACGTGTTTCTTGGAATTTTAGATGGTACACAGAATACCTTAATTGCGAGCTTTACACATGCAAGCGCAGCTAAGATTGTATCTAGTCATAGTTCGTTGAACCGAGGACAATTTAAGGTACATGCTTTCTATTGCGAATATATTGGTGACATAATCCAATAACCTATGCTGAAGTGCCGCCGCTGCCAATCGGGCAAAGCTTGGATTTCGTTCGACAAACCTTGTCAATACAAAGCATCCATAGATTCACGCCTGTTTCCCAGAGGGGTAGGCAGAGACTACATATTTCCATTTGCTACGATCCTGACACACTTCTCTAGCTTCATTCACTTTCATCACATTCTTCATACACGCCCGTCGGTTCAAGGTGCTCTTATCCTGGCCTTTGTCCAGAACGCTTCCGATCTGACAAAGCATATTATACCAATATAAACATACATAGACCTTCTTTATATCCCCGAAGAAGTAACAGAGGTTTTTTACATAATTTGACGTGATTTTCAGCCTCCTGGCTGCTACTAAAAATTTAAAAACCAAAAATAATTTTCCCTATACAATAATCGAACATAGCGTTAGTTGCTAGGTTTAGTTAAAGCCCCAAAGTCTATGAGAAGATTCCTGTAAGATATTTTTTATTACACACTATCTATTTCTGTCCAGATTCTCTCAAGGACAAATATCGGAATAATAGGTATATTTTGTGTTAATCTGGAACATGGTTAATCAATATTTCAAGTTTTTTTTCATATTTCACCATGGAAACGTTGACATCTGCAAAAATTTACAAAACTATGGCACATACATCAGTGCCGAATTTTAGTAATTGTATAAAATTTTGTCCCAGATTCCATAAAGAAGAATTTCCAAATCCGTTCAAAGATTTAACATCTTTACAAACTTTCACATTGAAATTATCAATAGGATTCTTACTTATTAAAAGCTAAACAACAGCCATACTGTAACGTAACTGTCTGTAAACAAGGAAACCCATATTTCATAACAAACAAACAACGAATTACACACATTTAAAAGGCAATCAACCATCTTACAGGGCAATACAGGGCCTGTAAGCGATACCATCTAAAAGCAATTCTTACCGCACTATAAGTTTGAACGTAACAGTATCATATATCATCGGTTATCAGGCGATCAGTAAACCAGGACTCCTCACTCCACAATTACGAACATGAATACCGTGTCTGCAGCCTCATGATTTATGGATATTGGACAGACTTGGATATTTTTATCGGCAATTATATAGGAACTGTAAGTAAATGACAATCCTAATCCTAACTAATATTATAAATGCGAAAATGAGTTTGTTTGTTTGTTACGCTTTCACGCCTTAACTACTCAACTGATCAACATGAAATTTTGCATACACGTTGTCAGGGGTACAGAATAGGACATAGGGTACCTTTCATCCAGAAAAAATAACTGTTGCAAACCTAACCTAACCTACATTTACACGAGCGAAGCCGTGGGTGAAAACTAGTATATTATAATGATACGGCAGTCTCGATAGCGTAGTGGTTAATGTAACCGAGTGCCACGCGTGAGGTCGCGGGCTAGATTCCCGCACAAGTCAGACATTTGTGTTCATGGACATGGATGTTTGTCTTAGTCTGGGTGTTTTTATGTATAATATTTATGTAATTACACAATAAAAATTGTATGTATGGTTATCCATTGTCTAGTACACATAGTACTTACAAGCTCTGCTTGGTTTGGGCTAGATGGTGTTGTGTGTATGTGATAGAATATTATTATTATACTGAATTGACCTTAAGATTATTATGTTTATAAAATAAGATTAAGTTACTCCCGAACTAGGAATAAATCCTGTGTCACAAAGGACTTCATAAATGTTTAAACAACGGTCACGAAGAACACCTAGCCACATGAACAACCATTAGTGGACCACAAATGTTTTTGTGCCGGGTGCGAATGTAACCCACAGCACTCGACGTAGTGGCAATGGAGAGACTACCACCTAAATCAGTAGGCCTTCAACTAAACCTTAAAACTCTTTACCCCCGAAAGGGTAGTTAAATGTATAATACACCCATTTCGCCCAGCTATGACTTCAGAAAACCAGTCTATTGCCGTCCTTCAGGTACATTACTAGACTTCGTGTTGTTACTGAGAATTTCTTGACAGATAGCTCCATAACACTTTGCCTGGTTCAGCAAACGCTGCATTTCATGGTGATTCGTCGAATAGTTAAGGCGTGAAAGCGTAACAAACAAACTCACATTAGTAAAGATATACATATATTAGATACAAATAAACCCAATAACATTTATTCCAACCGAGAAACCAAACCTGCGACCACGATCTGCCACAAATAATTTTAGTTATTTATTTATTTCTTTTTATTAACGAACACAAAATTAAATCTTGAAATAACACAAACTTATGGCCGGGACGTATAGGTAAAATATACCAAAAGTCCAACAACAAATTATCCTTATAAACATTTCTGGCCAGTGTGAAAATTTGATAAAATATTCACCCGTATATACGTGCTGAAAATCGAGTTCCACTTAGGAAACCAGCAGGGTAATTGTTTGCGGAAACTCCATGTTTATCAGTTACATTATTTTGTCCGCGGCAAGTGATTGAGTACCCAATGTGCGGGGGTTAAAGTTTCGAGAATATTGATTTAGACTCTATAAAAGTTATAATGTTTTATAAAGCTATTTTCTGTTGTGTTTTTAATTTTATTTAGAATTGGCTCGGTGCACGGTAGTTAATACGACTACTGTGGGTTAGGTGTCAGGTTCGACTCCTGGTAACGTTTTATTGGAATTTTTGCAATTGCGCGATGTCTGGCAATGTGCCTGGTAGACGGTCTTCCGTCTATAACTAAAATCACATTCACGCTTCTGATGAGAAAGTATGAATGAAAGTAATACCTACACTTCGCCAACTAGGTCCCAACCTAAAACGATACTTGGCGAAGATAAGATAAGATAATTTATTTGTGTAAACATGTGTATACATACAGGAGAAGTTTGAGTTTAATATACCTATGCTTACCACTTCGGGGATGTACATTATACTGTGTATGTATGTTATATTTTTCATTTATACTTTCTTTTTAGTACAGTATATATTAGTGCAAGCGCGCATTGCAGTTGTAAGATTTTAGGTAAACCAACATATAGGCAGGATTTATATAAACAAAATTTTGCTTAAGGTTTTGTCTGCGTAGACAACACACTTCATCATATCTAGTTAGGTGAACGTGTGTTTGCCGCACTTAGCCTCACATCTATCTATAGAGATATGATGCTCCAGTTCTACAAATCGGAATTCGAAAGTAATTAAATTAGATTTTATGTTACATCCCCAGCTATTAAACTGTCTACCTCATCGAAGTCTATTTAGTAGTAAATGTGTACCTATAACTGGAACGAACAGATATACTGGCGGACAGAAGGACAAGGCTTCTAAAATTGTTTTAGGTTCGGATATAGTACCAACTGTACTAATTAATTATTCAATAGTATTTGCAATGTACAGATAAAGTCTCTTTACAGTTTAATATAAAGTAACGCCTATATTAACTGCAGGGTTTAGCGTAGCAGTTTAAGTGGTCGCCTCGGCACTGCTACTACGCCGATTATCGTGGGTTCGATTCCACAGGATAAAATATTGTGTGGCCCATAAATAGTCTCCTTTGTTTCAATAAATCACAGTGATAAATACTAGAGCGGAGGTTGTCTTTTTAGAATAAAAGATTATTTACCGAAGGCAATTCCATTATCCCCTTTTAAATATATATTTGTTCTCAAATTCTCACGATGAACGATTAAAAAACGAAGATCATAATTAAAACCGACTGACTCTTTAATACATAGACAACTTGTACCGATTAATCAGTTATTAAATCTACGGGTCCCCAAATTCGAATAATTCAATAATGAATCCATTTTGAAAAAATCATTAAACTCGAAGAGCTTTAATACGTACGAACACGGCAAATCTGACACATGATTAGGGTTGCTACACGAAAAAAACAACTACGAGACAAGCCATTATAGACGATAATGCTTGTGAGTGTTGCCAGATTATCGATAATTATTACGAAAAAGAAAAAAATGGGCACCAGATTGTATCATGATAAGTGTAAAACGTCTTAATGCGTTCGCTACAATATTTTTATTTGTTTTGTACGCCGCTCGTAATCTACTGAGGTAATCTAAATGTGACACACTTATCTCTCTTTCACTCGGCGTAGGTGTGAGTGAGAGGTTGTACGTAGTGTTGTGACTTTGATCGCTCAATCTACTGTGACGTGTATAGGGATGTTTTGTAGTCTGTCTCGTTCACTTTTGATTTCTTAATCGTTTTTACAACTGACATGACGTATCAAATATTTGTGGCGCTATCCTTTGTATCTAAATGGGTATGAAGGATTCAGTAGTCTACTTATAAATCGTAGAGAAAAGTGTTGTTTGTTTCTTTTTAATACAATCCTCGCGCTAGGAATAAGTCGTGAAGCACTCGGAGGACTTCTCAATCATTGAAATAACGGGCACAAATAAGACTCGGACACACTCCAAGTCGAATCAACTATTTGTGGAACACATGACTTCTGCACAAACCTTCAACATATTTGATGTCATCATCCATGCAATCTAATAAACGTAACCATTTCATGACAAACCTAGTTGGACTTATGCCTATATTTTAAGACCAGAGGTATATTACATTGTCGCTTTTTTCAGAAAATGTTTGGTTCCATGTACTATCGACTCCAGCGACGGATGACCACTCCTACGGTTAAAATCGCATAGCAGGCCAACACTTGGTACCCGTACCCGTGACACGCCCCTTTCTTTGTTTGAGTTTTTTTACACTTTACATTTGTTTACTGATTCTAAGGCGATACAAAGTCAACTAGTCAACATGTACAAGCGAAAATTTTTCTGAAATGTTCATCCGTCGCTGGAGCCGATAGTACATACGTTTTCGTAAAAAAATAATATTTAAAATAAAGTTCCTATCTAGTCTCAATGTCATAAATATAAAAAAATGGTACCTTCTAAATTAAAAGTCTAATGTTACTTTAAGTTAAAAATTGATGAATACCAGGCTAGATTAGCGCTCTATTTTGAACATAATTTTTACAAGATATGCCTATTATACATATATACGGAGTTTGGATAAAAAATAGAGTCGCCAGAATTACGTAAGATTTCAAAATAAAGAAACGTGGAATACACTTTTGCCTAGTTCTTCGGTAATATAAACATATATAAGCTTATATTTCTATATCACTAAAGGCTGAGTTGTCTACTATTAGTTCTTTTTTGTACTTCTTCGGATAAATTAAATGCATGTATGATACATTTACAAGTTGACGCTCAGATGTCAACTGGTTAATTTTATTGCATTTCTGGTGCAATAGATGAGGATTGGATCAATGACTTCCAGACTGTAAATCGAATGCATCTACTTATCGCCCCTTAATAAAATCACTCTAAGAAAACATTATAAGGAACCATTTCACCGCTAATGTCACACAACCCTATATACTTTCCGCTTGTTAATTGGCACTGATTAAATCCATTTTGTTTGTGCACCTTACATTCGTCTCGGACTTACAATATGTTAATCATAATTTCATTGAACATGTTAATTTATGCTTTTAAATAATTCACGTAGCAAACTTATTTTGAAGCAAAAAAATGAAAGTAATTATTTTGCTTCGATTAGGATACGCGTGCTTCGTTCTAATAGTGTGTGTGTGTTCTACGGTAAGGTTTTCAGGCTTATTGTGACTAGCCCGATCAAATTCTTACGACACCTTTATTACAGAGACAACAACTCGCGAGTGACACCCAACTCACCATTGTCCTAGAAGTACTTTTAAATATATTTTTTGGCTTTAAGTTAGCATCTTTTAGTTAGCAAGAGATGCGGCATGAAAGTGGATATAGTGGCAAGAATAGAAAAGGGTATGTTAAGCTGGTTTGGGCATGTAGAAAGAATGGACGAGGAAAGACTGACTAAGAAAGTTTATAAAGCTAGTGTGAATGGAACAGTCGCAAGAGGAAGACCTAGGCGAACGTTTCTCTATCAAATCGGAGGCGTTCTGGACAAACCCAGGTTAAGAGCACCTTGAAACGACGGGCGTGTATGAGGAATATGATGAAAGTGAATGTAGCCAGAGAAGTGTGTCAGGATCGTAGCAAATGGAAATCTTTGCCTACCCCTCTGGGTAACAGGTGTGAATCTATGTATGTATGTATGTAAGTTAGCAAGCAGACGCTCTCACTACGATTATCGTCATCATTAATCATTAGGTAATAAGCTTTTGTCGTAATATTATAGAAGTGTTTATCATCAGAGGTACAAATCGCGCATTGGCGATAGTGTAGAAAACGGTACATTTTAAATAAGTATAACTCTTATTGTAGTTTATAAGCAGGCTAAAATTGAAGAGGGCCGTTTATAAAATTCTTAAAATATATTTATATAAATAATTCTTCAGTAGGTATATGGCACTGAACTCTTACCAATAGGCTGGACTGATTTTGATGCTAATGATTCTCATTTTTTGTGTGTTGTTTGAGTGGATCCCTAAATCCTTTAGATTCACTATTGGCACCGGTAGGTGTCACTGCGAACGGGTTGCACGCCAACAATCGTGTAAGACAACCGTCCGTAGAGCGCTATTATATAATATGAAGGTAACGCTATCCACCACGCTATTTTAGTACAGGTTGGTAATCGTTCCACGTCTTAAAAAAACAACGAAGAGATCTTAAACATGCAAGTCTTCTTGTTTGTTTGTATCAACAATGTTTTCCTTCGCCTTAAAGCGAGTGATAATTATATAAGTGCACTCCTTACTTCACACGGCATCTTCATGTCCCAATGCTTTTGTAATAATAATGAAACCGTCGCCATCGTCGCGGTTAAATGAGCGCACATTCTCCTAGATGACATGAAATCAATTAAATGAACTTAATGGCATATCAAACACACAGTTAAATACATTGCAATATCTAAAAACACACACACACACATACATAAACAAGTTTAGTTACCAATTGCGAGCTTCATCAGAACCGCTCAATTGCCAACTGGGTTGTGTGGCTTACAATCGATTTGAATCGCTATTACGAGCCAATATTCGATTATGTCCCCCTGTGGTGCTGACCGCAACGCTAAACGATCATTCGATCACTGTTAATGGGTAGGCATGGGCATTTATCGATGTTTTGTATCGATACGTTATAGTGTTATGCGTTTTAATTACGGTGACTGACGTTTTCGTTTTGGTTACTGTAGAATGCATACACATATTTACTTACGCCTATATATCTCGAAAGGGGTAAGCAGAGTTTATTGAATCCATATTTGCTTGCTATGTTTTAGGTAGCACTAAATAAGTATGAGGTGAGCCTATTATCATACACCGTGTACCTACATTCTACAACTCGGTGCTGCTTCTAAAAATATTTAACAAGTTCTATATTAATTCTAGATTCGTTGAAGTGAGGCGATATTTTACATAAATTCAAAACATAATTCGCTTTTCTAAAATACTTTAATACATTACCAGAAATTTTAAATAATCTATACTAATATTATAAAGCTGAAGAGTTTATTTGTTTGTTTGTTTGTTTAAACGCACTAATCTCAGGAACTAGTAGTTCGATTTGAAAAATTATTTTAGTGTTGGATAGCCTATTTATCGAGGAAGGCTATATAATATCACGCTACGACCCACGGGGGGGGCGCAGTAACCATAAACGGGTGAAACCGCGGGATCATCTAATATAAAATATACTGATTGCACATCAAATTTACCCGGGCGTACATACCTAAAATCACACCCGTAACAATATAACTTCTTGCAATATGTTTTCCAATAAGCATTTTAAAACTTTCTCAACATACTACCCAAAACAAAATAGTGGGTTAGGTTAGAACAGCGACCATACAATACAACGCACGAGCCGAGCGAGCGAAGCGAGCGTGCCGCGGCAGCAGCCGTCGAGTGCTAGAAACAATTTATTTACATAAACAAACGCAATTACCTCATCTTTCCTCCTGATATTCCCTCGTTATTATAACAATAGAAACTTCACTTTTAAATAAATAGCAATGCGTCACTAACTTAAATTGATGTTAAGGTTGTAATATTTTGAGATAACTATTTTGCTGTGCAATCAGTATTTTTAATTAGGATACGGATTTTTTTTAAATGCAAAACGAAGTTTATTGATTTGCAGTTAAATACTACCCTTTATATAATATTACATTGAGATGCAAAAAAAATATTGGAATACTGGCGTGACTGCTTTTTACCTCTACCAGACTTTATGTATAGGTTCACGTCTCGCTTCGAATGCAATGCAATAGTATCCTCACTTGGCTTTCGTTGTTTATAAGTTCACTTACGACCCCTAATTCTCCTAGTGGGGCACACGCCAAAGCCAGATTCCAACGATAACGTCCTAACTCGATTAACTAATTATAAATTTCACACAAATTATAACGAACTACCATTCCGTGACCCCGTTTTGTTCCAAATGAAATAGCTATATTGATGTAGAGAATTTTGTATTGAATTATGGTTGCAGAGTGACCTTGGGAGAGAGGTAAGTATTTTTATACTACAAAAAATTAACATGTTTACGGCTTGACTTATGGTAAGTAGTTATTGTAGCCTAAAATCGCTTGCAACCCAGCTTACCAGGTTAGTATAGTTTCGTACGGGCAAATTGTAAACCTCGTGAGATTTCACAGCCTCTGCTAAGAGCATATCATCTTCTCAAAAAACCTGCAGGCTTTATATATATAGAGGATAAATAGATAAGCAGGGACAGAACATATTAAGGTTCTTTAGTTGCAATCTTCTGCAGGATGGAGATTCTTCCGCGGTGGGATTGCTATAGTTTTTACAAATTACCATGTTTTAATGAAAATCTAGCTGGTTCATATCTCAACAGACATTTATTTAATTTTTATTTTTGATGATTGGAGATTTAAGTTGCTAGTTACAAGTATTATTGTTAGACCGTTGAGCTGAACTAAAAGCTTGTATTAGCGTGTTGGTTAGATGTGGAAGTCATGACATCTTTATTGCAAATGCAATGCATTATCTATTCTACTCTCTAATACTAGAAATGCACTTCGGGTCACTAACTTAAATCTGAGATTTCATTGAATTTGTAGACTACAAAAATTCGCAGCTACACAACCCATGTTGTGCGACTGGAATAACTCGGGTATCCAATCTCAAAGGAAGCACTTTAGAGTCTGCATTGAACCGGTGTGATCTTTGTCACTTGCGTTGGTAACACAGTAACTTTTGGAGGACATGCTAAATGTTTTTTTAGACATTCGGGATTTGTAGACACAATTAATCTGTATATATAAAACTCTTCCGTTACTGAGTGACTGACAGACAACGCACAGCCAAAACTATTGGGCGTAAGAAGCTGAAATTTGACATGTATGTTCCTTGGGCATTGTAGGGGTGCACTAAGAAGGGATTTCCCGAAATTCCCACGGGATTGGCAAGAAATGGATAAATAAAAAAACATGTGCGGGCGAAGCTGCGGGCATCCTCTAGTACATTATAAGACAATAGTACTTAATTACTGAGTATTTAAAGGTATACCTATTTAGCAGCGCCTTCGTGAAGTCGACAACTAACCTTTGATTAATCTACGCTCTTTCAAACTTATACTATGCTCAAAGCTAGCAAAGCACTGCACTTCTAGACAAAAGTAATACTAATATTAGTGCCAAGTGACGGAAAGCGCCAAGCGCAGCGAACGCCGTCAGTTTAACAACATAAATGTCATATTTGTATCACCTGTGTATTTGTCCCTGACACTCTTAGATCTTTCTATCCCTCAGAAAGAGTACCTTTACTGAATAAAAGGTGCTCTATGTCATTTTCTGTACCCCTGACGGCGTATATGTGAAATTTCATGATGATCGGTCGAATAGTTTTGGCATGAACCCGTAACAAACAAACTCACATTCGCATTTATAATATTAGTTAGGATACATTGTTTGAATCCTGTACAAAATAAGCTATTTTTGTCACTGACATACTTAAAATATAACAAACAGGGTTTCTCTAGTAAGAAGGTAGTGTGATTTTGTTCCGTACTCTGTAATACTACCCATTAACAGAACAGAGATGTTGATACCGATAATGTCTTTCAAAAGCCTTGCAGACAGAATACATATTGAGATATTAAATATTATGTAACTTCGTTTAATTGAAATAAATTTATTACTTATATGTCTTAGTTGAGAGTTTAGCATAGATGGCGTAGTGGTTACTATGCTCGGTTCTCAGTTCGATCCTAAAAGTAACATTGACATACCCGGCAATCGAATTCGGGATTAGGTACATGAATAGTTTAAGCCGCCTCACTATTTCCGCCGCGCCGAGTGTGCATTCGATCCCAACGCGAGACTAAAATGTATGATATCCACAAATTGTTGTTACTCGTCTGGGTGTTTTTTGTATTTTTGAATGTTTTTAAAATCTCCCGCCACAGAGGAATAGTACTTAGTGCTTTAACTATTTTTAATTAGTCTTTTTAAAAAGAAATAAACTCTATCTTATTTTATAATACATACAGCAGGCGGATTAAATCGAAACATTTTCTAACAAAAAACCCGATTCCACTCTTTCTGACCCGAAAATCGAAACTAGAACCACAAATTACATAATTATACTAAATAGCACAGCAGGTAAAAAAAAAATGATCACAACTTGAAAATGACACTGATCCACAAAATGCTCTAATACAGGTGCCAACACCCAACCCAATAGCCCCAATCACAATTCTAATCAATATGAATTGCAACACTAATACAATTTCACAAGCGGATGCGGACTGTAAGCTTTATCACAATATCGATCTCTATAATGTGGACCAACGTTTGGACAAATGTTTGTTGCCACATAATTGTGGATTGGCGTTGACGTGCTGTGTCCGGTGTTAAGAGAAACGTAATTGGTGTAAAAAGTTTTGTTTAAAATGTTATTATCTTTAATGATTCTGGCCGAATATTGGTTGTGTGTCTTTGGAAGTCTGGTTGAGAAATAGTGGGAGAGCGTCGTAGAGAGAAAGATGATATAGTGATAAGAATTGAGAAAGGTGTATATAGATGATTCGTCTTTAAAAAGGCAAAATATGTAGTACAATTTATTAATTAGGGTCAATAAGTAACACTTAAGAACGTCAAAGTTTATAGGTTAGGTAGTAAGTTTTACAAAAATTACATTTATATCTACTATTGGCTAGGTTGAGCTTATGTAAAGATACTTACTTGGAAGTGTGAGTAGTGAGGGGAACGTTTGACCTAGGCGAATTTTCTTCAACCGGATCGGTGATATTTTGGAGAAATGCCCGGCTTAGAATAAATACCCTGAATGACAAGCGTGCTTGAAGAAAGTGATTTAAAGAACAGATATATACTTATTATGTCAGGGTTGAGCAAGTGAAATCCCTAGTCTTTGCCGTCCTGTCCAAGTAGTAGGCGAAGTCCATGTATTTAAGGATATTGGATTAAGCAGTTAATTTTCCAATCAATCAAGCTTAACACGGAATAAAATGTCGTAAAGCACAGATGTACCGAATCTGAATGTACTTTGTGATTGGTTTTCTTTTTTTAGGAAAAGTATTTAACGGTGACGGTAACAACTATCAATAAAAGTCTACAGCAGCCTTAGAAAATACATGCATAATTAAATTATAGATTGCCAAATATGATCCCTAAGCATTAATGCGCTAAAGCAATAAAGCGCTGGATACGACTGCACGCAGTCAAGTAGATGGCTTCTTTGGATCGGACAGTCTGAACCGGTCAGGTATTAGATGTATGTACCTACTACTAACACTAGATGTAAATTAACTGTTACTAACCTACTATGGAATGTTATTCTGAAAATAATAATTATTATTATTAAGCTAAGAATCCAATATTATAAACATACGTGGATCTCTCGCATTTATCCCTTAAAATCATAATTTCAGACTCCGTGCGGCTACTGAGAATTTCTTGTCAGGACAATCCTATAACATTTTGTCCAATATGGAACTCGAATCTAATAACCTCGCTCACAGTAGCATTATACAATTTTAACACAAAACCTATTTAAAGTAATGTTTAGGAGACAAGGTGCGGTCATGCAGTATAGTGTATCAAATAAATTAAACAGAAAAACACAGCTTGGTTGTTGGGCGCCCAAACAGAAAAATTGTTCCAGAAGAAGAACTTGTTCTACATATTATAAAAAATACAAAAGGCAGATTATCTTCAATTTTGTAATGCTCTATTCCATTTCTAACAGACGGAATCATTTCTGTATATTCCCATAAAACGAGTCTATAATGTTTGACATCCTCATTTAGCTGGCATTTTTTTTAGAGTCTACTGAAAAATAGGCTGAGATACAAACATCCAGACTTCGTATTGCTGGGCAAAAACTTCCACTTAAACTTCCAAATCAATCAGTTCGTATAAAATTTACTAAAAAAGTCAATATAATTTTGATCTACTTGGCATCGAGGAAAAACTGTTTTGGGTAAATAAATGCAATTTACAAAAAATGTAAAATGCATAAAATACTTGCTAAACCCAGTCATGCTGTGCTGTGGCTCAGTTTGATATTTTGAATTGCCCGTTCCCAAGGGCATTTCGAGGAAAAAGTATATGAAAGCACTCTTATATGGAAATACAACGCTATGTCAATAAGCCTCTAATTTTTGAGATTTACGAATAAAAAAGTACGGCGGCAAAAGTTTTATATATAAATATTATTTTACCCGTTATTTTTATGGTATTGAAAAACTATATGACGCATATCCAAAACATGATCTTTAAATTACTTTATCAGACAAATTTTATTCGTTTACTAGAATTTGCCCGCCGCACACGCGTTTTTCCGGGAGCAGTATTGTTTTTCGGGATGAAAGGTACCCTGTCTTTTTCTGTCCCCTAATAATGTATACAACATTTCATAAGTTATTAAAGCGGGAAAGTATAGCAAACAAAGAAACAAACTCACTTTCGCATTTATAATATTAGTTAGGATAAAGTAAAATACAGAAGAGTACCAGTTTAACTTCGAAAAGCCTGACAAGAAAAGACTTAAATATAGTACATAGACTTGCGCCTGTGTATTGAGGGTATGTCCTTCTACATCTAAAGGAGTATAATTATTTAGTACTGTATAATTTTTCGGTAAACTCTAAAAAACTAAACCTCAGGCGAGGTGCATCTAGAGTCGCCGTAATAGTATGAGTGACATAGCGAATATCCTAACTAATATTATAAATGCGAATGCGAGTTTGTTTGTTACGCTTTCACGCCTTAAGTATTCGACTGATCATCATGAAATTTCGCATACAACGTGTATACAGAATAGGACATACCTTTCATCCAGAAAAAAAATTGGGGCAGTCTTTGGGGACTGCCGATAGAAGAGCAAACTTTAATCCTTGATCATAAATACTCCTTTGTAAAAAAAAGGGGCGGGTCGGATTCCTGATATTCTATATTTTATTCCTGGTCAAAATTTCGTTATTTTTTGCGTAGGACGCACCATTTCTGAGATATTGTTAATATTCTAAAATAATTCAAAAATGGAAAGCGTGGCAGCGTGACGGTGACGAAGCGTGACGATGACGCGAGTTCTATGATTTTTGTTCACCCAAGAAGTGCTCAACGCGCCTAAAAAAATTTCACTTCAAAAATTTACTGTTCCCAAGGGATAGTTGTATTAGTCGAGAGATAAAATCTAGATTAAAATCTAGTTATGTTATAAAATATTACTTTTGTTTGTAGTAGCGGCCACTCCTTTCAGTGTTTTAGCAGTCGAGTTCTTTGTGTTTTTATATAAATTATTAACTCGTCTGTCTGTTTGCATACGCCAGTTCTTCCTTGAAGCGAATAACGTAACTAAACAGGACATAATTACACGTAACACGCTTCAAATTAAAATTTTACTAGGCCCAGTATTTGTAAAAGACATGTAAGCTTGTGTATTTAGTTGTGTGGATCCATACATATTGTATGAAGACTAAAGTGGGCTACGTTATAAACGTATGTAGAATTAAAATTATCTACGTTTTTTTGTATTACAAGCACCTAAGTAAAACGATAAGACTGGCTGTATAGCCGAAATGTATTATATCCAAATTTCAAAGTCAAAGTCAAAAATATTTATTTCCATGAATATGTTTAAACAATTCTTGGACATGTCAATTAACTAATCCTATCCTAACTAATATTATAAATGCGAAAATGAATTAGTTTGTTTGTTACGCTTTCACACCTTAACTACTCAACTAATCAACATGAAATTTTGCATACACGTTGTCAGGGGTACAGAATAGGACATAGGGTACCTTTCATCCAGAAAAAATAACTGTTGCAAACCTAACCTACATTTACGCGAGCGAAGCTGCGGGTGAAAACTAGTATATTATAAAATAGAAATCTATATTCATTATACAGTATATACCTATGTATATTTGCATAAGTTGAGATATTTGCGCAGAGTGTATGCATGGCAAAGTGCGCAGGTCCAAATAAAAGTTAGAATATACGTATTGCAAAAAAGATAAGCCTACTATTAAACAAGACCTGTTTAATCGTAGGATTATCTTTCTTTGCATACTTTTTGACTTTTTAGAAGTTATAAAACTTCTGTTGTGACCTATGAAAACTCATCGTAGATTCTTAGGCAGTGTATGATAGCGTAACTAAAACTGTTGGTTGGCTGCAATACTGTTCGTCAGGGAATCAGTGGTTCAAAATATTATCGCTGCGCAGCCACGGAAGCACCATCCCTTACGTTGGCTGGGCAGCGATAATTTTTTAAGGTAACGTTGCAACAACAAGGCTCTTATCGTAAGATATGGATCCTGATGTTGCAAGCACTCATGACTGGCAACGTAAACCACATAGAATCAAGTAAGCCGTATATTTCTTGCCTACATACGCCTAACATAAGCCTAATCTAATTTAAAATATACCATAAATAAATATGAAAATATTTTTTTATTTTTATTTATTTATTTAGAAACAGCAATAATTTGCATATACAGATATTGTAAGTAGCAGACAGTATTGTAGAATATAAAATAGGTATTGTAGACCAAAAAACTGTACCTATCATATAAAGCATAGTTCTTTTTTTTTGTCTGAAATAAAAATAAATAATAAACAGTACGTTTAGAGAGCATCTTCATATAGTTTAAAGAACGTAAGAGTTACAAAATATTTAACGGATAACGCCTGTATATCCCATGGGATAGGCAGATGTTTTAGGCAGAGTTTTAGGCAGAGGCAGATGTTTTATCCTCATGTAATGGGGGTGAGCTTATTGCCGTTTACCGACCACGATTCCAGGCTCCGAACTGCTACTGAGATTTTTAAATCAATTACTCTTTGCCTCAGAAATCGAACCTCAGAAATTTAGTTAAACTTATGCCACGAGTCTAATGAGGCAGCCAGTCTATCAATCTTAATGAATAATGAATAATATGTTAGTTCTTCACCAGGTAATAGAGAATCCTTCCCGCTCCTTCTCTTTCCCACTTCCTTTCCTAAAGGGTTGCCAACGCGTAAGTGATGCCTCTGGTATTGCAGGTGTCCATAGGCTATGGTGACCACTTACCGTCACGTGGGCCGTATGCTTGTTTGCCACTTTAGTAATATAAAAAAAAAAAATTGAAATTTTGATTTACTTCAAAATTGTATAAACCTTTATACAAATAATAGATAATAATCAGTAAGTACTATGAACTTTATCGCGGCCTATTTAAAATACAACTTTATCTATTTTAAAAGTATTTTAAAACTATTTATATTTGTACTTTTCGAAACGAAACTTTTATATTTATAATGTTCAGCAGGATTTTGTACGCGTCAGCATAAAACAGTAATAAAACGATGGACATTATAGATTTTTCTAGTTACTCAAAAATACGGCAGGAACAAAATGTTTTAAAATACATAAATAATACTAAATAATTTCATCTGTATATGTAGCTCAAATAGATTATGAGCATCAAATGAAAACAATCTTGCCAAATTCCTATAATTAGGTAGGTATTTAAATGTATAACAAATAAAATTAAAACCGTAACATCTACCTAAATGCATAAATCAACAACCAGTTGTTTCAGGCTCTGGGGCTCAGATAGGTTATGGAATAATTGAATATTTGTAATGACGATATTCTTGGAAATAAACGCTTCTATTCTATTATATTCTATAATCTATATACTTATATATTTAATAAATAAAATTAATATCTAAAACACCTTTTATTTTATTTATTTTAGGACGTTTATTTGTTACCGCCTATATTCTCTCATATTCTGTGCAAAACTATGAACGTAAAAAGTTTATATTATATTCAAGTAGCTATATATACCTAGATAAATAATCTGAATAATTATTTATTATTTTATATAAATAAAAACAATAAATAGCAAGAACAAAAACAACAACGAAAAACAAAAAAGAACAAGCAAAAATTTTTGCAAGTTAACCCGTCGGCGGCGCGCGGTCTGCGGCGGGCGGGAGTACGCGGGCGGCGCTTATGATGCAACGCCTACGAATCGCAATAATGTGCAACACAATGCATTGTTATATATTTGCTGTTTTATCGGTATGTATTCAAAATTAAATAAATATAGGTATATTTTTTTTGTTACTGACATTATAATAACAATTTGAATAGGTGCCTACAGAAATAAAAAATATAGCTGTTTTGTATACCTATATATTTTGATTCGGATAACAATTTATTCTTCTGTAACAGTTATTACATATGCAGATATATTTTTTGATTCCCAAAACATAATTTTGAAACATATTTTTATATATATGAATTTTAAAAAGTAATTTTATAGTTCCTAAGTTGATAAAAGGTTGTTTTTGTTGATTGATGTTACAAATATTATTTTATGTTATTTCTTTTGTTAATCTAAGTTTTTGTTAAGATTGTATGTAATTTGTTGTAATATTATTAGCATAGATATAAGCGATTTGGTGTATACTGTAAGCTTATATTTTTTATGAATAAATAAATAAATATTGTTTATATTTGAGGTTTATTATTTATAATATAAACATTATATTTTATGTTTATCATTTTTTAGTTTTACTTCGGTAAATCTAAATAATAATATTTGTTTCATAATATTTTTAATTTATTCCCAAAATAAATCATCAATTTCTAACAATAGCACATTATTTATTTGGACAAAGCGGTTGTTGTACTATTTCTAGCGATTAAGTAATTGTACTTAGGTATATCAAAAGTCTGATTTAAATGTTAAATTTGTTGCGCATAAAAAAAAACATTCCCATTTTGTTTAGTACCTATTTTACCAAAAAGAAAACGCAAGCCAAAAGGACTAACGACGTGCTTGTAATTCTAACCGAACATGATTAAATATGAATTATAACACAACTATGCGAGAGAATATACTGTAGACAACATTGTCTATAGTATACATATATGAAATATAATATTGTACTTATTGTTTGTAGTGTACATACGAATGTATATAAGAGTAATGCAGCCTATAAAAATAATTATGCTATCCTTTTTTGTATCCAGTTCTTTCTACTTATATAAAATCCGAGTTCATAAATGCTGCCTCATATTATGTATGCGAGCTGCGAGCTATGATAACCATAAAACACTCATTACAAAATTAAAACTCATAAACAAGCAAGCAAACAAAATAAATGCGTATACATATAGCGACGTACCAGCACTCTCGATGGCTCCAGGTGACACCGGCACAGTCTCACACTCCCGCTCGTCTCTCCTCTGCTCAAACTCACTCTGCACTCTAGACACCTGCCTCTGACCGTTCAGTCCTAATATAGCGTCTATCGTATGCCTCGGACCCTGATTAACACTCGTAGGCACTTGTGTCAAGCCTAACCTAGACTTCACTGCATCAAAACTCTGATTTAAATGTTGCATTTGTTGCGCGTGAAAAAACATTCCCATTCTGTTTAGTGTTTCTAAGTTCTGTTGGTGCTGTGACAACGATATGGATTGGTCCGTCACGTTGATAGAAGAATTAGAATTGGGGCTGCTCATCTGCGAGCGTGGACTGTTCGTGTCGGAGCGGTCCGGCGTTTGGTTGCCGTAATATCGGTCGTCGGGCGCGTCCATCTCGCAGCAGTACGCGTACGTCACTGGCGCTCCGAAACTACTACTAGAGCCGACGGGGAAGAATGGGGCGGAGCCTATACGAAGGGGGGCGAGCGAAATTGCCCATTGAAAGTGCGAAATTTGGGGTCGCGAAGTGATTTTGTTTGGTAAGAAGCAAGAAGCGGCGTATTAGCATTTTCCCCTCGGAGTTTCTTTGAACGGTATTGAGAGTTGGTGATGGTTGAATAGTTTTTTTTCTGTTTGATTGGGTCGATTGTGCTAGGTGTTAGAGTGTTGCCGGGAGTTTGTTAGCGATTTCTTTGAGGGTTCTCGATGCTCCAGCTCGTTCGCTTGTTGCTTCATGCATATTTGTGAATGAGTTAACAGCCGGAAAAATGGAAGCAATTTGGAAATCTTCCATATATATGCATAATATTGAATAAGAATAAATATTTGTATAAATACATACCTAATCCTTAATTAAGTCAATCAGTCAAACATTTATATTGATAAGATTTACAATCAAGTATTAACCCACATCACAATAATTACAGACACTTTCAAATTAAACAAAATACTCAACTAATCAGATCGTTTTTGCATACATTACCCGCTACTCGGCAAAAAACAAACTAAGCGCAGTCGAAACTTCCAATTACGCCAATGCTAATGAACTCGATTCTAATTAATCGACGCTAATCAATACGGGGCCAATCAGACGCTACCTGTCTCAGCGCGGGGAGGCCGAGGGAGCGAGACCACCGCCGGACATCTGCTTGTTAACACACAAATTTAACCAAATCGGTTAACCCGTAACCAAACAATAACAGCTTTTCCAACTGACCAGAGCTGTATAATTTCTGCAACTATATCTCGCAACCATACAAGCAAATATCCACTCTATTATATCGCAATAAAACTCACTACAGCATACGTCTGTTAATAAACTTATGATATCTAGTCATAAGAAATAGAGCCGTCAATATAATTTTGTCTTCTTCACACTTACAAAGATCTCGCTCGCTCTCATCTCAGGTGTAGCGACGGTTGCTAGGGGGCGGGGCGCGTAGTGACGTCACCCGTCGATCGACCAATCGCGGTGGGGATTTTGTTTTTTTCTTGGCTCGTCTTGTATTGTCGATGCGTTTCTTTTGTCCGACGCTCAGTGATTGTTCGCGGGCGGCTGTTACACGGTTAACTTTAAAATAACATGCTACTGGCTTTTTGTACAAGATAACTTCATTATTTATTTTACTTTTATGTTTTTGTATGTATTTTATTTTTGTATGTAGGTACCTATTATTTATGTTTCCATGGGTGTATTGATTGAACATAAAATTGGTCTTAGTCTAAGTCCAAGTCTCATTTGTAGAATAAAAGAGATCTATTTTATATATTGCTACGTTGGTGGCGCAGCGGTTATAAATGCGACTGCTGTGCTTATGGTCTCGGCTTCGATTACCGGATCGAGTAAAATGTTATTGGAATTGTCTGCCAAGAAATTTACAATAGCATCATAGAGTCTGGCAATATGTTAGGTAGACGGTAATAAACTAGGCGCATATTAGGCGAGACTTAAAAATAGCTGGCAAAATGTAGGGGAAATACCCACACCCAATGTTTGCCAGAACCTGTAGGTATCTACATATCTACGTGAAGGGATGGAACCGGATGGACCATGCAGTAGTTTTAAAATACCATCCTCGCGGTCCATCCGGTATTCATTTCACTTTTTTTAAGAATTTAAATTATGGTATATTATATCGTATGAGACATCCTTACACGGTAGAGTCGATTAGAGCGCGTACCAAAAAGTTAGGGTCCTCATATCTCTGCCGAACGACCAAGGCATGGAATTCTCTGCCAAGGCACGTGTTTCCTTCTTCCTTCAATCCTGGGTTCTTTAAGCGGGGCGTGAAAAAGCATCATCTCAGGCCGTCAAAGTAGAGACCTCAACATCGCCTCGGCTACTGTGGGGGCGATGTGGAGGCCACTGCTCTTAGACCACACGACTGCTTACCATCAGGTGGAGTGTGGTCATTTTGACGAGCAAAATAAAAAAAAAAAAAAAAAAAAAAAAAACATCTACACTTGGGAATAAGCCGTTAGTCGCTGGAAAATTTATAACGACATACTTCAGAGAAACATAGTATACCCAGACTCAGTACAATAATTTGTGTATCACACAAATAATAATTCCGCGTGAAATTCGAACCAATGACACTCAGCGCGGCGGCAGCGGTGAGTCGACCGCTTGCCCACTGTACAATAGTACAGTATTAGGTACTGCTGTCATAGACTACGCATGTAGGTATGACAGACTTTACATATCTTCGAGAACATTATGGAGAACGGTCAGACATGCAGGTTTCCTCACGATGTTTTCCTTCACCGTTAAAGCAAGTGATAATTAATTATTTAATACGCATACAACTTTGAAAAGTCAGAGATACGCGCCTTGGGTTCGAACCCGAGACCCCTGCGTAGCAGTCCAACGGTTGCCCACTAGGCTACCTAGTCAAAATTATTACCATTTACACCCCACACGCTCCAATACGGTGCAATACATTTATGTGATTGCTTTATACATTTTTAAAGCGCTTACAATCATTGCACTACACTCATCACTTGATTGGACGCACGCGATGCATTTCAATGACTTTTAATTGCATGTTATACTTTTTTTAAACACTAGCCTATGATATACTGGAACAACTTCTTTAGAACTTACTGTTTTCTGAATGAAACGTACTCTATGTCCGTTGCTGTACCCCTGACAATGTGTATGCAACGTTTCACGATGATCGATAGAGTAGTAAAGGCGTAATATCGTAACAAACAAAATCAAATTATACTCAATATTAGTAAGGCTTTATAGAAAAGTGTAAAACGCCATTTTGAATGCAAAATTTAGCAAGTTGAAATCACAGACAACGCAACGGCGCCATTTTTAACACGCTTTTATTAGTTTCACTTGTATGTTTGTCTGTATGTTACCGACTCCTTTGAGCTCGATTTTGACCCACTTTCTGATTTCATTTGAACGTTGTAGAGTTATCCAGGACCGATGACAATACAATAATTTAAAAAAAAATTGTTTAAAAACCTAAAAAATTTATCACGCTTCATTAAAAAAACAAACTAAAAAGTAGAAAATAACTATATATGCTTTCTAAGATATTTTGATAACCTCCACCCCACGCTTTTTTACATTTAGATTATTAAATTATTTTCTACTTTTTAGTTTGTTTTTTTAATAAAGCGTGTTTTTTTTTGTTTTTTTATCTATTATTTATTATATTGTTGTCTGTTCCAGAGATTATGACTCCTTGTTTTTAAAGTATTTGTTATGTAGTGATACAGCCAACAATTACGTTGTAGACATTCAATTTGTATTTATTACCCGCGGTTTTAATGGATTGATTGATTAAGTTCTTGGTATTAACTAATTTAATTTTAATCTATAGGAAGGGTTATTATTTATGGTTTTAAGAATGGATTAATGGCAAAATTGCAATATACCTATTATTATATATTTAGTTAGCTTCTTGTCCGAAGTAGGCGTTTTATGTTCTTTCTATGATCCTATCATATTTCTCATGCTTCATTTAATTTTTATTACATTTTCCATTAACGCATATATTTATTTAATTTACAAATTTATATTTGTACTAGCTGTTACCTGCGACTTCGTCCGCGTGGATTTTAAGTAAAAAGTGTTTGTCTCTGCGGAACCCTATTTTTTTCTAAAATCAATGTAGCCTAAGTTACTCCTTATAACATCAGCTATCTGCCAGTGAAAGTCCCGTCAAAATCGGTTCAGCCGTTTCGGATATTAGCCGGAACAAACAGACAGACAAAAATTTTAAAAATAGATGTTTTCGTATAGGTACCTTATATACTTTCATATGCATTAGATAAAAAGCTGTTATTTTGACATTACAAACAGACACTTCAATTTTATTTATTTGTATAGAAATACAATATAGCGTTATGTTATCCACGAAATATAAGGTAAAGGAGAATCGAAATGTGAGGAAAAGTTTAGGTCCCAAGTCTCAAGAAGAGAGTTAGCTTAAAAATATAGTTTGAGAATCAGCTTAATTGACGAATTAAGCTGAGTCTCAGACCTAAACTATATTTTTGAGAATATCTGAAAAATAGGATAATCCTTATAATTCGCAAATGCAAGTAGCATTAGTCTACTCTAGTACATTCTTATGATTGGCACTAGACTAATGAGGCCCAAACACCCCAATACTTTAAACTTTTTTGATGTTTTTAAATATTTATTGTAGTCATACAACTAACAACTTCTTAGTTGACTTCCAATTTATGACTTTCACTCGCCTTTTTAAATAAGCATAGACATTTTCAAAAATTATCTCCATAGCAATAATTACCACCTTTTTATTTATTTATTTTTACACACGCCAACAGTATATATATATATATATACAACATTACACACAACACAGTTCCTTAAAACTATTTCTTATACATATACTAACAGGCACATTATGCACCAAGATATTGACTAAACATTTATATCAGAAGCTAAAGTTGTACACATCTTATACACTAAATAAAACAAAATTAAAATATAAAGCAAAATGAAAAAGAAACAATATATTTATAAAAAAAATATTAATAAGATTTAAGTGTTATGCGAAGGATTTCAGTATTTTTTTCTTGAAATTCATAAGCGAATCGTGAAAAATATCCAAATGGTCTATATTATCATTCAGCGTATTATATTCACTGCATACGTATTATATTCACTTTACTTTTTACATAAGCATAGACATTTTCAAAAATTATCACCAAAGCAATAATTACGTATAACAGAAAACCAAAGTTCAATCGCTTCAATAAAAAAGTTCATCACTAGTAAGTCGAACAATATCTGATAGATCTCAAAAACCCGCCATTCCGACCGAAATTAATTAAAACTCACTTAGTTGTTGGCTGTATCAACCAATACCTCTGCCTCAAAGCGGGTAACGAGACTAAATATAATAACGATCTATAATGGCGAATGATGGTTAAATTAAGCGAGTTTATGTTCCAGATTGATTGATACGAAGGAGTATTTATACTACACCGCGCCGGGGCCGAGCCGGATCCGATATTATGCATCTCAATAATTAATCTCTGTTATAAGGGATGTACATAAGGTGAGAAAAGAAAAGTAGGTACCTAACATCATACTGTGACTTGAGTAATAGTAAATTTATATAAGATAAAAAGATTGGATGACGACTCGATGGCGTAGTGGTTAGTGTAACCGACTGCTACGCCTGAGGTCGCGGGTTCGATTCCCGCAAAAGTCAAACATTTGTGTGCATGAACTTGGATGTTTGTTTTGGTCTGGGTGTTTCTATGTATAATATGTAAGTATTTACAAAAAAAGTATGTAATTATGTATGTTTATCCATTGTCTAGTACCCATAGTACAAGCTCTGCTTAGTTTGGGCTAGATGGTGTTGCGTGTATGTGGTAGAATTTTATATTATTATATTATATTATTTCTGTCAATATCAACAAGAATTGAAAATGGTTTACGTACTAACATGACCCAGAACTTTAAAAAGACTGCAGCAGTAATGACTACTAAGCAAAACGTCTGCCTATGTGTACCAACTTTAGTGTGTTTTTCTGTCAACAAATGCTGGGACTCTCTGACAGCACCGTAAAGGCAGCTTTGAATGCACATGGCAATGAGAAACACAGGCTAGAGTGGATGGCCCTTAGGGGTCTGGAACACTCCAAGAAATTAATTGCAAACGGAGCCACAGGCTTCACCTGGAAGTTCTGCGGGTATAGTAAGTGCCAAATGCGCCTGCTCACAGGAGCGTTCACTGGCCATTTTGGCACCAACGACTTCCTGTGCAGATTGTGATTGACACACGATTCGATCTGCAGAGCCTGTGGTGAACAGGACGAGTGCATATCGCACCTACTGTGTGAATGCGACGCGTTGGCTGGACTTAGGATAGGTCTGCTGGGATTGGCATATCCAAACCCTGAAGACTTCAGGCTTCTCCCTCTGAATTGTACACTGCAGCTAATGCAGTACATTCATAAGGAGATAGCTAAGGGATAAATCTTGGGGCTGACACAAAAGATCCCACTGGGTCGAAATGTCGCCGGTCTATACTGACTGGCCCCCACACACAAGATAAGATAAGATAAAAACCATAGTTGGCAAAATGTGGATATCATGTACCTATACACGTTTGCCTACCCTTCCAGGGATATAGGCGTGAGAGAGTCTTAAGACTGCGCCGAGCGAAATGTGCCAAAACAGGCGATCACAGTTAAGTTGATAAAATCAACACTTTTTGTTTAATACGAATATATAATATACATTTAACATAAAAATGAATGTTTACAATTACTCTGTGTTAAAAACTTTAAATAATTAATATTTTCGCCAACAAAATTACGCAAATTTGCACGAAAAATGCAAAAACGTAAGCTCGTATTAAGTGATTTTTTGGATTATAACAGTAGAAATCTATCCTATTTTACAGCTTAAACGAAACATAAATAGTTATATTACAATTTGTCCATCCCAAATATTTAAGTTATTGGTTGACAATAAAGATACATATTTATCAAAAAAGCACTTCAAATCCTCCATACAATTTTACTATGGCGGCCGTTCGCAGATTTAAATATCGAGCTCTGTCATTCAGTCCAACCGCGTCTTACGCGCGGCGCAGTCTTAAGCAAGCAATATCTGACCAGATGCCATATGTTTACGTAAAAAGCCAAATTTACTAATATCCTAAAACCATACCATCAAGATTGTGATCAGAATAAAGGATACGAAAGAGATGCTAGAATTGCACCTGCTATGTTTTGTAAAGAGCAACAAGCTTTTTAAGAAAATAGCAGTTTAATCTTAACATAGCTTTCATAACAGGAGAGTGTGCTTGTGGTGGTAGAGTTTCTAGGCTCTTTAACCTTTTAACCGCCCCACTTCATAACAGTTGTCATGCCCCCGTGAATCAAAAATAAATACTTACAAAAATAAATAGGTTCTTATTTTTAGGACTTCTAATTATGAGACTAAAGTGTATTAAATTGTAAATGATTACTTAATTATCCATTTACACAATATAAACATTTTTTTTAATAGAAAACACCTTAATTAAATAAAAAAGCAGATTAAACGAGCTGTGGTATCTGGTCGGAAATATACGACGCTGGCGAAATGGACACGAAAATATTTGTCTGATTAATTCGGTGTAAGCGGTTAAAGGGTTGAGGAGAAATTGCGCTATCTGCATGGATACAACAGTAACCAATAAACAGTCGTCTGGATAGCCCACCTGGAGCAGTGTCCCAGCCTGGTCGACCATCCGACCTTTATGTTGGAATAACATTACACCCCGTATTACACAAGCATAATCCTGCTATTATATATTATAAATGTTTGGATAACTTTATCTTACTCTTACGCGAATATTATATTATGACATCATGCAAATTTTATCGCGGTTATTTGGGTAATGAATCGCGCGGATTTCCATAAATTAGTCTGGATGAATCCCGGCATACAAAAATACCCCTTTTTGGATTAATACATAATTATGGTACTTTTTATCCCGGTATGCATTCTCGCAGGATTATCATTTATAATATACTAGCTTTTGCCCGCGACTTCGCTCGCATTCATTTAGAATTTGACAATCAATTCGGGTCGTACTCTGCTTGTAATAATATAATTCAATCATGATTCGAAAGACACGTGGCGCCATCTATTATCATAAGAACGTTATTATTGTTTTCCTCGGGAACAGTAATTTTTTTCGGGATGAAAGGTAGCCTATGTCCGTTTCTGTACACCTGACAACGTATATGTAAAATTTCAGGATGATCGTTTCAGTGGTTTAGGCGTGAAAAGGTAACAACCAAACAAACTCATTTTCGCTTTTATAATATTAGTTAGGAAGTTAGAATGTACTAGATTTCGTCCGTAGCTTCATTGTAGATTATGTCTAGAAACTTCTGTCCCTCGGGAACAGTAGGTACTTTTTTCTAGATGAGAGGCCTTATGTCATTTTCTGTAACCTTGATAACATGTACCTATGCGAAATTTTATAATGATCGGTCGTGTAGTTAAGGCGTGAAAGTGTAACAAACAAACAAACTCACATTCGCATTTATAATATTAGTAAGGATATGAAGGTTTGAGAAGATATCCTAACGCGTTAATAACTGAACGGGTTTGGATGAAACTTCGCACAAAGATAGACCATTCTTGGATTACCACATGAGATGCCTTTTAACACTATATGCGCTCACGCGGGAACACTCAAGCGAAGTTCCTTTACGATCTTGACAATGAGATGTGTTACTTTATCAAAATTGTCACCAAATACGTGCTTTGATGGTCGCATCGTGTAATCTAATGCAAAGCTAAATATGACCCGATGGGTGGATTCAATGGGGGGGTTTTAGGTTAGAGGGGGATTCTATTCGGTCCGGGACGCGTAATCTAACGACCATACAATTTGTTGATGTTATGTCGATGAGTATGTAATTAAATCATAGGGATTTTGGAAGATCGATTTGAATGTTCTCTTAGTCTTGAAGAATGTCATGACGTATTGGAGTATAATTTCTTTAAGATAATAATGTGTTACTAAGGGGCTTGGTTCATTTGTGCATTAAACACATTGTTTGCTGCGTACTATTTTACTACATATAGAGTAATTGTTATGATTTGGTTTTTGCGTTGAACGAAGCGTGAATCAGATTATAAGATGCGTGTTATCTAAGCGGCGAGAACGCGTCACAACAAGTGTCTTTTGCCGCGTGCGTCTTACGCATAAACTAACCTAGCGCTTAAATGTGATTAAAGGTGCACAATTTTATTCGAATACGTGAAATAATCATACACATTATTGATGTATGCATACATTTTTACGTGCGCTGCGTCTTTTACTATGCAAAGTGCGCGTCATGTTTTGAATAACCGTATTCGAATAGCAATTGAACTCAATTATATGCATTACTGGTATGAATAGATATTCAGTTTTTCTGTAAGGAATTTTACGAGATAGAATTATTTTAAGCCTGGATGTTCTTCGCTTAAATCTGTGAAAACATTTACGATACAGATTATTCCTAGTACCTACGGTATATGTTTTAAGAAGAAAATACCCATCACTATAAATAACTACATAATTTTTGCCCGCGGATTCGCTCATGTTAATGTAGCTTTTATCAATTGATATATATCCCTCAGCAACAGTACCTTTGTTTCTAGATAAAAGGTAACCTAGGGCCTTATATCTACCCCTGACAACGTGTATGCAAAATTTCATAACAATTGGTAGGGCAGTTAAGACGTGTAAGCGTAACAAACAAACTCTCATTTGTATTTATAATATTAGTTAAGATTAGGATAAGTATTTTAATTTCAAAGCCAAAAAATCTACTTTATCGCCACAGCACATCCCTACTCTACCTGACAGCGACCGCTGTAATTGTTGAATGAGCCGCCATTAAAGCGCCAATTAAGCAACATTGATTGGTTTTGAAGCCTTCCCCCTCTTCCTCCCTCCTCTTAACCCTTCGCTCATCCGCATACGGTCCTGGTGAAACCCAGTAATACAGGTTTCAAGGATGCGTTGGTATGTGAGGTGTTGAGAAAGTTTATGTATGAGAATAATATTATTTATAGTGTTACATTGTCTGGTGTAATAGAATTCTGCCTACCCCCTTGAGATGTATAGGCATGAGTCTAAGTCTGAATGTAACTCGGATTGCTCGTTTTGTGTATAGGGAAAAACTATAACTATTTAATACGCATATAACTTCGAAAAGCCAGAGATGGGCGCCTTGGGTTCGAACTCGAGACCTCTGCGTGGCAGTCCAACGGTTTCCCACTAGGCTATCGCTGCTTTTTTCTATTTCTTGAATGGCCAATTCGAATTTATTCGAAGTGTTTTGTTCTTGTACCTATAGTTGCTTGTAGTTAGGCCACTATGCTTGGCCTAAATTAACGAAAACATCAACCAATATGTTATTATGTCGAATTGAAACAACGAATACTATGCGATATAAATTAAGATACAAAATGTGGAAAAGGTTATGGATATGTATTATTTATAATACATGCTATACAGTTGACGCGCTCATAGCCAGTTGCACTCACTGATCGGTAAACGATTAGCGAGGTTAAGCAACGTTAGGTGCGGTCAGTCTATAAATGTTGTATATGTATGTATGTTTATCCATTGTCTAGTACCCATAGTACAAGCTCTGCTTAGTTTGGGCTAGATGGCGTTGTGTGTATGTGATAGAATAGAATATTATTATAATATTATAATAGTGATGTAAAAGTAAAACATATAATAGATATCGTGTTATGTTTAGGAGTTCTTTAGAATTTAGATGACTTGTGAAATCTGTCAACACGGTCTGGGTTAGTGGAGTGAGATTGTTTTAAAACTTAACTGCCGCATTTTGCCGCAACAGAATTAGTTCCTGGGTCACGAGGGACTTTACAAAGATTTAAACAACGGACACATACAACACCCAATATCGGGACAATCATTTCTGGATCATACCATTTTTTGTCCCGTGTTTGGATTGATCCCTGAACATCCAGCTAAGTGACGGCAGCGAGGCGACCATTTAAAACACTACACCATCCGTAAAGTCACGTATGTATGTCTTAACCGTTCTCATACTGACAAAAGACTTGTGCCCAACAGTGACCAAGTTCATGAAGACTTATATTTAAGACTAACTAGTCAACAAAAAATCTAGCTACCCTATTACCACATTAAATTGTATTGTTTTTGTACCCCTCTGATAGTGACCACGAAAATGTCCAGTGATGGGACAGAGGTACCCTTAAGTTAATTAATAGCGCGGCCTGCCCGTGATACATTAATGTTGGACGCTGCGGGCGACGCTAGGGTGACCAAATCACTGGTATTGCTCGGTTAAGTCCCAACTAAAGTATTACTTTTTTAACCATGACACGAAACGAGGGGGATTATAAATAGGTCTGCTTGTCTGTAAATTCGTAGCACCTAAACGGATGGATCACATTTAATAAGACCATTTTAAATTGAAAGCTAGTTTAAACAGGGTGTTTTATATTATTCTGTATTACTTCGCTAATTTCAAATTACTGTTTTGCTATATTAGTTTTATGTAACTGGGCTTTTAAAATTATAAGGGATGTATTAGAATGTCAATATCATCAATTCGATAAATCTTGTTTTGGACCAATATGTTAATTAATTTTGCTGTAGTGACCAATATTCGATATTTTTAATTACTTAGTTCCCTATATTACTTAATACATAATTTATCAACAGGTAATGCATTTAACTATTTGCTAGTTTCATCATCAAATCAATTTTCGAATTGATTACAATTTAATCAGTTTCGTAATATTTGATAACGACATAAATAATAATCAGTAACAACGAAATACCAACATTTGGATACGCGATCATTCAATTTGCGCTATTTAACCGGTTCGATCAATTCCCGAGATTGTGGTCACTTTACGGCACCTGTGCGTGTCACGCTTTGATCTCGTGAATTATCCTTTATCTGGTCTTCGAACAATTTATTAGCAGTCAGTTGGATGTGATTGTTGCGTTCTCATTAACTCAGTAATTACCACTTACAAGACTCAAAGGGTCGTACAAAATTACTTAAATAGGGGCTAAATTTAACGTAACCTTCAGTTGATATAATGTCATCGAGCTATAGAGAGAGATTTCAGAGAAATTATGTTTGGTAAATTGGTGTTACTGGGTATACTTACTGTTACTAGAACAGCAATAGATTCAACCCAATTACGTAAGAAAACAAAAATAGTCGGTGAAATTTAGGAGTATTTTAAAATAATTATAAATATACATTTATTAATTGTGCGGTACGTTACCTAAATGCTACGCTGGAACTATGCTTAAGGAGATGCTAAATTAAACACTGATTGGAAAACACTTTAAGTTTTATTCCGCTCAAAGAGTACCTAATCTATGCTATGCTAAATGATAATAATGAATGATAGGGAATTTGCACTGATGGCGCTGCGTACTCGGCGTGGCCGTATTAGGTAGCTAGATCAGCAATTTGTATTCGATGCAAGTATTGCCTCGAACATTAATAATGAATTATTGTAAAGTACTACTATATATACCTGTAGATTACATAATCTACACATACCGTACGCGCAAGACTATATATTCCAGTTCATTTATATACCCAAAGAAGTTGGTAAAGGAATATTACATTAATAACTTTTAAACTTTCGCGTTGCATGATATACCTATATAATATGTAGCGGTTATTAACGCGATCATCCATGTTTACCTTTTTAATGCTTGACACCGGCCATCGTCACAAGCTGCCTCAAATTATAGCAACGCTATTGTTATCTAGCATATTATTAATAGACTGCTTGCTGCTACTGAAAAATATCACTTTTATTCAGATGTCTAGTAATTTGGTTACAAATTAGAGGTTTTCTTGTTACCCTCCAGCTAAGTTTAAATGCTTGTGTTAGGAGTGAGTTCACATCTGTAGTGCAATGTGTAGACTTTGAACCCACGACCTCGATATTCAAGACCAATAAATACTACTTATACATTGCATGTTTCTGTAAAGTAATATATTTTTTTATATAATTTCTTTTTATTTATTTATTTATCTTTGGAAGACCAACATCACATACAACTTTCGAAATAAACACAATAAGACACAAAAGGCCAATTACAGGTCTTCACGAATAAGTAAAAACATACTTAATCAGACATGTGAACATAAAGGTTACATATTAACATTACATAATATTAAAACTAAACATCAATTAAAAGCTATGCTTAATTATTAAATAATTAATAAATGCTGAATTATAAAAGCTATATATTTTTTAAATTGTAAATGCTTTATGTGCTATTATATGTATGTACTATTATAATCGGACTTCAGATTCAAATATTGTTTACTGTAAGGTCTATTTTAAGAATCATGTGATCTGTTTTCTGTAATTATATTACATAAATACGTTAGAATGTAAACGTAAGAGACAATTTAAGTCAAGGAATCAACCAGGAACACACAGTTGAAGATTTGAAACCGTTTTCTGTTTATAAAACTATACTTATTTATAAAAGGATCTAATGATTGCGTAAGATAATGACCACCTTTACAAACCATTTTAAATTCGCCTAAAAACCACAATGATATCGCAAATTGATCACAACCCAACGTCATAAGTGAGAGTGATGTTATCCCGGCATTACGTGCAGATTTTTTCGATGACGTACGTCAATAGTTTTTGCAAAAAACTTAAGTATTGGCACGAGCTTAGTTTTGCAATAGAAGCGGCTAATTTGTCTGGATTTCGTGATGTGGCGATTTAAACTATGAACTGTCTGGCTTTTGTTTTACGTATTATGTATAGTCTTGCTCCTGTATTCCTTCGAGGAATATGCAATAAAATATGTGTTATAGACACATTTGCTTGCGTTCATACTGTTGCGCGGTTGCGCGATGTGATTTAGTTATATACGAGTCGTTGCTGAATTGGGTTTTAACATGACGTCTAGTGAACATTGGTTTATTTCCATATGAGTTTGAAAACCGTGAGACGTTTTCTCTGCTATTGTTTAGCTACCCACGTTATAGCAGTAAGCCATAAGGCTTACGTAGATATTGTTTTAATACCTCTGCCCAACTTTCAGAGATATGCAAGCGTGATATATACCTATATGTATGTTTATACCTTACGACCTCGATGGCGTAGTGATTAGTGTAACCGACTGCCACGCCTGAGGTTGCGGGTTTGATTCCCGAACAAGTCAAACATTTGTGTGCATGAACATGGATGTTTATCTTAGTCTGGGTGTTTCTATGTATAATATGTATGTATTTACAAAAAAAAAAGTATAGGTATATGTATGTTTATGCATTGTCTAGTACCCATAGTACAAGATCTGCTTAGTTTGAGCTAGATGGTGTTGCATGTATGTGGTAGAATATTATTATATAATATTATATTATTATATTTATACCTTAACTCCCTTGTCAACTTGTTTAGCTTATCACTATACAATATAATGAGAGTGAATAAAGCAAGAAACATATACCTACTAGTCGCAATCGCAGCACGTAAAAATCCGTATTTCACTCCTACCCCTTCAGAAAAAAGGTGTATTAATTTATTAAATAGGCACAACTACAGATATCAAATTAAATAAGTATACGAATAACAATAATAGTAATAGAAATAATTTATGTAAATTTGAGATCCGATTAAGGTTGAGCACAGCATTGGGAAAAAAAATACAATTAGGCGGCTAGGTGAAGAAGAGAAAATATTATATAAGATAAATCTATAATGGTGCCAATTCTGTTGTCACAAAATTCTCTAAACTTAACTAAAAATCACAAAAAATTTTTTTAGTCCTGTCACTTTTAACGATTTCACTTTTAGTGATTTTTAGTTAAGCTTAGAGAATTTTGTGACAACAGAATTGGCACCACTGTATCTTATTTATATACTAAACTTAAACTATAAATTATTCTGCGTAAAATTTAAGGTGTATTAACGAACTGTAGTATTCATAGTGTTTGTATAACGGTGCGAGTAAACCAAGTTATAGTTGATAGTCCTCGGGAGCGAGCAGTATTGCAGTGGTCAGTTAGTTACTTGTTCCATGTCTTGTGATTGCACGCTTAGAACGCAGAGTACTGCCTGTGCAGAGACCACCGAGAAATACAGCATCGTTTAAGGTGCTATAGATTCATATATTTTTATTTTATTTATTTATTTATTCTTAACTAGCTATTGCCCGCGGCTTCGCTCGCGTTAATTTAGAATTTGACAATCAATTCGGGTTGTACTCTGCTTGTAATAATATAATTCAATCATGATTCGAAAGACACGTGGCGTCATCTATTATCATAAGAACGTTATTATTGTTTTCCTCGGGAACAGTAATTTTTTTCGGGATGAAAGGTAGCCTATGTCTGTTTCTGTACACCTGTTAACGTATATGCAAAATTTCAGGATGATCGGTTCAGTGGTTTAGACGTGAAAAGGCAACAAACAAACAAACTCATTTTCGCTTATTTTTTTTTTTATTTTGCTCTTCAAAATGACCACACTCCACCTGATGGTAAGCAGTCGTGTGGTCTAAGAGCAGTGGCCTCCACATCGCCCCCACAGTAGCCGAGGCGATGTTGAGGTCTCTACTTTGACGGCCTGAGAAGATGCTTTTTCACGCCCCGCTTAAAGAACCCAGGATTGAAGGAAGAAGGAAACACGTGCCTTGGCAGAGAATTCCATGCCTTGGTCGTTCGGCAGAGATATGAGGACCCAAACTTTATGGTACGCGCTTTTATAATGTTAGTTAGGATTAGGATTATACAAACAAGTGATCGATAGTACCTAATACATTATTAATTATAATTATTCTATTTTCTGATGAAAAGTCATCTATATCCGAACTAGATAAAATTAATAATTTGTACTTCGGACGACAGCGCTCATCCCAAACAATATGAGTCTAAGCTTTGGGATTACAAACACTACTGTATACATAAAAATAATTAATTAAAATGAGAAAAATAAAAAGAAAATTATGGTAATATTAAAATTTGTGTAGAGCTGTAAACTCTATGTGTATAGAATGTAGTTAGTTAGCTTCTTTACTATTGTAAATAAGTTTTTACATACATACATACATGGATTCACGCCTGTTTCCCAGAGGGGTAGGCAGAGACTACGGATTTCCATTTGCTACGATTCTGACACACTTCTCTGGCTTCATTTACTTTCATCACATTCCTCATACACGCCCGTCGGTTCAAGGAGCTCTTAACCTGGCCTTTGTCCAGAACGCCTCCGATCTGATCGAGAAACGTTCGCCTAGGTTTTCCTCTTGCGACTGTTCCATACACACTAGCCTTATAAACTTTCTTAGTCAGTCTTTCCTCGTCCATTCTAAGTTTTTAGTTTCTTTATAAGTTAATTTTTGTATATAGTTCCTAATTTTAACCTTACATTGTTTATTATTTAATTAAAATAGATTAACGTTTTTATTATAAAGAAATGATGATATGGCAAAAATATTTATTCACGTATAAATGTTTAAAAATCGGTAGATTCGTAGATTTATAAATCGGTACGTTATTGCACCCTGTCGTAAATACTTGCGTGTTATTTTTGAAATCGATCCTGGTATGGTGCCTCATCATACAGAGCAGCACAAACAGCTGTCCCACTGACAGGACCTCACAAGATTGGTACAATAGATGCGTTGGGTATAAATATGTGCGTAAAGTGCTTACTTTTAGCATTGCTCTCTGTGCTACTTTTAAGAGTTTTAGAATAGTTTTTGACGCACATCCTCAAACAGTTCTACAATATTCTATTATTGATTGACCGAGCGCAAGATAGACTTGTTTAGTTAATTTAGGTACTGCAATATGTCTTAGATTTTTGAAGACATAGATGAGTTTACTTAATCTAGATGTAACTTATTCAAGATTAAAACGAAAAGATAGATTGTTATCAATAATTATTCCTAAATATTTAACTTTTCTGCTTTTGATTAGTACAGGACAGTCACATAATATGTAATTATTGCAGCAATTGTGAACAACTTGGGAACGAAAAGAGGGACGTGAGTTATAGTTGCGGATAGAGAAGTTCGTAATGGTTCTTATCTGCGTTGAGACTAAGAATATTTTTTCGCAACCAATGGGTCACGATGTCAAGTTCATGATGTGTATTTTATAGAATTGTTCCTAGGTATCCGCCGAAAATAGCACTGTATCATCCGCATAGGGTATTATTTTGCCACCAGGTAGACGGAGTTCACAGAGTTCGTTTAGATAGACTAAGAAGAAGCTTGGGCCTAAAATACTACCTTGAGGAACACCGAAGGAAACATGTAAGTAACTACTTACATGATCGTTTATTTTGAAACATTGTTGGCGATTGAAAGATAACTTATAAGTAATTTTAGTTGATGACCTCTTATGCCTAAGCATTCTAACTTTTGTAAAAGCAGTGGTACATTATTAACCTATAAAGTCGCAGTGGCACACCAGTGGCGAGACACAGTAGATTTTTAATTACATCTAATATTTTAAGACACATAGTTGTTTCGTAACGATGTTCTTTGCTATTTTATATTCCTTAGAAAACGCAGCCATTTGATAGGACACAAGTGTCGCAGCGAACTTTACAAACATTGTGACTAAGGATACAAAGAACATTCAGGCTCAAAATAACTGTTTTAAGATAGTGTAAGGTACATCTAATAACGTCCTATAGAGCCAGGTATGGTGTAATTAGGTTAGAAATAGCAATCGAAAATTAGACTTCAGGATTATTGTTAATATTCTAAAATAATTCAAAAATAGAAAGCGTGGAAGCGTGACGATGACGAGTTCTATGATTTTTGTTCACCCAAGAAGTGCTCAACGCGCCTAAAGAAGTTTTCTTTTTTTTTTTTTTATTATTGTGCTCGTCAAAATAACCACACTTGACCTGATGGTAAGCAGTCGTGTGGTCTAAGAGCAGTGGCCTCCACACCGCCCTCATAGTAGCCGAGGCGATGTTGAGGTCTCTACTTTGACGGCCTGAGAAGGTGCTTTTTCACGCCCCGCTTAAAGGACCCAGGATTGAAGGAAGAAGGAAACACGTGCCTTGGCAGAGAATTGCATGCCTTGGTCGTACGGCAGAGGTATGAGGACCCAAACTTGTTGGTACGCGCTCTAACCGACTCTACCGTGTAAGGATCGCATCTGAGGCCAGCACGCGTTGTTCTGGATAGGAAAGGGGAGGGCGGGATAAGGTGGAATAACTCTTCAGAGCACTCCCCTCCTAACTTTCACTTCAAAAATCTGTCAAATATAATTTTCGGAAGTCTCTGCGTATGTTGTATACTCTGTAGCTACGTCCAAGTGTCCACTAGGCTGGTAACAGCTCAGTAACTCGATTGCAGCTGAGATGAGCCGAGCGCACAACACATCTTGTGCCTGATTGGACTATTGTCGCAAACTCACGACCTGCCAGAATGGATTCAGGCTACAGGTGGTGCGGTTAGGGAAGTTTAAAATATATCAGAGGTTATATTAAGGTTATAGTATATTATATACAGGTGATGTCTGTATCATGCTATTACTTACAAGCATGATTAGTGTATTAGTTGACTATCATAGTGCCGCAGTAAAATATGACTGCGGCAGTGAAGTGAATATAACTGCTGTGCATCGGGTCAGGCATAGTGTTATTCGTTTTTCAATTAAAAACTCTTAATACACTACTCACAAAAATCTAAAATGTATCGAAATTTTGTTTTTGGTAGTTCTATCAATATTGCTAGTATATAAATGCGAAACAATTTTTTTCGCATATAATTATTTCTTTAAAAATAATTTTTTGATCCTAAAACTAGAAACTTAGAGCTACAGTTTACTTTTTTAAATTTGCTGTACATCCATTTTTCTTCAAATTACAGCGTGTTGAAAATCACCTAAAAATTTGGATATTCTTTTGGCTTTCTTAATTTTTGTGAGTAGAGTAGTTGCACGGACTATGGTAATGTGTTCGGTAGACGAGGATAGGCCGCCTCTCATTTATATTGGTTCTAAATGCACAGTTGACTAAATGAGAGTGTTATACACCACTGCCTTCACATTTCTATATATACGATATACAACATTGAAACCATGGATATAGACAAAAATAATTATTAAATATTTTAGAACCATACAAAATTCTGAAACTTCACTACAATACTTAATATCGATACATTAAACATTTGTACTCCAAGGCTCAACGTATAAATGGACCAACATTTGGTCCAACTAACAAGTTAAATTGCCCCAAAAGCAAACATTTGCTGACTCATCCAATCCATCACGTGGATCATAATAACACTCTCTCAAATTAATACCTGCCCACTCAAAAATAAAATTGAAAAATTGATGACCAACATAACCTGATCTCTCACGATTCATCAAAAAGCGTTTCACACTCAAACTTTTTCGAAGTCGTTATATGGTGAGAGGTCTTAAGATTCTGGACGATTCTTAATACCGGCTTATTAGTGATGATAATTTTTGGGTTGTTTCGTTGAAAAAAGGTACAGAATGGCATTTAGAGTGCTTTTAGCGTCGCCATCGATATATTTACGTACAAACTCGATGTTTTATTTTACAAATTATTGTAATTTGGCTACTTTGCGCGTAGATTTGACGTTTAAATTGATATTTAAATTATCATTCCGCGCTGGTGTGATTTTTTTGGCCATAAATTACGTAAAGAGTGTTTTAGCCTATTGACAGAGGTGCAAGCACATGGACATCTGCTGAGTATGATATAGTGTACTCTATTTAACTTATCAATTACTGGCCTGCCAGGCCTAATTGAAAACCAATTATGTCCGGCCGCCTGCGTTCCGCTGTCGTTAAAGATGTAAAGACTGCAAACATAGACTCACGCTCTTTTACACTTAAGACCAAGCAAACACTATGCCTGCCTAGATCATAATCCAGGCATATCGTTCTTATTCGTGCATGCTCGTCGGTTTAGAGAACTCTTAATCTGAACTTTCTCCAGGATATATTGGGTCTAATAACAGAAGGCTCACTAAGGACTTCACCTTTCGACTGTTTCATTCATATTGGCCGTATATACGTTTAAGGAATAAGTACTTAATATAGTAAAGGAAAGTAAGATAAAGGAATTTAGGCACCGTGCCCTTTTCTGTTTTTTAGAACCACTTCTCTACCGACCCTAAAAAATGTATCTGTCTACCGTTGCGTGTCTACTAGATGGCTTACCGTAGTGTTTATATCATCATGTCGAATCTCGCTAAATGTAAACTGCAAATATTGAGAGGAACTGCTAGTACTGTCATAAAAGAATAGATACCTGTTTGGCTACTATCTGTTTTAGGGTAGAGACACTGCCAGTCAAATTACTTCTGGTTAAGAATAATATGTTAATGATGGCAAGCCGCACTTCATATTAAATCTAAAATCCGCAGAAGGCATACTGCCTAGTCAATCTGCTGTAGTTTAAGGATGTATTTATTTATTAGGCATATTAACAGAATAAACAGATACATATATGAGTAGTAGAGCCTCGCTGATTTCAGCATGAAGGCCGACCGGGGAAGGACTACCCTATACTACTATCACAGAATATCGACGTGAAATAGCAGTATTCCTACTGTTCTATTTCGTTCGGTGAGTGAGAGTGCCGGAGGCCCAATCACCCTCTTTCCGCCTGCCCGCTCCTTCTCCTTCCCACTTCCTTTCCTAAAGGGTCGGCAACGCTCAAGTGATGCCTCTTGTGTTGCAGGCGTCTATAAGCTACGGTGACCACTTACCATCAGGTGGGCCGGGCCGTATGCTTGTTTGCCAACTTAGTAGTATATATATATATATATATATATATATATATATATATATATATATATATATATATATATATATATATATATAAATATATAATATATATATATATATATATGTGTGCAATGTACATAATTATTATCTAAGAATAACATATTCTGCAAGATGGCGCATCACAGTGTTCACATCACCATATCAAATTTTATCAAATGTTAGAAGCACAAATTGATAAGACTTGCTGTTTTTCTTTTTAACAACAGCTTCCTACTCTAGAGAGGAAAGTTTTTACAGGACCTAGCATAAATGATCGGTTACAATTTATTTACGTTTTAGATACAGCCCAGTCAAGGTGCTTTAATTTAAGCGTAAACTAAATCAAAACAAAGTAGCTTCTACCAAACTGAATACTTGCTTATTACTTAATAAATCACTTAACAGTGATTTAATAAAAAGACAAAAAGTTCAATGACTAGGCTTATAGAGCCAAGGTGATTATAAAATTGAATCAAACGGCACTCAAACTGGTGTGGGCACTCATGGTGCTCAACAATTACCTCATGGAGGCACTCGTAAAAATTGTGGTGGAGAAGCTATTATGATGTTTTTAGATACATTTGATGTAGCTACTTATCATTCAAAGGTGTGTGTGTGGTGTTTTGTCAACAAATTTCTATACCTCGGAAACAGTGCTTTTTCTGGATGAAAGGTAATAGTAATGTTATAGGGAATATTATAAATGTAAATGTGAGTTTGTTTGTCTGTTACTCTTTCACGCGTTAACTACTCGACCGATCATCATGAATTTTCGCATACACGTATGTTAGGGATACAGAAAAGGACAAAGGGTTCCTTTAAACCAAAAAAGTGCTGTTTCTGAGGGATAGAAAAATTTCATATCCTATATTTACGCGAGCGAAGCCGCAGGTAAAATTAGGTATAAAATAAAAACAAATCAATAATGTTCTTGAAATGTTTTATTAAGAAACCGTAAGAAGCAGTACGGAATCTAAAAATGTGTTCGCTAGGCCACAATAATTTAGATAAATTTAGCATTTCAAATAGCCCGTCAGAGAATGCAGTTTGATTTTTAGTCAAGCATTTTAGTAAGTCTAGACGCCTGTCTAGACTTACTACGCTGGTCCACGTGGCCTGAGGTTTTGGTTTCAGCTATCTACCTTGAAAAAAGAAAATATTTCATTGATGCTTGACCAAACGAAAATAGGACAGACAGCACACGATTCACACTGCTAAAGATTTAGCTCCTAAATAATACTTCCAAACTTACGCATTAGATCAATAATTTCAAAACCAAATGAACAACTATAAAATTCGTAGAATATTCGATGCAGAATCGCCAATCCCATTGACAATTACAACATGGTCATTCATTCACTGCCTACTCGAACCTTTTGTCATCTTACGTCAATGGTTATGCATTCAGAATGTTATTATAAACTTGCAATTTGCAAAGGATTAACTACGGAACAAATATTTTTGGATTATTAGAAGGATTTAGTCCGCTATTGTTGGTCAAGAATGTTTGATAAATACGGGGGAATGTTGACATTGTTGAGTGAATGAATATGAATGATTAGCGAAGTAACAGACGATTCGGCGCCGTACTGAGAATATGGGTTTCAAAATATTATTCAGTGTACGATTTCAAATATGTTTCTCGTCACAGTATCACGTTATGTCGTGTATGCGACTGCTGTGCATACGCTCTCAGGTTTGATTCCCGCGTCGGGAACATAGTAACATAACATTGAGTTATGCTGTCAAGAAATTTTCAGTAGAAGCACGTAGTTTGGAACTGCGCCCAGTAGATAATAATAGCCTAATCCTCAATTGCGTGAGATCATCAAAACATTGTGCCTTGGCGCCCTCGATGGCGTAGTGGTTAGTGTAACCGACTGCCACGCCTGAGGTCACGGGTTCGATTCCCGCACAATTCAAACATTTGTGTGCATGAACAATATAGACAGATGTTTGTCTTGGTCTGGGTGTTTCTATGTATAATATGTATGTATATATTTACAAAAAAAAGTATGTACATATTATGTATGTTTATCCATTGTCTAGTACCCATAGTACAAGCTCTGCTTAGTTTGGGCCAGGTGTTGTGTGTATGTGATATAATATTATTATTATTATTATTAACTCCTACAGAGATTTGGTCGTGAGACTATGCATGTATGCAAATTATAGAAAATGTTTGTTTTATCAGCGCATAGGTTGAATAGCATTGTTTTAATTAGAATACGGGCACGGGCCTCTTGTCAGTGTGAGGGGGGTTCGGCCACGCTGGCCCAGTGCCCAGTGCGGGTTGGCAAACTTCTATATATATTCGTGAGCTTTATGGAGAACATGCAGGTTTCCTCACGATGTTTTCCTTCGCCTTTAAAGCGAGGAATATTTACCTATTTAATGCGCACATAACTTCGAAAAGTCAGAGGTGCCTTGGGATTAAACTCGAAATTTCTGAGTGGCAGTCCAATGATCTCCTTCAAGTCTATCTATTGATTCACTTTACACCTCTTGAGACCATTTCTTTGCGTCTAACTACACCCGTTTAAAGATATTTAAAGATTTTGTAATACTAATTTAATTGATAATACAGTAATCAACTAGTATTTATAGTGTTGACATTACATGAGCTTCATTCCTGTATTGTTAGTATCCATAGGCTAAGGCGACGTACCAACATCCTAGGCTTCACAGCATAAAATAATAATTTGAGGCATAATGATTTTCCTCAAAAACAATAACAGTCCAAAATATCTGAGATCCTTTTATTAAAATGTCACAGTTATAATTGGAAGTTTATCAAGAGTCTCATTAAGCAGTTGACTTGGAAATGATTTGAGACATAAATTAAGTGTAAACAGGGCACGAGCGAACGGCGAATAATCTCGTTTGTAAGAGAACATCTCGCTGTAATCTTGTATAAGCACAGACTAATTTGTACACAATTGCACACTTAAATAGCTTTAGGCCTATTCTTGTTTTGAACATTTTCTCTTCTCACTTTCGTTAATTGATACGAACATAAATTTTACGAGGCATGCTAGGACACCGTTTGATTTGACGGCACAATTTCTTAATATTATTATACAAATCTAATCTTTTTTGCAAAATGCGGGTAATATATGCAAGACACAAGGCACTTGCATTTGCGCAGATAGCACCCAAAGATCTTATAACTTTGATTATCCTGATTACTCATATAGCTACATATGTATTTTGAGAAGGTTAATAGTGTACTTCGACTATTATAGCCATGCCATAATAGACAGTACCGACGACTTTAAATGATCTCCTAGACATGAAGATCTCATGACTGCAAGATTTCGTGCAAGCCATTTTACTGTCGGTAAAATCTCATTATAAAATATCGCTCAAGACCAAGACGAAACTTGTACACACGCTTGTCTTCTCCATTTGCTATTATGGGACTGAGACTTGGACTTTAAGATCTGCTGACCGTAAACGCATTGACGCTTTCGAGATGTGGTGTTGGAGGAAAATGCTACGGATCAAATGGACAGCATTCTGTACCAACGCATCCATACTTGCTAAGCTCAAAATTAAAACAACCCTCTCAACCATCTGCCTCAAGCGTATTCTTGAGTACTTTAGACACATTGCCAGAAAAGACGAAGACAATCTCGAAAAACTAGTGGTCACTGGCAAAGTGGAAGGAAAAAAGCAAGGAGCCGCAGCCCGATGCGTTGGTCCGACTAAATTCGCACCGCACTCGACTCCACTGTCTATGATGCTCTCCGAGTGGCCAAGATAGATCAAGATGGCGTAACATCGTGAGATCAAGATTAATGGATGGAGGAGGTCACGACCCTCAGACATGAGGAATACGATTGACGGAGGAGAAAAATCTCATATCTTACCCACAAAAATTGCAATAATAGTTTACTAGGTTAATCATACAATAGAAAGTACTGGTATTGGACCAAGATACAACCGGTCAGTTTCTTGACACAGCAATGTTTGTATTATTTGCATTAATTACTAACAAGGGAAATTAACTATTTAAGTTTATGCAATGTAATAACGTTTTTCCTCTAATAAAGTAACCTAAATCTGATTTAAAGTAATGTTACCAAATACAGCCTTCCCCAAACAATAACCGACCGACTTGTTCCAGCACAATATAAAACAATAAAAAGCCTATTAAGTTGAAACAACATAATCTTCCCTTTCCCCTCCCTCCTTCACCACTCCTCGCCCATCCTTGTCGCTCCTCCGGCCCGGGCGTCTCTGACCAGCGAAGGATAATTATTAACGCCTTAAGACGAGGCGGCAATCGCATTATATTGTATCTCCAGCAATTTGTTGTTAAGAAATCACTTTTATTTCATTATTTACGTATTTGTCGCTTTTAAATTGTTTTTTGAATTTTATTTTCAGTATTAGGTGCACGTTCTCTGGCCAGGTCAGAGACATTCTGATGAAAGGGCAGATTGAACGTATCCTAAATAGACAAACGTGTACGAGGAATGTGATGAAAATGGAAAAAGTAACACACAGTAGTGGTTAGTGTAACCGACTGCCACGCCTGGGGTCGCGGGTTCGATTCCCGCACAAGTCAAACATTTGTGTGCATGAACATGGATGTTTGTCTTGGTCTGGGTGTTTCTATGTATAATATGTATGTATTTACAAACAAAAAGCATACATGTATGTTTATTCATTGTCTAGTACCCATAGTACAAGCTCTGCTTAGTTTGGGCTAGATGGTGTTGTGTGTATGTGATAGAATATTATTATTATTCATATGGTGTAAAACCATAAAAGATATTTTACAAAACAGATACAATGTAATGTAATTTACATATATCTGTACAGGTGAGCTTACACCTCTACATCCTAAAAAGGATAGATAAAACACAACCTTTCATCAGCTAGAGTAGAAGAGCCTCGCTGTTTTCAGCATGAATGGGCCGGCTCGACCGGGGATGGACTAAATACCAGTATTCCTACTGCTATGTTTCGTTCGGTGAGTGAGAGTGCCGGAGGCTCAATCATCCTCTTTCCCCCTTCCTGCTCCTTCTCCTTCACACTTTCTTTCCTAAAGGGTCGGCAACGCGCAAATGATGCCCCTGGTGTTGCGGCCATCCCTAGGCTACGGTGACCACTTACCATCAGCTGTGCTTTATGCTTGTTTGGCACCTTAGTTGTATAAAAAAATAATAAATCAATCAAATATTTTTGGTGCCTCTACCACCCACGCATTATACTACCAATACACATTTCTGGACTTGCTCTATTTTGCTTCTCTAAAGAATTCCTTAATAAAGACATCCTTATAACGTTGGCCGGGTCGAGAGCCAAACCTGGGACCACACTATCAGCCATAAGCGTAAGAACAACCTTATGTAATGAGTCCCACGAGACAGTCCATAATACATAGACTTTAAATTTTAGAATCTTCATAAGTTATAGTTACTATAAAAGATAAAGTACTTAGAAACCAATTGAAAATTCCAATTCAAAACATCATTAACATAAAAAAATTGCTCAAAATAACAACGAATTGTCACAAAATCATTTAGGCCCTTTAAATTGAACGTCAAATTGAATCACGACAACTAACGAAAACAAATAATGTATCTAAATGACAAAATGACATAAAAGGGAACAAAAACCTCCCGAATACTACGTAGCGACTCCATCCCTTTTTACTTCGATAGCTCCGTCCTGCTTGCTCTAATCGTATTAAGCATCCATTTTTGTAAGCGCTTCGAGCCCGATCCAATTTCAAACTCATTTGTTAGAGCATAAAACAATTATTAAAAAACGCCAGTGATTTGGCAAGCAATTTTTGCCGTTTTACATCACTTAACGCCGGATAAAGAAAACTATAGAGGCTTATTTATACACTTTTATCCCATCGAGTCCGAAAAACGGTAACGTTTTCCAGATACCTATATGTTTTGAGGTTAAAGAATTTATTTTCGAAACGACATACAATATGTCACTTACATGAATAGTAAAATACAAATAATTGTAGCCGAACACTCCTTTAGCAGTTTAATTAGTTTGGTTAAAAGTAATTAAGATTATATGCAGTTGGTCACCCACCACTCGATACAAGCTATGCCTGTAACTCATGGCGAAAAGTGCCCAAATACATACTGAGACAGTTGTGACTTAAAACTACTAAGTGAGTTTACATTTTTTATGTCCGATGGTAGTTTGTTGAATAGCTGTGCTCCCTCAAATTTAATATTACTTTTTGCATAATTAGTTCGTACTTTTTAATTTTCGTGAAACAATTCCTGCTATTGAAATAACTCTTGTGTCACAGGGGAATTTAAAAAAATTCAAACAACTGACATACAGAACAACCAGACATGGAATAACTATTTGTCGCTCATACAAATGTTTCTTCCATGAGGGTTACCCATAACACTCAGTGCAGTAGCACCGAGCAGTCCAAACTGTGCATGTGTGTGTTTCCGGCGATTGCAGTAGTGTGAGTGTGTATGTACAAGTGGCCCGGCCGACGTAGGGGACAATTTCTAATTTGGTTTGTCTGTCTGTCTGTAGGTACTGTCTATGAAATGTCTGTGACCATGCTAAATACGTATCGCCGTGTGTTTGAGCTGTTCACTCAGAACATAAGGGTTATGATAAATAATACCGCGAGTTATGATAGAAAACTGATGTATTGAATTCAACGTAATTGATACAATGATATGACTTAATTATTGCTATATCATATGAATGAACGCGACACGATTTACGTGAACACTGATCGAACTACCTACATCGCATAAAATCGCGCATGGCGTAAATTGCTGACGCGGCACATTTGCTGGACGATGTAACTCGTACACCGTGCGTAATTGTATTCAAACAGTTTTCGAAAAATATGCGTCAGTAGATGCTACCAGTGTCTCCTTTTTTCCAGCAGTTACTCCTTCAAGTATTTTCACTTGAAGGAAAAACTTGTTTCAAACTGGTTTCAAACTTGTTTTTAAAACAGCTTAATTTAAGCGAAGTAATATACAGCGAAATCCTGTCCCAAAACAGAATTTTCAACCATGGATCTTATATTATTTGCTTTTGAGTCGCTTTGAAAAAGTCTTTATATTTCAGATTTCGGATAATTTGACCAAAATCATAAAAATAAATTGTCTATTGCAAATATGGTCAAACTAATGATAATGAATCGCATCGATCGACAGCTAAGTTATTGTGCCTCGAATCGTCTTTTTGGTCAGACGACCGTTGTTTTTAACTAGTAGAACAGTCTCCACGGCCATCGCTGTCCATGTACGGGGCAAACAACAGTTTTTTGCGTCCAAGTAATCGAATGATAGTGCGTGCGAGCTAACAACGGGTGCGCTGAACACAACAATGAAACATTACTGGCACTGGATAATTCCTAGTACTAATGAATACAAAAGAAAAGACCTTAACAAGAAAAACCTCTATGTTGGGGTTATTATGTTCTTGTTAATTGAAGTAAAAAGATACCAAATTTCGAACTGATCAGACTTGTAGAAGTTTTTCAAATACGAGCAATCTAGAAAAGAGCTGATGATTCTCAAACTGTTGCACACATTTTCTTGGATTTTAGATGAAAACATTACCTATTAAGTCACTTTGAACTAAAAAATTAAATCAAAATAGTTTCATCACTGGAGTTTCGCGGCCGCAAACAGATACACACGTTGAACTTAAAACGACGCTTTGTTTTTGTCAGGGGTAAATTAAAAATACTCACAAGTACCTCATCTATATTTTCAAATATCAATTTGATTACTTAAATAGTTCATTTTCGCTCGTTTTAATGATTAAAGAAACTTAAAGAGTAAACTACAAGTCTGAGATTTCTCCAGAAATTTCCCTTCTCACACTGTGGCCCGTGCCCCAGTAGTGGGCAATTTATAAAACAGGACTGATATTATTGTATTTTATTTGGTACTTTAATTGAAAAAATAGGAATACAGAATTTCTGAGATCGTCTTGTTGGGTTTATTTTTCCTCTTGCAATTATTTAAAGTCAAGTTGAGCTCACTTCAGTCAACCAGTTACCACGATCGATGCACGTTGGTCAAAGCGTCGCCAAGTAAATAGGTATTTATTACCTTAATACCTTTAAATAATTAGGAACGCGATTAAGACCTGTTATCTAAAATAACATATATTTAACTACATTTGAATGCAGTTGTGCATATCGCAATATACATTTAGTTATAATAAAATAGTTAGACCGCCTTGGTAGTGTAACGGACATGCATGAGATCTCTGGTTCGTATTCCGGGTCGGACAATATATTACCTATTGGATATTTTTTTTTAAATATTGTCGGCGGTACCACATTATCTGAAACTATGCCTGATATACAGTCACAGCCTTGCAACCTATTATGTGTGACCTAAAACCATACTTGGCGAAATATGAGTGTAAATCACCTCAGTCTACCCTTTCAGGTATAAAGGTGTGAGACTAGACTATATTCGTTGAAAAAGACAACTAGGCTAGCACTAGGAATAAATCCTGTGTCGCGGGGGACTCTACAAACATTCAAACAACGGACACAAAGAGCACTCAAACTCAGAACAACCATTAGTGGATCACACAAAGTTTTGTCCCATGTGGGATTCAAACTCGCAACACTCCCCGCAGTGGTAGTAGCGAGATGACCGCGTAACCACTACGCCATCCGTGCAACTATATGTACATATTTATTTATTTATGTATTAGGAAGACCAACAGCTTTAAAATACATAGTAGTGAAAAAAATATGCAACAGAGAGCCAATGATAGGTCTCCGCGACTAATTCTTAAATAACAATGCGTGGACAGGAATTATTTTATCACTTAAACATCTAAAATATAACAAATAAAATAAAATTAATCAGAATTACACCTTGTAAAAAAATCAAGACTGAGCATGCGTTTCACTGCATCCGGTTGAGTATTAAAATATGTTAAGTATGATTTAAAAATACTAATTAATATGTATGTTTATCCATTGTCTAGTACCCACAGCACAAGCTCTACTTAGTTTGGGCTAGATGGTGTTGTGTGTATGTGATAGAATATTATTATTATTATAGATGATAGCTAGTTTGTCAACAAATACATTTAAGCTAAATGTAATCTACATTTAACGAATTATTTTCACCCCCTCATATACCAAGTAATCTTGCTATACCATACATTGTTTGTATTCAAGTTAATTTAAATGTAAAATGTCTCCCCTAAAGTTTCATATTATAGAGTTGATTTGAACAGTTTGTTAGCCGCGGGATATGGGCCTGTAACAGCGTCAGCCCCGCCCGGGATCGAACTGTTGACACCCGCTGGCATCGTCCCGACCGTAACTTTGTTACTTTAAGCTAATATCAATTTCGTTTGCTATGGTTCAGTATATCAAAATTTGTATGAAACGAAATTGAGAAGATTGATTGATTGGTATTTGGACTCCAAGTTATATTTTACAAAATTTTGCCCGCGGCTTCGCTCGCATTACTGTCGGTAAAGTTATGTGACTAACAGTACTTTTTTTCTGGATGACTATGACATTTTCTGTTCCCCTGACAACGTGAATGCGAAATTACACGATGTTCGGTCGAATAGTTAAGGAGAGAAAGCGTAACAAATAAACTCACATTGGCATTTATAATATACCTAAGTAAGGTTGAAACCAAAGTAGGAGATTCATTGCGTTGGTATTTGTGACTCTAAGTTATTTTTTATACATTTTGTCACGTGTGTACATCCTTGAAAAAGTAAGTTGAAATGTAAAACACTTATATTTTTAGGTTATACGTATTAAAATGATTTTCCAAACATGCATCGTGCCGCCACCGAGATAGAACATACTCAACGTACTAACGCCTGTCCGAAGAGGTTTAGATATTATTATATCCATTTTTTGATAGCTATATTTTAAGTCTTTTATTATTTTATGGCAAACAAAACATACATTTAAGGTTTAAATGGAAATGCGGTGAACTGTTAATTCCATTCAAACGTTTTCCTCTGTTTACTACCTAAATAATGACACTAGAGAAAAGAAAAATAGCCTTTTTCCCTTAACTGAAAGAACCAGGTACCTTAAAATTTACAAGAATCAATCGGATATACTGCTGTTTTTAAACGGCAGAATCTATTTTTAAGAATTAATAAAAATACGTCATTCTTCATATTCTTGAAGAAACATATTAAATTGGCTCAGTTTAAGAGGAGGAAACAGGTAAAAATTTGATGTTGGCTTTAGAGGTAAATCGAATCTGATCTGTAGTTACCCATTTAGCTTATTTTCACCAATCATTGAATAACACTGAGGTTGCCCAAAAATCGATTACCGAATTCTATGATCGGTCACAAGCATAACTAATGTTTCTGAATGAACACAACACTCAAAACAAAAAAAAAATCCGATGTTTCAATTTCAAATTCACATGCTGAACCCTAACACAATCGCGTCATACAAAAGAACGCTATCTCGCTTGTCGCAAGTCTCCCGCGGCGATAACTCTACGTTCGCTTATAATAACTAGTTCGCTTATAATATCGTCATATCGGTAACATGTTTCTTCTTAAATATGGACTCTGTAATAAGCACTGTGATTGTATGTGATATCGTGGAGCTAAGAGTAAGGGTTGGTTTAAAGAAGGAAAAAAGAACTTATATTTACATTACTTCTTCATACTTAAGAGCTTTGCTCTTGTCGGTAGAGTATACGCCATCTTTCTCAATTCTTGGCCTTGACCTCCTTATAAGACATGACCTTCGCCTTTTCTTTTATTTGGTCTTGCTGGGTTTATCCCTTTCTTTCTTTCCTACCAATTTTTTTTCTATGATGTTTTGTGATGATCATCGAGATTAACGCTTGTATATGCTCAAAGGGTATAGGTATAAGTATAAGACATCCAAAATTAAGGACGTATGTTTTAGGGCCTACGTAATATGGGGCAAGGTTGTTACCGCCTATTGAGCAATGTTCCAAATTCCAAGTAGTCACTGAGAATTTTTCGAAAGAAAAGTCCTATATCACATTGCTCGACTCTACATACATACAAGCTCTCAAGCGTATATTCCTAAGCAGAGCTGTAATACACCCACATTTCGTCAAGGTTTTAGATTCTTCATTATAGGAGGCTAGCCTACTACCGGCCAACGGACACATACCCAGACATCGTCCTAGTACTAAGCATTTATTATCAGAAAAGATCCTAACACATTGCCCGACTCGGATATCCAAACTGAAGTTCAATGAACTATGCGCTGCTACTGAGATATTTTAAGAATATTGCAAATAACTATTAACCCTCTGCCTGACCCGGCGATCAAACTTGGCTATTAAATCCGCATTACATGTTAGATATATAAGTGATATAAAAAAACATACTTTCTATACTCCATTTCTTCAATTAAAAAGGCAATAACTTTTTATGTGGTACCTACAAGGAATCAATTAAAAAGTAAAAGGCTTCGTCCGTCTATTCATTTGTTCTAGTCTCTCTCAAAGCTTGCGATGCATTCGCTTTCCATAGTTTGGTAGCTTCGAGTCAAGCTTAAACTTGAAGCCTAGTCTCATCTAAGAAACTGCATTAGTATAACGTCAGCGGAGGAAAAGGAGTAATTAAAAACTATTTACTTCTAAAATGGCTAACTATAACACAATTATTAGAACAAAATGACGTTACAACCGTACCAAACGATTCTACAATGATATTCTTGTTAATACATCACCGTACAAAGGGCTCTACAGATTGTATCTATTCGGCCCACGCTGCTCGCGATTGTTCGCACCAAATTGCTCGAATCTTCGCCGATCTGATAACATCTCAATATAGGCCTATTCGGACGATTTTTTGCGAAGCAGCTGGCTGCTTGTGCAATGTCATTAGATTTGTAGGTAAATGGGTACCTCGGATTAAGATTTCTGAAAAGGAAATAACTATATAAATAAATATAATTATATTTCTACTATCTTGTTAGTTGAGTTTGCAGCCAATTAAAAGGTCCTCGGTTAGATGCCCGTTTCGGGCACCCAGTTATTGGGTTAATCTATGAGGCAACTTTCGGTAGCAGACCAATGTCTGCAACTGTGTACGTTAAACGACAATAGGCTATAGCCCATAACGTGAGCGCTGAGGGATATGTCACGTGAGCAACGAGAATAGCAATATACCTACATATAGTCTTAATCAATTCTCCAGATTATGTTTCAACTTTCCTTTTAAAGTTTTCTTCTACTTTAATCCACTGATTTGAACCACACAGCATTTAAAAATAAGTTTGGAATAGTTATTAAAAACAATTAGCGATCGAATAGATTGGCCATGAGTTTCTTGTCTGTTCTCATAAGCGCTCTACTCCTCGAAAATGCTACATTTTTATTTTATGTTATCATAATAATTTACTATAAATGTAAATAAGTTAATTGAGATGTCTACATATTTTTATGAAAATAAAGATTTCTAACTTAGACCTAATTATAAAAACCTAATTTGGCTCGCTAGCCTGAACATTGTCTTAAATTTAAACGGGATTAAATATAATGACCACCAAAAATACTAATTGCGCAGCAAAATATGCTTACTAAAATATATCATAACGAGCACCTATACGCCTCAAATCACTGCATTCCGTCTCGGAAGGGTTAGGTTATATTAGGTTCCTTCTTAAACCCACCCAAAAATAGCCGTCCGTCCGTCCGTCGACTTATTTTGATCTCTTTAAATATATTTTGCTGTGCAATTTGGTAATCATTTACTATTTTTGACTGTTATATTTTACTATATGTGGTGATAAGTTAAACATAAGCCAATTTAAACTCATATTTAACCTGTCTTTATTTGCTTTCCCTAGAGTCGTCACGACTGCCTTAACTTTTAAGGATATAAGCATCAGACTATATACGTAACAACGCGCGCTTCATACCTCCTAGTCCTGATATTGCGATATCCGGATTACGGTTAACTCTTACCATCAGACGCTTACGCTTATTTCCCACCAAACATATCTACCAAAACATAAAAATAAATAAACAAAATAACAATAACATTACATAGAAACCATTAACACAAATTACGTCACAAATACTCTTAAACGCGTAGGGATAACAATTGTAACATTTACCCTACAGAATAGGGACAGTGGTTCCAAAACTATACATATATCGTCTTGTGGGCTACGTACGGTGATATTTTTATTATTTGTAATTACACCTGTTTGTATATGTTGTGTACTGTATACTACTGGCACAATTATTGCGCTGACTGGTCGCTAGAATAGTGGAACGTGAATTCAATATTCAAAAAGGTAGAATATTCTAGACTCGATGCGTCAGCGGTACGAGCCGTCAGTTTAGTATTGTATACATCGGTAAAAATGAGTTTGTTTGTTTGTTACGCTTTCACGCCTTAACTACTCAACCGATCAACATGAAATTTTGCATACACGTTGTCAGGGATACAGAATAGGACATAGGGTACCTTTCATCCAGAAAAAAGAACTGTTGCAAACCTAACCTATATTTACGCGAGCGAAGCCGCGGGTGAAAAGTAGTTATATATAATTCTACTGTACGTGTGTAACTCACTGAACTCCTCCTAAACGACTGGACCGATTTTGATGAAACTTTTTGTGTGTGTTCAAGTGGATTTGAGAATGGTTTAGGTATGTTTTTTTTTTAAGTCAAATTTTCTTTAGCGGTGTCGTGCACTTTTTTGTGATGGGTAAAAAATGTTAAACTCGCGTCAGGACACGTGACCTCATCGAAAATTCGTAAGACGGAGGGAGAATTGTCAAACTCGCGTCAGTACACGTGACCTGATCGAAAATTCGTAAGACGGAGGGAGAATTGTCATGTTTGTGTACGATAACGTAATAAATTAATACTGTATTTTACCACATAAATTATAGTACTTTTATACTGATAATTAAAGCAACTCGTGCAAAATTATTCAATAACCATTCCAAAATATCAAAAATGCACAACGTTATTATTCAAGTTTTCACTTCTGCCGGCACTCTCGGAGTGCAACACGTTGATTTTTTTTTTCGTGTGTACAGGACGACGTCTGTCGGGACAGCTAGTATTCTATAAATTGTCGTAATTGATGTTATATGTTTACCGTGTCATTGTTAAATATCATTCACCTTCTATACTGTGTAATATGTGTGTGATTATAAATTAAAACCGTTAGTTAACTCTTTCATTTTAGTCACCCTTTATTACACCCCATTACTTCAGTCTCATATCTATATCTCTAGAAGGCTAAGCAGAAATGTATTACTCCTGCATTTTCCCAGCTATAGTTTAAGACCCCATGGATTCCCATTGGAAACCTATTGCCGTATTTTCAGCTTTGTGCTGCCACTAAACATTTCTTAACAGTAATTAAAATAATACCTTGCCCATCACGCGTATCTACCCTGAAGCCACAGGCACAGTAGCTTACTTTGGCCTCTGTGTAGTGAATGCAGCTGCATTCACTACCGGTGCACCATAGAGCACACACACCACACAAACTTAGTGGTTTAGAAGAAGTTCTAGGGCCTTACTGTCGTCTCTTATAGCACAGGTATTGCATGCGTCCAAACGAGATAAAGCTATACAATCTATAATACGCTGTTTCGTTTTTGTTCTTCAAAATAGATGAGAACACTACTAATTCTCTAAAAATCATCCACTATTATCATTCTCTAAACGTATAGCTTTGTGGACAACCCTCGCAAATAGATTACTACCATCGATTTATTATAAAACTGCAACTAACCATGAGACTAAAAACAAACGTTCCAACTAGACGCAAAAATAAATAACTTTCCTTGTCAATGCACAGCGTTTCGGCGCCAAAAACGAATGGACAAAAACTTTGACAACCAGGAGCGCTCGAAACCACAATGCAACAAAACAAATCATATTACATATAGCCATCTCTCTCTGCCTCGGGTCTCTCGCTCGCACAGGCTCCCTGCTGACTCGTTAGCAACGAATAAACCTTGTAATACAATAAAACAGAAAATAGTGTAAAAAATACGTGTTGCAAACTTCCTTGTGCATTTGTAAACACCTTATTTGGATGTTATAAGGTCGAAATTTGAATGTTTTATGATGGATATTAGATAGTAGTGCATGCTAAGAGTGACATTTGTTTGAGGCGTTCACCCAATATGGTGCAAGCGAGAAATAAAATTGTATTTTCTGTTTTTAATTGGCGTAAATTGTCGTTTTTGAAGGGCGATGAATGAGAAAACAAATTATTTTTAAACAAGATACTCTTGCTCGCTTATTATTATTTTGAGCTTTGTAATGCTAACAAATCCTGTTGAAGTATGTAAATGGACCCCAAATTAACACTTCAAAAATGTTACATTTTATTGGTCTTTATAATAATTTGTAATACGAGTACATTTATAGATATTATATAATGTTTGTTAAGTATAAACGTTTGCGTGCAAACCAATGGGATTCAGGACTGTCGACAATTTGCATTTAGTGATTAAATAAAATTTATGAATTTTCGCTTAAAAATCATTTTATAGTTGTGATTGCTTTATTTTGTTAATTGACAATAACTACACTATCTTAAAAGTAGTGAACCTAGTGTTGGAAGCGTCTATAAACCCAGGTTAAGGCGCCCGTAACTGCTTCCTATTAGACAGGCCTTATGCTTGTTTACCACAATACATATTGCCTTATTTCTATACACTATAAGAATAGAAATAAGTCAAAATAGATGGTGTGAATGCAACTGATATAGGTACCTACATATACAAATGCAGTGAAATCGCACATTTTTTGTTATATTGCAGAATCTTGTAAAAAGTATATTTTGTGTGTATTACATGTCTAGTACGTATTGAGGTACTTCATAATTGGAGGCGAGTCTATTATTCATTTACCAGGTACGTTTTGAAATTCCATCTAGCTTAGAACTAACTTAAATTGAAATTTCCAGGGAACACCCAACACATTGCTCGGCCCAAATATCGAAGTTATAATGCCACGGGTCCATCAAGGCAGTCATACAATATTATTATTGTTAAATGCAACAAATAGCAGAGCTAAAGTTACGTCTGCGTCGTTAATCTTTGTGTAACACAATCTTGTTTGATAACTATCGATAATGTAACGATATTGTACTCAAACGGATGTATAACCAGTAATTATGTGACGAAATTTACCGCAATTTAAAACGCATGGAGTTTTATAAGTTACTCTTTTTGCGATTTTTATTTGGCAACTACTTAAAGTACTAATGACTTTACATGTTTGCAACAATGATTTGAGCTGTTAAGTTTTTTGTAAGTTTCTGTAACGTAATACAATTAGAAGGCTAAAATTTAAAAAATTACCACCTATTATAATTCAGATATTATAGAATAAATTGCTAATAACATTAAAGCATTACACAGCAAAAAAATAATTAAGATATAATATACTTAAATTAAGAATATAGATTATATTCATGAAAATATTAGTTTCAGAAATATCCATATAATAGGTAGGATTACTGATATTTTGTTGTTCGTGTTAATTTAATTCTATCTGTGTGCCAATTTTTCATTCATATCAACTTTGACGACGACTTATCCGTACAAACTTTGACTTTTTATACTACCTACATGTATGTAGCATTTTTATCCATTTTTATAAAGACCTTTACAATAATACCTTAAAAAATGGATAAACCTTAGAAACGCTATTATATGTAAAAAATTTCGCTCGCTCCTTCCTCCTTCGTGGTTATTTCCAAAATCCATGAGCATAAGTTTTCGATTACGTTTTCAGCCAATAACGACATCCCATGAACTACATCCATATCGCTTAAAGTATTAAAGGATTTTTTAAAAGTAATTTGCAGAAGCTGCATGAATATTATTAATGACCGATCTCCCATTATGACTAGAGATCAAAATGAAATGTAAATACCAGTTGTAGGATGTAAATATTGTTTTATTACTTTATTTAAATTAAATATCCAAATGTATTAGTAAAAAGCATTTATATTCGCAAACGAGATTTGATCAGCATCCTATTACTCTAAAGCACAATTTTGGATTTAAATAAGTTTTATTCACCTCTCTATCCAGCTGCTTTATACATTAATATTAAAATCTGTAATGTCAGCTGTTTTTAATTACAGCAAGTAATACAAAAAATATCTCCAAAGATTCCTCAAGAAACCAAGCAAACATAAAATCCGTGACATACCGTAATAAAAAGCTTACCACGAACGCCTCCGAACAAATCCCTTTGCGAGACTTCTTTGCGAAGCCGATCTAATGTGAACCAAATCCTTTTATACTTACAACCAAAAAAATACTAATACCACTAATAAAGCCGCAAATTTTGCAGAACCTTTTGTCCGGGATACTCGAGGAATTGACCACTGTGCGGCTAAGACGTTACAATACGATACACAAATCGGTTTTGTGTTAAATTTCAAGGATCTCGCATTACTGTACGTTAGTGTGAGGCACAATGCACAGTGGGCTGTTCAGAAAAAATATTTGGCCAAATGACCATTGGTCGGATTATGTTTGTCGAGTGCTATTGTATGGTGCGATTATTGATATGTTTGTAATAACAATATCTGGTGGCTTTGTGAATGTTATGATCGATTTTACAGAAAGGTTGTGAATTTAAATTGTGTTGTTCGGTGTTTGTGTGTTGCCTCGAGAGATCGGTGTTTATTGAGATGACGTAAAACATATAATCCTAACTAATATGATAAATGCGAATGTGAGTTTGTTTGTGGCGCTTTCACGCCTTAACTATTCGACTGAACATCATGAAATTTCGCATACACGTTGGCAGGGGTACAGAAATGGACATTGGGTAGCGTTCATCCAAAAAAAGCACTATTTCTAGCCTAATTTTTGGGAAAATCTAGTAATATGTATTAAGAGTAGGTACTCATAAATGCTCACGCCTGTATATGCCGTTTGGGCAGGCTGGTGAGCGTTACTTACACGCGCATTTCGTTAACTATTTTTTAATCCCACGTTCCAAAGGCCCAGCTTATTATCTCCAAACAGATCTGTTGCCAAGTTACTTGCTGTTACTGAAAACTGAAAAGTTCTTAACAGAAAAATACTTTGATCGAACTGGCACCTTACAATTTGGTCAAACACAAGCGTAAAGACTTAGGGCCGTATTTATAAAACCGTATTTATTACAATAGAGTCATAACGTTATACATTAAATTTAATCTCTACAAACCATCGTTCATAATAATGCATAAGCATGCAAGCTTGTCTAATAACGATGCTATATATAATAAACTGACTAAGAAAGTTTATAAGGCTAGTGTGAATGGAACAGTCGCAAGAGGAAAACCTAGGCGAACGTTTCTCGATCAAATCGGAGGCGTTCTGGACAAAGGCCAGTTTAAGAGCTCCTTGAACCGACGGGCGTGTATGAGGAATGTGATGAAAGTGAATGAAGCCAGAGAAGTGTGTCAGGATCGTAGCAAATGGAAATCCGTTGTCTCTGCCTACCCCTCTGGGAAACAGGCGTGAATCTATGTATGTATGTATATAATAAAGGATTATAGAAAATTAATGTATACATTTTTTACAAAGCATTTAATGGACACTAAATTTTGCCCGCGGCTTCGCTCTCGTAAATGTAGCTTAGATTAGTAACGGTACTTATTTCTGGATGAAAGGTACCCTATGTCCTATTCTGTACCCCTGATAACGTGTATGCAAAATTTCATGTTGATCGGTTGAGTAGTTAAGGCGTGAAAGCGTAACAAACAAACAAACTTACTTTCGCATTTATAATATTAGTTAGGACATAGTTAGGATTAGTTTACTAATAAAGAAAGTATTTTATCTACCCATCGTATTAAGCCTTTAGTAAGATATTTTTTATGAATAAGACCGTTTACATTAAAAAGCCATACTTATTACGCCGACTCAGTTTGATATCAGTTCATAATAAATTTACTCAGTAGAAAATTAAATCGCGCAGTTTGAACTCCATCGCTCAACTCCAATGAACTCCTTCAAGTAAATTTTCAAGACATCTCCAAACTTTGGCTTGAGGAAAGTGATAATTAATATTTTCAACTTCAATAAAAATGAATTATATTTAGATACCAAGGATCATTTTACAAGGGCATTGACCTTAATTTAGAAACATAAATACATAGACTGACGCACACACTAACCGATTTTTGCATGGGTCGCCATAGATTACACATTCTATTCTATCAATATAATATTCTATCAAATCTATCACATACACATAACACCATCTACCCCAAACTAAGCAGAGCTTGTACTATGGGTACTAGACAATGGATAAACATACATATATACCTTTTTTTTGTAAATACATACATATTATACATAGAAACAACCAGACCAAGACAAACATCCATGTTCATGCACACACATGTTTGACTTGTCTCTTTTTCCTACAGGTCGTCAACGAGTGGAACTCTTGGTCCAGCAAGCGATCATAAGCTTCTATAGTACATTTTCTTTTTCTACAAATTTCTTACTTTATTGTACTACTAGATGTGCCCGCGGTTTCACCTGCATTTATGATTACTGCGCCATGCCCGTGGGTCGTAACGTGATGTTATATAGCCTTCCTCGATAAATGGGCTATCCAACACTAACATATTATTTCAATTCGAACCAGTAGTTTCTGAGATTAGCGCGTTCAACCAAACAAACTCTTCAGCTTTATAATATTAGTATAGATAGTATAATGAAGTAAGAAATTTCATTGAATTTTATTCACATTACTGCATTAGTAAAATGCGCGATAATTATAAATACTATGCATTAAAGAATCTACCCAGAAACTTAGGTAGAGTTCTTTATCCAAAAACAACTTGACGACTCGATGGCGTAGTGGTTAGTGTAACCGACTGCCACGCCTGAGGTCGCGGGTTCGATTCCCGCACAAGTCAAACATTTGTGTGCATGAACATGGGTGTTTGTCTTGGTCTGGGTGTTTCTATGTATAATATGTATGTATTTACAAAAAAATAAGTATATATGTATGTTTATCCATTGTCTAGTACCCATAGTACAAGCTCTGCTTAGTTTGGGCTAGATGGTGTTGTGTGTATGTGGTAGAATATTATTATTATTATTATTATTATTAACTCCACACGTTTGGTTGTCATTCATTCAATTCATTTCATTAGTACATAAACGCCGATAGAACATGTTAATTATGAATTAATATGAATGAGTATACAGCTACCGGGCACAATGTCAGACTACTAGCAATTACTAAGAAATGTCTGCTTAAAAAATCGAATAACATTTTCCCTATCCAAGAATAAAACGTTTAACCACACAATGTGCAGAAAATGTATACTACACAACCAAGGAAACATATTTACTACTAAATTTGCTTATTAATAACATCAAAAATCTTATAAAAACATAATTTATCCCTCGTAAACATTACTAGAACTTCAAATAAGTGATTGTACGCCTGCTCCCGGACTCCATTTTAGGTATACGCGTACTACATACATGGTTCAGCCAGGTGTTCAAAGGAGAGCTCAGGGTGCGACGGGGTAGCGAAGGGAGTGCGGGGAGGGAGGAGGTGCCTGAATTCGATTCCGGGCTATTGAAAAGTTTCAAGAGGCGAAAAGCTTCGACAAACGAAGCTAAGTGAATTTCGAGCCCTCGGAAAAGTGAGGGGCGGATTTGGGCAGATGTATTGTCAGTAATTTTTATGTTAAATACTTTCAATTTGAATTGACTTTTAGAAATGTTGCAAATACATAATCCTACTTATATACTACTAACATAATTCTTCTAATATAGCACTGGTATAAAAAAAAATAAAAAAAGTTTATTTGAACAAAAAATAATGAGTTACCAACAAGTAATTACAAAATAGTGTTGTTTTATATTTACAATCGGTACTGGTCCTGTTTCCCAAACTAAGCTGTAGCCTGTATTTTTGTCCGCTGTAAATTTTGCTGTTTGGGATTATCCTTAACATTCCTGTAACACAGTTTACAACTAGCACGGGAGTGGCAGGGGTTAACTCTGATGGCTGTTGCAGTTAGACCTAGATTTAACTACATAGTGTTATAAGTAATAATGTATAGTGATTTATGTATCGATCGATTTGATTTTAGACAATAAAGATATTATTATTATTACTGAATTGAATTTCATGAAAAGTCGCATAAATTTAAACTTAATTTTATTACTTGTACTTTGAACAATGTTGAGTGATGCCGGATAAACAAATAGGCAGACTGATAAAATCACGTGATCCGCAACATAAACGCAAACTTATATCACAGGTTTAAAGTATTATAAGCGGTTTTTGAGAAGAATCTTTTAATAGCAGCACGAAGGCAAGAAATATACGGCAATAGATTTGCTCTGTATTTCATAAGATCTAAAATATAACTAGGAAAATTTTCATGTTATACATCTCTATCTACCGCCTCCGGTAAATATAGATGTGAGTATTAAATATATATGTATATAAATTTAATAAGCTAAATCTAGTTTCTTATACCTATAATACCTATTCATCTTTGAACAGTTATTATTTTATTAAACAAAATGTTAAACAAAGGCATGTGTTTTGTCGAGTACGTCCCTGTTCAGGCGGCTTGGTTCCAATTTTTATCAATCCCATTTCATTTCCCCTTACGAAAGTTTTCCTCCAATTTCGCGCTCTCGCCCCCGCCCATTTAGTGCTGCGGTTATGTGCAAATATCGACAAAAGCTATTACTTATCGATAAAATTTGTACTAAAAATAAAGGAATAGAGGACAAATAAAGTTGTATAAATATAATATCATTGTTACCACACCGTATAGAAGCCATTCGGTCGAATTAATATAGAAATAAAATTATGCGTACCAATCCGCAAGATATTCGACGACAATGGAGCAGGCCTAAACGGAGATGGCAGGACGACCTGAACGTATTTGTCAGGGTCTGGCAGAGAATATCTATCTACAGAGTAATTTGGTAATCCAAAGTCCAATAAGGCTTATGCCGAACAGTGGGACATATCAAAAAGCTAAACAAAAAGAAGTTTATTGAACACCACGCTATTTACTTGAACATCAGACACGATGGATAAAAGATATGTCAAATCAGGCAATTGACACTCACACAAGATCAATAAGGCAATCATATTCTTTAAGAAGTTCTAAAATATTTACTTACATATGAATGCCACAACGTGACTATGATGTTATATAAGGTGAAAATGCATATTTCTACGATACAATAGGTCAAGAAAGATGTTACTAAGTTCTACCTTGAAATCTACGTAGATAAGATATAAGTTACATATTAAATTATGGTTAATAATCTTAACAAATATTAGCATCTATAAATAGTTGAAATTTATGTGTATACACTTGTAAAATATTTTCTTTGATGAGGGTGACCGAAATTTAATGAAATCCACAATATATTATTATGTATTATATGTAGTTTCTCATAGCTTTGTTATAGACTAGATTTTTCCCGCGGCTTTACTCGCGTACAATGGCGTTAAGTTAATTTAAGTTAGTATCAGTGCTTTTTTCTGGAGCAAATCTGCGAAACCTACATTCTTGTAGTTCACAAAAAACAAGAGCTTCGAATGCGAGCAAAACCTAGTGACTAATATACCGTATCATATTATTTTCCTTAATAAGCAGGCAAATTATTATCGACAATCTTTACCAGCCATGTGACATCACTACAGTTTAAACATTAAAGTATTTCTCTGGAGACGCGGACGTATCAAGCGATCATTTCTCTGTTATTACACGGCCAAATTAGATTGCGGACCGTTTACACCAACGCTTCCTTATTAACTGACCCACTATATTTGACGGGATGATCGTAACAAACCATTTGATTTGGACAAAAGAGGTTACTTAGTTCAATTTTGGTGTAGTATTTGTTTTTTTAAGTGTAAAACTGATTATAGATGATTTAGAACATTATTAGCTACTTATTAATCGTCAATAAGTCTGATTATTTGGTGTCAATTCTTTATATTTTTAATTATTCTGAATATCTTTTTGATAAGTAGAGATTTGTAGCTAGGATAATGTCTGTATTGCAAAGAAAAATGGTTACTTTAAAGCAACAAACGCCGAACTTGGTTAAATTATACTATGCTCATTCGCTCTCTAGCAGATACCACGGTAGTAGAATATGCAAGGCTCTTCAAAATGTTGTCCAAAGAGATACTACCAGACAGGCTACAGCGCTAAACATCACTACAGAGTATTACAGCCATCGCTCATAGCCAGTTGTACCCAGTGATCGGTAATCAATTAGCGAGGTTAAGCAACGTTGGGTGCGGTCAGTCTATAGATGGGTAACCGCTGAGTGGTATTTCATCTGAGCGTCTCCGTGCTTCGGAGGGCACGTACAACGTCGGTCCCGGTTGTTGTCAAAATGACAGCAGTCGTTAAGCCATGTCAGAGGCCTACGGGCGGCTTGAATAACTCTTGACAACAGGTTGGCCACTAACCACACGAAAAGAAAAAAAGAAGACAGTCAAATCCTTTGTGAGTGAGTTGACTGGAGTTTTAGGCTTCTTAAGAACGCACTATGCTGTCGGAAGCCCATGACCCTTGCTTTATGCTCTGGCAGCTCATCAGTTTTGTACTAGCGAAGTTACAAACATACGGCTCGCCTGATCGTAAACGGTTACCATTGCCTAAGGCCCAGTTTTTACATTCTGAAACGAGTCGTATTAGCTACAGTTAGTTAAATTTTGACATATCTTTCATACAATATGTGGCAAACTTTAACAGTCCTTACGTAAAACGACTTGCTTCTGAATGTAGGAACCGAGGGCCAAGTGACTTTAGTACCGGAATTGAAATGTCGCAAGTGTGTAGCGAATTATGTTGGTGACTGTGGGGGACTTGCCTAACCCTACTGCATTTCCGGTGTGGCCGCTCTTCAGAACCTTAGCAATTTTACTGTTATATAAGTGGTTAGTGTAACCGACTGCCACGCCTGAGGTCGCGGATTCGATTCCCGCACAAGTCAAACATTTGTGTGCATGAACATGAATGTTTGTCTTGGTCTGGGTGTTTCTATGTATAATATGTATGTATTTACAAAAAAAAAGTATATATGTATGTTTATCCATTGTCTAGTACCCATAGTACAAGCTCTGCTTAGTTTGGGCTAGATGATGTTGTGTGTATGTGGTAGAATATTATTATTATTATTATTTGTACATATTTTGACCTACATATACATACTCCTTTACACATGCATACTAAACGGTATTCCAGGGTACCTTTGCATACCCTGAAATACCTTTTAGTATGACTGCAGCAACATATGTCGCTACACATTTGTGACACTTCGATTGTCTCTACCTTCTAAATGAATATCTTTTATGGTTTTATAGCAGTAGTAATTAATAGATAGTTGATATAACAAAAAATCAAAAATACAGAATATCAATTTTACAAATATGTTAAGTGTCCAGCTACTTATGTTGCAAACTGTACCAGAAATATTAAAAAAGAAATCCAAAAATCCTTTGTTTAAAATTTATAATTAAGTGAAGCGAACCAATTTAAAACAAATCAAGACTTTCCGTAAAAAGGTACATTGATGAAAAAAATTTCGTTTTTAACGAAACTAAATGACATTGCAGTGGTTCGAGGAACTTTATAATTGGTGTTTAAACGGTTCACAACAAAACAAATTATAAAGAATTTAAAGAGTTTTTGATGAAATTATTACTTTGTATTTTGTATCTGTTATTTAGAATAGAAACAATACCTTTAATATACTATAGAATAGAAACAATAGAAATTAAGGAGTTGGACCTGATATTTGGTGACGGTATAAATGAACCGGCAAGTCCTAGGAAGTTCTACCCCAGAAAATAGTACACCTATTTCCTGAGAGAGTATCATAGTTACTGCGTTTTACTTGGTAAGTAATAGTTTCGGAGGCTTACGAGATTACCTACTACATCTCCTACCTAAGATATAAGCATGAGTTTACATCGCCAAAGTTACAGGTAAAGCTGTATTGCAAATAAACTATTCTATTCTATTCACATTTCGCCTGCCAACCTACTGTCATCTACACAGTACCAGACGCCATGTTCTTGGCTGGAAATCCAAACAACACTGCTTCAGTAAACTCACTAACACATAAACTTTGACGTTCATAAATGTTACTTTGTGACCAAAAAGAATATTATTGACTTTGACTGGGAATTGAACCCGAGATCTTATGCACAGCCGTCGCATTTACTACCGCTGTGGCACATCGACAAACTATAGTTAACAAAAAGGTGTTAACTCGATATAATCCCATAATTCCATACGCACCTCAAACTGTGACGAGCGCTCGCGACTATTACACGCGGCTATGGACCACCATAATGACGTATTATATTGCTATCTATGTTATACATGGTGTGACACTTTTATAGAGCAGAATATGTAGGTAAACGGGCAGTTATCTTATCTTATGTGGGGGCCAGTCAGTGCAGACCGACGACACTTCGACCCAGTGGGATCTTTTGTGTCGGCACTCTCCCAATAACGACTGCCATAGATGTTCATGGCAGTCGAGACCGACTTCCAAACGTGCTCTCCGAGGCACGGAGCAGGCGACAATTGTCAATCATACATACATACATAAATTCACGCCTGTTTCCCAGAGGGGTAGGCAGAGACTACGGATTTCCATTTGCTACGATCCTGACACACTTCTCTGGCTTCATTCACTTTCATCACATTCCTCATACACGCCCGTCGGATCAAGGAGCTCTTAACCTGGCCTTTGTCCAGAACGCCTCCGATCTGATCGAGAAACGTTCGCCTAGGTTTTCCTCTTGCGACTGTTCCATTCACACTAGCCTTATAAACTTTCTTAGTCAGTCTTTCCTCGTCCATTCTTTCTACATGTCCAAACCAGCTTAACATACCCTTTTCTATTCTTGTAACTATATCCACTTTCATGCCGCATCTCTCTCTAATCACACTATTTCTTATTCTATCTTTCAGAGTCACACCACATATGCTTCTCAACGCTCTCATTTCTACAGCATTTATTCTGCTCTCATGCTTCTTTTGCCATACCCAACTTTCACTTCCATACATAAGTGTGGGCACTAATAGTCCTCTATGAACAGCCAAACGTGCCTTTTCGGATACATTTCAGACGGCCTCGATGGCGTAGTGGTTAGTGTAACCGACTGCCACGCCTGAGGTCGCGGGTTCGATTCTCGCACAAGTCAAACACTTGTGTGCATGAATATGGATGTTTGTCTTGGTCTGGGTGTTTCTATTTATAATATGTATGTATTTACAAAAAAAAAAAGTATATATGTATGTTTATCCATTGTCTAGTACCCATAATACAAGCTCTTCTTAGTTTGGGCTAGACGGTGTTGTGTGTATGTGATAGAATATTATTATTATTATATTATTTCGACTGTTCATAAAAGCGCGTAGGGCTCCATTCACTTTGTTGCCAGCAATTGTTCTCCTTTCAATATCTCCGTCATGTTTACCATCCCTTGTAAACAAAGTACCCAAATATACAAACTCATTCACTTGCTCCACTTTTTCTCCATCAATCATAATATTACACATCGTCACGCACTCTTCCTTTTCAAATACCATTACTTTCGTCTTGCTTACATTTATTTTCATTACTTTACTCTCAAAAGCACCATGCATAATAGTTACCATCGCCTGCAACTCTTCCGCCGATGACGCAAGTATTACTTGGTCATCGGCATAAAGAAGACATTTGACAAGTAACTCATTCATTAGGTGTGTGTTAGGATAAATGGGACCTACACATAGTGGTTTAGCATCTATAAAGGTGTTAGACAAGGATGTGTAGCGTCACCTTGGCTGTTTAACCTATACATGGACAATTGTTTGAAAGATTTAAAAGATTGTGAATGGGGATTAAGAATGAATGAATTGTCAATCAATACGCACATAATTTCGAAAAGTCATATAACTTCCGAAAGTCAGAGGTGCGCTACGCGGGTTCGAACCCGAGACCCTCTGCATTGCAGTCTGTTGGTCTCCCCACTGAGCTATCGCTGCTCTAAACGAGCAGTTAGAATATATCTGACTGTACCTACATTAATATATCACTACGGATTATATCACAGTTTATTTAAAAAAAACATTACTTCAACTATTTACAATACTCCAAGATTTTGCCCGCGTGTTTGCTCGCGTAAATGTGGGTTAGTTAGAGTTAACCACAGTGCTTTTTTCTAGATGAAAGGCACCCTATGTCCTTTTCTGTACCTCTCGCAACGTGTATACAAATTTTCATGGTGAACGGTTGAGTAGTTAAGGAGTAAAAGCATAGGAAACAAACAAACTCACATTCACATATAAAATACTAGATTTAGCCCGCGATTTCGCTCGCGTAAATGTAGGTTAGGTTAGGTTTGTAACAGTACTTTTTCCTGGATGAAAGGTACCCTATGTCCTTTTCTGTTTTCCTGACAACGTGTATGTGAAATTTCATAATGATCAGATTAGTAGTTAAGGCGTGAAAGCGTAACAAACAAACAAACAAACTCACATTCGCATTTATAATATTAGTTAGATTAGATTAGATTACATTAGGATTAGAATGAGCTATTATTACGCTGTTTATATTAACATTTACTCAACTTTTTGGTTGATTTTCAGCAGCCATGGTCGTAATACTGTGAACACTTAAATTATTGCACTATCTAGACCAAACAAATCATATGATATTTATAATCATTTTAATTAATTATATTATTAAAAATAATAAAGAGAATCTCACTAAATTCTGTTACACAAATCACCATTAATCCCTCAACACCCTGTACAATAGTTTCCATAAAGTAATTACACTTTATTATAAAGCATTACACCGTAAATACATAATAACCTCAATAATCACCACATTACCGACGCCTCGGTCATAATCCTCTCATTCACTCACTCGTTCAGTGAACGAATGAAAGAACATATTTCACGGTTTAAAAGAACTAACAGCGGGGGTTTTGTGGGATAGTGTCAAATTGTGATGTCATTATTTTGTACTACTTATTTGTTGGTTTATTCTTTAGTTCTACCAGGACTTAATATTACTGTGGTGATCAAAAATGGGAAATACATGAAATCGATTTATTGTCATACAAAACTGATTTATATAATACTGTCTTACGTTTACGCGAATGTTATACATTGAAATTAAACTACTCTATACGAATTTTATCGCGGCTTATTAATTAACTAGCTTTTGCCCGCGGCTTCGCTCGCGTTAATTTAGATTTTGACAATCAATTCGAGTTGTACTCTGCTTGTAATAATATAATATAATTCAATCATGATTAGAAAGACACGTGGCGTCTATTTTCATAAGAACGTTATTGTTGTTTTCCTCGGGAACAGTAATTTTTTTTGGGATAAAAGGTAGCCTATGTCCGTTTCTATAGGTACGCTTGACAACGTATATGCAAAATATCAGGATGTTCGGTGCAGTGGTTTAGGCGTGAAAAGGTAACAAACAAACAAACTCTTTTTCGCTTTTATAATATTAGTTAGGATTAGGATTAGGATAGGATAGGATTAGGATTAAGATTAGGATTAAATAATGTTGTCTTATGTTTACGCGAATGTTATACATTAAAATTAAACAAATTTTATACGGATTTTATCACGTTGTTTATTTTTTATAAAACACTATTATTACATAATTTTGAAACTTTAAACTACTATTGTTAAACACTTTTACTAGTTACTGTTTACTTCAAGTTCGGTTGCTTCTTTTCATTAGCAGCCATGGTCACGGGGAGTCCCCCCGTGACCATGGCTGCTGATAAAATCCGTATAAAGTTTGTTTAATTTCATACATACATACATAGATTCATGCCTGTTTCCCAGAGGGGTAGGCAGAGACTACGGATTTCCATTTGCTACGATCCTGACATACTTCTCTGGCTTCATTCACTTTCATCACATTCCTCATACACGCCCGTCGGTTCAAGGAGCTCTTAACCTGGCCTTTGTCCAGAACGCCTCCGATCTGATCGAGAAACGTTCGCCTAGGTTTTCCTCTTGCGACTGTTCCATTCACACTAGCCTTATAAACTTTCTTAGTCAGTCTTTCCTCGTCCATTCTTTCTACATGTCCAAACCAGCTTAACATACCCTTTTCTATTCTTGTAACTATATCCACTTTCATCATACACTATTTCTTATGCGATCTTTCAGAGTCACACCACATATGCTTCTCAACGCTCTCATTTCTACAGCATTTATTCTGCTCTCATGCTTCTTTTGCTATACCCAACTTTCACTTCCATACATAAGTGTGGGCAGTAATAGTCCTCTATGAACAGCCAAACGTGCCTTTTCGGATACATTTCGACTGTTCATAGAAGCGCGTAGAGCTCCATTCACTTTGTTGCCAGCAATCGTTCTCCTTTCAATATCTCCGTCATGTTTACCATCCCTTGTAAACAAAGTACCCAAATATACAAACTCATTCACTTGCTCCACTTTTTCTCCATCAATCATAATATTACACATCGTCACGCACTCTTCGTTTTCAAATACCATTACTTTCGTCTTGCTTACATTTATTTTCATTCCTTTACTCTCAAAAGCACCATGCATAATAGTTACCATCGCCTGCAACTCTTCCGCCGATGACGCAAGTATTACTTGGTCATCGGCATAAAGAAGACATTTGACAAGTAACTCATTAATTCTTAATCCCCATTCACAATCTTTTAAATCTTTCAAACAATTGTCCATGTATAGGTTAAACAGCCAAGGTGACGCTACACATCCTTGTCTAACACCTTTATCGATGCTAAACCACTCTGTGTAGGTCCAGGTATAATTTCAATAATTAAATAATGTCATTATAAAGTATTTGCATTGTATCTTCGAAATATAAAAAAAATTTGCCCCACCACTACCGTTATTGGTTCAAACCGCACTAAAGACTACAATTTGTATGAACCACAAATAGCTGACCCGAGTTCCTGCCGTTCCAATATTGCTATAGTCACCCGCGATACAGGAAATATTATTAGGTTCGCATTAAAAAAAACAAAAAAGCATTTTGTAGGTATACATAAAAATATATACATACATACATGGTCATATGCCTATATTTTCTAAAGGGGCATTCCTCCGGATGACAGCTGAGTAAGCATGAGTTTCTGTCTGTACGTCAAAATATGTATAAATAATAATTATATATGCAATATTGTTCGTTAAGATTCTGGAGTGGCAGCCACGCACCGGAAGACGCAGCAGAGGTAGGCCTCCAAGGTGACCCGATGACCTAGTAAGCGGTAGCGGTTGGTTGCTGGCGACCAAAGTTCAGTCTGTGTGCAAAATCTTGGGTGCCCATGTCCACCAGTGAACGTCTTTCGACTTAGATTGTGATAAATCGCTATAAAATCCATTGTCGCTGTTTATCAATTCACTGTCGTTCAATCACAAACGTCAAAGAAAATAACAAAATGGCTGACAGCGCAATAGGAAGCTGTATAAATGTGAATATTATACTACAATATTTCATAAGGACGCGTTAATTTGTGAGGAAATAGTAAAGAAAATGCATTCACTCCAATGCAATTGTGCGGTGGCACAAGTTACGAAGTACCAGCGGAGCCGTCCGTTTGTGATTGAAGACGCCAACGACATTTTTGTTCGGAACTTTCCTTGTTATCTATTTAGGTAATTTTGAACAAGCATTACTTAAAATAATTCATGGCGAAATACAGTTTAATGCCAGATTAATGGACATACAGAGTTACAGATGGATAAATAGGTACCTATTATTATACACTCCTCTAAATAATCAAGCGTCTAAATATTATATTTCGAAAATATCTTCAATGTCCAGACTACAGCCTAATTACAGTATTATAATAATATACATAAATAATGTCATATATATGTCTATATCATGGTCAGCGAGGTTATCGTTTCGCGTCACGATTGTTTGAATTGCAGGCCTTCTTGCTCCAGTTTTTTATCTAAGTAGTAAAATGTGTAATCAGAGGACGAGGTTATTCGACTTTATTTGCCTTGGATTTGGAGACAAGACCTGTCTATATCTTAGCACTGGTCTTATCAATATCCTTTCCTGTCCGGGTCCTGGTCTTCACCTGTTTGATGAGAAACATCAACTACGAACCTTATTGCGCGGACAGAGGAGTATGAAATTTGACACAGTTAAAATTTATATGGAGAAGGAGGGGCGAATCCTAAAATTTTGATAAAATATGCATTAAATTAATGAAAAAACACTACACACAGTGAACCATGCATTTGACACACGCAGTCGAATCGCGTTCGTAGTATTTCGACATTGTTCGTCTGACGTCGGCGTCATACAATTCTTTGTAACTATGGTTACCTATACCTCATTTATATGTAATAGGGAAAAACAGAAAACAAAGTAGCAAGCTTAGGAATTTTGGTCGAATTTTGACCACTAGGCGACCGCTAGTTCTATTAAAGTCGCAACATGTTACAAGTCTGTCAAATCGCTAGTCGCTCGTGGCGTGTACTCGTCACGGTTACAATGAATGAGTATCGTTAATCGCGTTATGTTTTCCATTTCCACTCGTCTTGCAGTTTCCCTTCGATTTAAATTACAATTAGTAGCTAAGCGTCTGCTTTAGCTGTCAGGTTTTAACTAAAATCTATTAGGAGATTGGTATAGATTCATCGGCGCAAAATTTGTTGTTTAAATTAATTTATTTTATTTATAACAGCCTGGCTGTACATAATATGTACCTATATATGTATAGCCTTTTGCTGGAGTAGAAGTAGAGTAGGTAGAAAAGAAATATTTTTTAAGTGGTTCTTGATATTATTCTGCTCATACACACACACTTACAAAAGTCGCATTCTTTCTTTTTCATATTATAATATGTTATATAGTAGATACTAGTTTATGTGCGATTTCGACCAAGTGAGGAACACTTCCTATACGATTGAATCGAAGTGCTCACCTACTGCATATTATATCTTCGGCTTTCGTGGCATAGATTTTAAACTGATCTACTTCTAAGCTACTAAACTATCAAAACCGTATTAAAATCCATTTAGTTATTTCACAGACTAGTTGTCATCTTGTAAAAGCATAAGCAGGAATTAAGAATATGTAGGTACAGTCAGCGTCAGATAGATTTGAGCTTTCTAAGTAGTCAAAATTATGTGAAGAACGTCAATTCAATTTTATGTTCGCAGATATGGCATTCAAATTGTTGTAAGCAAAAAAATGTGTGAAGTAAAAATCTTTATGTCATTTAGATTAAGATATAGGTACATGTATTGTAGCACCAAGATCGCGGTATATCATGCAGCTCGCTCTATGGTAGGAGAGTGTGGTTATTTTAATCTATGGTGTCTTCACACTAGAGTTATAACATAACACAGACTACTGACCAAAAGAACAAAAATCAAAAATAAAAAGCACACCGTTTTTTAAGAGCCTCAAAGCACTATTGGCAGCAGAAACACAACAAAAGGTTTTGTGTTTATTTCTTGTAAGAAGTGCGGACTTCTATAGTTTAAGAAACATCCTAGGCGAGCAAGAACGCAATGCGTTAAATAAAAGCTACACATTTGGTGTCCTCCAGTAATTATCCTTTCGAGATTTAACAATGAGTTTATATAAAAAGGAAGAGAACTCATCAAAGAACGGAGAAAATCCTATGTTGTGTATTTTATATAATTCATACTGTATCTGTGCCTCGACATATTCAATTGTCAGTATGACTTACGTCACATTTTGATCAGTTCATAAACATTTAAACTAGACGCGCTTTTTAGAAAATGTATTACCTAAAATATGCTTCTTGGATCTAGTAGGAGTTTGATTAAACCTTAAAAAGTATGTCTAGAGATAAAAAACTATCGGTCGACTTTCTGAAAGGTTGATAACATCATCTAGGTATCCTTTAAAAGACTCCACTGTGATCTTTAAGGACTTCTTACTAAAACTCGAATCTCACGCATAAAATCTTAAGATGTTTTTGTTTACAATTCTGCGTAAGTATCATTCCTTTTTCTTTTGCTAATAAGCCGCGGTCGGATCAAACCTCCTTTGTGTAATATATCCGTTTCCTTGTACACGTGCGGCCATCTTTGAAACCTTGCGTCATATCTCACACCTTTTGTAAGCACATCTCAAAATCAGCAGCGATTATCAACCTTATTGCCATCGAATTAGGACTATTGTAAATCTATCTAATCCGCGAAAACAAATCTATTGATTTCACTAGTAAACCGCCTGACAAACTTATATTTGCGATTGCGTAACGCTTTTCTTGGTTAACTATCTTCAAAAATTTTAATTTGAGAAGTGTAAAATTAATTTGGTTTTTGTGCCAGACAATGTTTTATTTGCGGTTCGAGAAACCATATTCTTGAGTACAGCTTGTGATGTTTTATGTTCTAGAAGTGCAAGGTTATATTGGTTTTTGACACGTATTGTTATAAGGCCTTAGTTTTGACACAAAACAGTTTTTTTGTCAATGTTTTGAAGTATTTTGTGCAATGTCGAGTGTGTATCATAATCTTATACTGATTGAATACATGTGGCGGGTGTTAAGATATTTTTTGTGGGAATATAATGCTTTCGGCTTGTGCAAATCCTTTATTATCAGGATGTTTGTAATCTTGTAGTGCGAAAAGAAATTTGAGCTATTAGGAGTTTTGTCAGTAAGTATCTAAGTTTTTTTTTTACGAATAAGGTGGCAAACAAGCTTACGGCATACGGCCCACCTGATGGTAAGTGGTCACTGTAGCCTATGGACGCTTGCAGCACCAGAGGCATCACTTCCGCGTTGCCGACCCTTTGGGAGAAAAAGGAAGTGGGAAAGAGAATGAGCCGGAAGGGGGAAAGAGGCTAATTGGTCCTCCGGCACTCTCACTCACCGAACGAAACACAACAGTAGGAATACTGCTATTTCGCGTTGATATTCTGTGAGAGAGTAGTCCTTCAAAATCGGTGAGAACGTAATACATCCCCGCGTAACCTCTTCCGGAATATAGGCGCGCGACTATATTATATGTTATTTGAATAATATTCGAATAGAATATAATTTCTATTATAAATTAATACACAATCGTATATCAATACAAAAACATGCTATAGTTTTGCATGTACGCATCACAGCATAAGAAGATGACAAATGTAGCCAGTCTGTGAAGCAAGGAACTCGTTTTTCTCTTAATCTATCAATAAATGTTTTAGGTTACAATATTCTAAGTACGTTAATAGCTCTTATGAAATGTGATGAAAGTGATTGCAGAAATACATATTCACAGTATCTGGCATAGGCAGAATTATATTACACTCTCATTACACCAGCTCTATTCCAGTACCACGAATAGGAGATTGCTGTCTAATGGACACATCTTTCAGATATCGTGCCAGCAATTTCATTATAAGAATTTGTTCAACCCAAGAATTACAGGTGGTCTAAAAATAATAATAATGATAATAATAGTTTATTCAACAAATAGTTTTACAGATTTCTCTTAAATTGATTCTAAATAAAACCGAACAATGGTCCATTAGTTAAGAGGTTGCCGTTGACGACTGTGCTAATATTAAATTGTATTACAGTCGTCAGCGCCTTCCGCCCAGAAATAGGATATTTCTTGGTAAGTATTTGTTTTACAAAGCAAAACATATTCCTAAAAATCATTAAAATAATAAATTGCAGTGAAAGTCATTAAATAGAAGATTCAACACAATTTATATAAAATTAAAATAATAATAAATAATTATATAAATTAATAATAAAATTAGGATGCATTACCATTGAATAATCACAATACTAGAAATTAAAAATTAGTAATAATAATAAAAATCAATTAAACATTAAATGGAATTTAAAGATTACAGTATCTATTATATATAAAAATCGGTGCTCATAGTGGAATGCTCACTAATTTTGGAATCGTATTTGACATTTAATACATATCAGTTATCACGAAACCAAAGAGACAGTACATCAATATGGCTGACAAAATAATCAAAGAATTAACCATGTAAGTCACAGTCTAACAGCGATTTCACACGTCTTTAAGAACATTATGCAGTAATCGTTATAGCAGTGAAGCTCTAAAGAGTTAAATAAGCAACAAATTAAATACGCAATTAATCCATAGCTGAACAATCTCATCATAAAACAGGTACTCAATTATCAGAGCGCAGAATCAACTCTCGCAACATAATTACAGTCCATCGACAAACTCCACGGCGCGACAACACGCGAAATCGTTCTCGAATAATCGCTCGGCAATTAAAACTGCTTATTTCCTTAATTCGGAGCAATCGGACGTATAAAGAGCCTTTGAAAACCCTCACTCGAAAATCTACCTTGCATTTACAGCTTAGAGTACAATTCAGAACGGCTTTCTCGAATGATTTTCCAGTCGAAGTTTGCTTTCCTGAAATAGATTTTGTTGTAATATGCTTAAGGTTGGATTTTGTTTAGCAAGTGATGATGAGCGCAGTAAATGGGAAATTGTACGCTAACTCGTCGACGTCGGAATAAAACAACTCTTTGCGCTAATAATGAGAAAGTATGTACAGAGTAGTGTGGTGTTCAGTGCGCGCATTATGTTAATGTTCTAAACTTCGTCGGGCACGGCAACATAAGGAGAGAAGAACGAATATTCTATTATCATAAAGCATATTATTGAAATATATTTTAGAGCTTAGTAGATATTTATTTAATTACTCACGTACCTATTATAATTAATATTATATTATATTCGTTCAAAGTTTAACATGTGATTGAGTAACAAGCATTCAAACATCATTACAATCTTTTGCATTTATCTATACTAATATTATAAAGCTGAAGAGTTTGTTTGTTTGTTTGTTTGTTTACTTGAACGCGCTAATCTCAGGAACTACTGGCCCGATTTGAAAAATTATTTCAGTGTTAGATAGCCCATTTATCGAGGAAGGCTATAGGCTATATATCATCACGCTAAGATCAATAGGAGCGGAGCACCAATGAAGAATGTTTCAAAATCGGAGAGTATTTTTTCCTTTTGAGAGCTTCCGCTGCGTGCGCTGCGTAAACAGTTAAAGTTTCGCAAAAATCATGTATGACAGAATTATTCCCCTTTAAAAGTTCTAAAAAACAGTCCGCGACAGCATATGTCTATCTTTTAAGGTTGGCTCACTATAACCATTTTTATGCTAACGAAATTTGTTCTAAAATAATGCATTATTTGCGAAGGTATTTTTATAAACATGATATTAATCCTTATCCAAATAAATACGTTATTCATCACAAATATTTAATTTAAAATAAAACTGCCCTTTACATCATTCGATTTCAATGAATATCTTAGGAGATATAGCAGTTTTAAAATAACATCGCAGCAAAATAATTACCCATTACAGACATAGTACAAACGATGTTTCTCCTGGTTTATTCTGCGTGATTATTACTGGTTCGATTTGAAAAATTATTTTAGTGTTGGATAGCCTATTTATCAAGGAAGGCTATAGGCTATCTAACATCACGCTACGACCCACGGGGGCGGCGCAGTAACGATAAACGCGGGTGAAACCCCGGGAACATCTAGTAAATAATATAACTAGGAGTAAAGTCAAGTCAAAAATCATTTATTCATTTAGGTCACAAAGTAACACTTATGAACGACAAAGTATATAGGTTAGTGAGTTTACTAAGTTACTGAAGCTACATTTAGGTTAGTTGCTAGGTTCAGGCAAAGGGTAGAGCCTATGAGAAGAAACCTGCAAGAAACTCACGGCCACTCTTTTAAATCGCTAGTTAAATATAATTTCAGTATTTTACAACTCAGATTAACAAGGTGTTACAGCCATTATGCCATATACTACTGACTATAAAAACTAAAGATAATAACAATAATAACTTAATAATATTATAAAGAGGAAATAATTTGAGCTAAGATATATTATTTAATATAAATCTAAAATAGAGAGCAGGATGGCATGATGGCGCATACACTTAAAGTAGGATAAAAGTGTAAATTGTATCTGTCTCAGTAAAGTATTCTATGCATCAGATAGTACGGCATCAAACATCGAACATTAACTATTAAGGATGTGCATTCGCGCCCAAGAATTGCTTTCTTGCATCTATTACGTGCTATTTGTTGAGTTCTGTTTACGTCACGACTTTACCCCTAATAGGGTGGGCAGACCCTTTGAGAAATACAACATTAGGTTTCATCCATTTTTGAACCAGTGGTTTAGCTCAAGGTATAAAGTACAGTAGTAAAGCTCGATTTTTTTTAGTTATTAATAGGCTTACATATATATATATATATATATATATTCACGCCCGTTTCCTATATATGGAAATCCGTAGCCTCTGCCTACCCCTCTGGGAAACAGGCGTGAATATATATATATATATATATATTCACGCCTGTTTCCCAGAGGGGTAGGCAGAGACTACAGATTTCCATTTGCTACGATCCTGACACACTTCTCTGGCTTCATTCACTTTCATCACATTCCTCATACACGCCCGTCGGTTATAGGCTTGCGTTTGACCGTTTTAAACCGTTTTTGAGACCGAATTTCGGTCATCCCGGCCAATTTCAACGGAGACTGTCTGTGTAGGGGATATTATAGTGTACAAGTACCTAAGTATATGCACAAACCCAAGTGCACTCTCTGTTCTCTAACATAATCTGATAGAACGGCAATCCGACTCGACCCTATAGAAGTCAGGCGCAGGACCAACGGCTATACGTGCTCTTACTCACTGACTCTGTTTCACTGCCACTGCGGTGAGTCCGGTTCAATCACACAAGGTACAAAAAATTGTGTGGTCTACAAAATTGTTGCTCCGAGTCGAAGTATTCTTTGTGTCCGTTGTTTGAATGTTTGTAAAGTTCCCGTGATACAAGATTTATACCCATCGAAGGACTTGTCTTTATCCTAACTAATATTATAAAAGTGAATGTGAGTTTGTTTGTTATGCCTTCACGCCTTAACTACCCGACCGATCATCATGAAATGTTGCATACACATTGTCCGGGAAACAAAAATGGACATAGAGTACATTTTATCCAGAAAAGATTACCTACTGTTACTAACGTAACATAACCTATATTTACGCGAAGCCGCGAGCAAAATCTAGAGAAACATAAAAGAAAACGGTTTTTGCCTAAAGTAGAGCAGTCAAAGTCAAAGATCATTTATTCATTTAGGTCACAAAGTAACACTTATGAACGTCAAAGTATATAGGTTAGTGAGTTTACTAAGTTACTGAAGCTACATTTAGGTTAGGTGCTAGGTTCAGGCAAAGGGATGAGCCTATGAAAAGAAACCATCAACAAACTAGCTAGCAGCTAGTGAAGTACTCGTTTTTATATAAGAAAGGTATCAAACAACCCGCCTGATGGTAATCGGTTACTGTAACTATGCTGCTTGCAATAGCAGAGGTATTTATCAATTAGGCGTTGTCGACCCTAAGGAACATTAAATAAAGACGGGATGAAAAGAATAGAACAAGCAAGGTATAGTTGAGTTCGTCAATGTGGTAGCATAGAGTTTCTAAAAGTAAGGACATAATTTTAAAAATTAAAAAATAAAATTACTTCATGTTTTCCCCGGTGACGCAGGGGTAGTTAATGCGACTGCTATGCATACCTAAGGTGGCCGGTTCGCTTCCCGGGTCGAGTAAATTTTGCTATTAAGGTATTGACAGTAGAGGAATTAAGTCTGAAAAATAGACTTGCGCCCTACCACGCAGAGCTAAAACATAGTTGGTGAAATGTGGGTGAAACACACCTTTGTCTGCGCCGTCGACGATATAGGTAGACATGAAACTATTGTCTGCGCCGTCGACGATATAGGTAGACATGTAACTATGAATGTTTCAAGTTACAACCTATTCTATAACTAGTTGATCCACGCAACTTCGTCTATTTCACATAAGAGAATTTTCCCCTTTTTTGCAACATTTTTAATTGATCCGCCGCTCCTACTGGTCGTAGCATGATGTTATATAGCCTATAGCCTTCCTCGCTAAATGGGCTATCCAATACTAAAATAATTTTTCGATTCAAACCAATAGTTCCTGAGCGCGTCCAATCAAACTAATATAGATATGTCGTAGGCAATTTGTATGATTCCGCGTTTTACAAACGGCGCCGCCCCGCGTCGTGATGATTCCGCGTTTTACAAACGGCGTCGTCCGTTTAAAAATGCTCGTTGATTGTTATAGTAGAGTGACCGTCGACGACCTGAGGCACCTTTTATGAAAAGCGCGTGTCTGATGTATTTTGCTATTCTGTAAAAGATTTAACCGCAAACTTGAATGTCACTAATGTCGCGATTGATACAATTTCGCTGTGGATTGGCGTAAGTTCGATCATGAGATTGTACAGAATTGCGAATTCGGTTGGCTGTAAGCATCCATGACCGATAAACATCAGTTAGTATTTTTGGTAAGTATCCAACATAGTACGAGAATGATCAATTATTTTACCTTTAGAAAAGATTATGGAATGCAAAATGGTATTGAATATTAAATGTATAAGAATTACAAAAACAAAATGTTTTGTTTGTTTGCCTTTTCATATGGATATTATATCGTCCATTGACATCGGACTAACTTTTTCTAACTTAACAAAATAATTATTATTATTTTAATCTTTTATAATAACATACGTTCGAACGAGAATATTTTGCAAAAAATAATAAAGCCGTTTAATTATTATAATATAGTAAGTACTAAATAAAGATGAGACATTAAATTTAAAATATTAGTTTATTTCTTGGGAATAAATTCTATTACAATATAATTATGTAGGTATATGAATAATAAAACAAATTCAATACAATCATATAAAATAGGTAGCGCCATCTAGCGTCGAGTAGACACATATTATTTCTAGAGTTTGCTACAGTTTCAATTAATAATATAACATTTTTTTATTATATTTGACACAGGTTTTTAAGACATGGTAATTTATTTTAACTTATATATATTTTAGAAAACATTGAAAATATCTTAATCTAATGTATAACTTATTATAAAATAAAATAATCCAGTAGGTAATTCTTATTTTTATATTTGATATTTCGCATAACTTATCACATTACCTCACTTTCCTAGCTTTTTTAACGATGAACATGTAACATATTAGTTATATAAACATTCCATTGACATGATTACATATTAATTGGTTAAGTAAGAACTTTATAAAATACGTAACTTTTTTAAACATAAATTGTAATGTCAATAAAATATGACCCTAATACCTTTGCCCTTGTTACGGGCTGTTAATTATATTTAAAACAAAATGTTGACTATTTGCCAAACCGAACAATACTTCAACAATATTTTTTTGGCTTTTTATCTAATAGATACGACGAATAATGACATACGCCGCCATCTATTGCAATAATTTAGCAATAAAATATATTAAATTAAACTACGTAAACTGTAAAAAGAGTCATCTATCCGTCAATCGCGTAAGCTTTTGTCTTAATTTGTTGTTCGTCGCGAATTATGTCTGCTAGATGGCGTACCGCGGTGTTCATGTCTTCACGTCGAATCTTGCTAAATGTTAGCCGCAAATACTGGCAGGGGGAGCTACTGTCGTAGAGGAAAGCTTGTCCGGGAACTAACATAAGGCCGCGTTGGAACGCCGTGTGGAATACCTAGGATAAGAACATGATTAAAATTTGTAATTTTAAAACCTATTTAATATTGAACAAAGATGTTAACTAATAAGACGATTGTATTATACGTACGTAATGTTACGTTTTGTTGCATTTTCTATTTAGTTTACCAACTGAAAATAGATTTTTATTAATACAGTAGGTAAACATTGGCGTGTATAAGGTTGTTTGCCTGAAGCTTCATCGATGTCCATCAAGGTTTAGGTATACCTAATTATATTATTTTTAAAGGGACCAGTCCTTATCTCAAAATTTGGTTTGATATACTTATCTACGAGATACCTACATACGCTGAGATCTATAGGTCGCGGAGCAGGCTCTTAAAGAATAATTTGAATTTTGGTGGCTTTCTTCACCTAACCTACTCCTATTGCTATGGCTATTATTTTTATGGATGTATGGATGGATGAAGTATTTTCATTATCATAGCCCGTTACAATTAATTTACCAATTAACATATCCACAGTACCTAGGTACATAGTATTTGCCAAAACAAATTAGCAATATGGGGCCGAAACCGTCGTAAAACAAATTAGCAATATGGGGCCGAAGCCGTCGTAAAACAAATTAGCAATATGGGGCCGAAGCCGTCGTAAGATTGTGTTTTATATTTATGTATGGTCCTCCACAGACGTTATTATATTTGAAAGTATTTTCATTTTCCAAGAATTCGATCGCAGCGCCACCTATCGGATCTAATTGTAAATCTAAACCAACCAGATACCCACTCAAACCTACATGAAATTTTCATCAAAATAATTTCACACAAGTTTAGAAGAATTCTATATTATAGATATAAATATTAAATAATCTCTTACCATGTTATAGACATCGGCAACTCCATTTACTCGTAACCAGAAGAAGAGTCCGGCTTGAGGGAGCGAGTAGGGAGCCAGCTCAGAGATGGGTTCTAGAGCAGTGTGCAGCGCGTCACGACGGTTGCGGTACAGTTGTCTAGCACCAGTCAGGTGACGGGCTAGGGATGAACGGCATTCCAGGAGTCGGAGAAGAATCGCCTGTCAAAGTCAACAATCTTTATTTCCTTAAAATACGTAATTTTATGTGTCATAAACTCGTAAGTAAAATAACAAATACATAGAGTAATAATTATTTAATCACTAGATGTTCCCGCGGTTTCACCCGCCTTTATCGTTACTGCGCCGCTCCCGTGGGTCGTAGCGTGATGTTATATATATCGAACCGGTAGTTCCTGAGATTAGCGCGTTCAAACCAACAAACAAACAAACACTTCAGCTTTATAATATTAGTATAGATAGCTGACCCGCGCAACAACAACAACAACAACAAAATAAACCAGGAGAAACATCGTTTGTATGTCTATAATGGGTAATTATTTTGCTGCGACGTTATTTTAAAACTGCTATATCTACTAAGATATTCACTGAAATCGAATGATGTAAAGGACAATTTTGTTTTAAATTAAATACTTGTGATGAATAACGTATTTATTTGGATAAGGATTAATATCATGTTTATAACTGTACTATAGATATACTGTACATAGTGTACTATAGAATTGTTCCCCTTTAAAAGTTCTAAAAAAAAGTCCGAGGCAGCATATGTCTATCTTTTAAGGTTGGCTCACTATAACCTTTTTTATGCTAACCAAATTTGTTCTAAAATAATGCATTATTTGCGAAGGTGTTTTTATAAACATGATATTAATCCTTATCCAAATAAATACGTTATTTATCACAAGTAATTAATTTGAAACAAAATTGCCCTTTACATCATTCGATTTCAATGAATATCTTAGGAGATATCGCAGTTTTAAAATAACATCGCAGCTAACTAAGTATAACGAAGTCGCGGGTTAAAGTCAACGTTAGCCCAAAGTAACTATTCCACGCGGACGAAGTCGCGGGCAGAAGCCAGTATTCAATAATCCTATTGACTATTACCACACTATTACCAAACATGGAATACGGTTTGATTGTTATATTTTCGTAATTTTCATGGACACTTAATAATATTATTATCGTATTATCTATCACTATCACGCCTATGAAGAATGCACTAGTGTCACAGCTTAGAAATGTTCTACCCAAACCGAGTTTCAGTATCCCTCTACCCAAAAAAGGCATTGCAAGAAAGCAAATTAAGCTATTAACGTAAAAATTATAAGCAGTCAAAGTTCAAAAAAAGTTGACACGGCCGATAATTGGTGCCACCACCCTACCTACGTCACCGGCACTCGCGAGTAGCGTAGCGCCCGACTCATCGTAATTATGGACGTCGGCATACGCGCGAACCGGTGAAGCGGGGGGCCCCAAAACCTTTGAGCGCTCGGAAATCCTCGCCTTAAGGTTACATTCTATAGTTTAATAATTTAATTAATCTAGATTTTTTTAATCAACAATTTTGAATGATAGGCTTGATTAATCAATGAAGTATATTTAATTAATTAAATATTATTAGTTATAGTCTTTGAGGACATTCAAAAGAAAGGCTAAAGCATATATCTCTTTATTATAGCTGTTCGCGATCAACGATTTTATTATTTTATCTCCTTGTTTCTGCCCGAAACAATAGCCTACGCTCCTGCTGTCAATAGGGTCTATGGCATCTCACTTTCTTCGTATGGCTCTGGTCTGTAGGTCTACCAGGATAATCTCTTTCCGAAACTTCAATCCGAACGAAGAAAATATAGTTATGTTTCTTGGGATTGCCTTCTTTCAAAATTACATTACTTCGTTTTTTGGTCTACTACATGAAAGGGTTCAGGACAATATTGATTGTCCTATTGAGGTTACGTACCTAAATTCAGGACGTAACTCAGCATAAATAAGTTCCACGGTACGTCAATAGGGTCTATGGCATCTCACTTTCTTCGTATGGCTCTGGTCTGTAGGTCTACCAGGATAATCTCTTTCCGAAACTTCAATCCGAACGAAGAAAATATAGTTATGTTTCTTGGGATTGCCTTCTTTCAAAATTACATTACTTCGTTTTTTGGTCTACTATTGAGGTTACGTACCTAAATTCAGGACGTAACTCAGCATAAATAAGTTCCACGGTACAATCGTCGGCACGAAACATCGGCATTTAAGTTTCATGTTAGTGCAGAGCTAACTAACTAAACTAAGTTCGGTCGGCCTCTATGGCATAGTGGTTGGTGTAACCGACTGCCACGCCTGAAGTCGCGGGTTCGATTCCCGCACAAGTCAAACATTTGTGTGCATGAACATGGATGTTTGTCTTGGTCTGGGTGTTTCTATGTATAATTAGTATGTATTTACAAATAAAAAAAGTATATATGTATGTTTATCCATTGTCTAGTACCCATAATACAAGCTCTGCTTAGTTTGGGCTAGATGGTGTTGTGTGTATGTGGTAGAATATTATATTATTATATTAAGTAAAATTATATTTACCTGTGCCAAAGTACAAGAGTGCAATAGTTCAGCTTGTGTGTGCAGTTCTAAGCGTTCCAAGAGAGGAGTGGGGGCGGTCACCCAGGCGCTTCGGAGTCCGGCGCTGATCACCTTAGAGACGGAGTCTAACCGGATCACGCGACCGTGTGTGTCTAAAGACAGGAATGATGGGACTGCTTGCTGGAAAAATGATACATAAAGTCAATTTTATCTATACTAATATTATAAAGCTAAAGAGTTTGTTTGTTGGTTTGAACGCGCTAATCTCAGGAACTACTGGTTTGGTTTGAAAAATTATTTTAGTGTTGGATAGCCTATTTATCGAGGAAGGCTATAGGCTATATAATATCACGCAACGACCCACGGGGGCGGCGCAGTAATAATAAACGCGGATGTAACCGCGGGAACATCTAGTAGTAAAAAATATATTATTTAAACCGGCTGTAAAAATATTTGATATAATAGCGGAGGTATTTATTTTTATCCGATAATAATATTGCTGATATGCAACTATAATGAAACTCAATCGTCTAAAATATTATGTGACTATATTACCAAACTCACAGCAATTACACGGACTATTGAGAACGTTTTACTCAGTTGAATGCTAGTTCCTTACTGCTGAGCGATCTTTCGCCGAGAGAACGAGTTATTTTTCTCTCCAAAATAACCCCACTATTTAAAATTATGGTTGGCTGTGTTGCCAGTTGAATAAATAAAAACTCCCGAACAGAATTATTAACAAAAATAAGAAATCATGACACTACTGAATGCAGCGCCTGTAAATTTTTATATGGGTTTAATTCGTTTTTTTGTATTTAGTAGGTAGATTCTATTGTCAAAAGGTTCTTAGGAAATCTGGTAAAAGGCAATAGACTCGATTTCTAAACTTTAGATCATAGCTAGCAAAATTTATGTAATACAATATATTTTCCTACATGTTATAGGCCTGAGATTACTTGTGTATGTACGGCGCTTCCACTTATTATATTATATACTACCGCCACGTGCAAAAGTATTAGGCACCCTATAGTAATGTCAGTTTTAGGGTGATTGAGCATAGGGAATGTAAAGAAAACAAAACATATGATTACTAAGATTTATTTTAATAAAATAATTAATATTTTGTCGGTCCACCTTTGGATTTAATGACAGCAGCCACTCTTTTTGGCATTGACTCTACCAGCTTAAAACATTCCTCTTGGGATATCTTTTGCCACTCATGCTTTAACGCGGCGAGTAGTGTTTGCTTGTTGCTTATCGAGTGTCTACGGATATTTTTCTTCAAAATAGACCAAATATGTTCAATAGGATTGAGGTCCGGTGATTGTGGCGGCCAGTCCAAAAGATCTATTCCATTTTGAGCCATCCATGCCATAGTGTGTGCTGACTTGTGGCAAGTGGCGTTGTCCTGCTGGAATTTTACGCCGTCGGTGTTTGTATCACCAAAAATCTGTGTAACAGACGGTGCTAGAGCTGTTTCCAGAACTTCTGTGTATTTGGTGCTATTCATTCGCCCCTCACACAACATCATTTCGCCCACTCCATCGGCAGCCATGCAACCCCAGATCATTATTGAGCCTCCACCGTGTTTAACAGTGGGCACTACACAATCTGGGTTGTACTCTTCGCCCACCCTTCGCCTGACGTAAGTAACACCGGGTGTTCCAAACACCTATGGAACAAGCAAAAAAATAACTTAATTCAAGATTGCATATTTCCCTCGCAGGACGTGATTTCAAAGACGGCTATGTGTTTTGGTATAATACATAAATTAAATAACAATACCTCAAAGTTAGATTCGTCTGACCACAGTACGTTGGACCAATCCTCCACTGTCCAATCTCTATGTCTGAGGGCCCACTGCAACCGATTTTTCTTGTTGTGCTCCGATAGCCACGGCTTCTTTCTTGCCTTGCAACCTTTTAACCCAGCTGCAATAAGCCTTCTTCTCACAGTACACGCGCTCACTGATCTGCTTTTTCCTTCAGATAAAGCTGCAGCGAGCTCCAAAGCAGTTTTTTTACGGTCTTGTAGAGACTGCCTAATTAACAATCGGTCTTCACGATCTGTAGTTATTTTTCTTCTGCCTGTTCTTGGCCTATTCTCATGAGTACCGATCTCTTTGAAGCGATTTAGTGCATATTGCACTGCACAACGCGAGCACTTCACTTCTCGGGCTATTTTCACTTGAGACATGCCTTGTTCATGTAAAATTTTAATTTTTAGGCGCTGCTCTGCACTAAGTTCTGCTTTTTTAGGCATTATTAACTCGATGAATATTAGTCTTCAGGAATATGGTAGCAACAATTGCGTACGATATGTGTCTGTTCACTGCAAGCACTGATAACACACTAAAAGAGTAAACTTTAAAATTGCAAATTTGTAAAAACATTGTTTTAAACTGCACCTGGGTGTCATAAATATTTGTTATTGTTTTATTTTTGTTTAAAAATGCCGCCGATGCAATAGTAAGACCATAAAACCCTTATCCGAGCGCTCATTGTTGAGATAGAGACAAACAATAGGGGTGCCTAATACTTTTGCACGTGGCTGTAGATGTTCCCGCGGTTTCACCCGCGTTTATCGTTACTGCGCCGCCCCCGTGGGTCGTAGCGTGATGTTATATAGCCTATAGCCTTCCTCGATAAATAGACTATCCAACACTAAAAGAATTTTTCAAATCGAACCAGTAGTAATCACGCAGAATAAACCAGAAGAAACATCGTTTGTACTATGTCTGTAATGGGTAATTATTTTGCTGCGTATGTTATTTTAAAACTGCGATATCTTCTAAGATATTCATTGAAATCGAATGATGTACAGGGCAATTTTGTTTTAAATTAAATACTTGTGATGAATAACGTATTTATTTGGATAAGGATTAATAATGTTTATAAAAACACCTTCGCAAAAAAATGCATTATTTTAGAACAAATTTGGTTAGCATAAAAAAGGTTATAGTGAGCCAACCTTAAAAGATAGATATATGCTGTCGCGGACTTTTTTTTAGAACTTTTAAAGAGGAACAATTTTGTCATACATGATTTTTGCAAAACTTTAACTGTTTACGCAGCGGACGCAGCGGAAGCTCTCTAAAGGAAAAAAACCGTCCGATTTTGAAACATTCTTCATTGGTGCTCCGCTCCTATTGACCTTAGCGTGATGATATATAGCCCACAGCCTTCCTCGATAAATGGGCTATCTAACACTGAAAGAATTTTTCAAATCGGACTAGTAGTTCCCGAGATTAGCGCATTCAAGCAAACAAACAAACAAACTCTTCAGCTTTATCCTAATATAGTTAATCCTTATCCAAATAAATACGTTATTCATCACAAGTATTTAATTTAAAACAAAATTGCCTTGTACATCATTCGATTTCAATGAATATCTTAGGAGATATAGCAGTTTTAAAATAACATCGCAGCAAAATAATTACCCATTACAGACATAGTACAAACCATGTTTCTCCTGGTTTATTCTGCGTGATTACTACTGGTTCGATTTGAAAAATTCTTTTAGTGTTGGATAGCCTATTTATCAAGGAAGACTATAGGCTATATAACATCAAGCTACGACCCACGGGGGCGGCGCAGTAACGATAAACGCGGGTGAAACCGCGGGAACATCTAGTACAATTTAAATTAAGTTCAAAAGGTTATGTTTAAGCCTGCCTGAACTAGGATAAACCTGTGTTTCAGGACATCAGAGAAATTTGTCGTTACACTTCCATTAGGTCGGGCTAGAGAGCGTATCAATGAAATATACATACATACACGCTCAAAGCATTACGCTTATTCAAACTCAATTGGCTTAAGTAATACTCACCTCAGAATAATTCAAAAACATGTAAGGATCGTCCTCCACAATCAGAAAATCGTATTTACACGCCAGCTCATATATCTGTCTCCTTCTTTCTTCTGGTAGTACGGTTCCTGAAGGATTGCTGCCAGTAGGAATGATGTACATCATCTTCGGCATCTTGAGACCCAGGCGTAGGCGTTCGCCTAAAACCGAGTCTAAGGTTTCAGGTATTAGACCATCTTCGTCTTCTGGGATACCGATTATTTTTGGTTGGTACGGTTTTAGCTGGAACGAAGATTAGTATAATCTATAATAATCTATTTTGATAGGAGCGGATTGTAGCTGATAGACTATAACACCAATTATGCTATTAACACCAGCGGGTCTTAATGGTTTTCAAGTCAAAATATAAAATAAGGACGGTTCCTACATCATGAATGTTTTACATTTTGACTTATTTTTCATAGAATATGTATCAAAAATTATCTGTATGGTAAAATACTTTTTCTTAATAAAGGAGCAGGGCCTAGAAGATCAGGGCGCAGCGGCAAATAAACCTGACATTTCGCACAACTGATGCAGGATACTTCTTCGGTCGGACTTCAGTTTAAGCAAAGAAACCTCTGCTCTAAAATACTTTGTTTTGTGTTGCTGTGATCAGCAGGAAACAGTGTGCTGTAAGATGTCATACAACCTCCAGTGTGAGTTTTGTAGCTTGAGATGGAAACTCAGGGATTTCTTTTGAAGGACTATGAAATTAGATCATGATATATTTGAGCCCCAGTTATTGCATAGGCTTAGCTGGAGGAGAGAAAATAAATACATAATTTGCGACGCATCACAAAGATTGCCTAATACATAACAGTGTTAGTTATTCAACAAGATTAGGTTTATGCAAGACCAACTATTCTTTATTTTTTTAAAGGTCAACTCCTGTATTCGTTTTTAAGCCCTGTATCGCGAGGCACTTCAAAAACATACATTAATGGCTGGAAAATACATCTACTATAAATGCAATGATCGGAGGATCACAAACAAATAATTGTATCGTGGTGGAATCCGAAATGACAACAATCAGCGTGCCGGCAATAGCGAGGTCCCTACTTACCTCGTTGCGTCTTCCGTGCATTTAGAACAAGCATCATCAGGCAATCCATATGGTTATAACCTTATGCATATAAAAACGGTACTCACAGTACTATGGAGCCCAGTATACGCGAACTCTGTAGTGATGATGGGATCTCCAGGCTCCACCAGCAGTTCCACGCACTGGTATATACCATGCTGACTGCCGTTGGTGATGAGCACGTCACGAGGCAGTTGTGGAGGGCGGTGCAACTCTGCTTGGAATTTGCGAAGCTCAGTGAGAAGGGATGGTAGACTGAGAAAGAAAAATAAAGAAATATAGCAAAATTAAGTGTAATCTGCATATGACGTCACAACGATGGTTATTTAAAAAGTTGACGATGTGTATGATCTCCTTAATTCTACATGTGGCCATAGGCTATGCGGTGTACAAATAGGTAGTTCTTATTTTGTCATCTAAAATGTATTAATGCGTGGTTGTCACCGAAAAGAATGTCAAATAAATCGAATATTGTACGACAGATTCGTCGAACAACGGTCGAATAATCATTTCAAGGTTTTTGGTATTTTTGGGTTGTAATTCTTATCTTCTAATAGGTATCCCTTTTCTCTTGTCCGTCTCCGGTAGAAGCAATATTTTCATGTGCCTTCAGTTTACGTATGGGTAACATATATTATATTATTTTACACAAATATTATTCGAAATCAATCAAATCATCTAAACTTTCAAATGATTCGAATTTTTAATCGATAAACGTACATTCTCACCAAAGTAGTATAAAAATTCAACTCACCCTTGCGAAGGCACATACTGTAACGCAGTAGCCAGGTCCTTTCCGTGCATTTCAAGTTTACCACCAGAACGGGTCTCTAACGTCAGACGTTGGAAAGGGAACACGTTCTCATTGGGCATGCCCTCAGCCAGCGAGATGACTTGCTTGCCCACCTTGTACGCCAGTGACGCTGCAAAAAACAAAGAGTTTTCATTAGTTATGACTTGTTTATTTTATAAAGAAGTAATGTATTGGTTTTTTTTAAGTGTAATCGGAGTCCGTTTAGACTAGTAGCCAGAAATTATTAAAATAAATATAATTATCAGCCTTGTATATAAACTGCTCCATTGCTGTATACACGCCTTTTCTCAATTTGAGAAGGGCGCCATAGCCAACAATGCTCGCCTTACGCGGTTTGGTAGATTTTACATATTTTTGTGAACATTATGGAGTACTCTCAATCGTGCAGGTTTCCTGACGATGTTTTTCTTCACCGTTAAAGCGAGCGATAATTAACTATTAATACGCATATAATTTCGAAAAGCCAACCCGCACTAGGCCAGCGTGGTGGACTATGGCCTAACCCTTCTCACAGTGAGAAGAGGCCCGTGCCCAGCAGTGGGACAATTTAATACAGGGCTGATATTATTATTATTATAGTCCGATGGGACGGGAAGGAAAAAGGAGACATCAGGTGCAAGACCAACAGCAGAGGCACGTAATTGCTTTTCGAGGCAAGGGGGTGACGTATCACCGTCAACACCCTTGTGCCGATCTGCTATAGAGAATCTCCTGACAGAATATATTTTTTTTTGTTGGCTTTATTTGGGAATCGGTCTGGAACCTCATGGCACAGCAGCCGTATAAAAAAACTCGAACTTGGTGAGGTTATGATGTAAATATGATAACATAATTATCTAATATTTTTAATGTGTACAAATATTTACACATTTCGGTGGCATTGTAAATATGTGATCACTCATTGATCAATCAAAAGCATTATCAAAGCAGTGTAAACAGATATTTTGTTTTGCGAGATTTATTTTTTTACGGTTCTACAGTCACGTGTATAACAACGCTTTACATCACGTTTATTTTAATTTTTTGCCTTTGTTCCACCAAAAATACTAATTGCACACCAAAATATTTTAAAGAGATCAAACCAAAATATTTTAAAGAGATCAAACCAAAATATTTTAAAGAGATCAAACGGAGCCCCGCATTTTTTGTTTTTTCTTTTTCTATGTTTTGTTTGTATATTTTTCAACTATGTTTTGTTTTTTTGTTGTTTTAACTTACACAAATATTTTTAAAATAACATAAACGAAAAATATATCAGTAAAAGATATTCATGAATTTATTTTATTCATAACATCGTGTCTACGGATGGCCAAAAGTGGACAATGTCCTTTGAGTATGACTAATGGGTGTGTAGTCGGGTACCACCTTCGCACAGCTGCATTTAAATAGCGGTTACGTCAGTTTGTTTCGGGCATCCTTTTTCTGTCATATGACAATTACAACAACTAAAACATTTTAAATTTGCCTCTTATTAAATTTTGATTAGATTTATAAAATTCTTTGTATTTTAGTGTTTGAGTAATGTAAAACTATCTGATATAAATAATATAAAAAACCGGCCAAGTGCGAGTCGGACTCGCGCACGAAAAAGTAAGCAAAAGTATCACGTTTGTTGTATGGGATGCCCCCTTAAATATTAATTTGTTTTATTTTAATTTAATTATTTATTTTAAAGTGAATATATAACTAAATATTCTGTGAATATTTCAAGCGTCTACCTGTTGCCGTTATCAATATCGAGCAAAAATTAGCAAAAATATCACGTTTGTTGGATGGGAGCCTCCTTAAATATTTATTTTATTCTGTTTTTTAATATTTGTTGTTATAGCGGCAACAGAAATACATCATCTGGGAAAATTTCAACAGTCTAACTATCACGGTTCATGAGATTCAGCCTGGTGACAGACGGACAGCGGAGTCTTAGAATAGGGTCCCGTTTTACCCTTTGGTACGGAAACTAAAAATGTGAGTCAACTATTCTATTGATAATTATAATGTACACAACCTTTTAAAATTATATCACGCCGTATTATAAAACATCAGTAACCGCGGCTACTGGACTTACCAGTCACATCATAGATAGCGTTTTAATGATAACAATATTTGTATAAGATAATAGTTTAAAGTAATAATGAATAAGTGTTAAGCATACAGGAAAATAATTTACTGAATAAACATATAACCTTGAGAAAACTATTTATATAGGAAATAGCAAACAAATTATTTTGGGATCTATAATTATAAACGCAATAATATTAGGTATTCTTAAATCTGTTCATTTTTGGAATAATATAATCTATATATTAATACGTGAAGCGAAAACTTTGGATCCCTTTTTAGGAAAATTAGGCGGACTGAGGAATATGAAATTTCGCACACTTATAGTTTATACAGTGAAGTGACGAATGCTAATATTTATATAAAACAATGCATTAGAAATACATTAAATTAATGAAAAGCCACTACACGCACACAACCATGCATTTGACACACGCAGTCGAAGCGCGTAACTATGGTTACATATCATCATCATCAGGCTATAATAGTCCACTGCTGGACATAGCCTTCTCCTAAAGAGTGCCATAGCATCCTGTCGCTTGCCGCATCCAGCATCAATATATAATGGTTACATATATCAATTTCTGGACAAAGGCCAGGTTAAGTGATCCTTGAACCGACGGGCGTGTATGAGGAATGTGATGAAAGCGAATGAAGCCAGAGAAGTGTGTCAGGATCGTAGCAAATGGAAATCCGTAGTCTCTGCCTACCCCTCTGGGAAACAGGCGTGAATCTATGTATTTATGTATGTATGTACATATATCAGCAATATCTTACAGGCAAACTTTGATCGAATTTCGAGCACTAGCCGACCGCTAGTAATATTAATATTCTACCACATACACACAACACTATCTAGCTCAAACTAAGCAGAGCTTGTACTATAGGTACTAGACAATGGATTAACATATATAATATATCCTTTATTTTTGTAAATACATACATATTATACATAGAAACACCCAGACCAAGACAAACATCTATGTTCATGCACACAAATGTTTGACTTCTGCGGTAATCGAACCCGCGACCTCAAGCGTGGCAGTCGGTTACACTTGTCTGTTTGTAATGTCAAAATAACAGCTTTTTATCTAATGCATATGAAAGTATATAAGGTACCTATACGAAAACATCTATATTTTTAAATTTTTGTCTGTCTGTCAGTCTGTCTGTTCGTTGCGGGTAATCTCCGAAACGGCAGAACCGATTTTGACGGGACTTTCACTGGCAGACAGCTGATATTATAAGGAGTAACATAGGCTACTTTGATTTAAAAAAAAATAGGATTCCGCGAAGACAAACACTTTTTTGTTAAAATCTACGCGGACGAAGGCGCAGGTAACAGCTAGTCTAGTATAAAGCATTATCTCCTATAACCGTCTCGTAAAACAGAGAGACGTGGAAAGGTACAGAGGTCTATTTCCTGCTGTAAAATAATAATAAGGATACAATTAATTCCAGAACCCGTCTAATGATCAACGAAACAAAAGCCTATGAATGCCTGTAACTGTAGTAGGATTGTTATTCGCCCATTGACCAATAAGATGTCCTCAGCTTCAGCACGAGATTCAAAGACCAATTCGGTTGACTAGCAATTTCTAAAGAACCACTATGAGTGCCGCTAATTTATTTGGCTGTCCTTATTTATTGGATAGAATGAATACTTAGTCTCATTCGCTGGTACCACAGTAAGTCATTTTGTAAACGTCTTCTTTAAAATACTACGTAATCATTTTCTTTACAAAATATTATGTGAGTATCTATTTGTATTTTGTACTGAATACTGCATAACCGAGTGCAAAAATGTGCCTATCTACTTATAAATAGGTAAATACAATAATACAAGCTTACAAATAACATCTGCGAATGTTTTTTATTTACATTATGCAGATATTTCAAAGGTCATGAAGAGGTTGATATAGATTGGAGGCCGCTACACTCATGCGATATGGTCATGTACCAAATCATGTGGTTGATATTAAGATGACATACAACAATAAGCGCTACTAATATTTAAAAATATAAAGACAATAGACATGATTTTTACAGGTTTGATTTGTTTTTTTGTAACTTGCTTTTATGGTAAACACACACAACGCAACGGCTCAAATATAAAGTAAATAAATAAATTTGTAAACAAATGGCTTGTTTTTTATACAACTAAGGTGGCAAGCAAGCATACGGCCCACATGATGGCAAGTGGTGATCGTAGCCTATGGACGCCTGCGACACCAGGAGCATCACCGCGTTGCCGACCCTTTAGGAAAGGAAGTGGGAAGGAGAAGGAGCGGGAAGGCGGAACGGTGGTGATTGGGTCTCCGGCACACTCACTCACCGAACGAAACACAACAGTAGGAATACTGGTATTTCACGTCGATATTCTGTGAGAGGGTAGTTCTTCCCCGGTCGAGCCGGACCATTCATGCTGAAATCAGCGAGGCTCTACTACTCTTAAATGGCTATTGAAAATAAGTTTCATGCTAGCTTCTTGTCATGACAGAGACTTTTTGAACAGGTATTCTTAAAAGCAATTTGTATATTATTTTATTTAAAATATGTTAGTAATATATCAGCTTATTAAGAGGTCCTACAAGCGTTAATATGTTTTTATGGAAATAAACATTTTTGTCTTTGTCTTTGATAATGCCAATATTTTGTCATTATCTATTTTATCTTAATAGCGCAATTTTAAGAAACTAAAACAATTAACTATTAAATTTAGGATAGCAAGTATTCCTTAGAATAATAATTATCTGATTGCCAGGAATAAATCTTGTGTTGCAGGAATATTCAAACAACGGACTCAAAGAAATTTCAGACTAGGAGCAACTAGAGAGCTAAAAAAGTGGCACAGATAGATTTGAAGCTTAGTAATTAATAGGACCTTCTTGACACTATGTTACTTCAAAGCCGTATAAATTATGTCACGTAATCGACTCGCGGCGCACGGCTGCGTCCGCGGCGAGCGAGACGGTGGCATCACTAGTCCCCCTCCGAGCGGCGGCGGCCTATATATAGTGGATCGCGTCCTGGGGCAGCCTGCTTCCTTCCGCTGAGCTGCATATCAAGTTAAGTGGTTCTTCCTAATAAGAACCACGTAGGAAGCCTTTGAGAACTACGCCCTGATTTATATTAATTGTATAGCTTGCTCTAAGTGTGTTCTATACTCATTGTTAATAAAAGTGTTAATTGCTCTAGTATCTTTGAATCATCTCTGCTTAAAGTAACCTCAAGACACCACGCCCCTACAGCGTGGCTTGTCGTTAACTTAACTAAAACCCTTAAGGTTACAATGGCGCCCGGCAATTTAGACTAAAAAGGCTTGCTACGTGGTGTATTTTTTTACTGTACTATATCTGCTATATACTGTGTACTGTGCGTGTGTATTCTGTTCTAAAGAGGTATGTAGTTTTGCTATTTTAAAGTGTATAATCAACCACGTGTGTGATTGCGTAGTGGCATTATATTTTTTAATCGCTATCTACGCCGTGCTTTTAGTATTAATTCCTTTACACGTGCTATATTGCTAATTAGCTATCGCATTTCTTTTCCTTACTTCTTTGGACAGAATCATACACAAATATTCTACTGTGTTCTATATTAGTGCTTTCCCGCTGCGTATATTGTTAATTTACCTGCGTAATTAGTGATAATTCTCGGCCGTTCGGTACGTCGTGTGCGTCGCGAACATTCTAACAAGATGGCGTACGAAATTAAGTTTCCGTTGTTAAGTAAGTCGGAATTCGTTTACGAAGTCACTTTACGTGGTGGTGAGGCTGGCACGGTTGATCAATTACGAAAGTCAATCGCCAAGCTTGCACCAGGTTCTCCTTTTGAGATCATCTTGGATTCTCAATTGTCTCCCGAAGACGATATCGCGGCTTTGAAAATCTCATTATTTCGAGCATCCAATAATATTAAAGTCTTGCGTACAAGGTTTGATAGTAATCTATTAGCTAGAACAGAGTCACTTTTAAATCACATTTTCCATAGATTAAACCGCGTTTGTCTTGACAATGCTACAATTAGATGCACTATGGAATCCATCTGGGATGAGTTCCACGGCTTATATTCCTCATATAGAACCTTAGTTTCTCAGCCGGAGGAATTAACTTCACAAACACATGGCACTTTAGTTAGCGAGCAGATTGAGCCAATAAATATATTGTCTTATGAGAGAAAACTATTCTCTGAACTATCAAAATTTAAGTATAATGGCAAGTCTTGTGTGCGTGCATTTATACAAAAGATTATTTATTTATTTATTTGGGAAAACAAACAGATACAAAAAAAGATGGTGGTAAGTATGTACATCACAACGTTATCCACGTGTTAGTAAAATATTTGTTTTGAACCTAATTGCATGCGAGCAGAACTTTAACAACGTAAATATTGTAAGTCAAATACAGTAGGAACATATAACTAATAGAAATTACAAAAAATCAATGTCAGTAAAAATAAAATAATAGAAATGGTATAAAATAAAGATAATGAATTAAAAAAAAAAACAAATTAATTAATTGTTACATTTAAATAAACACAGAAATCTAAATAATTAAAAACTAACAAATAAAGTATAATTATTAAGTATTATAAGCAACATTCAATAATAATGACAAGAAAATAAAGAAACTAAAAAGTAAAACTGTAAAATTTCAACTGATAATATTAATATAAAAATAATAATAATAATAATATTTCAATTACTGATCAAAATAATGTGTGTGAAAATTAATGATAGATTTAGTATAGGATAAAATAATTAATAACTTTTATTAATTATTTTTTATTTTCTATTATTTTTAATGCTGCGTTTCTAAACGAGTTCCGCGATAGTGCAAACAGATCCAGATCTAGGAACACATCGTTATAATTTTGCGTTAAGCGACGTAAAGGTGCGCGCAGGCCTGCATTCGTACGACAAGACGTATTCGCGAAAAGTGGTCTAACGCGCGCCTCTCGTCTAATTACAGTTCGTGGAACAATATAACATAAGTTATTAATTAATTCCATGCAGTCATATCTACCAGAACACAGATCATAGAGAAGAGTGGCTTCTAGAAAGAGACGTCACATTCATTGGCTCACGATCATTAGTATTGGCGACAGAACCATGGCGGCAGCGATATTGCAGTGATCGTATAAATTTACGTTGAACCCTCTCCTGTCTGAGTATTTTTGGTAAAAAGGATTCCATATATGCACGGCGTATTCAAGCTGAGACCGTACCAAGGCTTTATACAAATGAATGTATGTATAGGGGCGTCTAAAATCAACAGAGGCTCTCATAATAAATCCATACATACGAAAGGCCTTATTCACAATATTATCGATATGTTGCTCTAGGTGAAGTTTACTATCAAGTAGCACTCCAAGATCTCGTATAGCACTAACTTTTGAAAGGGCAGTATTGGCTAGTAAATAGGTGTTAACTAATGGGTTTTGTTTTTCGTGAAGGTAATGGAATTAATGAATTAATGAATTCATGTCAGCCAGGAACATACCTGAGAATAAAATATTCTCTTTTGCTTTTGAGATCTTTTCCGATGACGCTTTAACTTGGTTCCGTAGTGTTAGGGATAGCGTCACTTCTCGGGGTCAATTGTGTCAGTTGTTAAAGAGGGATTTTAGCCCCCATAATTATGATTATAAGCTGATGTCTGAAATAAGACAACGATCGCAAGGCGAGTCAGAAAACATAACCATATATATTGCAAAAATGCAAGGTTTGTTTTCTAGACTCGATACTCCTATTAGCGAGTCTGTCAAATTGTAAATTATATTAAATAATATTCGACCTTGCTACACCAATTGTCTTTTAACTACCAACGTAATAGATATACCTTCTCTAATTAACGTGTGTAGAAACTTTGAAGGATTTGCTAGCCGTTCTAATGATTTTAAGGAACCACCTAAAGTGTCTCCTAATACCCTAGCACCTGAATTTGCTTACAATTATCCTTCTTCTAGTTCTACTAGTACTAATAAAGGCAGTTTCAATAATAAAAACTTTTATAATACGCCTCCTAATTATAAAAGTTATAACTTTCATAATCGGCCTAGTACATCTTTTAATACTAATGCACACGTGAATGTTATCGGTGTCGCATCTAGTAATAACAACCGGTTTTGTCCTCGCTGTAGGAATACTTCACACTCGCTCGACACTTGTCGTCAGCCGAGGTATCTAATTTGTTTTAAGTGCGGATTGAAAGGTTTTCGTGCTTCTGATTGTCCTAATTGTAAGTCTAAGCTTACTACTACGTCAAAACTAATTGGCAAGGATTGGGGTAATAACAATCACTCTAAATTTAACAAAACTGAGTGGTCTGATTGGTTATCTTATATTTCTGAATTATTTAACTGTTGTCGCTCATCCTCCAACCAGCGATACTAATATCGAGGATACCCCTTGTGTTTCTCTTACCGTAAATGGCAAAAGTGCTGTTGGCCTTCTAGACACGGGCTCTTCTGTGACAATTCTTGGAAACAATTCTCATAAACATTTTTTAAGCTATAACTATAAACTTGATAACTCTAAACAATTACAATTAATTACCGCGAGCGGAGATAGATTAAATACGTTGGGATCAACTACTATTCCGATTAAATTTCAAAATAAATTGATTAATTTAGTCGTTCATATTGTTCCCGATTTAAAGACTCCTTTAATTCTGGAAATGGATTTTTGGAGAGGGTTTGGTCTATTTCCTAATAACTTGGAATCTATCTTGCTTCCAAATAAATCTGTTGCACACGTCGCTGAACTACAGGCGAATGTCGGTAGTCATCTTGTTTCTTATGGTCTTCTAAAAGCCAATCAGAGAGCTACCGCTTCCAACATTAACCCTAAACTCACCGATACTTCTTCTCAGAAGCGGGGTCTCGGTTGCACAAAACTAAATTCACGTTATATTGATGCAGATAATTTGGTACCTGATTTGCTTTCTCGATCGATACCTAATCCTACTATTTCAAGCGACATTAAGGAACATACTAATTGTTCTTTGGAGCTCCCAGTTACTAAAGATTCCTGGTACCTAAAAATCTATAACGGGTGTTCTGATTCACCTACGTCGTTTGTAGATTATCAGGTTGTAAACAATAAATTGTATCGTTTTAAAAAATCTCTTAACCCTCTCACTAGAGACTTTCAATGAAAAGAGGTTGTTCCGTCTGAGCAATGGCCTACCATTATGGCTAAAAGTTATTTTTCGCCCACAGCTGGTCATTTTGGTATATTTAAAACTTATAAGCGTCTGGCACTTAATTACTATTGGCCGGGCAAGGGCTCTGACGTCAAAAAGTTTATAAAAAAAAAAAAATGAAAATATTTATTTGCATTAAACATGTGTGATACATTGAAGCATTGATGTTAAACAAATTTAAAGTCCAGCATGTTCTACCTGAATAGGTGTACAAATGAGTATAGTAATTACATAGAAATATATAATAACAATTAGAAAACTATTCAAATTATGGTAATTAATTAAATATAAATTGTAAAATCGAATAAAGACAGTAAAATTCAAATTAAAATCAAAATCAAATTAAAATATAGGCAAAATTAAAATAAATGTCATTAAGCACAAATAATATAATTAATGTCAAGTATTGTTAAAAAGAAAGGTACCTACGCATATAGTAATATTATTTTTTATCAAAATGTTCAGAGTGAGTCAGTTAGAAAATCTTTTAAATTATAATAACACTTAAAAGCTAACAAATCCCTAAACTTTTTCTTAAAAAAAGTTAAGTCTAAAGTTTTTAAATTGTTTGGTATTTAATTATAAATAGTAGGTCCCATGCAGAGAATACTTTTTCTCATAAGTGTTGGTTTAGCCGGGTGCAACCTTAACTTAGTGTTATCTCGGCGATTCCTAACTACAGTATCTGATAGTCTTGGAAATAGCTGAGGGTTGTTTCTCACAAATAGTGCGAGTTCTAAAATATATATTGATGGAAGTGTTAGAATTTTGTATTGTGAGAAATAAGGTTTACAGCTGTCTGTTGTATAAAGTTAAAACATAGATCTGAGACATCTTTTCTGCGCCTTAAACGCCTGTTCAAAGTCAGGCGAGTTAGCCCAAAATATGATGCCGTATCTTAATACTGAAGCTATCAGTCCATGGTATGCCGTCAAAAGTGATTCAACATTGAGAATAAAAGACAGCTTATGAAGTGCATACGCAGAACTACTGATTTTTTTGGTTAGGTTATTAATATGCGTTTTCCAATTAAGCCTTAGATCAATCGTTAATCCTAGAAATATTGCTATTGTAGTTTCAGTGGTTATATTATTTTGATGAAAAATATTAATGGTAGATGAAATATTAGGTCTTTGAGAGAAATACATTATTTTTGTTTTACTTATATTAATTTTAAGGTTATTGGTTTCTAGCCATTGAATAATTGAGTTAAGGGCATTATTTATGTCAGATTCGAATTCATTTTTGTCTTTACATGCCACAGTGACTGTGCTATCATCAGCAAAAAGTGACATTGGATGTTTGGTCACTTTTGGCAAGTCGTTTATATAAATAATGAATAGCAGTGGTCCCATGACACTGCCCTGTGGTACCCCGAAATTAGGCTTTCGCTGTAACGACTGAAAAAATTCCGCTCTTTTCGTTTTAACATTCATCCTTGATATAACCGTGATTTGTTTACGATTGCTTAAATATGATTTTAATAGACTCAAAATGTTACCTCTAACTCCGTAAGCTTCAAGTTTTTCAAATAATATACCGTGGTCAACATAGTCAAAAGCCTGTGTGAGGTCGCAGAAGATTGCACATATTGGGTTAGTTTTATCTACATTTACCATAACATCATTCAAAAAATCATATATGGCCAAATTTATGCTCTTTTTTTGCCTAAACCCTTTCTGTTCCGAACAAAGTATGTTAAATTTTCCGAAGTACCCATTAATTTCTCTATAAATAAATTTTTCGAATATCTTTGCAAACACAGATATCAAAGCCACTGGACGATAACATTCCATAAGCTCTCTATTTTGTTTTTTAAATAAGGGTTTAATTAATGCCGTTTTTAACACGTCTGGGTAAACTCCAACACTAATGCAGAGGTTAAGAATATGACTCAGATGTCCGCAAATTTAGTCGTTGACATATTTTACTACTTTTGTACTTATTTCGTCACATCCAACGCTATTACTTTTTCTTAAGTCTTTTATTATTTTATGAATATCCAACGGTAAACTAGGATTCATAAATATTGAGACGGTACTTTTATTTATCAGGGAGGTAACTTTTTTTCCTTTGTTATTCGAAGGGACAATTCTATCAACAAAATAATTGTTAAATGTATTTGCAATTCCCATAGGGTTAGTGATAATCATATTTTGCGATTTAATTCTATCAATTGTGTTAGTAGGCACATTAAATTTTGAATTATTTATTATTTGCCAAGTTGTTTTACTTTTGTTCTCGGAATGTTTTATTTTGTGGTTATTTTGTACTCTTTGTGTCAATCTTATGATTTTGCGTAATACTTTTGTATAGTTCAAATAAGATGTTTTATTAACATGTGTTGGATTTCTTCTAAAGATTTCCAACATCTGCCTTTTTTTCTTAGAACACAATTTGATGCCACTGGATATCCATTTTTGTTTTCTCCTTACTTTTGTAGTTACAAGACGATATGGAAAACACAAATTATATAACATTTTAAAGTCTTGCATAAATGCTGCAAAAGCGTTGTTTGGATCGCTGGTTTTATAAATATCTGAAAATGAAAGGCTATCTAAGTAGGTTTTGAATTTATCCATATTTTCTATACTATAATCTCGACGTTTTGTTAGCCAGCAATCGATAACACATTTAGTTTTAATAGGGCACTTTAGAACTTGTGCTGTGTGGTCCGATAAAGCAAATTCTATCACTTCCGTCTTACAATTTTGTTTAAAGTTATGTGCAAAGTTATCAATGCATGTTAGAGATTTTAGTCTTGTGGGTACTTTCAATGCTAGAATACAGTTAAAATTTAGAAGCAAGCATTCCAACTCAGTTGTGATATTATTTGTCTTAAACTAAAACTCGTGCGATTCTTGTATCGCACACCAACGTAATAATTGTAAATTCTATAATTTACGTCGTAAACCGGCTGAATTCAACGTTGGTGACATGGTTTGTCGAAGGACATTTTACCGCAACTATAAAAATACATATTTTACAAAAGAATTGTCTCCTAAAATTACTTGTAAAATTGTTTCTAAGAAGTCACCGTCAGTCTATATACTGTCTGTTATGTCTGGTAAACCTCTCGGTGAATGGCATATTAAGGACTTGAAATTAATTAACTATAATGAATAGTTTGGTGGTTCTACCTAGTGGACTTTTGTTGTACCGAACCCAAGACCTTGTCGTAGGGCTAGCTAGATCACAACATTGTTGTGTTTTTTTCTCTGTGATTGGCATATCACAAACTTAATTACTTCACTTCAAAATTAATACTTCCTAGCGTAACACTAGAAAATATATACTTCTAAACTGTGTACTTCAATGCGTTTGTATGTCTAAAAATTCTTTATGTATTATAATTTTTTTTATTTTAGACAATACGTTGTGGCTTTGTTACGCATTCCTTCATCATGCCAATTATTGCTTTCGAAAATTCTTCTACGGTTCAAATGTTAAATGGTCACTGCCAAGTCTAAGGGTTCGATTTTTTTTTGATCTTGTTATTTTTTTCTCTTTTTCTTTTAGGCATAGTGGTTGTCCTTGTCTGCTTGCTGGCGTACTAATCGCTATATATTCTGTATTGTTTCAATGACATCGCAGTTCATTAATCTTCATTCAAAACTATTAACTAATTACATTTTTGACATTCTAAACGGGTTTATTATCTAGCGGTCTGTCGTCGAGTCCGCATTACTAATGAATGAATCACCTTGCCTTTAACTTGTTTTTATTATTTATCTGCTTGCTAATTACCTGTTCGCAGCTACGGTGTCATGTTACTGCAGACTCTTCTAACTACTATATACCTAATTTAAAGTACTGACACCACTTGTCTTAAACTGATTCCAGGGTGCTGATCGGCGGCTGCTGCCGGCTGCAGGGAGTCCTCGGGAGGCCGAATTTTTCCCGAGGAAAAATTCTCTGTCAGCGAGGGGGGGTGTGTCACGTAATCGACTCGCGGCGCACGGCTGCGTGCGCGGCAAGCGAGACGGTGGCATCACTAGTCCCCCTCCGAGCGGCGGCGGCCTATATATAGTGGATCGCGTCCTGGGGCAGCCTGCTTCCTTCCGCTGAGCTGCACATCAAGTTAAGTGGTTCTTCCTAATAAGAACCACGTAGGAAGCCTTTGAGAATCACGCCCTGATTTCTATTAATTGTATAGCTTGCTCTAAGTGTGTTCTATACTCATTGTTAATAAAAGTGTTAATTGCTCTAGTATCTTTGAATCATCTCTGCTTAAAGTAACCTCAAGACACCACACCCCTACAGCGTGGCTTGTCGTTAACCTAACTAAAACCCTTAAGGTTACAATTAATAGCATGTGATAGCAGACAATAGGACCAAACTCCGTCAATCAGTCAACCAATCACATTCTCTTTAAAATAATAATATCAGCCCTGTATATAAACTGTCCCACTGCTTGACAAGAGCCTTCCCTCAGTGTGGAAAGGGTTAGGCCATAGTCAACCACGATGGCCCAGAGCGAGTTGGCAGACTACACATACATAACTTCGAGAACAATTTGGAAAATTCTGACATGCAGGTTTCTTCACCATATTTTCCTTAACCGTTGAAGCGAGCTATAATAAATGAACGTATAACTACAAAATGTCGTGTCTTGGGATACGACTTGAGTCGTTCCCACACTGGTTGGAACTACGACTGTGGCTGCTTCATCCTAATCCTAATCCTAATCCTAACTTCCTAACTAATATTATAAAAGCGAAAATGAGTTTGTTTGTTTGTTACGTTTCCACGCCTAAACCACTGAACCGATCATCCTGAAATTATGCATATACGTTGTCAAGTATACAGAAACGGACATAGGCTACCTTTCATCCCGAAAAAAATTACTGTACCCGAGGAAAACAACAATAACGTTCTTATGATAATAGATGGCGCCACGTGTCTTTCGAATCATGATTGAATTATATTATTACAAGCAGAGTACGACCCGAATTGATTGTCAAATTCTAAATTTACGCGAGCGAAGCCGCGGGCAAAAGCTAGTATAATATATTTAAAATACATGCTGGTTTTACTTACTGATTTGCCTGGTCACCGCCGGTTCTCTTTTCGCTGATCTTGAACTAATGAACCTGTCATAGTCCTTCCCACTCAGTGGCTTATATTTATCATTATAACAATTATCATCACTGTAAAATTTGAAGAACTCTTCCAAGTTCACCTGCTGCGAATAATTCTTCTTTACCAGCAATGACAGCGTTCGAACTTCGCACAATTTTTTCGCCAGTTCTCCATTCGCTTTTCCGAGTTTCGTTGTCACAAACATATTTTATTTATTTTTCGTTTATTCTTCTTTTCTTTTAGTATATTCTTCTTTCCTTCTCGTTTATTCTTGTTTTCTTTTCACTTATTCCTTATTTTCTTGTAGTTTATTTTATTATTTACGATATGTATTTTATTAAATTTAATTTTTATTTTATTTATCGGCTATACTATTGTACATAACCGCTCACATTTAAATAACAAAATCAATGTGCTTAATTAAGATGTTAAAAACTTGCGTAATTTTTTAATGAACGCGGAATTATGAGATAAGATAAGATGTCTAATATTGGTTTCCAGATTGCTGAAATTAATCACTTGATAGATATAAAATAGTATACTGTATAAAGATATAATTAAGTAGATATCCAATTAGAATGACGCCCGCACTTCAACGTGTAAGTGAATGATCTAGACAAAATAAATGTTTTTTTAAATTCATCAACAATCGTTTAGGGTTGGCACTACATGTTCTCCAATTACATTTTTATAACACCAGAGTGCCAAAAACCACAACCTGTGCTAGGTCATAATAGAAGTAACTCCCTCGTTGTTCAACTTACGGGAAAATACTTTAAAAGGTGGAACGAAGGGAATGGAATGGCATTCTGAATTCTGATCCCGAATTCATCGAAATTGCCAGAAGCTAATAAACAACGAACATTTTCGTTTAATCTATTGAGTCGCAGCTGCACACAGGCCGCCAGATACAAGGTTTTTAATTATGTCTGGCATACCAAGACTTTTTTTATGGATTCGTGGGCATATGAGCAGAGGGATCGCCTGATAGTAAGTGATTACCGCCACCCATGGACACCCGTAACACCAGAAGCCGGTCTTTTAGAATTGGCAATAGATCTTACAAGAAACTCCAAATTTTACATTTATGAAGGTAATTATAACCATTAAAAACTATTTTCGGGAATTTGCGTAATTCACCAGGGAAATGACAAAAAACACCTTACGCCTAAAGTCTATGCGGACGGAGTCACAAGTAAAAGCTAGTTATACATGCCTGTATTAATGTAAACACATTAGGTATATGTATTGAATGTATACAGTAGTTGAATGGCTGAACTTGACCTGTTATATCATTTATTTTAAAGCAAAGTATGAATGAGATAAGATTAATTTGTTATCAGCCATATATGTAATAAGAGCAATTATACACTAACGATGATAAAGCAATTTTTTATTATGTGACTTATTTTTTATTTACTGCTATAGCGGCAAACAAGCATGCCCCGCCTCATGGTATGCGGTTACCATTGCCTATTACGGATGCTTGCAATACCAAAAGCATCCCCTTAACCGTCTGCGCCCGGCTCCATACTGCATATAACTGCACAGCAAAAAAATACTAATTGCACAGCAAAATATGCTTACCAAAACTACTAATTGCACACCAAAATATATTTAAAGAGATCAAACTAAGTCGACGGAGTCCCGCTTGGCGGGGCTCCTATTTTTGGGTGGGTTTAAGAAGGAACCTAACATAACCTAACCTTGCCGAGACGGAATGCAGTGATTTGAGGCGTATAGGTGGCAGTATTCCGCTTTCGGCACCAATTTTTTCGGCACCTATGGTTTCGGAAATAAAAAGTAGAATAGCTTAGGTGTCGAAACCATAGGTGCCGAAAAAATTGATGCCGAAAGCGGAATACTGCTATAGGTGCTCGTTATGATATATTTTAGTAAGCATATTTTGCTGCGCAATTAGTATTTTTGGTGGTCATTATATTTAATCCCGTATATAAATAATTATTTCGACCTTGTGTTCATGATCTATTGATTGCATACTTTCTTGCCTACATTAGGTATGTCTCCGAAAGGGTAGGCAGACAAGTATTGCCCACACTTCACCAATTATGATTTTAGGACGTAATAGTGAGCAAACCTATTGCCGGGCACAGTTTCAGATAGCACTGGTTTTTGGGTTTTTTGACCAAAGTTTCTCAATAGTGTAAAGTTTTGGTAAAAAAATCCAAAAGCCATTTTTAGAACTGAATCCTAGCCCTCGTACACTACAGCTGGACTATTAAACTCCTAACATACAAACTGCCATATTTGAAGCCAATAAAAAGAAAGTAGTAAGAAAATTTCTTATAATATCGATTGAATAATGGCAGCCCTCGAAATAGATAAAAATTAATTATTTGATATTAATATTTATTAATAAACAAGTGTGTTCTTCACAAACTTATCTAAATATCCCTTTGTTTACAGTTTTAATGATGTTTACTTATAAGTTGTTTGACGTATGTCTGTCTATCCAAGCTGTAAGACTTAACTAGAACAAGATAATTACTTATTTTACAATAAATTACTATTACAGGCTACATAATAAATCACTATTACTTTAACAATCATATGACTTATTACTTGAATGTTTTATCAGTGGTGAATTTTAGAATAGTTGCTGCTCTTTACAGAAGTGATATCTATACATATAATAAAATCGTAGGAAAGTCAAAACTGTACATTGAATATTTTTTTAAAAGAATACTTGCGGCGTGATCTACAATCGATATCGAAGGCAAAATATAGTTTTTAGAATTTTTGTCTGTTTGTCTGTATGTATGTCCGGGCTAAACTTAAAAAGTACTGCATGGATTTACTTCAAATTTTGCATGAATATTACTAACGGGTCGGGTCAACATATAGGCTACATATTATCACGCTATCACCTACGGGGGAGGAGCTATGAATCTTTATTTTTCTTACGCATTCTGTTACAGCGTGTAATCTAACGACGCATATTTAAATGTTGTTTTTGAGTAAGCCATGCTATTATCTAGCTTTACACTATAAAAACTACACCATTTAAGTAACTTGGGCAGAGAAATATAGTTGGGTTCCGCGGCGACAAACACTTTTTAGTTAAAATCTACGCGGACGAAGTCGCAGGTAACAGCTAGTTTTATAATATAACATCAGCCCTGTATTAAACTGTCCCACTGCTATGCCGCAGGTAACAGCTAGTGTAAAATAAAAAATATTGTAAACTTGGCGATTACAAGAGTAGCTATGAGTTTCTAGTTAGTTCTTTTGGTTCTACGCCCTTGCTAAACATGGTAACAGTTAAATTTAAATGTAAATTCACATTGATATAGTTAACTTTGACGTTTATGAGTGTTATATTGTTATCTTGATAAAACAGAGACGTAACTCGAAATATGGACATTAGACAATTTAAACTCTAAATAATACACTATTAGAGTTCAAATTGCCTAACTTCCAAATTTCGAGTTAAGTCTTTGTTTTTTGAAGTGAAAACTTCTTTAGGCGCGTTGAGCACTTTTTGGGTGAACAAAAATCATCGCGTCATCATCACTGAACGCTTTCCATGTTTGAATAATTTTTAGTTTATAAAGAAGTGTTTATGATCAACGATTAAAGTTTTCACTTCTATCGGCAGTCTCCAAAGACTGCCCCACTTTAACTGTTTTTTTAAGAGGACTTCTTTCGCACTTCTATTAATTCCTGTGTCGCGGAGAACTTTAAAAACATTTAAACAACGGACACAAAAAACACTTAGATTCAGAACAATCTTTTATGGATCACACAAATTTTTGTCTCGTATGGGGATCGAACAACAGTCGGAGCGACGACAGTGGCGAGGCGGCCACTTAAACCACTTCACCATCCGTGCAATCTTATCGTTTTATCAAGTAAACGATATTGTGTCCTATGAATGAACATAATTTTGGTTTAATTTTGATTAAAACAGAAAGATACAATACAATAAAATAACTTTTATTTATTCTCTCACACAGTTTTACAAAAACGAGACAATAGTAAGTATCTAGTTACATATTATTCATAATATAGTACAATCTGTGTGAGGGACTAGTGTCTGTACTAGGAGACCTGTATTACAGATTACCAGCCTCTTCAGACTCTGAATAGGTGGAGTGTGTATTGAGTGAAACTAGTAGTTTTAGTTGACATTGAGCAGTGAGAGTGCGTGAGTGTATGATTGTGTGTGTGTATGTTACAGCAGGAATGGGCCGGCTCGACCGGGGAAGTACTACCCTCTCACAGAAAATCGACGTGAAACAAGTGTTTCACTGCTGTGTTTCGTTCGGTGAATGAGAGCGCCGGAGGCCTAAGCATGACGATTCTCGCAGCTTATGAGGGACCTGCAGAGTATCCGTAGAGTCATTGTGTGGGTGGCGCGAGTCGACTCGGCGGCCAGGGAGAGCCACCCTTCCTCTACGACTAGTCCAGTTTATGATATAGCGTTCCGCCTACACCTAACCTTTCGGTATATTAGGCAGAGCCGCTGTACCTTCCAGCGCCCGAAAGCACCTTCCGGGACCAGTTATAGACAGGTCTTGTCCCCAAATCTCGACTCTCCACCCTATCCTCAGAGATTCGGTTCTCGTAAGCGAGCTACCTCGTGCCCAAGTGACACTACCTATTGTCCAGATAGGTACCGGAGCAATAAAGCCGCTCACCACTCGCAACTCCTGAGAGATGCTAACGAAAACCTCGCTGAAGCCGACGGAGAAGCCGCCTCCCATATCTCCAGTATGGTACCGGAGCTGTATAAGGCACGCTCACTTCCCGACGTACGTCCGTACGCCTACCCATATAGGCCTACAAACCGGGAAAGGCCCGAGTCAATCCAGCTATGACTCTTACTTGCTAAGCAGGCAAGCACCCGAGATGCGTTGCGGCAGCGAAACCACGCTGCCACTTCGCTAAGACAACCCTGTGCCTCGCGCGACCGACTGGTTCGCACAAGCCGCGCCTGAGTCCAACTCTCGATCGCTACGTGCTTGCCGAGCAAACAAACGTGTCGTCCTCAGCGGCTAACCACATACCCCTGCGAGTCCAACATCATGTCAGGCACCGCGCACTCTAGTCAGCGGCCGATAGAACACGCCTTTCGAGGCACAATGGGCTTCCTGACCCCGCAGTACCCTGGTCCTAAGGGGGAGACCCGTAGTTCTCCCCCCGAAACCCAATCTACTCGGGTCCTGTAGATAGGGAGAGCCGTAGAAGCGGTGCTCTGCTGGCCGCCCGCGGTATAGTCCAGAGGCCCAACCGAGTCTAACCAACTAGGTTGGCTGCCTTATCATACCGCGCATAATCTCGAGGTGGCTCGTCGTGCCGGATGGTGACCGGAGGGTGGGTCCCGGCGACCACTTTCGGGAGGGTACGGGGGTCCTTCCGTCCGTCGGATCGGCTATCGCCATACCATACAGTTATATGACAAAACTTGCTCTGCGCCTTGCCCCACTTTGCTGCGAGAATAGCCGCCTCTTCTTTTTTCACGTTTCCCCTTCCTTTCACTCTATGGCAGTACGAACAAAGCATTGTCGTTCAAGTGTCGTGGAGTTTATTAACATCAGAGGACTCCACGCTAACCTTAATGCCGTCCATCACCACCTGGAGACGGCTCGGCCGGCAATGCTTTTTCTAACGGAGACACAAATACGCCGTCCTGCAGACACGAACTATCTGCAATATCCCGGCTACGTGCTAGAGGAGTATTTCCTCGCGAAAGCCGGGGTATGCTTGTTTGTTAGGGCGGATATTTGCTGTCGCCGTCTACAATGCCTAGAGGACCCTTCCTTCTCTGTCCTTTGGGTACACGTAGATCATGGCTCTTTCAGCCAACTCTACATGTGCCTCTACCGATCCCATTCAGGAGACGCTGAGACAACTCGACTCTTCAATTACCTGAGTCAGGCGGCAGACGACGCGCAGGAGCGGTTTCCGAACGCTGAGTTGGTGTTCTTGGGAGATTTCAATGCCCACCATGAGACCTGGTTGGGTTCTCCCAAAACAGACCACGCGGGACGAACTGCCCATGCGTCCGCTCTCACGCATGACCTGTCTCAACTGGTACTCCAGCCCACCCGGATACCAGACATTTCAGGTCAGGCGCCCTCTCTGCTCGATCTGCTGCTGACGAGTAACCCGAACCGGTACAGTGTGTCGATTCGCGCTCCTCTGGGCACCTCAGACCACTGTCTGGTTTGTGCCACAGCTGTTGTTGTTACGCCCCCACGACCCGAGGAGGCAAGACGACGACTTTGGCACTACTCGTCGGCAGACTGGGATGGAATGCGGGAGTACTTCGCATCCATCCCTTGGGCTCAACGCTGCTTTGAGAACAGGGATCCATCAGAGAGCGCTACTGCTGTCGCTGGTGAAATCATCCTGGGTATGGAATATTATATTCCATACAGTGGTGTCACGAGCGGCGGCAGGAAAAGGCCCTGGTTCGGTAGTGAATGCGCCGATGATGTTGAACGCAAACAGACAGCGTACCGCGCTTGGACCAGGGCTCGCACTCTCCACGACCCTAACGTGGATCACCTGAAGGCAGCGTTCAACCAAGCCACAAAGGTCTGCAAGATGGCATACTTAAGAGCGGATGCCCAGCGCGTCGCACGGTTCGGCCAGGAACTAATGGCCTCATGGCGCATCCTACGGGCAGTCGTAGCTATTGGCGCCTGGCCAAAGCCGTGCAGTCCAACTTCTGCCAGACCTTGCTGCCCCCTCTGAGGTATCCGAATGGATCACTGGCTCATCGGCCGCAGGAGAAAGCAGATCTGCTTGCAAATCTCTTTGCGGCCAACTCCTGAATCGATGACTGCGATTCGCAGCCGCCTAACATTGCCAACTGCGGCCACACCATGCCTGATATATGTATCAGGCAACGAACCGTTCGTGCGATACTGCAGTCTCTCGATGTTCGGAAAGCCAGTGGACCTGATGGCATCCCAGCTGTGGTCCTTAAGAAATGTGCAGCGGAGTTGTCTCCCACGCTTACGCGCCTATACCGGACGTCTTACGCCGCAGGCATTGTGCCTGAGGCTAGGAAGGAGGCGAACGTTCAACCGATTCCCAAAAAGGGGGACCGTTCCGAGCCAAGCAACTATCGACCCATAGCTATCACCTTGGTGCTCTCCAAGGTGTTCGAGCGGATTATAAACACCCAAATTGTCCGCTACCTGGAGGATCAATCGTTGATCAATGATCGCCAATACGGCTTTCGGGCTAAACGATCAACGGGTGATCTTCTAGGGTTCGTCACGCACCTTTGGGGTGAGGCTATGGACAAGCACGGCGAGTCTTTGGCTATCAGCCTTGACATAGCCAAAGCTTTCGACAGAGTCTGGCACCGGTCTCTTCTTTCCAAGCTTCCGGCCTATGGCTTGCCCCCTCAACTGTGCACGTGGATTGCAAGTTTCCTGCAGAAGCGTCGTATTCGGGTCCTTTGCGACGGTCGCGCTTCCAAATTTATGTAGGTCAATGCAGGAGTGCCTCGGGGTTCTGTCTTATCCCCTACGCTCTTTCTTCTGCATATCAATGATATGTTGAATCTCGGCAACATACATTGTTATGCGGACGACAGTACCGTGCATGGGCGATATCTCGGACATCCTGGGGCTGAGGTTGAGGGGAAAAGGCAGAATCTTGTCGTTGAACTTGACCAGACCTTGGACCGCATCTATGAATGGAGTGCCAAGAACTTGGTCGACTTCAACGCAAAGAAGACCCAGGCATGCGCGTTCTCAACAAAAAAGTCTCCGTTCCTTCCCCTCCCTTCTCTGAAGAACACTCCACTGGTGATACGTGACAGCCTCTCCATCTTAGGTATGGATCTTTGCCGCTCCCTTAATCAGAAAACCTATATCGAGAGCGTCATTAAGCAAGCTTCGCGAAAACTCGGAGTTCTGAACAGGGTGAGGCGGTTCTTCACGCCTGGACAACTGTGCCTATTGTATAAGGCACAAGTGCGCCCTTGCGTGGCGTATTGTTCTCATCTTTGGGATGGCTCCGCGCAGTACTTGCTGGACGCTCTCGACCGGTTACAGCGGCGGGCTGTCCGTATCATCGGAGATCCAAAGGTCACGAGTCCACTGGAACCTCTGCAACTCCGTAGGGACATTGCCTCATTGGCATGTTTCTACAGAATATACCACGGGGAATGCTCTGAAAAGTTATTCCACCTTATCCCGCCCTCCCCTTTCCTATCCAGAACAACGCGTGCTGGGCTCAGATGCCATCCTTACACGGTAGAGTCGATTAGAGCGCGTACCAAAAAGTTTGGGTCCTCATACCTCTGCCGAACGACCAAGGCATGGAATTCTCTGCCAAGGCACGTGTTTCCTTCTTCCTTCAATCCTGGGTTCTTTAAGCGGGGCGTGAAAAAGCATCTTCTCAGGCCGTCAAAGTAGAGACCTCAACATCGCCTCGGCTACTGTGGGGGCGATGTGGAGGCTACTGCTCTTAGACCACACGACTGCTTACCATCAGATGGAGTGTGGTCATTTTGACGAGAAAAAAAAAATGTGTGTGTACGTAAGTGTGTTTATGTGTGTGTGTGTGTGTGTTTGTGTGTGTATGTGTGTGTTATTGTAAAAGTGTGTGTTCATGCATGTATGTGTGTTATTGTGTGTGTGTTGTTAGTTTTTAGGTGCTAGTTAACCCTACGACCTATGGTCTTGGGATCAGAAAATGTTAAAGAGAGATGAAACAAAGAAGACTCACAATATCATAATCTCTGAATCCTGTTGTTTCTCGGCGTTGATTTCTCGCTGCCAGTGGGAGTCGCCGTTACGCTGGGACCCGGAAACAGTCTGTTAGAACAACTTACATTCAAGAGTCGTAGACATTTAAATCAGAAAAGTGCGGACAGCTTGTGGAACGTGAAGAGCCGGGAAACAAACTTCGCCACAGAAATCACGCTTAACAACACGGTCAAAGTTTTTGGAACTTTATATTCGACTTATTTTATTAGTGTTATCAGTGAGTGGGCAGTCACTACTGCGCACTCTTTGTTTCTTTTTTAAATTTTCTACTTCTATATTTAAGTGAACCTAAATATTTAACGCTTTTGAACATTTTAACTAGTGAGATAATAATAATAATATTCTATCACATACACAACACTATCTAGTCCAAACTAAGCAGAGCTTTTACTATGCATTGTCTTTGGGTACTACACAATGGATAAACATACAATTTTTTTGTAAATACATACATATTATATATAAAAACACCCAGACCAAGACAAACATCCATGTTCATGCATACAAATATTTGACTTGTGCGGGAATCGAAGCCGCGACCTCAAGCGTGGTAGTCCGTTACACTAACCACTACGCCATAGAGGCTGACAGATGGAGATAGTTCATTAATAAAATAAGTCGCATATAAAGTTCCAAAATTTTTGCCTATTTTGTTAAACGTGATTTCAGTGGCGAAGTTTGGGTGCCTATATGATAGAGCTCTGACAAGATGGAAATTTTTGTCATGTATAAAATATGACAGTAATGAAACTTCATACTTTTAATGTCTTTGCTACATATGAAAAGTTGCAGCCTGATAATAAAAAGTTAATGTTGGTAGGTCAATATTATCATACTTCATAATTTTTTTGTAACGGTCACCCATTTCGTCGACTGGTTCCACTTGAGACGGCTCGTACATCTTCAGTGCCAAATACGGAGCCCCTATTGCCACTGCGTTCAACATCTGGAACGCAATTTAAAACAACATTATCAAATTTATCTTACAACTGGTATTTTAATACATCTGCAGTTGTTAGACTAGAAAAACTTGTATGTTGTGCCAAAGACAACAGCCAAATAAACATGCGTTATGATAAATAGGTTCCCACTACCAGATTTCTTAAGAAACTGCTCTAAAGTTAGCAAGAGTTCAGTGTGATAATATACTCCGCTTACTATCAGCACAAGACTCCTTTTTAAAAGCGCTAACTAACACATAGCCACTCATAGCAAGCAATTAGTTAAGGCTGAAAACGCTTGAAGTACGCTTCAGGTGCTACTAATCTAGCTAAGGAATCGATGGTTGCGCTTTCAGCGTATGTTGAATAGATAGTTTCTTCTTAACCTGTAAATTCTTGGAATGTCAATAAAAAACCAATTGTGTCTGGCCGTCGATGTGCCACTGTGAGTCAATGGGCTAGAACGCTTTAGAGTCAATGCAGGTATTTGTATACCGGCGCTGAGTCTATGAGTCATACTACAGAACATTTTAGTCAGTCTAGTGTTATCACAAGGCTGAATAAAATGTTCTGTAGGATAACTTACTTCACCAAAAAAGGCCACATTAGATATGAGAGGTAACTTGTTTTGGTAAACCTCTTGTGCTCTACCTGTTTTGAACTTCCATATGTGCCTTACTAGTGGATCTTATTGTGCTCTAAAGGTCTTGTAGATTTGGCCATAGCACTATTATAAAGAATTTACTTACCACTTGTTTATTGGCCTCGATCTCTGCAAGCTTTCTGTTCAAGTCGTTCTTCAATCCTTGCATCAGAACAAAATCTTTCTCCAATATGCCTTGTAGTCCTGTCATCACAGAAACATTGGAGTCAATTAAAGATGAGATTTAAATATATTGAAATTAAACAACTATATACGGATTTTATCGCGTTGTTTATTTGACACTATTACAAAATTTTTTGAAAAACTGTTACACTACTATAATCACTATTAAACTTTACAAATTTTTAAGCTAATTAAATTATTGAAACTATTAAAACTATACTATTACTATACTATTATACTATTTAAATTTATTTTTACACTTTCCCCGACGTTAACTTTATCCGTATATAGTTGTTTAATTTCAATGAATAACATTCGCGTAAACAGAAGACAATATTATTTAAATATATTTGTAGACATATTTCAATAAAATGATGTAAAACATAAAGACTATCTCTTTATGTTTTACATCATTGTAGTCTTTGTTCTTACTGTAGTAGAATTTTTTTTTAAGCATTTTTATTTCACGCTTTTGTTTGCGAGTAGTCGATGGCAATGTCGCGGATTCAAAGCCCTGGTATTGCAATTATTGTAATTGCAATTAAGAAAATATTTGTGTAATACATTACCTGCATTCTCCAATAGTGTGTCGAGATCAGTTTGTGGGTACACAGCAGTGGCTGGCGATAGCAGTAGCGGAGTTCGCACCATGGACCGCGGCGGTACAGACGCTGTAGAGGATGCTGATGCTGGCAAATATTTAATGCATATACAAATATCCCTCTTGTACATGCCCAAAGGGTCAGGCACTAAAAAATATGGAATGACTCCGAATTTATACGATTCTGTATCCAACTGCCGATAGAATATTGTAATTTGAATTCAAATGCGATCTTATTGCGCTTTGATACTTTTATTAGAATTTTTATATTTTTGATTTCGTGTAGTGCGTGGTATAATCCGATACTATTTTAATTAATTAAATATGAGAGAGATAGAAATGCAAATTTTTATCAAATATGTATTATAGAGCAGTTTAATATCAATGTATGATGTCCTCCAGACCGAATTTCGGTCACGGCGGCCAGTCTTAACGGAGACTAGCCAGCGGCACAAGAGATGTTATAGTGCACAAGTGTGTGCGCACTCTCATGATCCGATGGGACGGTAATTTGACACGACCGGAGAGAGATCAGGCGCAGGACCAACGGCTTTACGTGCTTTCCGAGGCACGGTGGTGTCTAACACCGCCAACTTCCTAACTCCGGGCTGCTATTGAGATTTCTTAACAGAAAAACTCAATAACTTTTTGTTGGCCCGACCCGGGATTCGAACCCGAGACCTCATGCACAGCAGTCGCATTCACTATTTATTTCTAATAAACAATTTGAAATGATAACTCCTGCACTAGGACTGATTCTTAATGACTCGGGTAGTATAGTATATGAGAGTAGTCTCCAGGCTTTAGTTAGCAGTTTTGCTAACAAAACTTATAGTTTACGCGAATGCAAAGTCTCAATTATAGTGCGGACTGTTCAGTCCAGATTAAGCGAAATATATGCTTAAAGCTCCAGTTCACTTACCACTCATATTGATACAATCCGGCAGGTCCCAAGCGGAGGGACGCCTTGCTCGTAGGGTATCCGCAGGGGGTGCGAGCACTTCTCCTTGTATCTTGGTAATGGCGACAATACACACGTAGTCACAGCTGGTAAAGAGGAGCTCGGCGCGGTTGAAGCGCCTGTATTCACTGAAAGAGAAATCATATTGTCGTTACTCTACGAGGTATGTAAGAAGAAAGAAGAAGGCTCTTGCTCGAGTCTTTACTTGACTGATTCCTAAGGAAACTCAAACTGGGATAAAAAATACTAACTATGTAGACGTATCTTATCTTATCTGGGGGCCAGTCAGGGCAGACCGGCGACACTTCGACCCAGTGGGATCTTTTGTTTCGACACTCTCCCAATAACGACTGCCATAGATGTTCATGGCAGCCGGGACCAACGGCTTAACGTGCTTTCCGAGGCACGGAGCAGGCGATAATTGTCAATCAATACGCACATAATTTCGGAAAGTCATATAACTTCCGAAAGTCAGAGGTGCGCGACGTGGGTTCGAACCCGAGACCCACTGCATTGCAGTCTGTTGGCCTCCCCACTGAGCTATTGCTGCTCTACGTAGACGTAAATATCCAAAGTGAAAAGTTTCTAAGGAAGACAATGAAGTTCTTCCACTTTTTTTCCGGAACGAAGTGGATTTTATTTTATGCTACTTATATTTGAAATGTAAAAGTTAGAGAAGACGTTCAGATGTTTGTTACTCAACCAAGCATAAAGCGTTTATAATGGATTTTGACAAAACTTAGGACATGAATAAACATGTCCGTGATTAACACACAAGATCTTACAGACTTTTTATCCTGTGCCTCTATCATTGCACAGCTCAGTCGATGCGTAGTCAACGCGTTTTACCAACTGCCTATTTTGTCCATACATTTCCTAAATGCACCACTAGCGGCAACGCCGACGAATTGATATTATTCGAATCGTTTGTGAATTATTTGCAAATTGAAATGCTGCTGGTATGCATTTCTGTGGGATTAACTCGTGTACCCAAGCCGTGGGCATAAGCTAATTTGTTTTATCCCGATATGACCTCCCGTGGAAACTCGGGCGCAGCCCAGATATTAGCAAACCAATAGACATAGTTTCATTATTATAATAATTAGTAAAATGTAACTACATGGCACTTTTACCCAATTTTGTTGCTATAACCTACACCCACCCACGTCACCCAAGGTTTTACCGACGGAGCCCAGGGCGTTAGTTAGTACATAATACTAACGACTCATCCTCCAATCTCCTCTTGCCCTCCAGGTCGTCCAGGTTGAGCTGTATCATGAGCCCACCAGTGGAACCCTGATATACACTCGACGCTCGACGGGACAATGGAATCTCCGTAATCTCTGATACGGACTCTTCGGTTTCTCTGCGAACTGGACCTATGAGGAAAGTCATGTCATAAGATTCTGATTATATTCTTGTAGGAACAACCTTCGATGAAAACAATTTATTTAAAACGACTAAGTATTTGATATTCTTTGAAGAATTTCTAGTTAGAATCTATATTTAATTTGGATATCTACACTTATTATAAACGACCTAAATAAAAAAATTTCATCCCACTGAATCCCACTTTCAAACTATGCATACTTTATTTACCAACACATTACATATCATCATCATCATGGCCATAAGCCTCCCCCAAGGTCTTTCACACAGACCGACATAGGTACAAATAAAATGTAAAAAAATCAGATGTGCTAAAATTACGTGGGCTATGTGATTTCAGTCTTAAAATGAAATATTCTTTTGAAATTCGATATAATAAGAGTATAACAAAACAAAGTCATATCAGTCCATAAAATATATTTCATTGTCATAAAACATTCAGTCTTTGCATTATGTTTTTTTTAATATATATATGCTACCAAAGGAGTCAAACATGAGCCTATTTAATAAAATATGTACCAGCAGAACAAAATTACATTATTTCATAGACACAAATAATATATTAGCGTTTAAATGAGTTTCTTTTTAAAGTAGCATATATCCTTTTCCAGTTTTATTACAATAATAGGTTTATTTTTCTCACCAACATGTATGCAGTATGTACCGAACTCCACCTTCTTGCCCAACACGCCAAGGAACGGAAACTTGATCTTGATGCTTTGCAGCAGACACTCCTCGTATACGTCCCAGATATGTATCGACTGCACAAAAAATATTTTTATTAGCATATGTTTGAAACATTCGGTATTCCATGAGTTTCATAACTCCTGACATTATAGATTCACTAAAAGTACCTCTAGCGAAACCGTCGATGAACCAGGTATTAGTCATTAAATTAATATAATAATTAAAAGAAGTAACTAATACAGCTGGATTCTCTTTCGATTTCTCGTAACATGCAAACAAGAATGTTTTCTAAAAAGCTATGGTATTGCAACTGTAAGTTGTTATCCTGCGAGTGATGACAGTTAAACCGATTATTAATAACTAGCTTTCGCCCGCGGCTTCGCTCGCGTTAATTTAAAATTTGACTATCAATGTGGGTTGTACTCTGCTTGTAATAATATAATTCAATCATGATTCGAAAGACATGTGGCGCCATCTATTATCATAAGAACGTTATTGTTGTTTTCCTCGAGAACAGTAATTTTTTTCATGATGAAAGGTAGCCTATGCGGTAAAGGTAGCGAAAATGAGTTTGTTTGTTTGTTTATTTGTTACCTACAAATAAACAAACAAACAAACTCATTTTCGCTTTTATAATATTAGTTAGGATGTACAGTCGGGTTGTAATTTCATTTAACTAATTATTTTTTGGATCCCATGTAATGTCTGTTACATTTACGTGGATTTAAAAGATAGACTTAGACCACGGTAAAACATTACCGTGCTTAATCTTTCGAAGCCGATTGCCTCTTCGTGCCTCCATGATACTACTGAGAATTTCAATCAGAGACCCATAACATACCTTGCTCAATCCAGTAATCAAACCAAAGACTTTTCTATCGGCCATAGGTGTAAACACAAACTCATGTTATTGCTCCAAAAAGACAACTAAGCAAAACGATAAGATATATATATATATATATAGTATATTATTGGGCATTCTAAGCCACTTGTCGCTCGGCGAACACGATTCGCCTCGCTCCGGACAGTGGCTTAGAATGCCCAATAATGAACAATCGACTTGACATATTTGATCGTTACAATCGCGCTCATGAATTTATAAAATTTTCTTAAACAGCACTGATTTGTTACACGTAAATAGCTATACCAGACAAACAACCCGATCAAATGTGATTGTAATGTGTTCAACGCTCAATCGTAACAAACGCGTTCATGCGAATTTGTTAATTTTTGTTGAACGACACCGATTTGGTGTGCATGAATGTCAACAATTATGCGGCGAAGCATCGTATATCATCATCGATCGGAACGGGTTCCTATCGTAATTAAACATTATCAGAATTAGATTATATTTATTTGCAGTAAATAATTCAACATACATGATTTATTTGTCATAAAAAGTTGGTGGATCGGGGAAAAGCGTATCCGCCGACGTTATGAACTGTTGTAATTTTCGCCATTGTGTAGAGTCGACGTCAGTCTGGAGCTTGAGCCCGACGAGCGCCTTCTTCCAAAGCTCCGACGAGTCGGTGAGGCGCGCGTCGTCGCTTCTATACACCTTACAGCCAACGTAGTACTCCCCGTTAGTATTGACCGTTCGTCGTTCGCTACCGTTGGCTATTCGGTTTACGAAGAACGAAGATAGACACATGGTTTCGTTGTGCCTTGCATCACTCTCCTGGCTGTGTTTGCGACTGATGCCGAATACGTCGACGTCAGTACTTGATTTTTTACTGAAACAAACAAAAGAAATTCTTGTTAATTGGCAGTCTAACACAATCATTTTTCTACTTATCGTAAACACAAATACTGCACTAATACAATTACAAGATACGTTACTAATACTGTGTCGGTTGTATAGTAATTCATGCAACAAATCATTGAGTTTTTACACATTGGGCAAATTAAAAGTACGGTTCGATCAATGAGCATTTAACGTTGTCATGAGGCAAGTTATAATTAGTAAGTTTTTCACCGATAATGTTAGAAGTAAAATAAGTTTATGCGTCTTACCTTGTACGAGCTGAATTCGTTGGCGTTGAGCGTGGTTTGCGTTTTCCAAGCCGGACAGTCGATTCGCGGTTGGTAGTCTTGTGCTCATTGACAGTAGCTGGCTGATATGTTTCAAACTCAGAGTCTGACCTTAAATAAAAACATGAAATTAGTTAAAGATGTTTGGTAAAACAGACGGGGAAAGGTTGAAGAAACAAAGTTTTAATACTTACATTTTTCCAATGAATTAATCATTCATTTATTATCATATATTTATTTACCTAATAATTAATTTGTTAAGTGGTCGGCAGGCACGGTAACAGCGAACAGTTACTGGATATCGATGAGTGCTTGAGACTTGAAGATTACTACTTGAGTCTTGAAGATCACTACTTGCTGTCTTTGATTCGTTTGTATATACCTCTCCAAAACATACCGTTTATAAGTCAAAAACGTACAATAATTCGCTATATTAAAAATTACTGCAACCCACCGGATAACAATGCAAAAAAAATACATTTTTTCTTGTCGTATTATACAGCTGCAAAAATAATGACAAACGCATTATTTAAGTTGTGTCGGCTGTCGAAGTGTCGATGTAGCGAAAGCGCGAAGGGCTGACGCGCTGCACGCTGATTTCACTAGTTAGAAAATATGTATTTTAAACTTATACGAGTGTCGTAAATATGAATTTGCGCCAACCCTACTTGAAATAGCTTACATTAATGAACGTGACTACTTTATGTAAAAATAATTAGGTTTAGCGCACGTGTAATGTTTGCGCAATACCAAATATTTTTAACCAAAAACTAAATATTTTAAAGCATTGCTGAATAAGATCTCTTGTTTACCCGTGCTACGATTCGTAATGAAGACGAATAAAATATATTACAATTGACTCAAGACGGTGTCAATCTTAACAAATTAATTTAATATAAACGTTATTATAGACTTATACCTATACTTTAAAAGTACACTGTAAGACTTTTATCAGCTACTTGTGGTCAGTAAGAAAAATTAAGCACATAATTTTCAGGTAAGATTTTTGTATATTTATGACTTTTTATGAGTGTTTTTTTATAGCTTTGTTATTTTATTTTACGAATATAATAACAAACGTCGTAACAAGTCTGTATGAAAGTGAAATCATTAAGGAAACAGGAGCAAATCAAACCTGTTTTTTTTGTCTATCTGCCTACCTACCTGCGCGAATTATTATCCCTATTTTGAAGTCGTTGTATCTATATAGCAACCGAAATAATAGTTATCAGCTGCCTGTGGTTAGTCACACAAATTAAACACAACATTTTCAGGTAAGATTTAAGATATTTTCTGATTTTCTGTATCAATATTTATTGTGACTTTGTGAGTTGTTTTTATAGCTTTGTTATTTTATTTTACTAATATAATGAAAAACATCGTTACAAGTTTACAAAGAAAGTGAAATCGTTAAGGAAACAGGAGCAAATCAAACCCGTTTTTGTCTACCTATCTGCCTACCTACCTGCGCGAATTATATCATCATTCTCAAAGTCATCGTATCTGTAGCTGTATAGCAATCGAAATATTAGTTGTAAGTATTCAAATGTAGCAAGTTAATTATGCCTCACTGTTCGGCTTGTAATTTATTTGTAGATAATCGTCATTGGTCTGGTCATTTACGTAGTAATGCGCATAAAAACAAGAATGTGATATTGTTGCATGATAACATTTCGATTATTATCTCTTCGTTTAAAGGTAGAATTTCGAGTTACAGAATCTCAGCAACTAACGTACAAAAAAATACTTTTCCACAGATGTTTCTCAATAATATTAAGGATTGTATTAAAAACCTACTAGATCAGTTACTACAAAAACATACATCTGTTAAAATTAACTTTGAACTTTTTTCATACTTTCTAATGTTTAAAAATGATCAGCAGGAGATGAAGTCATTTGCTACTAAAAACTATGTTATTCATTTGAATTACAACTTTGATTTAATTTATAAATCAGCAATCGATACACTCATAAAGAAAATTGAAGAATTTGAGCACAGAGATAGTGGTTGGACATTTTTGAATAATTCCTGTTTAGAAATAAATATTAACAAATACAAACCTCTTGGCGGGTCTAAGTTTATACCTTTGCCTAATGCTATAAAAAATAAAAGAGCGTGTTTAAATATTCATAACAATGATGACTACTGCTTTTAGTGGTGTGTTGTGGCAGCCTTGTACCCCACAACCCAACGTCCAAACAGAGTTTCGTCCTATCCTCATTTCCAAGATGTTTTAAATGTTGCTGATATAACATTTCCAATAACATTTTGTGACATAGCTAACTTTGAGAAAAACAATCCACTTTTAAATATTTTTGCTTATGGATTGAAAAATAACAAAACAGTCGATGGTCCTTTATACACAACAACGAATAATAAATTCAAAAGCATCCATCTTTTATTTTTAGAAAATAATACTCATTCACATTATTGTCTTATTAAAAATTTACCACGTCTAGTCAGAAATCAGATTACTAAACACCATAATAAGTTATATTTTTGTGAGTCATGCTTATTATTTTTTCCTAATTTAACTCAAATTGAAACGCATCTGTGTGGAGGGGTTGTTACAATATTGCCAGATAAAGGTTCATATTTGAAATTTAAAAATTATGATAGAAATCAAAATATTCCATTCGTAATTTACGCTGATTTCGAAACATTGTTGAAACCAATTTCCTGCGATGAATTCGACACTGCTAGTACGTCATACTCGCAGCGACACGTGCCGGCCGCGTTTGCTTACAATATCGTGTCAACATATAATATTACTGACAATAAGTATAGGTGTTATCGAGGTAATGATTGTGTTTTAAAATTTATTCAATTTTTGACTGAAGATCTTAAAGCAATACATAAAATTTTGACCAAAAACGAGCTTATGATTGTCATGTTATTGACTCGCGGCGCACGGCTGCGTGCGCGGCGAGCGAGACGGTGGCATCACTAGTCCCCCTCCGATGCTCGCGGAAGACGTAGTAGAACGTTCCGAAAGCCCTTGGTCGAATCCCGTTATTCTAACTCCTAAAAAGAATAGTGAATTACGTTTTTGTTTGGACAGCCGTAAATTAAATTCTATTACCAAAAAAGATGCTTATAGTTTACCTTATATTGCGGAAATACTAGATAATTTAAGAGACGCTAAATACCTAACTAGTTTGGATTTATCTAAATCTTTTTGGCAGACGTTAATTAGAGAGGAAGATCGTTGCAAAACAGCCTTTTATATTCCAAGTCGTGGCACTTATCAATTCAAAAGAATGCCATTTGGTCTCACTAATGCACCTGCTACTCAGCAGCGATTGGTAGATATATTGTTTTCTAGTCCTGAATTTGAAAACAAAGTGTTTTGTTTTTCGACGATATTATTTGCATATCGTCGTCTTTTGAAAATCATATTTCACTTCTTTTACGCATTCTCGAAAGATTAAAGAGTGCGAACTTAACTATTAATCTTGAAAAATGTAAATTCTTTAGAGATAAATTAAAATATCTAGGCTATGTTGTTGACTCTGATGGGTTACATCCGGACCCCGATAAAGTAAACTCAATGAAAAACTATCCCACTCCTTCTAATAGGAAAGAAGTTCGTCGTTTCTTAGGCGCTGCTTCTTGGTACAGACGTTTTATTCTGAACTTTAACTCAATCGCCGCATCTTTAAATAAATTAACTAGCCAAGGTAAAAGTTCTCCTCCCTTTTTTTGGTCTCACGAGGCTGATTTGGCCTTCAATAAGTTGAGGGATTGTTTGGTGTCTTCTTTTGTTCTTTCTTGCCCAGGTTACTCTGAGCCCTTTGAAATTCATACTGATGCCAGTAACATTGGTATCGGTGCTGTTCTTTGTCAGGTCCTAAACGGACAGGAGAGAGTTATAGCTTATTATAGTAAGTCACTCACTAGCCAGGAAAAAAATTATAGTGCTACTGAGCACGAGGCTTTAGCTGTGTTATCTGCTATTGAATATTGGCGTTGTTACGTTGAGAACGGAAAAAAATTCACAATATTCACTGACCATGCCGCTCTCAAGTGGGTTTTAAAGCTAAATAACAGGTCGTTTAGCAAGATGGAGTGTTCGCTTGTCATGCTATAATTTCGAAGTGAAACATCGTCGAGGTTCTGATAATGTGGTACCAGATTTGCTTTCTCGCTCGATACCTATTTCTTCTATTTCAAATGACGCCGACGAACATACTAATTGTCGTTCGGAGTTCCCAGTTACTAAAGATTCCTGGTACCTAAATATTTATAACGGGTGTTCTAATTCACCTACGTCATTTGTTAATTATCAGGTAATAAACAATAAATTATATCGTTCCAATAAAACTCTGAACCCTCTTACTAGAGATTTTCAATGGAAAGAGGTAGTTCCGTCTGATCAACGGCCTACCATTATAACCGAAAATCATTCTTCCCCCACAGCCGGTCATTTCGGTATTTTTAAAACTTATAAGCGTCTTGCACTTAATTATTATTGGCCTGGCATGTACTCTGACGTTATCAAGTTCGTAAACTCGTGCGATTCCTGCATAGCTCACAAACATTAAAATCATTCCATCTTGGGTCACATGGGCCAATCTAAATCTTGTCAGAAACCTTTTCAGATGATTAGTATTGACTTAATAGGTCCATTAGCATCTAGTAGGAGACAAAACACTTTTATATTTGTTGTCAGTTGTTGTTTTTCTAAATATTGCTTGGTTTTTCCTATTAAGCGGGCAACTGCAGACATAATATCAAAAATACTAGAGGATAATGTGTTTTTAGTGCATGGTATTCCATCCACTATTATCTTAGACAACGGCAAACAATTCATTAGCGCAACATTCAGGAATCTCTTATCTAAATACAAACTTCCAAATTTGCATTATACTCCGTTGTATTGTCCTCACGTGAACTCGGTTGAACGTTATAACAAAACTATTATGACAGCTATTTCTACTTTTATAACTTCCGATCATCAAATCTGGGACACTTTAACTACAAAAATTCAGTTTGCAATAAACTGCGCTGTGAACGAGACAACCGGTTTTAGTCCTAATTTTCTTGTGTATGGTCGCGAGCTTGTCACTTGTGGTTCACTATTTGGTGTCAGCGATTCTGATCCCAATATAGTACATATTCCTCATGACAATTACGCTGAGAACCTTGGCTATTTAGCCTCTATTTTTGAGAGGGTACAAGCAGCATTATTGGTCGCTCACCAACGGCATTGTAAGTCTTATAATTTACGTCGTAAACCGGTTGAGTTCAACGAAGGCGACGTTGTTTGGAGAAGAACGTTTTACCTTAGTGATAAAGATAAATACTTTAGTAAAAAGCTGGCACCTAAATTTATTAAATGTAAAATCATTTCTAAAAAGTCTCCGTTGGTCTATATACTGTCTGATATGTCCGGTAAACCTCTCGGTGAATGGCATGTTAAGGACTTGAAACTGATTAACTATAAGGAATAGTTTGGTGGTCTAGCTAGTGGACTTTTGTAGTACCGAACCCAAGACCTTGTCGTAGGGCTAGCTAGATCACAACATTGTTGTGTTTTTTTCTCTGTGATTGGCATATAACAAACTTAATTACTTCACTTCAAAAGTAATACTTCCTAGCGTAACACTAGAAAATATATACTTCTAAACTGGGTACTTCAATAATAATAATAATATATTCTACTACATACACACAACACGATCTAGCCCAGACTAAGCAGAGCTTGTACTATGGGTACTAGACAATGGATAAACATACATATATACTTTTTTTTTTGTAAATACATACATATTATACATAGAAACACCCAGACCAAGACAAACACCCATGTTCATGCACACAAATGTTTGACTTGTGCGGGAATCGAACCCGCGACCTCGGGCGTGGCAGTCGGTTACACCAACCACTACGCCATCGAGGCCGTATTGTATGTCTAAAAATTCTTTATGTATTATAAAATTTGTTATTTTAGACAATACGTTGTGGCTTAGTTACGCATTCTTTCATCATGCCAATTATTGCTTTCGAAATTACTCATCGAAATCTAAACATTTCATTTTTTTTGCCCTACGGTTCAGTAGTTATATGGTCACTGCCAAGTCAGTCTACGGGTTCGATTTATTTTTGATCTTGTAATTTTTTTTTCTTTGAGGCATTGTGGTTGTCCTCGTCTGCTTGATGGCGTACTAATCGCTATATATTCTGAATTGTTTCAATGACATCGCAGTTCATTAATCTTCATTCAAAACTATTAACTAATTACATTGCTTACATTCTAAACGGGTTTATTATCTAGCGGTCTGTCGTCGAGTCCGCATAACTAATGAATGAATCACCTTGCCTTTAACTTGTTTTTTATTGTTTATCTGCTTGCTAATTACCTGTTCGCAGCTACGGTGTCATGTTACTACAGACTCTTCTAACTACTATATACCTAATTTAGAGTACTGACACCACTTGTCCTGAACTGATTCCAGGGTGCTGATCGGCGGCTGCTGCCGGCTGCAGGGAGTCCTCGGGAGGCCGAATTTTCCCGAGGAAAAATTCTCTGTCAGCGAGGGGGGTGTGTCACGTAATCGACTCGCGGCGCACGGCTGCGTGCGCGGCGAGCGAGACGGTGGCATCACTAGTCCCCCTCCGAGCGGCGGCGGCCTATATATAGTGGATCGCGTCCTGGGGCAGTTTTCTTCCTTCCGCTGAGCTGCACATCAAATTAAGTGGTTCTTCCTAATAAGAACCACGTAGGAAGCGTTTGAGAACCACGCCCTGATTTCTATTAATTGTATAGCTTGCTTTAAGTGCTATATACTCATTGTTAATAAAAGTGTTAATTGCTCTAGTATCTTTGAATCATCTCTGCTTAAAGTAACCTCAAGACACCACGCCCCTACAGCGTGGCTTGTCGTCTTCTTAACTAAACCCTAAAGGTTACATGATATTTACAGATAAAGATGCTTACGATTTCAGACACGCTGTTAAGTGTCATATATGCGAAAATTTACTGTTGAGCGATAGGGTTAGAGATCACTGCCATATGTATTTCAGGTCGATACCGCGGCGCAGCGCATCGACACTGTAACTTGCAACATAAACTGCCAAAATTTGTGCCATTGTTCTTTAATAATTTGTCCGGTTAGTCATTTGTTTATAAAACAGTTAGGTGAAGGTTCAGGACAAATTAGGATAATACCTAAGACAAAGGAAAAATACATAACTTTTACAAAGTTTATTCCTATTAACAATAATGAGTATATACAGATAAGATTTTTAGATTCGTTCAACTTTTTAGGTGCTAGTTTAGACCGAATAGCTAAAACGATGCAACCACAAGATTTCCTTAATCTAAAATCCCATTTTCCTAATGAAACGCAGTTTAGTTTGTTGACAAGGAAAGGTGTTTATCCTCATGATTACATGTCTGACTGGAAATGTTACTCTCAAAAGTCATTACCCGCTAAACCTTATTTCCATAATTCTTTAACCAACGAATATATTAGCGATAGCGACTATAATCATGCCCAAACTGTGTGGGACGAGTTCAATATAAACGATTTAGGCGAGTATACGGACCTGTATTTAAAAACCGATGTACTTTTATTAACAGATATATTTCAACATTTTCGAAAAACATGTAAACAACATTATAAACTGGATCCTGCGTTTTACATAACTGCTCCCAGTTTGTCGTTCGACGCAATATTGCTTAAGACAGGGGTTCATCTGGAGCTAGTGTCGGATTTAGCTATGGTTCGAATGATTCAAAGTGGCATACGTGGTGGTTTGTGTATGTGTTCCCATCGATACGCAAAAGCTAATCACAAGTACATGTCAGAATATAATTCGTCAGAGCCTCAATCTTTCATAGTGTATCTGACTGTAATAACTTGTACGGTTTCAGCATGTGTCAATATTTACCTTATTCTAGTTTTAGATTCCTTACTCAAAACGAAATAGAGAAATTATGTATACAGAGCGTTGAAGATGACGCTGACTGGGGTTATATATTAGAAGCTGATCTTTTGTATCCCGTACATTTACACAAACATCACAATGATTTACCTTTCTGTCCGGAAAAATGTATACCCCTGGTGGTAAAACAAAAAAACTGATAGCTAGTTTGTTTAACAAGTACAAGTACGTAATACATTACGTTTATTTAAAAAAGTGTCTAGAACACGGGTTAATACTTCGTAAGGTTCACAGAGTCATTACTTTTAGACAAAGTCCTTATTTAAAACAGTATATTGAACTAAACACCCAACTAAGACAAAGGGCAAAAAGTTCCTTTGAACAAGACTTTTTTAAGTTATTAAATAACAGTGTATTTGGCCAGACATTGGAAAATACTGAAAACCGAGTAACCGTTCATTTAGTAAACCAATGGATTGATACGTCGAATCGAACTAAGAAATCAAAATCCGCCGAGAGGCTCATAGCCAACCCCTATTTTCGTAGTGCATCAATTTTTACTGAAAATTTAGTTGCAATACAAATGAAACCAGACCAAATTATTCTAGAAAAGCCTATTTACATCGGATTCACTGTGTTAGAGCTTTCTAAATCCCATATGTACGACTTTCATTATAACATTGTAAAACCTTTTTATAAAGAACGGGTGCAGTTGTGTTATACAGATACCGATTCGTTTGTCTATAAAATATACACAAATGATTTCTACAACGATCTCAAATATCATTTTTTGCAATACTTTGATACCAGTAACTATAGCGAACAAAACACAATTGTTTTGTTTACAATTAATATACCTCTGATTAACAAAAAGGTGCCTGGGCTGTTCAAAGATGAAATGGGAGGACAGTATATCACCGATTTTGTCGGCTTGAGATCAAAACTGTACTCCATAAAAACTCCTGATAAAGTCATTAAAAAGCAAAAGGAGTAAAAGCATGTGTAGTAAGGGATTTAAACATCACGAATTATGAAAATATATTATTTAATGGTGGAGTCATTCGTAGAAAAAATATAATGTTTAAAACAATTAAGCACGAAATATACACTCAGAGTGTCAATAAAATTGTATTATCAAACAACGATGACAAACGATCAATATCTGTATATAAAGTGTCAACGCAAGCCTGGGGACATTCGTCTTTTTTTAAGAGTTTTTCCATGTAATATTTAAAATAAGTTCTTAGTTAAGAATAGATAATAATTGTTTTTAGTGATAGTAATGGTTTTCTAGTTTTCGTTTTTAGAAATAATTAACAGATTTAAAATTGCAATAAATGTGTATATTACCACTCACTTGTTTTATTTATTTACCAGATAAAAAATATCTATAATAATAATATTCTATCATATACACACAACACCATCTAGCCCAAACTAAGCAGAGTTTGTACTATGGGTACTAGACAATGGATAAACATACATATACATATATTATAGTTTTTTGTAAATACATACATATTATACAAAGAAATACTCAGACCAAGACAAACATCCATGTTCATGCACATAAATGTTTGACATGTGCGGGAATCAAACCCGCGACCTCAGGCATGGCAGTCGGTTACACTAACCACTACGCCATCGAGGCCAGCAAATATCTATAAAACATAATTTCCTTTTTTCTAAATTGAATAAAATAATCAACTATCATGTTAAAACATGTAGCTTAAATGTAATACGAACATGCACACCTGGTAGTTCATTGACCTCGGCATCGAGCTACAAAATGCTTAGTTTACATTTTTAGATGTTGTAGCAACCTACATTTTATTGCTCAATGATTACTATGATTAGTGATTACTGAATTATTTACATATTGATCGTAAGGTTTTTGTTAACGAAACTCTTAATAACTTTGTTATTTGCTAAATATTATCCGCTCCGAGTACTTGTACGTGTCACATCGCTTCGTTACCATGACTTCGGTAAGTAAACAATAATAATAAATACTTATGGCATAATCTTTATTAAATATTCTGACTGCACGTATGGCGCAGTGGTTTAAGTGGTCGCCCCGCCGCTTATTACTGCGCCGGGTGTTGTAGGTTCGATCCCACATGGGACAAGAGTTGTGTGATCCACAAATTGTTGTTCTGAGTCTGTGCGTGCTTTGTGTGCCTTGTTTGATCGCGACACAGGAATTATTCCTAGTGCATAATTGTCTTTTTCAAAAAGAAGAATAAAATTATGGCAGTGTAAAAACGTAAGTTAGGTATTCGATTTCAAGGTATTACCTACCTATCTAATGTTCTGTTTAATCTTTGTTTCACTTAACGGGATCAGACATTGTGTTTAGCCAATACGCAAAGGATCTTTACGAAGAATTCAATGAGATACTTCGGTGCGAACGCGAGGCCAGTAATCGGGTTACGAAAGAAAAGAAGTCTACGCCGCGACGCAGAGAAAAGGCTAAGAAACAAAATTCGACTCAATCTTTCGTCATGAGTAGACTCCACCAGCGAGGAGTAAACTTATAAAAATTTCAGTCATAGATCTGTGTAACAACAATTCTCAAAACAGTGAGAGTGACAGTGACAGTAAGAATGTGAGTATCCAAGAGCAATACATTGTCAAAGACGCGGTTGACTTTATTATGGACGAAACGCATTCGTTAGTTAAGAAAATATCGAAATCATTAAAAGATAGTGATTTTTAACAACATTGTGTAAATATTTTGGTTGTACTTAGTATTATATTTAAATTAGGAGACAGTTTTTTATCATGTTCCGATACATCACCGTCCACATATTCTCTCAACTCACCTTCTCGAAACCCTTTGACTATAATGTTCTTATACTTTAAAAATACTCAGTGTTTTTGTATTTTATTGTTATTTGTATAAGTATTAGGTAAGTTTGAAGAAAATAAAAGCATGTTTACTGTATAAACAATTTTTTATTTTTAATACCATTATAAATAGGTAAGTTACATAATTATAAAATTACCACTCTAAAAACTTTTTTATACACAATACATTTTTAAGAGCACAATATTTTAAATGATTATTACAATTTAAATTAGTTTTTCCATCGCAGTACTTTTTAGCTAACACGGATAAATTAGGACATTTTTCATCGTGAAGCTCTAATACATTACAATTCACACACATGTCTTTTATCCACTTCACTTTCTCTGAACCTTTTATGTAGATTTTCTTGTTTTCTAGATATGGCACAATCATACGTTAGAATTCTCTATAATCAATATATCCTTCGCTCCAATGCACACCTCTATTTTTTCCAACCAAGCGACTTGTCTCTTTTCGTCTCTTGTTAAATATGTGAACAGGTACAGTGGTTTAATTAAAAATGTTTGTGTATATTCACCTGTGGCAAAATCTAATTCCTTTACTATAAAATTATTTAAATCCTTGGACATCTAATATGATAGTATCTGGATTCATGATATTTTTCTCACAATATTACTCAAAGGTTTGTACTCAATTATACAGTCGTTTAATATAAGACAGTATGCAGAGGTTTGATCTGGTATGTCGGAATCACTTTCTATTTCCACTCTAACGTCTACTACAGGTCCTGACTTCAAGTTATCTGATTGTCTAGAACAATCGACTACAAATAGAGGTGCTAAGGCCTTAAACTGCTTCTCACTCACTAAAGGTTCAGGGCACCGTCCGTAATATGACTGTTGAAATCTGGCGTATTGCTCGTATAATAAAGCGAATCTATCATTTGCGAAATTAACATTTAGGTTTTCATAAGGAAAGTAAGTTGAATTAAGGTACACTCTGACATCACGCTAATAGCAGTGATCGAACTGAGACATGTCAGAACTTGCGTTGTTTTTCCTATTTGTTTGTAGGCCAACGATAATGTATCTTGGTTTCTCGATTTGTCAGGAAGTTTTGATAGACCTGGTATGCTTTGTGGTTTTAGGCAAAGCAGGATATTCGTACAGATCCCAATTTCTAAATATCATCTGGAGCGGGCGATCTTTTTCTAGCAGTTTTAGCAAACTAATTTTTCTTTGTCTGATACTTTAACATGCGGTACTCGCCAAATAATTTTATTTATCTGAAGATCCTCTACAATTTCACCTGTGTTAAGTTTCACCGCGTTTAGGTTAGTATTACTGCGTAACAAGATAAGTTCATGTCTACAATTTCTCACGACTTTCTTAAAATCTTCTGAGAAACCGAGAATGTTATATGAAGCAGAAAAACTACCTCCATTAATATTTTTGATACCCTCGATATTCCAGCCCCAGGCATGAGACATCTTTGATTCACTCTCATTCATTGATATTAAAGATTTCATTGTGGTAGTTATGCCAGCATTTTTTATCTTAACAATTTCGACTCCATTTAACTCATACCTTATATCTTGAAACAAATAAAGTAAAGCATTATTTGTGAATTGCACACTAGTAGCCGCGTCCGTGGAATCCTTTTTGCTAACCTTAACAGTTCCTTCTAAATACAGGGTGCTTGATGACGGTAGTATATACAGGTCCAGTTGGTTTATAGGTATGCGAATTTCATCATTCCTATTGAAACTCGTTACGTAGGGCTTCTAAGAATGAAATTCAATTCCTTCAACTGTATTGTCGAAAGTCGGAGCGGATAAAATGTCTAACACATTCATTTTAGTAAACCGATTGCTTTTAAGAAAGCCTTATTATTTTTAGTTAATTTTACGAATATTTTCTTCTTAGAGCGCGCACCTTTTTGATTGATAGCTTGCAGATGACTGGAATTTTTAATTTGATGATGTACGTATTTATTATAGTCAATCATTTTTTTCTTTTAAGATGTAAATACAACTGCACTTGTACACCATGTAAGGTAATTAAGCCATTGTTTATGTCTAACAGTCTGATATGAATGCAGCTTATGTTATTTTGGTTAATTGGGAAGTATATCGCGTTTTTTGGGATTTCTATTATTCTGTATCCAGGAGGCACACTGAGTGCAAATTCATGAATTATGTGACTCGGTTCTCCGTTTATGTATGACCCGCTCACTATATCACATTCAATCCTGATCACGGTTGTAGGTAAAATGTTGACTGTAAACTGTGACACGTGCCATTTATTTGCTTGCAAGATCTGCTTATTAAACCCTAACAAATTTCTGAACGTATCTTCTTGTGCAGTGTATAGTCGTTTTTAATGTAATTATTATTGCACCGTAGTTTGAAGGATGCATCTCTTATTTCCGATTTCAAATAATCATTTATATCTTGCAATTCGTATGTTCCTTCCGGTATTTCAATTACTTCATTAGAACCATAGTAGAACTTATTATTCGTTTTGTCAATGTTTGGAATAGAATTAAATGTTGAGAAATGCAATAAAGCACACTCATACTGTCCACATAGTTGCAACGTGTTAGGATAATACGTTGATAAAGTTGACGAGTTTATATGTTTTTATTCCAAAAAGTCCATAGATATTCTAAACATAAATGACCACAATTAACAGCGTAAAAGTTTTGATATCTTGTATAGTTATAATAGACATTACAGTTCTTAAAATACCGCATCAATTCCTTCAGTGGTTTCAAATCACCAAAGCTATCAAAATATTGACAATAGTTGTATAATTTTACATAAGCTACCCAGTGCGTTCCTTCATTCTTAGAATCGTCTAAGTTAACGATTCCACACTCAATACCTTTTGGTCTCCTTGGTAACTGATCCTTCATATAGACTCCTCTAAAGTGAGGTATGCCTTGCGCATACCGTAGGATGTCTATATTAGTTAGAGGTCGATTAGGTAGCTTACTTTTCAGTTTTTTGAAGACTTTTTAAATAAACCATTCCCATTTTTATGCGGCTTAACGTATAAACCCTTGCCTAAAGCTAAAAATTCAATTTTCTTATTATGTCGTTCTGTTTCTCGCAAATTTTGCTGAGCTGCTTTGTAATCATTAACAGTTTTTGCAATACCAGCCGCACCACCAGCTAAAGTTCCTAAAGCTGACAAACCAGCTAAAATTGGGATTAAGGGTAGAATTCCTCCAGTCTTTGGCATGGGTATCATTCGTGGTACTTTGATTTTCTGAGAACATGAAATAATTTTTTTAGTGACTGAATATGCAGCACTGATTAAAGACTTGCTGTCCTTGGTTTTTAGTTTCTTCATTATGGATTTTATTTTTGACACAAAACTTTTAAATGTTTTCACGCCGGCACCAGACTTTAGTTTCGCTTTCATGACTTTACTTACTAACCATGAGCTTAGTTTTTTACCTTTCCCTGCATCCTTCGATTTAAGCCTCTATTTAGCCATGTTAAGTAATTGTAAATCAGCTTTGTTTCGATTTTCTATGTCTGTATGGTTTGCGTATGCAATGTCGTGGTGCATGCAAGCTTCGTCTAACTTATTTACTCCTCGGTCACCACGTTGCAAACGTTTCTGGAGTTTCGTTCCTGGTCCACAATAATTGTAACCAGGCAAATGAACTTCGAACGGTAAATTATTAATTAAACTTTTAACTAGTCCACCACCTTGCATTGCTTAAAGTATAATGAAAGAAAAGATTTCTAAAATTAGTTATATAAGTTAAGTAAGCTATATATTAAATCAGTATTTCAGCTTTATCAACCCAACTGTTTTCTTCATTTTTCAGACCCAACCATTTCACAAACAGTTTCTGTCCTTTCCTTTTCAATACCTTTTCTATTAAATAAACACCTGGGCAGTAAGATTTTTGTAGTTCATGTTCATAAAAAGTTCCGAGTATAGCTTGTTTTCGTTGATCTTCTATATGATACGTGATCGGCAAAGTGTTACTGATCTTGTTTATAATAAATAGTTCAGTTGACCAGTTAGGTGTATAACCTTTCTCAAAACTGTGTTTGTATTTACTGATACGAACATGATCACCAACTTTAAATTTAGGTTTCCTCTGGCAGGATAAGTGTTTGTACGTTTTTTTAATATTTTCTTTTATTATTAATGCTTTGGATTTATTTACATCGATTGGTTTAAATCCAATAGTACGATGTTTGGTGTTATTATATGTTTCCAATGTAATTTCTAATGGTATACCTAACCATTTATAATTGCCGTTCAGACTAAAATGCTTATACATTTTATTTTTGAAATTCTTTGTTATAAAACTCTGTACCCATATCTGTTTGTAAATTAACAGGTCTACGATGGCTCTTAGCAAGTATTCTTTGAAATGCGTGAGTAACATTAAGTTTATTTTTAGACTTTAACGGCTCTGTCCAAGCATACTTCGAAAAGCAGTCCATCACCACTAAAATATAATTATAACCTTTATTATATTTACTTAGGCTTTGCATATCCATTAGATCAGCTTGCCACAAATCATTAATACCGTTTAGAATAACAGAACGACGAACGAAATTTTTCTTGCTGGTTTGTGTATTTCAATAACTATTTCCTTTTTACTTGTCCTCCAACTGAATTAAAATTTCTGGTATCTTCGCTTTTAAAGTATTCTTAACAGTATTTTGCACATCAGTGAAAACTTGAAAACGCAGTAAACCGAGCACTCTATTTAATTCTTGTTTTGTGTCAGCTGACAATCGATCTACGTAATCTTTATTCACAGCCTCGTCTGCTTCTTCAGGTGATCTGATTCCTCTCAGTCTTGATGTTCTTAAATCAAAATCTCCGCTTTCTGATGTTAACAATGCATTATCATTAAACTCAAGTAGTTCTGATAAACGCATCCTTTTATGAATATAATGTCCGAATTTATCTACGTTCATATTTCAGTTGTATCATATTTAAAGGTTGACAATAAAATGAACTATGTATATTTTATAACATTTATTTATTAATAATTTTCCTTTCACGCAGTTCCTCAATAATAGATATAATTTCATTGTGTAATCCGGTGTTACCAGCATCTCGAGATGCAATCAATAATTTTAACCTATCTACCAGTTCATTCGGATCATTCCAATATACGAAATCTACGTCTTTTTTCATATTTTTGTTAATGGTAGGCCTTTACCTTTTGATTGGTTATGTTTAGCTATACTTGTTAATTTAAAAAGAGGTAACCTGCAGATATTTTTGTCCTTTATTACTTTTAATTGGTTTATTCGGCTTATTGTCTCGACGGTGTGCATTTGTAACAAGTAACATTGTCTTGTAATGTTTCATATCACTCTCTGTAACTAAGCTTAAATTCACGTCCTTTTTCAACAACAATTCTTTCAAACCAGGAGTATTGTGGTATTTGTGTCCGGCTACTACAATATATTCGTCACTCATCTTTATGACGACAGTACCCAACATCAACTTTCCACGCTCTATTCTAACCCCGAATGGAACATCAGGCAGCGACTCTGAAGATAATGACCAAGATGACGTATCAATATCTTGATTGCTTTTATTTAGCGATTGGAATGAAGAGTCACTGTCGTTATCAGTTTCAAAATTATCCACTGTTTCATTTTTAGTATTACTCCCTCTTCTATCGCAGTCTTCATTCTGCAAAGTTTGGTCAGTAAACGGAACTTCGGTTTCCTCATCTTTGGTATCATGCAAAAAAGGAGTTTGCTTACTAGCGTTAGCAATTTGATAGAGAGGTTCTGTGACAGGCTTGAGAACTGATTCTAGTGCTTGCTTGTTATCGATCTCAACCTCTCTCATTTTTCTTATCTTTTTCTTTACAGCTTCAGCAGCATTAACTATTTCTCCTTTTAGTGATTTTTCCATTATAATTAAATTAGGTTGTGACTGATTAAACGTTGGGTTAAGAATAAATATAATACGAGAGTACCGATCTTTAATATTCATGTTATTGATCAAATACCACAAAAGTATCAAATTTATTTCTGTAACATCCTTTATTCTTGGCACAATCTTTATTTATTACAACATAATTGAAAGGTTCGCACCATATTTTTGAACACATTTCACGAAATTCATTCCAGGTCATATCAGTGTTGACATGTTCTTCATAAACATGTTTCAAGTTAATGTCATCTTGTCTAAAAAGTACGATTAAGTTCGCGTTGTCTCTAACTAACTGTTTTGGGATTTTACTATATGTTTGGTTTAGATAAAAGCAATCAATGTGTTTATGTCTCCCCATTGCGAAGTAATCACGCATGTTGTTTTGATTCTCACAAGCAACATCATCAAATATAATCACAGAATTGGGCTTTGCATCCTGAACTGCTAATACTTCCTCCTTTCCGTGATATTTCTGGAGTGAAACACCTGGTACTCGTTGTAAAACTCTTTCCAAAAAAACATATTTTGGTTGATGCAAGGTTTTTGAATAAACATAAACATTTTGAAATCTTAAACCATTCTCATGCATAAGAAGACCAATTAATAAATTTGTTTTTCCACAGTTTGACGGTCCGCAAATTATACATCGAACTGAATTAGGTAACAATTCTCCATGACGAGAACTACATTTATAAAAATCACCACAAAATGTTTTTACATGCAGCGATTGACGTTGTTTTACAAATTTCATGATTACTGTTGGAAGCGAACTGACTAAAATGAGTAAATATTTTTATTACATAAATATTTATAAACTGTAACAGTATCATTGCATCTCTCGCAATAATCGGCGATCTATTAGTCGATTGTTCATTATTGGGCATTGTAAACCACTGTCCGGAGCGAGGCGAATCGTGTTCGCCGAGCGACAAGTGGCTTAGGATGCCCAATAATATACTACTGATTATACTCACACAATTATTACTATAAGCAATAACAATCTCCTGCGCAGCCACGATCACTACATCCAATATGGCCGCACTGGTCAGCGAGTTCAAGGTCGCGAAGGCGGCTCGAGTACCGGGCTGCCACAGACGCACGGCGCCGTCACAGCCTCCAGCAGCCACCATGTGGAGAGATGGTACTGTGTGGAAACAGCTAACACCCTGAAATATTTGTAGGTATGTGATGTTTTAATTTTGTACGTTATTTTATACATAACGAGAAATCTTGAAGAAAAACTGCATCAAAATAAGGAAACTATTAAAATTTAATTTTATATTTGTTTGTGAGGTAAATGGGAATATTATTAAAATATTTCGCTATCTCACTCACAAGAGAGCACAAAAAGTGGTTACTTCACAGTTTGTATCTTTCATCCCGTTTTTGTTTCCATTCACAATTGTTTTTAATTCCATCAGATTTAAAAGATTTCTATCTTATTCATCTACATATTATATGTGGATTTTATAAAAATACTTGTTAACATAACCATATAATTAATAATATAATATAATATATATTTTTATTTCCAATTTGTGTAACATATTTTCTCTTATTGTAGATATTATAATTAAAACCCGACATTAGTTGAACTAATGTCTGGTTAATTATTAATTAAATTTAATTAATAATTAATTAATTTAATTATATAATAATTAATTTAATTATTTTGAATTAGCAAGCTGAAATGGCAGTGGGCTGGCCATATCGCGCGAAGAACAGACAACCGCTGGGGTAAGCGTGTTTTTGAGTGGAGACCGCGACTCGGCAAACGTAATGTAGGACGCCCTCCGACCAGGTGGGATGACGATCTGCGAAAGACTGCAGGCAGATGCTGGATGCGGCAAGCTGAAGACAGGGCGCTATGGCGCTCTTTGGGGGAGGGCTATGTCCAGCAGTGGACTATTATAGCCTGATGATGATGATGATGATTAGTTGAACTTATAATAAGAGGTTGCCGTTGACGACCGTACTAATATTAATTGTGTTACAGTCGTCAGCGTCTTCCAACCTAATACAAATGGTTTCATATTGAAAAATTATTACATATTAGAAAGTTCTTCATAATAATTATAAAAACAATAAATTATCAAATAGATTAACAATATTACATTATAACAGAAATAAAAATAATTTATAAGTATAGAATTTAATTACGAGTTCAAATCTGTGAAATATTTTATAGATCAACTAGCTGTTACCTGCGACTTCGTCCGCGCAGATTTTAACTAAAAAGTGTTTGTCGCCGCGGAACCCAACTATATTTCTCTGCCCAAGTTACTTAAATGGCGTAGTTTTTATAGTGTAAAGCTAGATAATAGCATGGCTTACTCAAAAACAACATTTGAATATGCGTCGTTAGATTACACGCTGTCACAGAATGCGTAAGAAAAATAAAGATTCACAGCTCCTCCCCCGTAGGTGATAGCGTGATAATATGTAGCCTATATGTTGACCCGACCTGTTAGTAATATTCATGCAAAATTTGAAGTAAATCCATGCAGTTCTTTTTGAGTTTAGCCCGGACATACATACAGACAAACAGACAAAAATTCTAAAAACTATATTTTTGGCTTCGATATCGATTGTAGATCACGCCCCAAGTATTATTTTAAAAAAATATTCAATGTACAGTTTTGACTTTCCTACGATTTTATTATATGTATAGATTTATTATTTGCAGATTAATTATAGGTATAATAATAAACAGCTAAGTATGTCACTGAGCTTCCATTTACCACAGTCGATTGAAACTTAAAAATAAACTACCTATCACTGGCCATACCTAATTCAGCTTCGTAGCCGACCACGCCGCTACGCGTTGTAATAGCGAATATATCACAATGGTCATCTATTCGATTAGAAAAGTCTGATACTTACTCTCAAAACCTTGAACACGTAATCATCCATCTTGCCCGGTATATGTCTCAGGCGGAGAGAGGCCACCGCATCATGAGAGCAAGACAGCAGCCACGCGCCACTGTATCTGATACGACGTACGCTGCGTGAATGGACGCGCTTCCAACGGGTTATGGAACAGTGTGATGTGTGGAGAGGACTCGTTAGCTCCTGGAATAGTGGTATATGTAATATCAGCCCTATATTAAACTGTCCCACTGGTGGGCACAGCCCTCTTCTCAGTATAAGAGGGATAGGCCGTACTCCACCACGCTGGTGCCATGTGGGTTGGCAGATTTCCCTTATCTTTGAGGGCATTATGGAGAACTCTCAGACAAGCAACTATTTTACATCATTATTAATAGTAGTAGAGCCTCGCTGATTCTCAGTAGTATCAGCATAAATGGCCGGCTCAACCGGGGAAGTACTACCCTCTCACAGAATCATCATCATCATCATCATCATCAGGCTATAATAGTCCACTGCTGGACATAGCCCTCCCCCAAAGAGCGCCACAGAATATCGACGTGAAATACCAGTATTCCTATTGTTGTGTTTCGTTCGGTGAGTAAGAGTACCGGAGGCCCAATCATCCCCCTTTCCCCCATCCCGCTCCTTCTCCTTCCCACGTCCTTTCCTAAAGCGTCGGCAACGCGCAAGTGATGCCTCTGGTGTTGCAAGCGTCCATAGGCTACTGTGACCACTTACCATCAGGTGGGCCGTATGCTTGTTTGCCACCTTAGTCGTATAAAAAAAAAACATACATATTATAAAACAAAGTCGCCCGCCCCGTATGTTCGCGATAAACTCAAACGCATCTATGAATGGGGTGCCAAGAACTTGGTCGAGTTCAACGCCAAGAAGACCCAGGCATGCGCGTTCTCAACAAAAAAGTCTACGTTCCTTCCCCTCCCTTCTCTGAAGAACACTCCATTGGTGATACGTGACAGCCTCTCCATCTTAGGTATGGATCTTTGCCACTCCCTTAATCCCAAAACCTACATCGAGAGTGTCATTAAGCAAGCTTCGCGAAAACTCGGAGTTCTGAACAGGGTGAGGCGGTTCTTCGCGCCTGGGCAGCTGTGCCTATTGTATAAGGCACAAGTGCGCCCTTGCGTGGAGTACTGTTCTCATCTTTGGGATGGCTTCGCGCAGTACTTGCTGGACGCTCTCGACAAGTTACAGTGGCGGGCTGTCCGTATCATCGGAGATCCAGAGGTCACGAGTTCACTGGAACCTCTGCAACTCCGTAGGGACATTGCCTCATTGGCATGTTTCTACAGAATATACCACGGGGAGTGCTCTGAAGAGTTATTCCACCTTATCCCGCCTTCCCCTTTCCTATCCAGAACAACGCGTGCTGGGCTCAGATGCCATCCTTACACAGTAGAGTCGACTAGAGCGCGTACCAACAAGTTTGGGTCCTCATACCTCTGCCGAACGACGAAGGCATGGAATTCTCTGCCAAGGCACGTGTTTCCTTCTTCCTTCGATCCTGGGTCCTTCAAGCGGGGCGTGAAAAAGCACCTTCTCAGGCCGTCAAAGTAGAGACCTCAACATCGCCTTGGCTGCTATGAGGGCGGTGTGGAGGCCACTGCTCTTAGACCACACGACTGCTTACCATCAGGTGGAGTGTGGTCATTTTGACGAGCAAAATAAAAATAAAAAAAATACTGAACGGATTTTCATGCGGTTTACATCAATAGACAGAGTGATTCATGAGGAAGATTTAGGTGTATAATTTGTTAAGATTTTGTACTATTTGAAGCCGGACGGGTCACTAGTATACATAAAAATTTCACATAATAATAATAATAATAATATTTATTGTCACTCACAAAATGTCAGAGATGCGTGCCTTAACAGCGAACTCAAGACCTCTACGTAGCAGTCCAATGGGGCGTCCATTGGACCGCTACGCAGAGGTCTTGAGTGCACTAGGCTATGTCTGCTTGTTACATATGTAGGTATGTAATAATGGTAAGCTAAACATAATCTTTTTTAGTTTCACATCACATATTATCATGAAAGCTAGTGTGAATGGAACAGTCGCAAGAGAAAAACCTAGGCAAACATTTCTCGATCAGATCGGAAGCGTTCTGGACAAAGGCCAGGTTAAGAGCTCCTTGAACCGACGGGCGTGTATGAGGAATATGATGAAAGTGAATGAAGCCAGAGAAGTGTGTCAGGATCGTAGCAAATGGAAACCGTAGTCTCTGCCTACTCCTCTGGAAAACAAGCTTGAATCTATTTATGTTTGTATGTATCACCAAATATTTGGCAATAGCGATATATCAACTAATATTACAAATGCGAATGTGAGTTTGTTTGTTTATTACACTTTCACGCCTAAAGTACACAACCGATCACCGTGAAATATTATATAGATACAAGTTATCAGGGTGACAGAAAAGGACATAGGGTATCTTTCATTCAGAACAAACGACTGTTCCTGAAGGTTAAAATTTATATATAGGTAAAATCTACATAAACGCGAGCAAGGCCGCGGGCAAAACCCTGTAGTTGAAAGTCCAGATAGCACTTACCATCCAAAAGTAATAGTTGATGTGGTCAGTGATGTTCATATGCATAAACTGTAGCCTCGGCTGTAGGAACTTCACTCTTGTGATATCTCCACGCTCCGTACCAAACGCTAGCTCCGAGGTATCACTTGCATTTAAAGATGGGTAGTATGCCATACACTGAAAAACATCACGATAAGTATTATTCAATTATACTTTCCTATTTAAATAACATAATTCGATATGCACTTGCAAGAATTGGATTGCATTTTTCAATATTATTACAAATGTAAAGAATAGTTGATGTAATCATAGTTCAAAAATATTGAATAATCTATACTTATAAAATTATAAAAAGGAAAGATTTGATTGTAAGGATTTAAATAAAAAACCACTCTATTTAAAAAAATATATATATTTTAATATTAGTAACTTATATCTTCACTGAGTAACATATGAGGCTATATTTTATTTAAAAATATATTTTTTTTTTCTTTTTTTTTTTTTGTTACCCACCCCACCCCATACTGGTATACCCACTAAGAAACCTGGGGTGTTCCCTCTCTCACCCAATGAAGGTTACATAACCTAACCTAACCTACTGATACGCGAGCAAAGCCGCAAGCAATAGCTAGTAATAAATATGTAGAATTCATAACATCCTAACTAATAGGTATTATAAATGTGAATGTGAGTTTATTTGTTACGTTTTGACGCCTTAACTACTCGACCGATCATTATGAAATTACGCAAACATGTTGTCAGGGGAACAGAAAAGGACCTTACCTTTCATCATGAAAAAATAGTTCTGTTCCCGATGGATGGAAATTTATTAACCTTTTTTTTACGTGTGGGAATGCTTTGTCGCTCACCCCTCCGTGGGGCGACGGAGGACGGAGAGGTTATGTCGGGCTCACCGGGGGAAAGAAATAATACCGGTATATATAGGTAATACCGACTAAACCTACCACGGTGTTCCTCGACGTAACCATAGACGGCGGGGCCGCGCGAATCGCTTTCACATGCAATCGCGACCCCGCCGTGGTTTCGGCCCGTCGTGTGAAACGGCAGGCCACTACATAAAACACTTCCTCTACTGTCCCCTAGTGTGGGGACGAAAACAGGACTCAGAGGCGCACGTGGAAACACGCACGCCGCCTCTCGGACCTGGTGCTGATCGAGTGGCAAGCAGGCCCACGCATCCCACCACCCCCAGGTCAAACCCCAGGGTGGCTGGAGGTCATCCCGCGACATCCGGCGCCCGGTACTACGGTTGAGGAGAGGGTTTAAGCGGTCCCCTCCCGCTCCGCCGCCTTCTTAATGAACATGACTTCCTCACAAAAGGAGGCGACGGCGTTCCATGACCTCTCGCTCCGGATCATGGATTGAACCACGGCCGGGAGCAGGAGGGCAATCATACCGACTGCCGCGATCAACTCACGGTGCTGCGTTGCCCAGGCGGGACAATCCGCCAAAATGTGCAGCGCCGTATCCACAACAACATCGCGGCAGCGCCGCAGTGATGACATCCGGGCGTCTCCTGCCGGCCTATGCGACACAGGAACTCTCCAGCCACTCTTCAAAAACGGAACTTACAGCCACGATCGTGGCGTGCCCGGTGGAAATTTATTAACCTACATTAACGCGATCGAAGCCGCGGACATAAACTAGTAACCCAGAAATCGGAGAAAAGACTATCGTACTAGAACTTACTGTAGGTATGTTGGGTAGACCCGTGATGCAGAATAGCGGTGTGTGAGAGAGCGTAGTAACATCATAAATCGTCAGGCTACGATCTGATGCCGAAACTACTAGGTATTGGACATCCTGCAAATCAAATGCACTCTACATGTATAAGAATTCGCTGATACCAACCAGTAACAAGTAATCAAAAAACAGAAAGCCTTATTGCAGATTTAAAATAATTACCGCGATATAATTACCGCTGATGACAGCCATATTTATTTTCTTGTTGCTATAGTGCGTGCTAACAAAGTACATTCCCTCCACCTGCCCTGGTTGTTTGCTAGATTTTCATTTACTAAGTCCAGATAAAATTATAATACCTCGGGGGAGGTCTATGTCCAGCAATGGACATCCTTCAACTGAGATGATGAAGTCTAGATAAACAGCATTTATTACTGTTGAGGTTTGAGATGTTTACCACTTTTCGCCAAACTTTGAAATAATACTAAGAATTGCAACATCCAAACAACTAAAGTGCAACTCTGTATGATCCATAGAGCAAAATTAGAATAACTCTGCAACTAAACTGCTATAAGAGATAGTGTGTGATAATATTCAGTAATGATTATCCTAAACAAACGAGTGCATCCAGAATATGATGAGAATGACTGAAGTACAAGACATATGCTTGGATAAGATCCAAATAAAGAATATTCTTTGATATTTTATTTACGATCCAAGCATATCTGGCTATTCGTAGGCTCTATCTTGCACCTTCGGGAAGCACGCGTGATGTGTACTTAGATCCTTGATTAAGGAACTTACAGGTAGATAAATAGCGTCTGTAATCCAGCGGTTCTTTACGCGACCGTGAACACCGCTTCTGTGGTAAAAGATCTGCAACATTAAAATGTAATATTACTTCACGTGTTATGTCATACAGTCTTTGATCGCGCATAGAGTCCAATAACATTAACTTGTCTGACTGACTATTGAGGTTGCTGAAATTGAGAAGTTCGTCAAGTAACTAAATAAGCTAATGCCCTCCAAACCGGATGTTAGTCTTAAATAACATTAATATATAAATAATTAAAATTTCATCTGTCTCAACTTCTCAATAAGGAGATATAATATCGTCATCTACCCCTCTCTCGGCTATTATCAAGATTTTTTTGGCAGAAAATATTACAAACACTTTCGCTGGCCTGACAAAGGATTCGAAGACTTAATGGTCTGCAGTCGTTATATATTTGACGACATAAATACATACCTCATAAGTATGTAGCACCCGTAGATCTCCGCTATAGATGCCAACTCGGCCGCCTTTTGAAATCGCTACATAGCAGAACGAATCCTCACGCTCCAAGCTTACTAATTTCACCAGCGTTTCTCTCTGTATTCAGAATTTATTTAAATTAGACTACTTTATAAGTATACATACAGATATTTACTTAGGAATTAAAGGACATCATTTCGTAAACCAAGTTTATTATCATTCGCTTCAATGGTAAAGATAAACATCGTGAGAAAACCAGTTTGTCTGACAGTTTGCCATAAAGTATTTAAAGATGTCTGCCAATCTTCCAACTCAAACTAGGCCAGCGAAGAGGACTACGGCCTAATTCTTCTTAAAAATTGAGGATATGCCCGTGGCCAGCATTGTAAGAGTTAATATACAGGGCTAGTATACATCACCAGTCAACTTCACGGAGCCAGAATTAAGTGGCCAGTCCTCAAGTAGCTGACTACTAGTGAATACTATTCTACCTTGCAATGTTCCAGTCTCTTGATGTTCAAGTGAGTGAGAGGAGTCCACACCTCGGCCCTGGAGCTGGTGTTCCTCGCTCCAACAGCTACCAGCCTCGCGACTAACTGTCTCCACCATACCTTGCCGCTGCCGAATGCGTCGAGGAGTTGGAACAGCTTGTGGGAATGTGTCGTGTATTTGTGATGACCTGGAACGAAAGAATTATTTTACAATTAATTGGGGAAGGGATAGATAGAATTTTATTACACCTACATTTCACTAGCTTAACATTCAGGTTGCACGTAATAGGGGGCCAGCAGGCAGGACACATTTGTAGATTCGGTACAACTACTAAACATTACCTACGTGATGTTGTTGTTGAAGACAACATGTAAAAATAGGTTACAGCCTTACAGATCGTTTTGAATTTTTAGCGTTAAAAAATAGCAAGCAGCGCTTTTCTAGTAAAGTTTTTTAGTAATTAAGTAACTTCAGTATTTATACCGCAAATCTATACTAATATTATAAAGCTGAAGAGTTTGTTTGTTTGTTTGCTTGAACGCGCTAATCTCAGGAACTATCGGTCCGATTTGAAAAATTCTTTCAGTGTTAGATAGCCCATTTATCGAGGAAGGCTATAGGCTATATATCATCACGCTAAGATAGATAGGAGCTGAGCACCAATGAAGAATGTTTCAATGTCGGAGGATATTTTTTCCTTTTGAGAGCTTCCGCTGCGTGCGCTGCGTAAACAGTTAAAGTTTCGCAAAAATCATGTATGACAGAATTGTTCCCCTTTAAAAGTTCTAAAAAAAAGTCCGCGACAGCATATGTCTATCTTTTAAGGTTAGCTCACTATAACCATTTTTATGCTAACGAAATTTGTTCTAAAATAATGCATTATTTTCGAAGGTATTATTATAAACATGATATTAATCCTTATCCAAATAAATACGTTATTCATCACAAGTATTTAATTTAAAATTGCCCTTTACATCATTCGATTTCAATGAATATCTTAGGAGATATCGCAGTTTTAAAATAACATTGCAGCAAAATAATTACCCATTACAGACATAGTACAAACGATGTTTCTCCTGGTTTATTCTGAGTGATTACTACTGGTTCGATTTGAAAAATGCTTTTAGTGTTGGATAGCCTATTTATCGAGGAAGGCTATAGGCTATATAACATCACGCTACGACCCACGGGGGCGGCGCAGTAACGATAAACGCGGGTGAAACCGCGGAAACATCTATTTTATTATATACCTACATATATATATTTCTAAGAATGTTGTATTTGTTTAAGTGATATATCTGTTGCCGTTTTCGTTTTAATCCCCACACGGGGCAAAAAGTTGCTCCATAAATAGTTGTAGTCGAATGTTTTCTGTGTCTGTTGTTTGAATGTTTGACAACATGTCCGCGACACAGCTACACAACTATCTTCAGAGCATTAGTTATTCTTAAAACAATATTACTCCAAGTATGAAGCTTGTATGTTATATATCTAATCGTATATTATCGCTTTAACGGTAGAGCTGAAATAAAGAACCTTCATAAAAAAATAAGTTTCTTTTACAGGTATACTGCTTGATTTTCTATTTATTATCATTAGGAAAGCCGAAAAATTTTAGTGTGAATTACAACTCATAAGATAGAGCTCTTAAAAGGACGGGTATACAGACAAAATAAGCATCATAATAGGTCTCTCAGGGTCTACCTTTGGCACCGATGTGAAAGAAATTCTAAAATTATCCTGTTTAAGGAGACTAACCTACCAAATATTTTTTCTAACGCGGTGACGAATCCTGGCTCGTCGAGCCACAGCGTATCTTCGGGCGGAGGGGCTGTGGAGGCGAACTCGATGCCTTCCTCTGCGGCTGCGTGACGCATCACTTCTTCTACACGCCTACAACAACAGAAACAGCAATAGAAACAAGTTGGCAATGCCTATTGAATTGTGTAAGCAATGCTTTTTAGCAGCCATGTGAAGACGCCGACGAAACTATAAAAATGAAAAGATTGAACAGATGTAAATTAAAAACAATAAACAGCGTTGAAAATCCACAAAGTACCTACTTTTTATTTTCATCGCTGTTTACTGTTTATTGTTTACCAAAATATTAATAATAATAATAATGTTCTACCACATACACACAACACCATCTAGCCCAAACTAAGCAGAGCTTGTACTATGGGTACTAGACAATGGATTAACATACATATATACTTTTTTTTTGTAAATACATTGATATTATATGTAGAAACACCCAGACCAAGGCAAACATCCATGCACACAAATATTTGACTTTTGCGGGAATCGAACCCGCGACCTCAGGCGTGGCAGTCGGTTACACTAACCATTACGCCATCGGGCCAACAATATATTGTATTATTGCAATGATATTAACGACCTGGTTAATATCATTGCAATATTTTGGTAAACATCATTAATAAAGACTGCCTGAGGTTCCACGGCAGGCACCTACCCGAGTCGGGCAAACGTGGGATATTTTTGTAAAGGAATTCTCAGTGGCAGCCAGCAGTCTGTAAATGTGTTCGATAGACGATAATAGGCTCTCCCGCTGATGGGACTTTAAAACAAAGCTGGCGAAATTTCTATGTAACGCACCAGTGCATACTCCTCTAAATAGGTAAAAGTAATAAGCAGGCGGGAGATTATGTATCCCATCATCAGAACAATTGATAATAAGAACGCCTAGACTTGCTACGAATAAATTTATGGAACCACATAATTATTTTATGATAATTATGTACCCACAGCTCTTAGCGCAGCGGTAATAACGAAATCTTTGTTTTACTGTCACTCGTACCTAGCTTTAAAGAATTTACTATCAACAAGTGAGAAACGGCAATGAACTGCCGTAAATCTTAGAGTTCGAAAAAATAGTTCAAGTAATATGCAAAGGTCACGTGGTACAACGTGACCTTGAGGTCAGAGGTCAAAGGTTATAGTAATTTCGGGATATATCGACTATGCTGAGTCTATGGTGTTGACCGCGAGACTCTAGCTCTTACGGTCCTTGAGTTGAAAGTCGTATAACAGACAGACGGACAAACCTGTTGTATAAGAGCTTTTCAAACTCTAAAAAGACCACAACTTACATGAGAATATTGGTAATTTGGTTGTTTTTAGTATTTATTTATTTTGTTGAGAAGTAATTTTGTTTAATATATCCTAATTATTATCCTAGTATTATATATGTACGTACAGTTGATTAATATTAAGTACATTGGTTTCGTTAACTGCACCTGTCAATATCCTGCGACTTGCTTCTCTCCTTGTTCTTCTTAAAGCATCTTCTAAGCTTGCTGAGCACGGGTGGCGTCAGTTTGTTCATCAGCTCGCGGGCAAGGCACTCATCTTCATCTTCGCTGACATACAATTAGATTTATAAGGATTTATAAGTAATCATTTCTGCTTGCGGCTTGGAATATATAGTAATAATAATAATGTCCTCCAGACCGAATTTCGGTCACGGCGGCCAATCTTAACGGAGACTGATCATCTGCGCAGCAGATATTATAGTGCACAAGTGTGAGCGCGAACACAAGTGCACTCTCCGTTCCTTAACTCTCATGGTCCGATGGGACGGTAATCCGACACGACCGGAGAGAGATCAGGCGCAGGACCAACGGCTTTACGTGCTTTCCGAGACACGGGGGTGTCTAACACCGCCAACTTCCTAACTGCGGGCTACTATTGAGATTTCTTAACAGAAAAACGCAATAACTTTTTCTTGGCCCGATCCGGGATTCGAACCCGAGACCTCATGCACACATGTAGTATGGGAATAACAAGATCAAATATACCGTGTGTGTTGTTCAAGACACGGACTAAAAGAGTGCTAAATATTACCCTTTTTGTTCAACGGAAGCGTGATTAATTAACATACATGCAAACTTTCACACTTAATATTAGTAGTAGTGGAATCCTGGCACTAATATGAAGTACCTGTTTTACGTGGGGTAAAGCATTGACGCATACCTACCTCTCCTTGCCCCGTGGCCGACAGAGACGTTATGTCGGACGCACTGGGGAAAAGATATCCCGGTATTACCGACTAAACCTACCACGGTGTTCCTTGATATAACCAGAGGCGGCGGGGCCGCGCGAATCACTTTCACATGCAATCGCGAGCCCGCCGAGGTTTCAGCCCGCCGCCGTATAAAACGGCAGGCCACTACACGAAAACACCTACCCTTTGGGTTTTAACCCTACCACCCTCTGGAAGGTGACGGACACACGACACACAGGCGCGCGTGGGAACACGCACGCCACCTCCTGGACCTGGTGCTGATCGGGTGGCGGACAGGCCCACGAAGCCCACTACCTCCAGGTATTTTAAGGTACCACTCCTAACTGGGAAGGTAGCTTCTTCCTATAAAGTCCACAGCTAAATAATTTTGTGTTATACTGCTGCGGTTTTCTAGACCGAGGAGGCGCTGTAGTTCCAATGTTTTTAAATAGTTCTTAACACAACTCCAGACTTTAGATCAGAGGTTCCGGTGGAACATCTGCAGCTAAACAAGTTCATGCAAGTGACAATTTTGATCAAATCTCTAGGGGCTGAACTATGTTTTTTTTTAGAAATTCACGGAACTGAACTGAAAAAAAATCTTTTTTTAGTAATTCTTCCGAAAAATCGAAAAACCACTGGTACTGAATATGGAATACGCAATATCAATTTTTACAAGTACGTAACAGTCACTGAGCTTGTCGAACAGTCGGTGAAGTCAAGCCAACATTTTAGTTCTTCACTATCGAAAGCAAATCAATTTTCGTGGATCCCCGCTTACGAATTGTGCACCCTCACGCCAACGTAGACCCCCATCGAGTCTCCTGTGGACCCTTGGGGGTTCACCTGGACCACTTTGGGAACTAATGCTTTAGATTGTTATAATATGTCTTACTGCAATATAAAGTTTTACAATATATGTGGTACCTACTATATTTGTAGGTATAGCCTGTGTCGCTATCACTAAAAGCCAGATTTATAAACTATACCAGGCAGTCATTTCTAGTAAAAAGTATGTTCCGTTCTGTTAGTGTGTTCCGTGCTCTGTGGTAAATACAATTATTAAACAAACTTATTATAGGAACCTATATAGGTACCTACATATCCTAAAAAATACCACTAAATATTTGCCAGCGTATCGAGATTTTAATACGATGGTGTGTATTTAGTGGTTATTTTTCTACTTTAGAAATTATACGAACCCTGATAAACTTTCATCCGATAGACTTCTCACAGAATAACTTCTTTCGATAATCTCTGAATATTCTTCGTTTAACGATTTCTGGGATTTTATAGACATTTCTAAAAGCAACTAACTGTAATTTATGACAAAACAATTAATTCACTATACTAAACAAACATACGTCAAGCTTTTGTTTTATCAATATTGTAGGCATATCGACAGTAAATTATTTGCGGCGCCACCTATTGCACATTTTTAAATATTTTGTTCTTCGCCATCTAGCGAGCAATAGTCAAACCATTAAACAGAACTTTGTGAATAGTTCATTCTAAAAGTTTACATAGTATTACAATAGATGGCGTAAATTATTTTTTTAAATGAACTACAGATGGCAGTAGTTGTAGCAGTGAAAAACTATTCATAGAACTACATCATTCATAGAAGCACAGGCTTCTATGAATAATGTTATTCTATGAATAGTTTTCATTAGAAATTTCGTACCGTGGATGTCATCAGGGTGTCTTTCTATACCTTTTGATGATTTCTAATGAGTTTTTAAGTACATACCTTTTTATTTAATTTAAGAGTCAGTGCTGCTACTGAAAATTTGCTAACAGAAATTTTAACTAATATTATAAAAGCGAAAATGAGTTTGTTTGTTTGTTACCTTTTCACGCCGCAACCACGGAACCGATCATCCTGAAATGTTGCATATACGTTAACAAGTGTACAGAAACGGAAATAAGCTACCTTTCATCCCGAAAAAAGTTACTGTTCCCGAGGAAAACAACAATAACGTTCTTATGATAATAGATGGCGCCACGTGTCTTTCGAATCATGAATGAATTATATTATTACAAGCAGAGTACAACCCGAATTGATTGTCAAATTCTAAATTAACGCGAGCGAAGCCGCGGGCAATAGCTAGTTGAAATATAAGTGTAAGCTTATACAATAAGACCAACAATCCATTATTTTAACTCCTGGTATTAGAATTTAATACAATGCGCTAACAGAAATAAAATCTATCTAAAGTTAGTGGAGATGTTTGTTACCTATTCACACGGAAACCGTAGAACAGATTTGGATGAAATTCGGTAAACAAATAGACTATGTCCTAAAATATCGCATAAATACCTTTCATCCCAGTAGGATTAGCATATTTTATTATGTCTTATAGCACTTATTTATTTATACATTTCAAAGGAGCCGTGTAAATAGGATACCAAACATCCTTGTGTTGCATTCCTACATTATTAAGAGTTCAGTTGCGGAGTAAGATTAGTAGGCATCTTAAGTGGTCGTCTTGCTATTGCCACTGCTGTGAGTAGGTATAGTGGGTTCGAATCCCACACGGAACAAGAATGTGTGATTCACAAATAGTAAAGTTCCCCGCGACATAGAATTTATTCATTTATTTATTTATTTAACCTTGGGGGAGGCCTATGTCCAGCAGTGGACGTCTTTTGGCTGACATGATGATGATGATGATGATAGAATTTATTCATAAAGACAAAGTTGTCTTTTTTAAATAAAAGAACAAGGAAGGTTACATTAACGTTTTTTTAAAAGATTACATCTATTAGGGTTACAAATTACTATAATTATTATTAACTCGTCTAGCCAAACTAGAATGCACATGTTAAGGGTTTACATCCATAGCGCAATGGCTTGAATTTGAACCCACGACCTCTCGATCACAAACCCAAACCTAAAAATCATCACTTTAATTTTAAAAGAAAATACATTATCGTCCCCTTTTTCTCCATCCATGGTAAGCAGTATTAACGGTACTACTTAATACGTAAAACCGTAGGTACTAATCAATCTTGCATTACCCTGCAATATGGGGTGATAGGGTGTCGTAGCATATGACGTCATAATAGCGTAGTCGTGTCCGGTATGTCCCGGTGGAGCCGCGCCCTCTGGCGGTGGGTGTGAGCGCTACGTGCTACGGCGTAGCTAGTCACGGTTAAATTGTATTATCGTGTATAATGTCAAAGCTTTTGTTAATAATTATTTGACTGTCGTGGGTGGCATGGGTTTGCGCTTGACCTGCTAATGGGAAAGTACTAGGTTTGATACCCGGATTGAGCAATGTGTAATAGTCTCGATTCGTAATTTGTAGTAGGTAGGTACATTTTCTCTACCTCTACAGGGATGAGGCATATGACATATGTGTTAATGGGAATCAGTGTGAAAAGAAATTGTGATTTGCAGGAAGACATGGCAACCAACATTTAGAAAGACTGATGCAACGATAACCAAGTGGGAACCGTTGGATTGCCAGAGATTTCAAGTGCGATCTCTAAGCGCGCATCTCTTACTTTTCATAGTTATGTGCAATTGTATACTTAATGATTGCTTGCTGTAACAGTAAAGTTAAACATCGTGAGTAAACCTGCGCGCCTGATAGTTCTAGCTAATGTTATCGCAGATGTGCGAAGCCTGCTATTCCTAAAAAATAACGCAGCAATACTTATGAAATATATGTACATGTTCGTAAATTTAATAATCTTAGATATTATACAGTTTAAAAGTTCGGTTTAGAATTTAATATTTGTAAAAAGTTATAAATATATATAGTTATAAATATAGTCCTAAGATTTGCATAATTTATGTCGCATATTTTTTAGTTTATATTGTTATATTAAAAAGGAACTAAAAATGCTAAATATATATTTGTGAAAACAAACTTTGTTTGAGAAAATGTAATACAAAAAATATCTTTTCGACTTTTAACACTGTTAAAAATCTTAAAATGGGAAATAAAAGCATAGGAAGGAAGAGATACATTCCAAGATCAAAAATTTACCAGCAAATAATACAATCATTTTATTTCCTTGTCTCTCAAGTATTAAACGGTATACCTAAAGATTTATATGTGCACCAAAATACGTAGATAATAGAGTAATATATCCTCCAGAGATTATCCCCTGTTATGTTTCTGTGTCGTGTAGGTACACTGTACAACAATTTACTTATAGCTAACACGGAAATTTCATTAGATGAGCTTGTCGTTCAGTGTACGGACTTGTATCACTGATAATGCACTAGTAGCTACTGACACTTGTGTGTTATATTAATTAATCTGTCAATACAAAAGTGGATGGGAGATCTGTGATGCAATGGTGGCGCAATTTGATCGTGTGGTTAAATAAAGTAGTCACGGGTATATTGTGGAACGGTGACCATTTAAACCTGCTTTTTGCTTCAGAAAGAACGAAAAATGCTCGGTTTCGGTTTGGTTTGTTTAGAGTATGTAAAAGTATAATCAGCTATCTATAGTCACTCCTAACACAAGCATTTATAGTTGACTAGCTTTTGCTCGCGGCTAATTAATTTAGAATTTGACAATCAATTCGGGTTGTACTCTGCTTGTAATAATATAATTCAATCATGATTCGAAAGACACGTGGCGCCACCTATTATCATAAGAACGTTATTGTTGTTTTCCTCGGAAACAGTAATTTTTTTCGGGATGAAAAGTAGCCTACGTCCATTTCTGTACACCTGTCAACGTATATGCAAAATTTCAGGATGATCGGTTCAGTGGTTTAGGCGTGAAAAGGTAACAAAAAAGCAAACTCATTTTTGCTTATATAATATTATATTGTCTTCTGTTTACGCGAATGTTATTCATTGAAATTAAACTACTATATACGGATTTTATCGCGTTGTTTATTTGACACTGTTACAAAATTTTTTGAAAAACTGTTACACTACTATAATCACTATAAATTTTTAAGCTAATTAAATTATTGAAACTATTAAAACTATTTATACTATTACTATACTATTATACTATTTAGATTTATTTTTACACTTTCCCCGACGTTTCGGTTGCTTTTCAGCAGCCATGGTCACGGGGAGACTAAGTTGGTAGTTGTCTCAATGTTCCAGTGTAGTTATTTCAAAGTACCCGAACATAATTTAATCATGGGTGTTTCTATTTACGCAGAATGAGCTCAAAGTATCATGAAGTCTAGCTGTGGTTTGCTTCTTCTTGGGTTTGACTATTTGAATTACTGGATCCCAAGCTGGTGGTACACTCCAACCATCTTCTCTATTGAAATTAGGATGTTTCTTGATTTCAATAGCCTCGCGAAGCATCCTTGGCAGGAATCGGTGTTCTTTAGCGAGCATCTGTGGTTTGTCAAATCTCAGGTAGTGGTTGGTCCCCTGTTGCACATGTTCACACCAACAACACCAACGCTCGTTGAAGTCTGCTGTGTGTGAACATGTGCAACAGGGGACCAACCACTACCTGAGATTTGACAAACCACAGATGCTCGCTAAAGAACACCGATTCCTGCCAAGGATGCTTCGCGAGGCTATTGAAATCAAGAAACATCCTAATTTCAATAGAGAAGATGGTTGGAGTGTACCACCAGCTTGGGATCCAGTAATTCAAATAGTCAAACCCAAGAAGAAGCAAACCACAGCTAGACTTCATGATACTTTGAGCTCATTCTGCGTAAATAGAAACACCCATGATTAAATTATGTTCGGGTACTTTGAAATAACTACACTGGAACATTGAGACAACTACCATCTTAGTCTCCCCGTGACCATGGCTGCTGAAAAGCAACCGAAACGTCGGGGAAAGTGTAAAAATAAATCTAAATAGTATAATAGTATAGTAATAGTATAAATAGTTTTAATAGTTTCAATAATTTAATTAGCTTAAAAATTTGTAAAGTTTAATAGTGATTATAGTAGTGTAACAGTTTTTCAAAAAAATTTGTAACAGTGTCAAATAAACAACGCGATAAAATCCGTATATAGTAGTTTAATTTCAATATATAATATTAGTTAGGATTAGGATATCATTTTACTTGTCTTAATTAGAAAACATATGTATATTATATGGCATTCTACTAGCTAGAGACAATACACAGAAGACCAATTTTTTTTTTTATTATTTCAGTAAGTAATTCGTTGTAAATAAAGTAAATTTCAATGAATAACATTCGCGTAAACAGAAGACAATATTAAATAATTCGTTCGCAATCAGTCCAGTATTATCGTGCAATACCGATATGATTGTTTGTCAAATAAGCCAAAAAGAATGGACTATTCCAGTTATTTCCATTTTTAAGCACTAACAAGAGTACTAGAAATTTAATACCAAAATTATTAGCACTGCAAAAAAGTTGGGTTGTTAAATAGGTCCGGGTAGTTCGCACTTTTCCAGAGATCTGACACAACGGCTAATCGAAATGACCAAAAGGAAAACATCGTGAGGAAACCTGCATGTCTGAGAGTTCTCCATAATGTTCTCGAAGATAATATACATGTGTTAAATCTGCCAGTACTGGGTCAGTTTGGTAGGCTATGGCCTTACCCTTCTCATACTGAGAAGAGGCACGTGCCCAAGAGTGGGATAGTTTAATATAGGGCTGTTGTTATAAATACTATAATATTTTTTAAATTAAACTACTATATACGGATTAATAGATTCCATAATTTAATTGACTTAAAATTAGTAAAGTTTAGTAATAGTAGTGTAACAGTTTTCAAAATTTTGTAATAAAGTGTCAAATAAACAACGCGATAAAATCCGTATATAATAGTTTCATTTCAATGAATAACATTCGCGTAAACAGAATACAATATTATGCTATAATATCTACTATTTAATTTAAATAATTTAACTAACCGATCCTATAGGTATTTCTTGTTGTCTTTGCTTATCGATATATCAAATATGTCTAGCTATTACTCGGTTTTTATACGGTGTATCGAAATAAATCAAGCATCAGATATTAAGTTAGATCTTCATCAACACAACTATGAAAACAACATTTAATTTTGTACAGTAGTTTTGGCGTAACGTACAAGCAAAAAATTGGACTCTATGTCTCATATAAAAACATTTTTTTTCAATATCTCCTTTGTAAGTTTCAATTGTATTATATATTATAGATGTACAAATAATGTCAATAAAAAAATATGTTTCTCATAAGAAATGGTGAAAATCTGCTCTATTAAGCTCAAGCATGACTTCAGAGAAGTTATTACCTCCATACCTTAAAAAGACTTGAAGCAATTATCACAAGTCTGTCACCCATCCATTGTTTTATCATGTTACCGCGATGTTTGTGCTCGCCTTACATGGCAATAACGGTAGTGCCACTTAAAAAGACGTCTACTGTTGTAACAATTGAACTTTTCCTGTCTCTTTAAGTTCAGACAGTCAATATTTGAAGTCGGTTTGGTTATATGTAGTTTGTATTTCAGACAATAGAGTAAGCAGTCTAGTTTCGATTATGTACGATATTACAATCTTTGTTCTCATTTCCCTATTATCAAATAAACAGCAAAAAGCAAACAGAAGTAAAGTATCAATAATTTAATTAGCTTAAAAATTAGTAAAGTTTAATAGTATTATAGTAGCGTAACAGTTTTTCAAAATTTTGTAATAAAGTGTCAAATAAACAACGCGATAAAATCCGTATATAGTAGTTTAATTTCAAAGAAGTAAAGCTGTTTTGTATAAACATTATAGACCTAGCGATCCGCCCCTACTTCGCATGGGTAGTACAAAATGTTAACAAATTATACACCGAAACCATCCTCAGTAATAGTCATTTCAGACAGAGTGCTGTCTATTGGTGAAAACCTGTTCTACGTTGTTTTATAGACAATAGTTTTACAGAATTTTGTATCATTAAAATTCTCATTTCTTAAAAAATTCTTTCTTTCATAGAATAATCAATACACAAAATGCTTAGGGTGTTATTTAAATGGTTAGCATAGTATTGATATTATTTTGAGCAGAAAAATATAATCTGTGAGCAGAAATAGCTAATTGATCAGCAACTCATGGCCAGCAAACTTTAAAGAGCTCTAACTAAGTCGACGGAGCCCTATTTTTGAGTGGGTTTAAAAAAAGGAACCTAACACTTCCGAGACGGAATGCAGTGATTTGAGGCGTATAGATGCTCGTTATGCTGTGCAATATTTGCTGACCAATTAGTATTTTTGATGATCATTATATTTAATCCCAAATACTTAATGTAATCTAAATACATTCAACTCCATGACTTTTGTCACCATTTCTTTTTGTTTTCGATTTTCTTATCATAGAATAACAAATCAAATATTTTTTTTCCTCATATTGTTTAGTTATTATTTTTGTTTGTTTGTGTAAATAAATTTGTTTCTGGCGTTGTATGGTCGCAGTTCTAATCTAATCTAACCTACTATTTATTGTAATAAAATACCATGGAAAATTCTGCGAATGGAGGGAACACCACTGAAAACCGTATGAAAATCCGTTCATTAGTTTTGGAGTTAATCGAGGACAGACAGACAGATGCGGTGGGGAGACTTTGTTTTATATATGTAGTGATAATTGGTTGACTAACCGGACGGCGTAGTGGTTCAAGTGTAGTGTTGTGGGATTGAATTCCACGCGGGACAAAATATTGTGAGATCCACGTGTGACGAGATTGGGTGTTCTTTTTTTTTTATTTGCTGAATAATTATATATATATATATGTTATACAAATTTTACTTAATTATTACAGTTCTCTTAATTCTACCTATTCGGCATGCATAATATCACATTAGAAAATATTTTGATTGAGATAATTAAAATTTATAATTTATACATTAATGGCAATGTCTCAATAGTTAATTAACATAATAATGATATTAGATGTCAGAATGTAATTTGTCCATAATAGTAGTAGTCAATATATTATTATATAATTAAGTCAAGTAGGTAGGTAGATATATAAATCAAGATAACATGATGTCAAAATAAAATTATAGATAACTAGATGCTCCCGCGGTTTCACCCGCGTTTATCGTTACTGCGCCGCCCCCGTGAGTCGTAGCGTGATGTTATATAGCCTATAGCCTTCCTCGATAAATGGGCTATGCAACATTAAAATAATTTTTGAAATCGAACCAGTAGTTTCTGAGATTAGCGCGTTCAAACAAACAAACAAATAAACTCCAGCTTTATAATCTATAGCTGACCCGCGCAACTTCGTCTGCGTCACATGAGAGAGAGAGTGGGTCGTAGGCACCTATAATACAATTTTAAAGGAGCTGAAACTTTCTTTGTTAAATCCACGAACGGTCCAGTAGTTTTTTAATTTTATTCATTAGATACAAACAAAAATACAAATGTTTACTCTTTATAAAAAAAGATAACTGCCGCAATAGATAACTGCCGCAATAGATAACTGCCGCAATAGATAACTGCCGCAATAGATAACTGCCGCAATAGGACAAACTCCTGCGTCACGGAGGACTTCACAAACATTGAAACAACGGACACAAAGAACATTCAGATTCAGAACAACCATTTGTAAATCACACAATTTTTGTCCCGTGTGGGATTCGAACCCACAACACTCGGCTCAGTGGCAGTGGCGAGGGGACCACTTAAACCACTACGCCATCCGTGCAGTCAGATATACTTATAGTATAATCTATACTGATATTATAAAGCTGAAGAGTTTGTTTGTTTGTTTGAACGCGCTAATCTCAGGCACTACTAGTTCTATTTGAAAAATTATTTTAGTGTTGGATACCTATTTATCGAGGAAGGCTATGGGCTATATAACATCACGCTACGACCCACGGGGCTGGCGCAGTAACAATAGACGCGAGTGAAACCGCGGGAACGTCTAGTATTACTATAGATTGATATACACATAAAAATATTGCAGTACTTCAACAATTCTATTCGACAGCACCCACAACAGTTTCCACCCAACAAGTCATCCTTGAAGTAGGCGCACGTCGTATATTTACCTAAAGCATTGTAACCGGCCATTCGCGGCTTTTAGCGGCTCCGAGCACACCGCTCTAACTGATACTACAAATAAAAAGCTGTTTGCTGTGTTGAAATCGGAGCAGTGCACTTAAACGCGTGATATTGTACTATGAGGTACATAGCAACCATCTTGGAATTTATGACTAGCTTTAAATAGAACGCCGCGATAGCCCAGTGGGAGATGGTTAGACGACCACGCAGGAGTCTCGGGTTCGATCCCAAGGCGCGCATCTCTGACTTTTCGAAAGTCACTCTTTACAATTCTCTAGTCCGAAGCCGTTTAGAGTATGCAAGCATGATATGGAGTCCGCAGTACGCGGTACACCCTCAACGTCTTGAGGGTATACACCGCGCATTTACTCGACATCTGGCATACTCTTGCAATGGGATTTCTCATAGGTGTCCATATCAACAACGCCTGAAGCATTTTCATATGAATTCATTACGTGAACGACGTATAGTCATAGACATATCATTCTTATATAAGTTAGCAAATGGCAAGTTGGACTGTGCTGAATTGATGTCAGGTATTGGCATTCAAGTACCCTGCAAATTACCTAGATATCCGATAACTAAGATCTACCATACACCAAAATTCAAAGCGAACATCGAATCTCACTCTACGCTATATAGAATTTGGCAAGAGTATAATACAATATCTAAATCCGTACCTGACATTGACATTTACCATGACTCTAAAAACAAACTAAAATACAAAATCTTTAAATCCCTTCAAGTCTCCAACAATAGCAATATCTTTGTCACATAAAATCATATATACTTAATGTAAATTGCATTATGTTCTCCTTCATTCTTATTTTTATTTCTTACTTTGTTATAGTAATTTAAGTTCTTTATATAAATATTGTCACAACTATTGATGAATGCTGGTTAATCTGTAATTGGCAAATGTTTCAGCCACCATACTTTCCTTGTTATCGTTGATGTGAATTTGTAAACATTTGCTGTTGATAAACCATAATAATTAAATAAATAAATAAGTCATGTGTGTATTAAATAGTTAATTATCGCTCGCTTTAACGACGAAGGAAAACATCGTAAGAAAATCTTGTTTTCATAATATTCTTGAAGATATAATAAAATTAAATAGTTTAACAGTAGTAAATATTAATAGCTTCTTCTTCTTAACTATAAAGACACTCGGCTCAGGTACCGCAACCTGGAGACGTTTACAGCACTAGATTTGTCACTCCAGCGCTTTTTTTTTTGCACTTCAAAATGACCACACTCCACCTGATGGTAAGCAGTCGTGTGGTCTAAGAGCAGTGGCCTGGCATTTACGTCTTTGCGTCTACACGTCATTTAAGTTAGGTTACCTAACTTAAATAAGTAAGTAAGCTCTACCAGACTGAATTTCGGTCACAACGGCCGAATCGAACTCTAAGTCTATAGGCTATTTGTGCAGGGGATTATAGTGTACAAGTGTGTAGAAACACAAGTACATATTACTCCTTCATTGTCATAGTCAAATCAAGGCAATCCAATACTAAAAACTTGTTGTTTTATTTTAATAGTATGGCATGGTACTAGAACCTTATTCGTGTCTATGTGTTCAGACTATTGGCTACTATTGAGAATAACCTAACAGAAAATCGAAATAATACTTTGGCTGAAGCGAGAGTAGCAGTCAGGATCTCCTAATTTAAATATAATTGTCTTTACACTAAAAATACAACACATTGTTACATTTTAATAATAACTAGCGGTCAGAGTGGTCAAAATGCGACCAAAATTCCTAAGCTTGCTACTTTGTTTTCTGTTTTTCTCTATTACATATAAATAAAGTATAGGTAACCATAGTTACAAAGAATTGTACGACTACAGACGAACAATGTCGAAATACTACGAACGCGATTTGACTGCGTGTGTCAAATGCATGGTTGTGTGCGTGTAGTGTTTTTTCATTAATTTAATGTATTTCTAATGTATATTTTATAAAAATATTAGGATTCGCCCTTTTTCTCCATATAAACTTTAACTGTGCCAAATTTCATACTTTTTTGCTTCACGTATTAATATTTAGATATTGCCACTCATACGTCTTTATAATATTAGAAGCCAGCCCAAAATCGTGTTACAATATCGTGCCAGAAACTGCAAGTAATACAGAATCAAATTAATATTAAAATCAGCCATAAATACGTTTTTAAATCTCCTCGCTATCTCTTTGTTATTCACAAAACTTGTAATATTTTGTTGGTCGCGCTCGCGGTAGGGTGGAAGAAAAAAGTTGCGCATTCTCCCGCGCCACGCAATTTGCTGGCAGATAGCTTACGATAGCTTATTAGCAATAAACAAAAAGTAGGGGCCGGCTACACCGCGCACAATCTTCCTGTATTACGTCATAAGTTGTAGCGAGTCAGCTATTACAAATTTTTGTACAATTATACTTGAAGACGTATACGAATACCACCATTAGCCTTCTTGTGACATGTCTATTTGTCGACGAATGTAATTTTTAAATATACGGATAGCACAGTGGCTTAGTTGTGACCTTACCGCAACCGCAGCCCTCAATGTTTTGAGTTCAAATCATGCACAGGACAATTATTGATATGACCCAAAAATTATTGTTCTGAGTCTGCATGTGCTTTGTGTCCGTAAATAGTATATTTACCTTAAATGCGTATCTCGTAATTTAATTTTAACTTTATACAGTTGAGTCTTTGAATAAAATTCAATCTTGCATTGGTAGTATCTGTGATTATTCTACAGAAATTAAAGCAATGGACACAAAAAAACCCCATACACAACTTCAAAAACATTATTTTAGCAGGTAGGCAGAGATGCCATACAACGTACATCGCCAAATGTTTTAAATCCCACTTAATAAGGGGTATAATATTCTGCCGTCTATCGAGAATAGACTCTATGCCTCTACTGAGAACTAATAGAAAATTCATTAAGTCTTTTCTTTTCCAAAAATCGAAGTCACACTGCCAGCATTGATTGCATTCGGAAGCGCAATCTTATGCCGTGAGACCAACAAGCCAGTCAGTTGTTAGCCTGTGATTAAATTATAATATCAGCCCTATATATGAACTGTCCACTACGAACAGGCCTCTTCTTAGTATGAGAAGACTTAGGTTAAATAAATACACAAAACTCGCTCCGCTTATACATTGTACCACTCTCAATAAATCACTAAGGTTAAAACATCATTAATATTAAATCACCGCGCAGTGATTTATTCGTGGAAGGGCGCTGCCACGTTAATCTCAGTTTAACTATTGACTTACTACGGCAGAATCACACCTCGGTATCACACTAGTCTCATACAAGTTTAGTCAAACTATTGTTTGTATGAAAGTTTTTGAAATTTGAAAATATTTAAAATGCTTTATTTTGGCTCGGCAGCAGTATTGAATGCGTTTGCTGTGCCTGAGGTCTCAAGTTTGATTAACTATTCGAACATTGTTATTGGATTTTCTCTCAAATAATGTTTAGTAGGGGGCTGCTATCTAAAGCCTTCTTGTGTCTGATATCCAGCAACAGGCTAGCTCTCATTATCTCATAGCCAGTTGTACTCACTGATCGGTAAACGATTAGCGAGGTTATCTTGTCTTATCTTATGTGGGGGCCAGCCAGTGCAGACCGGCGACACTTGGACCCAGTGGGATCTAGCGAGGTTAAGTAACGTTGGGTGCGGTCAGTCTATAGATGGGTGACCGCTTAGTGGTATTTCATCTGAGCGTCTCCGTGCTTCGGAGGGCACGTAAAAAGTCGATCCCAGTTGTTGTCAAATTGACAGCAGTCGTTAAGCCATGTCAGAGGCCTACGGGCGGCTTGAACAACTCTTGACAACAGGTTGGCCACTCAATCGACCGCACTTAACGTTGCTTAACCTCGCTAATCGTTTACCGATCAATGAGTGCATCTGGCTATGAGCCTAGTAATTTATCATTAAAGCATCTATAGATGGTAAAATAGTCAATAACATTAGTTACGCTGATGACATGGTGCTGTTGAGCCCATCGATCAACGCCTTGCGCAAACTGGTACTTGTGTGTGAGGCGTTTGCAGAGACACATGGCCTGACCTACAACTTCAAAAAGAGTTAACTGCTGGTGTTTCGGGCGGGGCGTAAGAGCCCCTCATACGTACCGCCTGTGACACTAGCGGGGAAGGCGTTAAATAGGGTTGCTCACTTTGTGTACCTTTTTTTTTTTTTTACGTGGGGAATGCGCCTGATGCATACCCTCTCGCCACAAGGGGAGGTGAAAGGGTTATGTCCGGCTCTCCCGTATTTCGGGCCTACGGACCAAAACCCCACGGTGTGCACGCTCGCTGCCTTGTAGTGGATGGGCCGCTGGCAAAAGTTACTACCTCAGCGATCCACCCAGCAGTCTACAGCTCCTCGGCGACGCCCCGGCACTACATAGGGCGTCGGACTGACTCAATGGCTGGCGGGCGAGAGATCCCCGTTCTCCCGCCCGCGGCCTTCATTATGGCGGCATTAGGCGCGCGAAAGCGCGCCTTCGCCGCCCGGTTCGCCGGCGAGTGCTCGGATCCGCAAGGACACTTTCTTCACGGATCCACTCTGCCGCCTCCTTCTGCGAGATGACGTCCTCGCAGAAGGACGCGACCGCTGCCCACTTCCTCTCGCTGTCGACCATGGCTTTGATCACGGCCGGCAACGAGAGATCTTCACCCACAACCCCAATGAGTTCACGGCGCCGCATCGCCCAAGCAGGACATTGCTCGATCGTGTGCTGCGCCGTGTCCTCCTCACAGTCGCAGTGGTGGCAGACGGGACTCGGTTCCCTCCTAGCGATCGTGTGCAGGTATTTGCCAAAGCAACCATGCCCTGACAACACCTGCACTAGCCGGAAGGAAAGGGTCCTATGCTGCCGCCCTGCCCACCGCTCCAATACCGGCTGGAGGGTCCCAACGGTTCTGAAACCGGCCACGGGCGCCTCCAGCCGCACCTTCCATTTTAAAATCATGCCCTGATGGGCTCGATTGCGCGCGCACTCAATCAATGTCGGGAGGGGACGACAACCCGTCTCCTCCCGCACCGCCTCACTCACTGCAAACACTTCGGCGAGCACTTCAGCCTCCAAATCCCACGGGGGTGTTCCGGCCAACGCGCAAGCTGCGTCGGCCGACACCGTGCGGTATCCACGTATTACCCTGACCGCTATGACTCTCTGCGGTCTCCGCAAGAGAGTCCTGCACTGAGCGGTCAGGGAGTCCGCCCACACCGGTGCGCCGTAAAGCGCCATCGACCGGACAACCCCCGTGTAAAGTCGCCGGCAACCAACACTGGGCCCGCCCAAATTTGGCAATAGCCGCCCAAGGGCGGACGCAGTGCCGAGAAGCTTCGGGGCGAGCTGTCTGAAATGCTCGTCGAAGTGCCACCTTCCGTCCAGCACCAAGCCTGGATATTTCATGTGGGCCTGGACGGGAACGCGCGTCGAGCCCACCATTATCGAGGCGCCGCGGGGTGGACTGCGACGGGGCCATGAAAAACCAGGGCCTCCGTCTTGTTAATAGCCACCCGTAAACTCAGCGCCTCGATACGCCCGACCACCTGGGAAACCCCTACGGTGGCCAAACGGGCCGCCTCCTCGAAGGAACCCCCACGGGCTGTGACAAGGGTGTCGTCAGCGTAGCTGATGACGCTCAGCCCAGGGGGTAGCACAGCACGTAGGGCCCAGTCCATGTCCCACAGGAGCGGACCAAGAACCGATCCCTGCGGGACACCGCACGACATGGGCCGCCGCCAAACCTCGCCTCGAACCTCGAGGAGGACACTCCTGCCTCTCAGATAGTCCGCCACCAGCCGGTTCAGGTAAAAAGGTACTCCGTGATATCGAAGCGCCCCCTGGACACAGCTGTATGGCAGACTATTAAACGCGTTGGCGATGTCTAAAAACACCGCCGCCGGCGACCGCCTCCTCGGCCGCGGCCTTCAGGCGCATAATGGCCCCGACCGTCGAACGTCCTTCCCGCAATCCGAACTGAGCGTCCGACAGGTTGGGACCAACCGTGCCCAGGTGCCGGACAATAAGGGTGGCGAGAATTTTCTCAAACATCTTTTCCGCCTCGTTCAGCAGCACTATGGGCCTGTACGCCGCGGCCGACTCTGGAGGCCGTCCCGGCTTGGCCAGCAATACCAACTTCCCCTCCTTCCAGCACTCAGGGAATCGTCCCGACACCAAGCTCGCGTCGAAAAGCTCCCTGAGGCGGACATCCAGGTCACTTTGTGTACCTAGGTCATGTAGTTAATGAGGACCTGACTGATGAATCAGACATCGAAAGGGAACGTAGGGCGCTGACGATTCATTGTAATATACTGGCACGCAGATTTGCCCGATGCTCAAAAGATGTAAAGAAGACACTTTTTAGGGCATATTGTCAGTCTTTCTATACATGCAGTCTGTGCACCAACTACACGCAGCGGTTCGTCGGTGCCCTGCGGGTCCAATATAACAATGCTTTCAGGCTGCTGATGGGATTGCCTCGCTTCTGCAGTACGTCAGCGATGTTCGCTGAAGTACAAGTGGACGGCTTTCACGCCATTATACGTAACAGAGCAGCATCGCTGATGCGAAGGGTGAGGGACAGTCCCAACAGCTACCTGAAAGTTATTGCTGAATACATCCATAGTCCTATTTGGAGGCACTGGATATGGATTCATATTAGGTAGGATACTTGTTTTTATTTTATTGTATTTTACTATTTTTATTTTTTTTATCTTTTATTTGTTCTTTTCATTTCCTGTGGTATGTCTGTGTAAATTACTAACATAGTTTTAAGTTATCATATCCTATTGTACTACTAACACTCTCTGGACCGAATTAGTCTGAAAATAAATGTTTTAAATTGAAAATTTGAATAAAAATCCCTATATGTATGTTTAATTTCAATGTAACTTTTGCATAAACAGTACATACTACGTACAAGTTCTGAATTCAAAATATTAGCTATACATAATAATTCAAAATGGTTGATCACTCAGTAGATGTATCGGGAGGTAGGGGCTGAACACACGAGCGGTAGGAAAATATGTCGGCGCAGCGTGACGTGTGAACACAGCCGGCGTGCGCAGCTCATTTGTGACTCTACAGGCTGTTCGCTACCAAGACGACGACCTTCAAAGATAACAGAAATATTGTGAGACCTTATGGCTGTACCTTTGTGACATTAACTATTTTTTTGAAAATTTTAGTACCAAAACGAAGTTTGGGGTTGTGCCCGGTAGATGGAGATAGCGAGCGAGCGAGCGTTTTTACGTAGGTTAATTGAGACACAGCTTAAATGAACTCTACCCGTATACCTATAGCTAGGAGACTATGTACCTATATATATAACTACAACTATATGTAATGGCTTACAACCACTATGTTTCTAATCCATTACTTATAGTAGTAGTATAATTTATGTACATTTGGAACACCTGTGGTATGACTCGTCGATTGACAATCTTGAAATAATTGAGTCGCTGCTAGGGCAAGAGATAAATATTTATACCTATGTAGCGTATTTACGAAGCTTGAAAAATTTACTTACCATAGAAATACAACATAAGGTTGTTTCACTTCTGCAGGATGAAGGTACTTCGTTAGCCGGGCTGTTCCTGTTAGAGCAAAATCACAAATATTAAGCGTGGATCCCAAGTACTGTTTCATCCATAAAATGTCTCGGTATGTTGCTGAAAATTAGACATTAAAATGTTAGACAGAAACAGAGAGGCATAGTTCGATAGCCATGCAAAGAAACTAATTATGCTGAAAGGAATGGTTCCCATAAATATTTCTATAGCCATTTCTTTGGTGTAATACTTTGCTTGTGCTATTGTTCAGAGTAGCTTCTTGCCCCGAAAAATGGTTAGAAATGTTAGCTATTCAACTACGGATACATTCAGGTAATATAATTGGACTCCTTTTTCCACATTTGAACTCCAAGTTGGTCCATTATGCGTGATACAGTCAGGTATCAACATCATTTCAAAGCACCCTGTAAGCGGGCGCGTAGTTCACATAGAATTTTGACGTTTACCCGCTAATTGACGTATCAGCTCGGTGCTACCGCGCATGCGCCGCTTCCGGCCCTCCCCTCCCCGCACCGCGCAGCTCTGCGCAGGAGAGCCTCACTCCTCACGAAAGTAAGCGTGGGAGGTCGATCAACACCCACGCCTTTATTACAAGGGGATAAGGTTGATATTATGTAGTACAAAGGTCATTTGGTCAGTCTATTTCTTTTTGTTATATGTACTTACAAATAGTTTTCGGGTGTTCGTTTATGAGTGAGATTCTCACGTTTATGGTCTATGTCCTGAGTTACTTGAGAATTATGTTTACATTGCGTTTTTAATGGATTTTGATGATTCGATTTTTTGTTCAGCGGTATTTCGTAGCATTTTTAGGTTAGAAAATTCTCATAGGTATTTGTCTTGTGATATTCTTCTTTCTATTTTATATCACATTCTTTTGAGTTATTTATATAAATGAATCGGCGCGCGGTAGCTTATTGGCTCAGACATGAAGATGTCGTTCGATCCTTACTTTTACAGACAAGAAAGCAAGTATTATACATTCATATCAGCATCAATATATATTACTATTGATAAGTGTAGAAAGGAATTTAAGTTTCTTTCTCAGTATATGGCGTGAGATTTGGCGTGCAGACCAAATTACAAAAACGAAAAACCCAATTATGATTTACCGTCTAACCCTGGCCATTTGGGTGACTACTAATAATCATTATTATAAGTTCCAACATAAGGAAAAAGCCTCCCCTAGCTCCTTCCATCTCTATCTCTACCTAAAGCTAAGGAGCAATATTTATTTATGAGTTCAGCACATTTCGTCATCTCTGTCTACGCTTTTCGCGGATGTCGCTCGCCATTTTGAGGAATCCATTAGGCGACTGGGTCTGTTTGTTGTCTGATATGCGATAAATACGTCCAATCCCGTTGATTGCACAGATGGTTTAGTGGTTGAATGTGTCACCTCACCGTTAACACTGTGCAAAGGGTTGTGGTTCGACCCTCACACATGACCAAAATTTGTGAAATTTGTTCTACATATACCTAGATTATTTGTGTCCGTTGTTGAATGTTTGTAGAGTCCCCTGCAATACAGCCATTATTCTTATTGTGGTAGTTGTTATTTTCTTTAATATTTTGCGTATTGCACGTCTACCTACTAATCCCAAAAATATATTTTCCAAAATATTATACCGAGTCTTTATGTCCATTGTTTTAATGTCTGTAAAATAATACCTACAATTCGGCGATCCGTAATGCGAGTTTTGTTGTTTATTCTAAAACGTCGCTTAAATAATTGTAAGTTTGTATGTTTTGAATATTGTATTTACGTAATTAAAATGGTTCAATTTAATCACAACTATAGCCTTCACGATAGTGTAATTTACTACTTTTTAAAACAATGATACATGTAGCGGCTATTCGATTTACCTTTATTACTGTACGGTCCAACCGTACATTTTTACGCGATGCACGCGTTTTCATTAATATTGTATTCAGTTCGCCATCATTAACGCCGTGCGTTCTCAATTATCAGTCATTAAACATATCGCGTCATATCATACACATTTTAGTTTATAAAGTTAATTTCAATATATTCAGTTTATCAGTACATTCAGTGTTTCAATCCGTACCAACCGACGCGCCCTATCATATTATCAATCAACAAAGTTGTGTGATAACAAGATCATACCATAATTACAACACTTTGTAAGATTCGGGAATCAAACCCTGGTCCAAGCGTAAACGCAAATCAAAATCAATATATTTTAATCAATAACAGTTATATCGCTCCCGGCGGTCACGACCGCACATGTTCTATTAAGATCAATCAGTGTTCGACGGGCCGCCATCAATCTGTCATTGGCTATTAATTAAATAGATAAATCGTATATGTATATTGTTTCGGGATAAATGAACTGTGTGGGCAGACAGTCCCGGTAATGTCAAGGCAAATTAAGGGAATGGGTCAAACCGTTTCTTCTTTGGATAACATCCTAACTAATATTATAAATGCAAATGTTTGTTTGTTTGTTACGCTTTCACGCCTTAACTACTCGACCGATCATCATGAAATATTGTATCCACGTTGTTAGGGGTTAATTTTCATCCAAAAAAAAGTCCTGTAGCTGTGGAATAGAAATTTATTGACTAAATTTACATTAACGCGAACAAAGCCGAGGGCAAAATCTAGTACATACTTAGATAAAAGATTCAAAATGTCTCTTACATGTGTATATTGAAATACATGTTAGTTAGTCATAATAAAGGAATAGACTTTATAGATAGGAGAGCCTCGCTGATTTCAACTTGAATGGGCCGGCTCGACCGGGGAAGGACTACCTACTCACAGAATATCGACGTGATATAGCAGTATTCCTACTGTTCTGTTTCATTCGGCGAGTGAGACTGCCCGAGGCCTATTCACCCTCTTTCCCCTTTCCCGCTCCTTCTCTTTCCCACTTCCTTTCCTAAAGGGTTGGCAACGCGCAAGTGGTGCCTCTGGTATTGCTGGCGTCTATAGGCTACGGTAACCACTTACCATCAGGTGGGCCGTATGCTTGTTTGCCACATTAGTCGGTTAAAAATATATAGAGACTACACTGGAGGAATGGCCATTCAAATTAAATAAATACATACATAATCTGAGGCCTATATAATAAGTTGCTGTTACTTAATCCTATCCTAATCCTAACTTCCTAACTAATATTATAAAAGCGGAAATGCGTTTGTTCGTTTGTTTGTTACCTTTTCACGCCTAAACCAGTGAACCGATCATCCTGAAATTTTGCATATACGTTGTCAGGTGTACAGAAACGGACGTAGGCTACCTTTCATCCCGAAAAAAATTACTGTGCCCGAGGAAAACAACAATAACGTTCTTATGATAATTAATAGATGGCGCCACGTGTCTATCGAATCATGATTAAGATATTACAAGCAGAATACGACCCGAATTGATTGTCAAATTCTAAATTAACGCGAGCGAAGCCGCGGGCAAAAGCTAGTAATTAATATTCTTTACATTATAGATACAGAAGGATTTATTAACAATAATTACTCGCGTTATTGTTTAGAAACCAGGATTAGGAGGATTTAAAATAATCTGTATCAAACCTACATGTATATGAAATAGGTCAAATCCAACATTCATACATAATAAATAATAACAGTCTATAGTTTTACGCAGTGTAACTTAACCTACATTCAAATGATGTTGTATATATTATGTCAATAAGCTAAGTGAATGCGACGACGGATATTGAAATGTTATAATTTTTCTCTATTAGTTATATTATCATCAACCTTTTTCTATTTCTCAGGCACAATTCTGAACTTTGTGTTGCAACTGACAATTTCTTGGCGAGACTTTGCCACCCTGGAAATCGGACTTCTGAGCACATGCATATCAATCGTATTAAATACTGCTACGCCACAACCACTAAAATACTCATATGCCTACCTTTGTCTAGCGTGAAAATATGTTTGTATTTACTAAGTACGTACACATACATGCATTTATAAAAATCCTATGTACAAACCAGGTAGATAACTCACTGTTTGCCTGTATATTTTTAATCCCGTCGGGCCCCCCGTGCCCTTGGAGAATGCTTGAGGAGGTGGAGAGCTACTTGGCTGGCCTGGCTCTCGTCTACCCAGTGTCGCTATGACGAAACGCACTGAAATGTTTAGTGAGAAACATACAGAAGTTTATTGTGTTACTGTGATATTCTGTAGAATCTCACTGTCGAACTCACTTATGAATCTGTGGTGACAATTTTGTTATAAATATGTTAGTAATGGTAGATTTGACTGCACTCACCAATCAACTATGGTTTCTTCTGAGTCTAGGACTTCAGTACTTAGAATACGGAATATTTCGCACCATGGTTCTACTAGAACCGAAAGTAATTTAATCTATACTAATATTATAAAGCTGAAGAGTTTGTTTATTTGTTTGGTTGAACGCGCTAATCTCAGGAACTACTGGTTCGAATTGAAAAAACTTTCAGTGTTGGATAGCCCATTTATCGAGGAAGGCGTGATATTATATAGCCTTATAACATCACGCTACGACCAATAGGAGCAGAGCAGATATGAAAAATTTTGCAAAGACGGGGAAAATTCTCTTATGTGAAGCAGATGAAGTTACGCGGGTCTTGGACGACGCTGAGCGCACAATCATTTTGAAAATATTACTGCCATATTTGTGTCGCTTGTATATTCTTCACTGACACAGGCGCTCATAGCCAGTTGCACTCACTGATCGGTAAACGATTAGCGAGGTTAAGCAACGTTGGGTGCGGTCAGTCCATAGATGGGTGACCGCTTAGTGGTATTTCATCTGAGCGTCTCCGTGCTTCGGAGGGCACGTAAAAAGTCGGTCCCGGTAGTTGTCAAATTGATAGCAGTCGTTAAGCCATGTCAGAGGCCTACGGGCGGCTTGAACAACTCTTCTTGATAACAGGTTGACCACTAACCACACGAAAAGAAAAATAAAGACTGACACACATAGATTATGTAGAATACTATCTTTTGCGGTGGCTTCGCTCACACGGGTACCTATAGTACTTTTCTTCTGGATAAAAGGTAACCCATGTCCTTTTCTGGCATCGTGTATGCGACCATCATCATCATCATGAAATTTCGCATACTTGTTGTCAGAGGAACAGAAAAGGAGATAGGGTACCTTCAATTCAGAAAAAAGCAAGCCAAACCGCGGGCAAAATCTAGTAATATATAATGTTAGTAGTATATAATATCATTGGATTTTAATACATAAGTGAACTGATTTAGTTAGAATCTAGCGTTGCTGTCTGTAATTCTCTTGCGTATGTTGTCGCCATATTGTCGGGGGATGAATTAATTTATCCAGTTGGTGGCCATCTTGTTGTGATGTAGGCACATTCCGGGGATGCGAGCATTCCACACTGAAGATTGTAACGACTCCATTTGATTGTTATTTGTATTTTCTTTGTCTACCTTTATCTCTTATGTTTATAGTATTTTCAAGGTATTTCCTGAAAATACTATAAACATATAAGACAAAGGTAGTTTAATGCTGCTTTAGTTAGTTGTAGCGACACTGCTGACGCATATTCAAACGTATAATTTTGAGTGGAACAGCTGTCGTCGACCAGTGAGCAAGCCATAGGGTTCTATTGTAAAGGGGTTTCACTTCAATACCACGGTAGGCACTTTTGACTTTGTGAGATTTTTAAGATATTTTGTATAGTTTTTATGTTCATTAGTTTGATAAAATAAAGTTGTATGAAACTGTCCCAAATCATGCCGCGGCAACTTGTAAGTGAAAAAACACTCAGCACATATTTTAAAACAGTCTGTACACCCTGTATTAGTGTATGTTTTGTAAGTTGTCATAAATAAATAAATAATTTCTGTAACTTTACAAACATTAAAACATTGCACACAAAAATCACCCAGATTCGGAACAGTTATTTGGGTATCTCGCAATTTTTTATTCCGTATTCAGATTGAACGCACCATAATTTAATTGCGAGGCGATCATTTAACTCTAATGCGCGATCCGTGCAGTATGCCTTTGACGTGTTTATAAATTTACGCAATACTAAGTACAAGCCCGTCCTTAGTGTGAAAAGGATTATGCTGTAGTCCACTACGCTCTAATGCTGGTTGACAGACATTACTCATCTAAAAGAACATTACGCTCAGTCATAAAAGCACATAAACGAACGGTGCGTGAAAAGCTTCGTCGCGGTATTTCCCATCACTGTTAAAATTAAAGATAATTTACTATTTAAACGCACATTACCTCCAAAAGTCAGAAAAGCGTGCCTGGAGATTGAACTCGTGGCCTCTGCCAATCCACTCACCCATGGCTCCTGTATGTATATAAGCTCCTCTCCTTACAGCAAATCCAAACCGCCAGAATTTTCCCAGGCAACATGTCTTGTTTAATCAAGATAAACATATTACCCACCCGCTGTAATAAAAACGGACTAAAAATTCATAATGTCGTGTACAGACGGACGTTTAATTGTCAACGCGTGGACAGGTCGGCACGTGCCCCCGACAGCGTTAATCTTCTAATATCTATTTATTATTGTAGCGCATGTTTGCAAGGTCATTATCGCGGCGGGGCGCCCGCGGCGTCTGCGCCCGCCCTTATTGTGTGATGTATAAACTAAACCTGCAAGTCATAAATGTGTGATGAATCAGTTTAGTGGGAAGTAATTGGTTTTTTTTAAGTCTTTAGTTGTGTATAAGACTTATTGACTGAATAATATTATAAAATTATTAAACTGTTCTGCTGCGCACGGGCGTCTTCTCGGTGCGATAAGGGAATGGTCTGGCTATGGAGCCACCGCGCTGGCCTAGTGCGGGTTGGCAGACTTCACATATCTTCGAGAACATTATGGTAAACTCTCAGACATGCAGATAACCTCAAGATATCCTTCACCGTTTAAGCGAGCGATTTAATTATTTAATACGTACATCACTTCGAAATGTCAGAGATGTGCACCTTGGGATCGAACTCGAGACCTCTACGTAGTAGTCCAACGGACTCCCAGTAGACTATTGCTGCTTTTTAACTGTATTATAGTTACATAGTCTCTCGCCTATATCACAAACGAGGTAAGTAGACGTATATTAAACCCACATATCGCCAGATATGTTTTAAGGTACCATCTCATACATACCATTTCATGCGCAGGTGGCCTGTCGTCTGTCTGTGCCGAGCCTTTAGCCATTTACTGAGCACATTCACAGATTTCGGATCAAGGCCTATATAACAATTTGTACCTATGTAATTGTAAATTTAAATTTGTACCTATGTAATTGTAAATTTAAATTTGTACCTATGTAATTGTAAATTTAAATTTTTACCTATGTAATTGTAAATTTAAATTTGTACCTATGTAATTGAAAATTTAAATTTTACCTTTGTAATTGTAAATTTAAATTTGTACCTATGTAATTGTAAATTTAAATTTGTACCTATGTAATTGTAAATTTAAATTTGTACCTATGTAATTGTAAATTTAAATGGATCACACGTATTGAATATACAGATGGCGTAATAGTTTTAGTGGTCGTCTCACCACTGCCACTACGCAAAAATGTTGTTTTCGACTCCCGGGTCGGGTGTCTATTCGATCCCCACACAGGACAAACATTTGTGTTTTCAAGAAATAATTCTGCCCGGTCTGAGTGTTTTTTGTGTCAATTGTTTGAGTGTTTGTAAAGTCCTCCGCGATACAGGTATTATTCATAGTGTGGGAGCTATATTTAAAAAAAAAAGGACTTTTATAAAATTACATAAAACCAGGCAAATGAAACTCGACGTCACGTATCGAGAGTTCCGTACTACAAACCAAAGGTAGTACCCGAGCACGCACTTGGCCAGTTTGTGCACTTTTTTCAGAAACAGTAAAATTTATTACGATTTAATAACACTAAATGGGCGTACGGTAGTTCACGCAGGCGAAGTCACAGACACATACTAGTAAATAAATAAATTAATGTTCTATTGAATAAAGTTCACTAATTGTATAATTGTAGCGCCCGAGGCAGTTAGCAGGGGACCTTTACTCGACAAACATTTAGTTTAGTTGTCAATAACATCCCTTATAGCTCTGTTTAATCATAAAATTTATTGTGAGAATATTTCGCAGGAAATTTTGCTTCGCTTGCTGATTTTAAGCTCAAGTATTTGAGCTATTGCCTATCGCCAAGCCATGACCTAAATTCTCAGGTTGGTATAGTCGGGGATTTACTGTCAGAAAATGTTCAGTACTAACGCGGTTATACTCTTGCTCCATAATGTGATATCTAGGCAATTTAGGTTCGCTTGCTTGACTTTAAGCGCAAGTATTTGGATAAATGCCTATCGTCAAGCCACGAGTTCTATTCTGACTGAAGTGTTATCTGGGATTAAATAAGAGAAAATATTAAGCGCTAACTTGGCTCGCCACGTTAGTGCTAAAAATGTTTGCCATATATATGAGGGACCATAATATGTAGTTGACATAACATTGGTGTTGTATATACATTAAAATTTGCCTAGATGGGTCCGAGTTCGGTCCTCGGAACGGGTTAAGTGTTACTTAGTGCTTCTTTAAAGAAACGTTCAGTAACAGCACAGGGTGCGGCGAATGAATGTTACGGATAATCAGTAATATCTTAGTTACTTCTTATCTATGTCTTAAAACATAACTGACGGAATGTGGCTAAAGTACCTAATCTCAGGCCTGAAACTGACAACTTTTATACAGGTGCTAGTTGATATATGCATCTTATCAGAGAAACATTTATACTTATCTCTTATTAGAACCCATATATTTCTAACTAGCTGCAACTTAGTCTGCATCATATAAGATAATTTTTCTCGTTTTTGAATCATTTTTCATTGCTGCTCCGCTCCTATTGGTCGTAGCGTGATGTTATATAGCCTATAGCTTTCCTCGATAAATGGGCTATCCAACCCTAAAATAATTTTTCAATTCGAACCAGTAGTTCCTGAGATTAGCGCGTTCAAACAAACAAACAAACTCTTCAGCTTTATAGTATTAGTATAGATTAATTATCTACATTTCTAATCATTCACAATTAACATTGACAACAGAATTAAAATCACACTCGACGTCACTAATCAAAGTTTTAACGTCAAAACGTTTGTCAAATTGATATCGCTCCATCAATTCCCGAGATCTGTCGTGACAGGTAGATGAACACTTTTATTCTATTGAAGTACGAAGGTGGGAAACGTATTGCGTTTTGTTTGTAATGCAGAATGCAATATAAAACATATGTCAAATAAAATTATTTCGACAACGATGCGCCCTGATTAAATGTTCTCGTGAGAAACTGTAGAATTTATTTATATCACAACACAGGTAAGTTGCAGAAGATTCAGTCAATAACACGCTTAGTTTTCAGCATTCGTTCGAAAAAGCCGCGTTTTATTTGAATCTAAATAGACATATACAGGCATAGCAGCGATAGCCTGGCGGAAAACCGTTGGACTGCCACGCAGAGGTCTCGAGTTCAAACCCAAGGCACGTGTCTCGGAATTTTCCAAGTTATATGCGTATTAAATAGTTAATTATCGCTTGCTTTAACGGTGAAGAAAAACATCGTGAGGAAACCTGCTTGTCTGAGATTTCTCCATAATGTTCTCGAACATGTGAAGTCTGCCAACCCGCACTAGGCCAGCGTAGTGGACTATGGCCTAACCCTTCTCACAGTGAGAAGAGGCCTGTGCCCAGCAGTGGAACAGTTTAATACAGGGCTGATATCCTATTATAAAAGCGAAAATGAGTTTGTTTGGTTGTTTGTTACCTTTTCACGCCTAAACCACTGAACCGATCATGTTGAAAGTTTGCATATACGTTACAAGTGTACAGAAACGGACATAGGCTACCTTTCATCCCGTAAAAAATTACAACAATAATGTTCTGATGGCGCCATGTTTCTTTCGAATCATGTTTGAATTATATTATTACAAGCAGAGTACAACCCAAATTGATTGCCAAATTCTAAATTAATGCGAGCGAAGCCGCGAGCAAATAATAATAATATATATATTATAGATACATACAGAGTAAAAATAATATTATTTTTTGGGATAGCGTTTGCCGTTAGTTGGGCAGCTACTTGTAATAATTAGGCAGTAGAGAAAATATACTTGCTACTGTAAATCTATGCAAACCGACAGCATTAAAGTAGACTGCATCGGTGGCGCAGCGGTACTGAATTCAACTGCTGTGCCTTAGGTCTTGGATTCGATGCCCAGGTCGGACAAAGTGTTAAGTTTTTCTGTCCTGTTAAGAAATTTTCAGTAGCAGCAAGACGTCTGGGGCTGTGCCCGGTAGACAGTGATATGATCGCCCCTAATACGTGGATCTGAATGTAAGTATTGCTGATGAAATTCGGTTCAGCTCTGCTTACCCTTTAGGGACATAGACGTGAGACAATATTTGTATTTGTGAGGTTTCGTTCTAAGAGGCCTATATTGACTAAAACTGCAATTAAATCAACACATCGAACATAGAATACTGTATTTCACTTGTATCATGACAATGACTACAGTAACAAACCTATGAACAAAGACCAACATAACAATACATTTCACGCATCATCCTAAAACAACTAAAATTGACTCTACGCCGTTAGTAATAAGAGTCATCAAACAATTTTCTCAGCTACACCCATAACGTTGTGCTAGAGGTTAAATTGTATATCAGACCCTCGCCAATAAACATCAATCAACAGACTATTAAATGCACCTTTGCTCTATGATATTGTGTTCTACTCTTCTTTGATCTAGTATACAGTATTATATTTATGAATAAATGGGAATTTCAACTGAAATTCCCGGTATCTTAATTAAGTTTGAACTATTTTTACTAAAATATCTGTTAATAAACTAGATTCTGTCCGCCCCTTGGCTACGTAGATCTCATTGAAACGTATATCGGGATAAAAGTATTCAAAGTATGCTGCTGTATGTTCAATGTGTAACTGCAGGATATCCTGGATTTACACATTGAGCATAAATTATGTGACGACGATGACGTGTGAAGATGTGTGTGCCAAGTTTCATCCAAATCTGCTTAACGGTTTATGCGTGATTTAGAAACATATATCCAAACATCTGAACAATTTTTTCGTTTATATATTAGTAAGATTACCACTCAATTTAATCGCGAAGCAAAACTTGACGAGGTTCGATTTTGGGTCTCGGCAATAAGTCACTGGGTTTTTCTGTTCAGAAATATGGAGATATACAGGCTTGTGACTAGGTAGAGTTAGTCTTTCTAGTCTGAACGACGATCGGTGACTCCAATAGACTGCAAATAAAATGACTAAAAAGAAGGCATAGTATAATAACTTAAAGAATACCCACGGGTACGCGCCCATTTCAGAGATAAAAGTTAACCAAAAATTAATGCAGATAAGGACAAACCAACATACACAACGTAGCATTTATAAAGTTAGTAAGAATAGAGATTTAATAGACGTTGTATAGTTTACTACGTTTATATGAGTTTTATACATTAAAATTATACTACTACTAGATGTTCCCGCGGTTTCACCCGCGTTTATCGTTACTGCGCCGCTCCCGTGGGTCGCAGCGTGATGTTATATAGCCTATAGCCTTCCTCAATAAATAGGCTATCCAACACTAAAAGAATTTTTCAAATCAAACCAGTAGTAATCACGCAGAATAAACCAGGAGAAACATCGTTTGTACTATGTCTGTAATGGGTAATTATTTTGCTGCAATGTTATTTTAAAACTGCGATATCTCCTAAGATATTCATTGAAATCGAATGATATAAGCGGCAATTTTGTTTTAAATTAAATACTTGTGATGAATAACGTATTTATTTGGATAAGGATTAATATCATGTTTATAAAAATACTTTCGCAAATAATGCATTATTTTAGAACAAATTTTGTTAGCATAAAAATGGTTATAGTGAGCCAACCTTAAAAGATAGATATATGCTGTCGCGGACTTTTTTTTAGAACTTTTAATGGGGAACAATTCTGTCATACATGATTTTTGCGAAACTTTAACTGTTTACGCAGCGCACTCAGCGGAAGCTCTCAAAAGGAAAAAATACTCTCCGATTTTGAAACATTCTTCATTGGTGCTCCGCTCCTATTGATCTTAGCGTGATGATATATAGCCTATAGCCTTCCTCGATAAATGGGCTAACTAACACTGAAAGAATTTTTAAATCGGACCAGTAGTTCCTGAGATTAGCGCGTTCAAGCAAACAAACAAACAAACTCTTCAGCTTTATAATATTAGTATAGATATAAAATTGTATATGTAGTAGTTTGATTTAAAAAACTGCTACATTTAGTTATTTCTAAAACCATTAATATTTACACTTGGCCCAATGTTTCGGTTGCTTTTGAACTGTCTCTGAAAGATTCAGTCTTATCTTATTTTTATTACGCAAAGGCACTAATCATCAGTCCTAAATAAAACACTCCAGTTGCCGGTTGCGCGGGAGTCGCGTGCCTCACCTGCCTACGTCATAGGGCACGCGCCGCCACGTGCTGACGTCATAGCACCCCTTGTCTAACTCACTATACAATATTGTACTTTAAATAGACTTTGTTAATAGTTTGTATGTATGTGTGTGTTAAACTGTACCGTCATCTCGTGTAAGGGTGAATCCGTGAGTATTAAAAGTATAATATGAATAATAATATCAGCCTTGTATTGAACTGTTCCACTGCTGGGCACGGGCCTCTTCTCAGTGTGAAAAGGGCCATAGTCCACCACGCCGGCCCAGTGGGAGTTGACAGACTTCAGAGATCTCTCAGACATGCAGGTTTCCTTACGATATTTTCTTTCAACGTTAAAGCGAGTGATAATCAACTATGTAATACGCACAAAGCTAAGAAAAGTCAGAAATGCACGCTTTGCGATCGGACACGTGACCTCTGCGTGGCATTCCAACCGTCTCTCACTAGGCTATCGCTGCTATCTTATACATACATATTTAACTTATCTCTTTCTAACTCATTTAGTGTATGTAGTTGCTATTGTCAATAGTCAGAAGGAATGAAAATAATAAGTCACATTTAACACCAGTTATAAACTTATTTATTATTTATAACTTATACGCGTACAATTATAGACGCGGGTCTATTCTGTGCCCTACGAGTAGCGACTAACTCTACAAATCGGAGTGGTTGGCGAAGCGAGCTCGGAATAAGCTCACTCAGCAGATATAACAATGTGTCGCCACACATATATTAAAAGGTAAAATAAATTAATTTTAAAATCCTTCTTTTAAAACACAAATAATAATCATATATCAGATGAATTCCATATTGAAATCATTAATAACACAGAAAAATAGTGAAATCGAATCAGTATTCAAACATCAAAACGATACAATAAAATTAACATAATAAATACAATCATTAAATACAAATAAAATAAAATAAATATTAGCATGATCCCGCAAACGGCAATTTTCTATTATACAAACAACGACACTATGGTAGGACATGTCAATCTAATTTTAGACCTTGAGAATAATTAAAAACAGAAAAATAAATTAAAGATTACAAAACAATATAACTAATCTCTAATCAAATCTAATCTAACCGGATTGAGAGAGAGAGAGAGGGAGATTTACTACCTACTTTTCAATGTTTTGAAGGAGATTCATATCTTGCATAAGTTGTTATCTACTTATTAAAATATACACATAGTTTATTGTCACACATGCGGTTCACTTAACACACCTACCACAAACAGTAACCCCCCAAAACATATAAGTTCCGAATGCTCAGTACATGTACATTGTACATCAACTCTGACCTAACTAAATCCTAACGCCCATTATGTCATCATAAAAAACAAGGCCAAAAGCGATTTTTTGTCCCGCCATGTTTCGCGCAAAGCCGTTTTATAAATCAGAAGTTAATGCAGTTTGAAATATGTTGTTTCGCGGCTAGTTACAGGCAGTTTATATTCGGCCCGGGCTGTTTTGGATCAGACCTTATTGCGAAGGTTTAGGAAAAATTGTACGCCAACCATTTTGCGACGATCCGCCGCCCACAGATTTTGTTGGATTTTCGCTTATAATATTGTCGTGTATGGAAATTTGAGGAGTTGTGCTTTAAGTTTTTTTTTTATTGATGGCTAGGGCACGGCTTTAGATTTAGCATATCGACTAAGTTGAGCGTGGAGCAGCGATAGCTCAGTGGCGAGACCAACAGACTGCAATGCAGAGGGTCTCGGGTTCGAACCCACGTCGCGCACCTCTGACTTTCGGAAGTTATATGACTTTTTGAAAGTATGTGCGTATTGATTAACAGTTATCGCCTGCTCCGTGTCTCGGAAAGCGCGTTAAGTCGTTGGTCCTGGCTGCCATGAACATCTATGGCAGTCGTTATTTGGAGAGTATCGACACAAAAGATCCCACTGGGTCGAAATGTCGCCCGTCTGCACTGACTGGACCACATAAGATAAGTTGAGCGTGTGTGTATAGTAATTTTTGTTTGACTTGTATTGTTAAGTAAATAAATATGATGTACTGGTAGCTAAAGACAATGCATAGAGATTGAGTAGGTATCTACGTGTTATCTTACTTTTTTTGGCATTTGCATTGTATGCGGAACCAGTATAGGCTGAATAGTTTTGTAATGTGTTTTTGTTTACCAAAAAGAAAGTAATAAGCGATGGTGTATACTTTCAAGTATGTGTAATGTTTACTGTGTATAAGTATTCTATTTTAAGCCGAAGATATTAGATACAAGTAAATCGACTCGTGCATATTTTTGATACATAGAACTAAACATCGGACATAACAGAAGACAAAGATACGATCTACAAACATAAAAAAGGAAAATACCGTTATGCTATGTTTCTCGATCCTTGAAATGTAAGAAAAGTTCGAATGTCAATGTTTGCCGTGCTTCATGTAGGTTATGAATCAAATAGATCGCTTATGTAATATTGTCTTCTGTTTACGCGAATGTTATTCATTGAAATTAAACTACTATATACGGATTTTATCGCGTTGTTTATTTGACACTTTATTACAAATTTTAGAAAATGTTACACTACTATTACTATTAAACTTTACTAATTTTAAGCTAATTAAATTATTGAAACTATTAAAACCATTTATACTATTACTATACTATTATACTATTTATATTTATGTTTACACTTTAAACAACGCGATAAAATCTATATATAGTAGTTTAATTTCAAAGATTGCTTATGTTTCAAAATACGCCGGACACAACCGGACAGACAGATTTTCATCAAAGAATAAATTCGTTAAAATCTGTCCATCTGTTTGTGAGCTAAGAAATTACGGCAAGTTACCAAATTTACAGCTAATAGTTTGAGGTACAGCTAATTATATGGTAGAATAAAGTAATTCAATGCTGTAACTATTGCCCACATGTGAATGATAATAATAATATCAGCCATAAAGACAGCACGGATGGCGTAGTGGTTTAAGTGGTCCACTCACCACGGCCACTGCGCTGAGTGTTGTGGGTTCGATCCTCACACGAAACAAAAATTTGTATGATCCACAAAGAGTTGTTCCGAATCTGGATGTACCTTGTGTTCATTCCATGAATGTTTATGAAGTCCCCCGCGACATAAGAATTATTAATAGAGAGGGAGATGTCGTTAAAAAAATAGCCCTATTTTTATAAACTGTCCCCCTGCACCGCTGGGTTTCGGTCCATTTTCAGTATGAGATTGGTTGGGCAATAGTGAAAGTATAACTCTCAAACGTGCACCTTTCCTTAAGGCGGCTGTACACATTGGGCCAATGTATTGGGCCAGCGTGTTGGGCCAACGTGTAGAGATCTACTTAGCGGTATGTTGATCTCTACACGTTGGCCCAACATGCTGGCCCACTACCTTGGCCCAATGTATACAGCCGCCTTTACACTGTACTCTCTCTACCTCGGGAGCGCAGCAGAAGTGAACGTGATTGCTTAAAATCTTGGATATTTCCGTCAAGAAATGTATTTATTTACTAAGGCACACAAAACAAAACATAGTGCATACTGTATAAAACTTAAAGCTACTTTAAGCTATGGTTCTAACTATGTGTACACATCATGATTATTAAACATAGATCAGTACAAGATGACGCTATAGAGCTCTAATTAAAAATAAAGTAAATAATAATTTGTTGAAATGTTTAAAAAAGATAGGTATATTCACGTGTATAGCCTTGGCGGAATCTAAATGAAATGGGTGTAATAAGACAATAAAACCTTAATAACGATCAAACTTAACATTTAAATCAATTTTGGTCGAATTTTGACCACTAGGCGACCGCTAGTTAAAAATAAATACACAAATAATATATTCTCAATAACAGCCTGGAGTCAGGCAGTTGACGGATTAAACATGCTTTGCAAATAACGGTCTGATTCTGACGGGGCGGCCATTGGACTATAATAATAATAATAATACCAGCTCTGTATTAAACTGTCCCACTGCTGGGCACGAGTCTCTTCTCAGTGTGAGAAGAGTTAGGCCATAGTCCACCACGCTGGCCCAATGCGGGTTGGCAGACTTCACATATCTTCAAGAACATTATGGAGAATTTTCAGACATGCAGGTGTCCTTACGATGTTTTCCTTCACCGTTAAAGCGAGCGATAATTAACTATTTAATACGCACATAGCTTCGAAAAGACAGAGATGTGCACCCTGAGATCGAACTTGCGACCTTTGCGTGACAGGCCAACGGTCTTCCATTAGGCTATCGCTGCTTTTAGATAAAATACATAGCGCTTTTTAGAATCCACACTTATTAACGGCCTCAATGGCGTAGTGGCTAGTGTAACCGACTGCCACGCCTGAGGTCGCGGGTTCGATTCCCGCACAACGCACAAGTCAAACATTTGTGTGCATGAACATTGATGTTTGTCTTGGTCTGGGTATTTCTATGTATAATATATACTTATATATTTAGGAAAAAAAAATATAATATGTATGTTTATCCATTGTCTAGTACCCATAGTACAAGCTCTGCTTAGTTTGGGCTAGATGGTGTTGTGTGTATGTTGTAGAATATAGAATATATTATGATACTTCCCACGCAGATGACGAGTTTCTTCGTTAAGCTTGACTGCTGTGGCGACAATTCGATCTGGAGGAGATTATTACTATCCCATCGTTTACTCGGTTGTTCAAGATACACAAGAACAAAATTCAGTCCAACCGAATATCAAGCTAAGATAGCAGTTTTTATACTGTTCCGTTTAAGCAAGCGCTGGAAGTCCAATCACTCTATTGATCTCCTTGCTTCCTCTTCATTCTACCTATTTGAGGAGCTATTGTCCACCATGATGAAGGGGACGCCTTCTCTTAAGTCATATCCGCGACGTTGTAAGCGCACATAGGCCACAGTATCTTATCTTATGTGGGGGCCAGTCAGCGCAGACCGGCGACACTTCGAGCCAGTGGGATCTTTTGTGTGGACACTCTCCCAATAACGACTGCCATAGATGTTCATGGCAGTCGGGACCAACGGCTTAACGTGCTTTCCGAGGCACGGAGCAGACGATAATTGTCAACCAATACGCACATAATTTCAAAAAGTCATATAACTTCCGAAAGTCAGAGGTGCGCGACGTGGGTTCGAACCCGAGACCCTCTGCATTGCAGTTTATTGGTCTCCCCACTGAGCTATAGGCCACAGTAACTACTTAGCATCAGACTGAAGGTATGATTGCTTGCCACCTGCTTTACTTATTTGAAATATGAAAATGTTGTTATAACGTTTGAATAGGTCACACTTGACATTCTGTTCTTTTTTAATCTTGAGGAAAGGTCGCGCTTTATGTAATTCCCAGTCGAACTTATCGGCATTTAGGCAGGGCTCCGCGAGTAGTGTTGTTAGTATCAAATATCGAGCGTTTTCGCACAAACAGCCGAGTAACTCACAGCGCAGTGGGTATCTCTGTAACAAATAACAATATATTCGGCCCCGAGGGAGCGTGAACAGGGCTTAGCTCTTACGCCGTCATCGAGATAGGGCTGTACCCTTAAAGGATTTACCGATATCGATATAAATTTGCCATTGAGTATTTCCTGCCTTTGAAATGAGTTAAAAACATTGTTTATCTTGTCATTTGCTGGTAGACTTTTATCGCTTCCTATTGCTAATCTATTAATGCATGTTTGCATATTATTAAATTTAACCATTTCACTAAATAATAGCGACATATTTTTATAAACTCAAACTGCATACTACTATTTTTTAAAACGGTACCGCACGCACAACTAACCATCACTTTGTCTCGGAGAACTTTAAACACAACAAAAAGCACAGCACAAAATCATTATATTCGAAGTAGCTATCGGTTCCTGAAAGGAACCAAACATCTTGTTCGTTATCATAATTATATATTAGCACTAAACAAACAAGATTATTTAGTGAATAGACTTTTTATTATTTATCCAATCACACTTAGGTATATCTGTCTAACTTTAATTATGCGTGCAGTATAATTATCTATTAAATAAATATATTTCAGTTTTATCGATAAAAAGTGCGTAACGTATCCCAGCACTAGTCAGTCAAGTTTATGCGGGCAGCGATTTAGCGAGCGCGGAAGAAGTATTCTCAGCGAAATGAAATATCCGAGCGCTCACCTGCACTTACCGCCTACATTTAAATATCACCCTGTAGCTTAGCTGCTTTTCATTTAATTCTGCATCTGCAGATGCTGCATTTTCATGTATCTCGCTGCGTCAGCCAGACTTGTGTGCCAACAAAGCAAATTCAAATATTTATTACTACCTTCTTTGAGCAAAGCAAGGAACAGCTTCGCTCGAAGAGTACGTTTTATTTAAAAATTTGCCTTTATATATTTTACTGGCTGACTCTCGCAACTTCGTTTGCGTCTCATAAGAGAATTTTCCCCATCTTTGTAACATTTTTCATTGAAGCTACGCTCCTATTGGTTGTATTAGTTGTTGTAACCTTACTCGAAAATGGATTATCCAATCTATACCTACTTATATTATAAAGCTGAAGAGTTTGTTTGTTTGTTTGAACGCGCTAATCTCAGGAACTACTGGTTCGAATCGAAAAATTCTTTTAGTGTTGGATAGCATATTTATTGAGGAAAGCTATAGGCTATATTGTACAAGCTACGCTGTACATTGACCCTTATTTATGCGTCACTCTTTTACGTTTACGTTATGTCAGCAATTTATTTATAACACATCAATTATTAAATATCATATACATTTTAGTAGCAATAAAACCGTTGAATCAAGTACTTGTCTACTCATTTAACATACTTAGCAATTTAGCATTATCGTTGGGATTCTGTCCCAACATATATAATATCAAACTACGACCAACGGGGGCGGCGCAGTAACGATAAACGCGGGTGAAACCGCGGGTACTAAAATATTTTTTCAATTAGAACTAGTAGTAGGTAGTTCCTGAGATTATCGCGTTCATCCAAACAAACAAACTCTTCAGCTTTATAATATTAGTATAGATGTTATCTTATCTTATCTTATGTGGGCATAAGATAAGATGAGATAACATCTATACTAATATTATAAAGCTGAAGCCCCCAGGCCAGTCAGTGCAGACCGGCGACACTTCGACCCAGTGGGATCTTTTGTGTCGACACTCTCCCAATAACGACTGCCATAGATGTTCATGGCAGCCGGGACCGACGGCTTAACGTGCTCTCCGAGGCACGGAGCAGGCGATAATTGTCAATCAATACGCACATAATTTCGAAATGTCATATAACTTCCGAAAGTCAGAGGTGCGCGACGTGGGTTCGAACCCGAGACCCTCTGCATTGCAGTCTGTTGGTCTCCCCACTGAGCTATCGCTGCTCTTTAGTATAGATGTTACGGTAGCCTGTTAGTGCAGCTTTCAATTAATTAAATCATAAAAACATCGGTTCTGTAGTTACTGGGTATTACTCCTATTAACAAATATACCAGTTGTGTAAAAATTTAGTACCAGCGACCCGCCTCGTCTTCGCAAGAGCAGTACAAAACCTTATCAAATTATATACTTAAACCTTCCTCGTGAATCACTCTATCTATTGGTTGAAAATCGCATCGACATCCGTTCAGTAGTTTTTGAGTTTATCGCGTACAGACGGACACGGCGGTGGTCTTTGTTTTATAATGTATGTAGTAAATATGTAGTAGTATTAAATATGTAGTAATTGTAATTATTAGTATTTTTATAACTACTTTGTCTATGTTAATACGTTTGTAAATATATATTAGATTATTTAGTGTTGTATTCTATACATCTATACAAATAAATAAAATTGAAGTGTCTGTTTGTAATGTCAAAATAACAGCTTTTTATCTAATGCATGTGAAAGTATATAAGGTACCTATACGAAAACATCTATTTTTTTATTTTTGGATGTCTGTCTGTCTGTTTGTTCCGGCTAATCTCCGAAACGGCTGAATCGATTTTGACGGGACTTTCACTGGCAGATAGCTGATGTTATAAGGAGTAACTTAGGCTACATTGACTTTAGAAAAAAAATAGGGTTCCGCGGAGACAAACACTTTTTAGTTAAAATCTTTAAATTTAGAAGTAAGACGCTATGACGTCATGACCAACCTCAAGCGTAAGGACCTTATGCCACAGGATGGATCAGATAGGCACAAATATTAGTTATGTTACAGTATGATGCTTGACAAACAAATAGTCTGGATTGATTAGAGCAGTAGTTTAAGTAACTAAATGTTTATGATTTTCTAAATCTTTCAGGTTCTTTCCTTTTTATCTATATTAATTGACCAGCCTGCATAATCTTTGTGTCCATTTGTTTTCTTAATATTTTTAAGTTACGACGCAAAGAATTTTCAGCAGAAGAACAATCTTTTCATTAAAAAATAATACACTTTTAATTAATTAACTTAGTTAAATTTATAATTTAAGGCTTGGCTGTAAAGGCTGAGGATTCAAGCCTAAAAAGTTAATGAAATCATATTACGGCAAGCCCTAGTTAAAAAATAATTAGGAAGAAAGGAACCTACAACATACTTTTTTAAACTTGAAAAGCAAACCAGTTTTAAAAGGTTTTTAAACTGGCTATATTTTAAACTACAGTTTGGCCATCTCAACAATATTTTAATGCGTAGGCAATGCCAAATATAATTGCCAGGCTATATAGCTACGGCACACGCAAAATATTGCCGTATGTCGCGCCGTGTGGGTGTTATCAATGGCAACGTTGCCAGCCACTGCATAGCAGAAAAATAATGCCCGTTTAGACGTCCCTCAAGGAAGTTGTTTTCTTAGCTGTAGTCACTATTTTGATTGCCTAATTACCATTGTTTTCGAAAAATACTAGGCAAGTAGTTAAGGCTTGAAAGCATAACAAACAAACAAACTCACATTCAAATTTATAAAATTAAGTTGTGATTTAGGATTCGCCGTTTTATCGCCAATTATGAAAAGCTAACGCTGATGTGTACCTACGTGGTTACTAAAGCAAATAAAGCACATAAGTCTAGTAAGAAAATTATTATACAAAAAGATTATTTATAAACTAGCTTTTGCCCACGGGTTCGCTCGCGTTAATTTAGAATTTGACAATCAATTCGGGTTGTACTCTGCTTGTAATAATATAATTCAATCATGATTCGGAAGACACGTGGCACCATCTATTATCATAAGAACGTTATTGTTGTTTTTTTCGGGAACAGTCATTTTTTCTGGATGAAAGATAGCCTATGTCCGTTTCTGTACACCTGACAATGTATATGCATAATTTCAGAATGATCGGTTCAGTGGTTTAGGCTTGAAAAGGTAACAAATAAACAAACAAACAAACTCATTTTCGCTTTTATAATATTAGTTAGGATAGGATTAGGATTAGGATAAGGAGGCTTCGAAAATGATTGCTACATGAAATCGCGGGCACACCTAGTTTATTAATGTGCACTACAGTCGTCTACACTTTAACAGGGCCCCAGTTCCAATCTATTTGAAAGTCAAAACAAAAGTCAACACAAAGCGTGATTTTTTATCCGTCCCGGGACAACAAGTGACATGCATTACTGATGGCCAGCGCGTGACATCGGGACATCTGCCATTTTTGTGAGCGGCCGAACATTTGTACACTGCAGTGTACGTAGCAAGTGCCCACCGAGTTAAAATCCGTGTAACTTTATTACAATGGGGTGCGGTGTGCACTGCTTGCATGAAAAATTGGCCTCGAGATTTTTATACTATAGATACCTATTGGAGAATGAGTTTTCAGTATCGTTTTTTGTTGTTTGGTTTAATATAATTTATTTACATAACTATGTATGACCAGACTGCAGGTATGTTTGGAACAAAATAATATTACTCTATTTTATGATTTTCAAAACTAATTATTTAATAAAAGATTTAAGGAAATCAGTACTAGGAGCCTTTATTGAATCATACTAAATGATATGAATGATTCGAATATTTCTAGTGTAAAGCTCAGGTGTTGGTTACTCAAACACGAATTATAACGGTTTACAAAGCGATGATAGGATTCGGAAAAAACGTAGCACGAAGATACACTTCAACTTATTAATAATTTTTATTCCAGCATGTCGCATGCGTTCTTATCGGCTTTACTTAGGTCAAGTCACGTGTCGAAACAATATAACCATAATTCAAATCCTAACTAATATTAGATATAAATGCGAATGTGAGTTTGTTTATTTGAACGTTTTCACGCTTTAACTACTTAACCGATTATCATTAAATTACGCATAAACGTTGTTTGAGGTACAGAATAAGAGGTAGGGTACCTTTCAACCAGAAAAAAATTGGTTGTCTGTAAAGTCGGTTTACAGACGATAGTTTAACGTGACAACGTCATACAAGCCCATCGTGCCTTTCGCTCGCTCGTGTAGCGCTCTCGCCCCGATCGTAACGTTACAATGAGCGTAACGGGACAATGAGTCATCCTTTTTCGTGCGTGCAGCCGGCGTTCATCGTAGACGTTGTCACGTCAAAAAGTACTGTTTCTGAGGGATAAAAATATCCTGAATATAAATAATATGGTACGTTTGTTCCCGGTTTTTATACATTCCCAATATATTATGTTTTTTGGGAATTATATTACAATTTCAAATTCCAGTGTTTAAATATGGTTATTGCTGATTACACAAAAAACTGGGCCTAAAGTGTATCATAAGCTATCGGGCGAGTTAAGGCGGGTGCGTATTAACTTATAATAAACTACCCGCGGTTTCGTTGTTACCGTGCATTACCCACACGATTGTATTGACCTTAACTACAATTACTTCATCATATACAATCAACCTTATAACTAACAACATAAAGTCGAATTTTCTTTGACTGATAAATAGGATTACCTTGCCGAAAAATAATAAGGTTCAGTATGCAATTTTTAACTTTAATGTTTGAGAAATAAGGTTGATGTTTTGATGGTTTGTGTTGGTGTGTTATGTCGTTTTGTAAGGGATCTGATGGAGATACCCATAGGCATATCCGATATTAAGCCGAGGGTATATTTTTTATTAAAAATCATCGCTTAGCGCTCGCCCTCCGTAACGGTGTATTGTTGTTTTATTGTTTGTTTGCATAAGTTTTGTTCTAATACAATACTTTGTTATAGATTTTACGGAGATTAGAACAGTAAGAGTTGTGATGATCGTGATGGTATGAAATAGAATCCTAGAGTACAAACAAAAACAACAAGTTGATTGCACGAATGGCGTAGTGGTTTGAGTGGTCGGCTCGCCACTGCTGCTGCGCTGCGTGTTGTGGCAAGAACTTGTATGACCCAAAAGTAATTGTTCTGAGTCTGGATGTTCTTTGAGTCCGTTGTTTGAATGTTTGTAAAGGCCTAGTAGAAGTCTTTTTCTAAAACAAAAACAAAGACTTACCTAGATATCACTGTAAATATATCACTGAGGAGATATCACGTGAAGATAGGTATTGGTCTATTAACATTACCACAGTTATGTTAGTTATTACTGGTCCTGTTAGTTCGTATGCGTGGAACCTGGATGTAGTTATCTATCTCGACCTATCCGTAGAATAAGGTTACATATGATTATGTCACCGAATTGGGTTTTATGTAGTTTTAAATCTAAGCTGACTAATATTTTACTAGTAAAATCTTTTTTTTTATGTTATGTGGTTTCGAAGGTAGCAGTCGAATAAAGGCACATGTGATTTATTTCTCCAAAAAATAAGGTACCCGGAGTATAAGTACCTTTATGCGCTGTCGGGACCTGCGCGAACGCAAAGCGCGCGGGGGGCCACATCGGCAGTCGTAACCTTGTTCTCTGCGAGACGCCTGTGCACACGTTTTAATTGCAATTGACGATTGCGAATATTATTCTTTATTTAAGAAATTAGTATGCTATGTCAAAATGAAAAACACGCGCTCTAAATATGACATGCACCTTATATCACATAAAACCTTTTAACATTATGTATTTACGTAAAATAAAGTTATACGTACACATGATACTAACACTTTTACGAAGAAAAGAGTTATACATGTAAATACGCCGCAGATATTTCCATAAAAAATCGTCACATATACACATAAAGTCCCTTAAATTTTAAAATATAGGTTTTACATAGGGCGTTTTTATAGGTACGGACGGACAATAATGTTTAATATGTTCAGGAAATTATTCAACTCTCTAGAATTATTAAGGAAAATGTTATAACAAATTTTGTAGTTGACCAATTTCAAATCGCTCTCTTTTAAAGTAAAGATTATGCAGAAGTAACTTTATTCTACGGATAGGTCGATCTATATTTTCTTTCTTTGCATGTAAGAAGAAGTAAATCTCCACACATAATACTCGACTTTTAGGACGTATCAAGATGAAAAATATGCACTAAATTTAAGTAAGACTACCAGCAATACTTGTTTAAACCGCATTCAACTTCTTTCAGTAGTTTTTGGGCGATGCAAAGCTAATTGATTTGACTTCTATAGATTTTATAAAGAACCTTCAAATTATTTTTCTTAAATATCTCCGATGTAGAGTCATCGACCAGATACAGTTTTATGTTTATTGTTTATTTGTATATGCACATCATAGTCCAGATGGGCTATTACGATATAGAAAATGAGCGTTTGATGGAAATTATGAATAATCTACGCCTGTCAGAAATAAGTACTTTCGGTGTTTAATCGGCATGGTAGAAAGCGGCCATCTTACTAGATAGGCCCTTAGAAAAGCCATAGCATACAGGGCTCAAAGGCAGCAAAGAGCAACACTCGTGCGATTGGTTAGAGGTGTCGATGCTGGACCGGTCTCATAATCACGTGTCTCGAAAAGTAGAGACCCAGAGCAAGATTCCGCATAGTGAAGTTCTCGTTAATGATACTTAGTAGACCTTAAAAAATATACTTCAAAGGATATAACAAAAAATATTAGAGTTTTAAGGAAAACCTCTACAACGATAGCCTAGGGAAGAACGTTGACTTCCACGCAGCGGTCTCGATTTTAATCTCAAGACACGCACCTCTGAATTTTCTATGTGCGTATTAAATGGTTAATTATAGCTAGGCACAAAGAACATTCAACCTTAAAACAAATATTTCTGGGTCACAAATTCAATCACGTGTAGGAATCGAACCCAAAACATTCGAAGCAGTTGATGTCTGGGTTGCTCCAAACTATTTTAAGATGATTGATATTAAAAAAACTAATTGATATTTTAATAGTTTATTGATTGATAGGTATATGAATATTGATAACAATGAGTATGTACGGTTGCACCGTACACTTGATGTGGCGAGACTACCATTAAAATTACTTCGTCAACCGTGTAACAAAACAATTTTTCACTGTATTTAGCATAGAATTTAAAAACTTTTACTTTAGCCATACGACTAACTACAACCCCTTTTTATTGCAACACACTGTATTATTTTATCAAACAATTCAATAGCAGATCAATCGCCAACTAAACGGCCACATACTACCAATTATCAGCGTCCTTTTCTATTGCATACTGGTATCCCGTTTGCCCTCAGTAATTGCATTAGTTTTAAGTAAAGACGCATTACCGTTAATCTAGACGGTCGGGCATCTTAAGTGGTGCTAAGTGAATGCTTAAGTGTTTGTTTAATCCATCAAGATTAGTTTGTTCCAATGTTGGCTTTGCAGTCATTTCTGTTATGTTTACCTTTGAGGAATGCTGGTTTAAATGTTGGCGGAATATTTGGTGAACTTGAAACAATGTTTGTCGAAATTCCAAGAATTTTACTTGAATTTATGTTGAATTTATTTTGTTAAAATACATAATATATAATAATAACTTTATTACCATTCATTGAATTATACAACAAGTTCTACAATTAATACAAGTTCATAATCAGACAGGAGGTACATATAAAATGAAGAACCTGTCATTGTTGTCGGAATTAACAAAGCTTCCTACACTAGGCTCAGCCTGTCACGTAGGAGATATGTACGAGTATAATATGTTAAATATAGCAGCGATAGCCTAGTGGGAAACCGTTGGACTGCCACGCAGAGGTCTCGAGTTTGATCCCAAGGCGCACATCTCTGACTTTTCACAGTTATATGCATATTAAATAGTTGATTATCGCTTGCTTTAACGGTGAAGGAAAACATCGTGAGGAAACCTGCATGTCTGAGAGTTCTCCATAATGTTCTCGAAGATATGTGAAGTCTGCCAACCCGCACTAGGCCAGCGTGGTGGACTATGGCCTAACCCTTCTCACACTGAGAAGAGGCCCGTGCCCAGCAGTGAGACAGTTTAATACAGGGCTGATATTATATATGTTAATTAACTATTATTAAAAACTTTTTCAATATTAATACACAAATGTTAAGTACGTATGTTATACATAAACTTATGCCTGTATCACTGATGAGATAGCAGAGGTGAATTACACTCACATTTCAGTAATGTTTTTAAGCTCCACGTAATATGAAGTCTAAAGGGTCCAATGAGATGGCCACAACCATGGCTGCTGGAAAGCAACCGAAACTTCGTGGAGAGTCTAAAAATATAAATAGCTAAATAACTCGACTTCCACCTTATACTTTACTTGTTGGACAAAACTATGTCCAGGATTTCCCCTGTCTTCTATTTGCATTAGTTAAATTATAGTTAAATTTAAATAAACCGCGATATAATTCGCATTTTAATGTTATTTATAATATTTCCAATGTATAGCATTCTCGTAAAAGTGAGACAGTAAAAAATAATCTCATGATGAAGAAATCTGGATGTTCATCTCATTTGGGCTCATTTCACAATACTAAAACGGTCTCCATCTTACCGATATACGCTTACAACACTAAATCATACCCCGCATGTCTGTAATCTTTTAAAAACATTTTAATTTTAATTTAAGTATATGGCATTTTAAAGTTGATATTTATGTTTTTGATTAATTATTGTTCTTAAGTAAATATTAATTTATTGTTAGTTGAAGTTATTATTATAATTAATGTAAAATTTGTTAAAATATTATTGTTTATAGCTTAATTACGGTATCACATTTGTACGCTTCAATGCAAGACATAGACGGACATATCCATTTATTGTAACATCCTATGTATTACCTATTTTTATAAATAAATATTTCTGATTCTGATTCTGATTGACATCTTAATAACTATAGATTTGGCGTTCTACTAAGAGCATACCACTTTCTTAAAGAACCTGAAAACTCCACCTGTTTCAGGAACACAACATAATGTATAGATATAGGTTTTGGAAGACCTGCGAATAAACGAACTTATAAGCTTAAGACACAGGTAATAAGTATTTTCAGTAGATAGATAGTCTACGTGCTAAATAATATGAGTTAACTTTTTGTACATTTGATGACGCTGCTTATACTAGCCATGTTTTATTTTATTTGCATTTCCTTTTTCTTGTATTTTTACTTAATGTATGTATACTGTATTTGTTATTTTATTTAACCTCGCTGCTCTTTATCGCTCAGATATACATATATACCATAATTTAAAACAATAAGCACGACATTACAACCGTGTGTGTAAACGAGTGGCATAGTTTCAAAATGCATGGTGACAAAGCCGGCGCGTAGATCAAAGCGATCTAATATCGCTGAGAAATGGCGCGCGTCGAGTCCCGTACTACGTGCAGTGCGCGTAGTTTTATTACAGCTCGCTTTGTGCTGTTACGTTGTGTACTCGGTACACGAATTGTGGACACACTGACTTTGGAACAGGGTCACGAATTAGTATCGTTTTCTTACTTATCTAACTACATTCATAGAGTCCCTACATATATGTATGTACATCCCAGAGAGAATAAGCAGAACTATAATAATAGTAATAAATGAAACATTGCTTCTGAAATGACTGTAGTATGATACGGCGATTTTAATAACTATGTTTTAGTTATTACCTAATAAATGAATGGTCGATTTCTGTCTACCAGGTACGTTTTCATGCTGCTATTAATAGTTTCCTAATCAAAATGTCAATAAAATTTGCTCAACTTGGCAATAGCACCTGGGACCTCATGATCAGCCACAAGCTTTAGGAGAAATTTATGTCACTGGACGAAGGAAGTAGTCCTCAGACATTCTTGTGATTGCATTTATTTCGCGTTCCAAGTTAGTTTATTCTGTCTTGGCTTGGAATCTAGTTAAATTATAGAAGATTCACAAACTGGCTCTTATAAGTTACTTATACATAGGTGAATGTCATGTGGCATTAAGGCAGACCCATTAAAGGCAGACGGATGATGATACAAGAGAGAAACGAGGACGATATTATTATTATTATTCTCTTTATTACTTATTTTGTCTAATAATTACATTTTTAAATATAAATATAAAAATTATATATATTTAAAAATATAAAAACTGAAATGGCCCACCGATATCGGGTGCAGGGACCAAGCTATCGGTGGTTAGGGCTCCAGAGAAAGGAACCTCCGCACTATGCGCGCCGTGTCGAGCAATACTGCCTTCTGAATCGAGGACTTGACCCAGCTATTCAACGCGAGCCTCTTAAGATGGTGGTCGAGGCTCTTGGCAATTAACCCGTTTACCGAAACGACTATCGGTACAATGATCGCCGAGCCTACATCCCACATGTCGACAACCTCGCGAGCCAAGTCCAGATATTTAATTTGTTTATCTTTTTCAGCTTGCACGAGGTTCTCGTCATGAGGGATGGTGACATCGATGATCATTGCAAGGCGCTCTAATCGATCTATCACCACAATATCTGGCTTGTTAGCCACAACGGTTCTATCAGTGATGATAGATCAATCCCAGTACATAGTGACACGACCATTCTCGAGAACTGGATCGGGCACATATATACCTGTAGTACGGTATCTCTGAATCCACAAGATTGTACTTTAAGGCAAGTTGCTGATGGATTATCCTGGCCACTTGGTTGTGTCTGTGCAAATATTCGCCGTTGGCAAGACGGGAACACCCAGAGACAATATGCCTGAGAGATTCACCGGGCTGGTGACACGCCCGACATATGTCGACCGTCCCATCCTTCAGGATATGCCACCGGTAGTTATTCGTCATAACAACTTCGTCCATTATTGCAAAGACAAAACGTTCTGTTTCGGCAAAAATATCGCCAAAACGTAGCCAGGCCACAGAAGATATTAAATCAACATCGGGCCCGTGGAAGGCCCGATAGAAGCGTCCATGCAGCTCTTTACCTTTCCATACACCCCTGCGGTCATCAGTACTGAGTACCACAGGTTTGCGCCAGTTCTCCTTAGCCAGAGCCAGCGGGGTAAGGCCATTGTCCACTGAGACTACAGCCCGATGCACACCCGAGCCGGTCTGGAGAAAATATTCTCTAAGACTGCACACCTCATGATTATGGAGGGTCTTGGCACTTAGGAAGCCAATTGTTATTATCTTTAGTTTTTTATAGTCAGTAGTACATATATGGCATAATGGCTGTAACACGTTGTTAATCTGAGTTGTAAAATACTGAAATTATATTTAACTGGCGATTTAAAAGAGTGGCCGTGAGTTTCTTGCAGGTTTCTTCTCATAGGCTCTATCTACCCTTTGCCTGAACCTAGCAACTAACCTAAATGTAGCTTCAGTAACTTAGTAAACTCACTAACCTATATACTTTGACGTTCATAAGTGTTACTTTGTGACCTAAATGAATAAATGATTTTTGACTTTGACTTTGATATTAGGAAAGTCATACTTAACAATCCTAACTAATATTATAAATGCGAAAATGAGTTTGTTTGTTTGTTTGTTACGCTTTCATGCCTTAACTACTCAACCGATCAACAATTTTGCATATACGTTGTCAGGGGTACAGAATAGGACATAGGGTACCTTTCATCCAGAAAAAATAACTGTTGCAAACCTAACCTAACCTAACCCACATTTATGCGAGCGAAGCCGCGGGTGAAAACTAGTATTTAATAAACTATCCCAGTGCTAGCCACGGATCTTTTCTAATAAAATTATGAGAAGGGTTAGACCACAGTCTAGTCCAATATGGGTTGTAAAACTTTACATACTTTTGAGAACATTATGGAAAACTCTCAGACATGTAGGTTTCAGGTTACCTTAAGACATTTTGTTTCACCATTAAAGTAATCGATAATTAATTCGCATATAACTTAAAAAAATCAGAGTAGCATGCCGTGTAATCAAACTCGACGAACTCTGCATGTCAGGCAGACGGTCCGTCTCTTTCGGCAAAGCTACGGAATTTAAAATTATATTGACTTTTAATGCGATTTGCAATGAGATCTTTTATCTACTTTTTTTATTTTTCTCTTCAGAATGACCACACTCCACCTGATGGTAAGCAATCGTGTGGTCTAAGAGCAGTGGCCTCTACACCGCCCTCATAGCAGCCGAGGCGATGTTGAGGTCTCTACTTTGACGGCCTGAGAAGGTGCTTTTTCACGCCCAGCTTAAAGGACCCAGGATTGAAGGAAAAAGGACACGTGCCTTGGCAGAGAATTCCATGCCTTGGTCGTTCGGCAGAGGTATGAGGACCCAAACTTGTTGGTACACGCTCTAATCGACTCTACCGTGTAAGGATGGCATCTGAGCCCAGCACGCGTTGTTCTGGATAGGAAAGGGGAGGGCGGGATAAGGTGGAATAACTCTTCAGAGCACTCCCCGTGGTAAATCGATAACGATATTAATTCAATACCAATTCATTCTTTCGTCTATCTAAACTGACGGATCATGAAGACAAATCAAACTATATATAGCGTCCATAACAACAGTCGCCTCTACTTTTGTACCGCGTGTCCCAGTAGAGTGGCTCTACTACGGCACAACAATGCAATATGTAGCAATTAGGCGCCTACCTGACGCGAGCAATAAGCGCCACTGCTCTACTGATTTGATTCATACTGACATTTTTGTTTGGAACACTACACTGCGTCATACGTCCAATAGCGTTAGTCGAGATTGCAGAGTCCAGTGATGCAGAAGTTAAACGTGTAAAGTCACCTATATATTTAGCTCGCGAAATCTTCTTTATACATACCTACTGGTTTTGCCCGCGGCTTCGTTTCGAAAAAGTACTTTTTCTGAATGAAGGGATGATGAGAGATGATTACCTACTGTATGTTCTTTTTTGTACCCCTGACAATGTGTAAGCGAAATTACATAGTGATCGGTCGAGTAGTTAAACATACGTTCGCATTTATAATATTACTAGAATTTTCCCGTGGCTTCGCTCGCGTAATTGTATGTGAGGTTAGGTTGGTAACAGTCCTTTTTCTAGATACAAAGTACCTAATCGCCTTTTCTGTATCCCTGCCAATGTGTATGATCGATCGAGTAGTTAAGGTGTGAGAGTGTAACAAACAGACTCACACTCGCATTTATCATATTAGTTAGGCTTGCTCTCTGCGTAATGCATCCAAAAGCGTTAGTCGAGATTCAAGAGTCCAGTAATGCAGGAGTTAAACTTGTGACGTAGCGCATCAAATCAAATTACGTTTATACATAGAGCGCACAAAATTTTCTGTATCCATACTAGCATTTGCCTGCGGCTCCGCGCGGGAAATGTACTTTTCTGGATGAAAGTTATACTATGTTCTTTTATGTACTCCTGACAACGTGTGTGCGAAATTTCATGATGATCGGACGAGTGGCTAAGGCGTGAAAGCGTAACAAACAGACCCACATTCGCATTTATAATATACTAGTTTTCACCCGCGGCTGCGCTCGCGTAAATGTAGGTTAGGTAAGGTTAGGTTTGTAACAGTTATTTTTTCTGGATGAAAGGTACCATATGTCCTATTTTGTACCCCTGACAACGTGTATGCAAAATTTTATGTTGATCGGTTGAGTAGTTAAGGCGTGATACCGTAACAAACAAACAAACAAACACACTCATTTTCGCATTTATAATATTAGTTAGGATTAGGATTGTATCAAAGGATTCTATAGCCTTTTGATTTTTTGAAGATGCTGTGTCAGCCAGTGGTGCCTTCCCGGTATTGGTTATTACCCTCAATGACCTCCAAAATTTAATTCAATGCGTGAATTAAATTTTCGAGGTCTGAATAATTGTGTCGATAACCTCTCCTAAAGACTACTAAGGAGAAACTCGCCAGACCGAGAGTTCTGGAGGTTGTCGGGACAGTTTATCCTTACCAGTATTTGGTATCAACATACTAGCACCAGCCTAGAAGTCAATATTGCTTGCAGTAAGACTGTCCGTTGGATAGTAAAAAAACACTGGTCAAAAGCAAGCTTCAAGCTAGGATTTCGTTTAAACTACGGCACGAAAGGGTTGACCTAAAGGAGTACTTAACCAAACACCTATGTGTTGTGTTCTTCTAGGTTGCCAGTCTCATTAAGGAGACAGTATGCTGTTAGTAAGGTAATCACTATGATTTATGCCCCTTGCCTGCCAGCACAAAAGTATATTACAACTCCTTTTTAAGGCAAGTGATACGCCTGATCTCCCAAGCATTCGTGACCGCATACATTTTGTCCGTATGCTTGTTTGCTACCTTGACGGCATAAATAAAAATAGCTATGGTCGTCGCTACACACTGCCATCATTTGGTGGCGCAGTGGTAGTTTGTGCATGTGGTCTCAGCCTCAATTTCTGGCTCGTGCAAAGAATACAGCAAATTTCAGCTACAGCATGGTATCTAACAATATGAGCTCGTCCTTATTACCTGAGGCTTAAAAGCATAATTGGAGAAATGTCTACGAAATTAAATGCCAAGAAGTATGAAGTTGATTATTCACAAACAAACAGGAAATGGAAAAATTTAAAAGAGAATAAGATATCTGATCTAATAAGCTGAGATTATTGTCAGCAAATTGTCACGCAAACACTTATTACAATTACAACAATTAGAGAATTGTAATGAGTGTATTTTAGAGTTTAGTCCTACAGGACGCACCTCTAACTTTTCAAAGAAAATGTGTATATTAAATAGTTTATTATGACTCCATTTGATGGCGAAGAAAAATCATTTTCCCCAAGAAATTTTAAGTTTATCAACCTGCACTAGACTTGCTAGTCTGCAACCTGTACTAGTCTATAGCGAAATTATTTTAAAACTGGGAGAAAGTCCAGTAGTCGGACAATCAGGGCTAAGACTATTACACCTTACTGACTTGTTAATATAAGTTTGTGCTTACGTTTGCGTGGGTCTCAAGTTTGATTCTTGAGTCAAGTTTCTAGCAATATACACAACAACACTATTGTTGTGATTTTTGCTGGAAAGTTATCATTAACGGAGTCAGTTAAAATGTGACCAGCTCGCACCTCGTTTAGTAACACCGTAAAACAGCTAGGGAATTTTGAATGTAAGACGACTCTATTCCTTAGGAGATAATATGTACCCACGGGTCTTACTCAAGGAATACATCAAACTAGTCATGACCACACTTTCTGCTCTATTTTGTGTAAAGGTAATAATATTAATTCAACATCTTAATTAAGCGTCGTAGCTGCGTCTACGGTGGGTTACGGCGTAGCGGTCGCGTGCCTCGCCCCGGCGCTACAGTGAAATTGCTTTTCCCATTCACTGCGCGAGGAATTTTGTATATTACATAACTGTACTTCCAATCTGGGGTAGGCAGAGATATCTTATAGCGATGTGTCAAATATTTGGACCGTCACACAAGTAGACAGGAGAATTCAAGACTGACGTAAGGCGAAATGTTTTAAATGGTTGCCTTGCTACTACCACTACGCCAAGTGCTGTGGTTTCGATTCCACACTGGACAAAAATTGGTGTGAACCTACATACACACATACATAGATTCACGCCTGTTTCCCAGAGGGGTAGGCAGAGACTACGGATCCTGACACACTTCTCTTTCTGGCTTCATTCACTTTCATTACATTCCTCAAACACGCTCGCCGGTTTAAGATGCTCTTAACCTGGCCTTTGTCCAGAACGTCTCCGTGTAAACCTACATTAGTAAGTCAAACCAAAAACCAAGAACACCCATACCCAATACGACCATTAGGTCGTATCGAGTCTGGGTGCCTTTAATGACAAATCTTAATACAAGCATTATTCCTGGTATTGTAGTTTAAAAAAGAAAATAATAAGAGTGACAGAACGCCACTGTGAATTATTTGGAGACAGTATGAATGAGCCAGTTGACTCGTAGAAGCTCTACTGTATTACAGGTAACTGGCTTCAAAGTTACACTGTTACAGCGTTGCACCTCTTGAGCATATTAGTTCTGGAGGCTCAGATACTTATCTCTTCAATACCTTTCCTTTCATCCCATCTTAAATACCTGCGTTCTTAAATACGTGCTATTGATAGCTACGTTGTTGCAATCGATCTTAGTCATATATTTATTTGCCACATCTTATATACAAAAGTACCAGTAGTGCCGGATATTGTCGTATTCGAACAGAGGAACTATTCAGTTTTATAACAGTGTTGTTAAGCAGCATTAAACAATACTCACATATGCAGAATTATCTTCTTGCACTCTATACAGATCTAAATATACATTACAAAGTATGACGTCATGGAATATGAGTATTTTATACCTGAAAGAAACATTCTTTATTGCCACAAAGCCTTAATAATAACTACATATACATACATAGATTCACGCCTGTTTCCCAGAGGGGTACGCAGAGACTACGGATTTCCATTTGCTACGATCCTGATACACTTCTCTTGCTTCATTCACTTTCATCACAATCCTCATACATGCCCGTCGGTTCAAGGTACTCTTAACCTGGCCTTTGTCCAGAACGCCTCCGATCTGATCGAGAAACGTTCGCTTAGGTTTTCCTCATGCGACTGTTCCATTCACACTAGCCTTATAAACTTTCTCAGTCAGTCTTTCCTCGTCCATTCTTTCTACATGCACAAACCAGCTTAACATACCATTTTCTATTCTTGTCACTATATCCACTCTCATGCCGCATCTCTCTCTAATCACACTATTCCTTATTCTATCTTTCAGAGTCACACCACGTATGCTTCTCAGCGCTCTTATTTCTACAGCATTTATTTTGCTTTCATGCTTCTTTTACCATACCAAACTTTCACTTCAATACATAAGAGTGGGCACTAATAGTCCTTTATGAACAGCCAAGCTACATATAAATAAAAGAAAATAAAAAATAATACAAAAAACGATGAAACCAAAAACTACTAGTTAATATGCACATATACAATAAACACCTCTACCTAGCTCCTAGGGCAAATGCAAACCGAGGTCATCCTCGGTAAGCAAACCTAATGTTATTTTTACTGAAATGTTCTTCTTCTTACTCTACTCTTTTTCAAGATTCCATTCCGCTATTAAAAATACGTTACGGTGAAGCAAAATAATGACTAACACGGAAATCAAGCACGCTATGTGTGTATCTCTAATTAACCTCAGAATAATCTTAAACCATTGGACTTCGCTTGACACAAGAACAGAACATTAAGCATTACGACCCACAGCTGTGCTTAAGTAACAGTCAAAATTTTGACATTAATTAAACTTAGCATGTATATCTACGCTTTATTTCATAGTCTGAAACGATAGAGGGCGCGGCTTTGTAGGGCTGCTGACGCGGCGATATCTATTTATTTCATATACAGCTTGATCCTTACTGCCATTCAGTTTTTTTATACAATGTGCTATACGAGCAAGTAACAGTATATTAGTAAGCGGATACTGTAACCTATGGACACATAGGCAACCTAGCAGCAATAGCCTTGTGCAAGATAGTTGAATTGCTACACATAGGTCTCAAGTTCGATCCCAAGATACGCAACTATTAGAAGTTACGTGCATATTAAATAGCTATCGCTGGCGTTAACGGTGAAGAAAAACATCGTTAAGAAACAACAACTGCATGTCTGAGGGTTCACCATAATTTTCTCAGAGATGTGTTAAGTTGGCCAACATGTACTGGGTCAGCGCGACCTTACCTTTAAATACTAAGAAGGGCGCCATGCCCAGCAGTGGGACAGTTTATATACAGTACTGATATTATATTCTTAACCTCTGAGTCTTCTTCGAAGAGGTTAATGAAAAGAGTATGTGGGTCTGTGTGTCTGTCTGTTAGTGATAGATTGATGTTAGTGACAGGCATAACTCCGGAACCACTGGACCGATTGACTTGTAACTTGGTGTGCAGACACCTTGAGGTCATACCTCAGTTAAATTTGAATCCATATTTAAATTTAACTGAGGTATGACCTCAAGGTCTGTGGGTCAAAACACCCCTGAGATTTTACATATTTTAAATGGAAAATATTGACTTGTATCTTGGTGTGCAGACACCTTGGGGACATACCTTGGTCGAGTTTAAATATGGGCCCTGTGGATCAAAAGACCCCCGAGATATAGGGGTCATTTCTTTTCATTACTTTTACATTTAAGACGAAGAGGTTGAATCCTAGGTTTTTACAGCTATCTCGTTGTTTATGGGCATAATACCAACGGCAAAGATGTATAACTAATAATTAGACCAGCATAGCGACTGGCAGTAGTGTGGCACCGACGTTAGTTGCTCGCGCGGGAACACGAAGTACTTAATTTCGTTACCTATAGCATTATCCTTGTCCTGCTCGATGAGATTGATTATAGCCAGATATTATGGTTTTAGCCCTATAATAATTAGCCAAATGTTTCAATACAAAAGTAAATAATTAAATTACTTCACTTGTATGGTCCAAGAAGGGACCGTCCAATCTCATTAAAGCGGTATCTTGTCGACATGGGTATATTGCCCGTCTTTACCTAAGGTGCCGAAATATGGTCCTTGGCCGAATACCAAAGATTGAATATCTAGCAGAAAGCTATAGAACGTAGCATTCTCGAAGTAGAAAGGACGGAACATGTTCGAAACAATACTCTGCGCTCCAAAACACGCATAGCCGATGCAGGTGCTAAATCAGCCAGGCTGAAGTGGGATTGGGCCGGACACGTCCGCCGCATGCACCCAGAGAGATATTGACAAATCGCAACCAATTAAATGCCACAAGGCAGTCGACGGAGACGGGGCAGACCAAAACGGAGATGGCGGGATGACTTGGACGTTTTTGAAAGGGGCTGGCAGGTATTTTCGTACAGAATGACTTAGAAATCCAAGGAAGTGGCTTTTGTTTAGCAATGAGACATACCTAACTAAAGGCTAAGGAGTGTCCGAGTCTAGTCCTTTGCTGAGATGACGCCTCTTGAAGGAGCCTCATTTAGCTTCTATCTTCTATAAGGTCAATCGAGCTACTCCAGTTTCAGTGCGATTGAATAATAAATACATACCTATGTAGGTGAAAACGCTAAAATTCTTGTACAACTTCACACAAAATTCGCATAACATTTGCAGAAGTGATATATCTATTTTTACACAATGTTTTCACTTTTCCAAACAATTGCACTCGAAAATATCTGTGCATCCGAATGCATCCTAGCTAACTGGATTTAAACTAACCCTTAAATATTGGCGAATGGAAACAACAAAATATGATATACCAAAACTACTTGAATGTTCTCGAATAATATTTTCATAAAGCGAAAATAGGAGTTTCAAAATACAACAGGCTGTATATACGGAGCCTGTTTCAAATATAATAAGTAGAAAATGTGAAGAATTTTTCACAACAGCCAGTCGCTTTATATTACAAAATTTTATGAAATTCTTTGGCTATTTTCGGGTAAAAAGAATTTCATGATAATGTAGCCTGCCTCGTTGTTGGTGAGCTTGCGTTGATATTTGTGACCGATCGCGAAGAACCAAGTTTGATTCTCGAGTTAGGCAAAATGTTGTTAGATTTTTCTGTCATGAAATTGTTAATAGGAGGATTCCGGCGACTGGGACCGCAATTAACTCGGACCGCGGTCCCAGTTGCCGGATCCATTTAATTTTAATATTTTTCTGCCGGCGACTGGGACCACCCATAAATAAATACAAAAATCTATTGTTCAAGCCAAAAACAGTACAGTCAAACGAAAAAATGTACAAAGTAATAATTAAAGAAAAAAATTCCTTGATTCATAAATATCATTTTATACTTTACTTATCCTAGACATAGGAGTTTTTCTTTAAGCTTCAGATCTAAAGATAAAAAGAATGCTAGTGACGTGGGCGTATCTTCTCCTGGCGTTAGACAATGAGATATTTCTGACTAACTCTGGCTACCGCGGCTTCTCTCCCTTGGCACTAAGAAAAATTCTACGCCTCAAAAACTAAGTAAAAAATCATGACGATCGCTCCGTTTCTATTTAGGTATGAAGTCATTAACAAAGACTCTTTGGCGTTTATTATATCAGTCATATGAATTCAAAGTAAAAAAATATTTATTAATTTAGGTCACAAAGTAACTGGTAACACTTATAAACATAAAAGGTTATCGGTTAGAAAGTGTACTAAATTTATAATGATATTAGTTGCTAGGTGCAGGCAAAAGGCTGAGCCTACGAGGATATCTGCAAGAGACTTACGGCCACTCTTTTAAATCGCCATATTATAGTTTCAGTATTTTACAGCTTATACGTACAAGGTATTGTAGACATTATGCCATATATTACTGACTATAAAAAGACAATTTAAAAAAAAAACCATAATAATAGAAATAAAGCTTTGCAAGTTTGTAGTTTTATTTATTACTAGTAATTTCTAATAGATAATAGCATGGTATGAGGCGTACGCACTTACGCTTTGTGAAAAATGCAAAGGTTATTCATGACTAAGTGTGTTTAAAGAAAATTTACGTCAATAATTAAAATATTTGTTTTAAAAAAAGATACTTTAACATCAGCAGTGATAGCTCAGTGGGTAGACCAACTGACTGCAATGCAGAGGGTCTCAGGTTCGAATCCACGTCGCGAACCTCTGACTTTCGGAAGTTATATGACTTTTCGAAATTATATGCGTATTGATTGACAATTATAGCCTACTCCGTGCCTCGGAGAGCACGTTAAGCCGTCGATCTCGGCTGCCGTGAACATCTATGGCAGTCGTTATTAGGAAGTCAGTGCCCTCTAATATCCTGACACTGGTCTAGCCCTAGGGTATCGTAAGCCTTCGGGTTGCGGAGGTCAGATGGCAGTCGCTCCGTGTAAAATCTGGTATCCAGTCAAATCCGGTTAGACTAGAAAGCCGACTCCAAGTGACTTGGGAATAATAAAGGCTAGGGAGAAGAGACTTTAACATCACAAAATAATATAAAGAAGTACGTGCCTTTATATAATAACATTGACTTATATAATAGGTATATACAAATTTTAGAATTGTGTATGAAATATGCCACTTCCATAAGATTTTATAATTAAGGTAGTCATTGATTTAATTTAACCCTTCCTTATAAATAGCCTAGTCAGAGCACTATTAAATTTCAGTAACGATAAATTTATAATATCAACCTAGTATTTATCAACCTAATATTTAGTAAGGATAGGAAAATGGTAGATAACAAGATTTTAAATCTAATTGGCATTTCCTATTTCGAGAGATCTGAACTCAAAACACTGCCTGTGCCAGAGATACTACGGTATGTATACGACTGTTGTATATGAGGTCTAAGGTTCGATAACCTAGTCGGGAAAATGTCATAGACTTTTTCTGTCAAAAAATTCTGACCATAGACTGACCCCCTATTATTTGGGACCTCAAACCAAAATTGGTGAAATATATATACTTAAGTTCGATCCAAGGGACGCATCTTTTTTTTATACAACTAAGGTGGCAAACAAGTATACGGCCCACCTGATGGTAAGTGGTCACCGTAGCCTATAGACGCCTGCAACACCAGAGGCATCACTTGCGCGTTGCCAACCCTCGAGGAAAGGAAGTGGGAAGGAGAAGGAGCGGGAAGGGGGAAAGAGGGTGATTGGGCCTCCGGTACTCTCACTCGCCGAACGAAACACAACAGTAGGAATATTGCTATTTCACGTAGATATTCTGTGAGAGCGTAGTCCTTCCCCGGTCGAGCCGGCCCATTCATGCTGAAATCAGCGAGGCTCTACCGTTTCGGCATTATATGCGAATTGAATAGTTAATTATGCTCGCTTTAACGGTGATGGAAAACATCGTGAAACCTCTTTTGTCTCCACAATGTTCTCAAAAGATATGTGAAGTCTGACAACCGGCACTAGGCCAGCGTGGTGGACGATGGCTGTCCAGCGGTGGGACAGTTTAATACAGGGCTGATATTATTACTATACATACTTAATATATATATTCGCCCGTCTATATCTCCGAAGAAGTAGTCTGAGCTGTAGGTATTCACCATTTACTGTACTTTAAAACATCGTAGTATTAGTCACATTTACAATGCGACTTAATAAATTAAATAAAATTCATGAATTTTAAGCCCTAATAAACTGAACAGATGACTGACTTTTTAAAATTAAATACAGCACTGGGTATACATCTAGTGTTACGTGGGATCTTACTAATATTGAAATATTTTTATTGCAATGATGGACTTCAAGTTAAGATTTACAACATTTTGGAATCGAATTCACCGGCAACGCAACCCAACGGTAGTAAGGAAAAGCGTTAGCGTAAACGCTAATAGACTATTAAAGTTATTTTAAAACGGAAACTTATTAAATCAGTCTTGGCTAACATCTGATTATTTTACAATGTCCTGCGGTTTCATCCGTATTAAAATCTTTTTGCTTTTTAAATTCCGTTTCTTCATGATATTGTATAAGTAATGCTTAACATTCATCTATAAATGCAATCTAAAATAAAAAAGTAATCTCTAATCGCGCGAGTTCTGATATAAAACTATAATATAGTCATTGGCATGTTTCTACAGAATATACCACGGGGAGTGCTCTGAAGAGTTATTCCACCTTATCCCGCCCTCCCCTTTCCTATCCAGAACAACGCGTGCTGGGCTCAGATGCCATCCTTACACGGTAGAGTCGATTAGAGCGCGTACCAACAAGTTTGGGTTCTCATACCTCTGCCGAACGACCAAGGCATGGAATTCTCTGCCAAGGCAAGTGTTTCCTTCTTACTTTAATCGTTCCAACCTTCTCAGGCCGTCAAAGTAGAGACCTCAACATCGCTTCGGCTGCTATGAGGGCGGTGTGGGGGCCACTGCTCTTAGACCACACGACTGCTTACCATTAGGTGGAGTGTGATCATTTTGACGAGCAAAAAAAAAATTCTTAATCTCTACTGTCCCAAATATGACCAAGACAATGTTCTCTGTACACATCTTCACGTGTATCTGTCTTTATTTTAAGTTGGAAGTCTTCAGCTTTATAACACTTGACCAAGACATACTAACTATAATATAAAAGTTAAATCCAAAGAAAATATCTTAAACATAATCATAATCTAGTTACTAAACATACGTACAACCAACACAATCTCAATAGAGCAACCTACAACAAAAAAGAGAATAAAACCGATCCGTTCCCATTTCGTCAAGTGTCCATTCCATCGCATTCCTTATTCAACAACGTCCGAAAATTAAAGGCGCTTTTACAAGAAATCGCACTCAGACTGCGACGTTTTCGAACGCAGCCCAGCTGAAATATTTCCAACGGATCTCATTCGAGTACTCTTATTTACCTCCGACAACACATCTATAGCGAACTATATCACGGCCATACTGCCTGTATTTGTTTTTTCCATTACAAAAGAACGAAACGCCCTGCGCTCGCTATAGCAATAATATTTCAATATCGCGACGTGGGTGCCAGCCCTACGCGAGACCAAAGTGATTTCTCTACCCTCCGATTGGTCAACGGGTCACACCGAGGAATGCGTTCGATATTCGAATACAACGAGCGATAGAGACAGCACCACCGTCCTTAAATTACAACAGCTGTCGTTAGACAGAGACGTGCATAGTTATGTCGGTGTATGAATATTGTATGAATGGGAAAGGTCCGTATCAATAATACGTGCACGAATGAAATAATAGATTATTCGTTTGTTCAAATCGAACGTAAACAAAATGTAAGCATCCATTACTGATGCACGCGTGCGAAGAGAGCGAGAGGCTTATGGGTTTGTGTGTTGTTAGAGTGGGACGGATATATTTCTTGTCGTAGAGCGGTCGGTAGAGCAGGGTCGGCAACAATGTGAACACTATCTGTTTTTGTAGCAGTCGACGGTCGGTTTTCACATTAAACGATCACTTTAAGGGCGAACCAATCAAACTGCAAATTTATACAAATTGATACTAAACGGGTTATATTAATTTTATAACAAAAATTAAGTGTGTAAATAAGTTTGAACGGAGTAGTAATTAAAACTAATTGGGTTTAATATAGCGCTAATTATTTTGTATTAAGGCGGGTTTTCGCTGGTATTTCGTCCTTTTTGTCGTTTCGCGGGAGTGTCTGTATATATTTATTTTTTTATTGTGGTTGTAAAGTGGACTTCTGTGGGATGGTGGTTATCTGAAGGACTCGTGAAACAGGGGTGAACCTGGTTGGGCTTTGTGTGTCGTCGGGGCTCGATGGTTTGTGCGCCAGTGGTGTGTACGATGTCGATATAGGGGGCGGCCAGGGTTGGCCTTTAGAGGCCATGCTCAATAACCTCACGGCTACAGCTTTGGGAGGTAAGCAATACAATTACTCAAATACACATAAAAATTGAACTCCACATTTATAATTTATAATAACTCTTTACTTGACTTGCAAATCAAACCCGGGTCCTCGTGATAGGCTCAAGCAAAAGCTTAAACAATGAAAATGAAAATGAAAATATTTATTTGCATTAAACATGTGTGATACATTGAAGCATTGATGTTAAACAAATTTAAAGTCCAGCATGTTCTACCTGAATAGGTGTACAAATGAGTGTACAATAGGGGTAGTCATTACAACACATTCAAAATTCTGTAAGAACAAGATATTAAATATTTGCCTACTAACCCTTCCAACACCTATGGCATAATATAAGCATATGATCTACTTGATAGTAAGTGGTTATTATAGCCTATAAAAGCCTAGATATATTAATGGCGCCTTACTGACCCTGCAAAAGGGAAGACGCTATCCCTCAAGCTTAAATACCACTAGGTACCTACTAACAGCACAACATGTCTTTAAGGACCTTTAGAACTCTTATACAATATTACATTAATAATAGAAAAAAAATTGGCAAAAGAATGTACCTATGTATATCTACTATCTACATTGGTACTTACTCGAAAATCTGTTTTAAAGGAGACCGTCCATATTCGGCTTGCGCGTAGACAATCGTTTTATAAATAAAGTAAAATATTAAGTTTTGTTTTAATATATAGTAAATATTGGTTACCATCCAGTAGTATGAAATTGACTTATTTTATTTATATATTATATCAAAATAAAACACACAGCCTGGAAGCAATAAGGCAGTATTACTGCAACTGCATAGTCGGCCGAAGGACTGTTGGTTGCTGTGCTCACATAATGGCTGTAATATGGTACCTAAGCTGGGCAAGATATGAAAATGTCAGTCCACCAGCCCAGTTGTTGGAAAATATTTTAATAACTTATGAAGGTGATGGTGACACATGAAAACAATATTTATTTTAAACAATGTGTTTTATTTTATTATTTAATGAACTTGATACTAAACTTCAAAGAATAATGTTTTCTACTTAGTTTAGGCTACTCAAAGTAAGTATTGTTATTACAATATAAAATTGTTCACGCCCAGGCCAGGGTCCCATATAAGGTGGTCGGTCTCCTTTGAGCGGGAACTCCGTTGTATGTATCTTTTATAAGATCATCGTCATTTAAACATGCTGATTGGGTATACGCATAGGCAAAACTATTTAATTAATATTCTAATATTCTATTCTATCACATACACATAACACCATCTAGCCCAAACTAAGCAGAGCTTGTACTATGAGTACTAGACAATGGATAAACATACATATATACTTTTTTTTTGTAAATACATACATATTATACATAGTACACCCAGACCAAGACAAATATGTTCATGCACACAAATGTTTGACTTGTGCGGGAATCCAACCGGCGACCACAGGCATGGCAGTCGGTTACACTAACCACTACGCCATCGAGGCCGAAAAATAATTATTGGAATTGATGCCTATATCTCCAACGAGGTACGCAACTACGGTTTAAGATACCACGAATAAGGGACGAGTTTGTTCTCGCCTACTAGGCACAGTGCCGGACGCCGTAGGTACCTACAGCTAATGAGAACTTCTTGAAAGATATACTTAAGACCCGAGATCTCACACACAGCAGGCGCATTCAATACCGCCAGGGAACCAAAGCAGTCAGGTATTAAAACAGCACTCCGGAAATTACGTTAAGCGAGAAGCTTAAATAAACAATTTAAATGAAAAGAAAAGTATGTATGTTCGTCTACAATAGGTTTAATATTTTTCCGAACAGCCAGTATACCTATTTTTAAAGCATAAAATTATACTTTTGTTCAAACTGGAACAGACCGGCCGTGGAAGTGCTTCCACCCTACGGAGGCTACAAAACATTGTTGCTATGTGACTTAGGCAAGCGTGGTGGATACTACGCTTACCTAGGGCACATTGCCTAGAACAGCACAGCGCGTCTTTAAGGAGCCTGGATAGGCTTCTTAAAAAAAGCGCTGTGCTCTCAACAGAGGATCAGTAGATAATCAATGTCCCTTGTGTGGCCATATGCTACCGCTGCCTTTATATCCGTGCCTTCTATATCCGTGATGGTGGAACATTTTGACGAAACCGCGCGTTTAGAGACTATCTGCAAGTTACTCGGTTCCGGTTTATTCAGTGTAGACGAGAAGGAACTAGGTACTGCCTATTAATAAAATCGAGGATATTTAGTGTTTTTTTTTATTAGAAAATACAACTCTCGCACTAAGCATAAATCCTGTGTCGCGGTGGATTTAACAAAAATTCAAACAACGGACACAAAGAACACCCAGACTCGGAACAACCATTTGTGGATCACACAAAGTTATGTCCTGCGTGGGATTCGAACCCACAACACTTGGCGCCGTAGCAGTGGCGAGGTGACCACTTAAACCACTACGCCATCCGTGCAGTTCAGTTTGCAATGTAACATTTGCTACAGTAACCGCTTAGTATCAGTTTTTAGAGTTCGAAAAATCTCTTATACAACAGCTTTGTCCATCTGTCTGTTATACAACTTTCAACTCAAGAACCGTAAGAGCTAGAGACTCGCGGCCAACGCCATTCGACTCAGCATAGTCGATATACCCCCGAAATGACTATGACCTTTGACCTCAAGGTCACGTGGTATCACGTGACCTTTGCATATTATTTGAACCATTTTTTCGAACTCTAAGATTTACGGCAATTCATTGCCGTTTCTCACTTGTTATTGATGCTAAGCGGTAGGTACGGCTTGTCGTACGCTTGCCTTCATATTTACACAAACAAAAAAACCTAGCTGGTACTAACTATAAACTGCCACATCAACAATCGAACCAGAATCTCGCGACCGGTATAGTGCAAACGCTCACACTTTACACCACTAGGCCAACGAGAAATTCAAATCAATATTAATTTAGGCGAATCTAGACGCTGCGGAATGCCTGTCCGTGATCTAAAACCGTTAAATACTCGCGGGATCTGTTCTATACTTAACTGACAGTAAACGGCAGTTTGGATGAATACGACGTCGGTATTTATCTAACTGCATCACAAAGAGGTTTATATAATTCGAGAGATTATATATGTTGACTGGTTCGTGAAGCTAGTGGCTGTATATAGCTGTGGATCATGGCGTTCCAGGGTGAATGACAAAAAGTATTGGTTCTGTTGGGTTAGCTGCCTACGTGACGCAGCAGCAGTGAATGCGACTGCTGTGCATGAGGGTTCGAATTCCGGGTCGGGCCAACAAAAAGTTATTGAGTTTGTTAATAAAGCTTAATAGCTGCCCGGCGTACCTCGGAAAGCACGTAGAAGCAGTTGGTCTTACGTCTGATCGGATTACCGTCCCATCGGATCATGAGTGTTAGGGAACAGAGAATGCACACATGAGCACTATAATATATCCTACGCAAATGGCTAGTCTCCATTAAGATTGGCCGCCGTGACCGAATTTCGTTACCGAATTTCGTTTTCTGTCTAGAAAGTATGTCACGTATCGTCGTTGATCCTACGTCTGATCTGTCTCCAGTTTTGTCGGATTGCCATGCTATCAGACAATGAGACTCCTCTTGTATATCACTCTGTCTGTCTGTCGCGTCTGTCTGTTCGTGATAAACTCAAATACTACTGAATGGATTTTCCTGCGGTTTTCACCAATAGACAGTGTGATTTATAAGCAAGGTTTAAGTATATAATTTGCTAAGGTTTTGTAGTACTCGTGCGAAACCAGCGCGGGTCGCTAGTATGGTTTTATATTTTTGGCTCAGTCTGAAACCTAACGACATGTTGGTTATTAATTATTAAGCTTATCAACTCCACATTAATTCATTTTCGCCACTTTTGCCATAATAACGGCAAAATTATTTTTGCGTACATAAAAATGGCAGCTGTCAATGATATTTTTGCCGTCGCATCGGCGTCGCATATTTAATGTTGTCCGTCTATTTTTACCCGATTACGGCGAAGCCAAAAGGAAGGGTAATGATTTTGGCAGTTTGGGTATGTATGTTTGTATGTGCCACCGTAGCGCCTAAACTACTGAACCGATTTTAATGAATGAGGTGTCAATAGATTCGTAATAATAGCCCGGGTGACATAGGCTATATAAATTTTAAATTAGTTCTTTTTAGACCCGGTTTTTACGCAGTCGGGTTATAGTTTTTAAACTTTTATTATTGTATTTTCCTTTAATTTTTGTAGAGTAACAGTATACACTATACATCTGTGAATTGGAGAGTTTATTGAGTTTAGGCGATTCTTAGAGGGACATATAATTAATTAAGCATTAGTTTGTATAAACTAAAGCGGTACTAGTAACAATTGGAGACTCGACAAGAAATAACATCATTCAATTTATTTTACTAATTAATTTTGCTTAGGTATATGTCATACGCTACACCTCTGTTCCAGACATAGTATTATTCTGATATGACGTGAAGCATAAACTAATCATAATACTATTACATTCTTTTATTTCGGGTGTTGTCTTAAAAGTTTAGTAACATTTTGAGAAATGTATTATATTCTGGTTAACCCCTGCAGGCTAGCTAGAATGCAGAAATACCAATACCCAAGGGGGAGTAGCGGTCATAATGCGAGTTCTGTGCGTGAGTTCTGAGTTTTGATCAGCCGAGATATACTCACTAACAGTAAGGTGTTTGAAACTGTGTCATGTGACGGCAATAAGTTCATCATCTACTACAGGAGACCTAAAAACATAGCTTTCAATAAGGGAGTAAAATAATCCTTTGCCTACGATCCAGGGATATAAGCATGTGGCTATGTTATTAGCTTAATTAATGACCTTACTATAGTAACTTCGTATGACTTTAGCCCTGAGGGGTGACATTGGCCCTTAATTGGAAAAAGCTGTTTAATTGGAAGAAGCTATTTTACTGACAGTTTACAGTGCTATCTATTGATTTCCACGTATATTTTCCGGCAAAAATTATAGTTATAGTGGTCTGGTGGGTACTTCAAACTTTTCCAATTAGGGGCCAATGTCACCCCTCAGGGCTAAAGTCATACGACTTTACGGTATACTATTTTATTATTTTACTATAATATTATGAGTAGTAGAGCCTCGCTGATTTCAGCATGAATCGGCCGGCTCGACCGGGGAAGGACTACCCTCTCACAGAATATCGACGTGAAATAGCAGTATTCCTACTGTTGTGTTTTGTTCGGTGAGTGAGAGTGCCGGAGGCCCCTCTTTCCCCCTTCGCGCTCCTTCTCCTTCCCACTTCTTTTCCAAAAGGGTCGGCAACGCACAAGTGATACTTCTGGTGTTGCAAGCGTCCATAGGCTGCGGTGACCACTTACCATCACCGTATGCTTGTTTGCCACCTTAGTAGTATAAAATAAATATATATATATTTTAAGCAAAGTATGATGTGATTAATCACACCTGACTTTACTATTGCAATCATACTCGTATATCATCTTAAGTCTTAACTAATTCTAAAACTTCAAATATCTAAAAATAACACACTTTATAAAATAATCTATACATGCATAAATCAAATCAAGATGAATATAAATACATTTTATTGATTTGAGGTGATAGTTTGCATGCTTTAAAAACATACACGACCACTTTTAGATTTTTGTCTATCGGCTGGTAATACGTTTGACCTAAACTTTGAAATGGCTGTCGTAAAACTTTGCACACAAGTTTTATGACAGCCATTCATAAAACTTGTGTACAAGTTTTATGAATGGCTGCTGTGTATGTATGATGGATTTCAGTTTTTATTATTGAAGTTCAGAAATCATAATTAGATTTCTGAACTTCAGTAATAAGCAAGTTTTTTAAACTGTAGCAACCATCATGAAATTATTACACATTGAACATCGAATCCGTAAGAGACTAAACAAACTAACTTTAAGCATAATTTGCATTAAAATTTACTTCACGATTATTAATTTAAAAAAATTAACATAATATAAATCCTACTTTGAAAATAGATGTTAATAATTAAAAGAGACTTATTTATAAAAAGAAAGAAATTTTATTTCATTAAATGGCTAAAATGCAATATAAAATAAATATTTTTTGCCAAATAGGACCTAATTCAGCATATGCCAGGCTAAGCGAAGCCTGAGGGAACGGCTGCTGAGCTTGGTACTAAAAAAAAATTGAAAATAACATCTGATAATATAACTAGAGCTATAATAATAGAACTTTAGCAATAAAAATATTTTGAAATTGTCTAAAGCGAAAAAAAAACATGTACTATATAAAAAATATTTCAGTGGTAGAAATTTACGCTATCTTTGCGTAACCCAAGGCATGCTGTTTTAATAACATAACTCGCGCACAAAGTCCTGTCACAAAATCTAGCATTATTATACACAAACATACGCCGATATCTTCATACATCGTAATCGAAAAAAAATCACTCGTAATTCCCATCTTCTTTTAGCAATACAATAAAACCGTTTGCTTCGTATCGTACCCCATTTTGTTTTACGCGCCTCGATTCCATTAAGGCCTGTTTATGACGCCTTCTTAATCCTGTAAGCCGGCGGCCTGATGCGCTAACACCGGGTAACTTTGGCCCCCTACGTAAGGATTTTATTCCATTTTCTGCTGGTGGGCCAGTATAAATGTAAGTGTGAAATTACAAGTTATTCGTGGGTTTGATACCCGGTCGTTCTATATTAAAATTCTTAGTAGGCCTCATTGATACCACGGCATATGTTTACGCTTCTGTTTGCCGCTAATTGTAAGCCTGTCTTCCATCTGTCTGCCATTTCTGGGTTATATAATATATATAATTCTTATACGCATCGAGTCTGGAAATGTGCTAGTAAAAAGGGTGTTTCTATGTATAATATGTATGTATTTACAAAAAAAAGTATATATGTATGTTTATCCATTGTCTAGTACCCATAGTACAAGCTCTGCTTAGTTTGGGCTAGATGGTGTTGTGTTTTTGTGATAAACTATTAATAATATGTTCTTGTAGTCCGTCGGCACTTTATAATCAAATAAATAAGCAACACCCTCAATTAATGCATTCGAATTGAACATTTCGAAAGAATCTGAGAACTTTGAAAATGTTTACTTTCCGAGTTTCAAGATTCAATGATTATTTGATAATCACAGGTTACTCTTCATACTTTTGAGTTATGATAACCTAATACTTCCATTTCTTATTTGAACTATCGTTCATAATTAGAAAACATACCAATATTTTCACTAACAACAACATTGAAAATAGAATCATGTCTAATCCCGAGAATTGATTGTTATAGAATATTACTAAGTCGTCAAGAATTAATTAAGTATAAATTTACATAAACAAATTTACAATGCAAAGAAGACTTGAATAGCTATGAATAGCTTTGTTTTTCAATCAGTTAAGTTTTACATAGGAATCAATAGTACTCATACTTTGTTCTTTCTTGCTCTAATTTAAGTGCTTTCGCTGGAAAAGTGGTTGCCATCCTTCTTGCTTTTTGAGACTTTAACTTTTCTACACAATCTATTCGTCTTAAGATTCACCACGAGTCTTCATAACTATTAACTCGTCTCGACTCCTCGTTGGCGCAGCGGATATTGAATGCAACTGTTGTGCATGTGGTCTTAGATTCGACTTTCAGATCGGATTATTAGATTTTGTGTCTAGATATTCTCATAAGCAGCACGGAGGAAATGTGCCCAGTAGACGCGATAGAGCCGCCTTCTATGATGTCGGACCTAGAACTATATTTAGCGAAATGTGTGAATAGCAAATATCTGCCTATCCTTTCCTGAATATAGGTATGAGACTCGACAAGACTTTGTTATGTTTGTGTCGGCCTCGATGGCGTAGTGGTTAGTGTAACCGCCTGCCACGCCTGAGATCGTGGGTTCGATTCCCGCACAAGTTAAACATTTGTGTCCATGAACATGGATGTTTGTCTTGGTCTGGGTGTTTCTATGTATAATATGTAAGTATTTACAAAAAAAAAAGTACATTTGTATGTTTATCCATTGTCTAGTATCCATAGTACAAGCTCTGCTTAGTTTGGGCTAGATGTGTATGTGGTAGAATATTTATTATTATAAGTATTAGTTAATTGACGTCACCGCTAGAAAATACAACGTGATAGATGACGGCGGAGAACTTGGTTAAGCTTGCGGATGGCACTAACTTCGCGTCATAAGCTACTTATTTCCTAGATCCAAATCTCTCTCTTTTTGATACATACCAAAAACGACACCTTAATTTACAAAAACGAAGTCAGTAAATACTTTTGTTAGTACATAAATAGTTTTTATCTGCTTGTGGTTGATTTATCAATGAATCCTACTAATGGTATTTGAGAATTAAATTATTCCCTACCATTGAGTACCTATGTCTTAAAAAAGAAATGAATATGCTCTCGCAATTTGGAGAAAGAGATAAAATTCTGTCAGTTTAGTTTCTGTTTACACTACGTAGGTATACAAGGAAGCAAATATTCATTCTACCGCCCGATGGAAACTGATTACCGTAACCTTTGGACATTTTAACTATCAGTGGTATCGCATGTTGTAGTATATGCAATAACTGTTCTGCCAGCTCAAGGGACAAAAGCTTTATGCTCCTGCTAATAGTATATGGCCCTTTTTAATGGGACTTGTGACTCTTTTCGTCCCAGGAATATGATGAGAGTCAGAGTTTAGCGATGCCCGTCTTTTCCTGATGGTACGAATGAGCCGGCTCGCTAGAAAGAGTACTAAGATCTTATAGGAAACCAGCTGTATAATGACTATATGAGTTGTTACTGCATATTTCCCGGTAGGCATGCATATCCGCATCCCACATAGCCACCTTCCACATTTCTTCTCTTTCTTTCTTTCGCAGACGTATATGACGCATGACGGCCTCGATGGCGTAGTGGTTAATGTAACCGACTGCCACGTCTGAGGTCGCGGGTTCGATTCCCGCACAAGTCAAACATTTCTGTGCATAAACTTGTTTGTTTGTCTTGGTCTGGGTATTTCTATGTATAATATGTATGTATTTACAAAAAAGTATATATGAATGTTTATCCATTGTCTAGTACCCATAGTACAAGCTCTGCTTAGTTTGGGCTAGATGGTGTTGTGTGTATGTGATAGAATATTATATTATATATTATTCAAAAAAATATTGGCTGCATCTTCTTTTTATTTTGAGAAGGTAAGAAGGCATTTTTGTTTATCTCTCTAGCTAAGTTTATATACTTATATTTGGGTGGGTTAACGTTATAAGTACAATGGGTGAAATTCAAATCAGAATAATATATCGATCTCTCTATCGCTTTAGTTTTACTGCTGTCATACTTTAAAAGGAAATCCCAGGTTAACCGAGTTAATCTGCAGAACACTTTCACCGATTAACTACGATATTGACCCTCACCTCAAAGACCTTAAATTTCCCGCTATTTATAGACTGGAGGCTTAAGCAAGATGGCGTTTGAAGGTTAGTGTCAATCAATAGCTTTAACCCCTAATCTCATAAATATGTTAGAACCGCAGTTATCCGATCGGTTACTGCGATTAATAAGTCATCTGCTTACAAATATTTCGTAATTAATATAATTTACATACATGAATACATGGAGCAGCGATAGCTCAGTGGGGAGACCAACAGACTGCAATGCAGAGGGTCTCGTGTTCGAACCTACGTCGCGCACCTCTGACTTTCGGAAGTTATATGACTTTTTGAAATTATGTGCGTATTGATTAACAATTATCGCCTGCTCCGTGCCTCGGAAAGCACGTTAAGCCGTTAGTCCCGGCTGCCATGAACATCTATGGCAGTCGTTATTGGGAGAGTGTCGACACAAAAGATCCCACTGGGTCGAAGTGTCGCCGGTCTGCACTGACTGGTCCCCACATAAGATAAGATACATGAATACATAGTTTGATACTTATATACCGGAAAAGATATTACGATTTTCGGTACCACAAAATAGGGGGCAGACCTATTGCTGTTTTATTTATCTTTATCTTAAAAAAGACATCTCACGCTCTAAGAATACATCCTGTGTCGCGAGGGTCTTTACAAACATTAAACATCCAGATTCGGAACAACCATTTTTGGGTCACACTTCTCGTCTCGTATGGGATTCGAACCCACAACACTGCGTAGTAGCCATGGCGAGGCGACCACTTAATATACTACTTACAAAAGAAAATCCTAACAACACTTTCAGACTCATGAGACCTCATGCACAGCAGTCATTAAGCAACGCTACGTCACCTAGATGTTATTCACCTATGTGCCCTCCTTCGAGCGCAGCGCCTTCTTAGAGCTATCACTATAAAAACACAACACAAAGATATTTGGTAGCCATTAAGCTGCATATTCCCTAACGCCGCTCCAGTTCCAAGATAGGATTGGTTATTTTATCACAAACGATTTCATTTAGTCATGACTTCAGAGATAATTATTAAATTCATATTCATATTTTCGTAGCTTTTGTAACAAGGCTCAATATTAATATTACTTGAAATCGCGTTATATTATAGGTTGATTTGCGTTCAATACAATTTCAACATTAGTTTGTATAAAAAGACAATTTAAAACCTTAAAAAATAAATTAATTGAAAACTGATGTCTACAATTAGAACCTATGGTATTATTGGTAAACTAGACAGTATCAAAATACCTTAAATCGAGAATCGGCAATTTATATACAGTACGTTAACTAAGGAAAGGCGATCCCTTAAACTGGAAATATCATGGCGTGTGTAGATCAAAAAAAAATTTTCCATAAAAACAAAAAATATTTTATTTTATTAACTTCAAAAATATTCAATAAAAAATTATAAACAAACACGAAAAAGAAACACTCTTTGCATGCGCACAAAAGTACCAATGAAGAACGGCAACGTCACTTTTTACTTAGTTATGAATTTTTAATTAAAATTACTTTTTAATTAGTTTTACATTTAATTTATTTTTCATGCTTGCATTTTTAATGTTTATTTTTCTATGCAAATATGTTTATTTTCATCTCTTAATTATGTATAATAACCGCTTTAAGGGAACGCCTTTCATTATTTTACTTACTGTATATTATAAAGAGGAAGGGTTGTATTTTTTTTATTTTATTTTTTTATTTTATTTGGAAACAAAAATTAAGTGTTTTATAACTAAATAATAGCATTTTAAAAGTACAAATTATATATATATTTTTACACTTATTAATATAAATGTTTAATAATAATAATAAATTCTTTATTTCCATAGTATACATAACTAGTACATGACGTTCCGTTGGTCCCAAACTAGGCTGAGCCTGTGTCTTGGGCACCATTACAAAATAATGCAGGTTGTTTATAACTTATAGTATCCAGTGAATAATTAACTAACAATAGAATTTTAATAAAATAAAAGTATAAAAAATTAAAAATTAGTAAAAAGTACATATGTGTGGTTGTGTATTGTACATATTTGCGTGTGAGTATGTGTGTGTCAGGGTGTGTATGTGTGTGTATGTGAATGTATGTTAAATTTTGCCTACTTTTATATTATTTAACAATTTTTAAAATGTTTTCAGCGTCAAAATATGATATTTTTAAGAGCCAACATCTGACCTTAGTATTCATTTCTGTTTTATTGATATTTTGGATGTTAAGTAATGCACTTACTTTGTTAAATATATGTGTTTGTAAGAATGAGGGTAATCGTTGAGCAAAAGTGGAGTTTACGGCTATAGTAGGAATTTTTAATTTACGTTTGTTCTGCTGCTCTCTTACATTGTTTTCACTCGTGGCTTTAACGTACATTTTTGTAAAAACCTTGGATATGAATATTTTTCTTACTCCTAAAACAGCTGCTTCTTTATATAGTATGTCAGTTGGGAAACGGAAAGGTTTGTCTAACATAACTTTTAAGACAGCACATTGCGCTCTTTCAAGCTCTATCATGAATTTTTGGGCTGATCCACCCCATACTAAAACGCAATATCCTAATAGAGATTGACAGAGAGCTACGTAAACTAATTAACAAACATCCTTAGGCGCAGAGTCACGTAAGAGTTTCATTATATAAATAATTTTCCGTGTGAGCTTTGCTAATCCCGTGATGTGAATTTTAAATGAGAGGTGTTGGTCTATAATGACTCCTAGATATCGCAATTGGTCAACTTGAACTATGTTGCTACATTGGCGTCGTGAGTTGAAACTGTCGAAATAAGGACATGAGTCTGCATGAAGTTTGATGTTCCATTCTGGTATACCAGTTGCACGTGTTTTTCGAAATGCTATGTAATTAGTTTTCGTGATGTTAAGGGCTAGCAAGTTAGAGTCAAGCCAATCAGCAAGTTTACGAACACCTGTTGCAGCCCGTGTATAAACTTCAATCCAGTCGATGCCATGAAATATGATAGCTGTATCATCAGCGTAGCAAATGAGATCAGCGTTAGGGATATCTATACCGATATACTATTTCATCTATGTAAATTATAAATAGTGTAGGGCCGAGGATACTACCTTGTGGTACGCCGAAACAGATATCTTGCTCATCACTAACTTGATTTCCTACTTTAATACATTGTCTTCTGTTGCTTAGGTAACTACAGAACCATTGTAGTGCAGTTCCTCTGACGCCGAATGATTCTAACTTGCGTAAAAGTATTCGCACAGATACGGTATCAAAGGCTTTTGCAATGTCTATAAATAGGCCTAAACAACGACGGCCTACATGTTTTGAAATTATGTTAGTTAGAAGTTCAACGGCATCTTCTGCAGATCTACCTTGTCTGAATCCAAACTGTCGTTCTGACAGTAGAGCCTTTTTTTCTAAATAACTAACGACACGTTTGTTAATAAGTTTTTCAAGTATTTTGGAAAAGATACTAAGTAGGGATATGGGTCTGTAGTTATCAGGAGTATCTTTAGGCCCACTTTTATGGATAGGAGATACTGAGGCTATTTTCCACCTTTCAGGGAAGGTACCTGTAGTCATGCTAAGGTTGCAAATAAACGTAAATGGTTCTAAAATATAATGCCTAATATTTTTGATAAAGGGAGCTTTGTAACCATCGAGCCCAGGAGCGCTATCATTTTTGAGACTTTGTATTATCGTGTCTATTTCGTATATATCGGTAGGGATCATAAAAAACGATTCTGACCCAAAATTCTTAGTTTTAACGTTAGTAGCTAGAGCGTCCTCTGACGTACAAAGCTTTTCTAGTATTTTATTAGATAAATTCTTGCCGAGTGACGAAAAATAATTGTTATGATTGTTTAATGCTTCTTTGGGTAAAATAGTGGATGCTGTTAGTTCTTGACAGTCACTTTTCTTTTTTGGAAAGTCGCAAATGTTTTTAATCGCACCCCAGAGTTTCTTCGTATTGTGATGATTATCCTGAAGTAATTTACTATCGTAACTGCTTTTAACTTTGCGAAGGATTTGTTTAAAGAAGTTCCTATATCTTGAGTACGATACCTTCAGTGTCTCGTTGTCGTGATTAAGTCTAACTTGCGCGTGAAGTTTGTCTCGAAAACACATGCAACGTATGAGGCCGGGAGTAATCCAGGGTTTAATTATGTTCTTTTTACGGTTACTAATTGTCTGTGTGTTTTTTGCTACAGCCGAACTAACTATGTTCTCAAAAACGCTTAATCCTTCATTAACATCATTGCTGCTATTTACCGGAGACCAATCTGTACGTTCCAGATCTAATTTAAGGGCATCGAAATCAATTTTTATATAATTATTTAATTTATTTTTATTGACTTTTTCTTTTAATGTATTTAGTCCAACCATAACTGCGTCATGGTCTGACAGAGTGAATTTTGCTACGATACCCAGTATAGCTCCATTATTTCTAACAAACGCATGATCGAGACATTTATTTCCGCGGGTTGGTTTAGTAATAGCTGGCAACAAACCATATTGTGCCATTAAACATTGATAATCTGCGTTATCTCCACTGGGGTTCTCGGATAAAAGATCTATATTAAGATCGCCTGTTATGACCGTTGTACTTTTTTTAGGTATTTCTTGTAAAGTTTTGGCTAATGTTTCTAGAAAATTGTTTAATCTACTGAACGAAGGGGATCGATATATACCAAAAATATTGAAAGTCTTATTTGTTTGTAATGAATGAACTACGGGACTGATTTTAAAATTTTGTCAATTCCTCAAGTCTGTTTAGCGGTTTTTGCATAATGTCGGAACATACGGATAGATAAATAGGCAGATAGACAAATAATCTAGAAGCTATACTTTTAGGTTCATATAGTAAATTTAAAACTCTTTGAATCACTCGATTCACAATGGTTGATTCTAATAAGATATTCAACAATATCTCATATATTCAGATGCAGCCTTGTTGCAGCTTACAGCAGTAGAGATAGATAACTAATGTTTAGTCTTTTTTTTTAAATCAATGCTACGATTATTTCACTCATAAACATATTTAATCCTACACATATCCATAAACGATAACAGTTCTCAAAACCAGATAGCCTCAAGCGGTCGGAAACGAAAAACATAAACGATACCATTCCATATCCTTTTACAACCCGGAACGCAAGTTTTATGCTCGAAAATTCGCAATTTCATCGCAAATAGAAAATCCTGAGTATCGCAAAGTCGTTGAGAGGCTGCGACCGACCGAACTTTGCCAATTTCGCACATTAACACTTTGCCTCGAGGCAAATTGGATTTATTAAATGTACCTACTTACATTTTTATACCGCTAGTAGACACCTTTTTTACTTGACGGAGTATTTTTTATTTCAATAGACTACATAGTACATCACTTACGACTTCTTTTGTAAGTCAGATTTTAAACTAACAACATTTTTTTTAAATTTTATTGTTGATATTACTCAGGGATAAAGTAGTTATAATTAGTAAAAGAGTTTTAGAATCGGTTCAGTAGTTTCAGAGTAACTGTTTACTTAACCAATTTAAGTGAATTTTAGGTTTAAGCCAAAATTCTGCTGTGGCCTATATACTTCTAGATTCTTGTTAATTTAGTCCGCAGTATTTGTCGCATTTCCAGATTAAACTGTAGTCACTACAGCTCATAGTTCATGGGTCTCGGCGTTCGAGCTCTCTAAAGAGACCACAAAAGGGACTCGCGACCAGAAGTCTAGACCTTCCTTGGCTAAAAAAGTCACCGTTACCATGCAACGTGGCAATGTTGCCAGTCTCTTGAGTACATTTCCAGTCGATGACCATCTTGACAAGAAATATGGGTGATAAATCATAACATTTCTCATCACAAATGCTACGATTAATCACCCATATTACTTTGTATTTTTTGTATATCCTATTAAATTGTTTGTCTACATTTAATGATGTGTATATTCGTAAATATTGATGTATGACGCTGATACACATTTTGCTTATAAATACATACGTTGACAAGTCTGTTTAACGCATCCTTGGTCAGTTTGATAAGGCGATTTCTTTTATTTGGATATCTTGTCTTGCGTAGCGTAATAACAACCCGGAGTCAAAATTATTTAAGATGTTGGAGTTGCGCACTCACGTTTCTCGGAAGGAAATAGAGGGAATGAATTGTGCACTTATGCACTGTAACTTATTATCTTCTGTGCAGAGGCTAGTCTCTATTAAGATTGCCGCATTGGCCGAAAATCGTTCCAAAGGGCTCAATACATAGTCATACTATGCCTCTTTCTATCCTGTATGCATTATGCGCAGTTCGTAATACGTGGTATTTTCTTCCAGCAGGTCACAAAGAGTCGTGCGGGGAGGAGAGCAAAGCGCACGAGATCAAGCCGAACATCGAGCGCTCGCATCATGCGCTCGGCGCGCGGCTGCACATCGCGCACAACATACGAGCCGAACATTTGCAAGGTACCTTCCACTATCACTTATGCTAAACCTACCAAGGTGTGCCAACTCGCTGCCTTAAATGGTGGGTGGGTTGCTGAAACTGAAACTACATCAGCGACTGACCCAGCAATGCCCAATGTGCAAAAAATGTAACGTATTAATATAATGTAAAAGCAATAAGCTAACATTAATTATGACTGCACGGATGGCGTAGTGGTTTAAGTGGTCGGCTCGCCACTACCACTGCGCCTAGTGTTGTGGGTTCGAATCCTACAAGGAACAAAAATATGAGTGATCCACAAATGGTTGTTCCGAGTCTGGGTGTCCGGTGTTTGAGTGTTTGTTGCGCGAGTTGCCTTTTGAAGTAAATAAATAAATAAGAATGAAGTCTAAATTACATATTTCGTTCGAAATTCTTTGGGTCAGATTAGTTATTTATTTGAATCCTAATCCTAACTTCCAAACTAATATTATAAAAGCGAAAATGAGTTTGTTTGTTTGTTACCTTTTCACGCCTAAACCACTAAACTGATCATCCTGAAATTTTGCATATACGTTGTCAGGTGTACAGAAACGGACATAGGCTACCTTTCATCCCGAAAAAAAATACTGTTACCGAAAACAATAATAACGTTCTTATGATAATAGATAGCGCTACGTGTCTTTCGAATCATGATTGAATTATATTATTACAAGCAGAATACAACCCGAATTGATTGTCAAAGTCTAAATTAACGCGAGCGAAGCCGCGGGCAAAAGCTTGTCGTAAATAAAGCAAATTAATATATTGAAATTTTTATTGTTTTCCTTACAAATACCAATACGATTATCTGCCTCGTTCTCTCCACAATATTTTTAATATAAATCTTTATAAAAGTTGTATTCCCTTTAAATATTCGTCTATAGACGCTGTCACAATATATTTTCGTATCATCATCGTCATCTCTAAATATTACGATAAATGCAATTTGACTATTTCAAGATGTATTGCAAACCAACTAGATTGATCAAGTTCTTTTAATTTTAATACTAAATTAATTCAGAGGTATTAAGTCAAATATTTGTGTGCATGAACATGGTTGTTTGTCTTGGTCTGGGTGTTACTATGTATAATATATATACGTATTTACAAAAAAATTATATATGTATGTTTATCCATTGTCTAGTACTTATAGTACAAGCTCTGCTTAGTTTGGGCTAGATGCTGTTGTGTGTATGTGGTAGAAGATTATTAAAAAAAAAACGGCGCAACGATAATATTATTATGATAGCTAACGCAATATCTATAATATATAAATTATGTGTTTAGTTAGTACTCATAAAATTCAAATTAGATATACCGCAATAACACCATTCAATACTATAATGACGAGCAATTTTCCTATTTTATTGAGCTAGGCTAAGCTATTTAATAGTTTAGCCTTAAAGCATTAGTAAGCTATTTAATAGTTTAACCTTTAGCCTTAGTTCAACAATAATATGCTGATCTTTTAGCTAACGCAATGTCCGTATTATACTAAATTCAAAGAAGAATAGAAATGCCCATCTTTTGGACATAAGTTTCCAACATTATTGTGACGTCAGTAAAAATAACATGCTTTAAACCAATTCAAGTTCAAATCAATTTGCTGCGTTACTGAGACACATGATTTCTGAAAGGCTGATTAACACACAAATTTGTACCTACTGCGATTGTCAGACTGAATAAGCAAGTACCAAGGATATTAAAAAATGCTCATCATTATATTAAATGAAGGCAGTTTTTTAATAGAAAATGATAAGTGTTGACGGAGAAAAAGGGATGTATTTATCTTTTTTAATAACATTCTATTGCACACATTTTTGTATGATAACTGTATTTTAATACATAGTTTACAAGTGATTGCAAAAAACTGTTCCCAAAATTGAGACTAATGATGCCGACGTTCATCAGATTCTCTTAGATCCTTGTCGGTCTATTTATATTTATTCTCTGTAATACCAAAATTAAGCTTCTTTTAATTAATTTAATTTGAATTTCCCCGTTTATGCTCATATTACGAACTGGCATTGTCATGATTATAATCGATCTCTACCTTGATTCCGGATTGCCTCGAACCTCTAATTTCGATTATAACAATAATTATTAATTTAGCAGATCTCTAATTAATCTGCATCAACGAACTTTGAGTCGAGTGCAAAACACAAGCTTGCCTACGCACCAAGTTGACTTACGAAGCAAATTAATTCACAAAGCACGTTCACTTACATACTGAACTTGCTTGGTAAAGCAAGTTCTTCAGAAAGTGTGATTATGAAGCACGTAGTTCCGCTATTTTGATCAGTCTCGAACACTTCGTATAGCCTCCATTTGTAGTACTTGCCTCTTTGGGATATAGTCAACTACAAAGAAAATAATAAATAGTATGCCATACGTTTACAAATGTTATACCGATAACTTTTGAAAAGTTGTTAACTTGCAGTTAATACAATTGCAAACGAAGTCAGATAGCCCCCGTCATTAGATTTTCAGGGATTCCTAAAACCTATTAGAAATCAATAGCTAAGAAAGTTTAAACGCCACGAATGATCGTGATACAAAAAAATATCGATTTCATAACTTTTTACTAGAAAGCTGCACGACCTAGTTCAAATAAAATTTTCACCACATATTTCTAAAGCATTTATGTGAGTATGACACAGATACTACTGTTCGTGAATCATTGCTGACATGATTCTGTGTACTCATATGATTTTAGATTTGTCACCAGCACACATTTTTTACATCATTTCGTTACATACATAGATTCACGCATTCGGTTTAGGACAATTGGAAGAATTGGTAGGTACAGAGTTCAGATCTGCAATTCCATATTGCGATCCTTGCATATTTCTTGCTGCATTTACCTTCTACAAATTTTTCATACACGAACACAAGCCGTAAACTACAAGTGATAAAGATTTCTTCTTTTAAACTGACCTCTGATATGTTAACGATTTACTTTCTTTAAAATACTTGAGTGTTCGTGAAAAAGAGAGTGCCATTTACAAGTTCACGTGTTATAATGAATATGTACATAAAGTTTAGTTAAAACACTTAACTTTACGTACATCTCAGAAATTATACTTTAGTTTTTCGTACGTTACTAAGACTTTGTTCTTGTTTTTAAACAAAAACACTGTTACATATTGTTTTCACAAACATTTCTTTAAGTCCAAAGACTAAATCGTTTGAGTATATTACTCTGGAAACAACTCTATTTACTGTTATTTTGTGTAGGGACTTTATTTTGCAGCTGAATATACAGGATGTGGCGTAAAGAATGGATAACCCTGAAACTGTCGACTGGCCAGATTATGTGCCCGACAGGGTCCATAATTTGTTACTTATTTTTAAGCCTACCACCTGTAAATGTACATTATGGAATGCAATAAATTGAATTTGAATTTATCATCTATCATTTGCCCCACTTATATCATCATATGCCCATGGATGACCAAATTATTGATATTTTTTATATTTTAAATAAAAATCGTACTTACTCATACAAAATCAACTGCCATTTCTACAATTGGCGACATTTTCTCGTTCTGTTTTTTCATCCTTAAAATGTTAAAACTTTGTCCTAGGTTCATTAGGGTATTGAATTTTAAAATCAGGATAAATATTTATTAAGCCTAATTTAAAACTAACATAACAAATTGATGATTGGATGACGTGTAGGGACGTTTATGTATGATAATTTAGCTCTAAGACTTAAAATAACCCAGGTGCATAAATACGTTCTAAATCAAACCTCTTAGGTAATCATTAAATTAATTAATGAGAAAACCTACTATAGATCTATTGATAATTATTAAATCTAAATCCTAGCAACCAAAGCCAAGAATAACAGCTAGTATTTGTATAAAATTAAAACAATCTGAAATCAGTATTCAGATTCCAAATAAATGTCTATCAAATTATATTCGCTACCTCTTCAATTAACTTTGAACCTTACTTAGTTACTAATAAAGTATTAAATCGCAGGTGGCATCCACCAGCAGCACAGCGGAGGGCATATGTCCACCGTGCCAGTCAGCATGTCGTCATCAGCATCAGACAGCGACAAACCTGCCAAGCAGAAGAGACATCGGACGAGGTGAGAACCAACTATATACAAACATAGATTGTATGATGACTGATAACATAGTGCAGAGGTAGTAAACGCGACTGTTGAGCATAAGTTCTCGGGTTTGAAACCCGAGTCGGGCCAATATAAATTATTGGATTTTTCTTTTAAGAAATCTCAATGCCAGTCCGGAATTAGCGGTATTAGATGACCCCGTGCCTTGAAAAGTACATAAAGCCCTTGGTCTTGCGCCTGATCTCTCTCCGGTTGTGTCGGATTGCCATCCTAACCGATGATGTTAGTGTACGGTACTTTTGGTGCGCGAGTCCAACCTTTATCTTTGTGTAGGTTCACAAAGACAGAAAGCAATTACTAGAAATCTCGTCAAATGATCATGTTAATAGTCAATATTATGCGCGACGTTCTTATGCACAAATCATTAAAATACGATGACTCAGCAAATAATTTATTTTATCAACATTCATTTAAAAAATATTTTGTTTCTTTTAGAAGTTAGATCACACATATTTAAGTACGTTAAAAACTGTGAAGATACTATGTTAGTCCAATAGGTGTAAATTCGGAATTCTTAGTACTACGCGAAATTCAGAAATACTCCTTGCTATTAGCTTGCCCAGTAAAAAGCAATAGCCTCTCCCTCTATTATGTAAGATCTAAACATAGCCGACGAAATATAGATGAGATAGACTTTTGTCTATACGATTGTAACGTCATCATATACTTATAACCGACATATTCATCAAAAAAAGATATATATATATATATTTCTATATCATTAGGTTTACGCCGGCACAACTGAACGAGTTGGAGAGATGTTTCTCGAAGACACACTATCCTGACATCTTCATGAGAGAAGAGATCGCCATGAGGATCGGACTTACCGAGAGTAGAGTACAGGTAAGTTTTAGAACTAGTTTAAACTGTTTTAATTTATAATATTTACTACCACATATTATATATATTTCGTCATATCTCACACGGTCTATAGTTAAGGCTAATAAATCGCTTAAGTAATATTTACAATATAAACAGGTGATATGAGACCACAAATAAATCAAAATCGTGCCTACAAACCGTTATGCCTTTACCAACATCCGCTGAAAACACACAAATATACAACAAAAAGAATCGGCCCCAGCGCTCACCTTGCGAGACTCCCTCTTCGCACGTCCAATACAAAACTTGCACTACTTTGATACATTTCACGGATTCCTTTACCTGATACAACCTTCGCATTCGTTGCACGTATAAAACTTTTAGTTTTAACTTATACTGTTTTCAAAATGCATCGGATGGGTGGTCGATGCTGTCAAATGCTGTTGTAAAAACTTCATAGTCGGATGAGTCTATATATTGGAGTTTTATGAGCTCCAAAGTTCGTGTCTTAAGCTTTTATTAACGCCGTTGTCTGACGGTAGCCGGTAGCCATGTTTCTTTTATAGACCGTGAATATACCGTCGCAGCTATATATTCGTTTTATTATAATGTCCTTTTAGTAAAAAAAGGCTGAAATATTTACTGACTTTTCTGCATACGTTCAGCGTGTAACACAATTGTTGTACTGATTAATTATTATTTTGGAGTTTATTTACTAAGCAAGCGTATATGAATACGTAGAATTAGAAAATAAACTTCATAGAGGCATTTGCGTCTATTGATATTTTAGTAACGAAAATACCACTTTCTACGTAAACCCTAAATATATCTAAGTTTAATTTTAGTTGCACTGGCAGGCAAAACATGTTGGACTTGTTTCACTTCTACTTTTCAATATATTAATATATGCAATACTCCTGTAAGCGTAAGAACATTAGCTGACTTACTTTGCAATAATATTTTAGCTAGTTATTTTTGAACGACAGAATCATATATAATATAATAGTCTGTGTCATGCGCCAAAACAGTGTTAAACCTCTTGCTAACGGTATTTAGGGTAAAGGAACTTCCGCACAATGCACGTTGTTATGATGATTAACTACATTCAATGAGGTTTTAATACCAATTCACACGGCTCCACGACGTATACTGAATTTACAGATAGTACAAAGCGAGCTAATGTTAACGGCCAACTGTCGCAGTAATCAGCAACTGTCACTTTGTCCAAGCACTTAGTTTAAAGTTAAACTATGCTTTACATTAGACATTAGTCTTAATTTGTGTCGTGTGTTGACTAATATTTGTATTTCGTTAACACTCGCGACACACGGTCCTTGTGGACCGACAGCTTCTGGGAAGTTTGTTAACCACTAGTTCTGCTGTGAATATTGTAGAGTTTTGCTAGGTTATTTTTTATTATAGCGGTGTGTTTATACTTTTGTAAACACCATTGGTGTAAATATTAATATACATACATACATACATACATAGATTCACGCTTGTTTCCCAGAGGGGTTGGCAGAGACTACGGATTTCCATTTGCTACGATCCTGACTGACTATTGTATATATAGTATATATATATACAATAATATATATTATATAGTACATTATCTCAAATTTAATCATGGCCCTATAACAAATTATTTGGATCTGAAAATCTCAAAGTTATATACCAATTTAAAATGGATGCCGCATTTTTTTAATTTATTAAAGCTCGGCTTTATTAGTGAAGTGAAAGGGTAGCTAATGTCTTAATCAAATCTTTAAGTTGTCTTAGACTATTGAAATTAAACTACTATATACGGATTTTATCGCGTTGTTTATTTGACACTGTTACAAAATTTTTTGAAAAACTGTTACACTACTATAATCACTATTAAACTTTACAAATTTTTAAGCTAATTAAACGGGCAGTCTCCCCGTGACCATGGCTGCTGAAAAGCAACCGAAACGTCGGGGAAAGTGTAAAAATAAATCTAAATAGTATAATAGTATAGTAATAGTATAAATAGTTTTAATAGTTTCAATAATTTAATTAGCTTAAAAATTTTTAAAGTTTAATAGTGATTATAGTAGTGTAACAGTTTTTCAAAAAATTTTGTAACAGTGTCAAATAAACAACGCGATAAAATCCGTATATAGTAGATTAATTTCAATTAATAACATTCGCGTAAACAGAAGACAATATTGTCTTAGACTAATTTACATGCTATACCTGAATCAAAACTGTAGAAATTGTTAAGTGAGATCAATATAGAAAGTAACAAACGGTCTATTTTGTTAATTTATTGTGTACTAGCTTTTGTCCGCGGCTTCGCTCGCATTCATTTAGAATTTAACAGTATTATATTATTATATAATTCAGGTTGTACTCTGCTTGTAATAATATAATCCAATCATGATTCGAAAGACACGTGGCGCCATCTATTATCATAAGAACGTTATTATTTTTTTCCTCGGGAACAGTAATTTTTTTTGGGGATGAAAGGTAGCCTATGTCCGTTTCTGTACACCTGTCAACGTATATGCAAAATTTCAGGATGATCGGTTCAGTGGTTTAGGCGTTAAAATGTAACAAACAAACAAACTCATTTTCGCTTTTAAAATATTAGGATTATTGAAAGACAGAATATTATATAAATTTGATTATCTATTTATAGTTTTTGTTATATATAGACATTAGATAATTTTTACAATTCAATGTTTTAAACTCTTCTCTTCTTTGGCATAGTGAACGATGAACCACGTGTCTTGTCCAGACTTTAATATTCTTCTCTGAGCCAAATCCATGTTATTGTAAACCAATTAAAACATAACAGAACACGGAAACGAATAATATTCTATGCTAGACTTACCACTCTTAACAATTGCCTTATTTTGTTGAGCATTTAAACTAATAAACTAAAGTTGAAACTAATGACTGATTTAAGTTCATCGTCATCACAATTATGTCAATCATATGAATTTGAATATCAATCTCCCTCTGATCGCCCTGAATCCCAGGAGAAGTGCCAGTGGTGTATTGCATCCCCATTTCTCCAACTCTATTTTTTGCTTCCATGTAATAGGCAAGCGAAGCTTTTGCCCGGCCTTAAGATGGACCTAACTGTTCTAACATTTCACACGAGTCAAAAATCTTTGCTATCCTTTTCTACCGGTCTTACGTCATCAAGTTGGACATTTACGTCAACCGTGTGTTCAGCTTCGTGTAGCCGGTTGTAATCCGTGAAAATTGCCGGTTTATCACCGTTGTTATTAACTTTATGTTCATTGTAGTTATCGGCTTCGTGTCGAACAACCGATATAACTGCCACTGAATGAACGGACCCATTGATTGAAACACTCATACATATTAAACGAGTTTTGGGTACAATAGAACTTAGTTTATGCATTTAGAGTGAATGTTTTGATTTACAATTATATTAAACTAGCTTTTTCCTGCGGCTTCGCTCGCGTTAATTTAAAATTTGACAATCAATTCGGGTTGTACCCTGCTTGTAATAATATAATTCAATCATGATTCGATAAAGACGTGGCGCCATCTATTATCATAAGAACGTTTTTGTTGTTTTCCTCGGGAACAGTAATTTTTTTCGGGATGAAAGTTAGCCTATGTTCGCTTCTGTACACCTGAAAACTTACATGCAAAATTTCAGAATGATCGGTTCAGTGGTTTAGGCGTGAAAAGGTAACAAACAAACAAACTCATTTTTGCTTTTATAATATTAGTTAGGATTAAGATTACATTTTTTTAAAATTTGTTATCGTGATGCTTCATAGTTCTATGGCACATGATTTCTACAGGTTTTTTCAATTATCATTTATTAGTAGCAACGGTCTCGTAGGAGACTATTAGATTACTACTCAGAGGACTCGAATTCGATCTAAAGTTTGAAAATCTGCAAATTTAAAAGTTAGTGCGTATTAAATAGATAATTATAGCTTGCTTTAACAATGAAAGATATTATCGTAAGGCAACCTGCATTTGTGAGGAATCTCTATATTGTATTCGAAGAGTTGTGAGGTTTGCCAACTCGCACTTGGCCAGCGTGGGGCACTTGGTCATATTAAGACGAGGCCTGAGGTCAATTTATATAAAAGACTTGATATTATGATACTTGTTCCAAGTCTTGGTACTCTTTGTGACCATTGTCATATTTGGAAAGTACCTCGCGATTAAGGAATTATTTCTAGTACGGGTGTAGTCCTGTCTGAAAACAATACTATTATTAACACCAAGTTTTGTGTGTTATAGACAAATAAATTTAAGGAATTATTTCTAGTACGGGTGTAGTCCTGTCTGAAAACAATACTATTATTAACACCAAGTTTTGTGTGTTATAGACAAATAAATTTAAGGAATTATTTCTAGTACGGGTGTAGTCCTGTCTGAAAACAATACTATTATTAACACAAAATTTTGTGTGTTATAGACAAATAAATTTAAGGAATTATTTCTAGTACGGGTGTAGTCCTGTTTGAAAACAATACTATTATTAACACAAAATGTTGTGTGTTATAGACAAATAAATTTAAGGCTAGATGAAGAAAGAAAATACATTTATTTGTGTATAACACACAAAACTTGACAACGATTGGTAGGTAAAATAATCGGTACATTTCCAGAGATGGTTACGAACGTTGATTGGATGTAAATCTTTAATTTCGTAATAAAGAAGGTATCGTTCAAGATCTAAGGCACAATGGAATCTTTATTTATTTAAAACTGGGAAATTATTACAAGTTTTGGGCATATATTATACTAGTTTGCGCCCGCGGCTTCGCTCGCGTTAATTTAGAATTTGACAAACAATTCGGGTTGTACTCTGCTTGTAATAATATAATTCAATCATGATTCGAAAGACACGTGGCGCTATCTATTATCATAAGAACGTTATTGTTGTTTTCCTCGGGATCAGTATATTTTTTCGGGATGAAAGGTAGCCTATGTCCGTTTCTGTACACCTGACTATGTATATGCAAAATTGCAGAATGATCGGTTCAGTGGTTTAGGCGTGAAAAGGTAACAAACAAACTCATTTTCGCTTTTATAATATTAGTTAGGATTATGTTGTGTTTCTGCAGTAAGTAGCGCTGGCAACAAAGAGACAACATTTTTAAAAGGTTTGGTTAAGCGTTAATTATATCTTTGAAACCTTAAACGTTACAGTAAGTGCCTCTTTCTTTTCTTTTCGTGTGGTTAGTGGTCAACCTGTTATCAAGAGTTGCTCAAGCCGCCCGTAGGCCTCTGACATGGCTTAACGACTGCTATCAATTTGACAACAACCGGGACCGACTTTTTACGTGCCCTCCGAAGCACGGAGACGCTCAGATGAAATACCACTAAGCGGTCACCCATCTACAGACTGACCGCACCCAACGTTGCTTAACCTCGCTAATCGTTTACCGATCAGTGAGTGCAACTGGCTATGAGCGCCTCAGTAGTGCCTACAATCATACTAATCGTGTAGGTACAATTCGTCATCTTAAATCAGCAATTCTAAAATTACAAACATTTCATAACACAACAAAACTGCTAGCTCACAAAGTAACACTTTTAGAGCGAGCCACACATTTCGACAAAAAAGACGTAATGTATGAATAAAGCCTTCCAAAACAAACATTACTAACCTTTACACCTCGGAGTTTAAAAAAGTAGCGTCGACAAAAAAGTCGATGCTATGCTACGCACAATAAATAAATGTGAGGGCAAAGAATGTCGCAGTGTGGCGCGAAGTGGCTTCGAGCTTCGAGTCGACGTACAAAACGAACAAGGCGTGTTTGTTAGGCCAGCACTGCTCAGCTCGGCTACTGTTCACTGTTGCTCTTGTGCTGTTAGGCTCTTTGTCTAGTCATATAAGTATTGCAGTATATTATCTAGCAACTATAGCTGTTGAGAAACCGTTGAACTATCCCGCAGTAGTCGCGAGATCTATCCCACAGATAGATCTTGAAATCTTTGCGAGTAGATCCCACTACTGACTTTTGTAAAGGAAAACGCATTTACTTTGCACTTTTTGAAATTTAAATTTATTTTAGCGTGCCTTTACGGTAAATGAATGTATGGTGTTCTCGAATATGTGTAACGTCTCCCAAGTCTCAGTAGACCAGCGTGGTGGAGCCTAACCCTTCAAATACTAACAAGAGGACTGTATCCAGCAGTGAGATACATTTAACACGGGACTGATAAATATTACGGACTCTCTTATGTCAGTGGGCGAATGTAAACTAAACAAAGGTAAATACCGATTGCTGGGTTTCAAATTCGGCCAGAGAGTTGCGCAAAGTATTATTTTGTTTTTAGATTAAAATACTCTCGGTAGCAGCACGGAGTTTAGAAATATGTTGGGTAGAAAACAATAGGTCCGCTAACTTTTATGTAGAACCCAAAACATAGCGTGCATAAAATAAATCCTTACTAATATTATAAATTCGAAAGTAACTCTGTCGGTCTATCTGTCTGTCTGTCTGTCTGTTACCTTTTCACGGCTAAACCACTTAACCGATTTAGATGAAATTTGGTACAGATATAGTTTAAAACCTGGGGAAGGACATAGGCTACTTTTTATTGATGTAGGTACCACGCGGGCGGAGCCGCGCGCAAAAGCTAGTATAACAAAACTGTCTATCCTGTCGCAGATGCAGTCTTTATGTTTAATTAAAGCCTTTCCTGCTAGGAACTCACCAAATGACTCTTAGTAGATGTAAATTTCGACGATCGGACATACGCATATTTAAATCCTTAATTAAGATATAATTATTAATATCAGCCTTAATTATAAACTGCCCCACTGCTGCAAATGAGCGTCATATCAGAATAAGAAGACTTAGACAATTAGTTCACCACGGCCAGTAAGGGTTGACAGGCATAATACATCTTTAAAACATTAAGGAGAACCTTGTTACGTCAATGACACATTTGGTTGACACCAGACCAACGTAGTATGTAACTAACCACGTCTGGTATACCCGAAAGGGAAGCAGTCGTACGTTAGAATGGAAGAGAAATATTTCTCTTTTTTTTCAAAATTGACCGAATCCTTTTCAGTCACACTTCATCAAGTCGTATGTTACTGCGAGTGCAAGCACACAATATGCTACAAGGACTATTTACAGTCAGTCGCACAGAGTAGTTTGAAGAAGGACGTGGCTATGTGCATGTCGAAAACCTGGTCATATGACCAGGTAACTATAAAATTGCTACATTGAATAAAGAAAATCGATAAATTTGTGTTTATACGTTACTAATTCATCAATATTTTTTGGCGAATTTAAATCAGATTTTATTTTCGCAGTGTGAGAAGGGCTAGGCCATAGTCCACCACGCTGACCTAGTGCGGGTTAGTAGACTTCACATATCTTCGAGAACATTATGGAGAACTCTCAGACATGCAGGTTTCCCCACGATGTTTTCCTTCACAGTTAAAGCAAGCGATAATTTAACTATTTAATACGCATATTACTTCGAAAGTCAGAGATGCGCGCCTTGGGTTCGAACTCGAGACCTCTGCGTGGCAGTCCACCGGTTTCCCACTAGGCTATCGCTGCTACTTCTAGTATAGTTGATAATATATATAATCCTTCAATAAATAGATAGATAGATAGGTCATAACATCGCCTCAATTTTCAACAAAAAATCATTTCAATCAGAAATGTGAAAACAAAATGACACTAATAAATAGACAAGGTATTGGACTTGCGATCGAGAGGTCGCGATTTCCAACCACCCACCTATTGCACTACCAACGTGAACCCACTAACACAAGCATTCTACTTAAGGGAGGATTAGGAGGGGCTAACAACAATACTACTTATTTATTGCCCAAATTACTCAAAATCTTTTTAAAAAGAAAAAAGAAAGTTCATGTATTTTGGCAACACTGGACTCCTTCAAATATGCCGCTTCTATCGTATTGGTCTCTCTGTTCCATGGCCGGTCGATCGCAAACAACGACGCTGTTTCCAGACTATTTGCTCGAGTTCCTCCGCACTGTATTATATAAATACGCAGCCGAACAAACACCTCCTCTGAATATGGACACTGGGCGGTGAATACTTCTTCTCTGTACAACGTAGCTTTGAAATAAGAGTCTCTTATTGATTTCTGCTCGCCTAGTACTTTCATAAAGAAAACTATATACTTAAAATAATATAGGCCTGTTTATGTCCAAGGGGACAGGCAGAAAGAGGTTCTTAATTCCGTTTTCTTATTGAAATTAAACTATAATGTATACTAGCGGTCGCCTAGTGCTCAAAATTCGAACAAAGTTTGCCGGTAAGATATTGCTGATATAATTATGTCATTATATATTGATACTAGCTGTCCCGACAGACGTTGTCCTGTACAAAAGAGAAGAAAAAAACCATATCTAAACCATCCTAGTAATCCACTTGAACACACACAAAAAGTTTCATTCAAATCGGTCCAGCCGTTTAGGAGGAGTTCACTGTCAACACACGTACAGAAGAATTATATATATAAACATAAGTAACCATAGTTACGCGCTTCGACTGCATGTGTCAAATGCATGGTAGTGTGCGTGTAGTGTTTTTTCATTAATTTAATGTATTTCTAATGCATATTTTATATAAATATTAGGATTCGCCCCTCCCTCTCCATATAAACTTTAACTATGCCAAATTTCATACTCCTCCGTCAGCGCATTTTTTGTAAAAAGGGGTACAAAGTTTTTGCTTCATGTATTAATATATCGATTTTATTGCAACATTTTGAAACTAACACACTACAACTGTTGAAGTTTACTAATATTTAAGCTATTTAAATTATTAAAGCTATTTAGAACTATGTTTACACTTTTCTCAACGGTTTGGTTGCTTTTCAGCAGCCATTGTTCACGAGTTGTAAAGTATATTAACGTATATAATGAATAGTTGAATTCCAATGTACTGATAACATTCGCGTAGGTAAAGAGATTTCTTATTTTATTAAGTGCCAATTTTTCAATCGTCAAATAACTTTTATCTGAATAATAAAGATGGCGTTTTGACATATTTTTATACAAAACCTGTCAAAATGTCAAACATATTCCCCAGGTAATAGTTATCTGATGATTCAAAAATCGGCGCTTAGATTATTATTTTTAAGATAAGAATGCAAACGAGCTTATAGCCTGGTGGTATCTTATCTTATGTAGGGGCCAGTCAATGCAGACCGGCGACACTTCGACCCAGTGGGAACTTTTGTGTCGACACTGTCCCAGTAACGACTGCCATAGATGTTCATGGCAGCCGGGACCGACGGCTTAACGTGCTCTCCGAGGCACGGAGCAGGCGATAATTGTCAATCAATACGCACATAATTTCCAAAAGTCATATAACTTCCAAAAGTCAGAGGTGCGCGACGTGGGTTCGAACCCGAGACCCTCTGCATTGCTGTCTGTTGGTCTCCCCACTGAGCTATCGCTGCTCCTTAGCCTGGTAGTAAGTGGTTCCTTATGGTCAATTACAACACCAGGAAAATCACTCACACATTGCCGACCTTTCAAACCCGTACTTACCGCAGGAATACAACTCAAGGTCATTAATACCTGATACTGTATCAGGTATGCTTGAGAGAGAGATATATATAGAGGCTAGAGTTGTAAGGCTCCTTACAGAGATGCTGTGCTGTACGCATATGATTTTTGCCCACAATACAGACGCACAATGACTTTTATTTGAAGAACTGCAAGAGTTGATAATCACTTGCCATCAGGCTGTATAATAGAACATGTCCTTATAAATAGATTTGAGATGCTACAGTCAAAGTCAGAAAAACAACATGCCTACCAGAACTCAAATTTACAGAAAAACAAACCTGACTATTTTTGGAATAATACCTTTTGTTCGACGGTTGACCTTCCCATCGCAAAGTGTATCGCTATCTCGTGCACTGTTAACTTTATGATATCAGAACAAAGAGTCATCGGAAATCCTCCGCCGGCGGCCGGACGTTTTAGCACTACCATAAAAATATTATACGCGGTGCTAGGTGAACCATGTTTTAACACAATCTAAGACCGTATTCATACTGATTTAGCTGCATGGATAGCGTTGAAGTTAAAGTCAATTTTGATCAATGTAGATTTTATCCCCGCTGCTCATAATTTTGTGATTCACTTATAAATTGCTCTAATTTTACCCTGTGTTCATTGTTTTAATATTTATAAAAACGCCCGAAATATGGGCATTATTTTTATGCAGAAGTTACGAGTTTGATAGATTTAATATTCTGCATAGCAACACGCGAATACGTGTAGTCTATTTCAATATAATTGTCTCAATCTCATTAATAAGATTATAACTACACGGATTGCTTAATATTATAAGAAGTTACTGTGCCATTTAAATAGATTCGATTTGCACGTGGGTTAAAAATTTGATTCACGATGATGTTTCGGGTAAGTATATGTACAGAATTTTCAATATGTAACTGAAATAATTGAACCAGAGATCACTTTCTGTCAATCGTTTCAGTATTTGTACAACCGCAAATCTCGGCGTCCACAAGCTTTACCCGCAGCGCGTAGGTATTTATATAAAACCGTCGGACTCAATAATATGAATATTTATATAAAACGTTCGATATCAAATAATCCAAAATCGATTCTAAGTCGCTTTCCCTTTCGTTCCAGCAGCTCGTATATGTATACCTCTCTAATTTTTTCATTTCAACACATCTTTAATTCCTTATCGACAACGCATTAGTATAACGCCTGGTATTGAAAACGACCATATTATGTTACGGCAAAATCTTACCATTAGCATTGCATCATTCTATAAAAAAATTACTAAGGTTAGCCAGATGAAAGTCATTATTCAAAGGCTCTATCATGGTCACCCTAGTCACCCGTCCGTCGGAGCCAAGCCACCGTTCTCTGGCTTCTATTTACACAACATATTACACAGAGTTCCTAGTAATTCGCACATTCTATACATTCAAACTACGATCGATACGTACCCACATATCTAAAGAACAGTTTGTCTTACCAAACTCGGGCATTTATGGACATTATTTGACTATATATAGCTGTGGAATTCAAGCGAATCCAATTATCTTTTATTAACTACCTTTTGTTACTATGGCGACGATTCTTTTGTCGTTGAATCTAAAAGATTGGCTATGATTACTTTTATTTTAGTAGAAAATTGTTTAATGTTCTTTTAATATATTTTATTTCCATCAAAGTTATCTAGAATGTTTATATACCTTTCATACACATGCAGAGTTCAAGAGTGTCTACGATTCAAAGATGTTTAATAAAATACAGATCAACAACAAACAAAATATGTCAAGTTTCTAAAATTATGATTTCTTGCTATGTATTTATTTTTACAAGCTTCGCGCAAGATCTTCTGAACCGATTTTGATGCAGCTTATATCTATTAATATAAAATTTAATTCACTTCAAGAACACCGAAGTAATATCACATAATATAATGCGCTTAAATGATGACTACTTTGACGGTAATATGTAGCCCAGGCGGCCGAAGTCACGGCTACAATCTTGTCAATACTTAAATGTATTATCATTATTTTAAAGTTTAAATAGATTTAACGCTACAAAGCTTCCAGACACCGAATACAAATTCACATTAAAAATCATTGTTCCAAAGTCAACGAAAAACGAAAATAAAACGCCACCACATACTCGTAAGTAACGTCTGATTCGCATTTTGTTTACCAAATCCTTCCATTACTAAAATGATGAAAACCGTAGTGATGTGCCGGCTAACGCTTGCGGACTATCGACATCGATAAAAATAAACCTCACGCGTACCCGCTCATTCGTTATTCTCGACGATTAGACAGTTAAAACGGTCTCCGGGTACGTTACATGAGAAATCTTTTTCTATCATTAATTATTCCGAGCTTTTTTGCACATAACTTTTTTTAGTAGTTTCCCGGAGTACGGAATTGCGTTTAATGGATAATGGATGCTTTTCGATATATTTTGGATGAAGACAATTAACAGTTTGATGATTTATTTCGGGTTTCTTTATTTTGATTTCATGTTCATATGTTTGGATATGTAACAAATAAAAATATCTCGATTTGATTGCCGTTTTGATTTGGTAACCTGAATGCATTTGGAATTAATAAGATCGTAAGTATTCTATTTTCGAGTCAAACTTTTAATATATTTTCTAGTATTCAGGATTTTAGTATTATGGAATTAGTAATTGATTTCTGTACATGGCAATATTCAGCAACACATATGTACATAATCGTATGTGCAACTTTAAACAGCAATAGATGCTTTTCGATGATCTTTGTCTTATTCTAGGATGAGATAAAATGAAAAATGCAAATACAATATATTTTAAAATATGTGGTACGCAAACAATGCAAACCTTGGTTAAGTGTTTTTTTCATTACGAGCTCACTTTTAATTATGCATCTATTCAAATATAGGTACTTGAAATTAATTTAAGAATATATATTATAGTTAAAGACTTTATGAATTACTAGATGTGCCCGCGGTTTCACCCACGTTTATGATTACTACGCCGCCCCCGTGGGTCGTAGCGTACTATTATGTAGCCTATAACCTTCTTCGGTAAATAGGCTATATAATACTAAAAGAATTTTCAAATCGAACCAGTAGTTCCTGAGATTAGCGCGTTCAACCAAACAAACAAACTCTTCAGCTTTATAATATTAGTATAGATAGGTAATCATAGGTAAGTAGGTGTCTCTAAAGTCTCATAAATATCGATTATCGATAAAATGTATGGATGTAGTTCAACAAACATATTTTTTCTGTAGTTAACCGCACGAATGGCGTTGTGATTTAAGCCGTCATCTGTTGATTGCCACTGCGCCGAATCTTGTGATTTCGATCCTGAAACAAAATTTATGTGATCTACAGTTGTTGTTCTGAATCGTGGTGATCTATGTATGCGTTGTTTGAATGTTTGTAAACTTCCCCCATGACACAAGAGTTATTCCTGGTGCGAGAATAGTCTTTAAAAAAGCGAAAGAATGCTGCACATGGCTATAAGTTATATAATTTTTTTTTTTTCCAATAATTGTGTTAAAAGATTTTTACAAGGTCGGCAACGCGCTAGTAATGCCTCTGGTGTTGCAGGCGTCTATAGGCTACGGTGACCACTTACCATCAGGTGGGCTGTATGCTTGTTTGCCACTTTAGTAGTATACAAAAATAAAATAAATATTATAATGGATACACTAGATATGTTATTATACCCAACATTAAATTAACACACAACGCATCTCACATTGTAATAATTGATTAGACGACGCGACGGTAGCCGCTTACCTTTAGGCTAATTGTATATTTGTTTACCATTTAAAATCAGCATAAGGTGTTTAAGCAGAAAATCTTAGACGTACAGTCGGCCAAAAATGTGGTCTACTAACCTACGTTTGAGGTTAATTTGAAAGTCATGAAATATCATACATACATAGATTCACGCCTGTTTCCCAGAGGGGTAAGCAGAGACTACGGATTTCCATTTGCTACGATCCTGACACAGTTCTCTGGCTTCATTCACTTTCATCACATTCCTCATACACGCCCGTTGGTTCAAGGAGCTGTTAACCTGGCCTTTGTCCAGAACGCCTCCGATCTGATCGAGAAACGTTCGCCTAGGTTTTCCTCTTGCGACTGTTCCATTCACACTAGCTTTATAAACTTTCTTAGTCAGTCTTTCCTCGTCCATTTTTTCTACATGTCCAAACCAGCTTAACATACCCTTTTCTATTCTTGTAACTATATCCACTATATCAAGTTTTTATTATGAAAGTGACCATTACTCTCGTTATCATGTAATATATTTACGTGTCTCATGCCATGGGTCAAGTTAGAAAACTCAACCTTAGCGATATATAGAACTCACAGAATCTTTTACCAACACTAGTAGACCACTTTCTTGGGCGACTGTACAGTATATACAGGCTAATTGGTAAAAGACTGGACATATTGAAGGAGGGTGTTCAGTACTCGATTCTGGAACCGAATATCTAAAAAAATAGGTACTTCAAATTTGACCTAGTTATCCAATAAAAACTTAATGTGCGGACACTCTTGCGCATATACCAAAGCTAAACAAAACCTCCGCCTCCGCCCCCAACTACCGCACCCCGCACTCTCCTTAGAATTTGCACCCCCGCCCGTCCTTTTCTTATCAAAGGTCATTAGCCTCGACAGCTGCGTGCGCACATTTTATGGATATTTCACACAAATTTTCATAAAGGTTTTCGGATTATTCTGCTTTCGGCACCAATTTTTTCGGCACCTATGGTTTCGGCACCTAAGCTATTCCACTTTCAGCACCAATAGGTATTTTATTCGACATTCGGTACCAAGCAAAAATACCTATTGGTGCTGAAAGTGGAATAGCTTAGGTGCCGAAACCATAGGTGCCGAAAAAATTGGTGCCGAAAGCGGAATACTCCAGGTTTTCTATGCAGGTTATACAGCTTTTATTTTTATTTCTTTTTTAGACGTTATGCCTGACCATAAACTATTATGTCCTTAATTATGTACAATGTTTAACCAGGTACACTGTAGATATAGACTCACACTCGCATATTGAGCTAATGTATAGGTATATAGCTTAAACCGACACAAATTAAATAAATTATTTAATCAATTGTGGACACTCACAATCGATTACAAGCATAAGCACAAATTTAAGAACCTGTAATTCTGCGCATATTGCGATTAATTACAGGTTCTCGAATTTCTGCTTAAACGGTACCATACTCAAACCTGTATGAAAACTAGAATAAATTCCTTGTGTAATAATTCGAGGAGGTCTTTTAATTAGATATAGAAATTTGGGCTTGTAGCACATTCAAAATTAAATTTGGTTTTTCGTAGATGTCTGTCGAAAGAGAATTTATGTTTTTGCCTTATTTCTGTAATACAGTTACAATATTTTATGAGAAAATTCTAATTATGGCACGCAAATAATGCAAGCCTTGGTTGAATGTTTTTTCATTGCGATTTCACTTGCCATAATGCAACTGTTTAAACATACTTGAAATTAACTTAAGAAAATACCATGACTTAAATAACATTTTTCTACCTGATTCAATATTAGTTAAATAATCGCCATCAGTTCCGAAAATTTCATTATAATGTGGTTGTCCGCTTTACCCCTTACGAAAATATAATTAGATCGGGCAGCGTGTTGCTCCCGGCACATTAGGAAGCATTAGCATGCGCACCGCGCACCAGTATATTAAGATTTATTAACCCAATAACTTAGGGACTAAGTCCTGCGCTTAGCTTGACGTCTAATGTTTGATTATTTCGCATTATAACTTTAAACAATTAATTTTCTATGCAAGTTATTAGTACTCTACCTAAGACTGTTTTATATAGGTTAGTCTTTAGGATTAAGGTGGGTATCGGCTTCCTCTTAGTATCCTCATATCAATCATATGACCTTAAAAAAAACCTCCTAGTAGATTTTAAATGTCAATTGACAGCCTTTTTTGTAAGTTTCTACCTAGAAAATGATACAGACATAGGTTCAGGTCATAAGAGAGTTTTTTTATTTTTTATTTATTTATCAATAACAGATTACAGTTCATAACACAATAACATAATTTGGATTAAATAATACAATACTAGAACTTGCTTATATGTTTCCAAAAACCTCCCACACTAGGCTAAGCCTGTCCTGTGGGAAGTTTTTAAATACAAATTACCAATATATATAATAGTGACGATATATAATTAAAACAATCTTAATAATTAGCATGCTTTTTTAAATTATACCAATAATTAAGTCTAATATCATAAAATACATATAATTTATTTATGCGATATTTTAATAACATTATTCAATTAATTTGGCCCCACTGAATATAATAGATCTATCATAATATTTTATACTTAACGTTTTATTTTATTGTTGCCTTTTTAAAAAGTTTTCTGTATCATCATATGTCCATGTTAACAAAATTTGCTGTAACTTTGTCTTTGCTTCACGGATCGTTACTTTCGACAGATTGAAGATTTTATTTATTCTGTTCTGACCACCGTATCCAAAACATATTATTTAGGGACATTTATAAATAAATCTAGTAGCCAAGTCTGCGATAGGTTTTTGTTGTAGTAAACAACATCATGCTGATGACACCACCTACATATGTACTTACATCCTAGATAGGTACCAAATAAAAAAATTTGCTCAACGCCAGCAATTCTGCGAGCTACTAACTTTGCTGAGGCCGAAGGAGAAGTCGTATTCTATATCTCCGATACGGTACCTGTAGCTGTAAGGTGTATTTTGGAAGCTTTACTTGACTAGACAGTCTTAGAGTGAAAAGCTATATGCTCTATTCCCTATCTGACGCCTTATTCAATACCATATGTTTTCTAATGTATCCCAAAAGGCATGTTTGACTATTCGTATAGGACTATTAGTGCCCACGCTTATGTATGGAAGTGAAAGTTGGGTATGGCAAAAGAAGCATGAGAGCAGAATAAATGCTGTAGAAATGAGAGCGATGAGAAGCATATGTGGTGTGACTCTGAAAGATAGAATAAGGAATAGTGTGGTTAGAGAGAGATGCGGCATGAAAGTAGATATAGTGACAAGAATAAAAAAGGGTATGTTAAGCTGGTTTGGACATGTAGAAATAATGGACGAGAAAAGACTGATTAAGAAAGTTTTTAAGGCTAGTGTGAATGGAACAGTCGCAAGAGGAAAACCTAGGCGAATGTTTCTCGATCAGATCGGAGGCGTTCTGGACAAAGGCCAGGTTAAGAGCTCCTTGAACCGACGGGCGTGTATAAGGAATGTGATGAAAGTAAATGAAGCCAGAGAAGTGTGTCAGGATCGTAGCAAATGGAAATCCGTAGTCTCTGCCTATCCCTCTGGGAAACAGGCGTGAATCTATGTATGTATGTATGTTTTCTAAAACATTAGTTAGAGGTCTCATCATATATTCGTACCCTGCAGTCTACTGACATATGAGATTTAATTATCTAATATACAATGGTTGCGGAAAAACAGAAGTCTACGAATCTAACTTCTTACTGTAAGGTTTAAAACTACCAATGCTATAATATTAAACTAGACTGTAAGAACAAAATTTGAATGGATTAGGCATTTTTAAGTAATGGGTATGAAGAATCTACATATCTAGTTAGACTATTAATATCTGTTAAATAAACATAAACAGAAACAGTGCACTTAAACATGAAGCAGATTAAATCTTATAAACTTAATTATACTAGATTTTTCTAGTTCCTTAGAGCGAACAACTTACTAACTAGCCAAAATATAATGTTTTACAGTTATTTTAAAATCTATCCAAGTAATTTTAGCCAGTAAACTTACGTTAGGTACGTACTTTCAAATTGCATCAACAATATATCCACTTTCATTTCACATATTGTAAAACTGATATAATTTTAATAATATTAACACAATCAATTCATTAGTTGATGATGAATCAGAATAAATATGGGTGCATCTGTCGACGAGGAGCGACCTCATAATATAACTTTTTCACCTGGTCGAAGTATTGATCGACAGGTGAACTAAATTATCGATATGTCGATAAATAATTAGTATATATGGATGTGGTTAATCACTGTTATACATTTTTAATGCACTTACTTGTGATAGAGATGGGGGATTATCGATCGAAATTATATTTTTTACTGCACGGATGGCGTAGTGGTTTAAGTGTTCGCCTTGCCACTGCCACTGCGCCGAGAGTTGTGGGTTCGAATCCCACACGGAACAAAACTTTGTGTATACATAAATGGTTGTGCCGCGTATGGGTGTTCTGGGTGTCCATTGTTTGAATATATTTTGTAAAGTCCTCCCGTGACTCAAGATTTATTTCTAGTGTGCCAGAAGTATTTATAAAAAATATTGGCATCACAAAACAAATTGAAATATTCAAAAAATTTGCAATTATTTAAATGTATTCAAACGTTATAAAGATTGATTATTTGATTACGCCGATTCGAATGCGATACCGCCATCCGATGATTCACTTGGCGTAGGACATAGTGATGGGAAATAATAGAAAAATGACTATAATCAGACAACGAAATTATCGACATACGGATACACTGTCATACAACATTGGAATATTTAAATTTATTTTTTCGTTGCATTTACCCATCGATAATTTACTGGGTGGTGCGTTTTTTGGTTAAAAAATAATCGGTAAAAGCTTTACCTATAAAATATTGTTCTCTGCTACTACTGAAACGCAATTTTATATCGCTGGATGTTGATCCAGCGATATAAATTTGCGCTTTGGCTATATGAATCAAGCTGGACTGTGTATGTTAGTAAATATTTTTCTATATTTCTTTGTAGCAAGGTCAAAGAACGACTTTTCCCAAAGATTACTTCGTAATTACACCTTTTTCTCAACTCACCCCTAACTCCTATAGTTCGATACACTGACGGAATAATCCGTACCAAAAAGCATAGTAACGACTTTAATGAAAGCCGTGCATAGACCAAAAGTAGTTACATAGTGAATTGTGTATTTTAATTCGTTAGGTATATAAAATCAATTTTGTCGTTTGTTTAGCAAAATAGAGTAACTTATAGGGCTGAGTATAAGAATAAGCTAGAAGAAGCTATAAAATACTTTTTATTACCAGGTTATGAAGCTAAAATGAAACTGCTAATAGTATCTATTAACGACTGTATAATAAACACACACGAATACTGAAATTTAAAAAGTTAAAGTAAACCATTTGAACCCCAACATTATTCATAACGCATTACCGAAACCAGAAATTGCATCACATAAACACTTATCACAATAAAAGATAATGTTGCTACCGACAAAAAAATACACCCCGAAATCTGGCAACCCCATATTATAGGGATTTACTTGTGATTTAGCATTATTCGCCGCCATTTGCAATAAAATTGTATTGAGGATCAGTCGCGAGTTAATTTTGTAGCCGTAGGGGTCTGCAAGGGGTCAGTCAGTTTGATTCCCAGGTGAGTAAGGAAATAAGAAATGAGTGATCATTAGTTTGCTTGACCTGTAATGGTTTGTGGTGAAGGGACTGTCTGTAGGTGAGAAATTGAGTGGACTTAGGAGTTTGTGGAAATTAATGGTGCGTGTGAAAAAAAGTGATCTTTGCAATCTATCTTTGCACAATTTTTAAAGCATACATGTTTAATTGCATTCGGTTTTAATTTGACTGTTGCTGGAATTCCAGACGAGAGAGTAGAGAATAGAGACCAGTGAATTGCAAAACAATCGTGTCTAGCCGCCATCAGTCCTCAGCGTTAAGCATTATTCCTTTTTTTCTAAAACAGGATACCGTATGCTTGTTATTTGTACAACAAATCGATTTTGACGTTCATAAATGTTACTTTGTGAACTAAATGATTAATGATTTTAACTTAGGTGCAAGCAAGCTATATCGATGGTATAAAAATGGCGGAAAGAAAGATCAATAAGAACGATAAACGGTCAAGTGCGCGTACTTATAATTTTTTTATTGCAGCACTAACTAGAACAGCCATTTTGGGCATATGGGTAGTAAGTACATACAAAAGATTCTAGCCATATATCCTTGCATTGTGTTTGTACCGAATGCAGTACGCCTAAGGGTCAAATCAGATCAGGCGGAAAAATGTTTGAGCATCTTTTAAGTGATAATTCAATATCAACCTTATTTCATTTAGATATACCTAAAAATAGTATGCAACATTAAAATATTATTTAATAAACAGTTGCATACTATTTTAAGCGTTATCTAAATGGAATAAGGTTGGTATTTATTACTACTTGAAAAATGCTCGAGCATTTTTCCGACTGATCTGAATTGACCCTAATAAAGTCGTTGTGCCATTACTTTTAAAATTTTACACAATGTTCCAAAAATAACCACAAACTACGCAACTCGATCAACGATACAGTTTAATCAAAAGCAAAACTTATTACACATACATACATATTTTTAGCCCTGTGTTTAGTTGTAGCCTATCCACGAATTTTCCAACAAATTCAACAGTAGCAGTTAAAAACAAACTACCATCTATCCCGACACCTAATTATCGGTTCCCCTCTGTTACCCACTGCAGTAATCCGCGCACGATATTGACTTTTAAATCCGCACCTCGCCGCCAGGGGGCGCCAGCTGTTCTGTTATTAATACGGATTACGACGCTCAATTAAATACGTGTTTGGGTTTATGAACCCCTAATATTATGAGATGCAGATAATATTAATGTATAATTTATTTATATGGTTTTTGGTTTGTGGTTTGTATTGTTTCATATTTAACTAGTTTACATCCGTGTCGTAACGCGCGTACATTTCTTTTCTTACCCCTCCGGGGAAACATAGCGTATTACAATAAAGAGTCGTCGTAACTTAGGAAAAATATTTTTAACTGTGCATATTTTTAAATGTAACTGTATCTTTAGGAAAACCAACCCTAAAGACAACAAAACAATAAAGAAGCTACGTTTTTTATGCTTATTTGCAAACTCATTTATGCCAAAGTCTTATCGACGGTAAAACAAAGTTTTCTTTTTTTAAAAAGGTCCTTTTATTAGTAACTTGAATTTATCCGCGGTTTCGCACTCGAAAATATTGGTTAGGTTAAAAAAAAAAAAAAAAAAAAAGTTTAGATTAGTAACAGTTCATCTGGTCCTCCCCCAAACAGCTGGGGCCCGCCTAGTGTGGCGGGCCAAGACCTGTCGGTGTCGCGGTGAATGCTAGCGCGAATCCCGTGGCACCGAACCGACACTAGGTGCTGAGTAACGTCGTCAGGGGTAGTTTAATGGTATGGGGCCGGCCTCTCTGGCTCGAGTCCCACACACCCGCACCCAGCCCGGGCGCGGACGGTGCGTAAACGCATTCCCCAGACGTTAAAAAAAAAAAAAACAAAAGTAACAGATTTTTTTCTGGATAAAAGATACCCTATGTCCTTTTCTGTTCCCCTGGCAACGTGTGCGCGACGTTTCATGATATCAGTCGAGTAGTTAAGACGTGAAAACGTGACAGACAAACAACCAAACTCACATTCGTATTTATAATATCAGGTAGGATTCCTGGCGCGGGGGACATTACTGACATTCAAACAACTTTAATCACTACGCCATCTTATGGACCTTGTACTTATTTGCCGTTTCTGTTGTAATGAGGCTACGATAACCATTTACCATCAGACTGGCCGCATATACCTTTATAATATGATAATATAACTATAAATTTAAAATTTAAAAAGGCCCTGGCACAAAATAATAAAAATAGTAATACGCCATTTTGCGGTGGCGGCCATCTTGGATTTGAAATTTATGATAGTGTATAGTATTCTACTAGTCAAGCCCTTTCATTTGATACCCATATTAAGGGGATTGTGAAAAAATATGTAATCCGCTATTTTGTGGCGGCGCCCATCTTGGCCCGATTTTCATCAAACATTGCTACGAACACTCCCGACTAATTCACACTTCAAACAAAAAAAACTAAATCAAAATCGGTTCATCCGGTCGGGAGCTACGATGCCACAGACAGACACACACATATACACACACGTCAAACATAGTTTGTGTTCTATCTTCTATCAAAGTTCCAAAAAATGTAACCCATTGCCTCAATGCCGTAGTTTTAAAACGCTAACTGTACATTTCTTAACGAAAATATCACCAACACAAAAATAATTTAACCTCTCATTGTCTTACTTCCTTTCTCTTTCCACCACAAGACGGTATCTCTCTCTAAAGATGTCGTGCCATTAACAAACACGGTTCCTAGTTCCACGATTTCATCCCAAGCGAGCGTTGGACAGCTACACGCGAATGATATTAAACCTCCCTTGGGAGTATGCTGCCCTGGTACTCAGTGTGCAGATGTCTTGCTTTGTGGGGTGATAAAATAATAATACTGTTTTAATATTTAAAGGGTATTTTATTCTATGGTGATATGGGAGTGAGGAAAGCGGAAAAGTTGATTATGTAGTATTAAAAGCTCCGCTTTGAGGTCGACCTTAAGTTATGCTATTTGAATGTATTTGATTGTAAAGAAATTTGAAAAACATATTCTATGCAAATAATTCTTCATGGCTGTCTCTATATTGGAGATATTAAAATCAAACCATACGGACGGAAGAAATACGGACTCAATTGCAGTTTTGTTAATTTACAAAGTTATGCAAATAACTTACAGCTATTATAATCCTTATTAAGTAGTTTAATTTAAATTTATAACATTCTAATATGTAAACGTAACGCAATATATACATACGGTAGATATTTTTAAACCGATTGTTGATTGAGATAGACTAATTTTAATTTGATGAGCCTGAGCTCCGGTCTGTTTACATCGAGGCATGAAAACCACTCAACGGCTTTTGATGTTGTTTTCACAGTTTGATAGCTGTTCAACTTGAAATCTTATTCATATCAACTTATTCCGTCAAGCAGAAAAAATATATTTATAATAAAATAATCAAATTTATGTTATTTTCTGATTAATATTTAACTTACTTTTTCGTTACATTCTAAAGTCACGTTTTTTTATACAATATTGTCTTACGTTTACGCGAATGTGTAGAAAAGTGTAAACTTAAATATGAATAGTTTTAATTAATTTAAATAGCTTAAATTGTAGTAGAATTCAATAATATTAGTGTTATAGTTCAAAATTAAGTAATAAAAGTGTTTAAAATAAACAACGTCACGTTTTTTGTTAAAATATCAGCTCTCTTATCGCCCCAGATGTTATAAATTTGACCTTTATACGGAGCAATAATATCTGCAACCCAAACATAATTGTAGCGGGTCTGTAAATTTTTAATACATCCGTTATTTATGTAACAACCTCCCCACGAGCCAGGCATCTATCAGCAGTGTTTAAAAAATGTTCTTTGAAAATTATTTCCTTCAAAAATACGCCGCAATATGAGGCCAATCTTAAGCAAGCGTTGAATATAAGCGAGCTATAATAAAACAGCCTTCATTCAATTTGCGCAGCTCTGAGCCGACGGATTACGTCGACGTCACAACGAATAATTAAGTTTTCATAAAGCTAAACGATAAACTGGAACTTTGTTCTTAAGTTGTGCTCGAAATTATTTATTAAGATAAATTCGGGGAAGTTGAATTCGTTGGTCTTGTTGCAGCGGTCATGGTAAAAATAAAGAAAGGTTTAAAAGGTTTAAAAGTTCGTAGGCTTTCATTCTTTAACCTTTTTCCGGTCGAGGTCTCAACACAATGAAAAATTTAATATTTAATCGATTTTTGGGCAATAATTATTTGGGTTTTCTATAATCCGTAAAAATAATTTAACATGTTTAAACTATTGAAATTATACTACTTTATACGGATTTATCGCGGTTTATTTGAACAACACAAATCTTTGAGATAATTTTGAAATTATTATTTAAAATTCAAATTTATATACATAATTTCACAAACAATGTATGGAAGAGCGGAGTCTGTTAATACAGATATTGTTTGTCTAAAAGGAGATTCCAAATCACAATCTATTGTATGAAAACCTTTATAAGAACAAATAAACTAATTTTAATTTCATTTCATTTCCATTTCAATTAATGATGATGAAACTTTAATAATTTAAATAGCATCTATTGACCTATCTTATCTTATCTTATGTGGGGGGGGGCAGTCAGTGCAGACCGGTGACACTGCGACCCAGTGGGATCTTTTGTGTCGACACTCTCCCAATAACGACTGCCATAGATGTTCATGGCAACCGGGACCGACGGCTTAACGTGTTCTCCGAGGCACGGAGCAGGCGATAATTGTCAATCAATACGCACATAATTTCGAAAAGTCATATAACTTCCGAAAGTCAGAGGTGCGCGACGTGGGTTCGAACCCGAGACCCTCTGCATTGCAGTCTGTTGGTCTCCCCACTGAGCTATCGCTGCTCCATCTATTGACCTAACACTTTTGTATTTTGTATATTATTAGCTTTAAGTTGTATGTATCTTTATCATGGTCCAATAAAATAAATAAATAAATAGTGTAATAATTTACGTCTTCAATACTTTCAACATGATCTTAAATGTGTGTTGTTCAAAGCAAACAGCGATAAATCCATTTAAGTTAGTTTAATTTTAATGTGTAACATTTGCGTAAATGTAAGACAATATCATTTTTGAGACTTTAGATGGATTCCTAGCATTATATTTCTCTATTCTTATGGAAATTCCTATTAGCTAGCCCAGCGTCTCTACTTTAGTCTCTAGTAAAAGCACTACACACTATACCGTGTTTTATAAACTAGATCCACAACGAAATAAAAATCGACATCCTTCGAACTTTCACAATAACCAACGTGCATAATTTTGTAATGGTGCCTAAGACACAGGCTTAGCCTAGTTTGGGACGAACGGAATGTCATGTAGTTAATTATTTATTTATTTAAAAACTCTCTGACTGACACTAGTAACCTAAGCTTGCCAATTTAAATTGGATTCAAGGAGCAAACCCAGGTCCTTTTAAGTAGGACTGAACGGTATAGGTGTCCCATCATACACAACAGGCGGTAAAGTCTAGCCTGCTTATCAGTCGTTGACTTCCAACAAAAAGAATCAAGAATTATTATTATTATACACTTTGTATAAAGCTTTGGTAGCAGAATAACTGTGATTCCCACTTCCAAGCAATCTGCAATAGCGGATGGGTCCTGAATTCAGTCCGGTTCGGTCCTACGTATTCGTTCGGCGATTTGACTAAAGTTATTAGATTAACCTGTTCACAAATTTTTAATAGCAGCACGGCGTCTGAAAAAAGACATAGTAGGCACTAATCTTGTATATGTATACAGTCATAAGTTAAAGTAGTATGATCCCTATCTTCAGGACCCGAGTAGATAGGGTTTCGGGGGGAGAACTACGGGTCTCACCCTTAGGACCAGGGTACTGCGGGGTCAGGAAGCCCACTGCGCCTCGAAAGGTGTGTTCTATCGACCGCTGATTAGAGTGCGCGGTGCCTAACATTGGTGTTGGACTCGCAGGGGCTATGTGGTTAGTCGCTGAGGACGACATGTTCGTTGCTCGGCAAGCACGTGGCGTTCGAGCGTCGGACTCATGCGCGGCTAGTGCGAATCAGTCGGTCGCACGAGGCACGGAGTTGTCTTTAGCGAAGTGGCAGCGTGATTTCGCTGCCACAACGCATCTCGGGTGCTTGCCTGTTCATCAAGTACGAAGCATAGCTAGAGTGACTCGGACCACACCCGGCTTGTAGGCCTATTTAAATAGTTCGGCGTATGTATGTACGTCGGGAAGTGAGCGTGTCTTATACAGCTCCGGTACCATACTGGAAATATGGGAGGCGGCTTCTCCGTCGGCTTCAGTGAGGTTTTCGTTAGCAACTACCAGAGTTGCAAGTGGTGAGCGGCTTTATTGCTCCAGTACCTATCTGGAGAATAGGGAGTATCACTCGGGCACGAGGTTGCTCGTTTACGAGAACCGGGTCTCTGAGGTTAGGATGGAGAAATCGCGATTCGGGGATAAGACATGTCTATAACTGATTCCGGAAGGTGCTATTGAGCACTGGAAGATACAGGGGAACGCTATATCATAAACTGGACTAGTCTTAGAGAGAGGGGATCTTCTGTTCCCTGTCAGGAAATTTGCAGGAACAACGGTAGAACTTTGAACCACTTTAATGGGTTCAGCCATTGTAAAGATTGCCATGCACGCACAAATAAAAGACAAAAAATGTGTGTACAATTTCACTATATGTATTTCGTATAGGCATTTAAGACCAAGTTCGGTCTAGGAAGCCATATTAGGGCTCATATAAGAAAAGATCTATAATTTTTGAGGTCGCTGTCTTCAAAATCGATGAGAAGGACTATATATATATGTATGTATAGATTATATTACAAATTTTAGTATAACATTATTTTCAATTCATCGATAATAATAAAACATGCGTACGTCTATTTAAAAGCGATAAGAAAGAAAGCTCCCTCGCGCATTATTTACGTCGGCGCACATGACTATATAAAGCCAACGGAAGTACGGCGGGCGGGGCCTCGATTAGGGATTACGGTAATCTCAAATATTCATATCGATGTTTTTAAGTTTACATTTTAATATATCGTAGGTAGTTGTTTTAACTATTGTGTATGAAGTCTCGGATACAATGTCCGAATATAAAAATAATATATAACATTCTATCACATACACACAACACCATCTAGCCTAAACTAAGCAGAGCTTGTACTATGGTACTAGACAATAGATAAAAAAATACATACCCATATACTTTTTTTTGTAAATACATACATATTATACATAGAAACACCCAGACTAAGACAAACATCCATGTTTGACTTATGCGGGAATCGGACCCGCGACCTCAGGCGTGGCAGTCGGTTACACTTACAATAATCAATGTTATGTCATGTTGAATCAAGTGTTATTGGGGGTCGTATTACAGCACGGAGTGTGGAACTTTTGTCGGTAGACGGCAGTACCTTTTGCTATCTACTATAACTACAGCTGACGAAATCCAGGTGTAATACATATCTCCCTGCCCCATTGAGATATAGGCGAGAGAATGCGTATATAAAACTTATCGTGCAACCAAGTTAAGTAGTCAATCAAATATTTGCAGTTTTTTACTAACGTATCTTATATATCGTGCTCGATCTACTCTTATTACCCATACAATCTAAACTATCTGTCTGTCTGTCTGTCCGTGACTTGGTCAAAGTACTAGCTACTTTGACTAAATCAAACGGCATCGCATTGATCGTTGTGTAATCTTTGGAGAAAAGATATGAGTGCGTTATTTCCATGCTGTCCAATATTAACACTAGGTATAAATATACCTAGTGTAGCAGTTTAATGTAATTATAAAACTGCTTACAAAAATATAGCCCTTGGTTTCGAAAAACAAAAGAAACCTTTAAAGGCAACTATGAAATAAACTAAATGCGAAATTAATAAAATTAAGTAAAGCAAAAAAACCACTTACAGACAAATATAAAATATACCAAATTCTGAAATTATTAAATATCTTGCGATTTTAAAACACTCTCATAAATGATGATTAAAAACTGAACGTTGGCTTTGAACATTTAAACATTCAAGGTCTCTTGACGTCAAATTAAAATATATTCAATATGCCATTTTTTTATTAATTACACGTTCACGTCACAATGTTCCGGTTACGAGAAAATTATTGAATTTTTAGTCTTCTATTTATTTATTTTCTATTATGGCACATTTCACCAGATATTACTCTCACAAGAACAAAAACGTTGTACTATCTGGGCATCGAATAGTAAACTCACTTTGTTACGGTTAAATTTTAGTTTTAAATATTGTTAATAACAAATAACACTACTATACTATATATACTATTCGCAATATAGCCGATCAAAAATCACTCAGCCGCAACGCAAGACGCAAAAATTGAACGGGCATTCAAAATATTAAAACAATATCAATATCGATATGCACGTGTCCCATCACTAGCTGCCACGAGGGGTGTACGCTTGCGCGCGTATGTATCGAGCGATGTCCTATATACCTCACTATATACTACCGCTATACCGCTCACTACGCGAGATATTCAGCGATACAACCTTTGTTTTGTATTGCCTCTACATTTAGTGACCGATTTAAAAAAAGGAAATTCTCTATTCGGCCTGTATGTGTGCATGTGAAGCTTTATTTTTAGGTCGACCAATGCAAATGATAATTTTTTTTCGATAGGTGTTATGCCTTTGGAATAGGTTTCATGGATTGACATATGTTTAAGCAAATATCTTTATTACAACTTTGCACTTTAGAGCTGCTAGAGCGACAGGGAATAGCTGAATATTTGCTTAAACTTGAACTGTGCTGGCCCAAGTTTTTACTTTACGTTTGACTTTAGGAACTAACTCCATCTTTCAGAAGGTTATAACCAAATAACACTTTCTTATAAGTCTACACTGACTTCCATAGCTCCTTAAGAAAGCTTGGCTAAAGTAAAAGTAAAAAAAGTTAAATTTAAAAACTATAGGTAAACGTAGAAAAGCTATCTATTCATCAGCTTGTCAAAATTAGCGATCTTAAACTGGACCAGATTGGCTGAGAACCTGGAAGTTCCCAGCCAGTCTTTTAGACCTCTCTTCGCTTGCACTAATGTTACTAGGAAATCAGTGAGAACCATCATCATAAGTCTTTTTTGAGAAATTGTAATAATATATCCTCCAGACCGAGTTTCGGCCACGGCGGCCAGTCTTAACTGAGAACAAAGCCAACTACGTAGGAGATATTATAGTGTACAAGTGTGTGCGTAAAGACAAGTGCACTCTCTGTTCCCTAACTCTCATGATCCGATGGGACGGTAATCCGACACGACCGGAGAGAGATCAGGCGCAGGACCAACGGCTTTACGTGCTTTCCGAGGCAAGGGGGTGTCTTACAGCGCCAACTTCGTAACTCCGAGCTGCTATTGAGATTTCCTAACTGAAAACCCAATAACTGTTTGTTGGCCCGACCCGGGATTAGAACCCGAGACCACAGCAGTCGCATTCACTACCGCTGCGCCACGGAGGCAGTTAAGTGAGAAATTGTGAACGTGCTACTGGTTACCCTGGTGCTACAATCGTGCACAGCCTATGGTACCCCTTTCCCAGCGGGCGGGCTGTCTGCTTGTTCGCCACTCTAAAAATGCTAGAAGACCACTTAAAACTGTGGTGTTCAAACGCGGTCATTCAAGAACTATCGCGATGATAATTAGCTGTTAAAAGATGGCATCAGCCTACATGAAAATCACCATTATTCTAATATGATCAACGTTTGATAAAGGCAACTTTTTGTCAACTTGTAAAAGTTGCGCTGATGTTTACAGTCGACGATAAGATCCTGAATTCAATTTCTGTGAGAAAAGTGTATTCGTGTTTTAATGTTTGTCGATTTTTAGTAGCAGTACGGAGTCTACAGTGTAGCCAGTTGATGACAATATTATTACACATATTAGATACTGTTCCATGAAACATGGCTGACAAAATGAAGATCAAATTAAATAGTTTATTTGCAACTTATAAGTACAAAATGTTCTTATACAAAATGAGGTATCTCTACTTTTTGCCCCACAAGACGTGCAAATATTCAATACATATAATAATAAAAATGTCAAAGTCAATTAAAATTCCATACAATAATGTCAAAGTAATTTAGTTTAAATTACTTTGAGATATTATACACCGCCTACCCCTCCGGGAAAATACAGGTTGTCTTAAAATGTACCTAAACATGCAAAGTCATGATGTGTTCGATATTTTAACCTTTTTACTAGTTAACATAATGCACAATAAACGGTTTGGTTCCCCGCGCGGTTCGATCGCGCACAAATTGATATTTACTGGTTGTACGCGCGACGCGTACCGACTATCGCGTCAGAGGGGACCGCAGCACCTCATTGTCTATTCCGAATATCATACGCCAGTTAGTTTGATAGTGTAAGGTTATACTAGCACCGAATTTGCAACTAACATAAATGTAAATTCAGTAAATGTAATAAACTCACTAACCCCTTTGACGTTCATAAGTGTACCTTTGTGACCTAAATGAAAAAACGATTGTTGACTTGACTTTAAATGAAAATTAAAATATTTTTAAATTAAACCACTTTATACGGATTTTCTCGCGTTGTTTTATTTTAAACACTATTATTACATAATTTTTAACACTGTTATTACATAATTTTAACTATGACAGAATGAAAGGTTAATTACGTACACAAATCAATTTGCTAACATTACTATAAGCATTGACCGACTATACGCGTCCTCTCGCCACTCACTCAACGGTGATTAATTACAGTTTAGTAATATGTTTAAATCAATATAATTAAGTGCGAGAGAAGAATTAAAATGAAAATACACGAATTTGTTATGTTGTTATTATTGAACTTTACTATAATTTCAGCTATTTAAATTAAAGCCGTGGACATAGGGAGGCTGTCTTCCCGTGAACATGGCTGCTGAAAAGCAACCGAAACGTCGAGGAAAGTGTAAACTTAAATTTAAACCGTTTAAATTCTAGTAAATTTCAATAATAGAAATGTCATGCTTCTAAATTATGTAATAAAATTGATTTAAAATAAACAACGCGACAAAATCCGTATAAAGGGGTTTAAATTCAATGTATTACATACACGTAAACGTAAGACAATATTATTATGTATTAATTATAATGTTCTTTTATAGTCGCGTGGCATATGTTTGCGTAAGATCGTAAGATCTAAGGCTCAATTACGGATGTCGGACAAAGTGATTTTAGATTGGTTGATTGGAGTAGCAGAACAGAATCTCAAAATGTGACCTTCAATAGGCTCGCTTTCTATAACGTGAGATCAGAAACATAGCTGTTGAAATATTAGTGTACTAGCTTTTGCCCGTGGCTTCGCTCGCGTTAATTTAGAATTTGACAATCAATTCGGGTTGTACTCTGCTAGTAATAATATAATTCAATCATGATTCGAAAGACACGTGGCGCCATCTATTATCATAAGAACGTTATTATTATTTTCCTCGGGAACAGTAATTTTTTTCGGGATGAAAGGTAGCCTATGTCCGTTTCTGTACACCTGACAACGTATATGCAAAATTTCAGAACGATCGGTTCAGTGGTTTAGGCGTGAAAAGGTTACAAACAAACAAACAAACTCATTTTCGCTTTTATAATATTAGTTAGGATAATGTTCTTTTATAGTCTCGTGGCATATGTTTGCGTAAGATCGTAAGATCTAAGGCTCAATTACGGATGTCGGGCAAAGTGATTTTAGATTGGTTGATTGGATTTTAAGTAGCAGAACAGAATCTGAAAATGTGACCTTCAGGCTCGCTCTCTATAACGTGAGATCAGAAACATAGCTGTTGAAATATTAGTGTATAACCGTGAGACTGTCTACGTGCTTCACTTTATGAATTTACTAACCAATGGACTTTGAAGTTCATAAGTTACTAAGTGACCTAAATGAATAAATTATTTTTAACGTAACAGCAGCGATAGCCTAGTGGCAGACCGTTAGACTGCTACGCAGAGGTCGCAAGTTCGATCCCAAGGCGGCGCATCTCTGACTTTTCGAAGTTATGTGCGTATTAAATAGTTAATTTTTGCTTGCTTCAACGGCAAACGAAAACATCGTAAGGAAACCTACAAGCCGGAGAGTTTTTCATAATGTTCTCAAAGTCATGTGACGTCTATCAACCCGCACTGGGCCAGCGTCGTGAAATATAGCCTAACCCTTCTCACACTGAGAGGAAGCCCGTGCCCGTAGTGGCACAGTTTAATGCAGGCCTGGTAGTATTATTATATTGACTTCTGTAGGTAACACAGCGCAGCTCGACAAGTTTTATTGTCAGCATGTTTATACATTGTGCTACTTTTCGGCTAATAACGCTCATAGAAAATTTATGGAAAGTCACATCCACGTGCCACGTGTCATGCTACTTCGAAATCTTTCAAAACTTGTAGTAGATTATCTGCTTAACTATTGCGCAAGTAGCGCCTCTATCGAGAGAGCAATGAACTAATTTTACACGAAACGTCACACAATAGGAAAAGTCTATGACCGCTTTTCTAGTGTAATGAAAAACTCGTGACCAGACCGAAATATTCCTCGGAGCTGGTAGCAACACTTACTACCGTGACTTGGTGTTTGTTCTACTAGTTAGCGCCTTGGGGGCTGGCGCAATGCATAGGCGCCACCGGAACGTGTCCAGCTTGTTAGCGATTATGAGTCAGAAATAACAGGTCTTAAGGTTTGTTTTCTATTCGAATATTTTGGTGGAAGTGCCCGTCATTCCGCCAGAGGGATTGGGGAACGCCAAAAAACATCCATGTCGCTTCGAAAAGCAAGAAAATCCTTAAAAGCTGCTTTGTAAATATTTTTGTCTTTAGTCAAATCTTACAGAAGATAATCGACTTCTTTGCCTCTTAACTAGTGAAACATAAGTGACAGATTATTCACATAGTTGCGGCTCGTAAATATTTTAAACATTGTTCAACCATGAAAATAGATAAAGTTACGTAACGTACGTATTTATTACTAGCTGTTACCTGCGACTTCGTCCGCGTAGATTTTAACTAAAAAATTGGTTGTCTGTAAAGTCGGTTTACGGACGATAGTTTAACGTGACAACGTCATAACAAAATTTCTTTCCCGTAACGTTACAATGAGCGTAACGGGACAATGAGCGTAACGGGACAATGAGCGTAACGGGACAATGAGTCATCCTTTTCCGTACGTGCAGCCGGCGTTCATCTATTTATTAGACGTTGTCACGTCAAAAAGTGTTTGATCCCTATTTTTTTTATAAAGTCAATGTAGCCTAAGTTACTCCTTATAACATCAGCTATCTGCCAGTGAAAGTCCCGTCAAAATCGGTTTAGCCGTTTCGCAGATTAGCCGGAACAAACAGACAGACAGACAGACAACAATTTAAAAAATAGATGTTTTCGTATAGGTACCTTATATACTTTCATATGCATTAGATAAAAAGCTGTTATTTTGACATTACAAACATGTCTGTTTGTAATGTCAAAATAACAGTTCAATTTTATTTATTTGTATAGATGTATAGATAATTAAAAATTTAATAGGTTCTTTATACGAAAGCTAGCCTAAGCTAAATAAGCTAATTCCAAAATAAAAAAAAGATGTTTAAGCACCGCTGTAAACTCATATCTCGAGTTGTTAATTAAATGAATATTAAACTAGTTTTCAATACATTTTCATGTGTCATCGTTACATATATCACCTACTTGGTAAACATGTAACATCAAAAAGCTTAATGCCGACGGTTCCCTTTATCAATTCGTATTTGTGTTAGTCAAATAGGCGCCGTGCAAATATTTTGTGAAACAATTTACATCGAATTAATGATGACTCTCTAATGTTATTTATTTTGTCTGCCGTATTGGCGCCGTAGAAGTGCTATGGAAAAAAGGTTAAAATGCACATAATTAATAAATTGTAATATCATCAGCATTCAGAAACCGCATAATTTAGTAAAAGGCGTTAAAATTGGTGCAGTCTTTCTGGAGGACGCCCTCTATCCTACTTTGAGACGTATTGTATGCGATGGGCAGGCCTTTTAGTCTCCCTAAAGAAGACTGTGAGACTCCTTATAGAAGTTTGTGAAACTCTTTAGAGAGCGCTGTGCTGGCAAAAGACTTGTAGTCTTTGTCTCTTACGCTGACAGCACAACAATATATTTTGTCGACGGCTCGGCAACGCACATACAGTTGCCTGATGATGCGTTTAAAAGCAGCCAGGTACAATCGCGGTGGCCGTAGGCTTGTTTGCCAAAGAATATTCACATTAAATAATTAACAAAAAGGATGCTAAAACTGTTAATTACCTTCTGTATAGATACAAACATGACATTAGAATAAACACAATAAATCGTACTCAAATTCAATAGGCTTTTAAAGCCATCTATGTTAATTCAAGATGAAGACAATTTCTTTAAGGAATAATTGCTGGCAGTGACAATGTTTACTGAATAGAAACAGATATGTTAGTACCGTAAAAAGTTAGGGCTCAGAGTTGACCCAATCGAGTCGATTTGTTATTGTTTTCAAAACAAAATCGATTCAGCAACAATCAAAGTACAATTGATTGTATGTACCTACTATTTCCTTTATGTAAGCTCTTTTGTGCCACTTATTTATCACATTTTCACATTTAAGTATGGATCACATTTTTGACGTCCACTGCTAATAAAGTGACATAATAGTAAAATATAAGAAAGTGTAAATATCATTGATAGCTTACTTACTTTTAAAACCTTAGATATAAAACTTGCTCTCGCTCTCCCTTATAACTTAGACCATATGTCAATAGCTGATGCTCGCACCGTTTGGCTAGCCACGGAGTACAAACATCGTCCGCTAAACGTTCGGTCACGACGGCGCGCTCACGCTTATGAAACATACCGTACGACTGAGACGCAAGTGTGGACGTCACTTTATCAATATCGTTGTTGCACAAATGTTTGTGGACATTGTTACATTATTTTGATGAAATCCGTATATGTAAGTCCTTGAAAATTTCGTCAGAATTTAGTTATACAATATATTTTTCAGTACAATCTACCTTGAAAGTACATTTTCAGAATTTATTGATGAAATCCTAAAACAGTTTATGTCTGTGCATTTGTTCATTATTTATTTGGATCGCCAACAAATGATACACATTTCTTACATCTAAATAATAATTTACAGACATGCCTAGTGCTCATTCCCTTACGTTCTCCATAATGAGTAAGGCTCAATTCCTATTATACTGCCGTCATAAGGGAAAAAGACATCAAAATTTTTCCATAATTTTAACGTATTTAAAATCAGTAAGAAAAGCCGCATCTGCCAGTATTTTTAGAACGAATTGGAACGAAGTTCCTTATCGCGCGTTGCGAAAGGGGGCTAGACGGAAAAAATTAAGACCAAAAGTTGTAACGACACTTTTTGTAACGACACTTCATAGTTGGCTGCTACAAGTACCAGGCAAGCATAAAATGGAAACACGTCAATATTCGAATGTTTTAAAAAAGTTTCTTTTTTTTATTTCTTAACAGGATAAAAAGTATCCTATGTCCGTTTCCTGGTTCTAAGCTACCTCCCCACCAATTTTCAGCTAAATCGGTTCAGCCGTTCTTGAATTATAAATATGTAACTAACACGACTTTCTTTTATATATATAGATTTATTCATAGTTGGCTGCTTCAAGTACCAGGCAAGCATAAAATGGAAACACGTCAATATTAAATATGAAAATACTTGCAGATACGTATTTTTTCCTTATGACGGCAGTATAAGAAACGAGTCATTTTAGCTACGGACATTTATATTTTGACATATTTTTCATAGAGTATGTCACAACTAACTGTCTGTAGGTAAAACAGTCGTTTCATGAATATAGGTACCGGGTGTAAACGAATTTTCAATAGTGTATTGAGTTTAGAGTTAAGTTTGGTTTAATGATTTATATTTGCGCAAGGAAGCTCAGTAGGGAGACCAACAGACTGCAATGCAGAGGGTCTCCGGTTCGAACCCACGTCGCGCACCTCTGACTTTCGGAAGTTATATGACTTTTCGAAATTATGTGCGTATTGATTAACCTTTTGACCGCCACGGACGTCCATTCACGTCAAATTAAACCGTGCTCACGACGCCCCTCACGGCATGGCACGTCGAAAATACGACTATTATACGTTCAAAATAAACTTACAAAAATATGTTTGTTGTGATCCTTTTACCTATTATTTAAAACTACCTTAATCATCGCCTGGCGTAGGGGGCACGACGCTACTTTTATGCTGTGGCGGTCAAAAGGTTAACAATTATCGCCTGCTCCGTGCCTCGGAGAGCACGTTAAGCCGTCGGTCCCGGCTACCATGAACATCTATGGCAGTAGTTATTGGGAAGTCAGTGCCCTCTAATATCCTGACACTGGTCTAGCCTTAGGGCATCGTTAGCCTTCGCGTTGCGGAGGTCAGGTGGCCGCCGCTCCTTGTAAAAACTGATATCCAGTCAAATCCGGTTAGACCAGAAAAGCCGACCTCAAGTGACTTGGGAATAATAAAGGCTAGAGAGAAGATTTGCGCTAGGAATCACTACTGGTAAAAAATACAATGTGTGCATTATTAGTCCTATGGAATAAATTTGCATTTACAAATGTATGTGATCGTTACACGTTCGATATCTGTATCGGGCTATGTAAAGGTTTAGCTACACAAAGCTCGCACACTAGAAATAAGCTCAGTAGCAATATAGGCTCACTTATTTTTGCGTTAGTCTGACAACAATGTTGATGAAATATACATAGTCTGCTCCTTTTGAGATTTACAGGTGTTAGATTAGCGAGAATACTTTTTGAATTTTAAAAAACTCATAGCTTTTGTGAGAATATGTCGTGAAACTTTTTTTCCCCGCCCTAAAATTATCACAAATGAAAAATCACAAGATTTCTATGGCTTATTCTGTCTTGAAGAAAATACAAACAAACGCTTTGTAACTAACTAATATTATAAAGACATTTTCATTTGTCGGTCGCGGGTTCGATTCCCGCACAATTCAAACATTTCTGTGCAAGAACATGGATGTTTGTCTTGGTCTGGGTGTTTCTATGTATAGGTAATATGTATGTATTTACGAAAAAAAGTATATATGTATGTTTATCCATTGTCTTAGTACCCATAGTACAAGCTCTGCTTAGTTTGGGCTAGATGGTGTTGTGTATGTGATAGAATATTATTATTGGTTGTTTCTCTTTCACGGGTATATTCCTAATACGTTAGGAAAATACCCTGCCCTTTGGGAGGCTTACACGGAGACATGGGTCCAACGTGAAGAGGCCCTTCGAGAGTTTTAATCAAACGTGGGATGGAACACCTGCAGTGGCACTAGCCGCAGCAGGCGTAGGACTATTGCTACGTATGTATTCTAACATATGGGCTATGGGTATGGGTGTTTAATGGACTGGTATATTGGTAACTATGGATGATAAAACGGCGTCTGCCCTGAATACTCTAATAGCATCAATGGAATGGACAGACGGTGACTCGCCAACTCATTAGATGGGCCCCCTGAATAGCCACTATAGGCATACAAGCCAGCAGCAGAGGGCAACACCGGTGCGAGCGGCTAGGGATGTCGAGCGGTGCGGCGCCGGTTTCGCCATCACGGGTCTCGTGAAAACGGAGACCCGGAGCGGGTTTCCCCGTAGTTATGCCCTTGAAAATGACACTTCCACCCCCAAGCATGTAGCTCTAGCGGCCCCCCTCTGACCGGCCGATCAAGGCAAGCCAGAGTTGAGAGTCCTACGGGCGCTCTTGAAGTTCCACCCCAGCCAATTAGTAACGGCAAACTGGGGACGAGGCCCTCACCGACTCTCTGAGGCATTCAGGACCGCAGTGTCGCCATTCACATTCAGCTCGCCACAAGCTGCCCTGCGGTTTGTGCGCTTTTATTTAACCTGGTGATACATTTTTTGTTTATATCACAAGGCGATGGTGGTAGTTTAAAAGCTAGTATACTATGCCCTCCGGTGTCGCGTTAGTCTCATGAGGAGATAACGACTGTCCCAGAGGGGTTATTATTATTATTATTTGTTTGTTACGCTTTCACTCCTTAACTGCTCGACCGACCATCATGAAATTTCGCATACACATTGTCAGGGGAACAGAAAAGCACATACTGTACTTTTCATCCAGAAAAAATACTTTTCCTAACCGAACCTAATCTACCTTTACGCGAGTGAAGCCGCGGTCAAAATCTAGTGAATAATATTAGTAAGGATTCTGCAATATATTATAATAGTACATTCACCGAGTCACTGTCAAACCGAGTACGGTCTTTAACCCGCGGGGATTCAACTACCAACTGTTACAACTCTCTTTAATTTCAAAACAAATGGGTTATGTTCTGTAGTATATTTGTACATAGTTTGCCAGCTATACGTGAGTGTATTATACATATATATATATATATATATATATATATATATATATATATATATATATATATATATATATATATATATATATATATATAAGATTTTCACTTAAAGGGGGCATTTCGTAGAAATTCTATCATGCAAGTTGCGCTCATTGATCGGTAAACGATTAGCGAGGTTAAGCAACGTTGGGTTCGGTCTATAGATGGGTGACCGCTTAGTGGTATTTCATCTGAGTGTCTCCGTGCTTCGGAGGGCACGTTAAAATTCGGTACCGGGTGTTTTCAAATTGACAGCAGTCGTTAAGCCATGTCGGAGGCCTACGGGCGGCTTAAACAGGTCTTGACAACAGGTTAGCCACTAACCACACGAAAAGAAGAAGAAAGAAGATTAAAATACTTTATCCAGAATATATAATATATTTTAGTTAATGACATTCAATCTGGTTCCTACATGCTTCCAGCCTGCCTTTGCCTTTTTTATCCACAGACATGTAAAATTTTTGAATAATGGGAATTAAATCTAGAACTTCATTTCCAGATAATTAAATATAATACATAGATTCGCCTTTATCAATTTATTTTTGTATGTCATTTTATTTTATGTGTTTGTAAGCAACGTATAATTTATTTATATACCTAGATTTTTTCTATAGAAACTTTAGTCCTTAATCCGTAGGATTGCGGCAAATCTGACCTTATTTCTAATCTACACCAGGAACTTTGATAAGTACATTTCAGCTTTCTGGCTCCAAGGGTTTGAGCTGAACGTTCACAAGTCAGACAGTGAGTGTATTAAACTTATTTTTATAGAAGCGATAGCCAAGTGAGAGACCAACGAACTTCCAGGCAGGGGTCTCGAGTTCGATGCCAAGGGCTCGCCTTGGCATCGAACTGAAGACCTATTTAATACACAGATAATTTTTCGAAATTATCTGTGTCTTCTTCTCCCTAGCCTTTATTATTCCCAAATCACTTGGGGTCGGGCTTTCTAGTCTAACCGGATTTGACTGGATATCAGTTTTTACACGGAGCGGCTGCCACCTGACCCCCGCAACCCGAAGACTAACGATACCCTAAGGCTAGACCAGTGTGAGGATATTAGAGGGCACTGACTTCCTAATAACGACTACCATAGATGCTCATGGCAGCCGGAACCGACGGCTTAACATGCTCTCTGAGGCACGAAGCAGGCGATAATTGTCAATCAATACGCAAATAATTTCGAAAAGTCATATAACTTTCGAAAGTCAGAGGTGCGCGACGTGGGTTCGAACTCGAGACCCTCTGCATTGCAGTCTGTTGGTCTCCCCACTGAGCTATCGCTGCTTTGTAATATCTGTGTATTAAATATTTAATTATCACTCGCTTAAGGGTGAAGCAAAACATCGTGAGCAAACCTGCATATCTGAAAGTTCTTTTCATGTTTTCGATGATGTGCGGAGTCTACCTACCCTCACTGGTCCAGCGTAGTGAAATATGGCATAACCCTTCTCATGCTGAAAAGAGGCCCGTGCCAGCAGTGGAACAGTTTATAAACGAGGCTGGTATATGATTAGTTGAAATCTCATTAATTGATCATTTTTCTTGTCTTCTTCTAAAACCCTAAGCACACTACCGAGTGTTACATAAGCACATACAGGCAAAAGCTTATCCAAATTGTATATAACTCGAATGTTTATACAAGTTAAGCGACAAACAAAAAGGAAAGCAACCGGCAAGCGTCCCGACCGCTGCCGCCATAAATAATGGACTCCTGCCTGTGACAGTTGCCAAATGAGTATCCTCCTCTCGCTTGCACGTTTAGTTATCTCTCTCGCACTTTGTCGTAAGGCTGCACTTACGTTACAGCAATAGCGGATATTCTTTTTTTAAGATTTAACTTAGGTTGCGAGTTAGTAGTATTCTTGTTAAACATCATCAATCTGGTAAATTGTACAGAAACGCATAGGATACAATATACTTATTGAGTCGCAGCGGCACAGCGGTGGCTAGACACAATAGTTTTTTAATTATGTCTGGTATTCTAAAACGATAGATTCATCACTGTATCTCGCTATCGCTTCAGATGTACCGTATATGAGACACAGTTGAAAATAATTTGGATGTATATCACTTCCAGATTTAGTCAAATTTTGTTTTAGGCTCCACGCAATTGCCGGCGCTTACACTCATGGTCATGAACACATCACTTTGCTAGACTCTGGTTTCTACTGAGAATCGCATAGCAGAATAATTTAATAACACTTCGCTTGACTTGTAAATCGAATCTTAATAATTAGTCTGAAATTTGAGCACAATCTTTAGTCACGACACCGTCGGTCTAATAGACTGATCTTTCCCTAAGGCCTACATTATTTCAAAGCTGATGTTTACAGTAAATGTAGGTTATATAGGTAAACAAAATATTCATGCCGGTTTGGCAGGAGGCTATATTTGCGAGGCCTTTCGAATCGATATTTTCGTTTACACATGTGTTTAAAATACCATTCAAATAATTTATGTGTTTTTAATCTAGGCTTATTGCAATAACGTAGGCTAAGTTATTTTAGATGGCAGCCTGAACTATTTTTAGTTTATGCTATAACCTAAAACCTGTATTTCTATAGAAATCTTGCTATTTTTATCACAGAGTCCTACAACCAAATTAAACATAGATTTTTCTACTAAGGTGGCAAACAAGCATACGACCCACCTGATGTAAGTGGTCACCGTAGCCTATGGACGCCTGCAACACCAGAGGCATCACTTAGGCGTAAAGGAAGTGGGATGAAAAAGGAGCGGGATGGGGGAAAGAGGGTGATTGGGCCTTGGGTGATCGGTACTCTCACTCACCGAACGAAACTCAACAGTAGGAATACTGCTATTTTACGTCGATATTCTGTGAGAGGGTAGTCCTTCCCCGGTCGAGCCGGCCCATTCATGCTGAAATCAGCGAGGCTCTACTACTCTTAGATTAGAGCCTTTTCATGACGTTAAGTTATCATCTGACATACAATGCCATCTGATTTATAATAGTACTATCACGCTATCTTATATTGCAAATTGTACACTATCGTTTTCAACCAAATACGTGGGCTCACTGTTCTTAGTGTAGATACTTTTCGTGCGATCTAGGTACGGTAGAAACACATCTATGATTTGAATTTTTGTCTATAGTATGCCTATTTATGTCACAGAATGCTATAGCATGTATAGGTATGCTATACCCTAGACATTCATGTGTCACAAATACATGATACATGAATCTCTGTGTCACTTATTTGATGAATAGAACTGAAAGACAGAGGTCATAAATAATTTATTTATAACTCGCTCTCGCAAACGCCCATCTGTAGTAGCTGCTTTATTTAAATTTTTAATGCGTTCGGCGTTTTCACGTGGCGTAGGGGCAAGATTTGTTTTGTTTTAATGTGTTCGGTTGTTATTGCCGTGATGTTTGTGCACTTGTGTCACTGGTTCTTTGGAAATGGATACATTTATATTACAGTGGGCTTTGTCCGTGTTCTCTGCGATATTGTTTACGTGGGATATACTGTATACTACGTCTGGAATTACATGTAACGTTGCTCGAGGTTTAGGTCTGTAACTATATTCAATATTTGTGTTCAATTGATACTAGAACAAGCAGAAACAAATCACCATCATTTTCGGTTTAGAGGAGCGCCCAGAGGGCCAGTAGGCCGAGACTACGGATTTCCATTTGCTACGATCCTGACACACTTCTCTGGCTTCATTCATTTTCATCACATTCATACACGCCCGTCGGTTCAAGTTGCTCTTAACCTGGCCTTTGTCTAGAACGCCTCCGATCTGATCGAGAAACGTTTGTCTAGGTTTAAATAGGTACGGTACGCATAAACAGAGAATTGCAGTTTCCAAAATATTTTTAATGTAGAAATAAATATATACAAACTGATGTTCGTACTTTACTATATAAATGTAATTTTAGGGCAAAGACAGGTATAAAAAGCAATGCTGAACAAATAATTGCAAAGGGATTTATTTTGATCAATCAAATTTACCATTGTGTTGCAGTTTGCCAACAAAGCTGCTTTTGCAAAACGTATCGTTTATGCACACACTTAAACTCTACAAGTACATAACGGCATCGATGTAAACCTAATTACCTAAAGCAGAAAAAGCGCTTCGAACCGTAAACAGCTGGACAGTATTTCATCGAATAATTTTGTCAATACAAAATTTTATTCTGCGTTCTTGGACCCTCGCTCGTCATTTATCAAGCGAACCTTTAGCTAACCCTCACAATTCGCAAGTCCACGGGATTTGTCTAAATTGCAGCCCATTTGTCAATACGTGCGATATTGATTCCGGTAATGCTTGCGATAATCCAAACTCGTTTGTCACGTGCCTACGTAACATAGACTCTGTCAAAAAGGGGTAAGCAGAGGTATCACGTAATAGCCACCTGCCGAAACACATTGCCGAACTCAACAACAATTAAAGTGGATAAATTAAAATCTAAAAACAATCAATGGCAAGCAGTCTATAGCAAAACTATCAGGATTACTTTTTATCATGTTAGCTGTCATGTCATAGACACAATAGAATGATTATACATAATATTGTATGACATTTACGCAAATTTATACATTGAAATTAAACTACTTTATACGGATTTTATCGCGTTGTTTATTTAACGCATTGAACGTCATAAATGACCGCGAACAACACATTTTCTATTGTGTTACGTGGCAGCCAATGTGTTAAAAACACTTTTATTAGATAATTTTGAAACTATTAAACTACCACTGTTAAACTACTATTTAATTAATAATTTAGATTTAAGCTTACACTTTTCCCGACATTTTGGTTGCTTTTCAGGAACCATGATCGCGGGGAGACCTCGTGATTATATATCATAACTTCATTAACTGATAGTCTTATTATACTAAATACACGCCCGCGGTTTCACCCACGCTTATGAGTATTATCTGCTCCACTCCCGTGACTTGTAGCATGATGATATACCTTCCTTACTTGATATCCCTACCCATAAACTACCTAATAAATGTTAGTTTCATAGGTCAAACTGTTTTGAAGATTTCATGTTTAGTGTGAGTGGCCTTTTTCTTGATATGTAGATGAAATATTGTTTCAGGTGTGGTTCCAAAACCGTCGCGCGAAGTGGAAGAAGCGCAAGAAGAGCACCAACGTATTCAGGTCGCCTGGAGCCCTGCTACCTTCGCATGGCCTGCCGCCCTTCGGCGCCGGCGATGTGTGCAGCCCCGGCGGCTTCGGGGACAGACCCTGGTCTATGCCAGCTGGTGAGTAATAGCCTCTAGGCCAAATTTGGGGTTTTGAAATCTTACAGAGACTAGCTATCTATGCAGGAAATATTACAGTGCACAAGTGTTGATGCAAACACCAGTATACTCTCTATTCTTTCACTCTAATTGTTCAATGGATTCGCTATCCGTCATGACAGAAGACAAATAAGACATAGGTAAAGTTAGGTAGATATAGGGTAAGCCACAATGGTATACTTCAAATTGGCGATGCGAGTTTATCGTAGGTGGCGAATATTGACCAAAAACTTGACCACCAAGCCCAAGAAAATTGAAGATAGGTTGAAAGATATCTGAGACATTCGAACTCCTACACATCGGTCGAAGCGCAATAACTGTATTCCTGCTACACTGGCTTTTTGAAAGAATTTGGTGCTTACCCATACCATCCAGGTCATACATACCATCACCAAAAATACATATAAAACAATGTATAACTTTTTTATCTTGTAGGTCTAGGTCAGCTGTCCCAGGGAGGCGTGTCGATGGGAGGCTTCGGTGTGGGAGGGCTTCCGCAGCTGGCTGCCGACCTTAACCCCTCGCTGCCCATCAGCTCCGTTGGGTCTGGTCAACCCTACCAGGGACACTACCCGCTCAACTCACTCGGTAAACGTTAAAGAAAATTTCAAAAACTAATTTAATATAAATAAGAGAAAATAGGGGCTAAACATGGTGTTTCTATTATGTGATAGCAATACCACTATTACCATCATATAACAGAATTTTGAATGGTATTTTTGCTACTACGCCTTGATTCAACGAGAGAGAAAAATTGTCTGCATCCCTATTAGTATTCTGAGTCTTGATGTATACTTTCATATGTATATATACACTCCTAAGACATTATCATCATAATTATGACCTTCTGTATATTGATTTATCTTTTTCTTTGTTCAATTTATCTCTCACCCTATTATCCCACTTACCCACTGTCACAGTTTTCAATTGGTATCATTTTACCATACGTCATTGACACATTCATAAATAGAAACTATATATAGTAAAATTCTTTATGAATATTCTTTAAACCGACTATACCCCGAAAAGTAGTCTAGTGGACTAAAAATAATAACATAAAATACTTGCCAACATAGTCTTGATCAGCTTGTTGGGTACATAAATCATAGTTCTGGTACCCTTTGTTTCCAGGAGACACAATGATGTCATACTGCAACAACATCGGCGGTCAGCAGTCGGGCGGGCCTCTCGAGGGGTCACCCACTCCCCCACACATGGCGCACTGCGCCAACAACAACGCCTCGCCCACAGCCTCCGGTAAATATTATATCCTTTATATTCAACTAGTAGTATAGAGCAACTGCTTACCGTCAAACGGACCACAGGATTATTTTCACCGTATTTGTGTCACAGAAACAGTCTAAGGTTTTAAGTATAATAACATTCCTATTCTTTGGGTCAAACATACAGCAAGCATACAGCCTATCTAGTAGGCGGTTATCAAAGTCTTTGGACAGTTGCAAAAAACCGAGCTTCCAAAAAAGGATCGTGGCTCGATTTGCAGCCAGTAAAAGGTACCAAGATTACTGGTCATTGTCGACAGAACAGCGCCTCCAATAAAGCGTACATATCCTACTGATGAAGCTCTAAGTGTGATAATGTACACACATCTAAGGACGCATTCAGAGGTAGGGCTTCCAAACGTAATGTTTTTCTATAATGCTACGTTTTGTTTTCTATAGAGCCAGACTGTACAACACTCACACATCGCCAGAAAATTCTAAATCCAACATAAAAGTGGATGAACCTATTGCCTTATACTAGACACATTTCTAGACTCTGAGTTTCTATGTATCATTGAATATTCTAAGCAGAAAATCCCAATAAGATTCTGTTTTAAGCAAAAAACGTACGCCTCGATATTCTTCGCAAAGGAATCATTTAAAATATTGTACATTATTTATATAGGTGGTGGCGGCGAGCCACCAGAAGAAGAAGTGTGGCGTGGTCACAGCATCGCGGCGCTCCGGCGACGAGCGTCCGAACTATCGGCAGCCATCCCGCCGTACCTTCAGCTCAACTACGACGCGCACAGCCCCGTGTACTGACCGCGGGAGCCTGCCTACTGACACCCATACCCGGCTCCTGATCAACAGTAGCTGTACCTTACACCAACACCCGTACCAGCGACGCGCGATTATTCGAATACAATTCGAATGATCCTTTTCGAATGTTTTAGTACTTGATTCGAATTTTAAATCAATAAATAAATATTTAAAAACAGAACCTCGGCACGCGTCGTGTAGTTATTTGAGCTGCGCGTGCCAGATATACTTTCGGCAACAACGAATATTTGATTTTAATTCAAACGTTATGGAACGACGAAACGTCAACATTCGAATGCAGACAGAATCATTCGATGTGTTTGTTGATAATCGCGCACCGCTAACCCAGATTATAAGTTCTCATAGTTCTCGATTACTATGACCGTTGGTGTGCCTATCGATGCGTTTTGATTCATACAATTGAGATTCCGTTAGAGGCGCTTTTACAGAATATTATAAATGCAATATTCGACGACATTCGACAATCGAGAACTGTAAAAACTTTTACTAGGGATTCACCAGACAATCCAGATGAAAAATACTTGTAAAGACGACAATTCTTATGTATTTTTATCGTTCGTATCCTCACTATCCCCTAGTGCACTGGAGACGGCAAAATAATTTCTTTAATTAGTAGAAAATATTACTTAACGAAAATATATTTTCAAACATAAAACTAACATTCTCATACCTATTTAAACAGCAAGAAGAAAAATAAAATACATACATAGATTCACGCCTGTTTCCCAGAGGGGTAGGCAGAGACTACGGATTTCCATTTGCTACGATCCTGACACACTTATCTGGCTTCATTCACTTTCATCACATTCCTCATACACGCCCGTCGGTTCAAGGAGCTCTTAACCTGGCCTTTGTCCAGCACGCCTCCGATCTGATCGAGAAACGTTCGCCTAGGTTTTCCTCTTGCGACTGTTCCATTTACACTAGCTTTATTAACTTTCTTAGTCAGTCTTTCCTCGTCCATTCTTTCTACATGTCCAAACCAGCTTAACATACCCTTTTCTATTCTTGTCACTATATCCACTTTCATGCCGCATCTCTCTCTAATCACACTATTCCTTATTCTATCTTTCAGAGTCACACCACATATGCTTCTCACCGCTCTCATTTCTACAGCATTTATTCTGGTCTCATGCTTCTTTTGCCATACCCAACTTTCACTTTCATACATAAGTGTGAGCACTAATAGTCCTCTATGTGAAAGATAAAATAGTAACGTTCAAAACAATATAATGGAGAATCGAAAAATACGGAGAAGGCAGAGAGACGAGAATTAATTAATTGGACACCTTAACACTTACACATGTGAAGACACAATGGATATTACAATTTTATCCAAGTTTTGTTTCCTTGATTTCTTATCTTGACAGCTTTATACACAACATGGTAATACGGGGCTCTAGGTCTTGTCGCAGCCGATCGTGACGAAGCGTAGTCCACACGGTCTACGCCTTAAAGACGTTACATGACGATGATCACACATGACGACCGATCGACTACTTGAACTATTGATGAAAACGTTTTAAAAGTCGAGAGTTGTGGGATTTAAATGTATCAATAACTAAACCAAACTGCCATGAACATCTATGGCAGTCGTTATTGGGAGAGTGTCGACACAAAAGATCCTACTGGGTCGAAGTGTCGCCGGTCTGCACAGACTGGCCCCCACATAAGATAAACCAAACTCTGTACAAGATACCGTATACTCTGACCCTTCATGGCTTTCGAGCTCATGTTTTACCTACTTACAAACGAATTATCTCATTCTCGTCCCCATTTCATTTAAAATATTCATCTCATGTGGTCACAGGCTGGATTTGAATAATTAATTTTGATCTCGTTAGATATAATGAGACGTTTCCCAAGCTGTGTTGTAACAACGTTGTAGGGATGCCAGATTGTTGGGAAAAGAAACCCGTAGTCTCTAGAGACTTCATTGAAAACATCCATGAGTCTAACATACTGGCCACATAGAAGAATTTTTATTCTGAAGGCTAGGACAGCTGCTTACTCCTTTTCTTTCCTTCAAATATTTTTATACAAAATGTATGGAAACGTTGCAATGCAAAATATAAAAATTACAGAAAAATAAGTGGACGTGACGATAATGTCACCAGTCTTATAACGCGGTGTGTAATATCTGGTAAGGTCGCTGCTGTATGGTCTGCGCTTGACGGGGCTCCAGGCTATAATTGCTTTATGGGATGTGGATGGTTTTCTAAAATATTACAGTCAGAAATATACTTTTGAAGAAGCCTTTAAATTCAATTGCTGTCTTTTACAAAATAAAGGAAAAGATCAACAATGTGACATTACGTCGAAGTAAGAAAAAGAACTTCGTACTTATAAAAATTGGAATATAAAAAAAATAAGTGGAATATTGCAATGGTCGGAAATATAATGAATATAATGCAATTGAGGGATTATTAAAACAGCTTTCTATATAATACAGACGTATTTAAAAATCTTCTGTCACTATTTTGAATCGCCATATTTCCAAAACATTATTACTTACGATAAAATTGTGAGCTGTATTCGAGAAAATACATGTATACGCATTCGTACAATAATAAATTATAGTTTAATATAAGCTATTTATTGTTTAAGTAACGTAATAAAGTATTACATAGTGTTTAAATAGTTTTTAATAATTGATGTATTTACGCAATTCGACGTAATCCAAATTAGATGTAGGACGGATTCAAAACATTCCAAATTCAAATGTAGAATAGTTTAACATAATAAAGAAATTATCTTTTTTTTTTTCATTGGGTTCTGTGATTATTGCCAGTAAAATTTTTAAATCTACATATTCTGGATAATTTGCAATTTGTTAATTTATTTCCAATATATCTATCTATATTAATTGATAGTCTAAAATCATGGCAATTAATTAATTTTGGTTTCAACTAAAAGAAGTTTAGCTTGCGCACTTATAACAAATCACAAAATGTTGACAGTGTTAATAGCATTTCAAATAAAATAAATTTATCACAGAGCCCGTAGCAAATGTTTTAAAAGTGATACCACATACCTAATGCAAACAAAATTAAAAAATATGCAGCAGGGAATGTAATAGTAATTTTACAGTATCGCGCTTAACATTCTATAGAACCATTGTGCAAAATGTATACTTATTAAATGATTTCTTAGTCTGAACAACTGACAAATAGCTATACGACAAGAAAGGGTAATAAAACTCATAAATTGTAAATTTTGATTAGATTATAATGACAAAGTATCACGCATCTCTTGAAAACAGAGATATGTAATCAGACCTTATACTGTATACGGACTTTCGATCCAAAGTATGTTTTATGTGTGTAAATGTACCTATAGTTAGGAATTTGAATATAGATAAACCATCGGTAACTCACGGCCATTTTAAACATTTTTGCATTATTTAAAAATGGTTGATAGTTCCTATTATGTTTTCGGCCCCGATAAATATTTTTGTTGTTTAATTAATTATTATTCTAATTATTTTATTTGATATTTCCGTCCGTTGTTTTGTGTGTAAGTAAAACGCTTTTGTATGCATTAAAATCGGGGCCATATTATTTAAAATTAATTTTTAATGTAACACTGTATAATACTTATGTTATTTACAAACCAAAGCGAACATAACACTTTTTGGATTAATATAACAAAAATAATAATTACGAAATCTACATTTTGGTAAAATTACTTTTAATTATAATTGGAAAAAATATATTATTTTAATGGATTTTTGTATAAGTAAAGGACTGAGTGATTATTGATACGATTTAGAACAAATAATATTTTATTTGAATACCTACGATAACTCGCTCGCCGGTGTATGTATAGCCTACGTATAGTATTACAATACTAGCTATAAGTATTATTATACATACATACAATAAAATAGACATTGTTCAATACTATTTTATTTATTCCTGCTAAACTAAAATGGGATTAAATATAATGACCACCAAAAATAGTAATTGCGCAGCAAAATATGCTTACTAAAATATATCATAACGAGCACCTATACGTCTCAAATCACTGCATTCCGTCTCGGAAGGGTTAGGTTATGTTAGGTTCCTTATTAAACCCACTCAAAAATAGGAGCCCCGCTTGGTTGGGCTCGTTCGACTTATTTTGATCTCTTTAAATATATTTTGCTGTGCAATTTGGTGATCATTTACTATTTTTGACTGTTATATTTTACTATATCTGGTGATAAGTTAAACATAAGCCAAGTAAAATCACCGGTGCCACCGGCGTATTAAATGCATGCCTTGCAAGAGCTCTTCGGTTCGTCCCTCTCTTCTAACCGGCTGTGCCCGGTAGGGTCCATAATGATCTCATTTGTTTATATATCTACCTATGTATTAACATTATGGAATATGGAATATTATAAATGCGAATGTGAGTTTGTTTGTTACGCTTTCACGCCTTAATTACTTGACCGATCATCATGAAATGTCGCTTACACATTGTCAGGGTTACAAAAAAGGACATAGGCTACCTTTCCTCCAGAAAGAAGAACTGCCACTAATCTAACTTGTGCTAACCTACATTTACGCGAGTGAAACCGCGGACAAAATCTAATTTTGCTTATAAGTCCACCTTTATATAACACTAGATGAACCCGCGGTTTCACCCGCGTTTATCGTTACTGCGCCACCCCCGTGGTTCGTAGCGTGATGTTAAATAGCCTATAGCCTTCCTCAATAAATAGGCTATAACAATAAAAGAATTATTCATATCGAACCAGTAGTTCCTGAGATTAGCGCGTTCAAACAAACAATCAAACAAACTCTTCAGCTTTATAATATTAGTATAGATTATAGAATGCTATAAAATATTGAGTATTGAGATTCCCGGGTCGGAAAAAGTGTTACTAGACCTATCTCTCAAAAAAATCTGAATGGTAGGTAACTCATAGACTGGAACTTTGCCCGGTAAGGCGTTAAATGGCAATCAACTCGCTCTCTGTAATGTAGTGGAATGTTAGAGTAATCCATCTCTGCCTACCGTCGTGGTGCTACAGGCGTATCTAATGAATAACCAAGTCGATGGAAGTGACATATAACGTCATAACAGGTAAGTAAGTTTCGTTTAGTGAGTGAGAGTGCCGGAGGCCCAATCACCCTCTTTCCCCATTCCCGCTCCTTCTCCTTCCCACTTCCTTTTGTTTTCTAAGGGGTCGGCAACGCGCAAGTGATGCCTCTGGTATTGCAGGCGTCCATAGGCTACGGTGACCACTTACCATCAGGTGGGCCGTATGCTTGTTGTTGTATGAAATCATGAATCAACAACCTTTAAATACATACCGCAGCATGTGTATAAACATATATACTCTAGTAACTATTATTAGATTTCAGAGAGCTTGACGCATGTCGTTCTAATTTCTATACATTTTCTATTAGCGCCCCAAGCAGAAACGTCTCGTACTAATTGATATGTATGGAAAAACAAGCCGTCGATCGAACACGTCAAATCACGTCAAGATTTATAAAAACTCATGGGAGATGTGTATAATACAATTTGTAGGTTTACATCAGTAGTTCCCAAATTGGTCCAGGTGGACCCTCAGGGGTCCACGGGATACTCGATGGAGATCTACGTTGGCGTGACAAAAAAATGAGAGTCCACAATTCGTAAGCTGGACTCCACGAAAACTTATTTGCTTTCGATAGTGAAGAACTAAAATGTTGCCTATCAATGTAGGCAGATAATGTTTTAAGAAGCTAAGCGAATCTTACTTGTAAAAACTTGCATATTCCATAGTGAACCTACTGAGTAGATATGTAGCTGCAGGCGTCCACCGGAACCACCTAAATTTTGAAAGTGGTCTATACGCCATACGAGACTATAGACATACCAGGCATAGTCCTAGCCTGCGTGCTGCACTTAATAAATTTTAACCGAATACGCCAATAACAATCTTATGATATGAGACCACATACAAAGCAGTCATATACACTACCGCTGCGTCACCTGGTACATCCTTAGTTACATTAAGGTCCCATGTATTGTAAAGATTAAGCCTATTGTCACATACTAGACACAGTTTCAAACAAACTCCATACAGAAAGAACTCGGCATCAAGTCTGTCAGTAACTGTTCAGACGCGTATTCTAAGATTCTTTAGGCACATGTCAAGGCACAATACTGACTCCATAGAACGTCTGGTCGTTCAAGGAAAGGTGGAATGCAGGAGAGCGCGCGGAAGATCACCCATGAGATGGACTGACCAAGTTAAGTCAGACGTGGGCGGTCCATTGCATGAGTGTACAAATAATGCCGCTAACCGGAAGAAATGGCAGAACATCGTGAGGCGTGTGACGTCGACTCTTCTGGACACCTAGACAACATGATGACCACGACCATTTTGTCAAGTCAAAGTCAAAGTCAAAAATCATTTATTCATTTAGGTCACAAAGTAACACTTATAAACATCAAAATATATAGGTTAGTGAGTTTACTAAGTTACTGAAGCTACATTGAGGTTAGTTGCTAGGTTCAGGCAAAGGGTAGAGCCTATGAGAAGAAACCTGCAAGAAACTCACGGCCACTCTTTTAAATCGCCAGTTAAATATAATTTCAGTATTTTACAACTCAGATTAACAAGGTGTTACAGCCATTATGCCATATACTACTGACTATAAAAAACTAAAGATAATAACAATAATAACTTAATAATATTATAGAGAGGAAATAATTTGAGCTAAGATATATTATTTAATATAAATCTAAAATAGACAGTAAGATGGCATGATGGCGCATACACTTACACTTTGTGACTATGCAAAGGCTTAAATTGACTTATAAGTAATACAGATCTTCGAATCCTGTATGCAACAAGCAACTAGCTCCATGAGTTTTTGTCATTTTTTGTCAAGAATGAAGGACTAAGAAGAAGACACAGTTCTACCACAGTGTAGCTATAATACAATTTACTATCGATAGCCTAAACTAAACGCATAAATCGTTGAACTGTTTGGATGTACCTTGGAATACAGTAGACCAAGTCCTGGGTTAAGACATGGGATACTAAGAATTAATTGTCCCGGTTGGAGTTCCATAGGCTATGGACGTAGAACACATAGAATAGATACTACTTATCCCGGTTCGAGCCCTATAGGCACAGAAATTAGTAACTATTGAAATATTGCAGCTTTGACTAATTTGTCTAATAATTTGCGGAAACATAATTTATTATAATTAGTGTAAAAATATCATACCGTATTTCTAAACGACGATGGAAATTTTGAGTGTCACGCCATCTATCAATATATAGCTAAAACAAAGTTAAGTTCATTATGCTTGTTAGTACGTCTATTGCTCACTAGGTGGTTCTTAACAAAACAAGAATTCATCGAAATGTACAAAACTAGATAACTTCTTAGTTTTATTCTGAATTTCAATGTTTACTATTCTAAAAGTTTAAGAAATAATCTCATACATATAATTTATAGTTGAGCCTCATGTTCTATAATAATATATATTGTAGTTTTGTTTATGAAAACCATCGAAACACTGTGTATTGCCATCTATGAGATCTCATCTAAAACTCTTATTTTGTGTTGTTGCTCCTATTGGACACTAGATAGCAAAACGAGCAGAAAATTTGGAACCGTTGCTGCGTTGCGCTTCGGCTGCGTTTTGTTTCATTAATTGTTTATTTCAGATAAAGCTAACTTGGCATTATAGATTTAAAAAATAAACAAAAAGGTCTATTAAAATAGTAATTGTAATACCTTTTTGTCAGACCTCATACTCAATAAGCATAATTATGTTCATTTTAAGAGAATTATTTTCACAGAAGTAAATGAAAAAGCAATTGAAAACATTAGAAGTATATTAGTTTAGTATAATATTTTATTTTTGTTTGATTTTGCAAGTTGACTATTATATATTACATTACCTAGAAATATTATATATTCAATTACCTAGAAAATAAAAGTAACAATAAATTTTAACACGTCTGTTGATCGAAGCGTCTGATAGATGGCGTTTGCTGGCAGTTTGTATTTTCTGTTATTCAATGATAAAGATAATAGAAGAAATCCAATCTGTGATGGTGCAGTGGTCACGACGCTTCATAAAATCAAAAGCAAGCAATTTAACGAATGTTGATGATAACGAGGATTCGTTCTTCTGAGTGTTGTGGGTTCGAATCCACACAAAACAATTATTTGTTTGATCCACAAATGATTGTTCTCTCTGATTAAGTAAGTAAGTGGGTAGAGATGTACCTATGTGTACCCATTTCTAGGGAATAAGTACCTATTTCTTCAGGGTTATATAAGCGTGAAGCTAATCTATAATATCGCACGCTTAATAAAAGAGAGATTTATCTGAGTATGTTATATTGAACAAATTTAAACTCTGTTGCAATTATGTAACACAAATAGAATATTAGAATTATAGTCACACAATTAGAGTTCAAATTGCCTAATTTCCAAATTTCAAGTTAAGTCGTTATTTCATTAAGAGTGCGATATATATATATATATATATATACTAATATTATAAAGTGGACAGTTTAAATTGTTTGTAAGGATTTAACTCAAAAACTACTCAACCGAATGTAAAAATTCTTTCGCCGAGTAACATAGGCTACCTATTTTTCTTTTTTTAAAGTAGTACCTACTTTAAAAAAAGAAACCTGTTACCTACTAACATAACCTAACCTACTTTTACACGAGCGAATCCGCGTGTAAAAGCTTGTATGTTATAGTTTGTTAACTTTTAAGCGAAAACAATTTCTATGACCATATTGAGCATCTAATTATAATGTATGTAACCATGTTTGAACCATGACCATATTTCTCACCACTGCGTAATTTCGTGCCTTACGGAATGTTTATGGTTAAAACCTTGACATGTGCGTAAACAGAAATATGAGTGCACCAATTTCGTAACATTTTATGAGAAACTATTTAACATAGCACGGGTAAGTACTTTTCTGTGTCAATTATGCGTTTACGATGTGAGATGCGTTGTGTGTTCATTTAATGTTGGGTATTATAACATAATTATGTATACTAGCGGTCGCCTAGTGCTCGAAATTCGACCAAAGTTTGCCTGTAAGATATTGCGGATATAATAATATATATTGACATTATTATGTCATATATGTAACCATAGTTACGCGCTTCGACTGCGTGTGTCAAATGGATGACTGTGTGCGTGTAGTGGTTTTTCATTAATCGAATGTATTTCTAATACATATTTGATATAAATATTAGCATTCGTCACTTCTTCTCTGTATAAACTATAAGTGTGCGAAATTTCATACTCCCCCGTCCGCCCAATTTTCGTAAAAAGGGATCCAATGTTTTCGCTTCACGTATTAATATATAGATAATATTGTCTTCTGTTTACGCGAATGTTATTTATTGAAATTAAACTACTATATACGGCTTTATCGCGTTGTTTATTTGACACTTTATTACAAAATTTAGAAACTGTTACACTACTATTACTATTAAACTACACAAATTTTAAGATAATTAAACTATTGAAACTATTAAAATTATTTATCGTTATATTAACGTAATTATTATTTACGTCGGGGAAAGTGTAAACATAAATGACATACAGTGCTATCCGTCTAGGTTTGCTTATCAAAACCGTGACATTCCTTTAATTAAGTAGATACTACCTATATTTTAAAGACTGAATGAAGCAGAGCAAACCAGAGAAGTGTGTCAGGATCGTAGCAAATGGAAATCCGTAGTCTCTGCCTACCCCTTTGGGAAACAGGCGTGAATTTATGTATGTATGTATGAATGAAGCAAGAGATATACTGCAGATCGTAGCGTTTGGTAATACGTAGTCTCTGCCTATCCCTCCGCGAAACCGACGTGAGCAAGTAGGAAAGCATATTGTAAGTAATAATATAATGTTTTCCAGACCGAATTTCAGTCACAGTTGTCAATATTAATAGAGTGTAACCACCTGCAGAGGTGACATTATAATGCACAAGTTTCTGCACAAACACCGGTGCACTCTATCCATTCATTCTCATAGTCCTATGAGACGGCAATCCAACACGACCGGAGAGAGATCAGGCGCAGGGCCAACCTACACGTGCTTTCTGAAGCACAGGGGAGTGTAACACTGCCATATTTGAAGAGTCTTTTGATTAACTTGCGAATCATGTGATCACACAAGCACCGACGTAATCGCACTTCCAGTTTATGACCAAATAAAGTGGATCGCGATTAGGATGCGCGCGCGCACTACGCATAATCGGTGCGACAATCGTGTCGTAATGTCGTTACGTGCGATTCACACCGAACGCGACGTAAACGCGTTCGTATGCGTTACACGTTTACGTTTATGTATGTAAATTGTACATGATAGTGCCAGTACATGTTTCTTGTAATACTAGCTGACCTACGCAACTTCGTCTGCGACACATAAGAGAATTTACCCCGTTTTTGCAACATTTTCCAATGATGCGCCGCTCCTATTGGTCGTAGCGTGATTCCAAATAGCTTATAGCCTTCCTCGATAAATGAGCTATCCACCACTAAAATATTTTTTAAATTCGAACCAGTAGTTCCTGAGATTAGCGCGTTCAAAAAACAAACAAACAAACTCTTCAGCTTTATAATATTAATATAGAAAGAAGTATATATAAGATTAACTTAACATATTAACGTAGTGTTACGAAATTAGTAGGCAGAAGTATGTTAACCATAGATTTTGCAATTCTATGGTTTTAGGCACAAAACGAAAACAATATAGTTTTCTTTTCTGTGGCTTTAGCTTCTACGTAATAAGGCCGACGCCTATTGCCGTCTGCCGGGTATCTTTACAAGACGAAGCCTATAATAACGTTGCACTGAGAATTTATTTACAGAAAAGTGTTATTTGATATAACACTTTGCACAACTCGGGAGTCGAACCCGAGACTGCATGCATAGCAATCGCGTTCACTACCACTGTGACACTAAGTCAAACATTAACTTATTTTTTGAGTTTATATTATAGATACTCTTCAAGTGTTATAATGTTGTGGCTATACTGTGTTTACAGCAAATTTTAAAAACTCTAGTGAGGATAGCCTTCACATGAGTTGAGTAGGTTATGTAGTTATTGATTTATCCTGTTAGAAAATTGTAAGCAGCAGAACAGAGCGGTGGTAAATACGACCGCTGTGTATGAGGTCCCTGGTTCGAGTCACGAGTCGAGCATTATAATGTTTTTGTCAAGAAGTTCAGTAGTCAGACAGAGTCGAGCAGTGTGCTCTGTATATGAGAATAGGCCCTAGTACGTGGAACCTAATACCATATTTGACAAAATATGGATATAATACACTTGTACCTACCCCTTTGGGGATTTATGGGTGAGGCTATTTTGACTGCACGGATGGAGTAGTGGTTTAAGTGGTCGCCTCGCCGCTGCCACTGCGCCGAGTGTTGTGGGTTCGAATCCCACACGGGATAGAAAATTTGTTCACACAAATAATAATAATAATACTCTATCACATACAACACCATCTAGCCCAAACTAAGCAGAGCTTGTACTATGGGCACTAGACAATGGATAATTTTTTGTTATAAATGCGTACTTACATATACATAGAAACACCCAGACCAAGACAAACATCCATGTCCATGCACACAAATGTTTGGCTTGTGCGGGAATCGAACCCGCGACATCGACGACCGTGTCGTTTATACTAACTACTACGCCATCGAGGCCGCCAAATGGTTGTTCTCGAGTCTGAGTGTTCTGTGAGTCCGTTGTTTGAATGTTTGTAGAGTCCCGCGCGACACAGAATTTATTTCGAGTTGTCTTTATATAGAAAAATAATGGCTAATATGTATTCCATACATTTTTTGTTATATAATATGCAATACCAAAGCAGCCTTTCATGGCCGGAGGCGCAAAGAAAGTTTCTACAGTTTTTGGTTAAGGTGCTCGCTTTTAATAGAACCTACATGGTGTTATGAAGGCGTTTAAATAGGAGAGAGAGTCATATAACATCGACGTAACTTATAGATTAGTTTTATTGTCAAACTAGTTTTTCGCCGCGGCTTTGTTCGTTCAGAAAGTCTCCCCATGAACATGGCTGCTGTAAAGCAACCGAAACGTCGGGGAAAAGTGTAAATCTATACTAATATTACAAAGGTGAAGAGTTTGTTAGTTTGTTTGTTTGGTTGAACGCGCTAATCTCAGGAACTATTGGCACGAATTGAAAAATTCTTTTAATTTTAGATAGTCCATTTTTCGAGGAAGGCTATAGGCTATATAACATCACGCTACGACCAATAGTAGCGGAGTATTAATGAAAACTGTTGTAAAAATGGGGAAAATTATTTTATGTGAAGTAGACGAAGGTGCGCCGGTCAGCTATTTAAATAGGTATAAATAACTTAAATTGTAGTAAAGTTGAATAATAGTAGATAGTGTTAGTGTTCAAAATTATGTAATGAAAGTGTTTTAAAATAAACAACGCGACAAAATCCGTATAAAATAGTTTAATTTCAATGTATAACATTCGCGTAAACATAAGACAATATTACAGAAAGAGTTTCTTTGTCTGGATGCGAGAAAATTAAGTATATTTATATACTAAGCGTTGTAGTTTTAATCGTTGAGCTTAGTGATGAAGAAAGTTACCTACAAGTCACTGATAACAATCTATACTTATAAAATAGTACCCGGGGACAGTACTTTTTCTGGCAGAAAGGTACCCTATATTCTTTTTTGTGTATGCGGAATTTCATGATGATTGGTCGAGTAGTTAAAGCGTATTAATCAAACAAACTCCCATTCACATTTATAATATTAGTTAGGATACGAAGTGGATCTCGACAATACGCGAGCGACGACCCGCGCCGTTCGTACAGTAGCTCGACTACGGTCAAGGGTCACAGGTTCGCTGCATCTGATCAATGTACAATTAAGTACGCATCTTATTTACATCCGTCTGAGATGAGTACTAATCAAATGTTTTTATTTTATTTATTTATTTATTTATTTATTTATTTATTTATTTATTTATTTATTTATAAGGATCGCCAACAAATGATACACAACTCTTACACAATAAGAGATGTTACAATAATACATGCCCATAAAAATTCTAATTATCACGATGTTAACATCATAACTTTTAAAATTTCGCGCTTCATGATATAGATATAATTCGTAACGGGTATTAACGCTATCATAATAATAATAATAATAATAATAATTTATTTAGCATAAAGGTATTTTACAATAGTTGACATTATACAGTTCCAGTCATTACAGGTTATTATAAATAGTTATGATTAGCAATTACCATAACTACCCCGCACTAGGCTGAGCCTGTCCCGCGGGCAGTTCACAATTATTATGAAAGTTAACAATTTATTTTTGAATTTGCTATTAAATACTGAGGTAATGAACGAGCGGACGGTATAGGTACATATTAAATAATTAACTATATTTATTTATCTATCAAAATTATTACAATTATCAAATATAATTTATGGTATGTGTATTTTAAATTCTAGGTAAGAAGACAAAGAAAAACAAACAATATTAAAGCAAACATCTAACCAGCTCAAAAAAACATAAAAATGTTGTAGAATAATGTGTTATGGTTTTCAGTACTTTTTCCTGGTTAAATATGTCCTTTTTGTCCTGACAAGATGTATGCGAAATTTCATGATGATCGATGGAGTAGTTAAAACGTAACAAACAAACAAACTTACATTCTCATTTATAATATTAAATTAGGACTAGATTTTGACCGCGGCTTTACTTTTACTTTTTGTTTTTTACTTTTTGATAGTAGTAGAGCCTCGCTGATTTCAGCATGAATGGGCCTGCTCGACCGGGGAAGGACTACCCTCTCATAGAATATCGACGTGAAATAGCAATATGCCTACTGTTATGTTAGGTTCAGTGAGTGAGAGTGCCGGAGGCCCACTCATTCCCTTTCCCCCATCCCGCTACTTCTCCTTCCCACTTCCTTTCCTAAAGGGTCGGCAACGCGCGCCTCTGGTGTTGCAGGCGTCCATAGGCTACGGTGACCACTTACCATCAGGTGGGCCGTATGCTTGTTTACTACCTTAGTTGTATAAAAAAAACTTAAATCTAATTTTGTTAATAAATTATCTCTCCAATTTCGGAAACAATACATTTTTCTGGATGAAAGGTATCTTATGTCCTTTACTGTATCCCTGATAAAATGTCACTGCCCTATATAGACTACCCCTCTGCCACCAGTGAGGTACTTAGTCTATAAAGGGTCAATATAGACTTATTATAGTTGTGAGTTTATACCTCTTCAATTATCAGCACGAGCCTGTTCTCAATGTGAGAACGGTTTGGTTGACTTAAAATTTCTTTGAAACCATTACGGAGAACTTTCAGACATGTAGGTTTCCTCACGATGTTTTCCTTCGCCGTTTAAGCGAGCGATAATTAACACAATTTAATACGGACATAACTATGAAAAGTCAGAGATGCCTGGCTTAGGATTGAAGTCGAGACAAACCAACGAAGATCGATGCTAGGCTATCGCTATTTATGTTACTTTTTTTAAATCACATTTATATACTTGTCCTAAACGTACATATGGAAAGTGGTAAACAAAAATAAATACTTAACCTAATGCGTGGCAGCGGCACACTGGCGGCCAGACACAGTAGGTTTTCAATTATGTCTGAAATTTCAAACATTGACAGGTTAAAATGTAGACTTATTATCCTTTACCTCTAAGCTACAGATGTGTATAAACACCATCAACGCACGCGACACACGCATACACTCACGCACACATGCGCAGCCACCTGCGCACACGCACGTTGCGCAACGCCGAGGGCGCGCCAAAGAAAGTGGCGAGACTGTGTTTACTTATAAGTGGACTACAGTACAGTTGGGGACATTAACGCATGAATGGGGAAAGTGGGATTGTTCGGTTTAATTAACTGAGTTCTAATTGATTGAAGGTTTCTCACGAAGGTGGACTGGCTGGGTGATGGAATTGAAGAAGCCATCCGAAGGCTATCCGAGTCCTAACCTGTCAATTATTGAAATTATTGAAAACCTATTTTATCTGGCAAGTGGTTAAATAGTTAATCACTCGTTCCAACAGTGAAAGAAAACGTCGTAAGGAAATCTGCATGTCTGAGAGTTCCCCAAAAATGTTCTCGAAGGTATGTGAAGTCACTGAACCGTACTGGGCTAGAGTAGTGGACTATGGCCTAAAGCTCCTCACACCGGAAAGGAGCTAGGACCAAGCAGTGGGACAGTTTATATACAACATGTAACATAATAAACACATATCCTGAAAGTAGTTTGCTCAAAATCAGCTACTGAATCAATTCCAGCAATTATTAATTTAGGTAATTTATTATCCCTAAAATAATTATAACAAATTAAATTATAGTCACCCATTTATTAAACAGCTGAAATAAACGAAAATGTATCATAATTCAAGGCAATAAGATTTTTGATGCAATAAAGGCAATAATGTTAGATTTATTGTAATATACTAATACTATCCGCGCACAATAAGGAGAACTAATTCGTTAAATTAAAATATTTAAGTACATAAAAATAACATTTTAATGTTTATATTATTATCACGATTTAATAATCTAATTAGGGTGTTTGAGGTTGTGTATTATATCTGTGACATGTAGTATAGGTAGGCTAATATTATATTCATTAATATATTTCGTACCAGTCAGTTTACAAGTTCGATATCTTTACCGTTACCATCGCAAACAAGTTAAAATATTAATACAGTGACGCCTTATTTAGATACGACTAGATAGGCGTAGTACGTAGTGTAGTGCGTCAGGCATGTTTGCGGAGGCGCGTAGATTTGAAGCTGTAATGCGAAAGAGGACAGCATCTCTGATGCAAAGGATTCGCCGGAGCAACAACAGTATCCTGAAGGTGATCAGAGATAGGCTAGACTGTCCCTTCCTGTGGCACAGGACCCGTAGGCATAGCGGCAGGGCCGGTGCAGCATGAAGTACATGAATTAATTTTAATAATTGTATATTATACTAACATAATTTTTAAGTAATTGTTACTAACAAAATATGGAGTTAATGTCTGAAATAAATGTTTATTATTATTATTAGAGGATTTTATTTAAGAATTTTCCTTTTTTTTAAAGATTTGTTTAAATTAATAGTTTTCAAATACACCTAATATTTTTTTTTTAAGACTTATTGGGTTTAACATATTCCATAAGTACATATTATACTTATTCGGTCGACTGTACCTACCAATTCATAAGAAAACTTCGTCTGAAAGGAGTTAAGTGAGTTGCGTCATGATTCTCTCACAGCTCGACGTGTGCACGTGCGCCGGTCAGCGTGCCGTGCTAACCAGTGTTGCCAACTGCGCCTGGAATATTATAAGTTGGTATTATGCTTAGCAATGCGCTGTCGTGGGTTCGATTCCTATACAAGATAATAATTTCTATTATTCACATATGTTTCTATTTACCGTATGTAGTAGTAGGCTTATCTATTCACGTAAGAGTGGAACTTCTTGGGGTTTACTTAGTTTTACCATGTTGATACAAATACTCTTCTCCTGTCTTTCTCTCCCCATCCAACCTTCTACACTACATCTCACTCGTTCTACGACCACACATCTGCCCAATGTGGTTTATGAGTTCCGAAGAAGACATGCCTACATCTCTCTTTCCTTTCCTATTATCCTATCTATAATAATAATAATAAGTTTATTTGCATAAAATGTAGGTAAAAACAAATAATTATGTTAACAAGGGGTTATAAGATCCTTGTACATTCTACCTTAGATCAGGCAAGCAAACATTATAATATAAGATTACAAAAATAACATATTATGACAAAATTATAAAAATCAAATGATATTACACATTATAAAGATTGGATTACATTAAAAAAAATCTAAATTGTATGATCATTTAAATCTATACAAATAAATAAAATTCAAGTGCCTGTTTGTAATGTCAAAATAACAGCTTTCTATCTAATGCATATGAAAGTATATAAGGTACCTATTATCTTATCTTATGTGGGAGCCAGTCAGTTCAGACCGGCGACACTTCGACCCAGTGGGATCTTTTGTGTCTACACTCTCCCAATAACGACTGCCATAGATATTCATGGCAGCCGGGACCAACGGCTTAACGTGCTTTCCGAGGCACGGAGCAGGCGATAATTGTCAATCAATACGCACATTATTTCGAAAAGTAATATAACTTCCGAAAGTCAGAGGTGTGCGACGTGGGTTCGAACCCGAGACCCTCTGCACTGCAGTCTGTTGGTCTCCCCACTGAGCTATCGCTGCTCTAAGGTACCTATACGAAAACATCTATTTTTAAATTTTTGTCTGTCTGTCTGTTTGTTTCGGCTAATCTCCGAAACGGCTGAACCGATTTTGACGGGACTTTCACTGGCAGATAGCTGATGTTATAAGGAGTAACATAGGCTACTTTGATTTTAGAAAATAAATAAATGGGTTACGCAGAGACGAACACTTTTTAGTTAAAATCTACGCAGACGAAGTCGCTGGTAACAGCTAGTCATTAATAGAATAATAACATTTTTCAATAGTAGTGATGTCAATTTAGTTTTAAACAACAGGAATGGAGCAGTTTTTATAAAGTCTGGTATTTTGTTATATAGGTATAACAGTGCTCATGTTAAAGACACTTGTTTTGAGTAAAGCAGTATTATAATTGTTAGCATGCAGTAAGTTTTTATACTGAGCTCTAACAGGGCCTTTTCTGGTTTCTGTTATAGTTGTATATAAACTCTTGTTAATTTTAACAAAGACAGCAATTTCGTAAATATACAATGCAGTACCTAATGTATCTTTAAGCACCATAAATAATCTGTCAGCAGAAATAGCTAATTGATCAGCAACTCATGGCCAGCAAACATTTCAAAGGAGCCCCGCTACGCCTCAAATCACTGCATTCCGTCTCGAAAGGGTTAGGTTATGTTAGGTTCCTTCTTAAACCCACCCAAATTTGAAATGTTTGCTGGCCATGAGTTGCTGATCAATTAGCTATTTCTGCTCACAGATTATATTTTTCTGCTCACAAAAATACCAATACTATGCTAACCATTTAAATAACATCCTATCTTTAATACCTTTTCCTTGGCATTGTCAACGCGTAAGTAATACTATAATAGTACGATTGCAAGCTGTTATGTGCTACGTTAGGTAACTAATTATTACAGGCTGACATTACGTATGTTAATAAGTAAGTGTATGAAAAGTATGACATTTAAAATGATAAGATTTATAATAATAATAATAATAAGGATGTAAGGAACAACTAGTTATAGACTCCACTATTCTAAAACACGCCCATAGTCACAAAAGGGACCTGCATATCTCATTTATAGATTATAAAAAAGCCTTTGACAATGTACCTCATTCGTGGTTAATTCGAGTCCTTCACATCTACAAAATCAACCCTGTGATAATTAGCTTTCTGAAAAATGCCATGTATGACTGGAGAACAACATTACACCTTACTAATGGTACAGATACAATCACTACAGATGAAATCAGCATCGGAAATGGTATTTTCCAGGGAGACTCTCTTAGTCCACTATGGTTCTGCCTAGCATTAAATCCTCTGTCAAACCTCCTCAACAGCACCACTAGTGGATATAAATTAAACTCTGAAACATTCATTACACATCTAATGTATATGGATGATATTAAACTGTTTGCTAGAACTCACAAATGCCTTGATAATCTCATAAAAAATACAACCCAATTTAGCAAAGATATATATATGTCATTTGGATTAGATAAATGTCGTACACTACATATACAACAGGGAAAAATAGTAAAGTATCAAAACAACGCTACTGATACTAACATATTTATATCAATGCAACCATCAGATACATATAAATATTTAGGAATATACCAGTCTAATATCATTAACCATACACAAATCAAGGAACAGCTTCTATCAGAATATACTAAGAGACTAAACTTAATATGTAAAAAACAGTTACATTCGAAAAATCTATTTAAAGCAATAAACACATTTGCCATACCCATATTAACGTATTCATTTGGATTAATTAAATGGACACGCACTGACTTAAATAGATTAGAGATTAAGACTAGAACCACACTAACTAAACACAACTACGCACATCCAAAAGCAGCAATAGAGAGAATTACAGTAAGTAGGCAAAAGGGCGGTAGAGGACTGATTGACTTGACCATGCTGTGGGAAGGACAGATTCGAAAGCTTAGAGACTTTTTCTATGATAAAGCCAAAAATAGTAAAATTCACTCAGCAATTACAGAAATAGATAATAATTTTACTCCTTTAAATCTATACAACAGAGATACTATTTTTAAAAGTTTAGATGACCACAGGCATGAAAAAATATGTAGATGGCGAGGTAAGGAATTACACGGCAGACATATACACGATTTAGAACAACCGTATGTAGATTCAGACAGCTCAAACAAGTGGCTAAAATTGGGCTCACTCTTCCCTGAAACGGAAGGATTTATGCTAGCAATACAAGATCAGGTTGTAAATACAAAAAATTATAGTAAATTTATTATTAAAGACCCTAATACACAAAATGACAAATGTAGAAAGTGTCATCACGCATCTGAAACCATCCAACATATTACAGGAGCCTGCTCATCTCTAGCTCAAACAGATTACACCCACAGACACAACCAAATTGCTAATATCGTTCACCAAAAACTAGCCGTAAAATATAACCTAATACCAAAAACTGTTCCCTACTACCAATATACCCCAAAACCAGTGCTGGAGAATAGCAGCCACAAAATATACTTTGATAGAGCAATACTTACAGATAAAACTATACACAACAATAGGCCTGACATAACTATGATAGATAAATTAAATAAACATACATATTTAATAGACATAGCGGTACCCAATACACACAATTTACAGAAAACCATAACAGAAAAAATACATAAATATACAGAATTAAAAGAAGAAATAAGTAGAATATGGAAAATGAACAAAGTATACATTGTGCCCCTGGTGCTCTCCAGCACAGGCGTCATACCCAAACACCTTCTTCACTATTTACGACAGATAGAGCTACCCACCAATCTTTACATCACTATGCAGAAGGCCGCTATACTCAATACTTGCCGTATAGTTCGTAAGTTTTTGCAGGACGAGCCCCTTTTAATAAATAATGCCCCAAATGAACCCCACTTGGCCTAGACCCGTGGTTTTCATTAAATACCGAATTTTATTTCGAGAAAAAACAAGTTAAACCAACCAAAATAATAATAATATTCTATCACATACACACAACACCATCTAGCCCTAACTAAGCAGAGCTTGTACTATGGGTACTAGACAATGGATAAACATACATATTATATACTTTTTTTTTGTAAATACATACATATTATACATAGAAACACCCAGACCAAGACAAACATCCATGTTCATGCACACAAATGTTTGACTTGTGCGGGAATTGAACCCGCGACCTCATGCGTGGCAGTCGGTTACACTAACCACTACGCCATCGAGACCGAATGACTCTAAGATAAGAATAAGTAAGTAAGGATTAGCGCCAGACCAAGTGGACTGATGACTTGAAAAAGGGTTGGACTGGATGCGAAAGGCCGAAGACCGGGCTGTGGCGTACAATGTGAGAGACTTATATTCAGCGCAGCGATGGACTGCGATTAGCTGATTATAATTTAATTATATTAGCTGTGTGTCCTATTGTTGGACACCTCTTCTCAGTGTGAAAAGAGTTAGGCCATAGTTCACCGCACTAGCCCCTTGGCAAACTTCACAAGTCTTTGAGAACATTATGGAGAACTCTTAAGCATTCCGTTTTCCTTCACCGTTAAAGCGAACGATAATTAAATATTTAATACGCACATAAATTTTCTTTTATTTGATTGATAAGATAAAGTTTTAATACAAATCAGCTAGAAAACAGTTGGCATGTTGGTATCACTGGTGCTAACAACACATCACACACTGTAGTATAACTAATAGCGCGACGCACTAACCAAAGAAAGTTGTGTTGACACTTTTCCTTTCATTTCCTATCGTCCATGTGTTTTGTAACTTTTGTAACGCTTGTTGTTGAAATTCACTAGTTTTGTCGTTTAAACCTGTCAAAATAGTATTGTTACAGTAAATTATGACTAAAGAATAGTATCGTAACTGTAGTATATTTATGTGGGTATGTCTCAAACCAATATCATTGTAGTGGAGGGTGTATAAAAATAAATCAGTATTTAACCAACTTGCGTGTGTTTTACTACATGGTGACAGCGGTGTGTCGTTATTAACTATTTTAAGTGTTAAAACAGACTAGAACCTATTTAATATCGCGTATAAGTACAAGAGTACGTTGTGGTTATACGTAAATTATGGAACACGCACGTCCTCCGGGTGAGTTATCACTCGACGGCGGTCCGGCCGCACGATTCGAAGCGTGGCGCAAATGGCGGAAGTTGTTCGAAGTGTTTCTTAAAGCATCTGGAGTGAGCAAAGAGCCGAAAGAAATTCAGGCTGGTTTGTTGGTTAATCTCATTGGATCGGCCGGTTACGAGGCGTTTACGACATTTAAGTTTGACGTTGGAGAAAGTGAGGATGATATCAATTGTCTTCTAAAAAAATTCGACAATTATTTCGATGTGAAACCGAATGTCACAGTGAGGCGTTTTAAATTCTTTACGCGGAATCAAGAAGAAGGCGAAAATATCGATCAATATGTGACCGCGTTGAGGGTAGCGAGTCAGCATTGTGAGTTCAATGATTTGCACGAAAGCTTGTTACGAGACAGAATCGTATGCGGTATCATCAACAATACAGTGAGAGATCGATTACTTCGCACTGATGAATTATCATTAGCGAAGGCCATACAAATCTGTCAAGCAGCTGAGATGTCTAAGGAGGAAAGCAAATACATTGACGGCGCTTCAGAAACTGTGCAAGTGAATGCAGTTGACGGAAGCGGTGCAAGGGGCGGACGGTCCGCGAGAGGACGACGCGGCGGCAGCGGCGGCGCCGGCGCGGGCGGCAGCGCCCGAGGTGCTAGAATGGCGCGGGCGCAACGAAGCGCTTGTCGACAATGCGGCAGCGGGCGGTGTGTCGGCGGCGAGCTGTGTCCGGCACGTAACGCTTCGTGTTATGTTTGTGATAAAAAAGGTCATTTTTCGCGAGTGTGTGAGCGTAAGAAAGTAATTCGCAAAGTGTTCAATTTAAGTGTCGAAACCGCGAGCAGTGATAGTGAAGACAGCTCCAATAAAGACATGTTCTACGTCCATATAATCGCAGGTAACAAAAAACTATGTAAGTCGTCTAATGAATGGGTTGAAGTGATAAAATGCAATGGAAAAAATATTTCATTAAAAATAGATACTGGGTCAATGATAAATGTTATTTCTAAAACAGATTATGTAAATTTGGGTTTATCGATTACCAACCTTATGCCCTTCACAAAGCGCGTACATTCATTTACAGGGAACCGGTTACCTATTATAGGCACTGATAAGCTAACTTTTGTTTTTAATGATAATCATTATATTTTGTCATTTGTTGTTGCCGATTTCAACTGTCAGAATGTACTTGGTTTGGAAGGCTGTATTACTTTAGGGTTAATTAGTCAGATACATGCCATAAATATTGATCAATTTGCCGATTTGTTTAAAGGACTTGGCAAATTGCCAGGTAAATACAGTATTGTCGTAGATAAAAATATACAGCCTGTTGTGTGCCCTACTAGGAAAATTCCTTTAGGACTCAAGGGAAAATTGATGGACGAGTTACGTAGAATGGAAGGGTTGGGTGTAGTTAGGAAAGTCACACACCCGACTGACTGGGTTAATGCAATTGTTTTAGTTGCGAAAAAAGATGGCAGCATTCGTGTTTGTTTAGACCCTCGACCTTTGAACCGCGCGGTGCGGCGTGCGCAGTATACACTGCCGACAGTGCCCGAGCTGGCAGCGCAATTGCGCGGTGCTACCGTATTTAGCGTGTTAGATGCACGTTGTGGATTTTGGATGGTGCAGATCGATGATGCTAGTGCCGATCTTTGCACTTTAAGTACACCGTTTGGTCGGTATCAATTTTTACGCCTACCGTATGGTATAAACTGTGCACCTGAAGTTTTTCATGCGAGACTCAGGCAGCATTTGGAAGATTTAGACGGTGTGGAGTCCTTCATCGATGACGTCATCGTGTGGGGACGTACTACGGAGGAGCATGATCGTAGATTGTTTCGTATGAAGGGAGGAGATATAGTATATTTATGTGGGTATGTCTCAAACCAATATCATTGTAGTGGAGGGTGTATAAAAATAAATCAGTATTTAACCAACTTGCGTGTGTTTTACTACAGTAACTATAATATTATAAATGCAAATGTGAGTTTGTTTATTTGTTACGATTTTACGCCTTAACTACTCTATCGATTATCATGAATATTCACATGCACATTGTCAGGAGTATAGAACCTTACATGGTATTAAATATGTAGTATTACATAGTATTAAATATAGACCTTTCATCCAGAAAAAACTTTCCGAGTTATAGAAATGTATTGACAGAATCTACATTGATGCAAGCGAAGCCGCGAGCATAATCTAGTACTGCATAAATTCAAAAACCTAGCATCTATCCTGATATATGTATCAGGGAACGAACCGTTCGTGCGATACTGCAGTCTCTCGATGTTCGGAAAGCCAGTGGACCTGACGGCATCCCAGCTGTGGTCCTTAAAAAATGTGCAGCGGAGTTGTCTCCCACGCTTACGCGCCTATACCGGACGTCTTACGCCGCAGGCATTGTGTCTGAGGCTAGGAAGGAGGCGAACGTTCAACCGATTCCCAAAAAGGGGGACCGTTCCGAGCCAAGCAACTATCGACCCATAGCTATCACCTCGGTGCTCTCCAAGGTGTTCGAGCGGATTATAAACACCCAAATTGTCCGCTACCTGGAGGATCAATCGTTGATCAATGATCGCCAATATGGCTTTCGGTCTAAACGATCAACGGGTGATCTTCTAGCGTTCGTCACGCACCTCTGGGGTGAGGCTATGGACAAGCACGGCGAGTCTTTGGCTATCAGCCTTGACATAGCCAAAGCTTTCGACAGAGTCTGGCACCGGTCTCTTCTTTCCAAGCTTCCGGCCTATGGCTTGCCCCCTCAACTGTGCATCTGGATTGCAAGTTTCCTGAAGAAGCGTCGTATTCGGGTCCTTTACAACGGTTGCGCTTCCAAATTTATGCAGGTCAATACAGGAGTGCCTCAGGGTTCTGTCTTATCCCCTACGCTCTTTCTTCTGCATATCAATGATATGTTGAATCTCGGCAACAATTCTCTGCCAAGGCACGTGTTTCCTTCTTCCTTCAATCCTGGGTTCTTTAAGCGGGGCGTGAAAAAGCATCTTCTCAGGCCGTCAAAGTAGAGACCTCAACATCGCCTCGGCTACTGTGGGGGCGATGTGGAGGACACTGCTCTTAGACCACACGACTGCTTACCATCAGGTGGAGTGTGGTCATTTTGACGAGCAAAATAAAAAAAAAATCTATATCATAAAATTATTTCACGATTTGAAAGGTACACACGGCTACACATCAAGTTAGACACCCTATATACGCATAACTACGCTACACACAAAATAGAGAATTGTTGGAAAGGGACAGTGCATAGTGGTGTCGATGTAATGGTAAGGATAGAGCGTCGCGTCCCGTTAAGCGTGAGTGAGACAAAATAACAAAAATATAACGCACTCTCTCGCACGATTCACAGCGTTCAACTTTTAATAGTTCAAAGTCCAGACAGTCTAGGTTGTGTCGCTATGTGTACACTATTCCAGATGCGCAACATATCATGTTCAACCCGGGTATTGAATAACGCAGGCATTAAAGATATTTATTTATTTATTTTTAGGTACACAAAACAGAACAAAGTACAAGTAGGTTTGAAATTAAATACATATTAATTAAGTTCCTAACTATGTGTACACTACATGATCACAATGGACTGTGTTGCTAACGACAAAATTACGTTATGAACGTGAATTATCTGTATAAAATAAAAATATTTTTTTTAAAACAAATTGCGGATAAAACATAAAGAAAAGAAAATAAAAAATGAAATGAGAATCGTACCAATACTCAGCAATTATACATTAGACCTAACATGTTTAACATTACTTTTAAATTTTGCGAATCGTCTGATAGTAAATCATTGTACAGTCGACACATATAGAGTATAAACAAATAGAAAGAATCCGATGGGAAATGCGAAACTTCTTTCTCATTCATATTCATTGACAAACCGGTATAGGCTCAGCGGCGACATTGTTTACACAAATGTCAGAGAGCGTTGCGAAATTAGAGTCACACTTGACATTCAAACGGTGAATGATTACCTCAATGAAATTGTAAATGTCATTAAGAAGCTTACGAAATATCTAATATATAATAATAATAATAATAATATATTCTACCACATACACACAACACCATCTAGCCCAAACTAAGCAGAGCTTGTACTATGGGTACTAGACAATGGATAAACATACATATATACTTTTTTTTTGTAAATACATACATATTATACATAGAAACACCCAGACCAAGACCAACACCCATGTTCATGCACACAAATGTTTGACTTTTGGGGGAATCGAACCCGCGAACTCGGGCGTGGCAGTCGGTTACACCAAGCACTACGCCATCGAGGCCGACAATTATTTATTAATTATTTTTCTTAATAAGACAACTTCCGCTCTGGGCATAATTCATGTGTCTCGGAGGACTTCTGAAACATTCAAACTATGGACACAAAGAACACCTAGACTCAGTACAACTATTTCAGGATTGTACAAATTCTTGTCCCGAGTGGGAATCGAACCCACAACAGTCGCCGCAGTGGCCCTGGAGAGACTACCACTTAAACCACTTCGCTATTCATGGATATTAGTTTTTTTGTATAGAATAACCGAATTCCTATCAAAGCAATCAATCTTAACGGTGACTGGCCATCTGCGTAGGAGATATGATAGTGCACAGGTGTGAATGCAAACAAATGGACTCTGTTACCTAACTCTCATTGTCAGATGGAACAGACATCAAACAACACCGGCAACATCCTAACTCCGGGCTGCAATTTATATTGGTAGCCTGACTCGGGTATTGAACCCGAGAAGACATGCATAACAGTCACATCTAATACACACAAAGTCATAATTTTAGTAGCACAAAACAAGAGCACAAAATACACCTATTTATTAGTAGGTACAACGTAGCAATAGACTTGCTCCTTCTACTAGCTGACAAAAATATGGGTGTAATACCTACATGCAAACTGACGTTTTTCAGATCAGTACAGTGAGCTATTTGTAGATATTACTTGGCAGAATGAGAAGGATTTGCATTGGACTGCACAGATGAATGCCAGATAGATACCAGTTAAACAAATATTTATAAGATCCACTGACCAACCGTTCTTTCAAATGGATATATTGCGAGACAATGAATTAAAACTTTTTCCACAGAGATTGCTGCAAAACAAAGACTATTAATATTCTCTACCCTGTCCTACCCTATTGGATAAAGCGAACACCCTCGCGCTCGTAACTATTAAATTAATTTATGAATATTATCTTAAGACTAAACTTTAATTTGTACCTGAGCACAGACCCCTCTCCCGTACCATAAACTATAGATCCATAATGACAGGAAACACAAAAACACTGTCCACAGATAAAATTTCAAAGAAAAAATATAACTGGCTGGCGCGATATACACAGGGACGAATCGGAAGTGTAAATAAACGAACTTTCTTTTGATTGTGAAATGATATGAATCAATTGGCTATTCTTTATTTTATATCATTCTGTTCATTCTAGATAATAATGTTTTTTATAAGTATTTCTTGACTTCTCTACCGGTAACTGTCATACAAATTAACTGTTTCTGATTAACGCTTCATTTACAAAAACTAGACAAATAAAAAATAAAACATTCAAATTTATTCGCTCTAAAGAATCCGTCCCGGCTAACATAAATAACAATAGTTAATCTAGAAATATCTTTAGATCACATAAACATACAATTCTCGACAACCAGTATGCAATCCGTTCATTTAAATTAAAGTACCAATTAAATTGATAGTATTGCTTGTAATATAATACCTATAATACACGTTTGAAATCCATATGGAAGCATTTTATTGAAGAATATACTATGCAATATTTACACTAGTAAAAGCAATTTGCCTCCATTAAACATCGTACTGCGCAAAGTAAAAGTTGGTCAAATGTCTAGACCACGCAACACACCCATAATTAATACATATAATAACAATAATAGCTAATAATAAAGACTCCTCAAGATGACTACTGCAGTAATTACGAGAGGCCAATTTCAAAAGCTCTGATTCACAAATTAATTATAAGTTTTCGATAGAGTGCGTCTCTGGCGAGTGGTAGTTAAGTTGCATTCAAGTTAGGAACACTTCGGATCAGTGTTCGCGCGCCACTCGCGGTGATAACACGTAACTTAAACTTAACTTCACCTCATCATAGCTTTTTATTTTATTTTTTTCTGAAAGTTAAGCAAGTACGAACGCAGTGTGAAGTTGAACCATTTTTTTATATTTCGAAAAATGTGATTCAGTCAACGAACCGATTCGGTTTTTGAATTTGTATTTAATTATTTTTTATTTTCTGGGAATTATAAGTGTACGAACTATAAAGAGGTTGTTGTTTGGAATTGAAGTGACGTTATTTTTTTAAGGTATGTATTTTTAAATAATTCCTTTGAATGTATACTGTGTATTTAAAAAATATATTAAGACGTTCATACATCATACTTATCACTATTAGCAAATAAAATTATATATTAATTATTTGTGGATAGCCAAATGTGAAGAAACCTCACGTCCCAGTTTTTAAACTACGACACGCATCAGTAAATAACCCAAGTTAAACGCAAATTAAAAGTGAATAATATTTTATCTGCATAAATAAATTGAAAAATAATCTTTAATAATACAAATGTAATTTTAACATATTATTTATACATATATTATGAAAACCAAACGTTTAAAAAGAATAGGTACTACATTGCTAAATAACGTATACCTACTTGAGTATAATATCTTACTACTTAAATATAAACCACATATTATAAACGTTATATTATAAAAACACATTATTTATGTAATATAATTTTTATTATATAATTTTCTCATCTCGTAATTGTTATATAATTATTAAATATGTTTTAATTAAAGAATTCGTTCTGAAGCTCCATCAACCGTGACATTTTCACTTTATTTTAACGTAATATTTAACGTAAGAAATGAACATTCATATTATAATCACTTAAGTAATTTAAACTTAAATATTTTATAAGCGTTTATATTATTTATGAATGCCTTGTTGGTCCAGATGTGTAATTGTGAGCATGTACGATAGGTATGAAATTCGATTTGCGGTTCGAAGAAAATAGCTGTTGTATTTTCTGTAATATAATGCCACATAAACTGCCGCATTTCAGAGTAGGTTCTGGGTTTTATAACCAGTACACATCAATACGCTATTAGGCTTTAACCCTTGGTGGTCGGTAAAATAGCTGGCTAATCTGAATGTAATACTTTATCCTTCGCGATTGACGTATATAGTAAATCATTTACAGGAGGCAAATTTCTTGAAGCAAGTCTAGTGCTACCCTTGTTTTAATTGGTAAAAAACAGGGATAACTTGGAGGTGCCTTTAAAAAACTAAGACAGAGCCAGGTGGGCCACCCCAGAATGTTGGTATAATTTTTTTGAGCAGACCTGGTCTATCATTCGGCGCGCTGGTTCGGTTACCTAAGAGTCCCATTAATTGGCAACAACAGGCTGGGCGAGTGGCAAAAATTAGGTATACGTCTGCCTAGTCTCTTAGACATTTTACAGCGTGATGTTCTGTAATATTTTAAACAAGGTTTCATAACGTTTTTGATATTTAAATGCTAAATTATTTGTAAACACTGCAATGTATAACTGTTTTTTGTCCCAAATAAATAAATAAATAAATAACTGTATATATATAATTCTTCTGTAAGTGTGTTGAGAGTGAACTCCTAAACGGCTGGACCGATTTGAATGAAACTTTTTGTGTGTGTTCAAGTGGATTCGAGGATGGTTTAGATATCCTTTTTTTTCTCTTTTGTACAGGACAACGTCTTTCAGGACAGCTAGTGTCATATATATTAGCTAAACGTCTTCATAGAGATTGTCATCTGTGACTTATAGCTAACTTTGTCCGTCGCTAAGTTCAAGGACAAATAAACATTTATTTTTGGTACATATATAGACTCTGTTTCTCTAAGGATAGGTAGAGACTACGAATTGTCACCAAGTCTCTAGTCACTTATATATAATTAATAATTATACTATTCCTTTGTTGAAATAGACAACAAGAGGTAACGTCTTTTTCGCGGGAGCTTTACAAGCATTGATACAGAACACGCAGGCTCGGTACAAATATACATGGAGCACATATTTTTTTTAGAAGACTTCGATCACACAATACTCTTTGCAGTGGTACTTAAACAATTGTGTCGTTTATGCAGTTAATCTTTCGGGAATATGGACAGATGGTACTATGGTTTATGTGGTAACTTCATTACTTGCAATGCACCAAGTGTCATAGGTTTGAATGCTATTCGCATAAGTTTCCCGCCTGTTTACCAGAGGGGTAGGCAGAGACTACGGATATTATTATTCGCAGATATTTATGTGATATCTGCGAGATACTTATGCGACAATCGAGAATCTCTAGCAAAAGTTGGATAAGTTCTAAACTGACTGTGAGCTTGGTAGATGGCAAGACACTCGCCCTCTACGGTATGTCTCTAAAAACTTTGGATGTTATTCTGGTGCATTTTCTACCTAACCCTTTGCGGATAATAACATCATTGTGCCTGTATGTTACCAGACCAATCGATCGATCGTCGATCAACGATCGATCGATGGTAGAATGGGTTAGTCGACGTCGATCAATAGTTTCTACTAGATCGATCGACGTCGACTAATCCATTCTACCATCGATCGATCGTTGATCGACGATCGATCGATTGGTCTGGTAACAACCTTAGTGCGACCGGTTAGACAGCGTAGTATTACATAAATTTTACCTCCTATGTTTTAAGAACCGACATAATAGTATACCGGTCAAACTTCGCCTTGCTACTAAGAAATTCTCTAAAACAAAAATACATAGGTAATAATTCTTGAGCCAACCCTTTCATCGAACTTCGATCTCGCGCCCACCTGTACCACGAGAGTAAAGCAATGCAAGGCAATCACCAAAGCGTAATAATATAACATTTTATAGAAGTAAAAGTCTATTAAACGCGTTACAACAGTAATAGACTTTCTATTTAATAACAATTAATAAAATATCGCTGTACGCCATCTTGAATCGGCATCTCGTTAAATTCTGTAAGTACAGTTGGCAACATAATCTATAATAATATTATAAAGAGGAAAGATTCGATTTTTTGTTTGTTAGGATTTAACTCACAAACTACTCAACCGATTTTAAACATTCCTTCACCATTAGAAAGCTATATTATCACCGAGTATCATAGGCTATATATTATAAAAAAGGACCGCTACTTTTACGCGAGCGAAGCTGGGAGCAAAAGCTAGTAACTAATCCTAATCCTAATCCTAACTATTCTAACTATAATATTATAAAAGCAAAAATGAGTTGTTTGTTTGTTACCTTTTCACGCCTAAACCACTGAACTGATCATCCTGAAATTTTGTTATACGTTGACAAGTATACAGAAACGGACATAGACTACCTTTCATCCCGAAAAAAATTACTGTTCCCGAGGAAAACAATAATAACGTTCTTATGATAACAGATGGCGCCACGTGTCTTTCGTATCATGATTTAATTATATCATTACAAGCAGAGTAAAACCCGAATTGATTGTCAAATTCGAAATTAACGCGATCGAAGCCGCGGGCAAAAGCTAGTAATATTATAAATGCAAATATGAGTTTGTTTGTTTGTTACGCTTTCACGCCTTAATACCTCGACCGATCATCATTACATTTCGCATACATGTTGTCACGGGAGCTGAGAAGGACATAGGGTACCTTTCATCCAGAAAAAGTACTGTTACTAACCTTACCTTACCTACATTTACGCAAGCGAAGCCGCGGATAAATAGTAAGTCGATAAATATAAAAGTAGGGTAGAGCTTGTCAATGTTTGATTCTACACGTTTTTTATACGCGACAGACAGAAAATAACGTTCAATATTGCTATTATCTTCGCACGCCTGCATTTAAATATCGGTTACATCACATAATAGTATCGTGCATTCTTATTGCTGGCGTGCAAAAATAAATAAATATTGTATTGTTATCATATTGCCACCGTAAACGCTATTATTATTATTATTTTATATAGTCTGTTGTATTAGTTGTGTTAAGTTTATTAGGTATATTATTAATTTAGGTCGCAACGGAAGACCAGCGCTAGTTTTTTCAAAACTAGCATTTTGCTGAGTTGCGACCAATTTGCACTAAGATTTTATTTTTTATTTTTTTTTGTAATTAACTGTATCTGATGTATGTAGTGCATAATCTGCTGCAAATAAATGTATTTTCTTTCTTCTTTCTTTCTATAATTTAACAAAAAATCGTATGTTCTTTGTTTTGCTAGATTATTAGAGTTTTAATCGAAGTAATATAAAATACTAGCTTTTACGCAAGGCTCCGCCCGCGTGGTACCTACATGAATAAATAGTAGCCTATGTCCTTCCCCAGGTTTTAAACTATATCTTTACCAAATTTCATCTAAATCGGTTGAGTGGTTTAGCAGTGAAAAGGTAACAGACAGACAGACAGATAGACAGACAGTTACTTTCGAATTTATAATATTAGTAAGGATAAGCTATACTCTATTTTATTAATTCAATTGCTATTTTATGATCTCGGATTTGATTTCCGGGTCGCATTAGGGGATAACTATTATAAGTGATTGCTGTAAAAAAAATCAGTAGTCGAACAGACAATGTATTCGGCCTCTATTATGTGGAACTTAAAAACGTAGCGAAAAGTAAGTGTGATAGGTATATCTCTGCTTACTTTCGACTCAAGTCTATATATTCGAAGACTATCCCTATGTATGTATGTATGTAAAAAAAATATATTAAATATTCCGGTACTTATGTTTCTGACCGTACAGTCAACAACATAATTCGCTGAACATTTGTTAGATTTTGATTTCTTCTATCATTCAAAGTAACTAGCATATTTTTACAACAGTAATAGTTAAAAGATTGTATTTATTTATCTTTTTTATTTGTAATAGGTAATAAGTACCAAGATCTTATCCTTTTTTAACCCCCGACGACCCGACGTCCCCCGACGCGAGAACATTTAATCAAAAAATTTCATACGTACTTACGTAGGGTCATAATTTCAATGGACTTTTTCTTTTTATAAGGTTTCACGTTTATACTCATTTTTTTTCTATTTGTGGCTATTTTTCATAGTTTTTTTAACTTGTTTTAGGCTTTTTATGTTCATACTATTTTTATTATTTTGTGTCGGAGGTTTTTTAAATTTTTAAGTATGTGATATTATTGTAATTTAATGGTAGTTGGAAAGTTATAATTTATAAACTAAGGTTAGAAATAAATTCAATGTTCAGTTCTTATATTGCTTACTGTACCTACTTAAAGAAAGACACATACTGTCAATAAGTCTCAATGCCGATGAGTTATTTTTATCGAGTTATTTATAATTTAGCTAAATATAGTTATGAGAAAGTAAATATACAAAGTGTTTTATGCACAATATATTTTGGAATTGGAAACATTTAAAAAGTGAATTCGAGTCTTATTGATCTAAGTAAATTTGCCACTGATTGTGAGTACATAAGTTTAAATCCTGAGTCTCTCAACTTCCAAATAGCATTTATCTATAATATACAAGTCTCGCCATCTCTCTATTTTAACCTAACAAGAGACAGCATGCGATTTATATTTCGGATAACTTTTACTTGATAGTTGTGAAACAGTTCATAAACAGTTTGTTACATACAATATAGCTGAGAAAATGTAGGTGTCTGATAATACATTATGGGGTATGCAGAGGTGTAACAGGTGTGTATATAACATGATATAATGTATCACACTAATAATATCGCTACCATTATTTAGATCCTATGTAATAGGGGCGGTTGCCCCTATTACATAGGATCTAAATAAATAAAGAAAAAATCTTAGAAGCAGTACGAAGTGCGACAATAAGCCTGATACATAGCCTCTTATGTAATATGGTTATATTACATAGGAGGCTATGTACCAGGCTTATTGTCGGACTTCGTACTGCTTCTAAGAATTTCGTAACAAAACCATCTAATAATACTTTGCACCACCCCGAAAACAAACCCAGGTCCTCACATTCACTGTAAACTTCACAGACAGGTCAACAAAAACTGAACCCTAAAGTCATTCAGATTCATTCATTCAATGACTGAATGGAGTAAATGTAAACATGCGTTCAACCGGCCCTCATCGCGTTACCGACCGACATGACATTCCACGTAATGTCAATAGACATTCCGTAAGCTTCGTTTACCCAGCTCTGTATATAAACTCTCACGATGCTGGGCACGGGTCTCAACCCAGAGTGAGAAGATAAGGCGGGTTGGCAGACTTCACATATCTTCGAGAATTTTATGAAGAACTCTTACTCATGCTGGTTTCCTCACAATGTCTTCCTTTATCGCTAACGTGAGGGATAAATAACTAATTGTTATTGATGATTAATATTACTGTTATATAAAAGAGAAAAATTATTATTGTGATTAAATTTTAGGAAATATACTTTTTAAGACCTACAATCACTTAGTACCTAGGTACATTATTTTTATGTATATTTTATGGTTTCCCCAGCGTTAGCCAAGCAAGCGTATTATAATTTCAAATTTTTGAAGATTTGTTATCAAAACAACGATATTTCTTTTCAATATATAAATAAAACTCAATGGCGTAGTGGTCAGTGTAACCGACTGCTACGCCTGAGGTCGCGGGTTCCATTCCCGCACAAGTCAAACATTTGTGTGCATGAACATGGATGTTTGTCTTGGTCTGCGTGTTTCTATGTATAATATGTAAGTATTTACAAAAAAAAAGTATATATGTATGTTTACCTATCCATTGTCTAGTACCCATAGTACAAGCTCTGCTTAGTTTGAGCTAGATGGTGTTGTGTGTATGTGATAGAATATTATTATTATGTTTCTCTTATCACAGGTATTTTTTAACATATTATATTAGAAAATACCTGGCCCTTTGGGAGGCTTGCACGGAGACATGGGTCCAACTTGAAGAGGCCCTTCGAGAGTTTTAATGAAAGGTGGGATGGAACACCTACAGCGGCATTAGCCGCAGCAGGCGTAGGACTATTGCTACGTATGGATTCTAATATATGGGCTATGGGTATGGGTGTTTGATGGACTGGTATATTGATAACTATGGATGATAAAACGACGTCTGCCCTGAATACTCTAATAGCATCAATCGAATGGACAGACATTATTATTATTATTAAAACTGGAATTTATTAGACATAAAACCTTTTTAAAGAAATTCTCTACATGATAGTAAAAATTGCATCAAAATTTGTGGCGTAGTTTCGAAGACCTAAGCAAACAAATATACAGACAGCTATTTTATACTATTTAGATACCTTTGTACGTACTTACTACGAGATACAGATGCGATTATTACTATAGTCAGTTAGTAGGCTAAGTTATAGGGGAAAGCTAGCTCTGAGCTAATCTAAGCGGATGTTTCTTATAGTTTATAGTCATTTGTAATGCCCAACAACTTTCACACCGATCATTCTGCTTACACTCTGTTTCTTACAGGTCGTAAAGATTATATAAACAATAGATACAAATTGTTGTTGTAGAGTCCCAAAGTTCCTCCAAATGCCAGTTTTAGCTTACTTATTTTTTTTGGAGGCGGCTGGTAAGCTGTGTGCATTATAAATAATAATAACAATATTCTATCACATACACAACACCATCTAGCCCAAACTAAGCAGAGCTTGTACTATGGGTAGATACTAGACAATGGATAAACATACATATATACTTTTTTTTTGTAAATACATACATATTATACATAGAAACACCCAGACCAAGACAAACATCCATGTTCATGCACACAAATGTTTGACTTGTGCGGGAATCGAACCCACGATCTCAGGCGTGGCAGTCGGTTACACTAACCACTACGCCATCGAGGCCGACATGTAAATGTATCGTTCAAGAACCCAACATTAATAGATTATACTTATTCATCTAAGCCTTAGTTTAAAATACGTACACAGGATTTAGGGCAACACGGGGAGACATCGTCAATGCTAAACAATCTATACTAATATTATAAAGCTGAAGAGTTTGTTTGTTTGTTTGGTTGAACGCACTAATCTCAGGAACTACTGGTTCGATTTGAAAAATTATTTTAGTGTTGGATATCGAGGAAGACTATAGGCTATATAACATCACGCTACGACCAATAGGAGCAGAGCAGCAATGAAAAATGTTACAAAAACGGGGCAAATTATCTTATATGAAGCAGACACTGCTCTTAGACCATACGACTGCTTACCATCAGGTGGAGTGTGGTCATTTTGACGAGCAAAATAAAAAAAAATTAAAAAAAATACAAAGTTGCGCGGGTCAGCTAGTTACATAATAAACAGAAAAAAAGGGAACGTACTAAAGCATGCATGTTTTGCTGAAAAAATATCAACACACTAGACCGATATTCGTACATCGATACATTGCTCTGTGTCTAAGAGTATAAACCATAAACAATAAACACCATCTCATATTTACGATATTAGATTCAATCTAGCAATGGTATCAGTTTCGATTTCCGCTCAGATAAAGTGTCTCATTCTCAGAAGCAAAAGCACCGTGTTTAGTAAACGTGTATAATAGTACCCCTATTACTTGGGAACTTAAACTAGCGAAATAAAGGTCTAATAGACCACTCCCTACCTTTTAAGAATATAAACGTAAGACTATACTGGGTGTAAGGGACGGTGTACCGAAAACTGAAATAGTAGATTCAGACCATTATTCTGAGTTAAAAATCGTTGGAATTTTTTTCAACAATCACAATTCCTTTTCTGCAATTTTTCATTTTTCTGCCTGTCACATTTTTCTACAATACAGCAATGTAATTAAATGGTCGTGATCTAAATAGATCAGCTGTTTTTATGCGCGCAGAACGCAGAGTTTATTCATCGAGTGCGATGTATTGGTAGCAATCCATTGCGTACCGCGTAATAATGTTAATCTACATAACATTTTAATCTTGCGTTTTTTTAATAATTGAAGTTTGCGTCGTGATAAGTACTTATAGAAAGACGTCTTGCTAAAGTTTTCGATACGCCGTCCCTTACATCCAGTATTATAATTATTTTGGCAATAACTATTTTTTATAGTACGAAAGCGCCAATAAAACGGTTATACAAGAAGAGTTATTAAAAAGTGGTTTTAATTACTACTGACGGTATTCGATTTAATAACAAGCCAATCTATTTATAAACCATCTTTTACATCATCTAATCGACACACCTGTTGAACAGTTATGGCCAATCGACGTAACACTACCTTACAAGGGCACATCTCTTCTCACTTTTCTGTTACGTAAAGTAACAGAGGAATGTCTGAACTTCGGCCACTGTGACGCATACGCCCATCACTTTCAAAAGAAAGTTGTCAACTCAAAATATGTCGATATGCTAAACTGGTGAAATCCGGAACTAATTTAAGAGCAGAATTAGGCACAGATTGAGAGATCAATCAATCGTTCAGCTAAACAGTTACGCAGCGGTTATATTATCAACTCAATAGGCATGACGTGGGAAACAGTGCATCGACATTAACAGGCTGTTGATCTGCAAAATTATGCATGTCCATATTAATATTTTAAAGCTGAAGAGTTTGGTTGAACGCTAATCTCTAGAACTACTGGTTCGAATTGAAAAATAATTTTAGTGTTGGATACCCCATTTATCGAGGAAAGCTATAAGCTATAAATCACGCTACGACCAATAGGAGCGGAGCATCAACGAAAAATGTTGCAAAAATCTGTGAAGCAGACAAAGTTGCGCGGGTCAGCTAGTATTTAATAAAATGTAAGCTTGTAACATAGCAACGAAATGACATTGTTCTTTAAATTTTGGTTAAAGGCTAATCAACAATTTTTTATACTCAAACTTATTTCAAATGATTTTTTTGGTTGTTGGCATCAATCAAATATACCATAGATGCACGATCGTCGCCCGAAAAACGGCCCCAACAAAATTGTGCATAAATCAGTCGTATGCGCTATATTATGTACCTGTCCCACTCACTCTTGCGTGCGCTGCCCGTAAGCGAAAGCGAATCGACACCACTACTACGGTGGAGACCGTACCATATACTTAGTACGCTTGCGTATCGCGAGTAACACACTTAGAACGCTTTACATTGACGCGTCTTAACTAAACTATTACAAAATGTTTCTCAGTGGGCGTTCAATGGTTATTCCGGTTTATTTCCTGGATTGCATATTAAATGCAGACACTCATAAGTAAGTAGTACTGGTCAGTGCCACATAGTGACGCGGTTTTTGTATGAGAATGTGCATCTATGGTATATTTGATCAAAGGTTGTTGGTAATTCAGTCAGCCAATGACAGCAGTTGATATGCTCTCGAATTTTGAACAAAAAGATAAGTTGTATGAAATGCAAAGAAATTAGTGTTGGTGTCCGTATTTACGCACAATGAGTTCAAAGTATTATGATAGGCTGCTGTGATATGCTTAATCTTAAAATTTTGTAATTAAAAATCGTTGGTTATGTCTGATTTTTAATTACAAAAATATAAGGCATTTTTTTTAGAGAAGAATAAATTTAAACAATATAATTTTTCTACAAATTATGTTTTGATATTTTCCCTCACAATTACTAACTATATCTTATCTTATGTGGGGGCCAGTCAGTGCCATAGATGTTCATTGCAGCCGGGACCAACGGCTCAACGTGCTTTCCGAGGCACGGAGCAAGCGATAATTGTCAATCAATACGCACATAATTTCGAAAAGTCATATAACTTCCGAAAGTCAGAGGTGCGCGACGTGGGTTCGAACCCGAGACCCTCTGCATTGCAGTCTGTTGGTCTCCCCACTGAGCTATCGCTGCTCTGACTCTGGCTTACCAACTATAAATTGTTAAGAAAAACAAAGGGCCTTTGCCAAGTAGTGGAATATACCAATAGGCTGACGACAAAAACCCCTCACCCTCACTTTGTTTAAATAGTTATGGTTTACTAGCTTATGCGCGCGGCTCCGCCCGAGTGGTACCTACATGAATAAAAAGTAGCCTATGTTCTTTCACAAGTTTTAAACTATATCTGTACCAAATTTCATCTAAATCGGTTGAGTGGTTTAGCCCTGAAAAGACAGACAGACAGACAGCGTTACTTTCAAATTTATAATATTAGTAAGGAAGTAAGGATTATTAGTAAGGAAGTAAGGATATTATTACTAACTAGCTGTTACCTGCGACTCCGTCCGCGTAGATTTTAACTAAAAAGTGCTTGTCTCCGCGAAACCCTTTTTTTTTTAAATCAAAGTAACCTATGTTACTCCTTATAACATCAGCTATCTGCTAGTGAAAGTCCCGTCAAAATCGGTTTAACCGTTTCGGAGATTAGCCGGAACAAACAGACAGACAGACAGACAAAAATTTTAAAAAGGGAATAAATATAATGATCATCAAAAATACTAATTGGTCAGCAAATATTGCACAGCATAACGAGCATCTATACGCCTCAAATCACTGCATTCCGTCTCGGAAGTGTTAGGTTATGTTAGGTTCCTTTTTTTAAACCTACCCAAAAAACGTCGACTTACTTTGATCTCTTTAAAGTTTGCTGGCCATGAGATGCTGATCAATTAGCTATTTCTGCTCACAGATTATATTTTTCTGCTCACAAAAATACCAATACTATGCTAACGATTTAAATAACACCCTTTTAAAATAGATGTTTTCGTATAGGTATCTTATATACTTTCATATGGATTAGATAAAAAGCTGTTATTTTGACATTACAAACAGACACTTCAATTTTATTTATATGTATAGATGAATAAAATACAACAGGGTTGCCATAACAAAATTGATTTAGCAAGAGTGCTTCACTTTAGTCAAAGGTTAATTAAGATAGTTCATTCAATTATCGTTTAAAGAACATTATACAATTTTAATATTATATTCCAAAAATAGAAGCTGAATGAATTGAGCTATTGTGATTGATTTCATTCAGTATAAACAAGCTTGAAATTAGTATGCCTCGAATAGACTTCGTAACTTTTGTGCCTTAGTAACACTTGTAACAATCTCACGATAAGTGGTCACCGTAGCCTATGGACACCTGCGACACCAGAGGCATCACTTGCGCGTTGCTGACCCTTTAGGAAAGGAAGTGGGAAGGAGAAGGAACAGGATGGGGGAAAGGGGGATGATTGGGCTTCCGGCACTCTCACTCACCGAACGAAACACAACAGTAGGAATACTGCTATTTCACGTCGATATTCTGTGAGAGGGTAGTCCTTCCCCGGTCGAACCGGCCCATTCATGCTGAAATCAGCGAGGCTCTACTAAAATTTGATGTAGGGAGTTGTCATTTTTACACAGTACACGCACAGAAAGATAAAACACTTATTTTACCATGGTAAAAGATTAATTTGGGAGCTTTACAGAGAGTAATAACAGCAAGTTTAATACATTGTTATAGCAACTCGTTTCTATAAGAGGCACATAGAGGCGTTTTTAAATAAAACCTTTAGGAGTCAAACATGTCATGTAATCCGTAACGAATAAAAAAACATACTGCCGAATTGAGAACCTCCTCCTTTTTGAAGTCGGTTAAAAAGGATATAATAATAAAGTTGATATACATCTGTCTATCCCATTCTTCTTCAACCACTACACCGATTTGGATGAAATTTAGTACAGAGATAGTTTAAAACCTGGGAAAGAACATAGGCTACGTTTTACTGACGTAGTTTCCATATACAGTCAATTCACGAAATATAAATATACTAGCTTTTGCCCGCGACTTCGCTCGCGTTAATTTAGAATTTGACAATCAATTCGGGTTGTACTCTGCTTGTAATAATATAATTCAATCATGATTCGACAGAAACGTGGCGCCATCTATTATCATAAGAACGTTTTTGTTGTTTTCCTCGGGAACAGTAATTTTTTTCGGGATAATAGGTAGCCTATGTCCGTTTCTGTACACCTGACAACGTATATGCAAAATTTCAGAATGATCGTTTCAGTGGTTTAGGCGTGAAAAGGTAACAAACAAACAAACTCATTTTCGGTTTTATAATATTAGGTAGGATTTGGATTAGGATTAGGATAGGATTAGGATAGTTAGGATTAGGATTTTTAAAATAACCATTGCATTTCGCACAGATTCTACGAAATTAGTAATTTCGTAGCTAAAGACTTAATATTGAACAGGTAACAGGTATCTTACATAACTGGTGTATAACAGGAACGATTGGGCACGGAGCATGGTGTGCAAATGAAAATAGTGTATCGGCGCATGCGCGGTAGCGTGCGACGCGCGCGCCGCCGTGCCGACCAACTAGCGCAGTAGGACGAGTGTTTTCATTGCACACCGCGTTTATGACCATAGTACTTCTGTTTTTGGGTAATTTTCATATATATGGTGTTATGGGTACCTGGTTTACATATAGATGGGGTTTTTAGTTGTAGGAATAGTTTAATTTCTGGTATCAATTTACAGTTAAGGGCCAAATTAGCGATGTATGATAATTCTTTTTTTGAAGTAAAATGTATATACGAAACATTGATAATTATTTGAATGTATTAATTGTTATTTGGTTATATAAAAAAATTTGATAAAATCTCTACGGGCTGACCTTTTTTTTTGTATATTCATATCGAAAGCAAATTAATTTTCTCGTAGACCCCGCTTACGAATTGTGGACCTCCATTTTTTTGTCACGCCTACGTAGACCCCCGTCGAATCTCCCGTGGACTCCTGGGGGTGCGCCTGGACCACTTTGGTAACTAAGGGTAATATAAAGATTAATAACTAGCATAGGTATATAAATAACGGTGTCGTCTGACGCGTACGAGAATATCGTGAACACTATCAAGTATGCCATGATCAATTCACATTTCTAATTCTTGATTGCGATTCTAATTACATTCAGTGATAACATAGTGATCAGTGAATTTAATTAGAATGCAGGAATAGAATTTTCGATTACTTGTATTAGATTTTTTAGAACACAGCTTAATTCGTTAAGTGATAGCTCAGTGGGGAGACCAACAGACTGCAATGCAATGTCTCGGGTTCGAACCCACGTCGCGCACCTCTAACTTTCGGAAGTTATATGACTTTTCGAAATTATGTGCGTATTCATTGACAATTATCGCCTGCTCCGTGCCTCGGAGAGCACGTTTAGCCGTCGGTCCCGGCTGCCATGAACATCTATGGCAGTCGTTATTGGGAGAGTGTCGACATAAAAGATCCCACTAGGTCGAAGTGTCGCCGGTCTGCACTGACTGGCCCTCACATAAGATAAGATAATTCGTTAAAATATCTTTATCTATCATCTATCTACAATCCTGAACTCGGTCGGATAAATCTAAGAAAACTAATGGTAGAGATTTCAATGGATTCGACCGTCTTTACTACCTGATATGAAAACTTAAAGCCGGGTCCTAAAAGTTGTGGACACAGAGACTCGTTTTTATAAAGATTGACAATGCCACCATATTGTATTGTACCCTATGTAGCGGTAATTTTGTCTATCTTTTTTCTATGGCTACAGTAACTGCTCATAAAGTTACTACAATATCTATACTAATATTATAAAGCTGAAAAGTTTGTTTGTTTGAATGCGCTAATCTCAGGAACTACTGGTTCGATTTGAAAAAATCTTTTAGTGTTGGATAGCCCATTTATCGAGGAAGGCTATAGGCTATAAAACATCACGCTACGACCCACGGGAGCGGCGCAGTAACGATAAACGCGAGTGAAACCGCGGGAACATCTAGTTCTTCATAAAAAGAAATGCGCGTTATTCGTTTTTTTTGCTAATTATTAATGTGAGTTCTGTGTTATATTTGTTCTGCTTTTTTAAGCTTTATGTCGTGATCATATCTATAAACTAGCTGTTACCTGCGACTTCGTCCGCGTAGATTTTAACTAAAAGTGATTGTCTCCGCGGAACCCTATTTTTTTTCTAAAATCAAAGTAGCCTATCTTACTCCTTATAACATCAGCTATCTGCCAGTGAAAGTCCCGTCAAAATCGGTTCAGCCGTTTCGGAGATTACCCGGAACAAATAGACAGACAGACAGACAGACAAAAATTTTAAAAATGGATGTTTTCCTATAGGTACCTTATATACTTTCATATGCATTAGATAAAAAGCTGTTATTTTGACATTACAAACAGACACTTCAATATTATTTATTTGTATAGATTATATTATATAACTGTGCCTATATGCCGTGATAAAATCCGTAACTATAATTAAATTTCCGATGTGTAACCAACGCGTAAACGTCTCAAAATATTAAGTAACAATTCGTGTTTCGTTACTTCTGCGCTTTAAAGTACTATAATTAAGCAATTGTTTATTTGTATTAATTTAAATACTTACATAAATATAATATATGATATGTTTTCTACAATGAATAAGTGAGTAATTATTCTGTCTGATGGTTTCATAATTATGATCTTTTTATTTCTTAGATTGATGTTTCTTTTTGCTTCGTTGATGTAGTCAAGTCCGCTCGATACAGCCTTAAAGCGTAATAAGAAAGTTTATTTTACTTTATGCGTTCCCAGGATTGTTAGGGAAAATACTGTCCACCTCCGTAGAGCCCTTGAACGCTGACGGGCGTGTATGAGGAAGTGATGAAAGTGAGTGAAGCCAGAGAAATGTGTCAGGATCGTAGCAAATGGAAATCCGTAGTCTCTGCCTACCTCTGGAAACAGGCGTGAATCTATGTATGTATGTGTTTTACTTTAGTACTGGTGTGAGTGGATGATACATCTTTATATATGTATATAATTCTTCTGAACATTTGTTCGTTACTGTACTCCTCCTACACAACTGGAACAATTGGGCAAAGTGTCTTGTGTGTGTTTAAGTGTGTCGCTGGTTTATTTAGATTGAAAAGTAGACTCGGTAGTTAGCGCTACGGTTGGTTCGTTTGGACAAAACAAATCCTGTAGGGTTTGCTAGTTGTTTTATAAATTATTAAGCTATAATCTAAATACATATAATTATGTTTATAATACAATTTGAGAAAGCCATGGAATATTATTATTAATTATTATTGCAGCTTTATTAATAACTAGCTGACCCGCGCAACTTCGTCAGCTTCACATAAGAGAATTTTCCTAGTTTTTGCAATATTTTTCACTTATGCTCCGCTCCTATTGGTCGTAGCGTGATGTTATATAGCCTATAGCCTTCCTCTATAAATGGGCTATCCAACACTGAAATATTTTTCTAATTTTTATCCGTAGTTCCTTAGATTAGCGCGTTCAACCAAACAAACAAAATGTGAGTGAAGTCGGCTCGTGAGCGCCCCCGCCTTTTTATAAATGCAGCGGATGGCCGTTTCACGCGTTAAACAAAAATCAACCGTATAGCCGTACCCATACTGGCGCGGCGAGATTTGGAAGTTTTATTTCATCTATATCTTGTGTGTTTATAAACCGATTCCTATAATTTTTTTTTATAAAATAAATATTAAAGTGTTCTTTTTGAATATGGGAGTTTGATAAAGATGTATCTATGTGAAATACAATATATTTATGTATTTAATACACTTTGAAGAAATGCCTAACGATTAAACACGTTATTGTGGCTAATTTATAAAAGATAGATATATACTATTAACGACTTTTTTGTAGATCTTTTGAAGACCATCATCTTTGTAATACATACTTTTGGTGTATGATCAACGTATGCGAGGATAAGAGCTCGAAAGCGCATTTTCGTCCGACTTGCTTCAAATTTATCGTCACTGTTCAGCTCCTATGTGTCTTAGCGTTATGTTATATAGCCTATAACCTGCCCAGGAGTATGGACTACAATCGTACCAAGTTTGGTTAAAATCCCTTCAGTAGTTTTTGACCCATGCGTGCATATACAGACAGACAGACAGACAGACAAAAAATTTACTGGTTGCATTTTTGTCATCAGTATCGATCACCATTCATCCTCCAATATTAATTTTGAATATATATTCAATGTACAGAATTGACCTCTCTACAGTTTTATTATAAGTATAGATAGATAATCTAATTATCAAGTAGGACCAACGGCTTAACATGCTTGCCGAGACACCACCAACTTCCTAACGCAGTTGTTTAAATCTCAGGTCATCAGTAGTATACTGATGCAGGGTTCAAATTTCAGGCCATCAGCTCAGCAATCCCATACACTCTTCTCCTCCCTAGCCTTTATTATTCCCAAGTCACTTGGGGTCGGCTTTCTAGTCTAACCGGATTTGACTGGATATCAGTTTTTATAGGGAGCGACTGCCATCTGACCTCCGCAACCCGAAGGCTAACGATACCCTAAGGCTAGACCAGTGTCAGGATATTAGAGGGCACTGACTTCCCAATAACGACTGCCATAGATGTTCATGGCAGCCGGGACCGACGGCTTAACGTGCTCTCCGAGGCACGGAGCAGGCGATAATTATTGTTAATGAATACGCACATAATTTCGAAAAGTCATACATATAACTTCTGAAAGTCAGAGGCGCGCGACGTGGGTTCGAACCCGAGACCCTCTGCATTGCAGTCTGTTGATCTCCCCAATCCCATACACTACCGGCAGTAAATCAATATAGTAGCAATAATAACCACCACGATATCGTGTTACAACGCGAACGGGTGTGAATTCCGCGGGTACGACGACCGCGCGCTTTCCGCCGCAGTATCTAGAGCGCTCCGAACATTTTCACTTGCAGCCATTATACCAATCTGTGTTATCTGTTAAACACCTTGCTTTTTAAAAATAGAATGTGGCACGTTCTTTTCTTTTAAGGACAAGAACTGTTGAGCAACATTTTGCGTTTTAAAAATAGAATTTGGGACGTTCTTTTTTTTAAGGACCAGTCTCGTTGGGTGTCGTTTTTTTTTTAAATGGCAGTGACTTATCTTGACTATAAAATAGGTTATTTAATACCAGTTCAAATCTAAGATTTTTTTGATTTAATACTTTGTTAAATCATTTTAAATATTGTTATTGTAATTGTAACCTTCCCCAGAGTTTTATCTTTATTTATTAGGCATAATAACCCGTCAACTGTCGAGCGGACATAGGCTGTCCGCAAAAATGAGATATCAAAAAAAAAACTACGAATGTATGTCCGCTGCACACTTGACTCGTTAATGAGTCAAGTGTCGAGCGCATATACATTTGTCCGTTTGTGTATTGTTTGCACAATGAATTTTTAATTATTTTTTACGTATTTCCCTTAGACGTTCAAGAAGTTAACAGAAAAGCACATACATTTACATAATTATTATCTAAGACAAGTTCATGTGCTTATGTCACTTAAAATATGCATAGCTTTCACTTATAGACAATAATAATATATTATTCATTATAGTTCAGTCTAATAAAGATTTAACATAATGACTGACACTAAATTATTTGGAAACGTAATAAAGAATTATATAATAAAATTACTATTCAAATAATATACATATAAAAGTAAGAGTTCAAGCTATATACTTGTCGAAATTATGCTAAAATTGGTTTAGGTGGTTTGGACGTGAAATTATAATACCTAAACAGGCAGAGTTGCAATCATGTCGAAGTGGACGACCCTACAGCGACTTCCATTTTCATTTTGCACTATTTTGGTCAGTTTTCAGCCAGTTACAAAAACAAAGCTGCCATTAGCTTTATTATAAAAATAAAGCTAATGGCAGCTAACGTCAAACGTACACTATAATTGCGGTCTTCTGAATGATCGTTTAGTTTACAACGGCTTTCGAATACTCTGGCTGTGTTAGGCACAGTATCACTTCAGTGTACCCTTTTGACCAAAATAAATACACGTACAGATTGGCCACCCCAGTTGTATAAAAAAATCAGTAGTTCTATAAATAATAGATTTAGTCTCACGAAAGTTCAATAACAATTTTCGTGAATCAATCTCAATTTTATTATAACAAATAAGATTGATTGATTTATAAATTGGATAGTCTAATAAAAATAACTCAATCATTGAAATTGAATTTCAATTTCTTTAAACTAAAATTTAATACCGCAGTGAAAAGAGTTTCGCCTATAACAACATACTTCTCTGCTATATATTAATAAAGGTTACCAGGTCATTAGGTTACAAATGATTACTATTTCTCCTGTGAAAGAAAGACAGAAATATATTTTTATTTGTATCTCCACAATACAATAAAATATAAACATATGTAGCACAGGATACTGTGTGGAGACCAAATAAGGTACCTGCGTCTAGTAATAGCATCCCTAGCGGAGTGGACAGTGATTCCTCGCTGATTTCAGCATGAATGGGCCAGCTCGAACGGGGAAGGACTACCCTCGCACAGAATATCGACGTGAAATAGCAGTATTCCTACTGTTATGTTTCGTTCAGTGAGTGAGAGTGCCGGAGGCCCACTCATTCCCTTTTCCCCATCCCGCTACTTCTCCTTCCCACTTCCCACACACATCTTATTTACATCCGTTTGAAATGAGTAGGTACTAATCAAATGTTCTTATGGTTTTCAGTACTTTTTCCTGGTTAAATATGTCCTTTTTTGTCCTGACAAGATGTATGCGAAATTTCATAATGATCGATGGAGTAGTTAAAAAGTAACAAATAAACAAACTTACATTCTCATTTATAATATTAAATTAGGACTAGATTTTGACCGCGGCTTTACTTTTACTTTTTGTTTTTTATATTTTGATACTAGTAAAGTCTCGCTGATTTCAGCATGAATGGGCCGTCTCGACCGAGGAAGGACTACTCTCTCACAGAATATCGACGTGAAATAGCAATATTCCTACTGTTATGTTTTGTTCGGTGAGTGAGAGTACCGGAGGCCCAATCTCCCTCTTTCCCCCTTCCCGCTCCTACTCCTTCCCACTTCCTTTCTTAAAGGCAACGTGCAAGTGATGCCTCTGGTGTTGCAGGCGTCTATAGGTGACCACTTACCATCAGGTGGGCCGTATGCTTGTTTGCCACCTTAGTTGAATAAAAAAAAACTAATCAAAATGTATGGCAAAATATACTGACGATCAAGCGAGGTAGTTGTCAACTACGTAAACTTATGGTCGTACTGTCGGTAAGCCTTTGTGTTAACAGTAACTGGTTATCAGCAATCACTCGACTGTTCTACTTTTAACAGCGCGCCCAGATATGGTCAAGGGTCTCCAATGCGGTCGCTCTTTAGTATGTATGTATATTCCTTGATGAACGTCAGTGAGAACAGTTCTTCCCGGAGTTGAGCTTGGTTTTTTGTGTCATAACCCAAACTCCAAGTTCAATTCCTTTCATTTCGACTGCAGTTTACGTAATACGTAGCTTAAAAATAAACTTTAAACATAGTTATGTCATGAAATGAAATTGTCTTTAGTAGACGGATTGGCACGGAATAATTAGTAAGTTTAAATAACGTGAGATCTAAACTTTATCAGCGTTTTATGATGTGATACACCCTTGCTTATCTTTTCATGGGTTTTACATATCGCACCTATGGTAAGACAAGAGCATAACTACACTTATTGTGATTTTATAAGAAAGCCATTTTAATAATTTTTATTTCGTGTCGTAATATTTAGCTCATACTGTTAAGTTAAAACAAATAAATTGTTGTGTATTAACTGCACCGATGGCGTAGTGGTTTAAGTGGTCGCTTTGCGTCGAGTATAGTGGGTTTGGATCTCCCACGGGACAAAACTTTGTGTGATCCAAATATGGCTGTTCCGAATCTGGCTGTTATTTATGTCCATTATTTGTATGTTTGTAAGGTCCTCCGCGACACAGGCTTATTATAAGTAGTGATGACGTAGTCTTAAAAAAAAAAAGTCTCGTTGAATATTAACCTATATGACCGTAATAACTAAGACTTAAACAACATACTCGTTGGCGTAGTGGTAAGTGTAACCGACTGCCACGCCTAAGGTTAAGGGTTCGATTCGCGCACAAGTCAAACATTTGTGTGCATGGACATGGAAGTTTGTCTTGGTGTTTCTATGTATATACTTACATGTATGTATTTACAAAAAAGTATATATGTATGTTTATCCATCGTCTAGTACCCATAGTACACACAGCGATACATCAACCTAGACTGTTTGGACTTTGAACTATTAGAAGTTGAACGCTGCGAATCGTGCGAGAGAGCGTTATATTTTTGTTATTTTGTCTCATTCTCGTTGAACGGGACGCGAGGCATCATTACATCGACACCACTATGCTCTGTCCCGTTCCGACAATTCTCTATTTTGTTTGTAGCGTAGTTATGCGTATATAGGGTGTCTAACTTGATGTGTACCCGTGTGTACAAGCTCTGCTTAATTTGGGCTAGATGGTGTTGTGTGTATATGATAGAATATTATTATTAATTATCATTATTTACACTAACGTGAGTATATTATTCGTATACCTACTATATACGTCACACTAATGGCCTTAGTCTAATTAAAACTAAAAAAGAAACAACGGGTTGCACTCCGGGAGTGCCGGCAGAAGTGAAAACTTGAATATTAACGTTGTGCATTTTTGATATTTTGGAATGGTTAAGGAATAATTTTGCACGAATTGCTTTAATTATCAGTATAAAAGTACTACTTATAATTTATGTGGTAAAATACAATATTCATTTATTGCGCTATCGTACACAAACATGACAATTCTCTCTCCGTCTTACGAATTTTCGATCAGGTCACGTGTCCTGACGCGAGTTTGACAATTCTCCCTCCGTTTTACGAATTTTCGATCAGGTCACGTGTCCTGACGCGAGTTTAACATTTTTTACCCATCACAAAAAAGTGCACAACGCCGCTAAAGAAGTTTTCACTTAAAAAAAAAAGAATTCATAACGTTCCATTTTTGACCCGAGTCTCAATATCATTCTAAATTTCAAATTCACGAGTACCAACATAATGCCACAAACGTTCTCAAATAACAATTCGTTACCGACTATTACCGAAATTCTAAATATCCTTTTTTTTTCTTTATTATTATATTTACAACTTTCGCCGAAAACCCGTCGAGGCTACTCGGTCGACGACTTTCTTCTCGCGTAACATTTACTGATGCGTTACCTTTTGTTTTGTGCCGTCATACTAATTACTGAATTACGCAAACTTAGATGTAATAGGCAATAATTTTGTTTCGGTATTTTATTAGGCAATACTATTGATTTATTGGAATTAAAATTTGCCGCCATTAATTACGTCCCACGCCAAACACCATGAGTATTCTGCGCTTCTATGTTCTCGAAGTTTATCACATCCATATTTCATACTAGCTTTTGCGTGCGGCTCCGTCTGCATGGTACCTACATTAATAAAAAGTTGCCTATATCCGTCCCCAGGTTTTAAACTATATCTGTACCAAATTTCATCTACAGACAGAGTTACTTTCGAATTTATAATACTTACTAAATAGCAGCGATGGTCTAGCGGGAAACCTTTGACTGGACATATTGAAGGAGGGTATTCAGTACTCGATTCTGGAGCCGAATATCTAAAAAACATAGGTACTTCAAATTTTACCTTAATGTGCGGACACTCTTGCGCATATACCAAAGCTAAACAAAACCTCCGCCCCCGCCCCCAACGACCGCACCCCGCACTCTCCCGAATTTGGACCCCCGCCTGTCCTTTTCTTATCAAAGGTCATTAGCCTCGACAGCTGTGTACGCAGTGTCCACATTTTATAGATATTTCATACAAATTTTCATAAAGGTTTTCTTTGCAGGTTATACAGATGTTATTTTTATTTCTTTTTTATACGTTACGTCTAACCATAAATTATCATGTCCTTAAGTATGTACAATGTTTAACCAGTCACCTTGTAGAGGAAACAGCCAAAAAAATTAAAAGCTAGTTTTTTTAAGATTCCAGTAAATCGACTTCCCTCGAAGGATATTGCCAGTGGATAAAAATGTGTTGATGACTGTTTTCCTAAATGTGGCAACATTGTCTCATACGGTCTACTGGCCGCAATGATTGCCACCAACATAAATTGTAGCAAATCGTGTATTATGGCGGGAAATATAACAGCTGTAGCTTAGTTTTATTTGTAATACCGTTTTGAAATGTTAAAGTAGTAACTATGAACAAACAGAATTAAAAGAAAATTTATTAAAAGAAAAAAAAATGTAAGAACCTCTGCCACGCTTCCGTAACTTTTGAAAGTGCTATGTAAATAGACCTACGTCGGTATTTCCTAGACGGGATAGCAGTGATGTGATGATGTTACATTTTAGTTAGTTGTTTCTGACTTTTCGAAGTTATGAGCGTATTAATTAGTTAATTATCGCTCCCTTTGCGGTACGTTACCTAAATGCTACACTGGAGCTATGCATGGAGATGTTAAATTAAAAACTGATTGGAAAATACTTTAAGTTTTATTCCGCTCAAAGAGTACCTAATCTATGCTATGCTAAATGTTAATGAATGATAGGGAATTGCTAATAATGAATGCACCCGGTTTGCTGTCCGATTTCGCACTGATGGCGCGGCGCACTCGGCGTGGCCGTACTAGGTTGCTAGATCAGCAATTCGTGTTCGATGCAAATATTGCCTCGAACACTCCCTTTAACGGTGAATGAAAACATCGTGAGGAAACCTGCATGTTTGAGAGTTCTTCATTATGTTCTGCCGTGAAGACTGCCGACCTGCAGTAGACCAGCGTAGTGGACAATGGCCCAGCCCTTCCAACTGTGCCCAGCAGGACAGTTTACTACAGGGCTGATATTATTACAATTGTTAGTTAATTGGAGCGTGTTTGCTGCACGTATTTTCGCAATTATGCCGTTGTACGTACCTAAGTGACTAATGTAAAGTTGGTCGATTATTCTTACCACCACAGCTCTGTCCAGAAAGACATTAGTTGACCGATGTTGCACAGTACTTCTTCATAGTTTCTATATTGTTCAGAAATCTTTCCCTTTGTCGCTCACGATTCTGCAGTGTCTCCGGTGTCTCCTTCGTCTCCATACAGCCTCTGTAACAAGCTATCGGTGAAACCAATACATTTCATATAATATACAGCGATACTAATGTCGTCTACCAAGCACATCGCCAGATTCCGTACTGCTCCTGAAAGAAATTAACAAAATAAAAATATACTTTTAGTCTTTGACTTGGCAACCGAACAAAACAATAACATACTTAAACTCTCAAGTCTGAGAATACCAGATATAATTAAAATTTTATTATATCTGGCCACTAGTGTGCCGTTGTGACTGTTTAATATTTTCACTTGGTATAATTTTTATTTATTATCACTTGTTTTAATTTAGTCTTTTTTTTATTTATTTTATGCACAAAATAGTACAATGGCGGATTTAATAACGTATTACGTAGATATTATTCCATGTTACTTTATTTTATTGCATATCATTTCATATCGAACCTCAAACTGCAAGATACACAGCCTTGTACACTAACCAGTGAACAAACGAATCAATAATATGTAATAATGTAGGGCTTGTTCGAACTTTCAGTTGCATACATATTCAGTAGTGTATTTGCAAACAATATAATACATTATTTATAGAGTTTTGTGTATGCAGCATATCCCTCGATTAGTTAATTTTACATATATACATAGAGGCAAGCCTATATCCTCAAGGGGTAGGCACGAGTGTAAATAGAGCCAACTAAAATTGTAAGCTGCATGAAATAGGAGCGAGGATATTGCTGTCTACAGGGCACAGCTCCAGACTCCGTGATGCATTCCATTCAGACATGTCGTGTCAATAATCGTCTGACAATTTAGTGGATTTACCACTAGTATGCAGTACCTATAACTTGATAGGAGCTACTGGAAGAGTTATGTTATCGGCCTCTATTGCGTAGTGGTTAGTGTAACCGACTGCCACGCATGAGGTCGCGGGTTCGATTCCCGCACAACTCAAACATATGTGTGCATGAACATGGATCTTTTTATGTATAATATGTATGTATTTACAAAAAAAAAAGTACCCCGCAATAAAGGATTTATTCCTATAACGGAAGATGTCATGTAAAAAAAAAAGAAAAAATATTTTACGGAACTCAAACAACGAACACAAATAACACCCAAACTCGGAGCAACTATTTTTATCCCGTGCGGCGTTCAAACCCATGACACTCGACGCAATTACATTGACAAGATGACAACTTGAGCCACTACGCCATCCGTGCAGATCGATGAAGCACTCTTCAACAACCTACAGAACCTTCTAGAACTCTCAACAACCGTTTGTACAACCAAAAGCACTTGAAAGAGATAGTCCGGATATAAATAACTTTATTCATGACTGCTACACCGTGAAGGACCGCCATTGTTGTACATTCAATACAGTTTTGAAACAAACTGAATTCAAGCATCTAGATTAGTAGAGATTTATTAGTCTGGTAACACAGAATCCGTTCTTGATTTGAGATCCGTTTGCTTTTAATGGTTATTGCAAATTGATTTTAATAGAATTGTATATTAAAAGATTTTAAAGAATTTGACTATCGTGAGGTCTGGCTTCGAGTCGCTGGTGGATCTAAATATTGCTAAGGTGTCATAAATGTATAAAAATCGCCTCGTTGGCGTAGCGGTATTAAGTTTTCTATCAATAAATTTTCAGTGCGAAGTCTAGGGTACCTGAGACTAACCTAATTTGGCAATATGTGTGCAGGGTTAGAATCACGAAAATATCGAAGTGTAAGACTATGTATCATACATAAAACATAAATATACTTCAGCCCTCCAGAATAGACAAGCGCGATGCTATAATATGTCATAACTCTTATTAAATCTAAACCAAACACTTGACGCTATCCAATACACTCGGAAACGTTCTCCTGCAGCTGCAGTATGATGTGCTCTTAACACTTCAGAAAGGTCTTGTCCAGCGTGATCGCTTTCCACGATCATTTCTCCTAACGTGCCGACTCTGGAATGAACTTCTACTGTACGTTGTCTGAACACAATGATTTAACCTTCTTTAAGCGAAGAACTGGGTAGGACACAATAGGAGATCCCGATATATGTTTTGAACAATTAATGAAATACAAATCACATTATTTCCTCTTTAATCTCTCGTGTGTTTTTTGCACACCTGGTGTTCATAAGCGCCAAGGACATTCCTTTCACTTTTTTTTGCCAACACTCAACTTACAATTTCACTTCCATGCCATGGATGAGTTCACCAAAGCACTCTGACGACATGCTTGTGCTATATTGAATATAATAAAGCATCATATACTCTGGACCGAGCATTTTCGGAGAGCAAGCTGGGTTTTAGAGCCTGTATATACAGCAGGTGGGCCAATGCGGATAAGCCACTGTGGGTAGGCCACTGCAGGTAAAGTCCTTGCGAGTGAGCCACAACGGATAGGCCACTGTGAGTAGGCCACTGTGAGTAGGCCACGGCGGGAAGCCTATGTATATCCCTAACATTGCCAAAATCCATAACGGTAGTTACCACTTACCATCAGTTAAGTCACTAGCACATTTACTACTAATCATAAAAGTGATTTAAATACACCATTTTGTTATTAATTACAATCTGCACTAAAAATTAACAAGCGTTCGTGATCCAAGTAATTATCTCCACTTTACGTTTTTAAATTGACTAACGCCTACATGTACCGTCAGAACCGGTTGTAAAATTAGTTCACTACAGGAAACGTTTACGATATAATATTAAATAGCTGAGCTCGCGGCTTCGCTCGCGTAAATGTAGGTTATGTCATTTTTCTATCCTTCAGTTAACAGTATTTTCTTTTTCTGGATGAAAGATCTCTATGTTCTTTTCTATACCCCTGACAATGTGTATGTTCATAATGATCGGTCAATTAGTTTAGGCGTAAAAGCGTAACAAACAAAGAAATAAACAAAAAACAAACAGGCTCACATTCGCATTTAAAATATTACTAGTTTTCCATTTATAATATTACTAGTTTTCATCCGCGGCTTCGCTCACGTAAATGTAGGTTAGGTTAGGTTAGGTTTGCAACAGTTATTTTTTCTGGATGAAAGGTACCCTGTGTCCTATTCTATAGCCCTGACAACGTGTATGGAAAATTTCATGTTGATCGGTTGAGTATTTAAGGCTTTGTCAGACCGGAAATTGAACCAGCGATCTCATACAAATTGAACCAGCGATCTCATACAAATTGAATCAGCGATCTCATACAAATTGAATCAGCGATCTCATAAAAACTGAACCAGCGATCTCATACAAATTGAACCAGCGAACTCATACATAGCTGTCTCATTTGTAGCCGTTGCACCACCGAGACAGTCTACATTGGAACTTCTACTATTTGTGACACTTAGTGCTTATGCGAATTACAAGATTTCTGTATGACCAACAACAAACAATAAACGCATTTTTAAACGATTAACAGAGGAACGACAGCCACAGTAGGAGATCCTGCTGTGAAATTTCCGCCGGCCTGGTATAAGCAGATCTCTGCTTCAGGCTGGCGATAGTTTCACAAACATTCAAACAACGGACACGAAGAACACCCAAATTCAGAACTGCTATATATGGACCATACAATTTTTTATCGGCACACTGGCAATAACGAAACAACTACTTAAATCATACATGAATTCATTATATATACTTACTTATAAATCATCTGTATTACATCTATCAATCAAATTAACGGATATAATATAAATATGTATATCATACATATGTAGGTGTTTCCAAGTTTATAATCTTGTCCTGATCTCATTTCGTTTAATGGTCTTGTGACCTATTTTATACACATCAAGAAAAAAAACCGGCGCCTGATCGGATTAATAGATTGATTGGTAAATTTGATTACCGCCTGCCGTGTTATAAAATCAATAGATTGACAGGTTTTCCAAAAGCTCTATTAGCTCAAGGTTTGTTTTTTATATTTGTAAACCATTACTGATATTAGAAAAGATGATATAAGACAGATTACTTTGATAAAAGTTAGAAGAAAATACAAGTAACGACTAATTTATATTTTATACTTTTATGCCATTTGTGTTTAGTTGAATAATCGTGAAAATGGCAAAATGTAGCGTTGAATTATTTTCGAATATCAACCTAAATAAATAGTACCAAAACGAATGTTATGATTTCAAGAAATTGTAATTTTATATAAAAGGTAAATCTTTCGTTGGGTATATTTTTTATTATTATAGAAGCAATTTTATAATTTTGATAGAAGTTTATACGCTGTAGAAGTCAAAAACATGAAAAACGGTTAATTTTGAAAAAGTTACAATGTTAAATTCTCTATCTGTTTAAACGACAACGTAAAGCACAAACTTAAGCTCTGCCCACATGGTGGCATGCGGTTACTTTAGCCCATACGCGTTTGCAATACGAAGGCAATCCATTTAACAAAAGAATTAATTTAAATTTCGAATTCCAAGTTAAAGACGAGATATAGACCTTCTAACTTACCAGTATTTGAGTAACTAATCAGCAATTGACTCATTACGTATGTAGGTATAACTATATCGAATGTGCGATTGTACAATTATTATCGCGAGTAATCGAATATCGCTAATCCGCCTATAATAATTACACGATATAATAAGGTAATATTATGAAATATCCACTTACTAATGATTTATTAAGTCGTAATGTTAAAGTAATTTGAACAAGGTCCGGTAATAATAATTAAGTGATTTGGTAACATATGATGTTTCCGTTTAATGTTCGGGAGTGGCGAAGCAATGTTTATAGGTAATACTAACTAATATTATAAAAGCGAAAATGAGTTTGTTTGTTTGTTATCTTTTCACGCCTAAACCACTGAACCGATCATTTTGAAATTTTGCATATACGTTGTCAGGTATACAGAACATAGGCTACTTTTTACTTTTTACTAAAATTACAGTACCCGAGGATAACAACAATAACATTTTTATGATAATAGATGGCGCCACGTGTCTTTCGAATTATGATTGAATTATCTTATTACAAGCAGAGTAGGTACAACCCGAATTGATTGTCAAATTCTAAATTAACGCGAGCGAAGCCGCGGGCAAAGGCTAGTACTAATATATTATGATATTAAATTGCAGTAATACATTTAAATCATAGTGCAATTTATTATTTTAGTTTGTTATTGTAATGTTAAAAATAATAAATTTTCATGTCAAATGTACCATAAATTTTCATGTCAAATGTACCATAAATTTTCATGACAAATGTACCATAAATTTTCATGTCAAATGTACCACTAAATAGAGCACAAAATACTAACACCAATGTGGAAGATATTGGTTGGTACTAGCGTTTATAGGTATGAAAATCATGGTATTAAAAATACATTACCAAAATATGTGTTTAAAGTTTGTATGAAATATTGAGATCTATTTTTCTTCTACCTATGTATTTTTTCTTCTTTTTAACCTTTACATATTCTTTCTTTTTTGTGCTTATTTAATATTTAATTATTATTTATTAGGTATATACTGCTATCAGTATGGCCAACTGGCTGCCTAAGGTGCAAGCCACACTGAAGCGGCGGCTTTTGACTCTGGCATGGAGTATTATAGTAATCTCCGCCGCATACATATGAGTGCCCGCGCAATATGCAATTTGACGTGGCGTCGCTCATATATCTATTGTTAAAAATAAAGCGCCAGTACCATGTCGATGCCAGACGCAATTTTGTGTGGTTTTTTTTTCTTTATACAACTAAGGTGGCAAACAAGCATACGGCCCACCTGATGGTAAGTGGTCACCGTAGCCTATAGACGCCTGCAACACCAGAGGCATCACTTGCGCGTTGCCGACCCTTTAGGAAAGGAAGTGGGAAGGAGAGGGAGCGGGATGAGGGAAAGGGGTAATTGGGCCTCCGGTACTCTCACTCAACGAACGAAACACAACAGTAGGAATACTGGTATTTCACGTCGATATTCTGTGAGAGGGTAGTCCTTCCCCGGTCGAGCCGGGCCATTCATGCTGACATCAGCGAGGCTCTACTACTCTTGCGCCTAATACAGGCAAGTAATAGAGCCCTTCAAACACACATATGACTTTCGACGCATATGGCCTTGTATATAGTACCGGCACTCCTTATGCACGGAACCCTAAAAACAAGTATTTTATTACCCTCATTGATTTAAATATTGAAGTTTATAAAACAAGAACTAATAAAGGATACATATTATTATACTTATCTGCTACACATATATTAGGTTAACTACATACGTAAGCCGGAACAAGTGTATTTGATATTAAAATTTGATACTAAAGCATCCTGTATTTAATACATATTATAATATAGGTAATTAACTTGTCATATCATTTAAACGTATGCGGACGTTTATGATTGCTACGATATGCGTGACAACCTCGATGGCGTAGTGGTTAGTGTAACCGACTGCCACGCCTTAGGTCGCGGTTTCGATGCCTGCACAAGTCAAACATTTGTGTGCATGAACATAGATGTTTTTCTTGGTCTGGGTGTTTCTATGTATAATATGTAAGTATTTACAAAAAAAAGTATATATGTATGTTTATACATTGTCTAGTACCCATAGTACAAGCTCTGCTTAGTTTGGGCTAGATGGTGTTGTGTGTATGTGATAGAATATTATATTATTATTATAAGATTGCGATGCAAATTTGCATCTTTATAAAAAAAAACTGAGGCACTTGCATCATGTAAACGACCAACGCGAGCGAGCAACCCGCGCTTGTAGCTCGTATGATTGACTCGCGCATGCAGTCCGAGCGATTCGCTTGCGCATGTAGCCAGCTACTTGTGTCGTCATGTACATGTCAGTACAAACATCATGCATGAAAATTATTGCTATATGGCATATTAATGTATATGCATATCGGCTTATAGAGTAGAACCTTGTTTAAAAATATGAAGTGCTTGGTAATCACCAATCACCTTATCCGTGGAATAACAAAACATTATGTTAGCACAAGCTTGTCTTAATGCACTAACGCAAAAACATATAAATCGGTTCAACCATTATATAGACTAGCGTACACAAATATACAGACAAACGACAAAAATGTGCTGACGAAGTATTTACTTTTTAAAATCAACATTACATTATTTTATTCTTATACGCCATAAAGTAACACTTATGAACATCAAGGTTACACTTATGAATTCATAATATATTGCTACTTGTCATGTTGAGTAAAGAAAGGGCGTAGAACCTCTAAGCAAAATCCTATCCTAATCCTAACTAAAATTATAAAAGCGAAAATGAGTTTGTTTGTTTGTTACCTTTTCACTGAACCGATCATTCTGAAATTTTGCATATACGTTGTCAGGTGTACAGAAAGGGACATAGGCTACTTTTCAAAAAATTACTGTTCCCGAGGAAAACAACAATAACGTTCTTATGATAATAGATGGCCACGTATCTTTCGAATCATTATTGAATTATATTATTACAAGCAGAGTACAACCCGAATTGATTGTCAAATTCTAAATTAACGCGAGCGAAGCCGCGGGCAAAAGCTAGTAGGCAATAAATAACAAGTCACTTTTTTTAATTATCAAATTAACAATATTTTACATTATAAATCAGACCTGTAAGGCGCAAGACACACAGAAAAGACGTAAAACGAGGACGCGTCGCAGACGCGGCGCCCCTTCAATCAATTTTCATACTAAATGTCTATACATTTTGTATGAAAATTGATTGAAGCGTCGTGTCCGTGTCTTGTCCGCGCCCTGTCTTTTCTGTTTGTTTTGTGTCGCGACGCTTCTATACATTTTGTATGAAAATTGATTGAAGGGGCGCTGCGTCTGCGACGCGTCCACGTCTTACGTTTTTTCTGTGTGTCTTGCGACTAAGGACCACGCAACCATTACACACTTACTACTTATAAAACTCAAGGAAAACTTTATACTTAAGGTTAACCTCTAGTTAAAATAGGAGCATACACTTAAGTGTACACAGAATGAAAACAACGTACCACTTTACTTCATAAAGTATACTAGGTCAATAACATTTAGATTACATGCCCAATATGTTCTTCCGTATAGTTAGAAACTTATTTATATAACATGTAATTACTGGATATGGTCGCCAATCTATTATGAACCGGCTAGGCTGTGGGTTGGCGACTTATGGTAAGGATTCACATAATCGCACCCACCGGTATTGTGTTAAGGAAAACACTAAAAATCCACTGTGTTTTGTTACGAAAGTAAAAATACGGCCTTTTTGGATTTTATATGTTTTGGTAAACAACTCTCGCCCGAATAATTGCAGCTAGTGAATATTTAGTAACTGTACCAATAATCCGAAAACGTGCTCGCCTGATTCTTCTCATTTATATTTAACTAGTTCTAGAGGTTCTTTTTCCTTCAAGATCAGCCCCCTCAAGTGCCTTGGTTTAACAACAATACTTTAAGCCGCAAGTACATCGTGCAAGCACATAGGCTTCGTTCCGGGCACTATCCATCGAGGAAGTTTGCATATCTGATGGGTAAAGCTGACTCAGCAAATTGCGATACATGTGGTGTCATTGAAGATGTGCAACGTCTGCTGATGGATTGTGCTCGGTACGAGGATCGTAGAAGGAGATTCATTGAAGACTCCAAAATAAATAAGTATGATGTCGGAATATAGATAGCATACTTGCAGAGCCGACATCAAAAATGGCGAGAATGCTTATTAGGGTTCTTGACATATAAAGCCATTCTGTATTAAGGAGACTGACATACCCATGGGCAAAAAGTCTCTAAATATTAGAAAAAAAAAAGGTTCTCTTTCTTCTCGCTCGTTGTGAAATGTACAATTATAATCGGCTTTTACTTTATTGTTTCCAATTATTATTTTGATGCGTCCGAATAATTTATAAACCTATTTTATGATACTATATTGAATTGTTTGGTTAATGTTACTGAACGCGATATTTTTAGGAGGCGCAGATTATCATGGCCTCGCATTGGGTACCTGCGATGAGTACTCACTGTGCTTTAAGCGAAGGGACCAGTTTTTGCCCCTTCAACTGATAGCTTGGTGATGTCTTTTTTACTGGGTCAGTTACGCACGAGTAATGCTTAACCCTCGCGTTGTTGTAATCGCTTACCATCGACCATCAGGTAATTCTAATACTTATGACTCCACTTATACCCTATTTCTATTTTCTGCTATTTCTTATTTGCTACTTTTAAAATAAATAACTCCATTTGTCCCGCTGCATAAGTTTGCACGTCCAGTTTTCCATTGTTAAGAGTGATTTTTCAGTTAGCTTAGCTAAGGAATATCTTTGACAGATTTGCTATATTAAACTGTCAGAACACCCTTTTTCCTCCGTTAAAGAATATCTGAATAATGGTCATTGAAAAACAATCTTTAAATAACTTAGCTGGTCCTAACTTCGCGCTTATATTTATGAGATTTCAATTCCTGAATTTGAAATTTTACAATTTCACTTGAAATCTTAAGAATTTCAAATTTTAAATTCAAAGGGCTATTTTAAAAGACTCAGCTTATATATAACATTTAACTTAAAAAATAGCTATCGAAATGTGTATTGCGCCTATCCGTTCGGAGGGACACCGGCAGCGCCGGTCTTAATCAGCCCTTGAACAGAGTAGAGCGAGATTGTCTTTCGGCGCTCTTTGGTCGACGTTTCACTTGACGTACACTCTACATCAGATTTATATTGAATAAATAATAATACTCATATTTTATTTTGAACTTTAACTTCCCAAATTTCCGCTGGTATTATTATTTTTCGTATTTGGATTTTTGGCGCCCCTTGCCATCTGCACGCCTAAATCGACTGCTCCTTTTGCTCTAACCCAGGACCGGCGCTGTACCGGTGTACGTATGCATATCTTTAAAAACATACAATCGTTCGGATAAACGCCTACCTTTAAATAAACCAGAATCACATAATTATATATTACATTATCTCTTCTGCCTACTGTCCACGTATATGGTAAGGTTCCTATTGAGTAAGGACAGACACCCACCCATCATTCTGTAGTAAGTTATTAGTATTGCATTACCAACTATTGTATTTTAATTCGACTATCTAATATCAAAGTGTGTTTGTCAATGTGTATGTTTGAATATGTTAAATGGTTGCGAAATATATAAAGATTTATTTATGAATATTTACATATACTTACGCTTGTTTTCCAAAGGGATAGGTAGAGGCTACAGATTACCGCTTACAACTAATAATTCTTCTCATTTTTTTCTTCCTTTTTCTTTTTCAAAAGACCGCACTTGGAATAATTCCTGTGTTGCAGGGGACTTTGCAAACATTTAAACAATGGACGCAAATAACACCTTGACATGGAACAACCATATGTGGATCACAATTTTTTGTCCCGTGTGGGATTCGAACTCATAATACTCGGCGCAGTGGTAGCGGCAAAGCGACCACTTAAACCACTAGGCCATCGGTGCAGTTAATACACAACAATTTATTTGTTTTAACTTAACAGTATGAGCTAAATATTACGACACGGAATGAAAAATCATTCAAATGGCTTTCTTGTAAAATCACAATAAGTGCAGTCATGCCCTTGTCTTACCATAGGTGCGATATGTAAAACCCATGAAAAGATAAGCAAGGGTGTATCACATCATAAAACGCTGGTAAAGTTTAGATCTCACGTTATTTAAACTTACTAATTATTCCGTGTCAATCCGTCTACTAAAGACAATTTCAATTCATGACATAACTATGTTTAAAGTTTATTTTTAAACTACGTATTATGTAACAGTATGTGTAACATTGACATTCAAAACTGTTACTTTATGACCTAAATGTATAAACGATTTAAGTTTCTTTATTTCATAATTACTCTGACACTTAATGGTTTGATGCGTGTTATAACCTTCACAACATTTAAAAGCTTAGCACATTAGTTTATACCATGGTGCCTCAAACATTTTAACCCCCATAGACCTATGCATAATACTTTTAAATTTCCGTAATCAAAAGTGCCGATATGACAAAGTGCCTTTTTTTTAAGTGGACGGTTGTCATTTACTCGTCCCTCTCCTTGGAAAAAAGGGAGCGAAGAAGTTATGTCAGGCTTACCCGGGCAAAGAAAAGTCCCGAGTCCTACCGACTAAACACCATGTAATAAGTTTAAACTGTCTACAAGTATATCCTACTTGTGGAAGTTAAACTTTTGAATTGTTAGGATATAATAATACTAACCGGCTGCATGAACAGAATATGTTCTTGGGATCTGGCGGATATCCTAACTACTACTAATACATAAAAAGTAAAATGTGACGATATTTTTTGTTCCCTCGTAGAAAGGCCAATACATAAAAGCTTCAATCTCGGTACGATTATGATGTAAACTTTAAAGTAAAACAATAAACTAAAAAAACCGACCAAGTGTGGAATACGGCCTTTGCGCCCTAGTTTGGTTCGCACTTGCCCGGTTTTCTGTTCTGAGTACACTCCTACTTTTAAAATATGGATTTTTACATGTTCAATAACCTTAAATATTTTAGGAGCTCACGCCGTTCTCCTTATTTTGATAAATATACCTTTAAAAAAAGCAGTCATAGACTGGGGACTGAGACCCCTGGGGGTCGATACTTAACACTTTGAGAACAGTTGGTGTCAAGTAGTGTTTGCGATGTCTACGAGTAAGTACATATGCCAACGCATATTCAAAGCATATCATTAAGGCTGTATATCTCAAGCATTTACATTTATAGTTCAACTACACAAGGACACGCTAACACTAATATTTCAGACGGACTCCGGTTTTACAAAAATGACGCATGTTTTAAACGTTTTATTGAACAGTACCAATCGTTTCCCATTAAATACCTACTAGAGAAATAAAGTATTTCAGTTATTTATAGGCACAGGCACTTTCTAAATTTCGACCAATAAATATAAATTATGATCTATCCAATATATCTTCAAATCTATTAATAAACTCAATTTTTGCATCTTCTATAAAAACTTAGCAATTTTATACTAATTAAATTTCTTTTTTTTTACAGGTAAGCAAATCAAGCAGTTCTGAAATTAACTTTATTTTGAAGTAAGTTTTTCCGAAGAGTTTTTAATCTTAAGAATTCCGTTTTTAAAATTGATAGTGAAGGCAAGCTTTGTGTGGTATTTTATCGATGTTATTTATTACAGATATTAATTTTATTATAATAGCTGGGGTTAGAACAGATATATATTGTTTTTTTTGGTAAGTTAGATTTACTTTTACTACTTACTCGACAAGAAAAAAGTAGCGATAGTCTAGTGGCGAGATTGTTGATTTGCCTCGTTTATTTATAGATCGTAGTAGATTTCAAGTTCGATCTCACGGCATGCACCGCTGTTAACGTGCGTGAAGAAAATTATCGTGAGAAAATCTACATGTTTGAGCTCTACATAATGTTTTCGATGATGTGTGAAGTCTGCCAACACTTTACTGGGCTAACGCGTTAGACTTTTCATACTGAGAAAAAGCTGTGCTCATCGGTAGAGCAGTTTATATTCATGACTCATACATATTATTACTTCAAATTAAAAGTCTATATTTGTTTCCAACGCGGCATTGAACCCATACATAGACATGAATTGTTCAATTAGACGTAATGTTTAGATTTAATTGTCTGTAATGAGAGGCCATCTTGCTTGAATTCACTGCTAAAGGTGCTGGTGGGTAGTAAGGTCTACGCGTTAAACTCTATAGTCAGTTCAACGGTAACCATAGAAACTGGCAATAATGATTACCCCCAAAAACGGCTTTTGACTGCAGCTGTCACTGTGTTTGACAGGACCTTACTTGCTAGTGGCGCCGAGTGGTGAGCATAAGAACGCCCTCATTGTAGTACCTTTGAGCAATAGTTTTGTCAAGTAAAACGAACAGCGACACGTCATCGTAGGCGCAAGGTAAACCACAGTCTCGAATAATTACATACAACTAGGTACCACTGCATTAAATTTAGATGAATATTATGCAAGTTTAGATTAAGACCCGAGAACATATTCATGTGCGTAAATAAAATTCAAGTCAAGGAATGTTGACGTCGGTAGTCTGTCTACATGAGCGATAGGAAAAACCTATCATATCAAATATTTAGTATCTTTAACAGAGCTATGAAAATATAACAAGAAAGCATTAAGTTAATATGTACTACACACTAGAGGTGACATCTCAACTACATAGTTGGTTTGTGGCACGAGTTAGACAGCACGCTCTCTCACTTAGGCGATTATTGCAACGACACACTTGAGTGCAAAACTTTAATATTTATAACATACGTTCATATGTTTTACGCTACTGATTAATTAATATTGCATTAAAATGTGTTGTTCCCGTAATCGCCTTGCTCGTACTAAGTGAATTAGAGAGCGTGCACTCTAACGTGTGTAACAATCAATTAAGTTGATGTGTTCTCTAGTACTTAAGAACTCAATGCAAGAGAACGACATTTTGATTAGACAAACTGTATGCAGCCTTCATTTACCAAATAACGTAAGTTCTAAACTAGTTTAAAAAGGCATTATTGCCTTTTAAAGTACTTATGATCTTCGGTTTACGTCCCCATAATCTAGATTTTAAACAGACTTGAAATGTTAGACACAGATGCAATTATCGCCAAATAACGACGAATCCCTAAAACAGATTTACATATAAATTAAACAGCGATTTAAAAAAAACCTTTAGATGTTAGCCTCTGTTAGGTAATATATGTGTACATGTATATAATAGAAATGAAGGTTCCTTCCAAGATGGAAGCTATTTCAATATAATCGAAGTAAGTTGTCTATTTAAACTAGGTACAGTTAAACCAAATATTAACCGGATAGGTCTTGCTAATACCTAAGCTTGTATATGGTTAGTCTAGATATTAGAATATTAATGAAGATGGGTTCCCGATATCAACAGCCAAAGATGTTTATGATTCACTAGGTATTGACAACCAATTTATATATGCTGTATTATAAAATGTAATCATAGATAAATAGCATGAATTTTATTTACGCTTACAAACGTAAGAGCACACGTTAATATTACAATGATAAAGTAATACGCTTAGTTATATTTTACGAATTATTCAAGTAAAATGGAAACTGTAATACATGTGTTTATAAATGTATTACAAATTATTCTATGAGTATTTTTAAGTAGATAGTAAGTACCTACATGTTATTTTGCCTTTGTTGTGAATGCGTACATTTTTATAAGATCTTGAAGCACTTTTATTAATCTAAGTAATATATGACATAACGCTGTTGGTAATTAATTATGACTAGATTTTGCCCGCAGCTTCACTCGTATATGTAGCCTAGGTTAGGTTAGTAATAGTATTTTCCTGTATAAAAGGTACCCTATGTCCTTTTCTGTAATCCTGTCAACGTGTATTCAAATTTCATGATGATCCGTCGAGTAGTTAAGGCGTGAAAGCGTAACAAACAAACTAACATCCGTATTTATAATATTACTTAGTTAGGATAACTAGACGATATCTTGCAAAAAGTTAAAGAAATAAATGAGCCTGAACATGTTACTTTCACGTTAACGTTTTTATGGAGGAAAAAATTAGAGTAGACCATGTTTTTAGACGCCATGTTTTCCTTTGCCGCCTTATTAAACTATATCTATATAATAATAATATAAAGCCTGTAAAAAATATTAAAAAATAATTTAAAAAACGTAGCTATAGACAGAGCTGCGTGGCCGCGCATAAAAAAGTTCCAATACTATTAAGTTTTGGAATATACTACAATTTAACGTCGTAAAGTTTACGATGTAGGTACCTACACTAAACACAGAACCAATGATGTCTATTTATCATAAATATTTTATAATCAAAACAATAATTGCATTCAATAAAGTTAAAATAGTACGAAAGCGACGCGTTTTTTGGCGAATCTCAAAACACCCTAGGCGAAAAACCAGCACGTTGCATGGGACAAAAGATATCAATGCTTAGTCTCAGTTTCAGAACTTGCACATTGCCTATTGCAATGACGGTTACGTTTAGAGGTAGGTTGATCTTAGCAACATAAACTATGCAATTCCATATATAAAAACTCTTGTCATTCCACAATGACATTTCTATCATAGTGATGTACCTGTCATCGTATTGTATTCAAAGTATGGAATAACTTACTACTCTTTACTTATGACAAGAGTAATGTACTATTCATGCAGTGAAACCACATCGTCGCGGATGCTGTTACATCCTAGATTTCTAATCGTAATAGGGGAAACTGTGCTTAATTTTACACGATTTATATATCAGTAATAAGTTGTGTTTGTTCAATGGAACATCGTGTACGAAGATTGCTTGTAATGAAAGTAATTAGATTGTACCGAGGAAATAATCGCTGGGTATCACTTGTATTTATTTAGTTAAATAGCCATAAAATGAGCATGATAGTAGTCTTTAAGACTTTTAAAAATTAAGACAATAATTTAGAATATTTATCTTTGAGAAATAATTGCCAAACTGAGTTACTCAACAACAATCTTTATAAACAAAACATATCAGAAAATTTTAAATATTATTTTCATTATTACTCAGTTTAGCTATCGCTGGACAAATTTGGAATTTTCGAAATCGATAGATAGAAAAGATATTAGCACATTTTAAGATTGCTTCTAGTAATTAATAAATAAATTGTAGATATTTTATGTAATAACTGCTGTTTTTATACATAATATTACATGGGATAGATAAACACATGTTTCTGCTTCACACTGTACTTCAGTATATTTCCAAACCTGCCTTGTATTAATTATAAACTCTCGATCGCGGATCGACACCACATAATTTATGAAACACGCCGCCATCATCACAAACAGGAACTTACTCAATATAATATTAAAATACTCGTATCATATATCAGACTACTCGGATTACTCGCTATTACTCAACGAACTATGCCTACCTCTCTACTTTCACTATATAATCAATAATAGCGTTCACAAAATATTTGCCATAGTTTTGGACGACTTTGAACGAAGCTTTCACTACTAAGGATGGCTAAATATATAATAGTTGTCGGCGATTTGTCATACTTTTGTGTGAATGGAATGTCGTGTTGTAATCTTGTGAATGAATGGAATATGTGTATTATAAACTAGACAACAAAGGTAAATTAAAACGAATGTATTGATTATGTGGGAACTAGAGAATTAAACAGAAACCATAGGCGCCAAAAGATTGCATACCATTTTTTTATGATTTTACACAAAGTAATTTTACATCGTACGCTTTGTTTTTAAAAACACAAGATATATTACACCGCTTATTTCTTTATTAATAGGTTTATTAAATACACGTAAGTACAGCAAAATAAAAATCGCCTATAAAAGTTAAGATCACTCGAGCCAGCCCTATCGATCACGTCTCTTTGACAGGTGCATCGACCTGACAGTATTAAAGGGAGCCAATGTTTGTCCACACTTTGTACGAGAGGAGAAAGTATACATAAATTATCAATCGTTTACCTTACACTGACCACAACTTATAGCATTTCACACGTGCCTACTTTGAAGTTTACTGTGTGTAAAAACCTTTTTGCTAAAGTAGGCCGTATGCGTGCGTGCCTATGTCATGGTTGCAAATTGGCGGCAAAATTGCTTGACGGGTGTAATTGCCGCGTAAATGCAAATTATATATGGATACTTACAATTATTAATGTTAGTTAAACATTTAACAGGATATTTAGAGAAAAGACAATAAACAATTATGTATTTTCACTTCATATTTCAACGGTGAACCGTTATATGAATTATTATCAAACAATTGTAACAATAAATTTACTTATATTCTTTTTTAAAGGAAATACAATACGCAGAGATACTGTAAAAAGTATTTAAACAATTACTTCATAATAGATACAATCTTTTTAAAGCCTTATAAAGCCATCGGTAAAAAAACACGCAGCGAGAAACTCAATTCACAGCCAAATTAATCGAGACCAAACAAAAGGCCAGCTTCAATTCATTATTCAAATAATAGATACCGTTTAAAAATACTATTACCCATTCACACTATACTATCAAATGACTGAACATAGTATTCAATATCAGTTGTGATTACGTCACTACTACTGTTCCGCTTGTATAATACTCTTGTGAACAGCATTTGAATTAGGAACTGTTATTTATAACTTTTATAAGTCACCTGATGTAATCTTCGTAATAATAGATATAAAAGTTCGTAGTGATTATCTATTGTTCTGTCTGTGAGAATATTTTTTTTAATCTAGTGTCAAGGTTGTATGTAGGTATATTTTTAAATATGAAATGAGTAATTTTAGCTGAGTGAACTTTTATTTTATTTTTTTTGTTTTCAACCATACACATTAAAGCTCGGTTTCGCGTTGTATGTCAAGTCTAATGTTAAAAAGGAAAGCTAGATTTCACCCCTAAACATAACTTTAATTTTAGTCCATGCTTATACTTATAATAGAAAATAGGTGTAAGTATTGGTTGTCAAAACAACACAAGTACCTAGTTAGTCAAGGATTGTCAGATTTCTTCTCACGCGACATAAGTATCGCTACTCCAATAGATATCTGTTTAAAAATAAAATAACACGATACCCGCAGAATAAATAAATATTCACATTATAAAATGTTGAAATGTTTATTTCATCAAATTTAAAAGAAATCGCCATAATTTTGCGGTTAGCTACCAAAGAGCAGAGGTCACCGACCTCACTTTCATTGCCAATGCCAACTTTCGACGAAAAATCGCATTAACCTTGTACCGGCGTGTTTGTTAAGTATACAAATTATTTTTGCTTTGTGATAATTAAGACTCATTCATGAATATTGTTGAATGACATCTGGTAGAATATTAATAAGAAGTTGTTAATATATTATGTTACGCATATTATACATAATTATGCGTACGTTCATACTAATTATTTATAATATATTATATTCCTTTGAGTAGTATACTGCCCGCCTGAGGTTAAGCGATAACCGTAGCCATTGATCGCTTGTAGTACGAAGTAGAGCTCTTTTGCAATGAGAATTCTATGTGTCCGTTGTTTGAATGTTTGTAAAGTCCCCCGCGACACAGGAATTATGTCTAGTGCGATTGTCTTTTTAAAAAACAAAACCAATGCCAGGAAAAGGAATTATAGACGAAAAGAAAGGAATGGAATAGAAAAGGTAAGTATGGGCGCCTACGGAAATTGCACTTTTCAGACATAACGTAATGCCAGTTTTTTTCTTTTTAAACTACTGCCGCACTATTTTTAATTCATATATCGACTTCAAAAACATTTAAACAACGGGCTTAAATAACACTCAGACTCGGGACAATTATTTGAGTATCACACAAATGTTTATACCGTGTAGGATTCAAATTAGTAGTTTACTTCCTTTAAGAGAGTAGTCGCCTGTCGATTTGTGCTGTCACCAAATAATTGGCTAAGCTGACGGTTCCACCCAAAAACCACGTAGACTTCCTACATTAATCGTGTTAGAAAGCAAAACCCAGTGAACATATTTTCGACAATCCCATAGCGATATAATTCTGTTAATCACCATCGTTCACGGTGGCATCACAACGATGCCATATCCACAATCAAATCCCCATACCACCTGTCAACTTTCTTTGACACCCATAGTGATGTTATTTTACCGCTTTAGTGATGATATTTTACGGCTTTTGTTATTAGATCCTATAAATTAAAAGATGGCGCTTTCTAATGTCTCATTTGCATTGATTTTTGTTTGAAGTCATTTACCTTTATTTTTTTACGATGTTTGATTTTTACTTTCACTGGTTTGGTGATCTCTGTTGAGAATCTTTGGTAGGGATGTTAGTAAGAAAAATTGGATTTCTAATTATCGATGATTTTATGCATATAAATTCGATAGATTGGATATCGATATTTTTTTATTATTAACGATTTTTATACAAATTAAATAAATTAAATATCACTTTAATTAAAATTGTAATTGTTATAATTACTTATTTTTGATACTTTTGGTGAGAATTAATCTATTTTATTTTTCTTCTAATTAAGTTGTAGCTAACCATAGACTTTCTGAAGAGGCGTTATAAATGTACTTTTATACGTTTACACAGATGTTAAACATTAAAATTAAACTACTTTTTACGAGATACTTTCCACTTGTTATACTGTGAACACGAAATAAACAGTTATATACCAACTAAACCTCGATACAGTTCTGTTTCGTATGGGTACTGGCCATTATCGCATATAAATGCTAATACAGAGGAAAATTAAACCTCAGACATTCTTAATTTAATATTATTAAATATGAGTTTTTTTTTCATGCCTTAACTACTCGACCGATCATCATGAAATTTCGCATACACACTGTTCATTCAGTAAATAAGTACTTTTTTAGAGGTAAGCCGCGGGCAAAACCTGGTAGTGATAGGACCATAAATAGATTTGTTGGTAAAGCGACTACACGATTTGTTAAAGTCACAGGTTCAAGTGCTTCTTTCAAATAATTAGAATATTTTATCGATAATAAATAATTTTTCTTCGCTATTACTAAGGGCATGTATAATCTCTATGACGTCACAATGGTGCTCTACCTTGACATTTGAATCACTCATTCCACAGACAATGATGAACTACTTAACATTTACTGACAATGGCAGCTATGTGGCTTATTTATAGAGGCTTAGACAAGACAATAATTATTATTAAATTATTTAATACTAGCTGTTAACTGCGACTTCGTCCGCGTAGATTTTAACTAAAAAGTGTTTGTCTCCGCGGAACCCTATTTTTTTCTAAAATCAAAGTAGCCTATATTACTCCTTATAACATCAGCTATCTGCCAGTGTAAGTCCCGTCAAAATCGGTTCAGCCGTTTCGGAGATTACCCGGAACAAACAGACAGACAGAAAGACAAAAATTTTAAAAATAGATGTTTTCGTATAGGTACCTTATATACTTTCATATGCATTAGATAAAAAGCTGTCATTTTGACATTACAAACAAAACTTCAATTTTTTTTATTTCTATAGATTTAACTAACGATGTCCGCAATTATTTACACGTGAATATGTCATTGAATCATTGACGTATACTTAAGGACTGAATACTTCTTTATACTTTATAGTTTAGATAATAAATAATAATGTCTTGCAGACCGAATTTCGGTCATAGCGGTCGACCGTAACAGAGATTTGCCAACTGCTCATTAAACATACCTAGTGCACAAATTTCGCACATATTAATGGGACGGCAAAACGACACAGCAAGAGTGAGATCAGTCCCAAAACCAATGGCTTTACGTGTTTTCCGAGGCACGAAAATGTGCCACTCTTCAAAATACTTAACTGAGAGGTGCTATGGAGAACTTCTTGAGAGAAACCTAATAACTTTTCGCTGGCCTAACCCAGAATTAGAACCCGAAACCTCATGCAAAGCAATCGCATACACTACCGCTGTGCCAGCAAGCCAGCTCATACATAATATTAGTTAAGATAAGATATTAAAGGCTGCCAAAGGCCGCTAATTAAATCGCACCAGTTAACCTTATATTAATCGGTAGCTAAGGCCAACTCGTATACACGCTAATTGTTCAGTTCTGCATCGTGAGCAATCTAGCGCTGTGTGCAGCCTTCTAATTATGTCTAACTGTGGATACTAACTATGTTATCGGACAAAGTGATGGCACAAATTAGATATTTACAGATGGCCGTGTCAGAATCGTGTCAGACCGTGCAGTGAAAGAAGCGAATGCTACACGCATCAGATGAAGAAACCCAATTCATATTTTTTGCTTTAGCCCCACGCTTGATCAAAATATATGAATTCAGTTTTAATTGGCTAGTGCTTGAGCAATCCTAAAGGAATCCAGCTCCGAAATACAAAGAGCAAGAAAAGAAACACGGGTGTTGTTTTACCTTCTACCAAGTCTGACACACTCTGGACGGAGTGAAGGGGATTATTTGATGATTGCCCACTCCGCATATTACAATGCACATATTATATCGTGAAAGTTTAATATTAGTAAATACAGCTTAGCTTTGGATACATAGTCTCACACCTATGTATCCAATGCGGAGGTGTATTACTCCTTCATTTCGGCAGCTATTTAATATCTAGCCTTTCGCCGTCTACTTCGCACAGTTCCAGATGCTCCACAATCGAACCCGAATACACACAACACCTTAGATCAACAAAATTAACCTTAATAAGGACATAATAATATCAACTATAAAGTTCACTGATTCGAAATCTATGAATACGTACTAAAATCTGGCCAGATTATGAGATTTACTGACAACGCTTTTTAAATTATACCAATTTTATCGAGATCATTGCTGCCACTTTCTTCTAGAAACCAAGCTATTAGCTTCTTTGGCAGCAAAAATCTCCAACCAAAGAATATAGTAACACATTTCCCCACCGTATAACCAAACTTCATGCAATCATAACACTGCTGGTTTAACGACAGTTATTAAAAAAATGCGTGTTAATGATTAACATCTTTTATCTAATGCATATGAAAGTATATAAGGTACCTACACGAAAACATCTATTTTTAAATTTTTTGTCTGTCTGTCTGTCTGTTTGTTCCGGATAATCTCCGAAACTGCTGAACCGATTTTGACGGGACTTTCACTGGCAGATAGCTGATGTTATAAGGAGTAACTTAGGCTACTTTGATTTTACAAAAAAATAGGGTTCCGCTGAAACAAACACTTTTTAGTTAAAATCTACGCGGACGAAGTTGCAGGTAACAGCTAGTCATACATACATTTTTACGCCTATCGGGCAAGGTAAGGAGCTAATTACTCGTATGTATAACTATATTTTGTCCGTGGCTTTGCTCACGTAAATGCAAGTTACGTTAGGTGCACAATGCCAACGAACCATTGTAAAACAACAAAAACCTATTTAGACCAACTTAAAATCGCCTCTATTTATAATTTCATCTAAAATACCATTTTCCTGTACTCACGACAACTTACTACTCATACAGATACCACGCACACATACAAAGAGCCGTGTGTAGTGACAGGTGTCTGTCAACGCACACATAAGTAATGTGACATGTCGACAAACGAGTTTCGGCGAAAGTGAAAACGACTGGACGTTGACTAAAAAGTGAATTTTATTTATTTATCGGCTGTATGTTAAATGCCGTTGCCTCATTCACTGTGACGTATTTATGACTATATTGTTTGAGGATAGGTAGACATAATGTTCTTTATGGCACACCTGAACGTCAAATATCCGTGTATTTCTTGTGACATAAGTTTTTGCGTTTGCAGTTGATAATGGTGTTATGAGTTTGGTTTCTGGGTCGTGGAAAGTGCTATCGAGCTTTTAAGCCATATACTTCAGTTGTATAAAAAATACGTTTCAAGATAATTTCCCATGAATTACCTAATAGCTCATTGAGTGAATACAAAATCCAAGTTTATAGACGATATCTATTTTCAAAATAGCGGCTTCCCTGCTTGTTATGATTTAGCAAATATGAATATAGGATCTCACGCTTCATGTTCTATTACAACGTCACACTACGAGTATATATCCTCGAAAACCGAAACTCGTTTGTTGTGTAAATATATCGTTTCATTTTTATACACCAAACGTGGCAAAGAAGCATACTAACTGCCTGATAAGCAGTTAAGGTACAGCCAAGCATGGTCACTAAGCCTGGTCGAAGGATCCCTTTGTGTTGGACAGACATCACACCACATTCCTCTAAAGTGGTGACCCCGACGTGATTGGAACCAGCCTTCACTGAGCAGTAGTAACTTCTCTTACACACCACTTCTCCAGAGGGGCAGTAATAAGGTCGCAACCAGCAAGCCAGCATTATCAGCCTTAACAGAAAGCTTGCAATACCAGATACATCACGTGTTGCCAGCCCTAGAGAAATCTATACTAATATTATAGAGCTGAAGAGTTTGTTTGTTTGAACGCGCTAATCTCAGGAACTACTAGTTCGATTTGAAAAATTCTTTTAGTGTTGGATAGCTTATTTATCGAGGAAAGCTGTAGGCTATATAACATCACACTACTACCCACAGGGGTGGCGCAGTAACAGTAAAAGTAAGTAATAAACGCGGGTGAAACCGCGGGAATATCTAGTATAAGATAATTTACCAATTAAATATAAAATAGATAGTTAACTTTCTAAATAATAAACTCGCATTAAAAATAATTCCTAGTACGGGTGTTTTTTGTATCCGTTATAAAGAAAGGCTTTCACGACACAGAAATTTTTCATGGTAGTCTCTCAAAAAAATAAAAAATATCCTCTTTAGAAAATGATTCCCTGCTGGGCACATGCCTCCTCTCAGTATAAGAAAAGGTAAAACATTAACCTACTGCACTATTTAATAGGGAGAAGCCACAGCACAAGCTAGTGTAACAATATATCAAGTTCATACGTCAACGACCTGGCGAGGTTAGATCGCACTCCCGCGCAAGCTCGCGTGACGCGCGCGCATCACGATGCGCTTGTTGCGTAACTAACCGTGTGTACGGACGGACTAACTACTGTTTGTTGATATATAGGTCACTCACGTTTATGTTGTGCGGAAATGTATATATATACAATTATACATATTATGTATGTATGTTTGTTTGTCAAGTCTTAGACAATTAAAAACGTATTGTGTCTGGCCTCCGGTGTGCCGCTGCGACTCAATAGGTTGATAATATCGTATGCATTTCTGTACAATTTAACGGATTGAGAAGAAACTTAATCAGATAAATGGTAATGGTGGCAGAACGGATGGTGTAGTGGTTTAAGTGACGTCACTGCCACTTTGTCGAATGTTATGGGTTAGATCCCCACACGAGACAAAAATTGTGTGATCCACTAATAACTGTTTCGTGTGCGTTGTTTGAGTGTTTGTCAAGGCCATCGTGACACAGGAATGATACCGGGTTAGTCCCATTCGCCACCAGGGGTGACAACTGGGATGAGTTTAATCCCAGTCGCCACCCCCAGCATTCCTTCCTCTGGTGGCGAAAGGGATATTTTCGCCACCGGAGGGGGCATGCTGGGGGGCCGAATGGGACTAACCCAAAACAAATATCCCATTCGCCACTGGAGGCGTCACCCCCGGTGGCAAATGGGACGTTTTCCAAAAAAATATCGTATTCGCCACCGGAGGGGGCAATGCTGGGGGTGGCGAGTGGGACTAAGCCAATGATACCTAGTGTTACAGTTGTCTTCTTAAAAGAAAAACACTATGGTGAGTTTTAACACGCTAGCTCGGGAAGGCTACTGCTCAATAAATTGTACATTTGAAGAAGCATTATAACACAAGCTGGTCCAGTAATTTATAAAATTGCCAATTTCAAGGACCCGTTATCAATTCCCGCTTTGAACAATGATATTATTAAGATTTTCTGTGTGAAATTTATCAGAACTAGCACGTAAAAACGTCAGAACGTCTTAAAACGTGGTAATAATGTTATAAGCTTGCCTGCTTATGAGGACCTAGAATGAAAAGACTCATCCGTTATTACATAGAACTTAAAACATAGCCAGCAAAAAATGTATACGATACGTAATACAGTACCTACCCCTCAAAGCTATACTGTGACTGTGATGTACCATTACATAACCCCTAGTTGAATACTATCCTCGCGACACTATGAAGCAAGGAAAAGCGATCGTGTTGAACTTACCAAGATAACATGTATTGGAGTAAATCGTTAGCTTCCTATTTCGAAGTGCTGGTTGACATTTTACTAAATGACACTGCTTATAGCGTTAAGTTCCGTGTTTTCATGAGTTTCTGGTACTGATAGATATTTTTATAGAAAATAGGTGTTATATAAGCGATGCTTAAGGTTCTTGTTTTATTCCCATGGCATTAGTTTGAGGATGATTGTAAGGTGCCTAATTTGATTCCCAAGTGGGGTATAGTAATTCTTACTAAGACAGCAATAAGCTAAAGGAGTGATACTGTAAGCACAGTATTACTAAGTATTTAAAACATCCCCTCTCGAAAAGGTAGGCAAATGTATAATTCTTTCAACTTTCTCTAGCTCTTCTATGGTTTTGGGTCCCACGTAATAGGCCTACGACAAATTAAACGTAATAAGGGTTTACGCTTAAATCCAAAACTTTCATAATGCCAGGCTCCTTTCGCCTGGCATGATATGAAAGTTCTGGAATTACGGAATCTGCTACAGAGAATTTCTTGACAGAAAAACCCGACAGCATTATGGTCAACCCGGGAATTGAAATCAATGCAGTCAGACAGATGATATATGAGTAAATGATGATGATACTATAGTCCACCCTTCTCGCACACCTTGTTCACCGCGTACGTCTTGTTTTTGTCATTGCGACCACGATTGCGACGCTACTCGAAGCAACTTCAGAGAGAAATAGACACTTTGCGAAAGGTATACATGTGAGTTTGTTTATTTATTACTATTTCACGTCTTAACTACTCGACCGATCATCATGAAATTTCGCATACACATTGTTAGAGGTACAGAAAAGGACGTAGGTTACCTTTTATCCAGAAAAAATTATTGTTCCCGAGGAATAGAAAATAGACATAACCTACATTTAGACGAGCAAAGCCGCAGACAATATCTAGTAGGTAATATTAAGCCAGCACAGCCACCGAAGTTCTATTTTACGTGCATTTCCTTAGAAAGCGAACAACGGGAGAAGGAAAGTATACAAAGACCGGTATACAGGTATTTAAAGTCGAGCTCTCGTTTCCGTTCGGTGAAAACCTGTCGCATCTCAGAATACTAGTTAAGAAATACACGATAAGTATAATTTTACATATATATTTAGTATAATAAAACTGAAGTGGCTGTTTTGAAGTAGATTTTGTAGCGTTTAAGTGAAATCTCGGAATTGTGTAACTGCGTTTCGCTTGATTAGAATGTGCTGTCACTGCTTATTTAATATTGTATGTAGCTTGTAAATTGTGTAGCTTACTACACGGTAGAATACGGAGTCAACCAAGGCCTTATTCCCTTCTACAATACCTTTTAAAGAACTCTTGAAGACAGAAATTCAGTTTGTTACTCTGTAGGAATTCAACATAACATTATATGGCTACAATCTTCTGTAGAGTGGAGATTTTTAGTCGATCTAGGTATGTTCGGATGTACCCACTATTTACTAAAAACTACTAATACCACTGGTGTGACATAGCAGGTAAAAGCTAACCTGCTATGTCACACCAGTGGTTCTAAAGCCGGGATAAAAAATAAATCCTATATCGCATCGCCTATCTCTATCTAAATTCTTGCATGTTAGCTAAAAGATGAACAAACTAACAAGTGTAATTTCGCATTTATATTATTAAGTAAGTATACCTATTACTTAATATTATACACAGCGTAAACGTTTTAATAGATATGTCTCAGCATCTTAATTTTCCAACGATGACACTATACTTTTTACGGTTAGATTATAATAATAATAATATATAATAATATAATATTCTACCACATACACACAACACCATCTAGCCCAAACTAAGCTTGTACTATGGATACTAGATAATGGATAAACATACATAATATATACTTTTTTTTGTAAATACATACATATTATACATAGAAACACCCAGACCAAGACAAACATCCATGTTCATGCACACAAATGTTTGACTTGTGCGGGAATCGAACCCGCGACCTCAGGCGTGGCAGTCAGTTACACTAACCACTACGCCATCGAGGCCACCATATAGGTAGATATGGTTACTTTGATTCATTATAAATGGCTACGACAAGAAATTATCTCCTCGGTAATCCACTTTCAAACGTACTAACCCAGTATCTTGAAGTAATATAAACTAACATTATTAAAACACTGATTTACACTAAGAAAATAGAAAGTAATGTAAACAGCAAGAGAATTCTCAAAGACAACAACACAAACAGTATCAAAGTAACAACATTTCGTCGCGTTAAAACCAACATTCAAATAAACTTTTATAGACAAGCAAGTGCATAATCATACAAAAACATGACTCTAGATATTAGTTACGCTTACCAACAACCGGTCTGAACCAGTCCACTACTGGTCCGATCCACTCCAAACTGGACTCGCCACTCTTCCTGTCATTTCTCTCATTTTTTGTGAAACCGACATACCGACCACTATCCCCACCTGTTCACCTTTAAAATAACCCCTATATCTACCACCATAAAGTTTATTCTCACTTAAACAGATTAAGAAACACATTCGTCACGTATTTAATCCAGTGCGTTTGCTTATAGTAAGGATATGGTCTAATTTTTTCCTGACGAAGCGACTTTCGTTTAGAAAATTTTCGTTGACATGTCGCATGTAATCTTTTTGAATTCTTTATGCATTTTCGTCATTCTTATAATACGGTGTAATGTATGCGGATTTTTTTATCGTAAGGAATGTCACTAATGTCAAACTCAAGTGACAGTTACAAGTAGGCATGCTTTCTACTTGTTTATTATGCTAATTTTAATAAATGTTAAGTAAAAGTGCGTCAAGTAAATAAATTTGATATTCCGGACGTAGGCAATTTTATTTGTGATCTGATTAAAATCGAGCGCGAGATCGATACCCGATACCCGATAAAATCGATCTTTGAATAATCGAATACGCGTATATTGGCAAATGAAAGGTTTACGATCCGACGTGCCAATTTCTTATATCGACTTCCAGCGCTTATGATGTATCTAAAATTATTATTAAACGCTTAAGCATTGATTATTCGATCAAAAATCGAGATGCATATTTTGATGATAAAGGTTTTAAATAATAATAATAGTTTTTTTATATGTTCTCTCACACAGTACATAATATTTAACATCATAATGAACAGGCCATATAAGAAAGCAGCGAATGTATAGTCTGTGTGGGATACTAGTCTCTGTACTAGGAGGTCCTGTATTACAGATAACCAACCTCTCCGTGCTCTGAATAGGTGGAATATGTATGAATGGGGCGGGCTAGTATGTTCGTGTTGAAAATGTATGTACGTCATGTTGGGAGATGTATACGTATGCGTGTGCGCATGAGTGTGTGCGTCCATGTGAGTGTGTATGCGTGTATGTGTGTGTGTATGTGTTATTGATAACCCTACGAGCCAAGTCTTCGGGATCAGAAAAAGTTTTTCGTCATAAAAATCTATTAACAATAGTGGATAGGAGCATAAAGTGTATATGGTATGTATGTATGTATAGCTGGTATAGTATTACAGGTACGAGATATTATGCGGCTATATATAATAGCTGTTCGGTTTCATCGTACCCAAGCGACTTTAACCACGATGCGACAGTTTTTTTACAGTTGGTCGTGGTAAGATGGTATATCGAGATCTCTCCATTTATTTTATTATACAAATATCCCTCCAGAAACCCAAAGAATTTGCTAGAGAATGCTGTCGATTCATTTTAAAGACTTTGTCCATTTTAAAGACGCGCGGTAGTCAAGAATGATCTTTATACAGATATCTTAAGTATGAATATCCTTTGCATTGTTTCACCGATAGCAAAGGCTCCTGTATGTATACACAAAAGTTTACTTTTTCAATATACACACTGACTTGCGCCTGAATGAATATCGTCAGAAATGCGTTGTACCCACATTCATTAATTATATTAGTGTATGTGTGTTAAATCCTATATATCTCTGCATATACAGGCAAATATCTCTTATGCCTTGTCCGTCATGGGATATGTCTGCATGCTATCAAGATGTCTATTGTTCGATAGTCAGATATCAAAGTGGAACCAAAATAACATGACCGCACAATTTTCGAAATGGCTCTGACTGAAGTCTGAAATAGCTACTAGTCCCTATTACCTAAGGCAGTGGTTTGGCTATATTCCCATAGTACTTCGTTTGCAATGTATAAAATTAAAACGTAGCTCTCTTCATCTGCTTTTTTTATTTTTTTTATTTATTTAACTCAAAAAAAATGTGCTACATTTATTCTTTTACATATCTTCGCCAAACTGTGTAACAGTTTGTTGGCGAACACTGCACTTAACAAATTAAAATTGTGTATACACACTTTTAAGACACAATAGTTTAGTATTAGGTACAATATAGTTATTGTTAATGAACTTAAACTTTTCAAAAATTAAGAAGAGATACATTTAACAATGGTAAGGCTGTTCAATCTTCAATTCGACCATTAAATATTTGTAACAATGTTTCTTTTAATTTTTTCTTAAATATATTTAAGCTGAAACAATTTTCTGGGATAATTATTTTGTTATATAGTCGTGGTATTATATACACACGTGTTCGTTCACCATAGTAATTGCATGAAACAGGCTCTTTGTATTGATTTCTTATAGCTTGTCTAAACATACAATGTTGGATCGTTGGCTCCCCTGCTACCAAAAGCAAGCAGAAAATTTCCTGACTATTTATTACCATAAGCTTAAGCTGTTGCAGTTACTCTTACGTTTTACCATGAAGTCGCTAGTAAGTGCTACATCTTATGATTCGGTGGCGCTGAGAAAATTGTCAGTAGCAGCACGCAGGCACTGAGCCCATGGGACTAAAACCGTATTTGGCTTAATGATATATCCCGGACACTTTATATATGTGTATATTAGGTTCATATGTACCAGGTGCCAGCAAAACCCGTGTTCAAGATAGGCAACTTGTTCCAATTTCAGTCTTTTCACTTCGTTAAAGAAACCATTGATCATGCAGCAATAATAGATTTTGATTCCATCCTGGTTCAAAAAATCAACCAAAAATACACTTTATTATCCTCCAAATAGAGCTGAGATTAGCTTGGCTATTAGTTTTAGTTGAAACGTATCGCCGGAGCAGCGATGCGTTATGATTCTTAAGAAGAATTAGAGCGTTGTAGTATTGAGGAGTTCTTTACAATGGGGAGGTTTCTTTTGTCTTGGCCATCGCCGCGTCCGTCGGTCGCGTAAATCTGTGCTTTGTTCCGTATTTGTTCGACAAACTGCGCCGGTCATTACTTGAATAATGTTGCTGGCGAAACATACTTAAAATTCTTCAGAGCATATTTCTTTTGGAAATAACTGGACGCTTGGTGCAATACTTGGCAAGATATTGGCTTTACAGTCGGTAATGAACTTGTGTAAGATAATTTTGTTTGTTCGTATTGTTATACGTTATACAGTCCAGGGGATGCTGGTATACTAATGTAGATGAATTATGGCGTAGTATACGAGTGGTGGATTAACTATGCCGCTGAGGACTGTACTGTAGGTTCAAATCCCATGGTTTGAACCTACAGTACTGAGACAATTATTTGGTATGTTCTACATAGAATTGCTCTGAGTCTTGGTGTTTTTTATGAGCGTTGATTGCATATTTGTTATTATATTGTATAGTTCGTAAAAATGATTTTCCTCGGTATGCCTGGTCGGCTATGCTAAGATTATGCCGATTGGGTAATATTGTTCGGATACCGAATGGGTTTACTATTCGGGCAAACCGAATGAAAGATTGTGTAGAAATTACTTCAGAGGCTTTTATTAATAACAGTTGGCATAACTTATGCGCAAACATACATATAGCAACTTGCTATAAGTATGTATGTTTGCGCATAAGTTAAAAGGTAAAAGATCCGTCAAAAATGTAACGGATAGGGATACGGATAGGGTTTTTTTCCTCCGCGGATATGGATACGGATATCCCGAACACCACTTAAGCAACGCAAGCCTTACAGAGTTCGTGGGAAACCAGAAACACTGGGCAAGTAACTCTACGCTTAAGAAAATCTCGGCCAAATAAGTTTAAGTTCTGCACCTGCTGGAAGTATGGATTCCTGCGCTCCTTAAAGAGACGAAGTCGGTCAGTAAGGGACCTAAAATCAGCAACAAATAATATCTCTTAGGCCCTATTATCATATGATAACAGCGCCTAAGAGCTATTCTACCTAGCGTCACATTCTGCATGCAAAGACACTGCTTATACGTGTGACTGGTTAAACATTGTACATACTTAAGGTCATGATAATTTATGGTCAGACGTAATATATAAAAAAGAAATAAAAATAACATCTGTATAACCTGCAAAGAAAACCTTTTTGAAAATTTGTATCAAATATCCATAAAATGTGGACACTGCGCACACAGCTGTCGAGGCTAATGACCTTTGATAAGAAAAGGACGGGCGGGAGTGCAAATTCGGGAGAGTTCGGGGTGCGGTAGCTGGGGGCGGAGACGGAGGTTTTGTTTAGCTTTGGTATATGCGCAAGAGTGTCCGCACATTAAGTTTTTATTGGATAACTAGGTCAAATTTTAAGTACCTATTTTTTATAAATATTCGTGTTCAGAATCGAGTACTGAATACCCTCCTTCAATATGTCCAGTCTTTTACCAATCAGCCTGTATTTAAGCAGTGTCTTTGCATGCAGAATGTGACGGTGCATTATATAGCGTATAACTTTGTCTCACAATAATATTGCTCCTGGTATTGCAATGGTCTATTGGCTGCTAAAATTGCTGTATCTTTGCCATTAAAAATAAAAGAGCAACAGCCTTAAAAAAGAACATTCGCCACGACAGCTACATAAACGGTGCAGACAGGATTACTTAACTTAAAACTGGTTGATCTAATTTGATTATATAACAAATTAACGAGTAAACGTTGTAATTGGCGTGTGTTCACTGGCCATAAAAGTGCAAGTGCATTGACCCGTCAGGTTACGCTAAATGCATTATTTGTTACGTTATATGCGTAAAAACTATACAGGTTATGCATAAAAACTCTGAAGCAAATTACTAAGCCAATTTTTTGCAGTTGTACTACTCGAACAATATCGACGCTGGAAAGGCAAAATGTATTAACAGCCAATTTGGTCGAATATGAGTTATATATTTTGGCGAATCCAACGATGTATATAACTCATATTCGGCCAAATTTGCTGTTAATACATTTTGCCTTTCCAGCGTCGATATGTATATACAGGCAGTCCCAGAATATGTGAATCAAATTGTAACGGGAGATTCCTTAGGTAAGGACCTTTCAAATGTGCTAAACAAAATAAATAAAACATTATGTTGTGTTGTTGGTCAAACTTACAAGATTTTCTTTGGTGCAAAAAAACTACACCAAAATAATGCTGCGCTTTTAAAACTACGTCAGTTTCTAAAAAATAGTTTGTAATTTGACGAATCAATCCTTCACAAATAATAATAGTGGCAAAAAATGAAAATTAGCCATAAACGAAGCACCTGTAGTTGAAAGTCTGAAAAAGTCGTACTTTTTTAAAAACTTTGTTTTTTTTATTTTTACACAAAGGTTTATATTTTTTATTGTTTTATTTAACACATTTGAAAGGTCCTTAACTAAGGAATCTCCTGTTAAAATTTGATTTACATATTCTGGGACATCTGTATACATAACCAGATTCTGCTTCACTCGCGTAAATGTATGTTAGGTAGGAGCAGTGCTTTTCTGGATAAAAGGTAGACTATATCTTTTTCTGTTCCCCTGACAACGTGTATGCAAAATTTCATGACGATCGGTCGAGTAATTAAGCCGTGAAAACGTAACAAACAAACTTACATTCGCTTTTATAATATTGGTTAGGATAAAGATTATATACGTTGACACGTTCTCTGTCTGATCATCATCATCATGTCCTCCTCACCGTGTCCGGTGACGGCGACTCCTTAAATTTAGTCTGGATTGTTGTTGCGGTGGGCGCGTATGTGACTTGTAAAACCGAACTTTGTTTTGAAAGTTCGAACTTTCTGTCTGATAAAACACATATGACACATGACAATAGATTTTCTATTTTGTCTATCACGTGTATATCATGTCAATGTATCAGTACATCATTTTGTCGGCCTCGATGGCGTGATGGTTCGTGTAACCGACTGCCACGCCTGAGGTCGCGGGTTCGATTCCCGCACAAGTCAAACATTTGTGTGCATGAACATGGATGGTTGTCTTGGTCTGGGTGTTTCTATGTATAATATGTACGTATTTGCAAAAAAAAAAGTTTATATATGTATGTTTATCCACTGTCTAGTACCCATAGTACAAGCTCTGCTTAGCTTGGGCTAGATGGTGTTGTGTGTATATGATAGAATATTATATAATATTATTATTTATTATATCATTGGGTTTTATCTACATTCCAAGGTAATAAATTAGAATACGGTCCATCTGATGTTAAAAGGTTACCATAACCAATAAACATGGCTAGCAGCAATAAATAGATTGATTCGCGTATTATCGAACCTTCAGAAATGGAGCGCTGTGTTGCCACTGTTGATAAGAAACTGTACTAACTAAAGGAAACCAACATAAGGCTGTATAGCTATGATTTTCTACTGCTATGGTAGTACATAATTATGTAGAAAAACCTGGGCTTCACCAGTTTGTACGAATCGCAGGTTTAAGCAAAAGGTTTCCAAATTAAAATTATGAGGTATCAAACAGGTCTGGGTGTGGTATTTCTAATACAAATATCAGTACGGTACGGTTTGACAATCAAAATACTTTGTCGGGAACTTAAAATCTGAACAGGTAATATCAACTTACTAGTGCTATTTTTAGGCCTATCGCAAACGACAGACTTTTTGTGCGATTAATCAGCGACGCAAAAAGTCTACGAGTAACTGCGACAGGCTTTTTGAGCATTATTTGTATTACTAACATAGAACACGGAATACTGAACGCCGGTAGCTCAATGGCATTGGACTTGCGATCGAGAGGTCGCGGGTTCAAATCCCATCCATTGCGCTACTGCCGTGAACCTACTCCTAATACAAGCATTCTAGCTTAGCTGGAGAGACTAACAAGAATACTAGGAATTTGAAACCCAAATCTATACATCTATACAAATAAATAAAATTGAAGTGTCTGTTTGTAATGTCAAAATAACAGCTTTTATCTAATGCATATGAAAGTATATAAGGTACCTATACGAAAACATCTGCTTTTTAAATTTTTGTCTGTCTGTCTGTTTGTTCCGGCTAACCTCCGAAACGGCTGAACCGATTATGACGGGACTTTCACTGGCAGATAGCTGATGTTATAAGGAGTAACATAGGCTACTTTGATTTTAGAAAAAAAATAGTGTTCCACGGAGACAAACACTTTTTAGTTAAAATCTACGCGGACGAAGTCGCAGGTAACAGCTAGTTGCTAATAAACGTAAAAAAAGTATTGCTAATTCAATAGATAATCGCGTTAATTCGCGTTACTTATTATACCAAAGGACCAATAACGCAGACCTATAAGTATATGTTCCTAAACAGCCTTAGTTATAAATAGTTACGTTTCAGTAGTACGAGTATCCTCGATGGAAACTGGGTCGCAGTCGACAACAGGTTTGAGCTCATAACTCTCGCCGATATCTACGTACACTTAGAATAACTAGTCTACCTATAACTTAGAATAAGTTTAACTTGTACATTTAGATAGCTGATAATGCAGTAACATTTAGGCCTACTATAGCCGGCAGATATATCTGGAACATTTTTAAATATATGAAACACATACATTTAAATCATAGTTGTGCTCTTACCGTACTTAGATCGCATGAAAAAGGATTCACATAGAAATAAATGGTGGTGGTTCGAATCGACGAAGTCAAAAATAGTTCTTCGGTGATTCGCGCCATGGTGCGAATCGATGAAGTACAAAAAAGCATTCACCGTTTCACACCATGGTGCGAAACGACTAAGGCCCTTCGTACACTAGCCTACGCAAATCTTCGATACCCGACGATTTTGGTCTCTAAGCGACTACCGCAATACAAATTCATAGAGGTTCGTACACAGGTACAAATGTCAGCGACACGTGCCTGTGTACGAACCTCTATGAATTTGTATTGCGGTAGTCGCTTAGAGACCAAAATCGTCGGGTATCGAAGATTTGCGTAGGCTTGTGTACGAAGGGCCTAATTCAAAATGGATCCTTCTGCGATTCACACCATGGTGCGAACCACCCGTGGTGTGAATCGACGAAAGACCCCTTTAAACATTGCATAGAGAACCATAGCGTACTATATTTGCGTTTGGCGCCGTCCGTCACTAATATTGTTATTACTTTCATTCCTAGTAGAAGCGGCCGCTTCAAGCATATTCGATACACTTAAAATAAATTTTCTTCTCAATACAACTCCCGCAACAGGAGTGATTCTCAGTCACGGGAATACAAATATTCAAACAACGGACTTAATGAACACTTAGTTACAGAACTAGTATCGGTAGATCACATACATTTTTCTCCCGTGAAGGGATAGAACCCACAACACTCGGCGCAGACCACTACGCCATCCGTGCAGTCATTTCTTGCCAGATGGCACTGGCAATTTTCACAAGAAGACTGATTTGTTGTATAAATTTGTTGTTATGTTTACGGCTGTCTATAAGATGATTCAATGCCGACATTGAACACACGGTTATATACAAATAAACTATTTCTAAGCGATTATATCCTACATTGTTGTTAAGTTACATACTGATCAGTGATGTACATTTTAACATCGGTGACCGAATTGCATCCAATCTCTATGAGCGATACCTATGAGTTTGAATTTGACGCGCGTCGTTGATTAACCTTTTAAAAACCGTCTAAATCATTATTGACAAGTCGGGATTTAGTTTTATAGGCGATCAAGATTGACGTGTTTAAATAATCATAGACTTAAATACTTGCGGTTAAAATTATGAATAAGTATATTAGCGTAAATCAGTTTACTAGTAAAACTACCGCTTATGAATAATTAGGTTAGGTAAGAAGTATGTTATTAACTTGAAGCTTTGCACAATAGGATGTGGGCACCGCATTAATTGATTTATCGTAGATCTAAACGGTTAAACATTGTTGCACGCGGCTCATTATGTATTCTGAAGTGTCCGTACAATCGCTTCTACGCGTAAGTAAAAAGATTCTGTTAAATTATTCGGTCTTGACACAGTACGGAAGGCGATAATGGTTGCTTAGTAACCTAGAAGTTTAAGAAAGGTGGGATTATGGGTTATCGCTTAAGACTGTACCGAGCGAAATGTGCCAAAACAGACGGTCACAGTTAAGTGAATAAAATCAACACTTTTTGTTTAATACAAATATAAAATATACATTTAATATAACAATGAATGTGTTTACAATTACTCCGTGTAAAAAACTTTAAATAATTAATATTTTCGCCTACAAAATTACGTAAATTAACACGAAAAATGCAAAAACATAAGCTTGTGTTACGTGATGTTTAGATTATAACAGTAGAAATCTATCCTATTTTACAGCTTAAACGAAACATAAATAGTTATATTACAATTTGTCCGTTCCATATATTTAAGTTATTGGTTGACAATAAAGATACTTACATATTTATCAAAAAAACACTTCAAATCCTCCATACAATTTTACTATGTCGGCCGCGCGCCGATTTGACGCATATTCAAACGCACGAGCTCTGTCATTATCTGTCAAATTCCTACAGTGAATATGTTTTCCAGACTGCTTAAATATGCGATGTGCTGTCAGTTGGGGATTAGTAATCTCTTCCCAACAATTTCTTCACAGCATAGAAACTCTACCTTTGAAAGGTCCATAGCCTATTGTACCGGGTTATCCGAGGCCATACCATCATAGTTGTACTTATAGAAAAATTTGTTTGATAACTCAGAGCTAGGAAACAAAAGGCGCTTGTATAAGTGTATAGGTACGCAATATTCCTAGGACTGTGAGTCTTGAACGCACAGAACCACTTATTTTTCAATGCCGCTAGCAGTACAGTAGCATTGATCAATCAGGGGTCTATATCACGCGGTTATAGAGTGTATATCTTTGTCTTATTCTCGCGCGTGCAATAACAATGCGATAACAGATGGTGTTCCGGCCCCTATGAAGATAATAGCTCTAACAAACGGTTAACAATGTCCTCGTACTTAACAGACACAAGTTACATTCTAAACTCAATTAAATCTGTTACAAACATGATTTCTATTTTATAGACCCGTTCATATGACATTTGTGTGTATACTTTATATTTTATAATCTATATCGGTTACCATGTAGATTATATCGCGGTTTTCGATTAGTATTTACCTAGATTATGCCCGTGTCCTCGCCCGCGTTATGGTAGGTTTGTCAAGAAAAAAATTAATCATAAATTTCTATCCCTCAAGAACAGTACTTTTTCTTGATGAAAGGTACCCCTATGTCCTTTTCTGTACCCCTGACAACGTGTATGCGAAATTTCATGGTGATAGGTCGAGTAGTTAAGGAGTGAATGCATAACAAACAAACTCACATTCGCATTTAATAATATATTAACTAGATTTTGCCCGCAGCTTCACTCGTGTAAATATAGGTAGGCTAGTAGCAGTACATTTTTCTGAATAAAATATATGCCTGTGTCGTTTACTGTTCCTCTGACAACGTGTAACCGTTTCATGATGAAGTGTGTGTGAAAGCGTACCGAATAAACAAACTCACATTCGCATTTATAGTATATGTTAGGATTAGGATATCGTGTACAGGTATATTATATCGCGGTTTTCGATTAGTTTATGTTGTGCAATCTGAACTACTTTCATCGATTTGATGCAAATCAAAGGTGAGCTTACAGCGATTGTAGTTTGCATAATTGGGGTAAGTGTTATAAGAGAAATACTAGGGAAATGGCCAGACGATAGCCATTAAAGACACTGGCAATGATTGAATGTGGTCACAGATTAGCTTTTTCACGCGCAAATGTTTTATCCTGACAATGATTACATTGTCTACTGCAGCTTAACTAAGATTTTTATTGGAAAACCTTTCAGAAAGATAGAGTCACAATCCTAACAAATATTATAAATGTGATTGTAAGTTTGTTTATTTGTTAACTACTCGACTAATCATCATAAAATTTTGTATACACGTTGTCAAGGGTACAGAAAATATACACGGTACCTTTCATTTAGAAAAAAGTACCTAGTGTTACTAACCTACAGTTTCGCGGGCGAAGCCGTGGACAAAACTTAGTATTATATACATACATGGTTTTATTGAAGACCGGACATAGTGTTCTGATGAATGATCGGGCATCACTTGCTCAAGTGGCGTGATTGTTTACCAACAGTGTCTTGTGCCACAATGTCTGAAGGAAGCCTCCACTCGAATGTCCGCGAGTAATCTGAGACGCTTCGCAGATTATTACTTTCGTGTTAAAAACTTGAATAAACTCGTTTATTCGGTTGGCAGAAGAAAAATACGTATTGACTACTAGTACCTACTAATACATAAATACAAACATAGATTCACGCCTGTTTCCCAGAGGGGTAGGCAAAGACTACGGATTTCCATTTGCTACGATCCTAATACACTTTTTTGGCTTCATTCGATTGAAGGTGCTTTTAACCTGGCCTTTGTCCAGAACGTCTTCTATCTGATCAAGAAACGTTGGCCTAAGTCTGTCTCTTGCGACTGTTCCATTCACACTAGCCTTATAAACTTTCTTAGTCAGTCTTTTCTCGTCCTTTCTTTCTATATGCCCAAACCAGCTTCATATACCCTTTTCTATTCTTGCCACTATATCCACTTTCATGCCGCATCTCTCTCTAATAGTAGACTAGTTTCGGACATATTTAATTCTCAGTCTACTTGTCAATCGTACATTTCTAAAGAGCATGCCTCACATTTCTGACAAGTGACCCTAGCGGCAACATCGATGAACTAATCAAAATGTATGGAAAGACTTATTGACGATCAAAAATGTGGGGTACGTATTCCAATACCGAAATTTCATAATCATATCGTATCATATCGCTATTTCAGTCATAGTTAATGACTGAAATAGCGACGTCCAAAACAACGAAATATTTACCGAAAGTTTTAAATGCCGATAGCCGTTATATCGAAACTACCGATCGATGTCCAAATGCTCGAAAGAATGAAACCCCGAATGGATGAAATCCCGAATGGACGAAATACCGAATGGAACTAATGGGAGTTTTAGACGGACTTTCGGCATTTAAAACTTTCGGCCAAACAATCATTCGGCGTCTAATTTTTCGGGATTTCTTCCACAGGTATTTTAAAATACGGTCTTTTAAATTTCGGTATTGTAATACGTACCCAAAATGTGTGGCGCTGTGTCGAGAGCTATAAACGCCTTGTAAATTTATCGCTTGAATTTTTTCCTACGTAAAAAACTCGCTGAACTACTGTTTATGACTAAGCCCGTTTGTTAGCATGTGGCTTACAAGTTGGCAAAATGTTACTATAACAATTCATTGGATCTACATAATCTAAGATCAACAAACTTACTTACGTCTTATATAATTACTAGCTTTTGCCCGCGGCTTCGATCGCGTTAATTTAGAATTTGACAATCAATTCGGGTTGTACTCTGCTTGTAATAATAGAATTAAATCATGGTTCGAAAGACCCGTGGCGCCATCTATTATCATACGAACGTTATTATTGTTTTCCTCGGGAACAGTAATTTTTTTCGGGATGAAAGGTAGCCGATGTCCGTTTGTGTACACCTGTTAACGTATATGCAAAATTTCAGGATGATCGGTTCAGTGGTTTAGGCGTGGAAAGGTAACAAACAAACAAACAAACTAATTTTCGCTTTTATAATATTAGTTAGGATGTTGCTTAAATCAATCGGTTAAGTCGTTCCCACGGTAGAAAGAACTTGAGTAAACTATGAATAAAGAATACGTCACAGAGCACGCGAGAAGTTTTTAACACGTACCCTGTCCGATGACCCACATATCATCATCATCATCATCATCAGGCTATAATAGTCCACTGCTGGACATAGCCCTCCCCCAAAGAGCGCCATAGCGCCCTGTCTTCAGCTTGCCGCATCCAGCATCTGCCTGCAGTCTTTCGCAGATCGTCATCCCACCTGGTCGGAGGGCGTCCTACACTACGTTTACTACGACCCACATATGGTACATAACAATTAATTTGCTATTGTGTCTATCACGGGACTGTGAATGGGTTAATTAAAAAATATTTATTAAGATCGCAATATAATTATAATTATAGTTTATAATAATATGGAGTTAACTAGAACTTCCTGAACCGTGAGATTCGATGATTATAGAATAACAGAGAAATGATTATAAACAAAGTAACAAGTAGGCAACCTAGATGTTATAAATATATACCAGATATAGATAAATAGAAGCTCAGGGAGGTAGGCAGACACTAGATTTCTACATACCTACTTGCAGTGATCGTGGCATATCTCTCTAATACATTCGCTGCCATTACATAGGTACATATAGTAGGGGAGCCCACGATGCTAAATGGGGATTTACTCGAGCGTTATAGAGACCTATTGAGTTGCAAAGCTTAGATGATAAGAAGAAAAAATTTTTATATAATGTATACGTTTTCATCGGTGGGGGAGCGGCTATAGATTTTCAAAAATGTAAAAGTACTGTTGCATGGACATAATGGAGCGCATGACATGACAATATCTTACTAGTAATATTATAAAGCTGAAGAGTTCGTTTGTTTGTTTGAACGCGCTAATCTCAGGAACTACTGGTCCGAATTAAGACATTGTTTTAGTGTTGGATAGCTCATTTATCGAGGAAGGCTATAGGCTATATAACATCACGCTACGACCCACGGGGGCGGCGCAGTAATCATAAACGCCGGTTGAAACCGCAGGCAAATCTATCTATATTAATATTATAAAGCTGAAGAGTTTGTTTGTTTGTTTGAACGCGCTAATCTCGGGAACTACTAGTTCGATTTGATAAATTCTTTTAGTGTTGGATAGCTCATTTACTGAGGAAGGCTATAGGCTATATAACATCACGCTACGACCCACGGGGACGGCGCAGTAACGTTAAACGCGGGTGAAACCGCAGGAACATCTAGTATTCTATATGCACGCTCGTCAATTTAGGATAAGCTCCAAACCTAACGTTTTTTCAGAAAGTTCTAATCTGACCTAATGTGATGTAAAACATCGCAGTCGTCCAGTGGAAGAAATGCTAAAAAAAATAATTAACAAGTAACTTTATTTTAATATTTTAGTTTGTTTTCTCCACTGTTTCTCCACTTTAACTCTACGTAGGTATACCTATTTTTGGCAATCCTATTACCTGAAAGGCAGTTTGTTACCAGATTTATAAACGGACATTTTTTGACAGATGATGGTCAAACGCATGTCAAACTGTTGTGCCATAAAATTACTTGACATGAGTTTATATTTTACACGTCATGGACAAGCCATTTAAAAACCAGAAGTATAATTTAAAAAATGATGAGTTTCATTTCAATTATTCGGCTCTCCTTTTTAAAACTCATAATTGCAATAACTTGTTGCAACGACTTACGATTACAAGTAGGTACGTGTAAATACACTGTCGGTCAAAAATAGAAGCACAGTCTAAGCAGTGTTAACTTTCACTGAAGCAAATCACAATCACAAAGAGAGTTCCGTTCTTACACTGCAGAACACCTATTGTTAGCCACCGTTGAACGGAGATGGCGTAATATAGGTCAGGTGAAGACCGAAGTGAATCGTTGCAAATAAATATGTATATGCAAATTACGATATATTGAATAGAAGAGTCCGTGGCGCAGTAGCGACTGTACATAAACGTCGATCGTGGTTAAGCAACGTCGGTGCGGTCAAGAACTTCATGGGTGACCGTTTACATTAAATCATCTTGAAGAGTAATTTACTCTCCTGGGGTTTTAAGAAATTTGGAGATTCCTTACTTTTCGCAGTTATACAAAAGGTTTCTTTTCTAAACTGGTAATTTAGGTTAAAATTTACTAGAAATCTTATTACCTTCTTTCAGCTACGCTAAAATGCCGATGTGAACCTACTCCTAGTAGGTTATCGTTTGAAGAGCAATGTGTAGGATTGCAACCCAAAACCTCTCGATGATAAGTTCATTGTCCTATCCATTGCTACTACTATTGTCTATAGCATTGTCGGTAGGGTGTAGATATTTCCTCGGTTACATTAGTATCTACAGATATGAATGAGAACAACACTTTGCCTACCCTTCACGGAAACAGAAGTAAAATTTATTTTTATTTGTATAAGGCAATTATGCCATCAAACGCATAAATAAGAATAATAAACAAAGTTCCGAATCATTCGTTTTTATATTTATTATTGGCAACACAGTAAGGAAGTAAGTAAACGCATTTTATTACTGTTACACAAGTCAAATTACCGGTCATTACTTGTACTACCTCTGCATAATACTCATAACGTGTACCGACATGTTGCATACAACCAGGAAAAAATAAACTATGTAATGCATCGAGCAAATACATTATAATGTTGGCAATACAGATAAACTGTCAAAGTAATGACCAATTAAAAATAGAACAGCGCCGTTTTTTTATGAATACTGGCTGTTACCTGCAACTTCGTCCGCGTAGATTTTAACTAAAAAGTGTTTGTCTCGGCGGAACCCGATGTTTTTTCTAAAATCAAAGTAGCCTATGTTATTCCTTATAACATCAGCTATCTGCCAGTGAAAGTCCCGTCAAAATCGGTTCAGCCGTTTCGAAGATTAGCCGGAACAAACAGACAGACAAAAATTTTAAAAATAGATGTTTTCGTATAGGTATCTTATATACTTTCATATGCATTAGATAAAAAGCTGTTATTTTGACATTACAAACAGACACTTCAATTTTATTTATTTGTATGTATGTATGTATAGATGGAATATTATTTACCTGAAAATTGTGCAAAGATTATCTTACGTTTACTGGAATCTGTATTAATGACAAATAACTAACTATTCGAATACTTAGATCATACCTGCGGCTGTCTTAAAATGGGAATCTCACCTACATTTCTTAACATCATTTTACCTCATGTCATTTCATCATTTCACTATTGCTATGTTTTTAATTACTATTGCTATGTCCCACGTAATAGAGGTCAAATTCTTTGCTATCTATTTAACCTTTTGAACGCCAACGTCGGCTATACTCGACATGCGCAAGCGTGCTCTGTGCTCCAGCGTCGTCTATACTCGACAAAAAACAGGTCACAGAAAAATACAAAATAAACATATCTATTAAATCATTACTTTTCTGTGTTTTCTTGATGCAACTTAAAATTGAATCCCCAATTATTACTTAATTGTACACAGCAAACAAAATTGCATAATAGTTATTCAAATATTTGGTCATAAAAACAATATATAATATATCGATTTTCGAGCTTGGCGTACAGGACATGGAGGTGGCGTTCAAAAGGTTAATACATTGCCAGACTCCATATAGCTACAAAAAATATATTGACAGTACAAAGACAGCTCAAATACCAATATTTGACTAAATGAGAGATATGTAGAAAATGCTTTCTAACACGTCACTCTAATTTGCCTCGAGTCAATAACCTTTGATCGTTTGTAATATCAGGGGTATCTTATATTAAAAACAATCATAGGTATGGTACCTGCTTATGATCAGAGGGTGTACCTACGCTTGTTTTCCACCTTAGTAGAATATATCTACATATTAATACGTGAAACGAAAACTTTGGATCCCTTTTTACGAAAATTGGGCGGACGGAGGAGTATCAAATTTCGCACACTTATAGTTTATACAGAGAAGAAGTGACGAATGCTAATATTTTTTAAAAATATGCATTAGAAATACATTAAATTAATAAAAAAACACTACACACACAACTATGCATTTGACACACGCAGTCGAAGCGCGTAACTATGGTTACATAAATCAATATATAATGACATAATATGTCAGCAATATCTTACAGGCAAACTTTGGTCGAATTTCGAGCACTAGGCGACCGCTAGTATATATAAATAGACAAAGATTTCGTCTTTGTCTATTTATGTATACCAATATAGTTTAGAAACTTATTCTATTTTCTAATTTTTTTAGTTGCTATCGATGAGATGTAGTGTTATCAATATAACAATCTGTTCTTATTTTAATGAAAATTTATTTATGATTTTCAGTATTGATTATGGTCAAATTTTTTCGCTCGACGAACACTAGACTACTGAAACATAAATAGCAAATAGAAAGGCAATACAACCGCCTAACACTCCAGTTGTATCCATACCTACATATCTAAATATAATTGCCAATTTAATAACAAATCACGTTCTAAAAATTACGTAAAACGAACGCATGGAACTGGGTAAACTGCGATACACGTTCCGTTCCACGCTGTGCAACTGATGCCCGAGATACTCAACCGCGCATGTCACTTAACATGTCGCGCACAATACCGGTGTTATGAATGTTTATTCAATTTTTTTGTTGAACATTCTCCGATTATAATCAAATTAAGTTGTAAATTAAATTCTTCGTATAAAATACTGGTCATCGATAAGTTACTTCGTTTTAATTTAGGTTTACAGACTTGTTTATGGATTTTAGACTAGCAATAAATATACAACTAGTTCTACTCTTACTTAAGGCGCTTGTACACGATACAAATAGTTTGTTTGCCAGTAAGTTACGCTTGGCAAATTACTGGCAAAAGCTGTATTTGAAACGGAATATTTGGGGGTTGGAGTATGACCACCATTAGAGTCGGTATTGTCAACCTTTTTCTGTTGGTATAGTTAGAGACGGATATTCCAGATATAGCCTGGAATCTAATGGGGTACCCACATAGTGTTTAAGTATCTTCGCACGACTACAAGGTAGAATTTCATACTGCTAATGAGAATTTCTTAATAGAAAAAGCCAATAAGAATTTACCCAGATATTATAACAAAACTTTCGACATTGAAATTAAACTACTATATACGGATTTTATCGCGTTGTTTATTGGACACTTTATTACAAAATTTTGAAAAACTGTTACACTACTATAATTACTATTAAGCTTTATTTTTGTTATAAAGTGTCAAATAAACAACGCGATAAAATCCGTATATAGTAGTTTAATTTCAATGAATAACATTCGCGTAAACAGAAGACAATATTATGTAAAACTTTGGACATTATGAACAACAGTGGTGTTTAGTACTAAACAAGGCTTTCACTTACCAGGCTCAGTTCTACACTCCATGCTGCTAATGAAAAGTCAACACCACTCAAGCTGGGATTCGAAATCAATCACATTCAATACCATAGCACCGAGGCATCAAGCAACTAATGCAATAAAAATTATGTTGAGTAATCATGCGATCTTTTAAGAAAGGATCTCAACTATATAATTTCTGTTACAGTCACTTTTGTTTACTAAGCTTGACGAAACTGAAACCCATTAGACCTAGCGATGAGCCAATTACAAAATGATCGAATAATCGAAAGTTGATATGCAATTTTCAACAACTTTCTGACAAAACGCGACTTCGAATCAAAATTGACGTAGTCACAGTAAGGAAATCTGTGCACGCGTGCTCATAATATTCTATATTAGTTTCTGCTTGCTTTCAACGAATTTAGACTGAAATGCATACAGGGCAAAAGTGTTAATCCTATGTGCTTAATCCAAGACGTCTGTGTGAGCCAAGTTAAACGCCAAAACGTAAAAATTTCCAAGCATCATCACAAAATTGCATTTTTAAGTACTTGTAAAACAAAGTCTTTCATTATCTGATGCTAAAAAGCGAATTTGGATTTATTTGTTTTTTGCTTCCACGCCTTATCTACACGAGCGATCATCTTGAAATTATGCATGCACGATTTCAGTGGTATAAAAAAGGACATAGAGTACCTATCATCTAGAAAAAATGCGAGAAATTCTAGTTACTTATAACTATTAAAAAATATTTTAATTACCAATATAAATTAACCTATTGAGAACCTGACCCATCAAGTCATCAGGTATTAAGTTTGCTTGTCTTATGGTCATAACGATAGCTCAGTGGGGAGACCAACAGACTGCAATACAGAGGGTCTCGGGTTCGAACCCACGTCGCGCACCTCAGACTTTCGGAAGGTATAAAGGCTTTTCGAAATTATGTGCGTATTGATTGACAATTATCGCCTGCTCCGTGCCTCGGAAAGCACGTTAAGCCGTTGGTCCCGGCTGCCATGAACATCTATGGCAGTCGTTATTGGGAGAGTACCGACACAAAAGATCCCACTGGGTCGAAATGTCGCCGGTCTGCACTGACTGGCCCCCCCACATAAGATAAGATATGGTCACAACCATTCGCGGAGCTAAACTTTGCGGATAATTCGAATCCCGAGACGGCCTTTAAAAAGCTTGACTACTAAAATATCTTACCTAATCATCTACAGGCATACAGGTGTTAGTCCATATGTGTATATATCTCTATGATTGAGTATATACCTCAAAGTTTAAGCAAAATAGCGTAGAAAAGAACTGGCAAGCTGACAGCCACACTTTTTAATCTTTAGAGGCTCTCGTTAATTGACGTTGACGTCGAATCAGTAGACTAGACATCCATCCATCAAATCCAAAGATACAACAATCGAGAACAATCGCAATGTTTGCGCAATCGATTTAAAATCTCACATCGATCACTAAACCAACAAGCTTCTTCTCCATCCCACTAATAAGCAACTCGAATCCGATGTGGTACAATACGCGATCATTAGTACCTACTGGTGATCGAGATGTCGTGACATCCGTGACTGAACGCTTACTTACAACAGAATTAGATTCGCTCACGCGATTGCGACTACTTCTGTGTGTTTGACAATACACGGTTACAGAGAACTAGGTTTTATCCGCAAGTTTGGTCGCATTTTTCTATTAAGTAGTCTGTGATTTCCTTCCTTAGTATCCTCAATCAAATTTCATCAATATCGGTTCTGTGGTTAAACCCACAAAAATGTGGCATCATTTGTAAAACAATATCTGTTTATAAAAATGATCTCAATTCTGATTTATATAGCCTACAAGCATGTGTAATAATATAATAATTATAAAAATATTTATTGAGATTAAACATATGAATACAAACATTTAAATCCCACCAAACTGCGTAACAGTTTGTCGGCAGGAACACTCTTTTTTAACAACTACATACTCTTGTGTGGACTCATGCTTGTAGGCTGTATCTCTGAAAAATGATGCAGAAATGTATCACATCCATATTTAGCTAGTTTTTGCCCACGTTATAACAAGCAACCATTCCTACTTATTGGGTCATTTGCAGACTGATAGAAAATTACCAATAACAGCATAGATGCTATTCTGCAGGAACTCAATAACACTTAGCTCGAACCAGAAATCTGACACGGGACCTAACCAAGCGTAAGCGTAAGTTCAATGGTATAAGTCACGTAAACTGGTGGTCTTATACCAGCCAATTAATATACAGACACAGACATATATATCTATATATCTATATTAGAATTATATCTTTTTTATTTATTCTCTCGTTATACATCTCGCACCTCTGAATACAAATCAACGTGGTTGCACTTACTCGAACTCCGGCTTATCTAGAGTTCATACAGGTCCTCCTAGTGCAGATACCAGTCTCTCACACAGACTCACCAAATCGAACATGTAAAACATAGTTTATGACCTGATTTTATTGTTTGTAACCATTCTGTGTGAGAGAGAAATAAATAAATTATTATTATTATTATTATTATTATACATACTAGCGGTCGCCTAGTGCTCGAAATTCGACCAAAGTTTGCCTGTAAGATATTGCTGATATAATAATATATATTGACATTATTATGTCATATATGTAATATATATAGTTACGCGCTTCGACTGCGTGTGTCAAATGCATGGTTGTGTGCGTGTAGTGGTTTTTCATTAATCTAATGTATTTCTAATGCATATTTTATATAAATATTAGCATTCGTCACTTCTTCTCTGTATAAACTATAAGTGTGCGAAATTTCATACTCCTCCGTCCGCCCAATTTTCGTAAAAAGGGATCCAAAGTTTTCGCTTCACGTATTAATATATAGATATAGCATTGAGCAAGATTACATCCCGTCCACATTTAGGTATACATAGATCCTTAACTCAAATAGTCTAGAGAACATTCTATCTTGGAAGTTCCCACACAAAACATTAACATCGTGGCCTGTATCGTAAGCGCAGTGGTTTAATGTAGTAGCAATCTGCCAATATTGTGTCGAAATCGATCCGCACTAGATAAAATGTTAATTTAAAGTAAAGTTAACTTTATCGTTATTTTGATTGATTTGTTACAAATCAAAAAAAAAAATAATATAATTGCAATAATATTAGTCACGTCAATGAGTCCATTTTTGACATACAATAGTTTTAGAGTCGTCTTCTAGAATGAAGGCGAAATACTATCTAGGAATAAATATACTTACTTTATCAATAATTGTGTTTTATTACCTACTAGCTTTTGCCCGCGGCTTCGCTCGCGTTAATTTAGAATTTGACAATCAATTCGGGTTCTACTCTGCTTGTAATAATATAATTCAATCATGATTCGAAAGACACGTGGCGCTATTATAATAATAACGTTGTTATTGTTTTCCTCGGGAACAGTATTTTTTTCGAGATGAAAGGTAGCCTCTGTCTGTTTCTGTACACCTGTCAACGTTTATGCAAAATTTCAGGATGATCAGTTAAGTGGTTTAGGCGTGAAATGGTAACAAACAAACAAACAAACTCATTTTCGCTTTTATAATATTAGTTAGGATTAGGATTAGCCATTTTTCAAATCGTATACTTACTGATTAATCTTAAAGACAATTCTGGGATATTTTATTATAAACTTTAACACATATGAACATACTATTTTACGATAACATAGTTTTACACCTTGGCACAATTATCTTTGTAGGATCTCTTTGACTAAACAGACTACCTAAAGTAAAATAAACTTAGACCTATATGTCTGTACGTTTTTCATTTGTGTGTTAAGTATACCTACATTGAAACAGGAGTTGCTCATCTCTATTGTGAAAGTAGAGTGGTGAAAGGTGCGTTACATGAAAAAAATACCGCTGAATTAGAATTAAAGCAAACTAATATAAAGATCGAAATAATTTATTCATTTCAGGCGCAGAGTAACACTTATGATCATCAAAGTTAAGTAGTCAGTGAGTGACTGAAATTATGTTTGCGTTAGTTGCTAGGTTCAGAAAAAGGGTTGCCTATGAGAAGATACTCGCAAGAAAGTCACAGCCAACAACGTATTGAAGATTAGTGGTAAAAATCCTCTGTCCCCTTTATAAGATCATTTAAACCAAACAATATAGGCAAAACTGCATACTTTTATCGTGCTTAACGTGTACGCAAGCGGATGTACAATGCACGACAAGAAAATGTATACAGCAATCATATTAAAATGCAATAACGCAACATGTAAAAATGTCGCTGGGCTTTGCACGCAATCCGTGAGTTAGTGAACTGCTGCGGAATGAGATTAATGTTGCGGTTATTAGCAATAATGTAGTCACAATAAGAACTAGCGGTCTCCCAATTGTCATAATTCGACCGTAATTTTGCATTTCCACATTCTATCTCCACATAAACTTCAAGTATAAACTCCTCCGTGAGCATTGTGTTTCAAAAAGGATTTTCCCTTTAAGCATTAATATCGTAATAGTACTCCTATAGTGGATCATTGATACCGCAAACAAAAACAACAACTACAACTTTTTACTTGCTTATAATTGTAGTTTATAGTGCGATATAAATTCGTGAGTTAGGCCAAGGGTCGTTTTTGAAGTGAAAACTTCTTTAGCGGCGTTGTGCACTTTTTTTGTGATGGGTAAAAAATTTTAAACTCGCGTCAGGACAAGTGACCTGATCAAAAATTCGTAAGACGGAGGGAGAATTGTCATGTTTTTGTACGATAGCGCAATAAATGAATATTGTATTTTACCACATAAATGATAGTACTTTTATACTGATAATTAAAGCGATTCGTGCAAAATTATTCCCTAACCATTCCAAAATATCAAAAATGCACAACGTTAATATTCAAGTTTTCACTTCTGCCGGCACTCCCGGAGTGCAATTTTTTTTTTCTGTTAGAAGATTCTCTGTGGCAGTATCGTATAGTCTGGCAATGGGGTAGGGGTCAATGGATGCTTACCTTGCTGGCGACGTGTAGGTATAATACATCTCTGCTTACCTATTTAATAAATTACGGAAACTGAATTTTACAAAGATACAGCAAAGCAAAAGTTACGCAGAAAAAACTTTCGCTCTCAGAAGAAGGAGATTAGATATAAGTCATTATTCTACACTCACGTCACTGAATTTCAAATATTTGATCTATCCATCACGTAACAAACAAATTATACTCCGATATTAATAGAAAGACATTCTCATTTATTCATTACTTTACATATTGAAATGGAAGTAAAATAAGTAAATAATGTGTACATACACATCATATACATTATTATAGTTACTAACTTCGAAATATTTTTTGTTTAAATAAATTCTCACACAAATTGATAAATACCATAATTTTACAAATAGGAAAACATAATCCTCCGCCCAAGAGTTTTTCCTCGTTTGCTTCTTTCTGCCAAAAGACACTTCCAACTTTTTCTCTGCTGCTGTATATCGTTGCTGTTCAATCGAGCCATAACAAGCATCTTTTTCATCTTCGCCAGCACAGGATATGTCGGTATGGTAAAGGCACTGTATATAAAATTAACTCCCTTACACTCGCCTATAAAAGTGCCCACTGCCAGTACACAGTCTTCTAGAATTTGCTGGAAATTTCGAGATAACCACTTAAACCACGACGCTAACCATACAGTCATCAGAAAATGTTCGAAAGCAAGTTGTAAACATAGAGTATAACGTGCAACATTGGTATTGCTTATAAATCTATAAAGCTCACTTTTCCCCGTCTTGTGGTGAGCTGATCGTTATGAGAAACCGTCAATACTTTCTCTACAAGTATACAATATTATATGGGAGGACGGTGACTGTTTGTTTTACACTTAAATACCTGCCTTTTTAAGTTAGCATACATCTGTTTGACACGTAGACGGAGAAAACTATAGACGAATAGTGCGCGTGGCCACATGAGATAGAACGATTCATAAAGAAGTGTTGCCACCCATGTACGTTACTCCCTACTTAATTTACTATGTTAGTTTGTAGAATTACGGTCAATAAGTAATACACAAACTATGTAAAAACTTTGTTTATTATTATTTTAAAACATTTAAACATTTTATTTAAAAAAATTAAAACTTTGTCATCATATGGAAAACTGCAAAGTAATAGATATTTTAGTTTAATTAATTGCTTTGTGTAATTATAATTAATTCATAACATTATCTAAATGTGATTTGAAATTGATGGCTCACGCAATACTAGACATCATAATCAAATATAACTCCCACAACAATTGTGGGAGAATAAACAACTAGAATGCGGCAACACTGAAATTTGAGGTTATGAATGATTTGATTTCATATTTTGGCTACTAAATCGATTATTTTGCACTTGACGTGAATCTATGTGTGTAAGACACAATCAATTAAAACATTAATAAGCTAAAATTGGCTTATACTTACGAGTGGAAGGACAATTTTGGTGTTTTCGTTTCACTATCACTTTTACATCCTAATACACTACAACGAACCATATTATTATTGTCTTTAATATATATGAATAACCAGTTCACTGAGTGTTTCCTTATGTAATTTTCACAATAATTGTGCACTTTTATTAAAATTAAACAAAAATTAACGCTAAAACGTAAGCAAGCGAGTCTCAACTGTCAAATTTGTTTAGCACAGTACTGTGCTGACCTTGAAAAAACCGGCACGCAACGCGAGACAGAAAATATTCTCATGCTGTCTCGTTTCTATACACGTCAAATTCATAACTCCTTCTTACTCTTGTGTGAATGAAACAGATGCTATCAATTTGTCTATAGTTTTTTCCGTCTACGGTTTGACACGAAAGCTTATTACCTACATACCCACCTTTATTTTAAATGCATACAACAGTAGGGACGCGGTTCGGTTGTATATGTAATTATGTATGGCTTCGATGGCGTAGTCGTCAGTGTAACCGACTGCCACGGTCGCGGGTTCGATTCCCGCACAAGTCAAACATTTGTGTGCATGAACATGAATGTTTGTCTTGGTCTGGGTGTTGCCATGTATAATATGTATGTATTAAAAAAAAAGTATATAATATGTATTGTCTAGTACCTATAGTACAAGCTCTGCTTAGTTTGCGCTAGATGGTGTTGTGTGTATGTGATAGAATACAAAAAAAAGAAAAAAAATTGGATAATATGTATACAACTCACAAGCTTAGGAACGTGCTTCAATTGTATATTAAAGTTGAATAATACGTTGCTGTTGGCAATTATTTTAGTGGCTTTGCGAATCCAATTATATCTTACGTAAGAATTCACTGTTAATGCATTTCGGCCACAATACCGTAAAAGTATTGGAGGCTCATAAATATATAGCTCTCATTCTTTTCATCCCATCTTTAATTTCTTTTCTGTAGGGTTGACGACTTGTGCTACAAGCGGTCATATAATACAGTAACTCCTTACCATCAGGCGAGAACACAGATCGAAGTACAAGGCAAAATCCCCGAGATCCACAATCCATAAGATTGTTATGTTAACCCACGACTTGTAGCACGATATTACGATGTTCCAAATGTGATTAAAACCCAACCACGAAACGAAAGTTACTACCAATTAAAATGTTAATAAGGACCCATTGACACACGTAATTAATGGCTAATGGCCTAACACCGTTGTCTAATGTTGCATAAAAGATGATCGATGGTGTATTCACTGAACTAATTTACATATGAAGCATCCGCTCGTTAAAAACACGATAGTACATTTTTACGCAGCAAATACATGCGAAGTTCATGGCTCTGTAGACCCTCTATTTCCAAAAGGGTAAGCACAGTTTTAAAGCAAAGGTATCATACGTGATACTATTGTCATATTATCAGACGCTGAACGACTACATATGCTACAAAAGAAATATAATAGGAAAAATCCAATAACAATTTTAACTCCTCATACAAAGATTTTAATCATAATGGTCCTTTCTGGACATTAAGTTGTCATCTGACGCACAATGCCAACATGTCATCTGAATTATAAATAGGTATAGTATTGAAAATTCTACATTATTGTTCTCTATATAGGGTGATTTTGAAATCGTGTAAATCCTTCTAACCACGCATTTTACTGGTCGTATAGAATGAACCTGACCATATTTTTTTTATTGGAATTATTTTTTGGAAAATGTATGTACCGTTTTTTTCGTGAAATGGTTTCAGATAGTCATATGTTAAACACCCGAGGCAATTTTAATTTTTTACTAATTAAAAAAAAATAACGTAACAATAACTGATGTCGTAAATAATAAGGGGGAATAAAAAGGACCGCCTGTTATTATTTACGACATTATTTATAGATATGTTATTTTTTTTAAATAAGTAGGCTAGTAAGATTGTGTCGGATGGTTAACATAATTATGACTATCTGAACCCATTTCACGAAAAAAATCGGTAAATTAATTTCTCCAAAAATATAATTCTAATAAAAAAATATGGTCAGGGTTATTTTATATCACCAGTAGAATGCGTGGTTAAAAGGAATTACACGATTTCAAAATCACCCTATATTTATATAATGAGTGAGCTCATTCTTATCAGCGTGGACACTTTTTCGTGAGAAATAGGGACGGTGAAGGTGCTTCTATGATTCAAATCTTTGGCGACATAGAATTGTGAAAATCGTGATTGTCAGCAAATATAATCGTTAACAAAAGCCGTGAGATAAGCAAATCAGTTACCATCAAAGTAGTCTTTCACATCCGGATACTACGACTAAAACCGAGCCCGAATTGCATCCACCATTTCCAGTTTTCGAGAACATTTGAGTAAGCACATTAGGAAAACTGTCTGTCGGTCAGACTTTCACGTGGATACATAACGTATCCAACGTACCAATTAGCATCGAGAGGAAAGTACATTAGCCACAATACGACGACACGTTCAATTACCTCGCGGTAACACACCTGCGAGACAAGTTATACGATACTAGCGACGAATGTTACTAAATCGCGGTGTGCGATTGTCGAATAAATATTCGAATAATCAAGTGATTTTTGTCAGTTACTAGCTAAGTTCGCAGATGTTGACTTGTCTGCCTTGCAGGCAAGAGCACTTTAATTTGCCGAATTTTCTTAGAAAATCGTAAAGAATTATTTTCTTTAATACCTTATTACGAACAATAAAAAACAGGCTATGTTGGTGGCGTAGCGGTAGTAAATGCGATAGCTATCCATGAGATCCAGGTAAAGTGTTATTGAGTTTTCTCTCGAGAAATTGTTAGCAGCAACACAGAGTCGAGTAAAGATCGCGCACTGTATGATGACCGGTCTGAACATTGCGCGAGTGGCGTCGCAGTTACAAGTTTTAGGTCTCTTTGGTGACAGGGGGCGGGGGCGGGACGCCTCTTAGCGACTGTACATGCGCAACAATTCGGCGACGCTATGTTCAGTCCGGTCATCATAGATTGCGCGATCTGTACTGTACTTTAGAAGACGTCAATAGGCCCAGCCCTATTTCGTAGACTAATAGCTTATAGCTACTACATCTCTGCCTACCCCTTTACCGATAATGACCTAGGATTATGTATATAAGTAACTTATGAGCTATCATGAGTATGAGTCTTGTTAGACCGCTAATTCCTGTCCTTGTACCACAAAAGTGATCGTCTTGACTTCCCGGCGCGCACCAAAGATATTAGATTAATCCAACGTCTCTGGGCCGGCGCAATCACAGTAGAAATCGATGTACACACGTGTCCCTATATTTATGACATATTGATTAGTTTCCATTGCAAAATGCGTTTTTCCGTTTGTGAGTTTAATAGAAAATTGCAAGCCATATTCCCTAAAAGTTAGAGTGAGAGAAAGATAAACAATTTGAATTTGAAAATAATGATGTATTTGAATCGACTATCGCCAGCTACGTTGAAGTCTCATTGAACTAATTAATTTCTTTACATTAAAAATTAACAATAATGTGTACCTACTTATATACACATAAAAATTCAATTTCACTAATGTTTGGTTTGACGCAAATGATTTTAGACGCTGCACAACTAGAAAGCAAGTAAGCCCTTGACTAAAAAAAATCTGAAATGCTTTCTGCTGGAGTGCAAAATCGAACATTTGATCTATAATTTCGCAAGTGCATTTATTTTATTGTACTAATGATAAAGCCACAATTGCAATAAAACATAAAAAATAAGTGTTTAATTATTCAAATTCGAAATTACAAGATTAGTTACTTAAACTTTTATAATGTCACAGCAATTAATCTTGAAACAACTTTCGGATTGAACGAATTGAATTCAGTCGGATTGAACCCGTAACATTTAGCGATTTGGAATTTGTGTGTGACTACTTAAATAACTGCTACATCCATGCATAATAAATATGAAATGTAACGCAATAATATATGTACACCGTATAATTTACTCACCCACCTACCTATCATTAACATGCGAAAGAGTAACCAAAAATATATTATTTTCAACACTCCATAAATTATATAATATCAATTGCACCAAAACGCACCGTACCGCTGTTTGTACATTTGACGATATTTCAAAATGTTTCAAACATAAATATTACAATATCACTTATTTCTAAACAAATTACTACTAACATACGTAAGATAAATAATTATGCACATTGTTATGATACAATAGTAAAGTGTTATGTTGAATTATCAAGGCCTATTATATTCAAAAAGGGTTGCGTTTGTTTTTAAAATTTTGAAATTAGAAAGCTGTTTTTGTTTTTAAGTTTGGATTATCGCAATCGTATTGTGAAAAGCAATAATTTGAGCGCATATAATGTCATTGTCATTAATTTATATTGCAGATTTATTGGTGCATTTAAAACTGATGTTTAGTTTCTGTAAAATTTCGGCAGAATGACAAAATATCGTAGCGAATAAATGTTATGTTGTTATAATAGTTCTAAAATAAAATAATAGTATTTTTTTTTAAATAAATCACGATAAAATCAACATTAAAAAGTTTAATTTAGGAAGATTACTAAAAAGCAAATTACCTAATAATGTATTAATCAGCTGGTTATATGTAAAATTATGAAACCAAACAAATTGGATACGTATTTATCATGTAGGCATTAAAAGGTTATGATTTCATAAAATCGTGTTTACGATTATATTATTTTGCGATAAATTTTTCGAGTTTCATCATTTCATGTTGCCAAGCAAATAACCTACTATATCAATAATATAGACGCCAATACCATAAACAATTAAAACAAAACATTTAATTTTGAAATAAGAACTAGACCATAGATAACTAACCGTTTGATCTATATGACGTTTGCTAATCTAGATTATTCTATGCGTACCGCAAACCTACAGAAGTGTCGTGTACACTTAAAAGCACATTATGTTGATCAGATAACGTTGGGGCATTGTTGCGTCACGAACCCATAGCATGTTATGTACGAAGAATCATGGAATATGTAACTATCTGTGTATTGCATAAGTCCTGAGAATCTTCACAAGAAAGTATGTTTGCCTGGAAGATTAAGTAGTAGTAAGTATGACCTAGTTCGCTGGCTTATTGTATAATATCAGTCCTAATGAAGCACCACCATCTTTTATAAATATTGCTAAATATGTGAGAGCTTCTAGGAAAAGGATTGGATATACCACGCTAAACGGGTTGTTAGTATGAAGACGTCTTCAAATATAATCATGAAGAACTCATGCAGATTTACTCACGATATTTTTCTTAGCCGTTAAAACGAGCGATGATTGACTATTTACTAAACACAAATCTATGCAAAGTCACTCGAGACCTCTGGGTAGTCAACGGTCTTCACAAGGGTTTTACACTGGGAGGGATTTCCCAGGTATTGTGAGCGTCCACAGGCTACGGAAACCTAGGGATGATACCTTCATATAAGCTCAGAACCTAAACTGGCTATACATAAATGAATCAATCCAGAATAATAATATATTAAATCTAACACTAGAACTACTCGCCATGTACCATTATTTCTATATTACAGTAGTAATACTATACCATTAAGCAAATGTCCTTATTAGTATTTGCACTCATTGATCGGTAAACGATTAGCGAGGTTAAGCAATGTTGGGTGCAGTCAGTCTATAGATGGGTGACCGCTTAGTGGTATGTCATCTGAGCGTCTTCGTGCTTCGGAGGGCACGTAAAAAGTCGGTCCCGGTTGTTGTCAAATTGACAGCAGTCGTTAAGCCACGTCAGAAGCCTACGGGTGGCTTGAACAACTCTTGACAACAGGTTGGCCACTAATCACACGAAAAGAAGAAAGAAATATAAAAATAAATAAAATTATATAAAGTACAATATAACTAACTACATTTTTCTTCAAAATATAGATGACACTACACATTCTAATCTCACTTAGACACAGCTCTCTATTCACACTTATTTTCATCATCACTAAGTTTTGGTGTCACCCATCAGTATTCAGACCCCATACACCACAAGTCCTGGATTACCCAATTTGTATTCAAATTCTAGTAGAACCGTGTCACACTGAACCTTCAACTAATTACGATCTAAGGCTATACATATGTGGACGGCATAATATGTGAGGTCTTTTATTATTGCCCATAGCACATTCAAATCTATGCGCATCGCATTATTCGTTTGGCAATGCAAAACAGTAGCACGTATGGTGCCAATGATGGTGAATAGCGATGTACACATACATAGAGGCCTGTACATCTGCTGAAGGGTGGGCAGAAGTGTATGATCCTGGGTCTTTCAAGCGAGGCGTAAAAAGACCGCCTTAGGGCGTCAAAGTAATGACCTCGTCACCACTTCACGTGAGGACGTGATGTGCAGGGCTCTATTCGTAAACTACGCGACTTCTTAACATCAGCCGGCGAGTAGTCATTTTAACCCATTCAATGCGGCGGACGCCGATCGGCGTCTTATTTTTTCATACTCAGATTCGGAGGACGCCGATCGGCGGCATGTATAATTGTTTTATATTTTACCCAAATTTAAAGATATTATATTAATAAAACACCAAACGTGTTTGGAATTTTACTAATGAAATGCCTGATATGAGTAGTTTTTAGATATTTTGGTTTTTTTTATTTCAACAAGTGCGGCTGACGCCGATCGGCGTTTACGTTAAATATGAGCCGATTCTGGCTAGTGAAAGCAAAATTTGTTGCCGCATTGAATAGGTTAACGATAACGTATAATTATTATCCTTATTCCATAAGTTACATACGAGTAGGTTTTTAGGTTTTACATTATTGGGAGCACGTCTTTTGTTCGTCTACCGAGCTCATCCCCAGATTCTGTGTTGCTTCTGTGAATTTCCTAACATAAAGATCTAAAAACACTTATCTTATGTCTACTAAAACATAAACAACACCGTGTCTAGTATAAAGAAGCTAATTTGCGCAGGTCAAGACAGTTAAGTCTGGGATTTTTTTCAGACAATGTATTGCATACTACAAATTATTGCTATTGTACAATAGTATGAGAAAAACACAGAACAAGCATACATTTGGCGCCAACAACATAATAGTCATCTTTAGACATAATTTTGCATTGAGAAAACTACTATCGCGAAATCTAAGATTCAAAGAACTTTATTTGCACGAAGTAGGAGTTGCTACAGTCATTTAAAAAACTCCACATAATGGGGAGTGAGCATATCGCCGTCTACTATAAGCAGAAAATATTATGATACTGCTTGAAAATGTAATATAGAATAATATTAGTATTTTGAATAACCGCCGCATGGACCTAAGGTTCAAAATTGGTTAATAAATACAAACGCAAACTTACGGAGGTAGACCTAAAATAATAATATCACTAAATTGTTATGTCGGCCTATTCCTTACTCTTTCGTAGGAAAACACGTTTTCATATACATATTATACTTAGCGGTCACCTAGTGGTCAAAATTCGACCAAAATTCCTAAGCTTGCTAAAAGTAACAAGCTTAGGAATTTTGGTCGAATTTTGACAAACAAAGGTTTTCTGTTTTTCTCTATTACATATAAATAAGGTATAGGTAACCATAGTTACAAAGAATTGAACGACGTCAGACAAACAATGTCGAAATACTACGACCGCGATTCGACTGCGTGTGTCAAATGCATGGTTGTATGCGTGTAGTGTTTTTCATTAATTTAATGTATTTCTAATACATATTTTATAAAAATATTAGAATTCGCCGCTCCTTCTCCATATAAACTTTAACTGTGCCAAATTTCATACTCCTCCGTCCGCGCAATTTTCGTAAAAATAGGTACAAAGTTTTTGCTTCACGTATTAATATATAGTTATACTTTTCTTATTTCAGATGGCGCACCGCACCGTGCACCTGGCCTGCCTCGTGTCACTTCTGGCCGTGACGTCAGCAATTAAAGAACAAACGAGATGGTCTCGCCAGCTCAGCACATACACATCCGACATCAGCGACTGGGTCCCCCTCCGCGGACCCATAGAAAGAGAACCAGAGATACAACAGCCACAAATCAAGAGACAAGCCATCGCCGAACCCAGAATACTTACTGAACCTTTCCCTGGCATTGCAAGACCTACGGGCTTCAGTTCGGATGGGTTCTCATCAAGGAATTACTTTAATACTCCGGTTAACAGACAGCTTTACCTGCAGTCAGTGCCCTCCGTACCGTCTGCCCCACAGAACTATTTGACAGACCAAGGATTTGGGCAGAGCCTTCGATTTGGCTTGTCACAACCGAATTTTCCTCTGAGCCAAGGTTTTGTCGCTCCACCTTTCAGTTATGAAAACGTGCCTCCACCACCGAAACCAGCTCGCCCACAAGGAATATCTATAAATCAAGTCAGCTTCCCTCAAGCGTCGAGTCTACCTCTACCGTCACAAGGAAAACCTTTCATCAATCAAGCACTGAAACCAAATGCTGAAGCACCAAAGTTCGTTGATGGTTACCGGGCAGAAAATGCAAGCAATGAATACACGTTTGCTTCGAAAAAGAAACCGCAATCTTTACAGAAGATTAAATTTGACAATGTGGAAAAGGTCAAAACAGACATCATTCCACAGCATTCAAAGAATGAGAGAGCAGAAGAAGTCCAATTACTCTATGTCCCCTTAGAACAACTGAACAGAGGACCATTTAACTTTAGGAGTCCATTGACAACGTCTCAATTGATCAACTCAGAATTATTCCCACAAGGCCTTCCAAGACCAAATTTTATGAAGCAGACTTTCTCGAATGATTATACGCGACCGGCTTCTAAACCCCTTGATACATTCGCTGGGCAAAACTACTTTTCAGACTTCAGTTCTCAATTAAAGGATGGTGACCAAGTATCTAAGTTTACAACTATAACTACACCGTATGCAACTTACGCACCTTCGACTCCTAAACCGAAAAAGTTAAAGCCACATCAACCACCTCTAGCTATCTTTATTATTAAAGATACCAACAAAAACAATCCCGTAAAAGTTGGTGATGTACTCTCATCTTTGAAACATGCAGAGACTATTGCTGTATTAGACTCAGTCAATCCTTTAAATGCACCAAAAGTTTTCATCGGGCCGTCCAATTTACCACCACCTGACAACTTTGTTAAGTTCGAACTACCGTACCTATCAAACATCGAGCACGGTGACAATAAATTAAAACAATTACCATTCTTCGTTGCGCCTTTAAGCTACAACACTCCGAACGGTTTTGCTAAAATTCCATTCCCATCCCCGCACGTAGGCTCAGTCGTCATCAACTCGCAAATTAAAGAAACTGCTCAGACATCTGCACCTGCGCCAACCAGTCAGCCCAGTGTAAATCCGAACTATTATGTAGGAACTTCACCTACATATAAGCCTGAAACAAAGCCAATTACACAAAGACCTACTTTCAGCTACTATAGTACTGCCTCCCCTAAGACAAAAGTACCTAATTATCAATCCAACTACTACTCGTTCGAGCCGCAAACAGTTTCGTCTATCAGACCGCCTTTACAACCTGAAACTCAAACAGCTCCTCCTAAACCAGAGTCATTCTTCCTAAATAACGCTGGTCCGCAATACAACTCTCAAGAGTTTCCAAGCTTCCCATCGCAGAATAGCTTTAAGTCTGCAGAAGCTATTGACCAATACAATTTCCAGAGACAACAAGATCGTACGACAACACTACGAACGACTACCACTACGACTACAACCACTAAACCACCCTCTACATACCCAAGTCAGTTACTGGAAACTCATAACCCTTACTCAATTAACCAGGCGTTTCACTTCAGCACTCCATTGGATTATCATAATTACTTCGAGGACATCAAACAGCCCTACGTTACTCCAGGGTCTGTAGAACATTCACCATCACCAACCCCAGCCCCACCCCCAGCAAGTCCATCAAGTCCTGAACCAAAACCTGAACAAATAGTCACTGAAAAACCGAAGTACCATCAACAATCGTCACCAAGCTATTTGAATAATTACACGCCTGAAATACACTACGATTCAGACCCAAATCTAAAATACCCTGTTTTTAACCCGAACGACTACATCGGCAAAACTGAAGTGGCTTCGAAAGAAACTGTACCCAACAACCCTGTTGACAGTGCTCCTGATAATAAATATACCACAAATGAGGATAGCTCAATTAATAATAATAAATATAATACCAACTCAGATACTTCAGTGAAATACACAAATGTGGGTTCAGCAATTAATGGTTATAACGCCAATAATTACAACAACAAATACAGTACTAATGACGACACACCTGCTAATAACTATAATACAGATATTGACTCAACGTTTAATAATTACAACAAAAATGCTGATGCTCCCGTAGAAAGTTACAAAACCGAATACAATCAAAACGTTGACACTACATCACCTATTGACGCAGAGAATCCTTCAGAAATAAATAATCTACCAACTGTTTCTGACATTAATACACCGCCGAGATTAGATGAATACAATAATTATGAAACAAACTCGGATGTAGCTGCCGTTAGTCCTTCTTCTTCGACCACGACTACAACAACACGAAGAACACCATTAAGGTCAAGAGGACGTCCTCGTTACACCACTACACCACGATCTGACTCCTACGAATCTACCGCTAGAGTTGTTGTTACAAGACGACCTATAAGAGAAAGACGACCTATAAGAGAAAGAGCACCATTACCGACAAGGCCGAGATATGAGCCAAATAAGATTTCAACTGAAAAGCCAATCAGAAAACCTTTTGACTCAAGTGAAAGTACCACAAAGGCTTTTCGATCAAGGACAAGGGGGCGTATTCATTACAAGCCATCTGATAACGAAGAACTATATGACAGAAGAAAATCACATAATAGCAAAGAAGAAGATTTAGCATATCAAAGAGACGTCCTACACCAGAACTATCCGGTTACGTTAATGGAACGCATGAGTACGGTTGATATCGAAGCAATGACTGAGCCTACTCCTAAAGAATCATCCGCAAAAATACAAGAACCCGTAACTGAAGCAGTTGACACGGAGAATGCCTACACAAATGAGAGAGCTTCTATTAGCGAACAAGAAGAGGTGAAAGATGTATCACCACTACCATCATTCCCAGCTAGAAGTACTGTTCAAACGGAAACCCCATATGTGCCGAACTTGCCATCCACCCATAATGAGGAATACATTTATCAATCTAGGAGCAGCATTGCACCAATCGAACCTTCGTCCTACGATGATGTTGATAGTGACAAAGAGGAAGATATTTACGCTAAACAAACAACGCCTATACCAAAACCAGAAAAAGCTGAAACATATGCGACTGAAGCAGTCGACACAGAACAAAATGTACCGAATTATTCAAGCTATAATGAGTATATCACAATTAAACAAGAAGAAGTAACTATAGCACCTGAAACGGAAGGCACTAAAGTTGCAAGCCAGGAAATTAGCGAAGGCCTGGAAACTGAGGAAGAAGAAGAAGAAAACGTTGTGCAAACGACACCATCGTACAACCGAGTTCGTGTTCGACCAGGAGTTATCAGACAATACCATCAAGCATCCTCAACTGAATCATCCAGAATCAAAGAAAGAAAGAGACCATCCCAAGCGGTTACGTACCGACCTGCTTATGATAGGCGCCGAACAACAATGAGGATTGATGAAATCGAAGCTGACTTAAAAACAAAGCAAGTACACGCTAGACCGGAACAAGAATATAGGCATCCCGTATATAAGCCCGAACCTACAACCGAATCTACGATGGCATCAACTTCTACTACAGAGAATTCAACAAAACGTGGCCATTTCCGTCGTAGAAAGCCTGCGTACTCTTATATGACATCATCCACCGAATCACCAAGTACTAAGCGCGTATACGAAGTGAAAAACCGTTTTAGAGGACGTCGGCCGACTGAAAAGCCTACAGAAAAGCCTGACACCCAAACTGAGGCATCTAGCTCCACCACCAGAAACTTGCTTCATAGCAGATATAGTCACAGGCCGAGACTGTCAGAAAGATACAACAAGAAACCCGAACCCGACGTAGAAGTAGAAGACCAAGATTCAAACTATTCTTTCAACAGACCACAATACGCCGACCCAGAAGAACAATGGTCTCCTAAGATCTCAAGTGATACATTCAAACCTTACAATCCTAACGACATTGTTGATGAGCAGAAAAGTGCTACGACTGAGCGCAGATCTGACAAAGAAAGTGAGCTGGATATAATTACGGCGAAGAATGAATATGAAGACATTCTCTTGACTGTTACACCAGCTACCAATAACAGAATGAACAAGAAGATCGCTGACATTCCTCCTACACTTGAAGCTTTAGTAGAACAAAGCAAAGTGACTAAAAGTAACTCTAGCGATGCAATGTCCACCTTTGAGACTATGTTAGAAGAAGTTATGAAAAGTTTAGAAGAGCAGGACCAGGATGAATACAATACCAATGTGATGAAACATAAGGGTGGTGAAATTGGGGAAATTCCGCCTGAGAGAATAATATCTTCGGGAGATAGCTATGTGCCGAAGACCACGGTGCTGTTAGAAGAAAACACGACGGATCAAACAACGGCTGAAGATTCACCTCTTTCGGACGAGGTAAGCATTATAATATGGTAATATTTAAGAACTTTCGATAATTGTCTCCCCAATATAAATAGTTAATGACTGATATGCACAGATACGAGATCTTGTAACTAAACTATTATAAACTGACATATTTTAGAGCAGCGTTGCCAAATTAGCCACATATATCCCAAGGATACATGAGAATACGCACAACAAGCTCCTTTTATCCTAATGTAATCAGTAATAACAATTGTGCTCTTTCAACAATTAAACTATATATTGCTCTTTCTTGAATATTAGGTAACATTAATTGGAAAACACTGTTTCATAGTGTAAATATTACTCTGCAGCCATCATCACGTCTCATAACACTATGTGTTTTTGTCTGTATATGTATTCTATTATTATTAATCCAGAAATACTCATTTACATTTCAGGATGAACATGACCGCAAATCCCGCCGTCGTGGTTTCTGGAAAAAGGTTAAAGTACGTCCTGTGACCACTGAATCCATAGAATTCGCTGAATCACAATATTACACTAACACGGTGAACCGTCTTGGACAACCAGTCACCAATTTGAAAGCGTTACATGAAAAGACAGAAAAGAATGTAAAGCCTAAAGTCACCACTTACAAACCAAAGATTCAATTCATCCAAGACGCCTTCTCAAGTAATGACGATGCATCCGATGTTGATGTCATACCAACCATAGATATACATAAGATTAATAATACTAAAGATATTGATGATGAAGAAATCCTTATCAACGAAGAAAGCAAGCGAACAACTGTTTATTTGGAAAGAGACACCCAAACTATTAGTCCTGGAGACTTAGATTTGGGCACAGGCTCTCCTGACCCTACTATAGATGATTTATATTTCACTACGCCTACTGAACCAACAACTATAATCGATGACAAATCTGGTGGTTTTAGCTTCATAGAATACTTATTCGGCATAACATCACAAGATAACGACAAAATTGTAAATATAAAAAACGCCACTAAAACAACTGAATCAGATATTCAAATAACAACAGAGCAGCCTAAACCAAAAATAGTGACGACAGAGACTGCTTTCATACCTGAAGAAATAACTTCTTCACCAGCCTCAAGTGATAGTAACACAAATGTCCCAGAATTTACTGATATTAAGAAAATAATTTTGACAGACGATTCTAGAACAGAGAAGCCTACTGAGGCTACTACAGTTATTTCTGTAAGTAAGGTAGAAAGCTCATCTGTATCATCATTTATGAATCCAGCCAACATCTTAAGCACGTCTATGTCAACCGAAATCTCACACGAAACGGAGATATGCTTTAGAGGCAAATGTATCAAAACTAGCAAAGATATCCTATAATTCTTAGAAATCTTAATCATGGTGCTAAAGACTTGTGTTCAAAATAGTGAATTTATGTGTGAATAATCAAGTGACTTAAATAGCTAAATCCAGTACGTGTCAGTTCAGAGTAATCATAAACTGGTGAAATATATTTTGCTGCAATTTTAGAAAGAGAATATTTAGTACCTATACTGCGATACATATATGCAATAAAATCGTGAAACATTGTCGTGTTGATGGATGTCCAAAATTTCGAACAGACTCATCTACGTACAATACTAGATCTTTGTTGTTATAGGTACTTTTCACAAGAAAGGGGCATACTTCTAAGTTAAGCAGTCACCAGTTTCCTAATAATTACTCTGAGCTTGCGGCCATCAATTGTTTAAATGATCTTTTATGATGTATTTATTATTAGTATTTTTGGATTAGGTTTTCGGTGCGGTGAAATCTTGTAAATAGTATAATCAGAGACTCTTTACTTGGTTCCACCTTAGTAATCATTAATTATAATTGAAGTAGGCTAAACATTCATATACTTTTAAGGTCTGCGGCAACATGCTTTAAAAGTTTACACTATGTAATATAATTTTACGTAGTTATTAATGTTATTTTAAGAATATTTTGCTACTTTTATACTCTACTTATATTGTAAATATGACTGAACAATTTTATAACCATTACTATTAAGATTTTCTTATTAATTACTATTTATTTTCCTAGTTTAATATTATCTACTTTAAGCTAAACTTTACACTTTGAAGAAAATGCCTTAAACATTTTCGTTTGGGAAAATCAAAGACAGTACCTATTAGAATCGCGTGCATTCTATCCCACCCAAATAATAACATTCCTTCTTACGATAGATATTATTTAAGATCTACATATTTGTTAAATAACCACAGACATTGTAACTGTACTTAATAAAATTTATTACCAATATACGGTATTTTTATTTATTACCTTGTCATTAAGATCAATTTATCCATATTCTACCTTGTCTTGCTCTCAGTAAACTACCCGACCAGTTGCACATCGCCGATGTTCTTAATATAATCTGGGAGATTCCATTAGAGTTCCATTGGTCGTCTTAGTACGCACATACCCTAAAGCCGCCAAAAAATCTAGTGCCAAATATTACTGTTAACGTAGCTTATTAGTTATGGAAACAGTCACATTAATACTACTGGCAAAGTACCTAGTTAAATAGTTATCAAATCCGATAACTGCGTAATTATAACGCTTAATTAAAATGCATATAGAAAATACGCTGAACTCAACATTTGAAAAGTAATACGTTAAGTAACAATACTTAATTATTATTATTATTTGTTTCTCTTTCACGGGTATATTCCTAATACGTTAGGAAAATACCCGGCCCTTTGGGAGGCTTACACGGAGACATGGGTCCAACGTGAAGAGGCCCTTCGAGAGTTTTAATCAAAGGTGGGATGGAACACCTACAGGGGCACTAGCCACAGCAGGCGTAAGACTATTGCTACGTATGGATTCTAATATATGGGCTATGGATATGGGTGTTTGATGGACTGGTATATTGGTAACTATGGATGATAAAACGGCGTCTGCCCTGAATACTCTAATAGCATCAATCGAATGGACAGTGACTCGCCTTCTCACTAGATGGGCCCACCCAGCAGAGGGCAACACCGGTGCGAGGGGCTAGGGATGTCGAGCGGTGCGGCGCCGGTTTCGCCATCACTATTATTATTACTATTATTAATCTATTGCTTTTATATTTTTTAACGTAAAGGGTTTTTATATATCAATGCGTAAATGTTATTAAGTGCAGACTCAGTATAACAATTTCATGTCAAGATACAGATAACTAAACGCATCGTTACAAAAATCATAGACATAACATAACGTAGATATTATGACATATAATTTTATGGTTAATTAAGAATTTGAGGTTAGCAATAAGCACAACAACGTTATAGTAACAAAAACTAAATTAAAGTTTGCGATAATGGACATAGAAGCTAAAATTAAAGAAGATATGAAAGCATTAGGTTGCCATTCCGACCTGAAGATATCACTCGCCTACAATCTTTATATATACTTAGTGGACGAAAAGCTGATGTACGACACAGAGTACTGCTATAACAAGGATATAGATACGCTTTACATCGTCGCCCGGCCGAATAAGAGTGCAAAACTAAACATATACGTTCCAATACCTACTTATAATCAAATAAGTATAGATTTTATCAACCAAATACAGGAAAATTTATGCACAGTTGAGACCGGCCCTACAGTTAACTTAGCTTTCATTGAAGGAGACTTTACTACTGTGATTTACACATTCACAAAGGGTATAGTGGACCGGCCGCCGCCGGATCGTGTATCGAAACAACGGGCAAAGGATGGACGACGATGTTTTATTGACAATGAGCTGAGAAAAAATAAGGCAGAGATCTTAAATGATGCATTGAATGGAGGTGTTGTAGACGATGATGATTGTCAAGTTTTAGACTGATATAGACGTATTGATCTATGTTGGTATTGTTATTTATGACCATAAGTTGTTCTTACTTCATGTTTGAAGGAGATGTAAAAGAAAACCTGTCGGGATTGCAGGTCTCTGGAATGTGGGTTGAATAGTTTGGTTTAGTGATGTCACAGTGTCAGTGCAAGTGGGATGTACCAAGCCACACAATATGTACATACATACACACATAGATTCACGCCTGTTTCCCAGAGGGGTAGGCAGAGACTACGGATTTCCATTTGCTACGATCCTGACACACTTCTCTGGCTTCATTCACTTTCATCACATTCCTCATACACGCCCGTCGGTTCAAGGAGCTCTTAACCTGGCCTTTGTCCAGAACGCCTCCAATACACAATATGTATTTTATTAAAATTGTCTTTTGCTTCGAACATTCTCCCACCAGACTGTTTACTTTGTAGCTGGGTAATTGTAAGGAAGAGAAAACAAAAGTACAAATTTAAATAGGTATGGTCATATTGTGACAATTTAAGAAATGAGCAAACATTTCTGTATGTCTAAGAGATTAGCCTCTCTGGTGGGCATCATCATCTCTCAAACTCTGTCAAATCTTAGAATACACAGACGTAATTAAAAGTCTATTGTGTGGCCACTGTTGTACCACCACAGTTTGAAAAGTTAAGCCCAGCAGGTGCCAATTTATAACATAATTTTATGATAAATAATCTACTAGTTATTTTCATATACTCTTCAGCCAGGCTTGAGGGCCGGAAGTGATGCAACTATTGGTTTACTCTACAGTGTTTTTTGATCTGACCTAACTGATATAATTATATAGAAAAAAAAGTATGATATCTCACGAACTAACCATGCATTTAGGAGTTACAGCACAGATAATTCCTTCATGGCAATGACTAGTACCTACATATGATTATGGACAATACCAGTGTCATATTTAACGCCTGAGCCAGACGAAGGTGTTCTTAGGTTTTTCTACTTGATATTTTTGTATTCAAAAGTCCCACAGCAAGTGGAATCTCTTATGGAATACAATATTCTGAAATGTATTAATATATAATATAATGTTTACTTTTGTCTCATGTTTGTGCAAATGTTACTTATTTAAATTTAGCTTTTGATGTAGACTTTATCGCAGCATTTTATAATTATATTAACTGATAAGCTATCTAATCGAAAGATATCTAATATTTGTTGATTAAGATCAATTTTTTTTATTTTAAATTAAGTTCTAACATAGGACAGAACATGATATGGAACTAATCTATAAAGTTAATGTAAATGTATGTATTAAATGTTTTATTTAAATAGCCAGGTTGATTTTTGTATAAGTACTTTTCATCAATTACCTACATTAAATAGTGCATAAGTGCATGTAATATTTTTTGTACATTAAATAGTAAAAATTACATTCCTACAGTCTTGTATTGAATTTGTATATAAACTTATACTTTCTAATAAAATGTTTGTAAAATACTTAACACTGATACTAATAAAATTCAATATCATCTCAAGTATGTAATTTTTTTTATTTTATTTCTTTGCTTTTAAAATTAGAAACAGCTTATAAATGAGTCTTAATCCCTTCGAAGACTGGGTTACCAATGTTACCATACCAAAGTGGATGGATGTCCACAATACCATTTCACTTATTTTTAAACACATAATTTTACTACAGCCTATCTATGGTATAATGATGTTATAAAATACTATCTTCTCTTCTTTAGACCCCCAATACACTTAGTTCTTCTAAACTACCTATGTTGGGGATATTAATGCGGTTTGAACTACATTCGGAAAACCTGGTAAGTATGTATCAAATAAAGCACTTAGCTTTGTCATCAAGTCCTCTGAACATTCAATTTTCTAAATTTTAATTCTCAAGCTAGTTCTCACATTAAATATACATTTATCTTATCCACAGAGTACTTTATATACAACTGAAAATCTTATCTTATGTGGGGGCCAGTCAGTGCAGACCGGCGACTTCGACCCAGTGGGATCTTTTGTGCCGACACTCTTCCAATAACGACTGCCATAGATGTTCATGGCAGCCGGGACCGACGGCTTAACGTGCTCTCCGAGGCACGGAGCAGGCGATAATTGTCAATCAATACGCACATAATTTCGAAAAGTTCATTTAACTTCCGAAAGTCAGAGGTGCGCGACGTGGGTTTGAACTTGAGACCCTCCGCATTGCAGTCTGTTGGTCTCCCCACTGAGCTATCGCTGCTCATACGCTGCAATATACATTGTAATAAAGAATTTTAAATCTCAAAAATGCTTTAACTCCGCAATAACATAATTATGTCTCATATGGTTGAAATATTGTTATGTTTTACATATTAACCGGGTAAGAATCACTATTACATTGGAAAATGAACTTCGCGAATGTCTTATTATTCCTAATTAAATTAATATGTCGGCTAACTTTACTCGCGGAATTAAAAACGTAACCGGTAACATGAATAGAAAGCTGTTATGTCAAAAGTAAAAGTTAAAACTAAATATTAGGTGCCTTATTAATAATAGTATTAGTAGTATATTTCTCAATACTGTATGGTTTGTTTATTAAGATTAAATTTCCGAGTAACTTAACTAGTCAGTGACCGAGTAGTATAAAATAAGTTGTGTTTTCTGGTAACCCTGCTGTACATGTCATTGTGTAGGTACTATTATTCAGACAAGAGCTATCATGATGCGACTTTTGAAACGGATAGGAATATACGGAAAATTGTAAATAAGAATGTTAAGATAATAATTACACTGAGTATTATGTAGTAGGTATTCACATTGTATGAGTCACAAAATCACAACGGAATGTTACCCAAAAGAATGCTTAAATAAGTAAGTAGTAGTGTTTTAAGCCTTTGTACGTAATTTAAAATATTACAAAGCAGCAAAAAGAGATATTTGAAAAAAAACTTGCTTTGTACTGCCTATTTTCTAACAACGGAAAGAAGCCTACGCTAACGTGCCGACCCGAACGGATAGAGTAAAATTGCAGAGCGCTACTAGTGCAATAATTATAAAAAGTTAAATAAATCTTTTAAATTACTACCGAAAAAAAATAATTTACCGGTATATAGTAGATTTATTTTATTGTTTTTCTATGTGTGGTTTATATGGTAAAAATATTTTTCCAGTTGCATTAACTAGCAACATTATTACTGGATTCAGTAGTTTCAGTAGGTACCCAAATTCAAGTACTCCCTATGTATTACTTTACTCTTTGAAGTACTCAATAAGTCAATACTCATCGAGTTTTGTTTTAGGTTTTTACAACTGTAAACTAATATAAAACTTTGAACCATTGTTTAATTTTATTGTGAAAAGTGTTTGTTGGTAAAAATTGTGTAAATGATAAACTCATTCTAAATTAAAAACATTGTTACCGTTTAGTTAGTGAAAAGTTATCATGATACCTACTGATGTGTTTATTTGTTCTAATTTTAATAAATGGTAGATTCTGTAAATAGATAAATAATTATAAACAAATAAATAAATGAAATTAATGTTTCTTTGAGGGACTGAAGCCGATTTGTGTTTAGTTGGAGCAGAGCCTCGATCTACGTAGGTACGACTGAAATTACATGGTACCTACCAAGTACTACGAAACAAAGCGCTGTTTCAAGAAATTTTTGCAAATGGCATATGATTTAATTTATAAATATTGATATGATATCTTATAAATATCTTATAAATTAAAATATTTATATTATAATACAATAAAGCTATAAAATACTACTTCACTAATACCATCTTTCGTGGAGTAGCGGTATTAAAAAGCAAATGTTTGCTTTTAGTTCTTTGCGGTTGCGCTAGATGGCTTTTAACTGTCGAATTATAACTACATATTTCTAAAACACGTCACCAATGACACGTTTTTATTATTTCTAATATTTTCATAGTTGATATATAAATTGCTCTATTCAAAAATAATATCAAATACTAATATTTGCTAAATATTATTATAAATTGAAAGCAGTGATTAATTTCAACTAAGTTTGCATCTGTCAGGATGGCCGAGCGGTCTAAGGCGCCAGACTCAAGGTTACCTTGCTCACTGATTGTGAGTCCGAGTTGTTCTGGTCCTCTCTGAGGGCGTGGGTTCGAATCCCACTTCTGACAAATTCTTTTATTGCCAATTTATTAGTTTCCTGCATTTTTATTTATAATAATTTCTAATGAATATGTACTAAAAACGAATAAGAATAAAATATGTGCAGGATACGGATTTGTTAGTATGATATTATAGATTTTTTTATATTAAAATTAATGTGCGTATTTATATTGAGTTAAAATGGGTAAGTGTTTTATTTATTTAGGGGCATGATTGTAGAACATATAATGTAGAATTAATCTAATACATGCACTCTGGTACAATCGAACATCGTGGATGCCTACGCTAGGAAAACCTGTGTTGTAGGTCATCCACCATTTTGTATTACAATTACAGAGACGTGTACACTATTATGGTAGCATATATATATATATATATATAATAGTATACATATTATTAGTCGGGTATTTTTTATGAATAAATAAATTAAACATAAAACACAACATACAAATATATTTACTACTACTAGTAGATACCTACCTACTGTTTATATTTGGTTTACTCACATTAATATAACTGAATACTATCAACATAGCAATTAGCAAGTATCTACTACCTATACCTACTAAATTTTCTCCCTTAATAGCATTATTTCCTTGACTTTATTATTTTACATGAAAATAAAAACATATTTAGTTTGCGAAATTACCAATATCATATTAAAATATTTTGTTACTTCTCTGTCATCTCATAGAATTTTTTCATGAGACCAAATGCAGCATTATTACTTAATTCAAAAAAATACCAAATTCATGTTTTAAAGAATCGTGCCCTGAAGAGCCTATTATGATATAATATTAAGTACTTAGGCTTAAATAATTTATTTATTACATAGACATAGTGACTGCACAGTTATATGTAGATAACAAATCATGTTATGGTTGTCAGTTTCAAAATGTGTTACTGAAGTTATCTGTGAGAAATGCCTAGCAATTCTTTTACTTATTTTTGTAATTTATAACTTAGGCATAAGTTGTAAATCTATATCTATATACTTATAATAAAACTGTACAGAGGTCAATTCTGTACATTGAATATATATTCAAAATTAATATTGGAGGATGAATGGTGATCGATACTGATGACAAAAATGCAATCAGTAAATTTTTTGTCTGTCTGTCTGTCTGTCTGTATGTGCACGCATGGGTCAAAAACTACTGAAGGGATTTTAACCAAACTTGGTACGATTGTAGTCCATACTCCTGGGCAGGTTATAGGCTATATAACATAACGCTAAGACAAATAGGAGCTGAGCAGTGACGATAAATTTGAAGCAAGTCGGACGAAAATGCGCTTTCGAGCTCTTATCCTCGCATACGTTGATCATACACCAAAAGTATGTATTACAAAGATGATGGTCTTCAAAAGATCTACAAAAAAGTCGTTAATAGTATATATCTATCTTTTATAAATTAGCCACAATAACGTGTTTAATCGTTAGGCATTTCTTCAAAGTGTATTAAAATACATAAATATATTTTATTTCACATAGATATATCTTTATCAAACTCCCATATTCAAAAAGTACACTTTAATATTTATATTATAAAAAAAAATATAGGAATCGGTTTATAAACACACAAGATATAGATGAAATAAAACTTCCAAATCTCGCCGCGCCAGTATGGGTACGGCTATACGGTTGATTGTTGTTTAACGCGCGAAACGGCCATCCGCTGCATTTATAAAAAGGCGGGGGCACTCACGCGCCGACTTCACTCACATTTTGTTTGTTTGGTTGAACGCGGTAATCTAAGGAACTACGGGTAAAAATTAGAAAAATATTTCAGTGTTGAATAGCCCATTTATAGAGGAAGGCTATAGGCTATATAACATCACACTACGGCCAATAGGAGCGGAGCATAAATGTAAAATATTGCAAAAGCTAGGAAAATTCTCTTATGTGAAGCAGACGAAGTTGCGCGGGTCAGCCAGTTACTAAAATAAGTAAATGCATTGCAGTTACAAGGTGTTCCAGATAAGCAATACTTAGAAATTTAAACTAATGAATCATAAAATCACTTCAGTTTTTAATTTCTTAGGTAGCTTATATAAACTTAAGTAACTTAGAACAGAGTTTATATTTAAATACAAATCTTTATTGCTTTGCCACAATGTAATAGGTACCTATATAATAATAGATGGCAGCACTTATAGCTAACAATCAATAGTGGACCCTGCCGGGCACAGCATACTAAATATATTAAAAGAGAGGAAGTTAAGTACCATATTTCTATTAAATTTCTTAACTGGCATGCTAATCATCTAAAGACCAAGGAAGGGAATATGGATACAATTACAAATCTTATATTTGCCAATACAAGTAAATTCAGATGGTATACAAGGATTGGTGTTCATGAATCGTTGCTACAATAATCAATGGTGGTGTGCAAATATAAAACATGATTTTAAAATGATACATTACATACATACATACATAGATTCACGCCTGTTTCCCAGAGGGGTAGGCAGAGACTACGGATTTCCATTTGCTACGATCCTGACACACTTCTCTGGCTTCAGATGAAACATGAATGCAATAAATTAAATTTGATACATAATTTTCACACCATTTACAAACGACTATACTTATTTTTACATAATAATTATCTAAAAATATAATTTGTATCAACAATGATACCATCAGTCTCAATTGAGATCTGACGATTGGTAGTCTGATATTTTATAACAAACATTAGTTATGTACTAATGTTTGTTATAAAATATCAGACCATTATTAGAAATAAAATATAGTGATAATTACAAATAAAATTTATAAAAAAGCCAACAGCACGTGGTATTCCCAGGCGGTCACCCATCCAAGTAAATATAATTTGTATCAACAATGATACCATCAGTCTCAATTGAGATCTGACGATTGGTAGTCTGATATTTTATAACAAACATTAGTTATGTACTAATGTTTGTTATATAAACAAAATTTTAACAAAATAGAAAACCGACTTCAAGAAAGAATATTCTAAAACTTAAAATGCACTAAAAAGTTAATAAATAATTGCATATTCTTGTGAATAATTAAATTATTGTTATTTTTGGAGTCGGTGTCAGCCGCCCGCGCCGCGTGCTGCGTCTATGTGTGCAATTGTGCGTGTCAATGTTATGTTATGATTATAGTAAGACATCTCATATTTAATTAGTTACAAACCTACCTTGGCTGACACCGACTCCAATAATAACAATAATTTAATTATGTGAACCTTGCCAAATATGAGAACATCATCAATGTAGCCAAATACGCATTATCACTACCTAGTATAAAACAAAGTCGCTTCCCGCTGTTTGTCTGTACCTATGTATGCTTAGATCTTTAAAACTACGCAACTGATTTTGATGCGGTTTTTTTTAATAGATAGAGTGATTCAAGAGGAAGGTTTATATGTATAATACACTAGATGTTCCCGCGGTTTCACCCGCGTTTATCGTTACTGCGACGCCCCCGTGGTCGTAGCGTGATGTTATATAGCCTATAGCCTTCCTCGATAAATAGGCTATCCAACACTAAAATAATTTTTCAAATTGAATCAGTAGTAATCACGCAGAACCATAGATAATGCGCAGAACAAACCAGGAGAAACATCGCTTGTGCTATGTCTGTAATGGGTAATTATTTTGCTGCAATGTTATTTTAAAACTGCAATATCTTCTAAGATATTCATTGAAATCGAATGATGTAAAGGGAAATTTTGTTTTAAATTAAATACTTGTGATGAATAACGTATTTATTTGGATAAGGATTAATATCATGTTTATAAAAATACCTTCGCAAATAATGCATTATTTTAGAACAAATTTCGTTAGCATAAAAATGGTTATAGTGAGCCAACAGTAAAAGATAGACATATGCTGTCGCGGACTTTTTATTAGAACTTTTAAAGGGGAACAATTCTGTCATACATAATTTTTGCGAAACTTTAACAGTTTACGCAGCGCACGCAGCGGAAACTCTCAAAAGGAAAAAATACTCTCCGATTTTGAAACATTCTTCATTGGTGCTCCGCTCCTATTGATCTTAGCGTGATGATATATAGCCTATAGCCTTCCTCGATAAATGGGCTATCTAACACTGAAATAATTTTTCAAATCGGGCCAGTAGTTCCTGAGATTAGCGCGTTCAAGTAAACAAACAAACAAACAAACTCTTCAGCTTTATAATATTAGTATAGATGCATAGTATAGTAGAGAAACACTGATAATTTTAGAGGTTTCTAATGTGATGTCGTAAATAAACACATTTTTTTCCGCTTTCATTGCAAACGCTGCCTGAACCCTACGAGATAGATCAAAATAATTTAGTACAGTATTGTACATCTTAAAAAGGTCTACAAAAAAGTCCGTGATGGTATATGTCTATCTCCTAGAGATAACCCACAATAACCATTTTTTATCCTTTACTTTTTACGAGAAATAATGGCTTATTTACGAAGCGATTTAAGCAATACAGCATTAATCCTTATCCAATTAAGTAACTTAAATACATTGTGCATTTAATATAGATCAATATGGCCCTTTACAGTATGTAATTTAAATGAATATTTTCGAAGATATTACAGATTTAAAATGCAGGGACATAGCGGTTGCGGCGTTACCGGCCGGGGGGCCGGCGGCGTATGCCTAAGAAAACATGTTTGTATTGTCCAATGATGACAAAAAATTATAAAGCTGAGAGTTTGCTTGAACGCGCTAATCTCAGGAACTACTGGTACGATTTGAAAAATTATTTCAGTGTTAGATAGCCCATTTATCGAGGAAGGCTATAGGCTATATATCATTACGCTAAGATTAATAAGAGCGGAGCACCAATGAAGAATGTTTCAAAATCGGAGGGTTTTTTTCCTTTTGGGAGCTTCCGCTGCGTGCGCTGCGTAAACAGTTAAAGTTTCGCAAAAAGCATGTATGACAGAATTGATCCCCTTTAAAAGTTCTAAAAAAAAGTCCGCGGCAGCATATGTCTATCTTTTAAGGTTGGCTCACTATAACCATTTTTATGCTTACCAAATTTGTTCTAAAATAATGCATTATTTTCCAAGGTGTTTTAATAAACATGATATTATTCCTTATACAAATAAATACGTTATTCATCACAAGTATTTAATTTAAAACCAAATTGCCTTTACATCATTCGATTTCAATGAATATCTTAGAAGATATCGCAGTTTTAAAATAACATCGCAGCAAAATAATTGCCCATTACAGACATACAAACAATGTTTCTCCTGGTTTATTCTGCGTGATTTTAAATTAGCACTGTAGGTAAATTTATAAAATTTTGTTCAATGGTTCTTATGTGGTTCGTGGATAAATTTTAGCTCCTTTAAAATTGTATTATAGGTGCTTACGACCCACTCTCTCTCTTATGTGACGCAGACGAAGTTGCGCGGGTCAGCTAGTTAAGTATAACTCGAAAACGAATGGTCAAATCTTGATCAAAATTAAATGGAACCACACGAAAAGCACCAGCTTTCAAATAAAAAAAGAATCATTATTAGAAATAAAATATAGTGATAATTACAAATAAAATTTATAAAAAAGCCAACAGCACGTGGTATTCCCAGGCGGTCACCCATCCAAGTACTAACCACGCCCGATGTTGCTTAACTTCGGTGATCGGACGAGAACCGGTGTATTCAACGTAGTATGGCCGTTGGCAATTACTTCGGCAAAAGGAATGTTCTAATAACACCCTAAACAATATTATTTATCTTACTAACATTATTATGCTACTTTGATATGGCCCTTCAAAATATTAAAACTTGTTTTTTCCCCTAGCCTTTTGTAATGTCCCACTGCTGGACTACCAAACCACTCTATCGGACGTCCAAGTCATCTCGCCATCTCCGTTTAGGTCTGCCCCGTCGCCGTCGACTTTCTTTTGGCACCCAAAAAACGAGAGAATTGAAAAATAGGTATTTGTAAAATCTATTGCTGTCGCGCAGTGCCATGTACACCTAGTATCATGAGCGCGATAGAGACAACTGCAGCACATATTTACTGTGACTGCAGCTTGGACCGAAAATACCTATTAAAAGTAGGTACACAAAATCAACGTTTCGTAGTCCCCTGATCCTTCTCTAAAACTTGACCGATTTAACTACGTGTTTCATTAAAAATTAAAGAAAGGCTTTGGCCGTATTCCTGTTTTCTTTTTTTACATAATCTAGTCAAATTTGTTTTCTGGATGTTTGAACACAGCGGAAAATCTGGTCAATTTTGAGGTTTTTGAAGGCTCATGTCATGTCTCTTTTAATAATTAATTTATGAAAAAAAGGAAAACATAGGGACATGCCAATAGATCCCATACATTTTTTTCTACTGGCATTATCTAGGGAAGAAACAGGGGACTACATTTGTATGGAAAAACGGCCCTTGTGGTAGTAGCGTCATCCAAGTGATATTTTTGTCAAATTTCCATCATAATACCAATATTTTGCAAAATCACGTTATCCCGGAACAGATAAGTACTTAGGTACTGTGGTGACGTGAATACAAGGATGTAAAAATATTTATAAGAATTGTAGAAGAAAGTAAGAAACTTAAGAAACCATTTACATAATAAATTAACCGCAACGTTAGCTGTGAGTGGTGATTGCTATGAAAAAGTAACAAGGCCTTTGTACGGGGAGTAAAAATATTACAGAATAAATGACTAGTTGTTACCCACGACTTATTTATTGATTGAATAATTATCGCCTGCTCCGTGCTTCGGAGAGCACGTTAAGCCGTTGGTCCCGGCTGCCATGACCATCTATGGCAGTCGTTATTGGGAGAGTGTCTACACAAAAGATCCCACTAGGTCGAAGTGTCGCCGGTCTGCACTGACTGGCCCCCACATAAGATAAGATAAGACGCATAAGATAAGATAAACGCGAACCAAGTCGTGGGTATCTTACCCACGACTTGGTTCGCGTTTATAGAAACTGCTTAGTGCGTGTCTTTCCCCGGAACTTAAGCTATCTCTAATCGAGTTTACGGCTTACAATAAATAATAGTCTTAAATTATCACAAACTCGGTGCTCCTTACTATTTGTATACAAATGTAGGCAGGTATGTCCCGCTCTGTGCGGCGACAGTACACTTGAACCTACTACTATATCGTAAGCTAAATAATACTAACTAATATTATAAAAGCGAAAATGAATTTGTTTGTTACCTTTTCACGCCTAAACCACTGAACAAACAATCATCCTGAAGTTTTGCATATACGTTGACAGGTGTACAGAAACAGACATAGGCTACCTTTCATCCCGAAAAAAAATACTTTTCCCGAGGAAAACAATAATAACGTTCTTATAATAATAGACGGCGCCACGTGTCTTTCGAATCATGATTGAATTATATTATTCCAAACAGAGTACAACCCGAATTGATTGTCCAATTCTAAATTAACGCGAGCGAAGCCGCGGGCAAAAGCTAGTTGTAATATAAATCAAGCTCGGGCTTACTCTGCAGCTACGTACTAATACATGTCATTGTATGGATAGTTATAACTTAATGTTCTCCAGTCCGAATTTTGGTCATGCGACCAGTCGTAACGTATTTATATTAACCATCAGGCATTGATGTATAAAAAAGTGGATTTTTATATATCAATGCCATCAGGTGATGAGATATTATACTACACAATGTGTGTGCTAACACAAGTGCACTTTCTATTCCCTAACTCAATCTTACAGGACGACAATTCGGTATAACCAGATATATATTAGGCGCAAGACACACAGATGAAACGCAGCTTTATTGCTCAATGTTCAGCATGAACAGAGTAGGGTTTGTGACTACTTATTTCAAATGAATTACGAAAATTATGTTTCAAAAAACCATACTATCAAGTAGGTATTTATAATGGTAGCTTAAATCATTTAATCATAATGTAGAAACTTCACATAGATATAAATTACCAATTCTGTTATGGATGTCAGTTTCAAAATGTGTTACTGAAGTTATCCGTAAGAAATGCCTAGCAATTATTTTACTTAATAAGAAAAAGAATTTCAGCTGTAAGGTGCTACAGATTTCTTAGGAATTAGCAATTCTTAGAAATATTGAAATAAAACTACTATATATGTATGTATTTTATCGCGTTGTTTATTTGACAACGCAACGTCAAATAAACAACGCGATACAATCCGTATATAGTAGGTAGTTTAATTTCAATTAATAACATTCGCGTAAACAGAAGACAATATTATCTAAGAAATATATTACTGAATAAATATATATCTCTAAGTTCTTAATACCTACCTTAGTATTTTAATATAAACCTCAGTAAAAAGAGATTTGATTATCAGTTCTATATTTCTGTTACCTACATTTCTTTAATGACATGTTAATCAGAATTCCTCAAGAGCATGGGAATTATGGACACAATTACAAATCTATTTATTTGCCAATACAAGTAAATTCAGATGATATAAAAGAAGTTGTGTCCAATTGTTACCACAATAATGGTGATGTACAAATATAAAACAACATTATAATGAACAATGCATTAATACAATAAATTAAATAATACATACTTAGTCAACCATTTACAAACAACTAGTGTCCTGATTAAATATAAAAAACCAATAATAAAAAAAAAACCGTATAATTATATGTATTGTATAGTCAATAAATATTTAAAAATACAATTTTAATACAATGATATACCTAATTTGAAAATAAATAGATTTATTAATTAGTAAGTATTTGACTTCGCACAATCAGTCAAGCTTTTATTTTAAGTATATAAACATTTTCACCATCAGTCTAAATTGATATCTATCTAATGATTGGTAGTCTGATATTGTTATAACAAACATTTAGAGTAGGTACAGAATAATTATCAGAAATAATTATAAGTAAAGTAATAATTAGAAACAAAAATCATGAAAAAGCCAACAGCACGTGGTATTCCCAGGCGGTCACCCATCCAAGTACTAACCACGCCCGATGTTGCTTAACTTCGGTGATCGGACGAGAACCGGTGTATTCAACGTAGTATGGCCGTTGGCGAATGATAAGTAAAACTTTGTAATTTGTTGATTATGTATTACAGTGAGGATTTCGATTAATTTATTATAATTGTTTTATCTATGGGTATATTTGTATCTCTTTTAATGGCACGAACACACTATAACTAATATATAAAGCCATATTGTATACATATTATTGCCACCGAAATATCACAGTGGAGCTTTTATAGTTCTTGACGCCATCTACCGACATTTTTCGAACTACTAAGACATGCTTGTATGGAGACCTGAGGAGTTAGTATTGCAATGTTTGACTAGAGGGCGCTGTACAACATTTTTGAATGTATGTATGTTGGTTTTGTAACGAGTTCTGACAAAAATAAATTATTAAATACTTAACCCCTTCGCCTCGGTTTTTGCCAGATGAAATGTTAATACATTGAAATGATGAGCCTAAGATATAATAATGGGATGTGAAAATGCAAATCACAGTCCTTTCAGTTTGTCAGTCAAGTACGATAATAACTTAGGTTTAAACTCTCTAATAGCTCTATGGATAAAGAGCATGGTCTAATCGCAATGCAACAATTATTAAAAGCGATTTTAATGATGAATGAATAAAATAAAAATGCAAACGTTTTGTGCTACGTTGATGATACCACAGTATTTTTTCGAAATAAGTCTTGATAAAGCGTAGTGGCAACCTCGGAGAAAGGAATGTCGACTCTCGCATCATGGCTAGAAACGAATCAGTTAAACCCAAATTTAAAAAAAAAAAGAATACGTTTTCACGTTCTGTAAGACTCTTGCATGGAAACCCACAGTCCTTTCTTTAAAACTACATACTTGTGACCATTGATACCTTTATACATCAATGCTTGTGACTCTCTAGCCTAGTCTAGTCTCCTATAACTGCGAAACTCATACTCGCTTAAACTCTATTCGCTACCTAGTCTTATTAGATGAATGCTTAACATAATAATAAACACACAAGTTATCAGGTACAATACATATACATCTTCAAATTATTACGTAACAGCGCAGACAAAAACACTGTGATACTAATTTATAAAGCACTGATACAATTGATTCTTTACTATACCTAGTACTTAGGTACCCTTGGCATGGGGTGGTGCAGTCCAAATCCAGAATACTTCAACTTGAGAGAGTTCAGCGAGCTGTTTTAAAGTAATGCTGAGAAAACCGTTCAGGTTCCTTTACAAATGATCTGAGTGCGAAGTACTTAGAGTACGTCAGATATCTTTTTGATAAAAGCGATCAACCGGAGCCAATATGTCATGGACACATTGGTGCCAATAGTCTTAGAATAATTTCGCTACTTTATAATTTATGCAGAGTTGAAAAAGCAATTCTATAATTATAAAATATTAGTGTTAACCAAATGTCAAATTCGTTCCAACTTTCGCCAACGGCCATACTACGTTGAATACACCGGTTCTCGTCCGATCACCGAAGTTAAGCAACATCGGGCGTGGTTAGTACTTGGATGGGTGACCGCCTGGGAATACCACGTGCTGTTGGCTTTTTGCCCTTATTTTTACTACTTGTATATTTTAAATAATTTTATTTGATTTGAAAATAGTTCTAACATTATTCTTTATTTTCTAGTTAGTCTATTAATTTTCGTAGTGTCACAGATAATATAATACTATACGTAGTTTTTATTAAGTATGTTACTCATTTTACTATCAATCAACTAAGAATTGGACATTATAAATATATAATACATTAGATACCTATAGTAAAGAATCAATTGTGTCAGTGCTTTATAAATTAGTATCACAGTGTTTTTGGCTGCGCTGTTACGTAATAATTTGAAGATGTATATGTATTGTACCTGATAACCTGTGTGATTATTATTATGTTAAGCATTAATCTAATATGACTAGGTAGCGAATAGAGTCTGGGCGATTAATAGTTTCGCAGTTATTATAAGAGACTACTTACTGTTAGGGGCACAAGTGTGAGTGTCACTGTGAGTTTCGATGCAAGTGACGACACTTGCATCGTTCATTACATTCTATATGAATAGTATGTAATGAACTTAGGCTTTTTTAAATTTGGAATTAGGAGATTCGTCCCTAGGCATGTTGCGAGAGCTATCATTCCTTCCTCCGCTGTTGCGGCTATGCTTTACCAAGACTTATGCCAAAAAAATTACTCTGGTATCATCAACGTAGCACAAAACGTTTGTATTTTTATTTTATTAAATTATAATTAAAATCGCTTTTAATAATTGTTGCATTGCGTTTAGACCATGCTCTTTATCTATAAAGCTATAAGAGAGATTAAACTTAAGTTATCGTACTTGACTGACAAACTAAAAGCACTGTGATTTGCATTTCCACATCCCAATAGTATATCTTAAGGTTATCATTTCAATGCATTAACATTTCATCTGGAAAAAACAAAGGCGAAGCGTTTATGTATTTATTAATTTAATTTTGACAGAACTCGGTACAAAACCAACATACATACATTCAAAATTGTTTTACAGTGCCCTCTAGTCAAACATTGCAATACTAACTCCTCGGGTCTCTATACAAGCATGTCTTAGTAGTTCGAGAAATATCGGTAGATGGCGGTACGAACTATAAAAGCTCCACTGTAATATTTCGGTGACAATAATAATATTTAAAATATGGCTCTATATGTTAGTTATAGTGTGTTCGTGTTATTAAAAAAGATACAAACATACCCATAGATACAACAGTTAAAATAATAAATTAAATGAAATCCTCACTGTAATAATCAATAAATTATAAAGTTTCACTATTCATTCGCCAACGGCCATACTACGTTGAATACACCGGTTCTCGTCCGATCACCGAAGTTAAGCAACATCGGGCGTGGTTAGTACTTGGATGGGTGACCGCCTGGGAATACCACGTGCTGTTGGCTTTTTTTTTGCATATTTCTACTAAATCATTTAATATTGTTAGTATTAATTCTGTATTTTAGTCACTAACGTGATTATTTATTATAAAATTTTCAACACATAATAAGATCAGTTTATTAATTACCTACCTACCTTTGCATAGTCAGTAATACAGTCATGCAAAGGTAGGTAGGTAATTAATAAACTGATCTTATTATGTGTTGAAAATTTATAATTTATCAATTATGTTTTCGATATTTCCAAACAAGATTATGCCATCTGCCTTTCATCTCAATCCGTCGACGTTTGCCTTGTATCAAACTTAACATCCTGACATCTAACTAAAATTTCACTTATAGTACGATTACTTAGCTAATACTATTATTCAACTATCGCTTTAAATCATTAGTTCCCAAAGTGGTCCAGGTGGACCCCCAGGGTTCCACGGGAGACTCGACGGGGTCTACGTTAGCGAGATAAAGAAATGGGGGTGCACAAGAGCTCGTAAGCGAAAATTTATTTGCTTTCGATAGTGAAGAACTAAAGTGTTGACTTTACCGACTGTTCGACAAGCTCAGCGACTGTTACTTGTAAAAATCTGCATATTCCATATTCAGTACCAGTGGTTTTTCGATTTTTCGGTACAGAATAACTAAAAAAAAGATCAGCTCGCCTACCGTGGTAAGTTCCGTTTCGAGAATTCCTAAAAAAAAAACAAAATAGCTCAATAAAGGATAAAGAAAGTCAAAGTTTAGAAATATTTTTTTAACAGAATTATTAATACTAACAAAATTAAATATAGAAATAAATATGCAAAAAAGCCAACAGCACGTGGTATTCCCAGGCGGTCACCCATCCAAGTACTAACCACGCCCGATGTTGCTTAACTTCGGTGATCGGACGAGAACCGGTGTATTCAACGTAGTATGGCCGTTGGCGATTGTTTCGACACAAATTAGTGTTTTGTTGGCACCAAATGTTATAATTATACATACTTAAATATTAAAACCTTGAATATAAACAAATCACATGAGACCAAACAAAAACTGACTGATGTTGATAGAATAGTCGATCGTTTAATTTGCAACTGTTGAGATACTGCATACGATGTTAACATATTGAGTTGCAGCGGCACACCGGGCGACTAGACACACTACATTTTTAATGATGTCTGGTATTCTAAGACTTGACAGTCTACGACGGAGTTTAAATAACATTTATTAGGTGTTACATAAGCAGACTTGCACCACAATGGTAGGTTCCTTTTGTGTGGTATATTGCGGTGCAGACAAACATGTAAATTAGCTCAACATATTTTATTTATATACTAGACTAGCTGTTACCTGCGACTTCGTCCGCGTAGATTTTAACTAAAAAGTGTTTGTCTCCGCGGAACCCTATTTGTTTTCTAAAATCAAGGTAGCCTATGTTACTCCTTATAACATTAGCTATCTGTCAGTGAAAGTCCCGTAAAAATCGGTTCAGCCGTTTCGGAGATTAGCCGGAACAAACAGACAGACAGACAAAAATTTAAAAAATAGATGTTTTCGTATATTATGTACCTTATATACCTACTTTCATATGCAATAGATAAAAAGCTGTTATTTTGACATTGCAAACAGACACTTCAATTTTATTTATTTGTATAGATGTTCCCGCGGTTTCACCCGCGTTTATCGTTACTGCGCCGCCCCCGTGGGTCATATCGTAATGTTATAGGTATACCCTATAGCTTTCCTCGATAAATAAGCTTTCCAACACTAAAATAATTTTTCAATTCGAACCAGTAGTTCCTGAGATTAGCGTGTGCAACCAAACAAACAAACTCTTCAGCTTTGTAATATTAGTATATAGATATACCTACTACGTTAATAAATAGACGAACCATGTTACAACAGAATTTAAAAATAGAGAACAATGTTAGAACACTTATTCAAATAAAATAAATTTAAGTAAGTATATAAAATATAGTAGTAAGACTAGTAAAAAATAAGAAAAGACAAAAGAGCCAACAGCACGTGGTATTCCCAGGCGGTCACCCATCCAAGTACTAACCACGCCCGATGTTGCTTAACTTCGGTGATCGGACGAGAACCGGTGTATTCAACGTAGTATGGCCGTTGGCGATAGCAGGACTAAAATTGGTGTTTTCTTGGCACAAAATGATAAAATTATGTCTATGTTAAAATAATGTGGTTTATCTTGAAGGCCAAATGAAGGCTGACTGCTGATAATAGAATAGTCGATCGTTTAATTTGCAACTGTTGAGATACTGCATACGATGTAAATTAACATATTAAGTTAATGACGAATTTGACGTTTTGTTCACACTAATATTTTATAATTTATTACAACTCTGCATAAATTACAACGTGCAACGTAGCGAAAATATTCTAAGACTAAGGGAACCAATGTGTCCGTAACATATTAGCTCCGATTATTCGCTTTTACCAAAAAAATATCTAACGTAATCTAAGTACTACGCACTCAAGTCATTTGTTGAAAACCGGAGCGGTTTTTATCAGCATTACTTTGAGACTGTTTGCTGGGCTCTCTCGAGTTGGATTATTTTGGATTTTACTGCACCACCCCATGCCAATGTGGCCAAGGGTACATATTAGGTATAGTAAATAATCAATTGTGTCAGTGCTTTATAAATTAGTATCACAGTGTTTTTGTCTGCGCTGTCACGTAATAACTTGAAGATGTATATGAATTTAATAATTGTACCTGATAACCTGTGTGTTTATTATTATGTTAAGCATTCATTTAATAAGACTAGGTAGCGAATAGAGTCTGCGCGAGTATTAGTTTCGCAGTTATAGGAGACTAGACTAGACTAGAGAGTCACAAATTCTAGTTTGGAACAATCGAATACAGTCATGCAAAGGTAGGGTAGGTAATAAATTAACTGATCTTATGGATTATGTGTTTGTAATGTAATGAAATATGATATTATAGATTTCTTTGGCAATTAGTTAAAATAGGTACACGTGTGCGAATATTGCATAGGTTGCAACTTGAAATTAGGTGCTGCGTAATTAGAACATTTTTGTACTTTATGTTTAATATTTTTGGTATTCAAATAAATGACTCTGAACGAGTAAGACATGTTTTTATTCACAACACCTGAACACCCATCATATTACATGGCGACCCTTGCCATTGGCACCGTCTAAAGAACATATAAATCAAGATTTGAAGAAAGAAGATTACAATATAGAAGATTTCAAGATAGAAGATTTCAAGACATACCATGGGAAAATCTGCGTCAAAAGAGCAAGTTGTGATCGCACAGAATGCCAACGGACAAGCTTCTGCAACGACATCGCAATACCACACAGAACGCTTGGAGGCCATAGAATTCTTGGTCACCACGGCCGTAGTTATATTATGTATCGCCGTTGTATACTACGTCCTCAAGAAGTGCAACAAGCACCACGTACGCAACTTGCAACGAGAACTGAACAGAAACAACTTGGCCACTATTTCTCGTGCGCCGTGCGTTTCTCAGCGCCAGCCCAACTCCTCACCAGCCACGTGCTTGTACCGGTCTACGCGCAATCCAACGTAAAGGTTATGTTTTATGAGCTATTTTATCTTTAGAAGTATATAATTTTCAATTTTTCTTAACCTATATTACGTAAATAGATATTCATTTTTAGTATCTAGTTAAATATTATGTCTAGTTTGATTATACAGTTACATGAAATCCATAATTCGTTAAGTTATCTTAGAGATTATTTAGTTAAATTAGGACCTGAAAGAAGGCAACTAAATCTTGGTCAGAAAAAGATAGGTGAAGCGAAAAAGTTGTATTCCTCCTTTGAAAGTATTTTGTCTCTGTTGCACTTAGAAATAGAACGCAAGGAAATTAGTACAAGTGATATCACTGCTATTCATAAAATAATAAGCGACATACATATTTTATACAATAAAATAATTACTTTATCTACTTGTGAAGAGGCTAAGCAAGTCAAAATGTCTACAAAAAAAGAATTTGATTTAAAAACTGCAATTTCATTATTGCCAGTAATGTCTGGACAGGAATCTGTTACTAAGTCACTCATTGATTGTATTGAGTTGTATAATAAAATGATCCTAGATTCGTCATCGCAAGAATTAATTAATTTTGTTCTTAAAACTAGACTTTCTGAAAGTGCAAAATTGCGTATGAAATCAACTTACGACACCGTCGATAACCTTTTAGCTGACATGCGTAAATTTTTAATACAAAATAAATCCCAAGTAGCATTACAATGGAATTTACACCAGTGTAAGCAGGGTAATCGTTCCATTGAGTCATTTGGCAATGAATTGGAAAAATTGTTTGTTAATTTAACTATTGCCCAATCAGAGAATAGTCCCAATTCTTACGATGCTTTCAAAACCGCTAATGAAAGAATTGCCATAAAACGTTTTGCAGACGGTTTGAGTGACCCCAGATTGAGTACCATTATAGCGGCTAGAAATTTTCAATCTTTACCGGAAGCTATCAGGACTGCCATGGACGAACAATCCTTGTCTTCGTCATTCCAAATTATGAACATTAAGCGTCATAGTTACTCCAATCGCGGGCATAGAAACTTTAATAACAGTTTTCGAGGACATTACAATAATAACTATAATCCATTTAATTACAACCACGGTAACGCGAGATCACCGGGCGCAGCGTCGGGTAACATACCGTCGCATCGCGGACAATTTAATCGTGGTCGCGGTAGAACTTTTCATAGAGGTCAAAATAATAGGCATTACGGCATTAAGTCAAACAGACCCTCTGTCCAAGTTCAGCACACTACCCACGATGAGTCGACTAGCAATACCAGTTCTCGCGAAATTGTAACTCCCAATGTCGCAACGAACGATTTTTTTCGTTAATTCGCAAAATTTCATTTTTAATTTTAATAATAGTAGTACTGTAAGATTTTTAGTGGATAATGAAGTGATTAATCTTTTAGTTGATAGCGGAGCCAGTCTTTGTGTACTAAAGTACGAAAGGCTTAGTAAATACCCTAAGTTATTGCAACAATTGCGTAGTGATAGAATAAGCATTAGAAGCGTAAGTGGTAGGTTAGAGTCAGAAGGCTACATTTTTCTAAATTTATTTTATAATAACGAAGTATTTAGTGAAAAATTTTATGTTTTTAAGAATATGTCTTGCACTGCAAATGGAATATTAGGAGATAATTTTTTACAGCGTTATGAAGCAATTATTAACTATAGAAATAGTATATTTAGGTCATAGAATAACATCACATGGCATTCTTCCTGACGACAGCAAAATTAAGGCCTTGTGCAACTATCCGGTGCCATCGAACTCGGATGACGTCAAGCGCTACTTAGCATTTGCTAATTATTTATTATAGACGTTTCATACCTAACTTTGCTAATATTGCGTATCCATTAAATAAATTATGTAAAAATAATGTAGAGTTTAAATGGACGTGCGAATGTGACAAATCTTTTCACGAGTTAAAATCTGCTTTAATATCACCGCCTGTATTGCAGTATCCTGACTTTTCGGAAACGAATACTTTTCAGCTACGAACAGATGCTTGTAAGACTGGATTAGGCGCGGTTTTGTCTAATAGTAATGGTCACGTAATTGCTTACGCGAGTCGTAACTTAACGTCCGCAGAAAGTAGATACCCTATAATTGACTTAGAATTACTAGCTATAGTATGGGCAGTAAGGCATTTTAGACCATATCTGTATGGCAGAAGGTTTAAAATCTTTACCGATCATAAGCCATTAGTATATTTATTTAGTTTAAAGGATCCCTCTAGTAGACTTACTAAGTTTAGACTGTATCTTGAAGAATATGACTTTGAAATTGTGTACATCCCAGGGCGAAATAATGCAGCTGCAGACGCATTAAGTCGAATCCCTATGACAATGACCTGTGATGATTTAAAATCTATTGGAGAACAAGTAGTTTCTGTACTGACGAGAGCACAAACAAAAAAGTTAACGTCTCAGATATCTACTGATAACAATAATTTGACTGAAGAATGTTCTACCAGTAGCAGGCCTGATCAACCTGAGACTGTGGAAATTCTTAAAAAACCCAAGGATGTGATAGAATTAGTTTTTATAAATGACAAAGATTTTAGTAAATTGATTTCTCACTGTTCTGGGATAGAATACTGCATCTATGTACCTTCGCGTTGTACTATATACCTAAATACTCGATCGTTATCTACCCCGTCGGAGTTAGCGAGAGATTTAGGATCGTTGTGCGAAAAAGAAAATATAAATGAAATATTAATTATTAAGAATAGAGAAAATGCAACAAATATAAAAATACTTGCAAGTCATATGAAAAAGTTGCAAATTAAGTTACCCAGAATTTTAATTACAAGAGATATAATAAGAATTTTTAATCACGAGGATAAAAAAATAATATTGAATGACTTTCATTTGTTACCCACTAGTGGACATGCAGGGATAAATAGAATGATAGGCAATTTAAAAAGATATTACTACTGGCCAGGTATGACGAATGATGTCATTAATTACGTAAAAAAGTGTCAACAATGTCAATATAATAAATTCTCTAATCGTCTTGTAAAAGAGCCGATGGTTATAACAAATACTGCAAGCTCAGCATTTGAACGTGTCGCGTTAGATATTATGGGTCCATTACCGACTGATATCAACAATAATAAGTACATCTTAACATTGCAATGTGACTTATCTAAATTCGTAGAGGCATATCCCATGCAGAGTAAGGATTCCGAATCAGTAGCCAGAGTCTTCGTTTCGAATTTTATTTTGAGATACGGAGTACCTAAACAAATCATTACAGATAAAGGTACAGAGTTTTTGTGTAATATTATGGAAAATGTGTGTAAAATATTAAAAATAGAACATTTAAATTCCACACCTTATCACCATGAGACTATAGGCTCATTAGAAAACAGTCACAGACATTTAGGCTCATATCTTCGAATTCAGTGTGATAGGAATAATATTGATTGGAGTGATTGGTTACCATTTTGGTCATTTTCTTACAATACTACAGTGCATTCAGAAACAAAATACTCACCATTTGAGTTAGTATTTGGTAAATGTTGTAAATTGCCGTCAGATTTTGGAACTTCAGTTGAACCTTTGTATAATTACAATGATTACCCAAAAGAAATGAAATATCGTCTACAGCGAGCACAATACGATGCCCAGCAGAATTTGTTAACAAATAAATTTAAAAGAAAACTTATGTATGACAAAAAAACTTACTCCATAACTTACCAAAAGGGTCACCTAATTCTTATAAAAAACCAAACAGGTAATAAACTTCAAAACATATATAACGGTCCCTATGAAGTTATTGAGGAAGTTTCACCTAATGTTAAGATCTTAAAGGATAATAAAGAATATATTATACATAAGAATAACACTAAAAGGTATTTTAGTTAGCATTACGCTTTTATTGTATTTTTAATTGTTATAAATAATTTTAAATATATTTGGTTTATATAAAAATACTTATATGAAATAATTGGTAGGTATAATATTTGAAATTTGATATTTTGTAAGTTTTTTTTTCCTTAAAAGGGGAAAGGTGGCAACAGACATTTTTTCGGGGGAGTTGTAATGTAATGAAATATGATATTATAGATTTCTTTGGCAATTAGTTAAAATAGGTACACGTGTGCGAATATTGCATAGGTTGCAACTTGAAATTAGGTGCTGCGTAATTAGAACATTTTTGTACTTTATGTTTAATATTTTTGGTATTCAAATAAATGACTCTGAACGAGTAAGACATGTTTTTATTCACAACACCTGAACACCCATCATATTACATGTTGAATAATTATTTATAATAAATAATCATGTTAGTAACTAAAATACAGAATTAATACTAACAATATTAAATGATTTAGTAGAAATATGCATAAAAGTCAACAGCACGTGGTATTCCCAGGCGGTCACCCATCCAAGTACTAACCACGCCCGATGTTGCTTAACTTCGGTGATCGGACGAGAACCGGTGTATTCATGGCCGTTGGCAATAGCTGTGTTGTAATTAATGTAACGTTGACACCACAATATTAATAGATTTTATAATGAAAACAGTATTTTGTATTATTGATAGAACAGTGGTTTAATTGGCTGTCATGTTGACATAAGAAACTGCCTAAAGTAGGCAATACGTAATGTCCAATAATGATAGTCATTATACCAACACTCGCTGATTTTGTGTATGTGGCTTCTTATAGTATGACTTTTTTGTTATTCTTTTAGATTAACTTACAGAGTTTAGTACTTTTATATTTCAGTATAGAGTTGAAATTATTTATTTATGTTATATCAATATTATTTAAAACTATGACTAATTTTTGGTTGATTGATAGTAAAATTAGTAACATACTGAAGATATACTACGTTAATAAATAGACGAATCATGTTACAACAGAATTTAAAACAACGTTAGAACACTTATTCAAATAAAATAAATTTATATAAAACTAGCTGTTACCTGCGACTTCGTCCGCGTAGATTTTAACTAAAAAATGTTTGTCGCCGCGGAACACTATTTTTTTCTAAAATCATAGTAGCCTAAGTTAGGTACTCCTTATAACATCAGCTATCTGCCAGTGAAAGTCCCGTCAAAATCAGTTTAGCCGTTTCGGAGATTAGCCGGAACAGACAGACAGACGAAAATTTAAAAAAATAGATGTTTTCATATAGGTACCTTATATACTTTCATATGAATTAGATAAAAAGCTGTTATTTTGACATTACAAACAGACACTTCAATTTAATTTATTTGTATAGATATACATAGTAGTAACACTAATAAAAAATAAGAAAAGACCAAAAAGCCAACAGCACGTGGTATTCCCAGGCGGTCACCCATCCAAGTACTAACCACACCCGATGTTGCTTAACTTCGGTGATCGGACGAGAACCGGTGTATTCAAAATTATAAAGTAGAGAAATTATTCTAAGACTGGGAACCAGTGTGTCCATGACATATTGGCTCCGGTTGATCGCTTTTATCAAAAAGATATCTGACGTACTCTAAGTACTTCGCACTCAGATCATTTGTAAAGGAACCTGAACGGTTTTCTCAGCATTACTTTAAAACAGTTCGCTAAACTCTCTCAAGTTGAAGTATTCTGGATTTGGACTGCACCACCCCATGCCAAGGGTACCTAAGTACTAGGTATAGTAAAGAATCAATTGTGTCAGTGCTTTATAAATTAGTATCACAGTGTTTTTGTCTGCGCTGTCACGTAATAACTTGAAGATGTATATGTATTGTACCTGATAACCTGTGTGTTTATTATTATGTTAAGCATTCATCTAATAAGACTAGGTAGCGAATAGAGTTTAAGCGAGTATTAGTTTCGCAGTTATAGGAGACTAGACTAGACTAGAGAGTCACAAGCATTGATGTATAAAGGTATCAATGGTCACAAGTATGTAGTTTTAAAGAAAGGACTGTGGGTTTCCATGCAAGAGTCTTACAGAACGTGAAAACTTATTCTTTTTTTTTTTAATTTGGGTTAAACTGATTCGTTTCTAGCCATGATGCGAGAGTCGACATTCCTTTCTCCGAGGTTGCCATTACGCTTTATCAAGACTTATTTCGAAAAAATACTGTGGTATCATCAACGTAGCACAAAACGTTTGCATTTTTATTTTATTAATTCATCATTAAAATCGCTTTTAATAATTGTTGCATTGCGATTAGACCATGATCTTTATCCATAGAGTTATTAGAGAGTTTAAACCTAAGTTATTATCGTACTTGACTGACAAATTGAAAGGACTGTGATTTGCATTTTCACATCCCATTATTATATCTTAGGCTCATCATTTCAATGTATTAACATTTCATCTGGCAAAAACCGAGGCGAAGGGGTTAAGTATTTAATAATTTATTTTTGTCAGGACTCGTTACAAAACCAAAATACATACATTCAAAAATGTTGTACAGCGCCCTCTAGTCAAACATTGCAATACTAACTCCTCAGGTCTCTATACAAGCATGTCTTAGTAGTTCGAAAAATGTTGGTAGATGGCGACAAGAACTATAAAAGCTCCACTGTGATATTTCGGTGGCAATAATATGTATAAAATATGGCTTTATATATTAGTTATAGTGTGTTCGTGCCATTAAAAGAGTACATATACCCATAGATAAAACAATTATAATAAATTAATTGAAATCCTCACTGTAATACATAATCAACAAATTACAAAGTTTTACTTTTCATTCGCCAACGGCCATACTACGTTGAATACACCGGTTCTCGTCCGATCACCGAAGTTAAGCAACATCGGGCGTGGTTAGTACTTGGATGGGTGACCGCCTGGGAATACCACGTGCTGTTGGCTGTTTTGTTTATTCGCCATCTCAAGTCAGTCGCTCAATTATGAAAAGGCAAATTTGCTTTACTCGTACGTACGTAGATCGTATGATCATACGATCGAACGTAGATCTTTGCAGAGACGTCGATTTTATAGAAATATTTGGGATATCAAAGTTATTTATTTACCTTGTGTCTATACAGAGAGTACATGCTAAAGATTAACGTTTTTATATATGTATTATGTATCTTACAATGAGTATGAATACCTAAAAACAGCAAATAATATTGAAATAGCATAGATGTTATACATTATTATAGATATAGTGCTATTAGCGAATATGTGACGATAAAATCATGTTTCCCAATTAAAAAAATATAAATGATATCTACAATAACAGCAAATATCACCGTTAAACGATATTTACACACACGAATATCTGAGTATATAATAATTTCAGCCCAGTATTGGAACTGTCTCACTGCTGGGCTGCTGGCCTCTTCTCTGTGTGAAAAGAGAAAGGCTGTCCACCACGCTGGCCAAGCGCGGGTTGGCACTGTTGACAGTCTTGAGATGTAGGTATTCTCACGACGCGCGACGTTATCCTTTTTGCGTTAAAGAGAGCGATAGTGAACTATTTAATAAGTACCCATAAAATCCTAGAAAGCTTAAACTCTTCATATTTTTATTGTGTAAGTGTATGTATATATAAATAAAAGCAACGTGTGTTTAGTTATCGTATAAATCTGATCATGTACGATATAATATTATGTACGTAATTATCAAGAACTAAATATATTAAACATTCTGAACAAGCTTCACGAAGCCAAGAGATGATTCATTTTGATCCAGCAATCGCCAACGGCCATACTACGTTGAATACACCGGTTCTCGTCCGATCACCGAAGTTAAACAACATCGGGCGTGGTTAGTACTTGGATGGGTGACCGCCTGGGAATACCACGTGCTGTTGGCTTTTTTGCTAGATCCAGTCAGTCGCTAAATTATACATATAATGTTAAATTAATTTTGCTCTTTTAGAATTTGTTCATAAAATATTTTTTTAATGGTTATGATAGTAATGGACCTTCCAACACTAATAACTATTAAAAAGGTATAAGGTATAGATAATAGGACAGGCTCACTAACACTTCTCTCTTATTTTATTATGGTATATTTGGTGGTTAATCATTTCCATAGAAGTGCATTTTAAAAATTCATTTTATTGTATATTTTTTTACCTACACAGAGTATATAGTAAAGTACATTTTGATGGAAATTACACACGTAAATGGTAATGAAAGATTTGTCTAGAAGATGCCGACCAATGACTTAGTCAAAATTATTATTCTTAGTGGTTTTAGTTGTTATTTACGATAAGTTTCTATTGCAGATTTTAAATAAATATGCAATGCACGTAGAATCTATCAAAGTTCGGCGTTTGATTTAGTGAATCTTCGTAATTTGCTATCTCAGATCATTAACACGGAGTTTACTCAAATGTAGTGTGCTTAAATAAGTACAACATGATATAAAGAATTATAGATGTTATAAAATATTTTAGTATATGCCGCAAATATGTGACGGTGACAATCATGTTTGCTAATTCTAAAATAAAAATGTTACATGAATGGCAAATATAATTAACCGCTCAACGATATTTACTCACATGATTAACTGAAAATATTATAAAAACAGCCCAGTATTTAAAGTATGGTATGGCCATAGTGTATCTATCACGCTAACCCAGTGCGGGTCGGCAGATTTCACATACCTTCGAGAACATTTTGGAGATCTCTAATACTTGCAGGTATTTGCACAAAGTTTTCTATCATAATTAACTATTTAAATACGCATAAAAAAATAAAAATCTCTTCATAATTGCGTTGTGTATGTGTGTATAAATAATAAAAGCAACGTGTGTTACTTTATAAATCTCATCGTGTAGGTACGATATACATATATGTACGTATTTATCAAGAAATGATAATAAATACACTGAACAAGCTTTCACGAAGCCAAGAAATCATTAAATTTCATTCAGTATTCGCCAACGGCCATACTACGTTGAATACACCGGTTCTCGTCCGATCACCGAAGTTAAGCAACATCGGGCGTGGTTAGTACTTGGATGGGTGACCGCCTGGGAATACCACGTGCTGTTGGCTGTTTTGTTTATTCGCCATCTCCAGTCAGTCGCTCAATTATGAAAAGGCAAATTTGCTTTACTCGTACGTACGTAGATCGTACGATCATACGATCGAACGTAGATCTTTGCAGAGAAGTCGATTTTATAGAAATATTTGGGATATCAAAGTCATTTATTTACCTTTTGTCTATACGGAGAGTACATGCTAAAGATTAACGTTTTTATATATGTATTATGTATCTTACAATGAGTATGAATACCTAAAAACAGCAAATAATATTGAAATAGCATAGATGTTATACATTATTATAGATAATAATAATAATAATAAATTCATTTATTCTCACCACATTACATCACATAGTACATGAAATACACGCACGTACGGTTCACAGAATTAGGACTATTAGGTACATAATACTAGGTCGAATAATCTGTGGTGACCAGCATCTTAGCTAAGTTATTGAGAATAACTTGTGTTAAAGATGCTGGGCCCTCTATTTAATTTCTAACAAATGTGTGGATTGTGCGTCTCATACATTTATTATAATATTAAAAACCACTGTTTCAAATGCAAAATATATAGTATATATAGTGCTATTAGCGAATATGTGACGATAAAATCATGTTTCCTAATTAAAAAAATATAAATGATATCTACAATAACAGCAAATATCACCGTTAAACGATATTTACACACACGAATATCTCAGTATATAATAATTGCAGCCCAGTATTGGAACTGTCTCACTGCTGGGCTGCTGGCCTCTTCTCTGTGTGAAAAGAGAAAGGCTGTCCAACACGCTGGCCAAGCGCGGGTTGGCACTGTTGACAGTCTTGAGATGTAGGTATTCTCACGACGCGCGACGTTATCCTTTTTGCGTTAAAGAGAGCGATAGTGAACTATTTAATAAGTACCCATAAAATCCTAGAAAGCTTCAGGGGTCTAATAACAAAGGCAGTAAAGTCCAGTTGAAGAAATTTTAAGTCACTTACAATAAACGAATAACGTTTCAAGGATATCACATATTTACTGCTGTAATGTATTTATAGAAGTTAAATTGTAATACCGTTTAATTTAAGCTCTAATTTCATCCTAAAACACGCCAATTAATCAAGAAACTTAAATAATGTTATGGACTTTGCCACATTTGTTAGTAAAGCAAGGACTTTACCGGTTTTGTTATTAATGGTTACGGACTTTGCCATATTTGTTAGAATTCATTACAATTCATTACAAGCGGCCACGGAAACAGCTCATCTCTGATTGGTTGAAATGGACATTACTAATTTTGTTATGTCGGCCGGGGACTTTCCCGATTTTGTTATAAAACGTTTCGTTTATGCGTAGAAATCTATTGGATTAGGCCGGATTTGTTCGAATCTCTCAACGTGTTCTAGTAAAAAAGATGTTGCCACAACCAATAAAATTAAAATCGACGTTTCACATTTTAGGGGACTTTGCCGCCTTTGTTATTAGACCCCTGGCTTAAACTCTTCATATTTTTATTGTGTAAGTGTATGTATATATAAATAAAAGCAACGTGTGTTTAGTTATCGTATAAATCTGATCGTGTACGATATAATATTATGAACGTAATTATCAAGAACTAAATATATTAAACACTAGATGTTCCCGCGGTTTCACCCGCGTTTATCGTTACTGCGCCGCCCCCGTGGGTCGTAGCGTGATGTTATATAGCTTATAGCCTACCTCGATAAATAGGCTATCCAACACTAAAAGAATTTTTCAAATCGAACCAGTAGTAATCACGCAGAATAAACCAGGAGAAACATCGTTTGTACTATGTCTGTAATGGGTAATTATTTTGCTGCAGTGTTATTTTAAAACTGCGTTATCTCCTAAGATATTCATTGAAATCGAATGATGTAAAGGGCAATTTTGTTTTAAATTAAATACTTGTGATAATTGACGTATTTATTTGGATAAGGATTAATATCATGTTTATAATAACACCTTCGCAAATAATGCATTATTTTAGAACAAATTTGGTTAGCATACAAATGGTTATAGTGAGCCAACCTTAAAAGAAAGACATATGCTGTCGCGGAGTTTTTTTTAGAACTTTTAAAGGGAAACAATTCTGTCATACATCATTTTTGCGAAACTTTAACTGTTTACGCAGCGCACGCAGCGGAAGCTCTCAAAAAGAAATAATATCCTCCGATTCTGAAACATTCTTCATTGGTGCTCAGCTCCTATTGATCTTAGCGTGATGATATATAGCCTATAGCCTTCCTCGATAAATGGGCTATCTAAGATTGAAAGAATTTTTCAAATCGGACCAGTAGTTTCTGAGATTAGCGCGTTCAAGTAAACAAACAAACAAACAAACTCTTCAGCTTTATAATTTTAGTATAGATTCTGAACAAGCTTCACGAAGCCAAGAGATAATTAATTTTGATCCAGCAATCGCCAACGGCCATACTACGTTGAATACACCGGTTCTCGTCCGATCACCGAAGTTAAGCAACATCGGGTGTGGTTAGTACTTGGATGGGTGACCGCCTGGGAATACCACGTGCTGTTGGCTTTTTTGCTAGATCCAGTCTGTCGCTAAATTATACATATAATGTTAAATTAATTTTGCTCTTTTAGAATTTGTTCATAAAATATTTTTTTAATGGTTATGATAGTAATGGACCTTCCAACACTAATAACTATTAAAAAGGTATAAGGTATAGATAATAGGACAGGCTCACTAACACTTCTCTCTTATTTTATTATGGTATATTTGGTGGTTAATCATTTCCATAGAAGTGCATTTTAAAAATTCATTTTATTGTATATTTTTTTACCTACACAGAGTATATAGTAAAGTACATTTTGATGGAAATTACACACGTAAATGGTAATGAAAAATTTGTCTAGAAGATGCCGACCAATGACTTAGTCAAAATTATTATTCTTAGTGGTTTTAGTTGTTATTTACGATAAGTTTCTATTGCAGATTTTAAATAAATATGCAATGCACGTAGAATCTATCAAAGTTCGGCGTTTGATTTAGTGAATCTTCGTAATTTGCTATCTCAGATCATTAACACGGAGTTTACTCAAATGTAGTGTGCTTAAATAAGTACAACATGATATAAAGAATTATAGATGTTATAAAATATTTTAGTATATGCCGCAAATATGTGACGGTGACAATCATGTTTGCTAATTCTAAAATAAAAATGTTACATGAATGGCAAATATAATTAACCGCTCAACGATATTTACTCACATGATTAACTGAAAATATTATAAAAACAGCCCAGTATTTAAAGTATGGTATGGCCATAGTGTATCTATCACGCTAACCCAGTGCGGGTCGGCAGATTTCACATACCTTCGAGAACATTTTGCAGATCTCTAATACTTGCAGGTATTTGCACAAAGTTTTCTATCATAATTAACTATTTAAATACGCATAAAAAAATAAAAATCTCTTCATAATTGCGTTGTGTATGTGTGTATAAATAATAAAAGCAACGTGTGTTACTTTATAAATCTCATCGTGTAGGTACGATATACATATATGTACGTATTTATCAAGAAATGATAATAAATACACTGAACAAGCTTTCACGAAGCCAAGAAATCATTAAATTTCATTCAGTATTCGCCAACGGCCATACTACGTTGAATACACCGGTTCTCGTCCGATCACCGAAGTTAAGCAACATCGGGCGTGGTTAGTACTTGGATGGGTGACCGCCTGGGAATACCACGTGCTGTTGGCTGTTTTGTTTATTCGCCATCTCCAGTCAGTCGCTCAATTATGAAAAGGCAAATTTGCTTTACTCGTACGTACGTAGATCGTACGATCATACGATCGAACGTAGATCTTTGCAGAGAAGTCGATTTTATAGAAATATTTGGGATATCAAAGTTATTTATTTACCTTTTGTCTATACAGAGAGTACATGCTAAAGATTAACGTTTTTATATATGTATTATGTATCTTACAATGAGTATGAATACCTAAAAACAGCAAATAATATTGAAATAGCATAGATGTTATACATTATTATAGATATAGTGCTATTAGCGAATATGTGACGATAAAATCATGTTTCCTAATTAAAAAAATATAAATGATATCTACAATAACAGCAAATATCACCGTTAAACGATATTTACACACACGAATATCTGAGTATATAATAATTGCAGCCCAGTATTGGAACTGTCTCACTGCTGGGCTGCTGGCCTTTTCTCTGTGTGAAAAGAGAAAGGCTGTCCACCACGCTGGCCAAGCGCGGGTTGGCACTGTTGACAGTCTTGAGATGTAGGTAATCTCACGACGCGCGACGTTATCCTTTTTGCGTTAAAGAGAGCGATAGTGAACTATTTAATAAGTACCCATAAAATCCTAGAAAGCTTAAACTCTTCATATTTTTATTGTGTAAGTGTATGTATATATAAATAAAAGCAAAGTGTGTTTAGTTATCGTATAAATCTGATCGTGTACGATATAATATTATGTACGTAATTATCAAGAACTAAATATATTTATAAACATTCTGAACAAGCTTCACGAAGCCAAGAGATGATTAATTTTGATCCAGTAATCGCCAACGGCCATACTACGTTGAATACACCGGTTCTCGTCCGATCACCGAAGTTAAGCAACATCGGGCGTGGTTAGTACTTGGATGGTTGACCGCCTGGGAATACCACGTGCTGTTGGCTTTTTTGCTAGATCCAGTCAGTCGCTAAATTATACATATAATGTTAAATTAATTTTGCTCTTTTAGAATTTGTTCATAAAATATTTTTTTAATGGTTATGATAGTAATGAACCTTCCAACACTAATAACTATTAAAAAGGTATAAGGTATAGAGAATAGGACAGGCTCACTAACACTTCTCTCTTATTTTATTATGGTATATTTGGTGGTTAATCATTTCCGTAGAAGTGCATTTTAAAAATTCATTTTATTGTATATTTTTTACCTACACAGTGTATATAGTAAAGTACATTTTGATGGAAATTACACACGTAAATGGTAATGAAAAATTTGTCTAGAAGATGCCGACCAATGACATAGTCAAAATTATTATTCTTAGTGGTTTTAGACGTTATTTACGATAAGTTTTTATTGCAGATTTTAAATAAATATGCAATGCACGTAGAATCTATCAAAGTTCGGCGTTTGATTTAGTGAATCTTCGTAATTTGCTATCTCAGATCATTAACACGGAGTTTACTCAAATGTAGTGTGCTTAAATAAGTACAACATGATATAAATTACACGTGTCAAACATCACGAAATAAGGATGAACTGAACTTTATATTTAGAAGAACAGAAAAATACCTCTTTATACTATAGATTAGTTAAAATTATAGATGTTATAAAATATTTTAGTATATGCTGCAAATATGTGACGGTGACAATCATGTTTGCTAATTCTAAAATAAAAATGTTACATTAATGGCAAATATAATTAACCGCTCAGCGATATTTACTCACATGATTAACTGAAAATATTATAAAAACAGCCCAGTATTTAAAGTATGGTAGGGCCATAGTGTATCTATCACGCTAACCCAGTGCGGGTCGGCAGATTTCACATACCTTCGAGAACATTTTGGAGATCTCTAATACTTGCAGGTATTTGCACAAAGTTTTCTATCATAATTAACTATTTAAATACGCATAAAAAAATAAAAATCTCTTCATAATTGCGTTGTGTATGTGTGTATAAATAATAAAAGTAACGTGTGTTACTTTATAAATCTCATCGTGTAGGTACGATATACATATATGTACGTATTTATCAAGAAATGATAATAAACACACTGAACAAGCTTTCACGAAGCCAAGAAATAATTAAATTTCATTCAGTATTCGCCAACGGCCATACTACGTTGAATACACCGGTTCTCGTCCGATCACTAAATTATACATATAATGTTAAATTAATTTTGCTCTTTTAGAATTTGTTCATAAAATATTTTTTTAATGGTTATGATAGTAATGGACCTTCCAACACTAATAACTATTAAAAAGGTATAAGGTATAGATAATAGGACAGGCTCACTAACACTTCTCTCTTATTTTATTATGGTATATTTGGTGGTTAATCATTTCCATAGAAGTGCATTTTAAAAATTAATTTTTTTGTATATTTTTTTTACCTACACAGAGTATATAGTAAAGTACATTTTGATGGAAATTACACACGTAAATGTTAACGAAAAATTTGTCTAGAAGATGCCGACCAATGACTTAGTCAATGTTTGGGCGCTAAGGGGTTTGCTGAAAGAATAACTGCGGGAATGCTCAATATAAAAGATAAATTTTTAATTCGGTGTTAACTACACGAGTTCAGTACAGCAAGTGACCGACATAGAACGGTCAGTACGTAAAACACATTAAAAGTTAAAACAAACAATAATCAATTAAATGAATTGCTGCTATGCGAATTTGCTTAGGCGCGCCAACATGCCCCCGGGCGTTGAAAGCAACGGTTTCAACCAGACGCCGAAGACACTGGTAAAGGACAGATCCTGTTGAACGCTCTTGGGATGACTCCAGTGGATGTCCGAATATCTGCAACACGAGCGACGCCATCCGTTCCAGGGTGAACAGCCACAATTCGTCCCAGACTCCACTTCAGAGGAGGAAGGTTGTCCTCCTTAATGACTACTAAGGAGTTCAGCTGCAAACCATCCTTACAGGAACGCCATTTGGTCCGCAGCTGTAATTCTGCGACATACTCCTTGCTCCATCTGCTCCAGAAATGTTGGCGTAGTTGCTCAATCCTTTGAAAGCGAGACAGATGGTTGACAGAGTAGTCCCTGTAGTCAGGTTGTGGCAAGGAAACGAGGGGCCGCCCAATAAGAAAGTGGCCAGGCGTAAGCGGCGTATAATCTTCAGGGTCTGAAGACAACGGCGCCAGTGGACGAGAGTTCAGAATGGCTTCAGTTTTAGTTAGTGCGGTGTAAAGCTCCTCAAAAGTCAAATTACAATTTCCCAACACTCTTTGTAGGTGGTACTTAGTGGACTTGACACCCGCCTCCCAGAGGCCACCGAAATGTGGGGTATACGCGGGTATAAAATGAAATCTTATCCCGTCGTTAGCTGCACTTTCACCCAAGGACCCTGTTCAATTTTAAGAATTTAGATATGTCATTGTACGCACCGACAAATGAGGTACCGTTATCAGAAAAAATATCATTGGGTTTACCTCGTCGAGAAATAAAACGATATAAAGCCAGTAAGTAACTATTGCTAGTTAAATCGCCTACGGTTTCCAAATGAATGGCCTTGGTAGTAAAACAAATAAAAATTGCAACGTACACCTTTACCAACCTGCATCCACGACCTTGACGACTGGCGCACATTATAGGGCCAGCATAATCAACGCCCGTACTCTCAAAGGGATAACCTGGACGAAGGCGTTCTTTAGGTAAATTACCCATTATAGGAGCTATAACCTTTCCCTTCATACGACGGCATAGAACACACTTGTGATAACAAGCCTTCGCCAAGTTGCGGCCTCCAATCGGCCAGTAAGACTCCCTTATTGAAGCCAACAGTAATTGTGGGCCAGCATGCATCAGCCTCCTATGCTCGTAATTAAATAATAACTTTGTGAAATTATGAGTGGACTGTAATATGATAGGGTGTTTTTTGGAAAAATGAAAATTAGAATTTTCAAGTCGTCCGCCTACTCGCATTAATTTTTTGTCGTCCAAGTAAGCATTAAATTTTAGAAGGACGCTCGTCTTATGTATACTCCTTTTATTTAAAAGTAATTTATACTCAGGGAATGATTCAGACTGACTTTGAATTATGACAACATTTAGTGCGTCTTGTAACTCATCCTGTGACAAATAAATAGTTTTGGGATAATGTTTCCTACACGACTTAATAAATCTTAACATGTAAGCTACAGAACGCACAAGCCGTGAATAATTAGAAAAACGATTTATCTCAATCAAGCCCTCATCTTTGCAATCGCTTACAACAGTGTTTAAAACTACATTAGGTCGAGTTTCCGGTAACGTATCTGCTCCTAAATACTTAACTTGCGAGGGCCATTCAATCGGGTCAAGTCTCAAAAATTCTGGTCCAGACCACCAAAGATCAGAACCCTGCAGAACACTAATATCCACACCCCGAGATATTAGGTTTGCTGGGTTCTTGTCGGTTGGAACGTGTCTCCAGGTGCAGGCACCCGCCTTATCCAAAACTTCAGCAACGCGGTTGCGCACAAACGGCTGAAGTTTGTTAGGCATCATCTGTAACCACCCCAACACGATGGTTGAATCAGTCCAGCAATAGACCCGACTTATCGCCACTCGAAGTGAGCTCTTTACCTTTTCATAAAGACGAGAACCAACCACTGCACCACACAATTCCAGCCGAGGAATTGTTGTAGGTTTTATGGGTGCCACTCGACTTTTGGCCATTAATAAACAAACCGAATACTCCCTCTTATCGTTAATACTACGTACGTAGACGCAAGCACCGTATGCGGATTCAGACGCATCTGTGAAAATGTGGAGCTCTAACTCCCTATATGGATTGCAGACTACAATTCGCGGCATGCGTAAATGATTTAAAAGAGGTAATGATTTAATTATATTATTCCAATGTTCTCTTATCTCACACGGTAAAGGCTGATCCCACGATAATTTATCCAACCACATTTTCTGTAACATTACTTTCATGGTGATAACAATTGGACCCAAGAGACCTAGGGGGTCGAAAATTCGCGCAATCGCGGACAACAAATCACGCTTGGTGGGCTCAGTCGAAGGTTCAGTTAGACCTATATAAAAACCTAGCTCATCAGTGTTGATGTACCAATTGAGACCGAGTAACCTATCAGGCTCATTTGACGCAATATTTAAATCAAATGACGCAGCCCAGTTGCCTAAAATAGGAACAGCATTCGACACCAGTTGAGGCACATTTGATTTCCATTTACGCAATGGCATACATGCTGATGTAAGTTCCTTAGTGACTTCAGAACGAATGAAGTTAACTTCGTCTAGGTCATCACCACCGGTAAGTAGATCATCGACATAAAAATCGTGTCTGATGATGTCAGCTATTTTGGAGGTTTTGCACTCGTCTCCTAGTTGTTTAAGGCAGCGAGTCGCAAGGAACGGCGCACTAGCCGTACCGTATGTGACGGTGTTTAATTCGTAAACATTAATAGGCTCGCATACATTATTACGCCAAACAACTTGTTGTAAATACCTATCCGACGGGTGGACAACTATTTGCCTATACATTTTCTCCACGTCCGCAGATAAAACATACTTGTGGAATCCGAACCGAATAAGTATAGACAATAGGTCGTCTTGTACAGTTGGCCCGACCATCTCTAAGTCATTAGAAGACACTCCCGTCGACGTAGGACAACTAGCATTAAAGACAACGCGAAGTTTGGTCGTGCTACTCGACTCACGCAATATTCCATGATGAGGAATAAGATAACCAGAACACAACTTAGATTTATTTATTTTAGTCATATGGCCAAGCGACTCATATTCTAACATGAACTCATGATACATCCTACTAAACTCCGGCTTAACTTTTAATCTACGTTCTAAAGAATGTAAACAGTGTGTAGCCCTTTTAAAAGAATCGCCGAGAACCGCGGGATCTTTCTTAAGGGGTACCCGAACACAAAAACGACCATCAGACAATCGTGTTGTATTTTTAACGAAATGATCCTCACATAATTTTTCTTCCGCCATATAAGAACTAGAATATTTCGCATTAATCTCCTCTAATTGCCAAAACTTTGTTAAATCAGTTCTAAGTTTTGTCCAATCACTATCATCACCGGAAATAACGTTAGACAAATTACATTTTAAATCATGTGAAAGTAGTGTAATATTACTATTATTAATTGGACCGGAAACTATCCAGCCTAAACGAGTTTCACATAACACTGGCTTTCCAGTACATAACTTTAGTGTTTGTGATCCTAGTAGCTCCCAAAACAGATCAGCACCGATTAATATATCGATATCTGCGGGCTTATAAAAAGTAGGATCAGCTAAAACAATATTCGTCGGAATGTTGAAATCCGAAATATTTATATCATGACACGGCACGTTACTCGTAATATATGGTAAAACAAAACAATTAAGTTTGTAAACAAAACTATCATCTAATGATGCTATTTTAACGTTACATATTTTACCTACGTGCGAAGTGACGTTGTTTATGCCAAGTATAGATTTATTTACCTGACTCGTTAACAAATTAAGTCGTCTACACAACTCGTCCGTTATGAATGACGAAGTGCTACCACTGTCAAGAACCGCGCGAATGAGATGCACATAACCATTATGGTCCCGCACTTTGACCAGAGCGGTCGATAATAAAACATCTCGCTGCTTATGACTACAGCACGGTGCAATGTTTGCGGACAACGCGACGTTATTTGAATCAGTGGAAGCAGATGGCAATGAAAACGATGCAGACTGATTATTATTAGTCGACATAGAAGTTGAATTATTATTCAGTGTATTCGCAACGGCGACTTTAGAATCTGTGTGAATTAGTGTGTTATGCCTACGTTTACATAGTTTACAACCTGGTTTCTTACATTTGTTAGCGTAATGACCCGAACGAAAACAGTTAAAACAAATCCTATAAATAGGGAGTAACTTGAGACGAGCGTCATTGCTTAATGCAAGAAACTGTGGACAATTATTTAATGAGTGATCATTGCTGTTACATTTAGGACATATCTTAGAAGCTAATTCAGAGCTAGTGCTGCTAGGAGATTGTGTAGCTACCATAGCCTTGATCTTAGGGACTGATTTTCCTGCCGTTTGGGAATTATTATTATTTCGAGCTAGTTCTAACGTCTCGATTAGATCGGCTCGATGACGTAGGAATGTCATGAATGCGTCAAACGTAATCACAATGTCCTTGTCAGTCTTACCTTTGTACTCTTCCCACTCTCGATAGGTCTTTTGATCAAGCCTACGCGTAACAATATAAATCAAAAGTGTGTCCCAATGCTTAACAGGCTCCACTAACGACTCTAATGCTCGCAAGTCTTTATTTAATTGATCGATTAAACTCTTTAATGCAACCGAAGATTCCTTTAAGATAGACTCAATATTAAACAACGACGAAATATGATTGTTTACTAGTAATCTTTTGTTGTCAAATCGATCAAGTAATAGCTTCCATGCCACAGAATAATTACTCGAAGAAAACTCAACTGATTTAATTACTAAGGCCGCAGTTCCCTCAAGTGATGCCCTCGAGTAATAAAACTTGTTGATTTCGTCAATATCACTGTTAGCATGAATTAGGCTGGCAAAGGTGTCGCGAAACTCTAGCCAATTACAATATAATCCGCTAAACTTAGGTAGCTGTATCGTAGGCAATTTAACTGGCTTGTGCATGCTAGCAACAGTACTTTTAGAACTGTCTATCGATTTATTATCCCTATTAAAGTCACACAGTATATTTTGGGCTGTCGACAGGGATTTATAATAAAGAGACTCAAAATCAGAACGCTCACTGTATTGTAATTTGAGATCATCCACAATGCATTCAAGACGTAATTGTACCTCATCATACCGTTCGTACAATGACTCAATTTTTCCCATGCGTAACTGCAATTCAGAAACATCACAACCAGTCAGCTGTTTATCCTTGAGTGAGTCCAGGTAGTTAACGAAAGAAGTCAGACGGCCCTTGAAGCTGCCACGTTTTTTAATTAATTCCCTTTCGTCGGACATACTGGGATACGAGTGAAGTCCACCTGAAATCGATACAGGAATACAATTTAAAAGAGAACAATAGTTTTGATACACGAGGAACTAAGTTTTATACACTGATTTAATACAATTTGCAAAGCAACACACAACCTAATCTAATTAAATATTTAAATTTAGGACACAAGTACACTCTATTCTTCAATTACCTACACCTTTGTATGTAAGCCTTATTGCTAATTAACAAATTTATTGGGCACAACAAAATTACACTAATCTTAAAGCAGAAAGATTCTAAATATGCATTAATAACAGTAATAACGTTACTGATTCTTAATAATGACTTGCACTAATATCAAACACTCAAATATAACGATACATAATTATGTTAAGATACTTGCTAACAATTAAATAACCATTGTTAACACGTAGATTAGTTACAGCTTTATATAAATTAAGTGTAAATAATGTAGCATTAAACAGGCTAACTATACTTTAACGAGTATAATTTAAACTTAATGTAAATTGTTGAATAAAATACTAATCACACTACAACAAGTACCTAATGATATAAATCTAACACAATACAATGCAAATACTGACCTTTTATAATTAGATTATTTGCTTATATTACCTGAGTGTTGGGTGACGATATCAGTAATTAAATAAAATGCTATACACCGCAAAAATTTCTTGAGCTCAGTCCAATCCTCCGGCGAATAACCTTCAAGCAACCTTGAGTAAATAATTATAATCCTGGATTCCTCGATTATCTTCAAAAATAGCTGTATCCAGCTCGTTATGGACCAATGTTTGGGCGCTAAGGGGTTTGCTGAAAGAATAACTGCGGGAATGCTCAATATAAAAGATAAATTTTTAATTCGGTGTTAACTACACGAGTTCAGTACAGCAAGTGACCGACATAGAATGGTCAGTACGTAAAACACATTAAAAGTTAAAACAAACAATAATCAATTAAATGAAATGCTGCTATGCGAATTTGCTTAGGCGCGCCAACAGTCAAAATTATTATTCTTAGTGGTTTTAGTTGTTATTTACGATAAGTTTTTATTGCAGATTTTAAATAAATATACAATGCACGTAGAATCTATCAAAGTTCGGCGTTTGATTTAGTGAATCTTCGTAATTTGGTATCTCAGATCATTAACACGGAGTTTACTCAAATGTAGTGTGCTTAAATAAGTACAACATGATATAAATTACACGTGTCAAACATCACGAAATAAGGATGAACTGAACTTTATATTTAGAAGAACAGAAAAATACCTCTTTATACTATAGATTAGTTAAAATTATAGATGTTATAAAATATTTTAGTATATGCCGCAAATATGTGACGGTGACAATCATGTTTGCTAATTCTAAAATAAAAATGTTACATTAATGGCAAATATAATTAACCGCTCAACGATATTTACTCACATGATTAACTGAAAATATTATAAAAACAGCCCAGTATTTAAAGTATGGTATGGCCATAGTGTATCTATCACGCTAACCCAGTGCGGGTCGGCAGATTTCACATACCTTCGAGAACATTTTGGAGATCTCTAATACTTGCAGGTATTTGCACAAAGTTTTCTATCATAATTAACTATTTAATACGCAAAAAAAAATAAAAATCTCTTCATAATTGCGTTGTGTATGTGTGTATAAATAATAAAAGCAACGTGTGTTACCTTATAAATGTCATCGTGTAGGTACGATATACATATATGTACGTATTTATCAAGAACTGATAATAAACATGCTGAACAAGCTTTCACGAAGCCAAGAAATCATTAAATTTCATTCAGTATTCGCCAACGGCCATACTACGTTGAATACACCGGTTCTCGTCCGATCACCGAAGTTAAGCAACATCGGGCGTGGTTAGTACTTGGATGGGTGACCGCCTGGGAATACCACGTGCTGTTGGCTGTTTTGTTTATTCGCCATCTCCAGTCAGTCGCTCAATTGTGAAAAGGCAAATTTGCTTTACTCGTACGTACGTAGATCGTACGATCATACGATCGAACGTAGATCTTTGCAGAGACGTCGACTTTATAGAAATATTTGGGCTTTCAAAAAGTCATTTATTTACCTTTTGTCTATACAGAGAGTACATGCTAAAGATTAACGTTTTTATATATGTATTATGTATCTTACAATGAGTATGAACACCTAAAAACAGCAAATAATATTGAAATAGCATAGATGTTATAAATTATTATAGATATGATGCTATTAGCGAATATGTGACGGTAGAATCATGTTTCCTAATTTAAAAAATATAAATGATATCTACAATAACAGCAAATATCACCGTTAAACGATATTTACACACACGAATATCTGAGTACCTATATTATAATTTCAGCCCAGTATTGGAACTGTCTCACTGCTGCGACGTTATCCTTTTTGCGTTAAAGAGAGCGATAGTGAACTATTTAATAAGTACCCATAAAATCCTAGAAAGCTTAAACTCTTCATATTTTTATTGTGTAAGTGTATGTATATATAAATAAAAGCAACGTGTGTTTAGTTATCGTATAAATCTGATCGTGTACGATATAATATTATGTACATAATTATCAAGAACTAAATATATTAAACATTCTGAACAAGCTTCACGAAGCCAAGAGATAATTAATTTTGATCCAGCAATCGCCAACGGCCATACTACGTTGAGTACACCGGTTCTCGTCCGATCACCGAAGTTAAGCAACATCGGGCGTGGTTAGTACTTGGATGGGTGACCGCCTGGGAATACCACGTGCTGTTGGCTTTTTTGCTAGATCCAGTCAGTCGCTAAATTATACATATAATGTTAAATTAATTTTGCTCTTTTAGAATTTGTTCATAAAATATTTTTTTAATGGTTATGATAGTAATGGACCTTCCAACACTAATAACTATTAAAAAGGTATAAGGTATAGAGAATAGGACAGGCTCACTAACACTTCTCTCTTATTTTATTATGGTATATTTGGTGGTTAATCATTTCCATAGAAGTGCATTTTAAAAATTCATTTTATTGTATATTTTTTTACCTACACAGAGTATATAGTAAAGTACATTTTGATGGAAATTACACACGTAAATGGTAATGAAAAATTTGTCTAGAAGATGCCGACCAATGACATAGTCAAAATTATTATTCTTAGTGGTTTTAGTTGTTATTTACGATAAGTTTCTATTGCAGATTTTAAATAAATATGCAATGCACGTAGAATCTATCAAAGTTCGGCGTTTGATTTAGTGAATCTTCGTAATTTGCTATCTCAGATCATTAACACGGAGTTTACTCAAATGTAGTGTGCTTAAATAAGTACAACATGATATAAATTACACGTGTCAAACATCACGAAATAAGGATGAACTGAACTTTATATTTAGAAGAACAGAAAAATACCTCTTTATACTATAGATTAGTTAAAATTATAGATGTTATAAAATATTTTAGTATATGCCGCAAATATGTGACGGTGACAATCATGTTTGCTAATTCTAAAAAAAAAATGTTACATTAATGGCAAATATAATTAACCGCTCAACGATATTTACTCACATGACATTCATTATTTCTTCACTAAGCAATTCGTTTGTACACTGGTACTCATGTCTCTGTTATCCCTTCTTCTCAACTAATATTATTAATGTGAAAGTGACTCTGTCTGCCTGCCTGTTACGCTTTCACGCCTAAACCTCTAAACAGATTTTGATAAATTTTGGATTACGATTATATTCACCGATTAGACTTGTACATCTTAAACATAGCATGCTTAAGATCTTTGTAATAGTGCATGAAATACTTTCGTTTGCAAGTACCTATACGTAAAGAATAATTCATTTTATACGTACATCATAATAGTATTACTAGTACCTAGTAGTAATAAGTAGACTACCTTGTTGGTCTAGTAACTAACTAAAGTAATAGAACTTCAGGTAAGATGAGGGTGCGATCCCTAGATCGGGTGAAGAGTTTTACGTACTAGATAATCGGTATGCCGGTTCCCTCACAATAATTTAATTTACCTATAATGCATGTGATAATAACTATTTTAATCCATACATAACTTTCAAAAGAAAAGAAAGTTGAGTATCACATAACTAAGAAAAGAACTCGTACCCTTTTGCATCAAAGGCGAGGTTTCAAACCACTAAACTATCACTGCCTACAGAAGTACATATAACTTCCTTTTTAGAATTTCATCTCAGGTATCCGCGACAATGTGTCTATAGGTACTTATATATAAAACTATAATTATATTATAATATAAGAGCTTGTATGGAAAGAACATTACTTGATCTAGAAACCCTATAATAAGATAGCTAAAATTATGTATTTAATGGTTTAAAATATAAGATATACCTATTATACGCTTTAAATAGTTTATAAATATTATGTTATTATGTTTTAATAAAATTACTTATCTATTTCAAAATAATTTGGTTTTATTAAAACTAGTTGATGCTTGCGGCTTCGTCCGCACTAATTTACGTTCTGTCGTTTTAACGTAATTGAGTAACAAACATCTAAACTCACAATCTTTCAGATAAATTGATTTAATAGGATAGGTATTACTAAAACTTGTTCTAGTAAATCTCTATACCAAATTTCATCAAAATTGGTTCAGTGGTTTAGGCGTGAAAGCGTAACAGGCAGACAGATAGGCAGACAGACAGAGTTACTTTTGCATTTATAATATTAAATAGCGCAAGTATTGTTATTGATTCGCATATTAATATATGAGGTCTCATTTAATTGGTGTTATGAAAGTTTATTGTTGATGATCGGAGTTAGTTGAGCCCTCATTCCTTTTATGATTTTCGTCTCAAGTTGCTTCATGAAGCACTGTTATGGACAAATGATGTGTAGACATAATCCATATTTGTATCATTCGGGAGTATTCATACTTGAGACTAGTATGAGAAATTAGTTTAAATAAAGTATGCTCTGAGTGCATATATCATAGGGACCAAATTGCATCAGTGTTTATTTATTGTTATTGTTTTTGTATTAACTTATTTCATCCAGTTTGTATATGAACACAGCTTAAGTTTAAAGGTTTATAAATATCGGCGCTCAGTAACTGCATAATTAATTACTTTTTAATTCCGTTGTGTTTAAGTCTTTGTGTGATTTTCTGTGACAGAACCCTGCAGTAATAAAGTATGTAAGTATCTATTAATTCTATATATTTTTTAAATCAAAATTCATATAACCTTGACTATATATTTATTAGGTATCTATCAGCCACGGACGTCGGCTGCTGAACATAGGCCTCCTAACCTTGACTATTCTCCACTAATTTTCTATTTGTACTTATTATTTATTTGGGGGCCTAATAATGATGTGGTGTTTATTTACTTTATAAAAGCCGCACGCAGGTATTTGTCTGTTTTATTGGTTGATAGTTTTTCTTAGTATTTAAATTTTTATTTTACTTTATTAGGGGAAAAAGCCTTATTACATTGCATATACTTAAATAGTATATTGTCCATGTTAGTAATTAATGCAATAACCACGGAATATTCCACAGATTCGTAACTAACATTGCTGTGTAATAAATCACTTCATTTTATATACTACTAGATGTTCCCGCGGTTTCACCCGCGTTTATCGTTACTGCGCCGCCCCCGTGGGTCGTAGCGTGATGTTATATAGCCTTCCTCGATAAATAGGCTATCCAACACTAAAAGAATTTTTCAAATCGAACCAGTAGTAATCACGCAGAATAAACCAGGAGAAACATCGTTTGTACTATGTCTGTAATGGGTAATTATTTTGCTGCGATGTTATTTTAAAACTGCTATATCTCCTAAAATATTCATTGAAATCGAATGATGTAAAGGGCAATTTTATTTTAAATTAAATACTTGTGATGAATAACGTATTTATTTGGATAAGGATTAATATCATGTATATAAAAATACCTTCGCAAATAATGCATTATTTTAGAACAAATTTCGTTAGCATAAAAATGGTTATAGTGAGCCAACCTTAAAAGATAGACATATGCTGTCGCGGACTTTTTTTTAGAACTTTTAAAGGGGAACAATTCTGTCATACATGATTTTTGCGAAACTTTAACTGTTTACGCAGCGCACGCAGCGGAAGCTCTCAAAAGGAAAAAATTCTCTCCGATTTTGAAACATTCTTCATTGGTGCTCCGCTCCTATTGATCTTAGCGTGATGATATATAGCCTATAGCCTTCCTCGATAAATGGGCTATCTAACACTGAAAGAATTTTTCAAATCGGGCCAGTAGTTCCTGAGATTAGCGCGTTCAAGTAAACAAACAAACAAACAAACAAACAAACTCTTCAGCTTTATAATATTAGTATAGATATAAAACAAAAATAGAATTATTGTACTGTGTTAATTATTGAATTTTAGTAATATAATATAATTTTAATTACTTTTCAGGGCTTAATTTAATAATCCGCTTTGGCAAGAAGAGGGTTTGGCACAGCCTTCAACTGCTGCTAACAGTGGCGGTGGGTCGAAGAAGAAAGGCGAACCGGCGAAGCGGGCGAAAAAGGCCCTGAAGAAAAAAGATCTGCCTGCGAAAAATCCATTTGCTGAGGAGGAATCTGATTCCGACAGCGATACTTCGAAGCCTACTGCCGTTACTACCACACCAGCTGTCAAACGGAAGAAAATTGCTGTTTTTCCTGACTCTGAGGTAAGTGACGATATTTAATATTTAATTTCAGAATCAGATTACTTAAATATATCGATTAACACAGCTTATCATATTTTTCAATACAGGCCTCTCCAGCCACAATGAACTAGGAAATTGTTTTTCCCTTAAAATAATTTTTCTTTGATATATGAAGTGGTACCTAGATCCTCAGAGTCGAGATTCTCTACTACACACTAAATATTAAATTGTAAATTTATTGTATTACAGGATGAATTACAGGAACAGCCGATTCGAGCAGCGGTCCTAAGAAGTACATTCTCTCAGCGCACAGCTTCAGGTCACTCGTACCAATCGGATCCGACGAAAACAGGTCAGTTCTACTTCAAACTGAGAGTGTACAACGCTCGCGAGGCTGAACGACTGTCCTACAACGAGCGCTGGAAGCAAGCTCTCGTGACCTTGAAGCTTGCTACGGACCAGAACACCGGTGTTTGGGGCGCATTAACTGGTCTAGTTAATGCTGCTCGAGAATAAATGAAGGATATTCGTCCGGTACTGTACAGTAACACACAGTAACAATCTCTTTTATTTTTGAACATTTTCTTATTCATGTAATCCTGTTTTGTATTTTTAATCGTTTAACTTTATAGCAAATATTTTATTATACCTAGTTATTGCCCCCCAAACGTATAAAATAAATCTTAATTATTTTTTATCATCTTAAAGATATAAATATCAGTCTTTACAAATAACACTTATTTTTAACTATTTATATCGTATGTGTAATGTGCAGTGATCGGAGTAGGTAGATTGATTTTTGGTACTTGTATCATAAATGCACACAGAAAGAATAACATGGATAAGCCATTTTCCCGGAAAGTAATTCCGGTATTTCCGGATTCAATTAAATATTGTTAATGTTGGTAGTGATATTATTCCTACTCAATTCAAAATTTAGAGGAAGGTATCGAAACTAAATTAATTCATTATTTATCTGTTGAATAATAAAAACAATCGAATTCCGATCGAAGCTTTAATTTTTATTTTTTTATTTTTAGCCTTTTATGGCTAGAACTTTTATAGATAGACATAAATTGTTGCACTTAAATTTAAATATTTTCATAGGGGTCATGGTAATTTGCATTAAGGGTAGAATAAATGACGGGGCCCCATAGAGGGCCAATGCCTGCTGGGGTCGTGAGACTGTTCTAAGGATGCACCACGACTCTGAAACGTAAAGGGCATACGAAGGAACAGGTTGATTTTAGTCAGATTTTAGGACCAAAAAAAAAGGGGTAGAATAAAGAAAAAAGATAAAAATCAACATTGTTTATTGTTAAATATGTACATTTTACATTTATTCACATTTTTAATCTTCATCGATTACAATGTCAGCATCCTGGTAATCCTGATCTTTACAATTAAAATATATAACTATGAGTTTCTCTATATTTTCTATTTTCAACCTATTTCTTTTAACATCTAAAGTCCATTTATAAATGGAAAAAGACCGTTCTACATCTGACGATGTCAAAGGAGCAAATTTTAAAAAAGGTATTAAATTATGTGCTTCATTTTTTTCAATGGCCTCACTATATTCTCTGTGTGTCTAAATCTGGGTTTCGTTCCATAACACGTTCTATTTTATTTTTTATATTTTCTGAATTGCACTGATTTATAGCATCTCTGACGTTGTCAAATGCTAAAAGTGAATCTGTCAACGATAAATTATGCTTTTGCAATTCTTTTAAAGACAAATGAATTATAAAATAATTGTCTTTAATGTAATTTAAATCTTCTTTTAAATTTTCTTTTTCTATAAGATATTTTTTGCCTCTCGAATAGATACCGCATCAGAGCTGCTTAAACAAGATAATACTTCTTTTATTTTTTCAAAGTTTTGAGCGTAATAAAATGCTGCCTGTTAGAGGCAGCATTTTATTACGCTCAAAACTTTGCCCCATCTTGTAACAACTGGTTGGGGAGGTAGCGGCAAATCTGGATATTTTTCTTTTAAAATTTTGACTCTACTTGGGGCTTTCAAAAATACCTTTTTAACATTTGCTATTAAAATGTTAACATCGTGATATTCTAACCTAATTTGCTCAGATACGCGATGAAGAGAGTGCGCCAAACATGTTACGTGCTTCATTTCAGGTAAGTATTGTTTTAAATTTCGTCCTGCAGACAGCATATATGCAACGCTATCAGTGCAGAGGACAAGAATGTTACCTACCTTCGATTCAAAAGAATCTTCCCAAAAGATTTCCAAACATTCTAACACAAATTGCGTGATTGTTTGTCCATTAACTACAGTTAGCATTTTACATGCTACCAAATAAAGTCTAGTCAAATTGCTAGGATGTAATGGTTTTATTAAAAAATGGACTATATAGCGACCTAAAAAGTCTGTCGTTTCATCTAATGATATCCATAGTTTCTCATTTTTATAATTTTGCCGAATCGAATTGATTTTATTCTTAAAAAACTTGTCCAAGTAAACTTTCCGTAACTGTGATTCATCTGGCAGAGTACGATTAGTACACGTACAACAACAGGTACTACACATATATTGTTTAAAGAAATCTTGAAAAGTAGTATTTTTCATCTGAGACCACGGAATATTGCACAAAATGAGAAATTTTATAAGATCGAAATAAAATTCCTCTTCGGGCCGCTTAAACTTTCCCTGGTGTACTGCTCCTTCGATATGTCTTTTAACGTTTCCTTTATTTATGGTTTTCAAATGGCTTTCACATTGTACCACTAGCGTGATCGTAAAGTAGTTCGGGATGACCGGATATCCATTTTTCTACAGTTTCAGCCTTGACGTTTGCCATACCTGAACTTTGTTTTAGAGATGGAACCTCGTGTATATCACCTAAAACAAAGACATGAAAAAATTACATTTTATTTAGTTTATTTAGCTTACTCCGTTTGTTTTATTTTTCGTGGATCAAATTTAGTCATTGAAATTTCACCCTCTTCCTGTCAACCGATTGATCTAAAATTTGGTATTCGCCTTTGATTCTGGTGACAATACAATTATGTATATTCAATATTATTGTCAATCCAAAATGGCTGCCGCTACAAGATGGCGGACAACTTATTTTTTTTTTCAATCCCATCAATATGGGTATCAAATGAAAGGGCTTGTTACGTAGAATATTTTGTAGAGAAGTAGATAAGGCCTATAGTAATTTATTTTACCAATACATTGCAAGAGGACACAGGGCATTCAAATTATATACGGATTCCAGTAAAATGTCGGTTAATAGTGGAGTTAGCTGAATTGCGACTACATTACTAGAATATCATAATTTTGTTTCGCACTAAGCTCACTGGTTCATACTCTATTAAAGATTTAACAATATTAAGACTCATGGTATGTTCAGCAGGTTAAGCGAACAAACACAATACTAAAAATATTCTTATAGTACATCCAAACATGCTTTATACTCCTTGTAACTAGTAAAATATTACTTACCAAAGCTTGGTTTAAATATGTAGATCCAATTCAATAGTGAAAAATCTGAGTCCGTATATTCGAGCCAAATCGTGGTTTAGAGCAGATTCCAGAAGTCAGTATGTGCACAAGCCAGGGTCAAGTAACGTTTTCACAACACAGTAACAAACAAAGATGCGCACTCTACGAACCGAAGTAAACGAGTGAGCTACCTGGCATGTCGTCGGCGGGCGTACGCATTGTTCTGATAACCGGTTATTGTACCACCCATGATCCTTTGTTCTGATTGGTCGTTGGGTTTTGTCAAATCGTGACTGTGTGCCGTTAAAAAAAATATGAAGAATAATAAAGAATAATATTGCTCATTTTATTACAATTCCTACCTTTTTTTTGAGGATGGCAAATTATCAAATGTCTCCTTCCACTCTGGCAGAATAAAATTCCTACATAAGTTCCGGTTTTTTTTTAATAATCCACCAATTTCGGAGGAATGTCCATATTAATATATACGTTTCGGATCAATGACCCCATTTCAATCTACCTACTCCGATCACTGGTAATGTGTTATCTCTTACAGCCATTTTACAAATGAGAAATAAAAAATTTAAAATTTACAAATGAGATACATAGATAAAATTACACATAAATAAAATTTTTATAAATTTCACTGAGGTAATAAAATAACGCATGAACGCTTGATATTAAACTGAAATAATACAGTTGATAAATTTAAGATTATATACGTTAAATATATATTGAATATAATATGTTAAAATTTAATTGAATATACCTACCTAAAAATGTTTTTTTGTAAAGACTGTAATACTTATGTTTCAAAGTTGTCATCACACAATAGAACTAATATACATAAATCAAATCGTTTATCGAGTTCTAAATTTGACAATGTTAAAGTTATTGCTTCTGCATTTAAAAACAGGATTATAAGTTATAAAATAAATCCAATTCTTTTCACTCTTACTCCTGAAACGTTTTTAAGTCAAATTTCAAAAACTGTATATGATATTATAGAAAATGCTATTAAAAGACATAAAGCAATCAAAGTAAATTTTGAATTGTTTATTAATTACATTTTGCCTAAAAATGATGAAATATCTATGAAATCTTTTAACACTAAATTTAATGTTATAGTACAAAGCACTGATATTGCTGATAATTATCAGAAATGTTCTGAGAAATTAATTTCAAAATGTTCTGAGTTTGAACTTTCAGAATCAGGTTGGACGATTCATTTATTAAGCCATTTGGAAATAAATATCAATAAGTACAATGCGCTAAGAGCTGGAACTTACTTACAATTACCCACAATCATAAGAAGTACAAAGTCTTGTTTAAACATACGTAACAATGACAATCACTGTTTTTTATGGTGTCTTGCAGCTCATATGTATCCAACTGCACAGAATCCTAATCGTGTAAAGTCATATCCACACTATACAAAGCTTTTTAATATTAATAATATATCATTTCCTCCAAATTTTGAGGACATTAAAATATTCGAGATGAATAATCCATTTATAAGCGTTAATGTTTATGGTCTTGAAGCTAAAAATCATGTAACTGGCCCTTTATATTTGACAAGTAAACGAAAACTTATCCATGCTAATCTGTTATACATATATAAAAACGGTACAGGACATTTTTGTTTAATAAAAAACTTTAGTCGCCTTGTGCATCGTCAATTAACAAAACACAAGTCCAAAATATTTTTATGTGATGAATGTTTTATATACTTTGATCATATAGATAATTTGATGAATCATAATTGTGGTAGAAAACAAACTGTTTTACCTGAAGAACATAGCAAATTACATTTTGGGAATTTCGAAAGAACCTAAAGAATACCTATTGTGATATACGGTGATTTTGAAAGTTTGCTTTGTGAATATTCAGACAAAAATAAATCGCTTTTTACTGAAAATATACAAACACATAAAGCGTCTGCATTTGCTTACTATATTTGCTGCAAGTCTAACCCCAAACTGAATGATTTTGTTAGTTATAGAGGTCCAAACTGTGCTCAAATATTTGTTGAAACAATAAAAAATGATGTCACAAGGCTTTATAATATTTTACAAGATGTTAAGCCTATGCTACCTCTTACACCTGAGGAATTAACAGCCCATGATAAAGCTACAATATGTCACATATGTAATACTCAATTTGTTAAGAATGATAAAATTGTTAAAGACCATGACCATTTTACAGGTAAATATAGAGGCCCCGCACATAATAGCTGTAATTTAAATTTGAAAACCTGCCAATATATACCAATAATTTTTCATAATCTATCTGGTTATGATTATCATTTATTTATTAAAGAATTATCTACCATCCTTGGTAGAATCAATTTAATTCCCAAATCAAAAGAAAAATATATATCGTTCACCAAGTTCATACCAATTAATAAAACAAGTACAGCACAGTTAAAATTTATAGATTCGTTTAATTTTCTGAGTACTAGTTTAGATAGATTGGCAAAAACTTTACATCCAAGCGATTTTCATCAAATGCAATTGCATTTTCCTAATGAAGATTTATTTAAATTAGTTCGTAGAAAAGGTGTGTACTGTTATGACTATATAGATACATGGGAGAAATATGATGAAACTAAACTGCCTAAGCAATCACATTTTTTTAATAAGCTAACTTGAGATAATATTTCAACAGATGATTATCAGCATGCCATAACAGTGTGGAAAAGTTTCAAAATAAAAAAAATAGGAGAGTATACAGATCTTTATTTGAAATGTGATGTTCTTTTGCTATGTGACATTTTTGAAAAATTTTGAGACATGAGTTTACATTATTATAGTTTGGATCCATGCTTTTATGTTTCATCCCCGTCATTAAGTTGGGATGCTATGCTGTTATACACTAAAGTTGAACTCGATTTAATTTCGGACGTGGATATGTACCAAATGATAGAAAATGGAATTCGTGGAGGTCTTGCTCAGTGTTCACTGAGATATGCTAAAGCTAATAATAAATATTTATCGTCTTATAATAACAACGAGCCAAGTACTTATCTAATCTACCTAGACTGTGTTAATTTATATGGATTTGCTATGATGCAAAAACTGCCTATGTGTAATTTTAAATTTATGAGCCAAAATGAAATAATCTACTTCAATGTCATGAATGTATCTAACATGAGTGAACAAGGGTATATTCTTGATGTAGACTTGTATTATCCAACTAGTATTCATGATGCTCATTCAGATATACCTTTTGCGGCTGAAAAGTTTTCGCCTTTACAAAGTCAATGCAAAAAATTAATAGCAAATCTGTATAATAAACATCGGTTTGTGATCCATTATTTACATTTACAAGAGTGTTTGAAAAAGGGTTTAATATTACTTAAAATACATAGAATACTTACATTTTACCAAGATAATTTTTAGAGCCATACATTTCTTTAAATACTCTCTAAGACAAGAAGCTAAGTCAGACTTCGAAAGAGACTTTTTTAAAAAGCAGAACAATTCAATTTTTGGTAAAACTATTGAAAACAAGCGTAAACAAGTTGATATTCGACTAGTGCAGTTGTGGAAAGATAAGTCAAACACAACTAACAAATTACACGGGGCAGAAAAATATATAAGTTCTCCAAATTTTAAAAAACTTAGCAATTTTTGACAAAAATTTAGTCGCAATTCAGTTAAATAAGACAAAAATAATTTTAGATCGCCCCATTTATATAGGATTTTTTATACTCGAAATTTCTAAAACACATTTATATAACTTTCATTATTCTGTTATGAAAAAGATTTATAATGATAATATAAAATTGTGTTATACGGATACCGATAGTCTTCTTTATCATATAAAAACTGATGATTTTTATGCTGACATGAAAAATAATATTATGTATTTTGATACGAGCAATTTTGTTGAGAATAATATATATAGCATGCCAAAAGCTAATATGCAAATACCAGGTTATTTCAAAGATGAAATGGGAGGAGAAGTTATTTCAGAATTTGTTGGTTTACGTGCTAAATTATATTGTATACAGTCAGAGAAAAAAACTATAAAAAAGGCGAAAGGCGTTACAAAGTCAATAACAAACAAATTGGATATTGAAAAATATAAAAGAGTTTTAAATTATAATGAAAACTTAAGAGATGATATGTATATTATACGATCAAAAAATCACTGCATTTTTACACAAAAATTAAATAAGTTGATACTTAATAGAGATGATAATAAAAGACAAATGATAAAAAATAGTTTTGAAACCGTACCATGGGTGCACTATAGTACAATACTTTAGTTATAATTATTTAATAAGTATTATAATAAATTGTATGAATAAATAAAATGTTTTATTGTGTCTAATTGTGCAGTTGTGTACACAACTACATATTTAATAATTTTATAATAAATAATATTGTGTAACTATACATGTACTATCTAATAAATATTATTAAAATTTGTGATTTGTTGTTTCTTTCATTAAAAATTAAATATACACCCTAATATTGTTTCTTACCTAAAGTAAATAAAAGTAGAGATGAAATTGTGTAATATTTTTATTCAACTATAAATGATAAAACAATAGAATGTCTTAGCACTATCTAAGAAATACATTCAATCATTAAAGACAAACTAATTTGTACCTATTTTACTGATCAAGTATTCAGTTTCATCCATAATATTATCTCAATCGTCTCTCACTAGATATTGATGATTGACTTGTGCGGGAATCGAACCCACAACCTGCGTGATCGACAAATGACTCGCTACATACTTTGTAGATGGCCGTGCGCGGGCAAATAGTACTTTCTAGCAGTGTTTTCAATTAATGTGCTGCCATAGAAACTTATAATAATATAACTGTGTTGAATTTAATCGATTAGCTATAATCGAGAAAGTAAGTGCTGAATGCTGAACTTACCTATAATATATCAGGGGTCTAATAACAAAGGCAGTAAAGTCCAGTTGAAGAAATTTTAAGTCACTTACAATAAACGAATAACGTTTCAAGGATATCACATATTTACTGCTGTAATGTATTTATAGAAGTTAAATTGTAATACCGTTTAATTTAAGCTCTAATTTCATCCTAAAACACGCCAATTAATCAAGAAACTTAAATAATGTTATGGACTTTGCCACATTTGTTAGTAAAGCAAGGACTTTACCGGTTTTGTTATTAATGGTTACGGACTTTGCCATATTTGTTAGAATTCATTACAATTCATTACAAGCGGCCATGGAAACAGCTCATCTCTGATTGGTTGAAATGGACATTACTAATTTTGTTATGTCGGCCGGGGACTTTCCCGATTTTGTTATAAAACGTTTCGTTTATGCGTAGAAATCTATTGGATTAGGCCGGATTTGTTCGAATCTCTCAACGTGTTCTGGTAAAAAAGATGTTGCCACAACCAATAAAATTAAAATCGACGTTTCACATTTTAGGGGACTTTGCCGCCTTTGTTATTAGACCCCTGATATTATATAATAATAATAATAATAATATACATATTCTACCACATACACACAACACCATCTAGCCCAAACTAAGCAGAGCTTGTACTATGGGTACTAGACAATGGATAAACATACATCCGACATATTTACTAATTTGTATTTTATCACATTTTTATGATAAAACAATTTTTTTAATAATAATAATAATATAATTTATTTTTCTCCCATATCACAATTAAACACAAAAGTACAATGTTGTCAATAAAAGGTATTGGGAGACTGGTTTCCAAACTAGGTAAAAACCTGTGTTATGGATAACCAGGCTTCCATTCCACGGAAAAGTCGTACTCTAAAAACAGTGAAAATTGTATTCAACAGTAGACATAGACATAAAAAGAAAAATATATAATGAACTTCAAAACATGTAAGAAAATCAAAATAAACACAGACTAAGTTCAAATTAATTTTCGTATATAGAAATGTATGTATTAATTATCTTGTTTGTGAGTTAGGTGTGTGTGTGTGTGTGTGTGTGTGTGTGTGTGTGCGTGTGCGTGTGCGTGTGCGTGTGCGTGTGCGTGTGCGTGTGCGTGTGCGTGTGCGTGTGCGTGTGCGTGTGCGCGTGCGCGTGCGCGTGCGCGTGCGCGTGCGTGTGCGTGTGCGTGTGCGTGTGCGTGTGCGTGTGCGTGTGCGTGTGCGTGTGCGCGTGCGCGTGCGCGTGCGTGTGCGCGTGCGTGTGCGTGTGCGTGTGCGTGTGTGTGTGTGTGTGTGTATGGTTGTGTGTATGAATGTGAGCGGTTGGGTGAGTGTATGTGTATATATGGCGTGCGTGCTATTATTTTTGTACCTCTAGCAGGTTTTCCGTTTGGTCATAGTCCAGATTAAGTAAATACTTTGAAATTATTTCTTTTGCACAGGCTTTAGTTTTCGTATATATGTTCAAGCTTCTGTTTACTCTATTGTACAAGTAACCGCCTAAAAAAGAAAAAGATCTGTGGGAGAAAACTGAACAAGTTGAGGTTGGACATACGTTATATTTGCGTCGCTTAGACAAAACTGTGGTATCGAAAGATAGCAACGAATGTTGCTTAAGAACAGTGTACAATATAAACAATTGTCGAACCGAAAGTAAGGAGCATTTTTTATAAAGTTCCACTGTGGGAAAGCGAAAGGGAAGAGACAGCGATGTTTTCAACACTGCTCGTTGTGCTCGCTCCAGTTTAAGAAGTGTGGTTTTATAGGTGCCTCCCCAAATTGTGACACAATAAATTAATAGTGACTGACAAAGCGCCACATATACCATCTTGATTGTAGTAACGTCAGCAACCCCACGCAGGCCTTTAAAAACGTACATAAGTTTGCGCAATCGTCCAGAAAGCAATTCTATGTGACCGTTGAAACTTAGTTTGCGGTCGATAAGAATTCCAAGATACATTACTATTAGTCAAGTGGTCCCTGAATAGTTCCAATTGAGCCCCTCTCACACCCGCACTCTCCAGTTTGTTTATTAGTATTGGGATAGAGACCGTGTCAAAAGCCTTAGATAGATCAAGAAATATTGCTATGCATTTCCTGCTCCTGTCCAGGCTTGTAAAGACATTGTCTGTAAGAGCATGAACAGTGTTACAGTACAATATCTTTGTGCTGTATCTACAATCTACATCGCAATCTTATGATCTTTATCGCACGTTCAATATCTATTAAATGTTTCTACTATCCGTGATCAACACGTAGTCGTTAGTATATAAGATGCACCTTTGGATAATTATAACCAGACTATACTACAACTTTGTCTCATTTATACCTAATCATATACTGCCAAGAAGTTTGGTAAAAACAGCATCTCTAGTGGATTTTCCAGACCGAAAACCGTACTGGGAAGAAGACAAAAGCTTGTTTACTTCTAAATATTTTATAAGTCTATTATTCATTATCTTTTCCAAAACCTTGGACATAGCAGGCAAGATGGAAATCGGGCGGTAATTATTAACACGGTCTCTTGGTCCCCCTTTATGAACTGGGATTATTAAAGCTTTTTTAAAAGCAGATGGAAATGTGCCATTGTTAAGAGCCAAGTTACATATATGTGTGAGAGGCGGCACAATAACTTGCTTATGAAAACGTAGAATTTTTGCGCTAATATTGTCACATCCTGCGGCATCACTTTTTAGAGATATGATTAGTCTATCCACCTCACATTCATCGGTAGGCAAAAGTACGAGGGAATTTAATATATTATTAGAAGCATGTTTGGAGTTTGGGATGGTACTGATACGGCCCGTTTTTATTATATCTTCTGCCAGATTTTTGCCAATATTTCCAAAAAAGTCATTTACACCATTTACTGCTGTTAAAGTATCAGAGTAACTTTTTAGCAATTCAATTGGGGTTGTTTTCGTTTTTTTTCTATTAGTCATAGTATTTATTGATTTCCATAATAATTTTGGACTATGCTTGGACCTATTAAGTTGGTTAATTTCGTAGTTACGCTTTATTTTCTTTAGTAAATTGTTGCAATAATTGCGGTAGCGTTTATAAGTAATTATTATAGTGTCATTATTAGGATATTTTTTAGCTTTTTTGTGTAAATTATCTCTATTACGCATGCATTTTAAGAGACCAGGGGTGATCCACGGCTTAATTATGGTTTTATTTTTTGAACCGATGATCTCCTTCGAATTCGACTGAATGGCTTTAGTAATAGAAGATATCAAAAAACTTGTAGCAAAATTAGCGTCGCTTGATTTAAAAATTGGACTTAGGTCTAAACTGCGTAGGCTCAATGCGAGGCCCTCGTGATCAATAATAATTAAAGATTTATTTACGTTATGATTTGAGTTTGTATTAGTCTTAAGAAATAGTAGGACTGTTTCGTGATCGGTTAATGACGTATTTGCAATTAATATGTGAGATTGAGCCTTGGTTTTCAGTAGGACATGATCGAGACAGCTGTTTATTCGCGTTGGAAGTACATGGGCCGGGAGTAAACCATGGTACGCTGCAAGATTTAAATAGTCTCTGGCATTGTCATCCAACATTTCACCTGTAATATTAAGATTAATGTCACCAGTCAATATAATTGTTTTAGAACTTGAGTATTTCGTCAAAATTATGTGTAACGATGATAGAAAGTTCGAAATGTTTTTATATGATGGCGAACGGTATATGGCAATTAGAATAATATTAGAGTTAATTTTAGCTGTCAAACAATTCGCATCCAGAAATTCTGGTTCCTCAACTAGAATAGGGATGAAGTCTTTAATGTAGATTACCACGCCATCATTTTGTAATACATTTAATGAAGAGTTGAAACTGTTATAGCCTTGCAGTGACGGTAGGTTAGTATTACCGCGTAGCCAACACTCAGTCAATATAATGACATCCCAGCTTATACGTGACCTAGCAATTAAGGCTTCTAATCCAGCAAAATTAGAAGATATACTACGTATGTTTTGATTTAACATTTTTATAAAATGTACAGGGTTTTTAATTAAGCTATGACAGTTATCAATATCACATTTAGCAGAGTCACAAATAGAAAAAGAATAAATACTGTTTTGTAGTTGAATATTATCGAATTTTAATAATTGTATTTGGCCAGGGTTGAGAATAAATTCGAGACCATTTGATTTTGCAAGTGTATGAAACCAACAAAGCTATAAAATGCAACCGTATGAGACCGACAAAGCTAAAGATTATGAATTTATGGACGGATTGAGCTTGCAATAGTACAATATTTATCAAATAATACCAAAGCTAATTTAAAAAAGTGCGTGTGTGTTTAGGTGTGTATGAGTGTTGGATTAGGTGTGAATAAATGTAGAAATAACGGTATGTGTATGTGCTAGATTGGGAATAATATGAGTGAGTGATATTGTATTGTATAGTATGACATTGTGTTGAGTAACTAACAAAGTAAATTTCTATGTTCGAAATGGTAAATATGATTAAAAAAGTAATAGTACAAAAGATTTTAAATAGTCATGCTTCTTGTTTCTCTCTTTTCAGGTTAAGGAGACACTGTTCGGAACGTATTTGTATAGCTTTATCTTCCACTGTCTTCTTTACTAGAATTCTGGCGTTTGACTGCCAGCAAATAAATTTCCTTATCTTAGAATATTGACGAACATCATAGAAAAGTTTCCTCATGATTGGCGACAAATGATCGTCAACATATAACGGTATACAATTACCAGTAATACCAATTGTATGGGTATTCAGCTTTTCGGAGACAGGGCGTTTTTTATTGAATTGTCGTATACGAGCCAGAAAGTCATTCCTGATCGAAACTGAGTGAAAGTCCACCACAATAGGTCTGTCTTTGTCAAATTTTCCTGGTAGTCGGTAAATGTCCCTCAACGAGTGATTTTGAAGGTTCAGATCGACCACTTTACCGATATTTTGCAAGATTACTGTGAGGTCCGAAGCTTTTTCATCTTGGCCTGTAGGGACGTTCCTGATTTCCAATGTTGTAGTGCGGGATTGTAGTTGAAAGGCCTCAATACGCTTTTCGAGCTGGCGAATACCTTCTTCATTCTCTTTCTTTGCAGTCTCTAAAGTTGAGACCCTCTCCTTCATGTTTTCGTACATCTTATTAATAAAGGACATACCAGAATCAATCTCAGTGGCAGATTTTTGAAGAATCGCCATGTCTGCCTTAAGTGAAAGTACATCTTTAGTAATAATAGACAAAGTAGCATCCTGTTCTGCTTTCCAAACGATCAATCTTCTGTCGTGATCGTCTTTCCAAGAGTTAAGCATGTCCATAAGCTCTTTCTTGAAGGATGCGAGTTCAGAAGAATTGAACGACTGCGAGCAGTCATCGCGAGGTGAATGGCACGAACGCAGCCGTTTATGATTTCTTACTGTAACTTTCTCGTTTTCTTCGTCCAAGAGTTTCTTATTTAGATCTGCCTCAGACGATGATTTATTTGGTGGATACATATATACTTTTTTTTTGTAAATACATACATATTATACATAGAAACACCCAGACCAAGACAAACACCCATGTTCATGCACACAAATGTTTGACTTGTGCGGGAACCACCAAGAATAATAATTTTGACTAAGTCATTGGCATCTTCTAGACAAATTTTTCATTAACATTGACATGTGTAATTTCCACAAAGATGTACTTTACTATATACTCTGTGTAGGTAAAAAAGATATACAATAAAATGACTTTTTAAAATGCACTTCGATGGAAAGTGCTGATTAACCATCAAATATACCATAAGTAATCAAATAAGAGAGAAGTGTTAGTGAGCCTGTCCTATTCTCTATACCTTATACCTTTTTAATAGTTTTATTAGTGTTGGAAGGTCCATTACTATCATAAACATAAAAAAATATTTTATAAACAAATTCTAAAAGAGCAAAATGAATTTAACATTATATAATTTAGCGACTGACTGGATCTAGCAAAAAAGCCAACAGCACGTTATTTAATACACACATACACAACGCAATTATGAAGAGATTGTTATTTTTTTATGCGTTTAAAATACTTAATTATGATAGAAAACTTTGTGCAAATACCTGCAAGTATTAGAGATCTCCAAAATGTTCTCGAAGGTATGTGAAATCTGCCGACCCGCACTGGGTTAGCGTGATAGATAGTCTATGGCCATACCATACTTTAAATACTGGTCTGTTTATATAATATTTTCAGTTATTCATGTGAGTAAATATCGTTGAGCTGTTATATTTGCTATTAATGTTACATTTTTATTTTAAAATTAGCAAACATGATTGTCACCGTCGCATATTTGCTAAATATACTAACATATTTTATAACGTCTATAATTTTAACTAATCTATAGTATGAAGAGGTATTTTTCTGTTCTTCTAATTATAAAGTTCAGTTCATCCTTGTTTCGTGATGTTTGACACGTGTAATGTATATCATGTTGTACTTATTTAAGCGCACTACATTTGAGTAAACTCCGTGTTAATGATCTGAGATAGCAAATTACTAAGATTCATTAAGTCAAACGCCGAACTATGATAGATTCTACGTGCATTGCATATTAATTTAAAATCTGCAATAAACACTTATCATTAATAACAACTAAAACCACTAAGAATAATAATTTTGACTATGTCATTGGTCGGCATCTTCTAGACAAATTTTTCATTAAAATTTACGTGTGTAATTTCCATCAAGATGTACTTTACTATATACTCTGTGTAGGTATAGAAACATAAACAATAAAATGACTTTTAAACATGCACTTCTATGGAAAGAGATACCATAATAAAATAAGAGAGAAGTGTTAGTGAGCCTGTCCTATTCTCTATACCTTATACCTTTTTAATAGTTATTAGAGTGTTGGAAGGTCCATTACTATCATAACCATTAAAAATATTTTATGAACAAATTCTAAAAGAGCAAAAGTAATTTAACATTATACAATTTAGCGACTGACTGGATCTAGCAAAAAAGCCAACAGCACGTGGTATTCCCAGGCGGTCACCCATCCAAGTACTAACCACGCCCGATGTTGCTTAACTTCGGTGATCGGACGAGAACCGGTGTATTCAACGTAGTATGGCCGTTGGCGATTGTTACATCAAAATTAATCATCTTTTGGCTTCGTGAAGCTTGATCAGTATATTTAATAGAAGCGTTTTACCTGAAATAAAACGCATATTAAAATACTTACCTCACTGGAAGCTTTTATATTGAGAGAGGGCACATCCGTTTCCGTCGATTTTGACTACTTTTTACCCATTTGTTCGGTGGTACATCCGGTCCAGTAGCGACACCTGGCGGCCGCGGGTCGTTTTATGTTTACGTAAAATGGACTGCGCCATATTTTATCATTGGTTAAGTATCACCAGGCAGAAATAAAAGGAAAGCTTCCAGTGAGGTAAGTATTTTAATATGCGTTTTATTTCAGGTAAAACGCTTCTATTAAACTACTAGACCGTCACTGGAAGCTTTTATATTGAGATCGGTTTGTTATCGCCTGGTGTCGCCTGAGTTTGAGGGAATAACGCCAATGTGATGAGATAGTAAAAGTAAAACCACAAAGTTGCCAATAAAGTGTATAAACTTTAATTTCTCTATTTCCATAGTGTAAATGAATATTACAATCTAAATAAACATAACTCTTAAATCATATAATGTTATGTAATCAACAGTTATTAGCTTGAATCAACAATTAATCAATCGGTCTAAACATTTGTGTGACATTGTCAGATTGATTGAGAGTATCCATTATCTCACGCCTATAAAATTTTTGAAATGTATTGGCGGACTGCCAATTCCCTCGTGCTAGGATGTCTCCGAGTGGATGATTTTCTAGCCAGCTTTTAGAAGCCACGGCAGAACGAATGCTTCCTGGAGCTGCTGTAATACCAGCTTCTTTAAATAGGGTTTTGATCCATCCTGCAATAATAGTTCGTGAGGCTGGCTTAGCCACTCCTCTAACTGTAATAAATAGACTCGTTGATTTAGCAGTTATACGTCTTTCTGTTAGAAGCATTATAGTTCTTTCTATCCATAACAGAGGATTCAATTTAGAATTTTTTGTATTGGGAAGAAGTTTCCATCCAGATTGTCTATAATCACTACTGTCAGTCTTAGAACCGAACCTAGGCCAGAAAATTATACTATCATCAGACCTTATGCAACGTGCAGGATCTACATCAAGTAAGGTTAAGTCATGTATGCGTCTACCTGAACAGAGCAAGAGCAATATCGCGGTATGGCGAGATACTTGGAAAATATTGTCAGAATTAATCGTGTAGTTGTTCAGAAATGAAACGAGTTTACTCACATTCCAAATAGGAGGTTTGGATATCTTTGGATTTTTTAAAGCAATTGACTTAAAAATATGTTTAACTAAAACATGATTACTTAAATGACTAGAAGATTCTGCGTTACATAACGTTGAAACTACCGATTTATGTAAAACTATCGTATTGTATGATAATTTTTGTTTCAAATGCAAATCTGATAAGAACTGAGCTAATTGTGCACCTGTAGGGTTTTTTGTATCGATACTATTCGCATTTGACCATGAAGTCCAACGTTTCCAAGCCACCTCGTAAGTTTTTTGTGTAGACTTTCGCCACGAATTTTTAAGTAAGGACAATTGTTGTGTGTTCCACGATTCTACTGCCGATGTCCACCCCCACACTTCCAAACCTCGAGAACGATGTTCTTGACTTTCAGTGGTGGTAGACCTGTTGACGTGTCTACCAGATATTTCTGAAGGTTTTTCAGTGTGAATGGAGCTGCTAGCGCCCTGGCTTTGAGGTCTGCGCGCCAAAATACCTTTTCCCATCGGGGTACTACTATCAAATATGTTCCCGTTGATTGATTCAGATGAGTCAATACTCTTGGTATTAGAAATGGAGGTGGAAATACCCAAGCTCGTAGGTAGTTCCAGGGAACACTGAACGCGTCGTGAAACATAGCTTTTTGGTCTCTCAGATCTCGTCTTACATAATTGCAAACTACATGCGCGGTCTTTGAGGCAAATAAATTTATTATCGGGGTTCCCCACTTTGCAAACACAGTGTTTACAGTTGCTGGCAATAGATGCCACTCTGGAGGCACACGATGACGTGACAGGTGATCGGCCTGATTGTTGAATTTGCCTGGGAGATAGTGTATGTTGAAGTGAATTTGATGTTGATCGAGCAAATTCAAGATTGGATGTGTTATTTCCAGCAGGGGAAATGACTTTGTACCTCCCTCTTTTCGCAGATGAGCTACTACAGCCCGATTGTCGCATTGTATAAGCAGTGAACTGTGATGTATTTGGTTTGCCTGAATTTGAAGGACATGCAGTATTGCTAACATTTCTTTTTGATTGCAGTGGAGGTTTTGCTCTTCTCGTGACTAATTGCCCGAGAGGGATAGATCGTTCAGTTGTGCTCCCCACGCTATGTCTGAAGCATCTGTTACCAGAAAATTTATTGGTGGTGGCTAATGGAGCAGCGTCGAGAGCTGGCAATTTTGAATCCACCAAATTAGTTCTCGATTGATTTCCGAAGTTATTGGGTAGGTTTTCGAGGAGGTTTTCGGTAACGAATTCATTAAGATCATCAACTGTCGTTGATTGAGCCTGCCCCGAGGAACGACAAAACTTGCGAAATTTAGAAGTCCCACTATTTTCTGTAATTCTTTTAGGGTTACTTTCTGTGAATCTAGAATAATATTTATTTTTGTGACAATTACATTGATTTTTTCTTGTGGTAGGCACTTTTGATTGTTCCAAGGCTTCCACAATATACCCAAATAAATTATCTCTTTCTGCGGTTCGAGGACCGACTTCCCGAGATTTACAACCCAACCTAGGTATGTAAGTGTTTGAACTAAGATTTTTACGTGCCTGCGAAGCACATCTACATTTAGATGTACTATTAGGAAATCGTCGAGATATACTATGACTGTCATATGCCAGTTCTGACGAAGAATTTGAGCCACCCAATTCGTTAGGATGGAAAAAGTTGTTGGTGCTGTGCTTAGCCCGAACGGGAGTCACGTCATCTCTAACAATTCTTGGTTATAGACAAGGCGCAGGAAGCGTCTGTGAGATCTTGTTATTGGTATGTGAAAGTAGGCTTGTGAAAGGTCGACTTTGCACAGCCAATCCTGTGGTTGCAGAAAGTCGGAGATTCGGTACATATTTATGAAGTGAAAAGGTTCGACCATTACATAGTTGTTTAGTGCTTTGAGGTTGAAAATTGGACGAGCTGATCCGTCGGTTTTTGGGACCAGAAACATTGGGGATATAAAACTCGGTGATACCGGCGCTATTTGTAAGACCCCTTGATTTTTCATTTTCCGAACAATATCCGACATTTCTAATGATATTGGAGTGTGAAACTGGCCTTTCTTTAAATTTGGGTAAATAAGAGGGGGTTTTTGAAAAAATGGTATTTGATACCCCTGAATGAGTTTTATAATAAGCTTGGGAGCCCCCATCCTCTCCCATTTTGAACAAAATTTTGCTAACTGACCTGCTTGAAATGTCCTGGAGTCATTGTCTTCTTTTTTGGTTACCTCTGGAGGGTCTAGGAGTATTGGAGCGTCCTGTACCATTTCCGCGCTCGGGCCGCGAGCCTCTGCCGTGAAAGGCACCTCTCGAGGTCGAGTGATAGTTATCATATTGCCTACATGTGGGCTGTACTCTATAATGGTTGTCATGGTATCCACCCCGCGAGGGTGGGTTGTGGTAGGCATACCCATACATATTCTGCCTTTGTTCCTGAAAGGAACCTTGAGGTCCACGCGATGGACCTGCTGGTTTACGCACGTTATGCCCCCGCGAAGGGCGACCAGCTGTACCTTGATTAGGTTTTGACTGTGCTTCAGTTTTAAGAGGCCAAAAGGCTTTGCGAACTTCCCCAGCCTTCACTATTCAGTGAAGCTTTTACCAAAGGGTCCCGAACTTGGCTCGTTATTGTTTCTCGGCGCATTTCAATACTTTCGGCTCGATGGCCACAAACAAGCTGTAACAGGTCTGAAGTAACCTTATGAAGGTCACCTTTTTGAAAAAGCTTATCAACCTTATCGCTCAAATTATCATAGTTAACGCTTGTGTCTTTTGCCCAAGAAAGAAGATTACGAATACCTGCTTGTAAAGTTTCTTTTTGTTTTAACACGCAATAAGTAATGGACGCATAGGATTTCTCTGTGTTAGCCAGATGACGCAAGGTATCATACATTTTCACCTCTTCGTTTGTCTCCAAGTCTATGAAATCTGGAGTGTGGTTATATAATTTTTGGTTTCAGAATATCTAACATCTGACCATGAGGTGCTACCTAAGCGTTGAACGTCGTTAAGCATTTTTAGAAAACTATCAGCTGCTTTAGGAATCGATGGCTCTTTCAGTTTTGTTTCAAGGTCGAAAGTGAATTCAGAAGTATTGACCACGTCATGACATTGGTCAGTGACATTATTTTGTTCGTATAAACATTCACTCACTTCCGAACAGATCGATACCGCATCATGGCAGTCATTTTCTAAGTGACCGGATTGTCGGGCAATGAAATCAGTCATAAAATTTTTGAGCTTACCCATATCTTCAACTAGTTTGCTTACTATGGAATCAGAACGCCGAGTGCGTTTAGATTTCTTGCGGTGACGGTTGCGGCGGTGCGAGCGGTACCGCTTCTGCGAGTCACTCGAGCTGCTGCTCGAAGAACTGACGCTGCTGCTGCTCGACTTGCTCCGAGAACGCTTTCGAGCAGGTCTGTTTTGACCCGCTGCTTCCACAGCAGCTTCCGGATTATTTGCATCCATTTTGTACTTTATTAAGGGATAAACTTATTAAGCATAAAATTTAAAACAGGTTCTGAACAAAACTAGTAAAATAAAATACAAAAATATGTAAAATATTTTAAAACAGGTTCTGTTTATATATTTGATCACGTACTTATTTTAAAATACGAGATCCCAACGGCAAGAACCATTAGTGTATATCAATTTATAAAACACAAAATTTTAAAAAAGCAAGTTCTGAATACATAAATTTGTAAAATATTTATATAAATGATCAGGTACTTATTTTAAAATACGAGATCCGAACGGCAAGAACCGTTAGTATAATTTATATAAACTTATTAAACACAAAATTTTAAAAAAATAAGTTCCGAGCAAAACTAGTAAAATCAAATACAAGAACTTGTAAAATATTTATATAAATGATTAGTACTTGACACAGAAATAAGTAAATTCAAAAACTTACATTTTATCCTGTGATACACTTTCACTTTTTCACTTTAGAATATTAAAACTAATTTTTAGTGAAGTGCAAAGGTGACAGAGCTAGAGCTGCTGTGCACAACTTGTTTCGACGGAGAACGAAACGCCAATGATAAAATATGGCGCAGTCCATTTTACGTAAACATAAAACGACGCGCGGCCGCCAGGTGTCGCTACTGGACCGGATGTACCACCGAACAAATGGGTAAAAAGTATTCAAAATCGACGGAAACGGATGTGCCCTCTCTCAATATAAAAGCTTCCAGTGACGGTCTAGTAGTTTAATATATTTAGTTCATGATAATTACGTACATAATATTATATCGTACACGATCAGATTTATACGATAACTAAACACACGTTGCCTTTATTTATATATACATACACTTACACAATAAAAATATGAAGAGTTTACACTTTCTATGATTTTATGGGTACCTATTAAATAGTTCACTATACTTAATGAACTATTTAATACTTACTTTCTTTAATGTAAAAAGGATAACGTCGCGCGTCGTGAGAATACCTACATCTCAAGACTGCCAACAGTGCCAACCCGCGCTTGGCCAGCGTGGTGGACAGCCTTTCTCTTTTCACACAGAGAAGAGGCCAGCAGCCCAGCAGTGAGACAGTTCCAATACTGGGCTGAAATTATTATATACTCAGTTATTCGTGTGTGTAAATATCGTTTAAAGGTGATATTTGCTGTTATTGTAGATATCATTTTTATTTTTTTTAAATAGGAAACATGATTATACTGTCACATATTCGCTAATAGCACTATATCTATAATAATTTATAACATCTATGCTATTTCAATATTATTTGCTGGTTTTTAAGTTTTTAAAAACGTTAATCTTTGGCACGTACTCTCTGTATAGACAAAAGGTAAATAAATGACTTTTTGAAAGCCCAAATATTTCTATAAAGTCGACGTCTCTGCAAAGATCTACGTTCGATCGTGTGATCGTACGATCTACGTACGTACGAGTAAAGCAAATTTGCCTTTTCACAATTGAGCGACTGATTGGAGCTGGCGGCAAAACAAAACGCCAACAGCACGTGGTATTCCCAGGCGGTCACCCATCCAAGTACTAACCACGCCCGATGTTGCTTAACTTCGGTGATCGGACGAGAACCGGTGTATTCAACGTAGTATGGCCGTTGGCGAATGCTGAATGAAATTTAATGATTTGTTGGCTTCGTGAAAGCTTGATCAGTGTGTTTATTATCAGTTCTTGATAAATACGTACATATATGTATATCGTACCTATACGATGACATTTATAAGGTAACACACGTTGCTTTTATTATTTATACACACATACACAACGCAATTATGAAGAGATTTTTATTTTTTTATGCGTTTTAAATAGTTAATTATGATAGAAAACTTTGTGCAAATACCTGCAAGTATTAGAGATCTCCAAAATGTTCTCGAAGGTATGTGAAATCTGCCGACCCGCACTGGGTTAGCGTGATAGATACACTATGGCCATACCATATTTTGAAACATTCTTCATTGGTGCTCCGCTGCTATTGATCTTAGCGTGATGATATATAGCCTATAGCCTCCCTCGATAAATGGGCTATCTAACACTGAAAGAATTTTTCAAATCGGACCAGTAGTTCCTGAGATTAGCGCGTTCAAGCAAACAAACAAACTCTTCAGCTTTATAATATTAGTATAGATAATATCTAAAAATATAATTTGTATCAACAATGATACCATCAGTCTCAATTGAGATCTAACGATTGGTAGTCTGATATTTTATAACAAACATTAGTTATGTACTAATGTTTGTTATATAAACAAAATTTTAACAAAATAGAAAACCGACTTCAAGAAAGAATATTTTAAAACTTAAAATGCACTAAAAAGTTAATAAATAATTGCATATTCTTGTGAATAATGAAATTATTGTTATTTTTGGAGTCGGTGTCAGCCGCCCACGCCGCGTGCTGCGTCTATGTGTGCAATTGTGCATGCCAATGTTATGTTATGATTATAGTAAGACATCTCATATTTAATTAGTTACAAACCTACCTTGGCTGACACCGACTCCAATAATAACAATAATTTAATTATTCACAAGAATATGCAATTATTTATTAACTTTTTAGTGCATTTTAAGTTTTAGAATATTTCTTCTTGAAGTCGGTTTTCTATTTTGTTAAAATTTTGTTTATTCTCGGTTTTTAGTGAACCTTGCCAAATATGAGAACATCATCAATGTAGCCAAATACGCATTATCACTACCTAGTATAAAACAAAGTCGCTTCCCGCTGTCTGTCTGTACCTATGTATGCTTAGATCTTTAAAACTACGCAACTGATTTTGATGCGGTTTTTTTAATAGATAGAGTGATTCAAGAGGAAGGTTTATATGTATAATACATGCATAGTATAGTAGAGAAACACTGATAATTTTAGAGGTTTCTAATGTGATGTCGTAATTAAACACATTTTTTTCCGCTTTCATTGCAAACGCTGCCTGAACTCTACGAGATAGATCAAAATAATGTAGTACAGTATTGTACATCTTAAAAAGGTCTACAAAAAAGTCCGTGATGGTATATGTCTATCTCCTAGAGATAACCCACAATAACCATTTTTTATCCTTTACTTTTTACGAGAAATAATGGCTTATTTACGAAGCGATTTAAGCAATACAGCATTAATCCTTATCCAATTAAGTAACTTAAATACATTGTGCATTTATTATAGATCAATATGGCCCTTTACAGTATGTAATTTAAATGAATATTTTCGAAGATATTACATATTTAAAATGCAGGAACAAAGCGGTTGCGGCGGTACCGGCCGGGGCGCCGGCGGCGTATGCCTAAGAAAACATGTTTGTATTGTCTAATGATGACAAAAAATTATAAAGCTGAGAGTTTGCTTGAACGCGCTAATCTCAGGAACTACTGGTACGATTTGAAAAATTATTTCAGTGTTAGATAGCCCATTTATCGAGGAAGGCTATAGGCTATATATCATTACGCCAAGATTAATAAGAGCGGAGCACCAATGAAGAATGTTTCAAAATCGGAGGGTTTTTTCCTTTTGGGAGCTTCCGCTGCGTGCGCTGCGTAAACAGTTAAAGTTTCGCAAAAATCATGTATGACAGAATTGATCCCCTTTAAAAGTTCTAAAAAAAGTCCGCGGCAGCATATGTTTATCTTTTAAGGTTGGCTCACTATAACCATTTTTATGCTTACCAAATTTGTTCTAAAATAATGCATTATTTGCCAAGGTGTTTTAATAAACATGATATTAATCCTTATACAAATAAATACGTTATTCATCACAAGTATTTAATTTAAAACAAAATTGCCCCTTACATCATTCGATTTCAATGAATATCTTAGGAGATATCGTAGTTTTAAAATAACATCGCAGCAAAATAATTGCCCATTACAGACATACAAACAATGTTTCTCCTGGTTTATTCTGCGTGATTTAAATTTTTTTTTTTTTTTTTTTTTTTTTATTTTGCTCGTCAAAATGACCACACTCCACCTGATGGTAAGCAGTCGTGTGGTCTAAGAGCAGTGGCCTCCACATCGCCCCCACAGTAGCCGAGGCGATGTTGAGGTCTCTACTTTGACGGCCTGAGAAGATGCTTTTTCACGCCCCGCTTAAAGAACCCAGGATTGAAGGAAGAAGGAAACACGTGCCTTGGCAGAGAATTCCATGCCTTGGTCGTTCGGCAGAGATATGAGGACCCAAATTTTTTGGTACGCGCTCTAATCGACTCTACCGTGTAAGGATGGCATCTGAGCCCAGCACGCGTTGTTCTGGATAGGAAAGGGGAGGGCGGGATAAGGTGGAATAACTCTTCAGAGCACTCCCCGTGGTATATTCTGTAGAAACATGCCAATGAGGCAATGTCTCTACGGAGTTGCAGAGGTTCCAGTGAACTCGTGACCTCTGGATCTCCGATGACACGGACAGCCCGCCGCTGTAACCGCCGCTGTAAATTAGCACTGTAGGTAAATTTATAAAAAAAATTTTCAATGGTTCTTATGTGGTTCGTGGATAAATTTTAGCTCCTTTAAAATTGTATTATAGGTGCCTACGACCCACTCTCTCTCCAGTGGCGTAGCTAGGTAACCAAAGGCCCTGGTGCAAAATAACTATTGGGGCCCTATTTAAACTGATGAATATAATTATATAAATATTTTAAAGGTGTAAAGCTACTTTATCATCAGCTCTTTGTCTTGCACTACAGGGTACAGCAAAGCATAGCTACTTATTACATACAGACAGACCTCTTCCAGGACAGCAGTTCCTTAGTGTGCGTTACGATTGCTCCGCCAAGTTAAACAAACAGAAAAAAACTTCAGAATAATTGTCGAAATTTGTCAAAATCGAAGGGAACACTAAAAATTTGTCAAAGTAGAAATAAAAAAGTTATAAGGGTTTAAAGTTGGCCGCGCGAACGTAACGTCCACAATTGCGCGGCCATGGAGATCTCAGCAACTGCTTGGGTTAGAGATCTAATTCTTTTTGTCAATTGAAGACTGAATTCGTCAAAAATTGTCTAAAAAAGAATTGCAAGCTTTCGATCAATATTTTACGAATTATTCACCTTGGAAGTTATGGCCGTGCAATCGTGCACTTGTTGTTTCTTTATTGTTGATTATTTCTTTAAATTTTAAGATTTCATATTGTAAAACTGTTACAAGAAGAAAGCTCTTAATTTGTCAAAATTAATGAAAACAATAAATACTACCAAAGTTTAGAAAAACAGACGATATCAGTCCAAAACAAAAAGTACGTGGCCGCGCGGTCGAAACGTTACTTCGTAGGTTAATATCTCATTATCGATAACTGCTAGGATTTCAGTGTGCACATCCATTTATTCGACATATTGACCTCATTAGAATGACATATAGTTTTACCCTAAGAATAGTTTTCAACGCGTGTAATTTCAAAAATAATGTGATCTCAAACAATGTTCGTGCAGGGTAACCATAATTTCAATTTTTTTGGAAATATTTCTAACTGGAGACCAGCAATTATATTAGACAACGTGTAGCTCAATCTGCAAAATGTATTATTACTAAATAAAAAAAAATACGTTTCAATAATTTGATATGTTTATTTATCATAACTTGCAAAACAAACAAACATAATTTTATCAGTGAAAACTTTTAATTGGCCTTGACGCTCGACACCTTATTAGTATTATGTTAATAATATATTGTAGCTGTAAGTTTTCCTAAAATAATAATAATAATATTCTACCACGTACACACAACACCATCTAGCCCAAACTAAGCAGACCTTGTACTATGGGTTCTAGACAATGGATAAACATACATATATACATTATTTTTTGTAAATACATACATATTATACATAGAAACACCCAGACCAAGACAAACATCCATGTTCATGCACACAAATGTTTGACTTGTGCGGGAATCGAACCCGCGACCTCAGGCGTGGCAGTCGGTTACACTAACCACTACGCCATCTAGGCCGACAAATGTTAAAATAAAATAAAAATAAATGAAATAAGATAAAGATTACAAAAAATCAACAAATAAAATAAAATTCTTTAAAAACATCTAGGTACAGAACCAATTTTATAAAAATTTAAAAACTGTAGGTACTTACAAAAATCAACCAATCAAATAATACAAATAATAATTTAGTTACACCTCTATAAAGCATATATGAGAACTATTATACAATATCTTTTGAGAAAATTGATGCAAACAGAGACTTTTTAACATTTAGATAATTTACTTTTGTTGTCATCGTAGCAAAATAGCCCGGCTTTTCTTAAAAACTGACACTTGTAGTGAGCTATTGTTCTAAGGAGTGGAGCAATAGATTCAATAGCACCTAACAATATATAAACGGCGGTAGCCCAATGGATAAGGCATTGAATTTGCGATCGAGAGGTCGCTGGTTCACATCCCACCCATTGCACAACTGACGTGAACCCACTCCTAATACAAGCATTCTAGCTTAGCCAGAGGGGTAAACTTTTTTGAAAAAAAAAAACAGTAAAGAGTAATCTTTTTGAAAAAGAAAAAGAAAACATTTTGTTTAACTATAATATTTAGATATACCTATGTCATGTAACAACGTCATTTGTGTGCCATTTAAATCAAATGTTATAATTTTTATAATTTATAAGCAAATTCAACTAATTCATTGCATTTTGTGTATCATATATTTTCTTAATCATGAATAAGAATAGCCTCTTCCAATGTGGTAATTGAAAAATGTTTATTAAATCTAAAAAAGGTAGTAATACGTGTTTCCTCTCTGATGGGTCCGAATTCATACGCGTACTATTTGAACAATTAGTAATGGAACTAGCGCCGAAAATAGTGTCCCTTATGACGTGTTCATAAATAAATGCAGCGCGCAGCGTTACAGTCAAAACTATATCGCTTATTTTAAAGTATTTTGAAGCAATTTTTATTTGCAGTCTGTTTGCTTCAACATAGTTATCAGAATAGCATAAGAATTTTAAAACCGCTATTTCATTGTTATTCCCTCAATTATTATTGTCAAATATATCGCGTAGATATGTATGTATTTTCTTTATATTCGAGGGCTAGCAAAAATAAAACGGGCGTTAAATATAGGTACATGTATTTCTTAATGTTATATTTTGTAAAGAAAATTGTTAAATTACCATTTTCGTCAAAGTCAAAAATCGTTTATTTCTTTATCTCACAAAGTAACACTTATGAACGTAAAAATATACCTATAAGTTAGTGAGTTTACTAAGTTACTGAAGCTTCATTTAGGTTAGTTGCTAGGTTCAGGCAAAGATTGATCCTATGAGAAGAACATTACAAGAAACTCACGGCCACTCTTATAAATCGCCAATTAAATATAATTTCAGTATTTTACAAATCATATCGTCAAGGTGTTGCACCCATTATACCCTATTTTACTGACTATAAATAAACTAAAAATAATAACAATAATTATATTCAGAGTGAAACATATTTATAGGATCGTTCACTTGTAGAGACACCTTCGGACAGAAATTATTTCTGTGCACCTTCGTCTCTCCAGTTTTCAACATACGAAGGTATTTCTAAAAACACAGTCGTTTGAAAACGTTTCTCTTACATTAGATTTTTGTTTTAGCAAGATTTATTTCTTGGTGTTAGTCTTTTTCTTTTCTTTGTTTTATCCTGTTTTTTTCAATCGTTCCATATAATAAATATTTCATTAAAATAAACGTTTTTAGATAATTTATTATATTTGTTTATAATTTTATATGATGTTAATTTTGCAAGCTGTGATGAATAAACATATCGAATTATTGAAACATACAATGTTTTTAGTTAGAAATATTTCCAAATAAAATCGAAATTATGGTTACCCTGCACGAACATTGTTTGAGATCACATTATTTTTGAAATTACACCCGCTTAAAACTGTTCTGAGGGTAAAAAGATATGTCATTCTAATGAGGTTAATATGTCGAATAAATGGAAGTTCACACCGAAATCCTAAGTATATCCGAAATACCTACGAAGTAACCAGGGGGGGGACACTGCCCAATACCTTTCCTCTATCCAAAGATAGGATTGACATCTGTGTTTTAGGCCCCGTACTTGTGTTGTAAATCAATCACAGATTATGGCGCTTAAACAAATTTCAATTTATTATTTAGTTTCAGTTCTTACCTATCTATACTTTTATATATTTAATTTATCTAGGACCATATTTTATTCTCATTTTAATTATTTTTATCATAAAATGTTATAAAATACAAATTAGTTAATATGTGGGTTAAAGACTACGATTCAAATATTGGATTTGTAAGTCAGTTACAATATGGCGACTGCATATTACTAGTGCGCACGTTTGTAGTTTTCCATCCTATAATGTATATTTTTCGGCTGTCAAGGTCTTATGTAAGTGCGTTGAGTCGAGCCCTGTGTTCCTCCACCTTGTGTTAATTAATCTTCCCATCGAAAATTGTTGTGAGTGTGCAATAGAGACGCTTTTGGTGTTAAGTGTTGTGCGGTTTTTCCAACAACAAAAATGTCGAGATGCTGCGCATTTCACTGAGAACCTAGAGTTTGCTGCACAGTTATATTTTAATAAACATAATAAAATGTTATTTGTTGTTGTTTTATTCTTATACTACGATATGCACCCTATACTTATTGTATTTAAATTGTTTTGTTTGGATCTATTTTTGTAACATTCTACTTGTTATAATTTAATAACGCCCAATTTTTATTTGCATATTTATGTTACAAAAATACGATTGATACAAAACTATTTAAATACGAATCCTGGATTACAGTAATTGCAACGCAATACATAATATAAATAAGTAGTTGTAAATTGGGGTTTCTGGATCAGAGGAGATCCAGAAACACCCAATTTACACTATCATTCATTACTCCGAATACACGGATAATATTCCGACTGATCTGATTCAAAAGTTTCTATGAATGTGTATTCACGTACAAAACTGAAACAATAATCTGACCTGATCTGATCTGTTTTCTGTGTGTGTGTGTGTGTGTGTGTGTGTGTGTGTGTGTATTCATTATAATTTGAATGAGGCATAATATTCTAACCAATCAACTATCAACTTATCCATATTGGAATCGAACCCACTACAGTTGGTTCAGATGGTTGAAAAACGTTTTATATTGCAAGCAATTCAAACGTGTCATTGAATATGTAACGAAGTAGCGAACTAATTCATACACTTTGTTTACTATAACGATGCCTGTGTAGTATGACATCATTCTTTCGATGCGCTTCCAGGTATGGTTTTCATTGTAGAATTCTTTACGATGCTTTGTTAGTTCTTGTTTGTTATATTGCAAACAATTTATAATCATGATCGGATAGAATTTGGGGGGTAATTATAAAAAATAAAATAAGACTTTTCATTACATAGTAATTTTATTATCCAGGCACCATTTATTTAAACACAATACATTTTTTAAAGCCCATACAGAATTATGATAAATACAGTGATAAACATCTCGAGAATATTTATATTGATCGTACAGACTTATCAAGCTAAAACAACCTATATCTTCTAAATTAAATATATTACTATTTCTATTTCCTAAAATATTTTTTAGCCATAAAACTTTTTCTGAACCCTTTACGTACACATATTTGTCTCTTAATATATCTGAAACTAATGTTTGGCAATCTGAATAAGGAACAAATCCTTCACTCCAGTATATCTTTCTGTTACGTTCAATCCAACTAACTTGCTTCCTTTCAGGATTCGTTAAATTTTTAAATGGAAATGGTGGCTAAATCAAAAACACTTGTAGTTTTTTGTTATACAATATAGCAATTTCTTTTAGTATAAATTCATTTGCTTCTGTTCTAAAGCCTTGAATATCAACAACAGCAATCATGATAACCTGCGCACAATGTTGCTGAGAGGTTTATATTCCACAAGTCGATCGTTTATAATCAAACAATACGCAGTTGTCTTATCTGGTATTGTTGCAGAACATTCAACTTCCAGCCGTACGTCCACTGGAACTGTCTTTAAACTATCGTTTTGTCTTGAACAATCTAAGATAAATAAGGGGGCCTTTTCTTTAAAATCATTTAGATCTAGCAATGGGTCTACTGGAGCGTTGTAATACGACTGACGAAATTTCACATACATTTCATATAATATACTATACTTGTTCTCAGAGAACTTTAAACTCAAAGGTTCATAGGGATAATATTGTGAATTCAAATAAAGCGTTACATTGGTCACTTCACAGTGATCGAATAGTGAACTGTCTTTAGTTTTATTATTTCTCCTATTAGTTTGCAAACAAAATATAACATATCTGGGTTTTTCTAACTGTGATGCAGTCTTAACTGCCCAAGAATGCTTTGTAGTTTTAGGGAGTAAAGGATATTCATATAAATCCCAATTTCTAAAAGCCATCTGAATAGATTTATCTCTTTCTAAATGTCTTAAAAGTGTTAGTCGTTCTCGATCTGACACATTTATATGTGGCACCCTCCATTGAACTCTTTGTATATCTATTTGAAAATGAACAACGTCATCACTAAGAATAACACTGTTTAAGTTACAGTTACTTCTATTCAAAATAAGTTCGTGTTTACAATTTATCACAATTTTATGGTAATCTTCTGCAAACCCTAAAATCTTATTTAATGGTATCACAGCACTAAAATGCCCATCACTTTGAAATCGTGCTAAGTTCCAACCCCATAATGCAGCAACTTTATTCTCCGCTTCATTTAATGAGATATATGATTTTATTGTTGACGTTATTCCTGAATTTTTATACGATCTATTTCAATACCATTCATTTCGTACCTGATGTCTTGAAACAAAAACATAACAGGGTTATTAGTGAACGTAACAGTTTTCTTGATAGGATTCCCATCTTTACCGAACAGCCTTGCCTGACCTTCGATGTAAATTGAACTGGCTGATGGTAGCACGTATATGTCTTGCTGGTGGATGGGGATTCTGATTTCATCGTTTTCTCTAAAGCTGTTATTGTAGGGATTATATGAATGGACTTCATAACTTTCGATTGAAGTATCAAATTGCGGTAATTCAGTAAGGTGTAGTATATTCATATTTTAAAACCTAGAGCTATAAGAAAGTCTTTATTTGTTTTAGTCAATTTCTTCACTATTTTCTTACGTCTATGCACTTTAGCGAACGTAGATGGAATAAGACGTTTTATTTTTATTGGAGTGTTTTTATAATACACTATCATTTTGTTTTTCTTAAATGAAGACGTAATTCAATATAATTTTTTTCTCCAAAGTCAATGCAGTGGCCGAACTGGTTGATAATCCTAACAGATATAGATGGAATTATATTTTTATTTACAGGAAAGTAAATAACACTTCGCGGTATTTCTATGTAACAGTGACCTGGAGCAGTATCAGATACAAATTCATGAATAAAATGAGTTGGTAAGCCGTTGCAGTATGAACTGTTTACAAGATCACATTCGATTCTGATTACGGATGGACCGCTGTTGCTGACTATCACATTTGGTCTTGAATTTAGTACCGAAAAGTGTACCAAACCACACTCGTATTGATCAGTTAAATGTAGTGGTGGTTGAAAGTACGAAATCAATTCAGATGTATTTCCAGAGATGGTAACCGTTGTAGACATGCCTACATACTGAACGCATTTTGAAGATGACATTTATTTTATTCCTTGTTTAGACCAGAATTTTTGCAAGAATTTTAAACAGAGATGACCACAATTGTAGGGGTGATCACCTTGTATATTGTCATAATTATAATGGACTTTAGAACCTACGTATTTTATGAATTCCTTTGGAGGCTTTAGATTTCCGTAACTGTCGAAATACTCAATGTAATCATTATATTTTGCATAGGCTACCCAATGAGAGCCTGGATTTTTAGAACTATCTAAATTAATAACTCCACACTCTATTTTATAAGGATATTTAGGGAGTTCATCTCTCATAAATACACCTCTAAAATAAGGAATACTGTTTCCAAATTTTAAAATATCAAAGTTAGTTAAAGCTCGTTTGGGTAGCCGATATCTTAGTTTTTTTCTTTAGATACAAAAATTCCAAGCCCATTTTTATGTGGTTTAAGGTGTAATCCTTTCCCAATACATAGAGCTACCATTTTTTCGTTATGTCTCTTCGATTCAATCAACATCTTTTTAGCCATCTTATATTCATTAATGGTTTTTGCAATACCAGCTGCGCCACCTGCTAAAGCTCCCGCCGCTGACAGTCCCGCAAAAATAGGAATCAAAGGTAATACACCACCAGTTTTGGGTATAGGAATTACACGAGGAAGTTTAAGGGATGAATTATCAGCTAATTCTCTGGCGGTGGCAATAGCTAATTCTATAGCCATTTTCTTGGTCTTTGGTTTTAATTTTTTTATGTGTTTTTTAGTTTTAGTAATAACATTTTTCAATTTACTTTTTAAACCTTTTCCAGACTTAACTTTTTGAGAATTTCTTTTGCTACTTGCTTTTAGGCCAGAACCAGTTTTAATTTTGGTAGACATAGCTTTGCTTACTAAGCGTGCCGCAATTTTTTCACCTACACTCGCATCCGAAGCAACTGCTCGCCTTTTCGCCATTTTTAATAGAATTAAATCAGCCTTGTGCCGATCTTTTAAGTTTGATGATTTGTGATATGCAATGTCGTGATTTTTGCAATATTCGTCTAATTTGTTAATACCACTATCTCCACGTGTAAGTCTTTTAATTAGTTTTGTACCTGGGCCACAATAATTGTATCCGGGTAAATGTAATTCAAATGGTAAATTATTTATAAGCCAATTGAGAAGACTACTCTCCCCAAAACACATTATAAGACTGATGAATCTAGAATGAACGTACTAATAAATACTTCAATATTTACTGCGATATGACGCAGGCGTTTGACTACGTAGATCACACTATCCTAAAAGACAAGCTGGAATGCTATGGAATAAGAGGAAATGTCTTAAACCTTTTAGACTCGTATCTTACTAATAGAAAACAAGTCACAATGATCTCGAGACTAGACAATAAAACTAAAACAGAAGTGCTCTACACCTCAAGTGAACGCTCTATTAAGTTCGGCGTCCCACAAGGGAGCGTGATCGGACCCCTATTATTCATTATCTATATAAATGACATGCCAAAATCCATAAATCAACCTATGACTCTCTTTGCTGACGACAGTACACTGACAATCGCTTACAAAAATCGTGACACTTTTAAAAATGACATAAATAATTCTTTGACATCGATAATTTCTTGGCTAATTAATAATAATTTAAAAATTAACTTAAATAAAACCTACATAATGCACTTCAGCCAACGCATAAATACTCCATCACAAATTGATATAAACTATAATAATAAGTTAATAAAGGAAGTCGACAGTACTAAATTTCTAGGGCTTATAATAGACAAAAAACTAAATTGGAAAAATCACATTGAGCATCTTAGTAGTAGATTAAGTAAGTCATCTTATGCTCTATATAAACTAGCACCATCAGTTAATACAGATACCTTACTTACAGCGTATCATGGATCAGTGGCATCCATCCTAAGATATGGAATAATTTTTTGGGGAAATTCGACAGATAAAACATTAATATTTAAACTCCAAAAAAGATGTATACGTGCTATGTTCGAGCTAAAAGTTACAGACAGCTGTCAACCACACTTTAAAAAGCATAAAATATTAACTCTACCTTCCTTATATATATTAGAGGTATGCGTGTTCGTAAAAACAAACCCAGAGCTATTTCCAAGACTATCTGACACAGTGAAGCGCAACCGGCGCGACAATGATCGCCTACGTTCACACGGCGCCAAAACTGCTCATTTGGGTAACAGTATATTTTGTATGGCACCTAAAATATATAATAAACTTCCAAATGAGTATAAGACATTAAATGTAAACCCATTTAAAAGGAGACTTAAAGAAATGTTGACAGAAAAATGCTACTATAATATCAGTGACTACCTAAACGATACTTAATAATTACTGCAATAATGTTATTACTATTGACTTATATAATATTTTACTCGGACATTCTCAGTATGACATTAACCTTTTGACATTTCTTTATTTTTTATTACCTTTATTTAAAATTTTCAACATTAATTACTATGATTGCATGCACATAAAATTTTATTCACAAAATACATTTGTATGCCAGTAATGGCAAAACATGTTGAGACTGCTATCGTTTAAGACCTATTTATTGGAACACACATGTTTTATGCAAATAAAGATTATTATTATTATTATTATTATTAACGATTTATCTACGATTTTGTTATTAGGTTAATGTTATAGTAATATATTCGATTTATCAATCCAACTATTTTCAGCTGCAGATAAACCTAACCATTTTACCAAAACCTTGTCACCTTTTCTTCTGAGAACTTATTCGACTAGATATACATTGGGTTGTTTTGTTTTTTGAAGCTCTTGCGTATAAAATGCACCTAAAATAGGCTGACCTCTAATAGTATCTTCAATTAAGTAAGTTACAGGATTAGTATTTTGTATTTTATGAATTTTAAATATTTCTGTTGACCAGTTGGGAGTGTAACCTTTTTCAAATGTTCCTTTATATTTACTGACACGCACATAATCACCTACTTTGTACTTACTTTTTATATTATCATATTTTAGTAACTTTAAATACCTTTCTAATATAACTTTTTTATTAATATTGTCAAAGTCAAAGTCAAAGTCAAAGTATTTTTTATTGTGAGACAGTGGTATTACAAGGTGTTGTATAAAATTGAAGCATAGAGTGCGAACTCACTGCTCTGCCATTTAAGGCGTACAATAATAATAATTACAAAATGAATTGGTTACAATAAATTACAATGTCGATAATTCAAAATACAATCACAAAAAACTACAGAAAAAATAAATTAAAATATTAATGAATACCATGAAATCATAAGAGATGTCAAAATTTAATAATAAATAGGGTATGTCCTAAAAATAAAACATTATAAGTAATTGCAAAATAATAAGAATACTTAGTTCACATAAAAAAAAATCATTACTCGGTCACAGATTTTCTGTGGTTACAAATCTGTCGGACAAAAATTCATTTACCGTGTAGTACGGTCTGGTTATTAAAAAGATATGTAAACTCTTCTTGAATACAGCAATATTATCAATCTCTCTTATTTTTTTAGGTATTTTATTGTAAATTCTCGAAGACATGCCAAAAAAGCTCTTAGATAATAGGGCAGTTTTTGAAGGCATATTCGATATTTTGTCTGCGTGTCTTCGGGATTTCAGACTTCCAAACATATTTATATTTGCATGTCTACATTAGCAGGCATTTCATTAATAGTGCGATGGTAAGTGTGATTGTATTTGTCAATAACATCATTGAGGGTATTATTTATCCAATTGTAATTGCCTTTTAAACTAAATTCCTTATAAATTTTAGATTTCAATGTTCTGATAAATCGTTCAACAATTGAAGTCTTTTTTGTTGAGAAGGTTGAATAATGGTTAATATTATAGGATTTTATCAGCCGTTGAAATTTGTTATTATAAAATTCTGTTCCATTATCCGTTTGCAGATTTTTAGGAATACGCCCTTTATCTAACAAAGTTTTGAAAGAGTTACACACATCTTCTTTGGATTTACTTCTCATAGGAAAGGTCCAAGCATATTTTGAAAATGTATCAATAATGGCAAGAATATATTTATAATTTTTATTTTCTTTTGAAATTGATTGCATATCAATTAAGTCAGCCTGCCACAAGTCATCTATGTCTTTTATGATAACATGTCTTCGCGGATAGTTCACCCTCGCATTTTTATGAATTTCGTTTACCACGTCAGCTTTGCTCATCTTCACAATTCAGTATATTTGTCTTGAATTCAGCTATAATACTGAATAAAAAGCATAATATTATACCTATTTATTGCTTAATTATGTCAGCTTCTTTTAATTCTTCGATTATTGATAAAATTTCATTATCGTGGTTTGTATTACCGGCGTCTCTCGATGCAATTAATAGTTTCAATCTGTCAACAAGTTCGTTAGGATCATCCCAATATACCAAGTCGGTGTTATTTTTGTATTTCTTTAGCGTAGGTAAGCTTCCTCCAAATTTAGTGACAATATTACTGTTTAATGATTCGGAGAACATTGGTTTGATTATTTCCCGATATCTTATACCTTTATCACCTTTAATTTGCCCGTTGGGATTAAAATCTGTCTTATGAGCATTTGTATAATGCAACATATCCTTATAGACAAGTTTATCTTTGCTCGATATTAGTTTTAAATCAGGTTTTCTTCGAAGTAAAAGTTCTTTTAAACCAGGGGTTAAATTGTAGGTTTTGTCACCAACTTTAATTAAAATGACATTATCGTCATTCAAACTATCTATTTTAGCAAATGAAACTATTGAATTACCCATTAGTAATTTTTTGTTAACGCTTCTTATTCCAAAAGGTATATTTACACCGTCATAAATATCATGGATATCAATGACATTTCTAAATCTTCCGGTAATTCTTTTGCGGGAGATTTTTTAACGAACTGTGCAGAATTCAGTTTTGGATCATAACAGTCTTCAAACTTTGTTGATGAACTAGTATTAGCATCATCCAATTCTATATCATTAGAATTAGGGTGTGTATTTTCTAAATCTTGTATTTTTTCTATTGTTTTATTCGAATTAACCAGTGATTTAAGGGGATCTGTGACAGGTTTTAACATTTTATCAAGTGACAAATTCATTGAGTGTTCCTGGTTTTTCATTTGTTTTATTTTATTCTTTATGGAGTCTACAGACTTCATTAATTCGATTTTAATATTTTGTTCCATATTATATTATAACAACTGCGTTCCACTGAAGAAAAAATTAAACTGATTTATTTTTGTGTGTAGGTCGCATATATTTATAAATCATCAGTCAAATTTAAAAAACATATCAAAATTCTGTCGATATCGTCCATTATTTAATGATGATTCTTTGTTAATAAGTAAAAAATTATAAGGTTGGCTCCAAACAGTTTGACAAATGTTTTTGAACTGTTTCCATTGTAGATCAGAACTAACATGCTCTTCATAGATATGTCTTAAATTCACATCGTCTTGTTTCAATATTATAATCAAATTAACATTATCACGTAGCAATTGTTTCGGAATTTTAGAATAGGTTTGAGATAAATAGAAACAATCGATTTGTTTATGTCGACTCATACAGAAATAATTGCGGATATTTACTTGATTTTCACATGCAATATCATCAAATATAAATACAGAATTAGTTAAAGCTTCACTCGGCGATATGACATCTTTATTATCATTGAACTCATAGAAATTAACCTGTGGTACTTTTTTCAATACTTCAGTCAAGAAACGGTATTTAGGTTGAAAAGAAGTTTTAGAATACAAGTATAGATTACTAAATTTGAGCCCATTTTCATGCAGCAGTAAACTAATCATAACATTTGTTTTACCACAATTCGATGGACCACATATTATACAACGAATAGTATTGGGCAATAAAGTGCTGTGTCTGATGTGATGAGCAGAGTCACTTAATCTTATATTATTAACATTTAGGGATATGGGTTGCTTGATCAACTTCATCTCGTCAATTAACCTAATAACTGTCTTTCATACACATTTATAGATTATTCCCTCCTTGAGATTTTAATTTAGGTAGTTGAAAGTAATAAAAAGAGATAAGATTACGTCTGATATATTTTATTTGAATATCATTAATCACTAATCACAAATATATAAAAATAACATTTAATAATAATAATAATAAATGCTGTTTACAAAGTTACAGATTTTATACAATCTATACAACATTTCAAATTAGTCTTTATTGCCTATACCAACACTGCTTGCTTATCCAATTTCGCGTTAGCATATGTTTATATGATTTATGAACAGAACAAAAGAAAAGACACATTTATGAGCAAAGTATGTATTTATTATTAGTTTATTAAATTATATGCATGCAAATTATACTATCTACTTTAATAGAACTTATCATACAAGTTTCAAATCGCACCATAGCGCACCATATAGTTACACGTTTTATAATAGATTTGCTATAACATAATTATGAAATCACAATGACTCAAACATAACGACGCTTTTACAGGATGGCATCACAATGACCCCAAGGTAGCGTATTTATTTGATTCGACTGAACTTGTATTTTGTCATCAACTCTTTTCAAAACTACTTTATTAACATTTTGTGAATATAATACATGTCTAATGGATTTGATCATATTCATTTTACGCTTTAGTTCAACATTGTTAAATAATGCTTCTTTATAGTTGGATGTATTTAAACTTTTTGTAATTGGCTTTGATACTCCTTTCGCTTTTTTGATTTGGGTTTTTAGCGTTTGAATGGAGTAAAGTTTTGCTCTTAATCCAATAAATTCTGTGATTATATCACCGCCCAATTCGTCCTTAAATAAGCCAGGTACTTTTTCGTTTACTCGAGGTATACCATACGGATTATTAACTTCAAAATTGCTAGTATCAAATTCATGTATATTATCATGCATGTCTTCATAAAAATCAGGTGTATGTATTAGATACAGTAAGCTATCAGTATCAGTATAACATAATTTGGCATTATCGCCATATTTATTTCTAATGAAATTATAATGGAAGTTATATAAATGCTGTTTTGAGTATTCAAGCACGGCAAATCCAATATATATCGGTCTATCTAAGATAAGCTTTTCATTACTCAGTTGAAACGCAATTAAATCTTTGTTAAAAATAGAAATACTTTTTAGATTTGGTTTCGCAATCAATTTCTCTGCACCTAGTGACTTATTTGTGTTATTACAATTATCGCTCCATTTAGTGACTAATTTAACATCTACCTGTTTATGCTTATTTTCGATTGTTTTACCAAATATAGAATTATTCAACAGCTTAAAGAAATCCTTTTCAAATAGTGTCAAAGCTGCTTGGCGTAAAGTAGTATTTAAATCTATATAATTTTTTAAAAACTTGTCTCGTCGAAATTGAAGTATTTTATGAACTTTTTTTAAAATTAGACCGTTTCTAAGACATTCCTTCAAGTGAACATAATGTATTATGTAATTGTATTTATCGTACAAGTTAGCAATTAATTTTGGTGTCTTCCCTCCAATAGGTACAAATTTTTCTGGAGCGAAGGGCAAGTCACTATGTAAATTATGTAAATGATTTGGATATATAATATCAACTTCTAAAATATAACCGTGGGAGGCATCGTCAGGCACATCAAAAACATTAAAGTTCAAAATGTCATCATGTTCCATAAATTTAAAATCTGATATTGGTAATTTCTTTGTCATAGCATAACCGTAAAGATTGTTACAATCTAAATATATTAAATAACTTGATGGTTGGGTATCATTAAAATTAGGTAAATAAATATTATTGGCTTCAGCATATCGGTGAGTGCATTGTGCCAGCCCACCACGTATGCCTTTTTCTAACATTTGATAGATTTCTAAATCATTAATCAGCTCTAATTGAACACCTGTGTAAAAAAGCATAGCATCTCAACTGAGACTGGGAGAAGTAACATAGTAAGCAGGATCAAGTTTATAATTCTTTAGACATATCTTTCTAAAATTTTCGAATACATCACAAAGCAAAAGTACATCACCCTTTAAATATAAATCAGTGTATTCACCAATGGAACCAATATTAAAACATTTCCAGACAGTTTGAGCATGTTCATATTCATCATCTGTTATATTTTTCATTTGCAAGCTGTTATAAAAACAATATTTTGATGGAAGTTCTGTTTCGTTATATCTTTGCCATGAATTTACATATTCGTATGGATATATACCTTTTTTTCTTATTAAATCAAACTGGTCTTTACGAGAATAATGAAGCGATAAATGCATGAAATCTGTATCTGATAAACTTTTGGTCAACGTGTCAATGCTTGAACTGAGAAACTGAAAAGAATCTATAAATTTTATTTGCACTGGCTTTCTATCACAATCTGATTTCATGAATTTTGTTATCGATAAATATTTTTCTTTTGTTTTTGGTATAATTTTTAATTCACCATCGTATTTAGACAATTCAGTAATAAATATGTGAGCATCATAACCAGATAAGTTATGAAATATAACCGGCACGAATGAACACACTTTAAATAATAAATTGCAATGCGAATGAGCTGCACCTCTGTACTCAGAAGTAACATGATCATGGTCACACACTTTATCATCAAACAGTAATTGCTTACAAATGTGGCATAATGTTGCATGACAATAATCATCAATTTGTTCTTTAGCCATTGCTTTCATGGGTTTCTTTGAAATTAAAATCTTATGAATTAACTGTACATCTTGAATCAATTTTTTAACGAACACTTGCACACAATCTCTTCCTCTATATGTAACAAATTTATTCAAGCTTTTATCATAGGAACAACATACATAGTAGGCAAAACAAGATGGTTGGTGTAATTTATTTCTTACAGTACTTTGTTCAGAATTTGATTCTTTAAAATCCGACAATAAACATTCAAAATCTGCATATATGACGAAGTTTATTTTTTGTTGTCTCTCATAATGTTTGAATCTTAAAAAACTGTTCTTTTCTGGTAATATCGTTATAATTTTAGAACAACTGTGCGAAGTGTATTTTGATTCGCTAGCAAAAAATTGCAGACATATTTCACATAAATACATTTTGCCTTTATGTCGTGAAACTTGTCGTCTGACTAGGCGCGTAAGATCTTTTATAAGACAATAATGTGCTTTACAGTTTTGTTCAAAATACAGCAAGTTGATGTGCTTAATTCTCTTACTATTGGTGACATATAAAGGACCAGTAACAGTATGATGCTTGTCTAATCCGTAAACATTGACACTTATTTCACTATTATTTTTTTCAAACAACTCAATATCTTTGTGTGTGGGTGGAAATGACATCCCCTGTATATTAAATATGGTATTTAAATCGGGGTATGAGCTAGTTCTACAGACATTATTTTTAGCTGGAAATAATGCTGCAGCTATGCACCACAGAAAACAATAACTATAATTATTTTGAATGTTTAAACAGCTCTTTGTATTTTTAATTTTAGTAGGCAAGTCGATGAAGGATTACAGACATGAATGACCATCCAGATTGACAATGTTCAAACTCAGATAATTTCATTTTATAAACATTATTTCTATGTATAATATGTATGTATTTACAAAAAAAAACAGTATATATGTATGTTTATCCATTGTCTAGTACCCATAATACAAGCTCTGTTTAGTTTGGGCTAGATGGTGTTGTGTGTATGTGATAGAATATTATTATTATTATTATTATCTCTTATTCGGGAATATAACTCATCATAATTAGTACTTTGATATATAGTTTCATATTTTGTATTAAATGACTTCAGTTGCTGCTCACCCGATGCAGGTAGTGCGAAGTAAGCAAACAACTCGAAGTTCAGTTTAATACAGGAATGTTTCATCAATGTCAATTCAATTATTTTAAATAGATCGTCTCGCTTCCCATCTAAGAACGCCTCTATCAGTAGGTACTCGTCTTCTTGAGATGGGTTTAAGCGATATGTCATTATTCTGTTTTTAAATGCTGTGGCAATTATATCAACATTTGCAAACTTTGACTTTATTAAACAATTAGATTTATGTATATTAGTTCTGTTATGATATCTATATTCATGTTCTGGGATCTCAATTTTACATTTATCACATTTAATATGAGTGCTTGATGATGAATTAACTGAAAAAAAAAAACAAAACAAAATGATATTGTACACATAAGTATGATTATTTATTTAATAAGAATAAACAATTGAGTACATAACGATTAAACAAGATTATAATAATAATAATATAGGTAATGGTAAATATGATTATTATACATAAGTACTTAAGTTCATATATTTATAATTAAATACATTTTTATTGATATGAACTTATAAACGTTGGGGGACAGTCCTTAAATTCTTTTCTCACACTCTTAACATACGCGTTTAAGTGATTCCACGACTCAGAATTTGTTTCACATTTATTTTTCACTGTCAACACAGAATGTCGCCATCTATTAACTGGTGGCACACATTCAATGTCGTCGCAGTTATATATTTTTAATTCAATATAGTAACTACCGGTCTTCCGATCATCCATCTGCCTCGAAAAACCATTTGCTAATCTGCGCGTGATATATGAGTATATGGGTTGCGGTTTTTTACCAGTTGTCGCCAACTGCTCGTCGGCGGAATCACTGCCGAATAAGTCGCTTGCTGTTGGTCTGGTAGTGGACTTCTGCCTCTTACTACTCGACGGCTGGCACTCGGTGGACCCCTGGGTGGACTTGCGCTTCTTTTTTTCTTGTTTAGATTTCACCGGGAACTCCACCTCCGAGTCGTCGGATGGGAAAAGCTGGTCTGCCATTTGCTTGGACCTGAAAAATGTAATAAACAATAATTAATTAAATATAAATACTAGCACTACATCTAACAGTAATCTTCTACTAATAGTTGAATAGTTGCCGTATCACTTTATTCTAAGGATGATCGATTAATTTATTAAATAATGAAATTATTGATCACTTGAATGACTGAATAATAGAGTTATGGAATAAAAGAATCATTGAATAGTAAAGTTATTGAATAGTTGAATGAACGAATAACAAAATTAGGTAAACATGAATATAAACCAAAAAGAAACTTACATCTTAAAGAAAATCTGGTCAGGTATCTGGTAGGTAGATACTGATGAATGGTGAAGCTCTTGCTTGTAGCTCTTGAAGAAATGCGTTGTGGTGTTACTTCGACAGCCTCTTAAATAGTGCCAAATCTACGTCATAATATCCTGAATATGGAACTAGGCACGTGCTGGTAAAAAATGCTGTGTCAGATCACTGCACCCAAATATGATTTACTTTTAAACAATATTATATCTACTCCTGTTACACATCACATCCATTAGGTTTCATACTCACCGTGGCAATCTGAATGCAATAGTTCCGATACGAACATTATATGAGTTAATATGTTCGGAGTACAAAGTATTGCAGTATAATGTTCGCACTTGTAATCAATCGTTCAACACTTACTAGACTACTAAATAATACAACTCTTTCATAGAATAGTACCAATAAAAATCAATGTAAAGTAATTTGAAGGATTTTATAACGTTGAATTATTTCTCGTTTCTTTTTATTCTTTTGTTGTAAACCGTATGTTGAATTGCCGTGCTATCAGTGCCTTGTTATTAATACGCAGAAAATGATTTCTGAATTGTTACGTTACATGTGACCGCTCACAGTGAACCCTCACCCTATATTTTAACCGACTGAAAGAATGGTAAGTTATGTGTAGCATTTATTAGACGGTATTATTTATGTTTCTTAATGTTTAAGTTTTTATGCGTAAAGTATTAACAATTATTAGCCATACGTACAGTTATTATATTTATAAATAATGCCATAACATACATATAGCACAGTTAGGTTTATTTATAATTAGGTGGTAACTACAACTTGAATTCGATGCTAGCTGACATAGCACCTACGTAATAGAAAAAACCTTATTATTTATCCACCGTGGATATGATTATATGATACTATACATTCCACCCAAGCCATTCGAATATATACAATATAAATATTACTTACTTACCTTTTGTAATGGTGACTTAACTATGAAAATAAGCTTGAAGAATAATATAAAAATAGTAGGCGAAACCGAACGTAACAATAGTACCTATGTCAATATTGCTGTATTGTTTTGATCTTCTCCTTATACATAAATACTTACGTTGCAATAATAATTATGATTGACATACTAGCTATCTACAATGACTTTGTGTGCCGATTTTTCTCTCAATTGCATGTATGAATATATTATATAAAGGAACAATGAACAAACGTACTGTAGTATTTATTTTATACATATTATTTTTAGTAAACAATAAGTATTGGACACGTGTCGACATGTTAGGGTTTCAATTTCATCGTACCATTTTTGTATGCCCTAGACAAAAATAGTAAGATGATGAGAATATGTACGATTTTGAACTCTATAGTTTAAAATAAATTTTATGTATATAAATAGAAAAACTTTCTAAATCCATTCAAATTCTATATCTCAGTGTTGCAACTGCCTTCATCGTGTAATATCAGTAAGTTTTAAAATTATTCCTTATTATTTTATCTAACAATTAAAATATATTGACTTATATTATTATCAGACAATACCTATAATCGTTATTCAATACAAGTATGTGTCTGGTGCATAAGTCAGTATTTATTTCAGCATAACACTATGTTTCAACCATAATCGTTGTTCTGAGATAGAATGATAGTAAATAAAATTTTAATTTCTCGTTTTTCTAGGTATTTAACAGAGTCTGAACACAGAAGTCAAGTATGTCACACTCACCATCCTACAGTCCAGTATTCGATAACATTGACCAACAATTTGACGTAAGTATTTCAATGATTATTGATGTTAATTAATAATCGAATTGATGTTTGGTGTTGTTTTACAACAGTAAATCATTAATTTTTATTTAATTTCAGCATTTGATTGGGGGCTCTGATCCGGTTTTAAATCCATTTAACTATGCTCAAGATCGAGAAAGCTGGTACGCCGAAGTGGCATCAACAGCATGTGAAAAGAGTAGACAACAAGAAATAGAAAAGAAAAAAACAAAGAAGAAAAAAAATGAGTCAAAGGTTTTAAAAAACAGATCCTTTATCATGCGGGAAGAGCCCGGACATATTCGCCGTATTATAAAAATAATTATACACGATGTGGAAGGTCGTAAAATGGAAGACATAGACAGTGACCCTGAGAGTGCAAGTGTGAACATTCAATATTTAGTAGGAAATGATTTCGATGAAATCATGAATGAGACTGATTATTTAGTTAGTAAAATAGTTAAAAAGTTCAAATGAATGTAATTGATTAAAAATATAGTTATACTAAATATTATTTTGCTTTTTATTTCTAATCATATAATTTAAAGTAAATAGCCACTGCTCTGCATATATAAGGCAGCGCGATGGATAATCGCGAGCGCATTCCATTTTCGTAAGGCTGTCGTGTCGAATAGATTACACCGACTGTTACTCGAATATCATGCGCGTGTTTGAATTGAATTGATTGAATTGTGGAATCAATGTAATAATTAAATTTTACGATGAAATTAAGATGCACAGAGTGATCCATTGAATGTAGAATTAAGATAAATGATTTACGTTTATATTAAATATCTAAATTTCACATAATATCTATTAAATTAATAATAACCATAAAGTAAACTATCAAAATCCTCAAGCTGATTCTGGACATAGAACATATATTCATAGTTTATAATTTAAGTAGATAAATATGGAGACCCTTGATCATTCTTCTGAATAAAACGAATGATAGTGTAAATTGGGTGTTTCTGGATCTCCTCTGATCCAGAAACCCCAATTTACAACTACTTAAATAGCTATAGGCACAGAATACGGAATAGCTATAGCTATGTATAGAAGAATTAGTTCGGGGCCAAAAGTCCAGATGTCGCTATTTCAAATAGGGTTGGCTGAAATTGACCCTAAGAGGGCTCTCTTTTCCCTATGTATTACTTTACTCTTTGGAAGTAACGTTTCGACCGCGCGGCCACGTACTTTTTGTTTTGGACTGATTTCGTCTGTTTTAGTAAACTTTGGTAGCATTTGTTGCTTTCCTTAGTTTTGACAAATTAAGACCTTCCTTCTTGTAACAGTTTTACTGTATGAAGCCTTAAAATTTAAAGAAATAATCAACAATAAAGAAACAACAAGTGCACGATTGCGCGGCCATAACTTCCAAGGTGAATAATTCGTGAAATATTGATCTAAAGCTTGTAATTCCTTTTTCGACAATTTTTGACAAATTCAGTCTTCAATTGACAAAGAGAATTAGATCTCTAACCCAAGCAGTTCCTGAGATCTCCATGGCCGCGCAATCGTAGACGTTACGTTCGCGCGGCCAACTTTAAACCCTTATAACTTCTTTATTTCTATTTACGACAATTTTTCTGAAGAAGTTGTTTTCTGTTTGTGTAACTTGGCGGAGCAATCGTAACGCACACAACAACAGAAAGAATTCAGGGGAATTCCCTACAAGTTATGAATTTCTTTCAACTGAGTTGCCACAATTAACTCGTGTTGCTATCTGTTATATGTATATTCTTAGGATGGGAGAAATTTTAGAATGTTTGAGGTTTTGCTGGTCAGGTTCCGAGGGCCCCCTAGGCTTGAGGGCCCCGGTGCATGGCACCACCTAGCCCTCCGATATGTACGCCACTGTCTCTCTCTTATGTGACGCAGACGAAGTTGCGCGGGTCAGCTAGTTAAGTATAACTCGAAAACGAATGGTCAAATCTTGATCAAAATTAAATGGGACCACACGGGAAGCACCAGCTTTCAAATAAAAAAAGAATCATTATTAGAAATAAAATATAGTGATAATTACAAATAAAATTTATAAAAAAGCCAACAGCACGTGGTATTCCCAGGCGGTCACCCATCCAAGTACTAACCACGCCCGATGTTGCTTAACTTCGGTGATCGGACGAGAACCGGTGTATTCAACGTAGTATTGCCGTTGGCAATTACTTCGGCAAAAGCAATGTTCTAATAACACCCTAAACAATGTTATTTATCTTACTAACATTATATGCTACTTTGATATGGCCCTCCAAATTATAAGTAAAACTTGTTTTTTCCCCTAGCCTTTTGTAATGTCCCACTGCTGGACTACCAAACCACTCTATCGGACGTCCAAGTCATCTCGCCATCTCCGTTTAGGTCTGCCCCGTCGCCGTCGACTTTCTTTTGGCACCCAAAAAACGAGAGAATTGAAAAATAGGTAAGTATTTGTAAAATCTATTGCTGTCGCGCAGTGCCATGTACACCTAGTATCATGAGCGCGATAGAGACAACTGCAGCACATATTTACTGTGACTGCAGCTTGGACCGAAAATACCTATTAAAAGTAGGTACACAAAATCAACGTTTCGTAGGCCCCTGATCCTTCTCTAAAACTTGACCGATTTAACTACGTGTTTCATTAAAAATTAAAGAAAGGCTTTGGCCGTATTCCTGTTTTCTTTTTTTACATAATCTAGTCAAATTTGTTTTCTGGATGTTTGAACACAGCGGAAAATCTGGTCAATTTTGAGGTTTTTGAAGGCTCATGTCATGTCTCTTTTAATAATTAATTTATGAAAAAAAGGAAAACATAGGGACATGCCAATAGATCCCATACATTTTTTTCTACTGGCATTATCCAGGGAAGAAACAGGGGACTACGTTTGTATGGAAAAACGGCCCTTGTGGTAGTAGCGTCATCCAAGTGATAATTTTGTCAAATTTCCATCATAATACCAATATTTTGCAAATTCACGTTATCCCGGAACAGATAAGTACTTAGGTACTGTGGTGACGTGAATACAAGGATGTAAAAATATTTATAAGAATTGTAGAAGAAAGTAAGAAACTTAAGAAACCATTTACATAATAAATTAACCGCAACGTTAGCTGTGAGTGGTGATTGCTATGAAAAAGTAACAAGGCCTTTGTACGGGGAGTAAAAATATTACAGAATAAATGACTAGTTGTTACCCACGACTTATTTATTGATTGAATAATTATCGCCTGCTCCGTGCTTCAGAGAGCACGTTAAGCCGTTGGTCCCGGCTGCCATGAACATCTATGGCAGTCGTTATTGGGAGAGTGCCGACACAAAAGATCCCACTCGGTCGAAATGTCGCCGGTCTGCACTGACTGGCCCCCACATAAGATAAGATAAACGCGAACCAAGTCGTGGGTATCTTACCCACGACTTGGTTCGCGTTTATAGAAACTGCTTAGTGCGTGTCTTTCCCTGGAAGTTAAGCTATCTCTAATCGATTTTACGGCTTACAATAAATAATAGTCTTAAATTATCACAAACTCGGTGCTCCTTACTATTTGTATACAAATGTAGGCAGGTATGTCCCGCTCTGTGCGGCGACAGTACACTTGAACCTACTACTATATCGTAAGCTAAATAATTATAATATAAATCAAGCTCAGGCTTACTCTGCAGCTACGTACTAATACATGTCATTGTATGGATAGTTATAACTTAACGTTCGCCAGTCCGAATTTTGGTCATGCGACCAATCGTAACGTATTTATATTAACCATCAGGCATTGATGTATAAAAAACTGATTTTTTATATATCAATGCCATCAGGTGATGAGATATTATACTACACAATCTGTGTGCTATCTTATCTTATCTTATGTGGGGGTCAGTCAGTGCAGACTCGACCCAGTGGGATCTTTTGTGTCGACACTCTCCCAATAACGACTGCCATAGATGTTCATGGCAGCCGGGACCGACGGCTTAACGTGCTCTCCGAGGCACGGAGCAGGCGATAATTGTCAATCAATACGCACATAATTTCGAAAAGTCATATAACTTCCGAAAGTCAGAGGTGCGCGACATCTGTGTGCTAACACAAGTGCACTTTCTATTCCCTAACTCAATCTTACAGGACGACAATTCGGTATAACCAGAGATATATTAGGCGCAAGACACACGGATGAAACGCAGCTTTATTGCTCAATGTTCAGCATGAACAGAGTAGGGTTTGTGACTACTTATTTCAAATGAATTACAAAAATTATGTTTCAAAAAACCATACTATCAAGTAGGTATTTATAATGGTAGCTTAAATCATTTATTCATAATGTAGAAACTTCACATAGATATAAATTACCAATTCTGTTATGGATGTCAGTTTCAAAATGTGTTACTGAAGTTATCCGTAAGAAATGCCTAGCAATTATTTTACTTAATAAGAAAAAGAATTTCAGCTGTAAGGTGCTACAGATTTCTTAGGAATTAGCAATTCTTAGAAATATTGAAATAAAACTACTATATATGTATTTTATCGCGTTGTTTATTTGACAACGCAACGTCAAATAAACAACGCGATAAAATCCGTATATAGTAGTTTAATTTCAATGAATAACATTCGCGTAAACAGAAGACAATATTATCTAAGAAATATATAACTGAATAAATATATATCTCTAAGTTCTTAATACCTACCTTAGTTTTTTAATATAAACCTCAGTAAAAAGAGATTTGATTATCAGTTCTATATTTCTGTTACCTACATTTCTTTAATGACATGCTAATCAGAATTCCTCAAGAGCATGGGAATTATGGACACAATTACAAATCTATTTATTTGCCAATACAAGTAAATTCAGATGATATAAAAGAAGTTGTGTCCAATTGTTACCACAATAATGGTGATGTACAAATATAAAACAACATTATAATGAACAATGCATTAATACAATAAATTAAATAATACATACTTAGTCAACCATTTACAAACAACTAGTGTCCTGATTAAATACAAAAAGCCAATAATAAAAAACAGTATAATTATATGTATTGTATAGTCAATAAATATTTAAAAATACAATTTTAATACAATGATATACCTAATTTGAAAATAAATAGATTTATTAATTAGTAAGTATTTGACTTCGCACAATCAGTCAAGCTTTTATTTTAAGTACCTATATAAACATTTTCACCATCAGTCTAAATTGATATCTATCTAATGATTGGTAGTCTGATATTTTTATAACAAACATTTAGAGTAGGTACAGAATAATTATCAGAAATAATTATAAGTAAAGTAATAATTAGAAACAAAAATCATGAAAAAGCCAACAGCACATGGTATTCCCAGGCGGTCACCCATCCAAGTACTAACCACGCCCGATGTTGCTTAACTTCGGTGATCGGACGAGAACCGGTGTATTCAACGTAGTATGGCCGTTGGCGAAAGTTGAAATGAATTTGACATTTGGTTAACACTAATATTTTATAATTATAGAATTGCTTTTTCAACTCTGCATAAATTATAAAGTAGCGAAATTATTCTAAGACTATTGGCACCAATGTGTCCATGACATATTGGCTCCGGTTGATCGCTTTTATCAAAAAGATATCTGACGTACTCTAAGTACTTCGCACTCAGATCATTTGTAAAGGAACCTGAACGGTTTTCTCAGCATTACTTTAAAACAGCTCGCTGAACTCTCTCAAGTTGAAGTATTCTGGATTTGGACTGCACCACCCCATGCCAAGGGTACCTAAGTACTAGGTATAGTAAAGAATCAATTGTGTCAGTGCTTTATAAATTAGTATCACAGTGTTTTTGTCTGCGCTGTTACGTATACCTATCTGTACTTAATTTTTACAAGCAAAAATTATGGTTATACTCAGAGTAGCCTCTATGTAACTTTCATACGTAAAGGATATTATATTATAACACTTTGTAACATATCATACAATCTCAAATTCCCACATACTTTACACTATATACAAATTAACAACATACAATTTATTTACCCTTTAACTTATTACACACAAAACTACAGCACACATACAGAATACATAAACCCATTATCAAACAATACAAAAACATATATCGCAGACACACATAATACACAATGCGCACCCATTCACTTAATAATAATAATAATAATAATAATAATATTCTACCACATACACACAACACCATCTAGCCCAAACTAAGCAGAGCTTGTACTATGGGTACTAGACAATGGATAAACATACATATATACTTTTTTTTTGTAAATACATACATATTATACATAGAAACACCCAGACCAAGACAAACATCCATGTCCATGCACACAAATGTTTGACTTGTGCGGGAATCGAACCCGCAACCTCAGGCGTGGCAGTCGGTTACACCAACCACTACGCCATCGAGGCCGACAATACGTGTACTTTACACTAGTTACCTTACAATAATGTCAGTCACACAACTTAAATACATTGAGACATACACTGCCATGATAATAATAGCGATCGTGCAATCATCTGGCTATGGATAATACACTACATACTGTTTCTGAGTTAGACAATATTGAAATTGCCCGCTCTATCGAATGTGATTACTCGGAACTCCTCAAATACACTAAAATAAATAAAAATGATTTGACTATAATATCACAAAATATACGAAGTATTTATCGAAATTTTGATGATTTCATTACGAATCTATCAACCCTTACACTAGAGCTTGACATTATCATTTTGACAGAGTGCAGATTAAATCCTAACAAACCTATTCCACAAATTAACAATTACAACTCATATACGACTACTAGGCAGCTGAATCAGAATGACGGCGTGGTGGTGTATGTAAAGAGTACTTTAAGACACAGAGTTGAGGAAATACTACTTGCCCAGGGGTCCTGTCTACGGTTAGATACTTTGGGTAATAATATTTTTTGCATCTACCGCTCGCCCTCAAACTCAAATATTGATAGTTTTATCGATTCTCTTTGTGCACAGCTCACCACCACATCATCACAAAGTAACATCATCATAGCGGGGGATATTAACATAAACATCAGAATCAAAGAGACTGAATCAACACAAGACCAAAAAAATCGTATTAATTACCTAACTATGCTATCATCTCTAGGCATATTACCCGGACACACATTAGCTACTAGAGAACAAAATTGCCTTGACCACTTCATGTTAAATATAAACAAAAAGAAATTCTCTGCCTTTATTGCTATATTACATTCTACTATCACCGACCACCACACAACATTTCTCTCCTTAACAAAAGTAAAACATAAACAAATAGCAAATAAAACTACCACTTCACTAAATTTTGAGCTAGCACTAAAAGACCTACAAGAAAAAAATATTTCGGATCTATTATTTTGTAATGACCCGGACCTCCTAATAGCCTCCCTTATTAACACCTTAGCTTTGATTATAAAAGAAAACACAAGCATCAAAAAAATTCCAAATAGTATGCGCATCATTAAGCCATGGATCACTTCAGGCATACTACGATGCATCAAAAATAGAAATATACTACAAAAAAAATGCCGTAAGGACCCGTTTAATGATGTTCTAAAAATAACGTATACAAGATACAGGAACTACTGTAATAATTTAATAAAAAAATTAAAAAGAAACTATGAAAGGGATCTACTCGCCCAATCTGTTACTAATAATAAACTACTTTGGAAAAATATAAAAAATATTACTTACTATAATAAAATAAAAAGTCAAAACATAGAATTGTTAAATATCAAACATACTCCATACGAATCAGTAAATTATATTAACGACTACTTTGCAAACGTTGGTAAAAACTTAGCCCATCAAATTCATCCCAGCTTAAAAGATAACTACATCCCAGACACATCACAAATAAATACTTTTGTTCTATTAGACACCGATTTAACGGAAATTGACACTATACTAATGAACTTAAAATCTGATAGCGCCCCTGGCTGGGACAACATATCAACAAAATTCCTAAAATATGCACGAAACGAAATTGTTCCCGTTATAACTCACTTTGCAAATCTCTGTCTTCAAAAAGGTAAATTCCCGACCCCTTTAAAGCAGTCTATCATAACCCCAGTACACAAGAGCGGAAGCATGGACGATGTCAATAATTATAGGCCTATTTCAGTCTTACCAGTCCTATCTAAAATACTAGAGAAGATTATAAATGTCAGATTAACTAACTTCCTTAATAATATGGTTAGTACTTGGATGGGTGACCGCCTGGGAATACCACGTGCTGTTGGCTTTTTTGCTAGATCCAGTCAGTCGCTAAATTATACATATAATGTTAAATTAATTTTGCTCTTTTAGAATTTGTTCATAAAATATTTTTTTAATGGTTATGATAGTAATGGACCTTCCAACACTAATAACTATTAAAAAGGTGTAAGGTATAGAGAATAGGACAGGCTCACTAACACTTCTCTCTTATTTTATTATGGTATATTTGGTGGTTAATCATTTCCATAGAAGTGCATTTTAAAAATTCATTTTTTTGTATATTTTTTTTACCTACACAGAGTATATAGTAAAGTACATTTTGATGGAAATTACACACGTTAATGGTAATGAAAAATTTGTCTAGAAGATGCCGACCAATGACTTAGTCAAAATTATTATTCTTAGTGGTTTTAGTTGTTATTTACGATAAGTTTTTATTGCAGATTTTAAATAAATATACAATGCACGTAGAATCTATCAAAGTTCGGCGTTTGATTTAGTGAATCTTCGTAATTTGGTATCTCAGATCATTAACACGGAGTTTACTCAAATGTAGTGTGCTTAAATAAGTACAACATGTTATAAATTACACGTGTCAAACATCACGAAATAAGGATGAACTGAACTTTATATTTAGAAGAACAGAAAAATACCTCTTTATACTATAGATTAGTTAAAATTATAGATGTTATAAAATATTTTAGTATATGCCGCAAATATGTGACGGTGACAATCATGTTTGCTAATTCTAAAATAAAAATGTTACATTAATGGCAAATATAATTAACCGCTCAACGATATTTACTCACATGATGAACTGAAAATATTATAAAAACAGCCCAGTATTTAAAGTATGGTATGGCCATAGTGTATCTATCACGCTAACCCAGTGCGGGTCGGCAGATTTCACATACCTTCGAGAACATTTTGGAGATCTCTAATACTTGCAGGTATTTGCACAAAGTTTTCTATCATAATTAACTATTTAAATACGCATAAAAAAATAAAAATCTCTTTATAATTGCGTTGTGTATGTGTGTATAAATAATAAAAGCAAGAAATCATTAAATTTCATTCAGTATTCGCCAACGGCCATACTACGTTGAATACACCGGTTCTCGTCCGATCACCGAAGTTAAGCAACATCGGGCGTGGTTAGTACTTGGATGGGTGACCGCCTGGGAATACCACGTGCTGTTGGCTTTTTTGTTTATTCGCCATCTCCAGTCAGTCGCTCAATTATGAAAAGGCAAATTTGCTTTACTCGTACGTACGTAGATCGTACGATCATACGATCGAACGTAGATCTTTGCAGAGAAGTCGATTTTATAGAAATATTTGGGATATCAAAAAGTCATTTATTTACCTTTTGTCTATACAGAGAGTACATGCTAAAGATTAACGTTTTTATATATGTATTATGTATCTTACAATGAGTATGAATACCTAAAAACAGCAAATAATATTGAAATAGCATAGATGTTATAAATTATTATAGATATAGTGCTATTAGCGAATATGTGACGATAAAATCATGTTTCCTAATTAAAAAAATATAAATGATATCTACAATAACAGCAAATATCACCGTTAAACGATATTTACTCACACGAATAACTGAGTATATTATAATTTCAGCCCAGTATTGGAACTGTCTCACTGCTGGGCTGCTGGCCTCTTCTCTGTGTGAAAAGAGAAAGGCTGTCCACCACGCTGGCCAAGCGCGGGTTGGCACTGTTGACAGTCTTGAGATGTAGGTATTCTCACGACGCGCGACGTTATCCTTTTTGCGTTAAAGAGAGCGATAGTGAACTATTTAATAAGTACCCATAAAATCCTAGAAAGCTTAAACTCTTCATATTTTTATTGTGTAAGTGTATGTATATATAAATAAAAGCAACGTGTGTTTAGTTATCGTATAAATCTGATCGTGTACGATATAATATTATGTACGAAATTATAAAGAACTAAATATATTAAACATTCTGAACAAGCTTCACGAAGCCAAGAGATGATTAATTTTGATCCAGTAATCGCCAACGGCCATACTACGTTGAATACACCGGTTCTCGTCCGATCACCGAAGTTAAGCAAACGCTCAACGATATTTACTCACATGATTAACTGAAAATATTATAAAAACAGCCCAGTATTTAAAGTATGGTATGGCCATAGTGTATCTATCACGCTAACCCAGTGCGGATCGGCAGATTTCACATACCTTCGAGAACATTTTGGAGATCTCTAATACTTGCAGGTATTTGCACAAAGTTTTCTATCATAATTAACTATTTAAATACGCATAAAAAAATAAAAATCTCTTCATAATTGCGTTGTGTATGTGTGTATAAATAATAAAAGCAACGTGTGTTACCTTATAAATCTCATCGTGTAGGTACGATATACATATATGTACAGACGGCTGCAAAGAAACGGATACCCCCCTTGGCAGTAATTGTATTTATTTATGTTTTTTAGATAACCAGATAAGAGTTGAGTTGGTCTAGTGGCTACCGTATCCACTTTACATGACGAAAGTCGCAGGATCGAATCTTGTAGGGACGATAGTTTTTTCTTTTAATTTTTGTTGTTTAATTACCTTTTGTTTTTATTTTTGCTTTATTTTTTATTGCTTTCTATAAAACTAGAAAACAATTAAAATGAAAAGTAAAATTCGTCTTTCATAATTGTTATAGAAACTATATGATAAAGTGGGTATGAGGTTTTTAAATAAAGATAGGCATGTCATATAACAATATTCATTTACTTCTTGATTCACACATTTATATACAGAATACTGATTTCTATCTAAATTGTCAGTGTTAAATTAGGGTGACTTACTTAGAATATTCACTGAACTAAATTTATTAATAAAACGTTTTTCAAAAACATTACTTATAATGTATTGCATTCTTTATAGTTTTAAACCAACACCTGAATAAAATGATAAGTGTTGTCATTTGCGCATATGAATCATAGAGGAAGAACCAACATGCTAATTTAAAATATAGCAATATATATCTTTCTCTTAGATCAAATTTTCTAATAACCCTTTAACACAACATTAGATAATGTGAGGTCAGATGGTCAGATGGTGCACGATTGTAAACAAGAGCAATTTGGATTTATATAAATAAAAGTTGTTTATTTTTGAATAAGAAATTATGAATCAACGACTACACAAATATTAGAATATTATAAAATATTTACACTTGCTTATTAGAGAAGTTACCTGAATAAGCGGCCCAATAATTTGCTATTCAATACCGGAGAGGATAGCCGTCACTATCTATAACTTGTTGTAGTCGACTTTTCATGCTTGAGACCATTTTGGAACACATATCACTCTTACGAATGAATTCCCAAGTTCGATTTACCTCACTATCTAAATTTATTTTTGTTTTTATTTCGCTGGAGTCCCAATTCAAAACCATCTGACCCCACAAGTTTTCTATTGGATTTAGGTCCGGGCTTTTAGCCGGCCACTCAAACACCGTTATGTTGGATTGGGCCTTCAGCCAATCTTGCACGATTCGTGACCGATGCACTGCAGAATTGTCTTGAACCAAGTAAATTTGGCCTTCTGGGTATGCGACCCGCACTGACGGTAGCATTACGTCCCTCAACACTTCCAAATATCGCTAACTGTTCATGCGGCCGCCTATTTCTACCAGCTCGCCTGGGCCCATAGATGACATCCATCCCCAATAACCTAAAACAATAAACTTTATAAAAATCTATTGCAATATGTAATCCAAGTAAATGTCAACAATAAAAATTACAAGTATAAGCATAATTTCAATTAAAATGATAATTTATTATTTTATATTTACCTAGTGCTAACCGCCCGCTTGTTCTCAAATCTAATACGTTTTTAGGGTTGAACCTCTCCCCACTTCTTCTCCATAAAATTTTTCGCCCATCCTTATCCGACTTGAAGCATTTTTCGTCGGTAAATATGACGATTTCGTTTTCCCAATCGAAATTTTTCGATTCGATTGGGAAAAGTATTAGTATTTAGTATTGGAACTGTCTCACTGCTGGGCTGCTGGCCTCTTCTCTGTGTGAAAAGAGAAAGGCTGTCCACCACGCTGGCCAAGCGCGGGTTGGCACTGTTGACAGTCTTGAGATGTAGGTATTCTCACGACGCGCGACGTTATCCTTTTTGCGTTAAAGAGAGCGATAATGAACTATTTAATAAGTACCCATAAAATCCTAGAAAGCTTAAACTCTTCATATTTTTATTGTGTAAGTGTATGTATATATAAATAAAAGCAACGTGTGTTTAGTTATCGTATAAATCTGATCGTGTACGATATAATATTATGTACGTAATTATCAAGAACTAAATATATTAAACATTCTGAACAAGCTTCACGAAGCCAAGAGATAATTAATTTTGATCTAGCAATCGCCAACGGCCATACTACGTTGAATACACCGGTTCTCGTCCGATCACCAAAGTTAAGCAACATCGGGCGTGGTTAGTACTTGGATGGGTGACCGCCTGGGAATACCACGTGCTGTTGGCTTTTTTGCTAGATCCAGTCAGTCGCTAAATTATACATATAATGTTAAAGTAATTTTGCTCTTTTAGAATTTGTTCATAAAATATTTTTTTATGGTTATGATAGTAATGCACCTTCCAACACCAATAACTATTAAAAAGGTATAAGGTATAGAGAAGAGGACAGGCTCACTAACACTTCTCTCTTATTTTATTATGGTATATTTGGTGGTTAATCATTTCCATAGAAGTGCATTTTAAAAATTCATTTTATTGTATATTTTTTTACCTACACAGAGTATATAGTAAAGTACATTTTGATGGAAATTACACACGTAAATGTTAATGAAAAATTTGTCTAGAAGATGCCGACCAATGACATAGTCAAAATTATTATTCTTAGTGGTTTTAGTTGTTATTTACGATAAGTTTCTATTGCAGATTTTAAATAAATATGCAATGCACGTAGAATCTATCAAAGTTCGGCGTTTGATTTAGTGAATCTTCGTAATTTGCTATCTCAGATCATTAACACGGAGTTTACTCAAATGTAGTGTGCTTAAATAAGTACAACATGATATACATTACACGTGTCAAACATCACGAAATAAGGATGAACTGAACTTTATATTTAGAAGAACAGAAAAATACGGCGTATCGCGCTTGGACCAGGGCTCGCACTCTCCACGACCCTAACGTGGATCACCTGAAGGCAGCGTTCAACCAAGCCACAAAGGTCTGCAAGAGGGCATACTTAAGAGCGGATGCCCAGCGCGTCGCACGGTTCGGCCAGGAACTAATGGCGCATCCTACGGGCAGTCGTAGCTATTGGCGCCTGGCCAAAGCCGTGCAGTCCAATTTCTGCCAGACCATGCTGCCCCCTCTGAGGTATCCGAATGGATCACTGGCTCATCGGCCGCAGGAGAAAGCAGATCTGCTTGCAAATCTCTTTGCGGCCAACTCCCGAATCGATGACTGCGGTTCGCAGCCGCCTAACATTGCCAACTGCGGCTACACCATGCCTGATATATGTATCAGGCAACGAACCGTTCGTGCGATACTGCAGTCTCTCGATGTTCAGAAAGCCAGTTGACCTGACGGCATCCCAGCTGTGGTTCTTAAAAAATGTGCAGCGGAGTTGTCTCCCACACTTACGCGCCTATACCGGACGTCTTACGTCGCAGGCATTGTGCCTGAGGCTTGGAAGGAAGCGAACGTTCAACCGATTCCCAAAAAGGGGGACCGTTCCGAGCCAAGCAACTATCGACCCATAGCTATCACCTCGGTGCTTTCCAAGGTGTTCGAGCGGATTATAAACACCCAAATTGTCCGCTACCTGGAGGATCAATCGTTGATCAATGATCGCCAATACGGCTTTCGGTCTAAACGATCAACGGGTGATCTTCTAGCGTTCGTCACGCACCTCTGGGGTGAGGCTATGGACAAGCACGGCGAGTCTTTGGCTATCAGCCTTGACATAGCCAAAGCTTTCGACAGAGTCTGGCACCGGTCTCTTCTTTCCAAGCTTCCGGCCTATGGCTTGCCCCCTCAACTGTGCACCTGGATTGCAAGTTTCCTGCAGAAGCGTCGTATTCGGGTCCTTTGCGACGGTCGCGCTTCCAAATTTATGCAGGTCAATGCAGGAGTGCCTCAGGGTTCTGTCTTATCCCCTACGCTCTTTCTTCTGCATATCAATGATATGTTGAATCTCGGCAACATACATTGTTATGCGGACGACAGTACCGTGCATGGGCGATATCTCGGACATCCTGGGGCCAAACAGGCTGAGGTTGAGGGGAAAAGGCAGAATCTTGTCGTTGAACTTGACCGGACCTTGGACCGCATCTATGAATGGGGTGCCAAGAACTTGGTCGAGTTCAACGCCAAGAAGACCCATGCATGCGCGTTCTCTACAAAAAAGTCTCCGTTCCTTCCCCTCCCTTCTCTGAAGAACACTCCACTGGTGATACGTGACAGTCTCTCCATCTTAGGTATGGATCTTTGCCGCTCCCTTAATCAGAAAACCTATATCGAGAGCGTCATTAAGCAAGCTTCGCGAAAACTCGGAGTTCTGAACAGGGTGAGGCGGTTCTTCGCGCCTGGGCAACTATGCCTATTGTATAAGGCACAAGTGCGCCCTTGCGTGGAGTACTGTTCTCATCTTTGGGATGTCTCCGCGCAGTACTTGCTGGACGCTCTCGACCGGTTACAGCGGCGGGCTGTCCGTATCATCGGAGATCCAGAGGTCACGAGTTCACTGGAACCTCTGCAACTCCGTAGAGACATTGCCTCATTGGCATGTTTCTACAGAATATACCACGGGGAGTGCTCTGAAGAGTTATTCCACCTTATCCCGCCCTCCCCTTTCCTATTCAGAATAACGCGTGCAGGGCTCAGATGCCATCCTTACACGGTAGAGTCGATTAGAGCGCGTACCAAAAAGTTTGGGTCCTCATATCTCTGCCGAACGACCAAGGCATGGAATTCTCTGCCAAGGCACGTGTTTCCTTCTTCCTTCAATCCTGGGTTCTTTAAGCGGGGCGTGAAAAAGCATCTTCTCAGGCCGTCAAAGTAGAGACCTCAACATCGCCTCGGCTACTGTGGGGGCGATGTGGAGGCCACTGCTCTAAGACCACACGACTGCTTACCATCAGGTGGAGTGTGGTCATTTTGACGAGTAAAATAAAAAAAAATAAAAATAAAAAAAAAATACCTCTTTATACTATAGATTAGTTAAAATTATAGATGTTATAAAATATTTTAGTATATGCCGCAAATATGTGACGGTGACAATCATGTTTGCTAATTCTAAAATAAAAATGTTACATTAATGGCAAATATAATTAACCGCTCAACGATATCTACTCACATGATTAACTGAAAGTATTATAAAAACAGCCCAATATTTAAAGTATGGTATGGCCATAGTGTATCTATCACGCTAACCCAGTGCGGGTCGGCAGATTTCACATACCTTCGAGAACATTTTGGAGATCTCTAATACTTGCAGGTATTTGCACAAAGTTTTCTATCATAATTAACTATTTAAATACGCATAAAAAAATATAAATCTCTTCATAATTGCGTTGTGTATGTGTGTATAAATAATAAAAGCAACGTGTGTTACCTTATAAATCTCATCGTGTAGGTACGATATACATATATGTACGTATTTATCAAGAACTGATAATAAACACACTGAAAAAGCTTTCACGAAGCCAAGAAATCATTAAATTTCATTTAGTATTCGCCAACGGCCATACTACGTTGAATACACCGGTTCTCGTCCGATCACCGAAGTTAAGCAACATCGGGCGTGGTTAGTACTTGGATGGGTGACCGCCTGGGAATACCACGTGCTGTTGGCTGTTTTGTTTATTTGCCATCTCCAGTCAGTCGCTCAATTGTGAAAAGGCAAATTTGCTTTACTCGTACGTACGTAGATCGTACGATCATACGATCGAACGTAGATCTTTGCAGAGACGTCGACTTTATAGAAATATTTGGGCTTTCAAAAAGTCATTTATTTACCTTTTGTCTATACAGAGAGTACATGATAAAGATTAACGTTTTTATATATGTATTATATATCTTACAATGAGTATGAACACCTAAAAACAGCAAATAATATTGAAATAGCATGGATGTTATAAATTATTTATTATAGATATAGTGCTATTAGCGAATATGTGACGGTAGAATCATGTTTCCTAATTTAAAAAATATAAATGATATCTACAATAACAGCAAATATCACCGTTAAACGATATTTACACACACGAATATCTGAGTATATAATAATTGCAGCCCAGTATTGGAACTGTCTCACTGCTGGGCTGCTGGCCTCTTCTCTGTGTGAAAAGAGAAAGGCTGTCCACCACGCTGGCCAAGCGCGGGTTGGCACTGTTGACAGTCTTGAGATGTAGGTATTCTCACGACGCGCGACGTTATCCTTTTTGCGTTAAAGAGAGCGATAGTGAACTATTTAATAAGTACCCATAAAATCCTAGAAAGCTTAAACTCTTCATATTTTTATTGTGTAAGTGTATGTATATATAAATAAAAGCAACGTGTGTTTAGTTATCGTATAAATCTGATCATGTACGATATAATATTATGTACGTAATTATCAAGAACTAAATATATTAAACATTCTGAACAAGCTTCACGAAGCCAAGAGGTGATTAATTTTGATCCAGCAATCGCCAACGGCCATATTACGTTGAATACACCGGTTCTCGTCCGATCACCGAAGTTAAGCAACATCGGGCGTGGTTAGTACTTGGATGGGTGACCGCCTGGGAATACCACGTGCTGTTGGCTTTTTTGCTAGATCCAGTCAGTCGCTAAATTATACATATAATGTTAAATTCATTTTGCTCTTTTAATATTTGTTCTTAAAATATTTTTTTAATGGTAATGATAGTAATGGACCTTCCAACACTAATAACTATTAAAAAGGTATAAGGTATAGATAATAAATAGGACAGGCTCACTAACACTTCTCTCTTATTTTATTATGGTATATTTGGTGGTTAATCATTTCCATAGAAGTGCATTTTAAAAATTCATTTTATTGTATATTTTTTTTACCTACACAGAGTATATAGTAAAGTACATTTTGATGGAAATTACACACGTAAATGTTAATGAAAAATTTGTCTAGAAGATGCCGACACATGACATAGTCAAAATTATTATTCTTAGTGGTTTTAGTTGTTATTTACGATAAGTTTTTATTGCAGATTTTAAATAAATATGCAAGGCACGTAGAATCTATCAAAGTTCGGCGTTTGATTTAGTGAATCTTCGTAATTTGCTATCTCAGATCATTAACACGGAGTTTACTCAAATGTAGTGTGCTTAAATAAGTACAACATGATATAAATTACACGTGTCAAACATCACGAAATAAGGATGAACTGAACTTTATATTTAGAAGAACAGAAAAATACCTCTTTATACTATAGATTAGTTAAAATTATAGATGTTATAAAATATTTTAGTATATGCCGCAAATATGTGACGGTGACAATCATGTTTGCTAATTCTAAAATAAAAATGTTACATTAATGGCAAATATAATTAACCGCTCAACGATATCTACTCACATGATTAACTGAAAATATTATAAAAACAGCCCAGTATTTAAAGTATGGTATGGCCATAGTGTATCTATCACGCTAACCCAGTGCGGGTCGGCAGATTCCACATACCTTCGAGAACATTTTGGAGATCTCTAATACTTGCAGGTATTTGCACAAAGTTTTCTATCATAATTAACTATTTAAATACGCATAAAAAAATAAAAATCTCTTTATAATTGCGTCGTGTATGTGTGTATAAATAATAAAAGCAACGTGTGTTACCTTATAAATCTCATCGTGTAGGTACGATATACATATATGTACGTATTTATCAAGAACTGATAATAAACACACTGAAAAAGCTTTCACGAAGCCAAGAAATCATTAAATTTCATTCAGTATTCGCCAACGGCCATACTACGTTGAATACACCGGTTCTCGTCCGATCACCGAAGTTAAGCAACATCGGGCGTGGTTAGTACTTGGATGGGTGACCGCCTGGGAATACCACGTGCTGTTGGCTTTTTTGCTAGATCCAGTCAGTCGCTAAATTATACATACATATAATGTTAAATTAATTTTGCTCTTTTAGAATTTGTTCATAAAATATTTTTTTAATGGTTATGATAGTAATGGACCTTCCAACACTAATAACTATTAAAAAGGTATAAGGTATAGATAATAGGGCAGGCTCACTAACACTTCTCTCTTATTTTATTATGGTATATTTGGTGGTTAATCATTTCCATAGAAGTGCATTTTAAAAATTCATTTTATTGTATATTTTTTTACCTACACAGAGTATATTATATAGTATTGTCAGCTTGTAGCTTAACTATTTCGGCGCGCAACCCCTGAAACTCGGCCTGATAATCAGCACGCATTTTCTGGAATTCAGTGCGAAGTTCCTCTTTCAATATTCTACGCATCTCCTCGCCTATCCATCTGGACATATTCGGACTTATATCCCTAGTGCTATCAAAGCTATCATCCTTCCCTGTAATCTCCTCAGGACTTTGCTGTCCACCTTCCTTCTTCTTACAATCTGGACATGACCACTTAGGCGATATATTACCAGTAAGCGATAAGGTCACACAAGCTCGGTGAAATAATCCTTTACATGAACGACATCTTGCGGCCTCCTGCGGCGACAAGAACCTCGCGCAAGCTCGACACTTTGTTGGCGGCATATCGCACGATGATTTCACGAGCTTGATCGATCTAGCTAAAAAGTATATCGAAGAATCAACAGGTGGCGCTATACTAAAACTTATATGTTTATGGTGTTTTACGGGTGTATAATGGCTATAACTGCACTACCAGTCGGCTCACAATAGACTGGGGTAGCTGTACATACGCTAAAGCCACTTTTTCGTACTTATTCTGTACATATGCAAATATTCCGTTCACTTTTTTATATATTAAGGTAGTTTTAGTACACTTTAGTCTTAAGTTTTTATTTACACTTTATTTGTTTTTTTTACGCCACTTTAGCACTGTATAACGCTTCACCCATAGCACAACACTGAGTGTTATATTTTTGTCAATAAATTGTTCACATATATATCATCTTTTATTTTTTAAATCACAACAACAACCGAGGTTAATGTACTGGTTTGACATCCGTGACGTCAAAAAAAAAAAATTTTTGTAATTATTATGTGCTTATTTTGTCCTCCTACTTAAAATAATTTATTTAATATCAATATTGTTTTAGGTAGCCGTTTCACAATTTTTTTTATGAAAATACTATAAGTGAAAACTTGTAATTGGCCATAGCTTAGTCAAAGAGATACATACTTGTTAACTAGCTGTAAGTTTTCTAAATTCGAAAATAAAATAAAATAAAATAAATACTACGTTGAATACACCGGTTCTCGTCCGATCACCGAAGTTAAGCAACATCGGGCGTGGTTAGTACTTGGATGGGTGACCGCCTGGGAATACCACGTGCTGTGGGCTTTTTTGCTAGATCCAGTTAGTCGCTAAGTTATACATATAATGTTAAATTAATTTTGCTCTTTTAGAATTTGTTCATAAAATATTTTTTTATGGATATGATAGTAATGTACCTTCCAACACTAATAACTATTAAAAAGGTATAAGGTATAGAGAATAGGACAGGCTCACTAACACTTCTCTCTTATTTTATTATGGTATATTTGGTGGTTAATCATTTCCATAGAAGTGCATTTTAAAAATTCATTTTATTGTATATTTTTTTACCTACACAGAGTATATTATATAGTAAAGTAAATTTTGATGGAAATTACACACGTAAATGTTAATGAAAAATTTGTCTAGAAGATGCCGACCAATGACATAGTCAAAATTATTATTCTTAGTGGTTTTAGTTGTTATTTACGATAAGTTTTTATTGCAGATTTTAAATAAATATGCAAGGCACGTAGAATCTATCAAAGTTCGGCGTTTGATTTAGTGAATCTTCGTAATTTGCTATCTCAGATCATTAACACGCAGTTTACTCAAATGTAGTGTGCTTAAATAAGTACAACATGATATAAATTACACGTGTCAAACATCACGAAATAAGGATGAACTGAACTTTATATTTAGAAGAACAGAAAAATACCTCTTTATACTATAGATTAGTTAAAATTATAGATGTTATAAAATATTTTAGTATATGCTGCAAATATGTGACGGTGACAATCATGTTTGCTAATTCTAAAATAAAAATGTTACATTAATGGCAAATATAATTAACCGCTCAACGATATTTACTCACATGATTAACTGAAAATATTATAAAAACAGCCCAGTATTTAAAGTATGGTATGGCCATAGTGTATCTATCACGCTAACCCAGTGCGGGTCGGCAGATTTCACATACCTTCGAGAACATTTTGGAGATCTCTAATACTTGCAGGTATTTGCACAAAGTTTTCTATCATAATTAACTATTTAATATGCAAAAAAAAATAAAAAATCTCTTCATAATTGCGTTGTGTATGTGTGTATAAATAATAAAAGCAACGTGTGTTACCTTATAAATCTCATCGTGTAGGTACGATATACATATATGTACGTATTTATCAAGAACTGATAATAAACACGCTGAACAAGCTTTCACGAAGCCAAGAAATCATTAGATTTCATTCAGTATTCGCCAACGGCCATACTACGTTGAATACACCGGTTCTCGTCCGATCACCGAAGTTAAGCAACATCGGGCGTGGTTAGTACTTGGATGGGTGACCGCCTGGGAATACCACGTGCTGTTGGCTGTTTTGTTTATTCGCCATCTCCAGTCAGTCGCTCAATTATGAAAAGGCAAATTTGCTTTACTCGTACGTACGTAGATCGTACGATCATACGATCGAACGTAGATCTTTGCAGAGACGTCGATTTTATAGAAATATTTAGGCTTTCAAAAAGTCATTTATTTACCTTTTGTCTATACAGAGAGTACATGCTAAAGATTAACGTTTTTATATATGTATTATGTATCTTACAATGAGTATGAATACCTAAAAACAGCAAATAATATTGAAATAGCATAGATGTTATAAAACTTATAAATTATTATAGATATAGTGCTATTAGCGAATATGTGACGGTAAAATCATGTTTCCTAATTTAAAAAATATAAATGATATCTACAATAACAGCAAATATCACCGTTAAACGATATTTACACACACGAATATCTGAGTATATAATAAGTTCAGCCCAGTATTGGAACTGTCTCACTGCTGGGCTGCTGGCCTCTTCTCTGTGTGAAAAGAGAAAGGCTGTCCACCACGCTGGCCAAGCGCGGGTTGGCACTGTTGACAGTCTTGAGATGTAGGTATTCTCACGACGCGCGACGTTATCGTTTTTGCGTTAAAGAGAGCGATAGTGAACTATTTAATAAGTACCCATATAATCCTAGAAAGCTTAAACTCTTCATATTTTTATTGTGTAAGTGTATGTATATATAAATAAAAGCAACGTGTGTTTAGTTATCGTATAAATCTGATCGTGTACGATATAATATTATGTACGTAATTATCAAGAACTAAATATATTAAACATTCTGAACAAGCTTCACGAAGCCAAGAGATAATTAATTTTGATCCATCAATCGCCAACGGCCATACTACGTTGAATACACCGGTTCTCGTCCGATCACCGAAGTTAAGCAACATCGGGCGTGGTTAGTACTTGGATGGGTGACCGCCTGGGAATACCACGTGCTGTTGGCTGTTTTGTTTATTCGCCATCTCCAGTCAGTCGCTCAATTATGAAAAGGCAAATTTGCTTTACTCGTACGTACGTAGATCGTACGATCATACGATCGAACGTAGATCTTTGCAGAGACGTCGATTTTATAGAAATATTTGGGATATCAAAAAGTCATTTATTTACCTTTTGTCTATACAGAGAGCACATGCTAAAGATTAACGTTTTTATATATGTATTATGTATCTTACAATGAGTATGAATACGTAAAAACAGCAAATAATAGGTATTGAAATAGCATAGATGTTATAAATTATTATAGATATAGTGCTATTAGCGAATATGTGACGGTAAAATCATGTTTCCTAATTTAAAAAATATAAATGATATCTACAATAACAGCAAATATCACCGTTAAACGATATTTACACACACGAATATCTGAGTATATAATAATTGCAGCCCAGTACTGGAACTGTCTCACTGCTGGGCTGCTGGCCTCTTCTCTGTGTGAAAAGAGAAAGGCTGTCCACCACGCTGGCCAAGCGCGGGTTGGCACTGTTGACAGTCTTGAGATGTAGGTATTCTCACGACGCGCGACGTTATCCTTTTTGCGTTAAAGAGAGCGATAGTGAACTATTTAATAAGTACCCATGAAATCCTAGAAAGCTTAACCTCTTCATATTTTTATTGTGTAAGTGTATGTATATATAAATAAAAGCAACGTGTGTTTAGTTATCGACTTATCGTATAAATCTGATCGTGTACGATATATTATTATGTACGTAATTATCAAGAACTAAATATATTAAACATTCTGAACAAGCTTCACGAAGCCAAGAGATGATTAATTTTGATCCAGCAATCGCCAACGGCCATACTAAGTTGAATACACCGGTTCTCGTCCGATCACCGAAGTTAAGCAACATCGGGCGTGGTTAGTACTTGGATGGGTGACCGCCTGGGAATACCACGTGCTGTTGGCTTTTTTGCTAGATCCAGTCAGTCGCTAAATTATACATATAATGTTAAATTAATTTTGCTCTTTTAGAATTTGTTCATAAAATATTTTTTAATGGTTATGAATTATGATAGTAATGGACCTTCCAACACTAATAACTATTAAAAAGGTATAGATAATAGGGCAGGCTCACTAACACTTCTCTCTTATTTTATTATGGTATATTTGGTGGTTAATCATTTCCATAGAAGTGCATTTTAAAAATTCATTTTATTGTATATTTTTTACCTACACAGAGTATATTATATAGTAAAGTAAATTTTGATGGAAATTACACACGTAAATGTTAATGAAAAATTTGTCTAGAAGATGCCGACCAATGACATAGTCAAAATTATTATTCTTAGTGGTTTTAGTTGTTATTTACGATAAGTTTTTATTGCAGATTTTAAATAAATATGCAATGCACGTAGAATCTATCAAAGTTCGGCGTTTGATTTAGTGAATCTTCGTAATTTGCTATCTCAGATCACTAACACGGAGTTTACTCAAATGTAGTGTGCTTAAATAAGTACAACATGATATAAATTACACGTGTCAAACATCACGAAATAAGGATGAACTGAACTTTATATTTAGAAGAACAGAAAAATACCTCTTTATACTATAGATTAGTTAAAATTATAGATGTTATAAAATATTTTAGTATATGCCGCAAATATGTGACGGTGACAATCATGTTTGCTAATTCTAAAAAAAAAATGTTACATTAATGGCAAATATAATTAACCGCTCAACGATATTTACTCACATGATTAACTGAAAATATTATAAAAACAGCCCAGTATTTAAAGTATGGTATGGCCATAGTGTATCTATCACGCTAACCCAGTGCGGGTCGGCAGATTCCACATACCTTCGGGAACATTTTGGAGATCTCTAATACTTGCAGGTATTTGCACAAAGTTTTCTATCATAATTAACTATTTAAATACGCATAAAAAAATAAAAATCTCTTCATAATTGCGTTGTGTATGTGTGTATAAATAATAAAAGCAACGTGTGTTACCTTATAAATCTCATCGTGTAGGTACGATATACATATATGTACGTATTTATCAAGAACTGATAATAAACACACTGAAAAAGCTTTCACGAAGCCAAGAAATCATTAAATTTCATTCAGTATTCGCCAACGGCCATACTACGTTGAATACACCGGTTCTCGTCCGATCACCGAAGTTAAGCAACATCGGGCGTGGTTAGTACTTGGATGGGTGACCGCCTGGGAATACCACGTGCTGTTGGCTTTTTTGTTTATTCGCCATCTCCAGTCAGTCGCTCAATTATGAAAAGGCAAATTTGCTTTACTCGTACGTACGTAGATCGTACGATCATACGATCGAACGTAGATCTTTGCAGAGACGTTGATTTTATAGAAATATTTGGGCTTTCAAAAAGTCATTTATTTACCTTTTGTCTATACAGAGAGTACATGCTAAAGATTAACGTTTTTATATATGTATTATGTATCTTACAATGAGTATGAATACCTAAAAACAGCAAATAATATTGAAATAGCATAGATGTTATAATTTATTACAGATATAGTGCTATTAGCGAATATGTGACGGTAAAATCATGTTTCCTAATTTAAAAAATATAAATGATATCTACAATAACAGCAAATATCACCGTTAAACGATATTTACACACACGAATATCTGAGTATATAATAATTTCAGCCCAGTATTGGAACTGTCTCACTGCTGGGCTGCTGGCCTCTTCTCTGTGTGAAAAGAGAAAGGCTGTCCACCACGCTGGCCAAGCGCGGGTTGGCACTGTTGACAGTCTTGAGATGTAGGTATTTTCACGACGCGCGACTTTATCGTTTTTGCGTTAAAGAGAGCGATAGTGAACTATTTAATAAGTACCCATGAAATCCTAGAAAGCTTAAACTCTTCATATTTTTATTGTGTAAGTGTATGTATATATAAATAAAAGCAACGTGTGTTTAGTTATCGTATAAATCTGATCGTGTACGATATAATATTATGTACGTAATTATCAAGAACTAAATATATTAACCTCTTGTGAGACAGCTGGATGTTTACATTATCGCCCGTTATCGCCGCGTGCCACTTGAGATTTTGTTATTGTTAATTACCGGCCCACTCATAGCTCGTAGAATCAAAAAAATGGTACTACAGAATTTGTTATGATGTCAGCTACGTAGTAAAATATAAACAAGAGCTTTTTGCTGGCTCGCATGCGAGCCCCTGGCACACTAGAGGTTAAACATTCTGAACAAGCTTCACGAAGCCAAGAGATAATTAATTTTGATCCATCAATCGCCAACGTAGTCACCTCGAATATGCTTCACAAGTGTGGAACCCCAACTACGAAATCTACATAACGCACGTGGAAAGAGTTCAAAAGAAGTTCCTGAGGTACGTACAATTCCGGTCTGGCATATACATATTTGTCAGACTATTTCAGCCGATGTAGAAAATTCCACTTGCTGCCTCTACAAGAGCGAAGGAAAATAGCCGATATATCTCTGTTATTTAACATTATGAATGGGTCGATGGATGTAACCGAGTTGACGAATAAAATTGGTCTGCGTGTGCCATCTGCGCTGCTGCGAAGGCATAACCTTTTATATACCCCCGCCTGCCCGAGTACATACAGGCAAAATTCATTTTTGATCAGGGCTTGTCGTTCGTTCAATTCAGCGTGCCGGAGAGTTGACATTGATATTTTTAACACCAGTGTCACCAAATTAAAAAAGACTATGTGAAATAACTTTTTCTCACATGCTTCCTAGAAATCGATTAGTAATGAGTGTGTGTATGTGTTTTCCTTTTTTTCCTTTTTTTATTATTTTTATTTTTTCCCTTATTTTTTAGTAAGTAAGTAAGTAAGTAAGTAATTTTATTTTTCAAAATATAGGTACACAAAATACAGACAAATATTATAACACAGCAAAAAGCAAAAAAAAAAGTACATACATAATGAAAAACGAGGTTACCACTCAGGTTTATTGTTGGTTTGCGGTTAATACCTCAAACCAACCCTGATGTTATGTGGTACCCCAAGTGACGCCCGGACGTACATCAGCTACTCTTTAACAACTTCCACATTAAAAAAATAAAAGAATTAAAAAAATACATACGTAAGATATATATATATATAAATTATAATTGATGAGTAATAGCAATAGTATAATGTATATAAATTTAATATTCAATAATAATAATAACCTACTAACGGTTGCCATTAACGGTATAGCGATCCGTATTATTACCGTCTCACTTGCACTTACGGTATACGACATAACTAATGGTGTCTCACTCGCCCGGCAACGCGACGGGCGGCGCAGCGGTGGGCGAGGAGCTCGCATGATTCATTTGGCCGCCGCGCCGGCGCTGCATCATCACGGTGGTCGTGTGACCAAAACATTGTAAGTATAACAACTAAATATATTTATAAATATAATAAAATTTATTTGTAATGTTTATCCTGGTCGCATTTCTGTTGCTTTAAAAGATATGTTTTTAAATGTATTTTAAAGGTACCCTTTGTTTTCAGGGATCTTATCGGCGGTGGCAGATAATTCCATATATGAGTAGCAGCATATTTGTAACATCCCCTGAAGGCTGTCGTTTTGTATCGAGGTATTGACAGCGGTTTGGCGGTGGAGCGAGTGGAATAGTTGTAGTGATCTTCCCTCCAACTTACTTTATTATAAAGGTATTTAGGCTCACCCGTACTCATCACTCCAAATAATAATGTTGCCAAATGAAGTTTACGCCGCGCTAGCATTTTAAGTATGTTATTATTATTTAAATGAGGTGTTATATGATTTCTCCGAGGTATATCAAAACAGTACCGGGCACACGCATTCTGCACACGCTGTATTAGATGTTATGTCCTGGTTAAGAGGCAGGGACCATACACAGCGTCACAGTAATTCATTTTGGATAACACTAAGCTGTCTACAAGTCTTTTCCTTAAAGTGACGTTGAGATAATTTCGAACTCTGTAAAGAATTTTGAGCCTGTAGAAACAATTTTTAGCAACGCCACTGACGTGATCCTCAAAACGCAGCTCCGGGTCGATCATTAGACCAAGGTCTCGTGCTGTTTGCACTTGTCCTACCCTACCATCCAGCATTTCGATGTTTGGATTATAAGATGAAATTAATTCAATCTGGTTTTTGCTTCCCATAACCAAGAATTTAGATTTATGCGGATTGATTACCAGTGAATTACGCCTAGACCATGCTGCTATCCTGTCGAGCTCCGCATTCATGGTACGTACCGCAGACGCAGTGTTATTAGGGTTAAAGGATAGATATATTTGCGTGTCATCGGCATACATGTGGTACATGCATTCTCTGAAGCTGCTGGTTACGTCAGCAGTGTATAAAACGAACAGGAGCGGACCGAGAAGGGATCCCTGGGGAACACCCCGAGGCACGAACCGCGAAGACGATAACAACACAGAGCCATCCCTCTTACCTATTTCGACCTGCTGCATTCTACCCGTTAGATAACTTTCAAACCATTTGATTGTTTTCGACTCAAAACCGTAATACGAAAGTTTAGAAAGCAGCAGTGAAACATTAATACATTCGAAAGCACGCGAATAATCAAGCAGGGTCAGTATCGTACCCTCCCCGCGATCACGTGCCTCGAGGATATTACCCACGACATCCGCTAAAGCTGTTGTTGTACTACGTCCTCTTCTAAACCCTGACTGAAGGTCGGGCAGGATACCGTTACCTTCCAAGTAATTCATGACTTGTACATTTTTTATTTTTTTATTTTATTTATTTGTTTACTCAATACAACTATCATTACAGGACTAGCCTAATACAATAGTGTAGCTATCTTATATATGTATATATAAATATGTACTATTATATTTTTACTAATTACTTACTGTAACAAATTACAAATAATGCTACCTTTGTGAATTCACTCAGAGCACAACAGAATATGTCTGTTTCCTTAGCTATAAGGTTTAGAGTGTGAACAGCACGCGTCAGTGGCGCCTCTCCCAACAGATTTGTACGCCCTCGCGGCTCGACCAGTAGGGTCGGTTTTCGGCGTCGCCACACATACCTATCTGGTACACACAAACCCAGCAATCTTAGTATATCTGCGTTATATACTTTTCCTCTAAACACTTCAAATAAGTATTTAGTCAATGCTAGACTTCTCCTAACCTGAAGTTCAGTATATCCTACCATTCCTAAAATAAATAAGGTTGGGTACCTTAGCGGATAAAATGGGTACACCCCATACTGACGCAAATAAAGGTACCTTACAAATTTGTTCTGTACTCTCTCCAACATGAGCCTATATTTAGTTTCATGTGGAGACCAGATGACTGCGTTACACTCAAGTTGGCACCTAACTAAAGCACATATACCACCCTCTCCAACACCTTTGACAAACAGGACAAAATACTTATAGGGCGAAGGTCTTTGTTATTTTGAGGGTTACTATTTTTTAAAATCGGCCGCACAATAGCATTCCGCCATAGCTTGGGAAATGAGAATGAGGTGATAGACTTATTTATAATGTCTGTTATGGCGGTAAGTGACTGCGGCAAGGTAAGGGATAGCATCTCCTTTGATATATCGTCTATTCCCCGTGCATTGGTGTTAATATTGTTAATTATATTACGAACTGTTTGACTATTTGTAGGCTGCAGTGAAAAGGTTGTTGTGCCATACCTGTTAAACTCGAAAAAAGTGAGTTGCGAAATAGAAACGTTAGGTTCCCCTGGTACATCAAGGAATGCAGAATTCAAACCGTCAGGATCCTCAAATGGCCCTAAAAGCATACCATCACTCGTATCTGCTGGAAGTACATGTTATTTTAAATTATACCATAGCAATTTGGAGTTGCTTTGATTGTCATTTATGTACTTGTTAAAAAAGGCTTTTTTTTCGCTGTATAACGCTGTCGCGGCCTGGTGTTTAAGATCTAAATAATATTGTTTATGTACTTCAAGCTGGGATTGACGATATCTTATACGAGCTTCATTACGTAATTTAAACATTAATTTAATGTTGTCCGTTATCCATGGCGTTGGTGGACCCTTAAATGCTTTAGTTTTATATGGTGCATGTTTGTCAAAAAGTGTATTAATGTGATAGTTAAAAAAAATAACCATTTCATTTACATCATTGAATTGGCATATTAGTCCCCACGGTATCTCGTTCAGGTCCATCTCAAAATACTCCGGCATTATGTTTTTAAAAGATCGAAAAGTAACATATCTACTGACAGGTTTATCTTCTTTAAATAAAAGTTCGCAAACAACAAACGAATGATGACCGAGTTCTGGCACTGTGCGTCCGTACAGATCACATCAATTAACGTTGCACTGTCGCCAATAAAGTGTGTAGCCGTCATAGAAATATATCTATGGTAGCCGTAGTAACTAATTGACTCAGATTACTATAGTTCAAAAATGCGGTGAGTTGTTTAGTTTTATAATTATATGTATCTAACAAGTTAACATTAAAATCACCTAATAAGATTACGTTGTCGAACGGAGATAATGCATAAATACTGTCTGTGATAGCGTCTAGAAAGATGTTTACATCCAGCCATGGCGGCCGGTATGCAGTGCCGATTAACAATTTTTTTGAGGCAGTGTTTAAGGTCATCCACATTTGCTCGACTAGAGGGTGGTGAGGGTGAGACCTTATCCGGGTAGTGATGCCAGTTTTAATATAGAATGCGACACCCCCACCCCGTCCATCGCGAATCATTTCCGAACGTGCAATATGTCGCAAACGAAAACCTGGAACCACAGGTGCTCTCCCTTCCTCCCCCCTACGCAGCCATGTTTCATTGATTGCCATAATGTCTACCGAGTGATTGTTCATTGCTATAATAAATTCATCATGGTTCGTCGCTAATGATCCCGCATTTAGTAAGCCAAACTTAATTATTTTATTGCGCGGCATTGATAAAATTGAACAGACAAGTCTCTTTTGACGGGCACCTGTGACAAAGGCAACATTTCATATTCCGGAAGTAGGCAATTAGATAGACATAATTGAATACATAATATAATAATATAAATAATATTCCATAAAAATAAATATTTTATAATAACAACAATACTTTTATAATCAAAATTTATATTAATGTAATAATTACTGTAAGGCAGCTCATATTCATAAAGGCAGTTCACAACAGTGCCTTTGCAATATGCAGTAATCCTATAAAGAAATCGCGGTATACTATCTGATATAATATATGATAAAACAGTATGCAAAATATATAAATACCGGGTATATAATTTGGAATTAATTATAATATAAATGTTATTGGATACGCGGCAGGTCCGCTTCAGTACGAATAATGCTTGTTGGTTCGCCAGGTTTGCGACGGGCAAGGATGCGACCATTCTTTGTCCATACGTATTGCCACCCGTGTTGATGGGCAGTATCCCGCGCTCGCCGAAATAACTGTCGATTTATCTTTGTTAGCCTTTCATTAATATAAAATCTTGTTGTTGGCACAGGAATACCGAGCTCAGAGGTATCCGCTCCCCGCCGAACCCGCGCGCATCTAATAAACTCGTTACGTACGTCCCGCCTCGCGAACCGTACGACGACTGTGCGCGCGCGGGTCTCCACTGGTCCCGCGGCACTCGTCGCGTTGAGATGTCTAGCGCCGACGCGGCTCACGCTGATTAAGTCGTAATCCTCCAAGACAACACTAAGCTTTGTGGCAATTAGCTTAACAATATGCGATAGATTTTCGTTGTTCGTTTCTGGGAGGTTGGCGATCTCTATGTCGTTGCATAAAAGCTGCTGGTCTCGCTCGTTGATCTCATTTTTCAATTGACCTATGTCGTCCGCCATCTGTGAAGATATTTTCAATTGGGTTTCAAGTATGCCAACTCTTGCTATAAGCTTATCCTTGTCAGCTTGTAGCTTAACTATTTCGGCGCGCAACCCCTGAAACTCGGCCTGATAATCAGCACGCATTTTCTGGAATTCAGTGCGAAGTTCCTCTTTCAATATTCTACGCATCTCCTCGCCTATCCATCTGGACATATTCGGACTTATATCCCTAGTGCTATCAAAGCTATCATCCTTCCCTGTAATCTCCTCAGGACTTTGCTGTCCACCTTCCTTCTTCTTACAATCTGGACATGACCACTTAGGCGATATATTACCAGTAAGCGATAAGGTCACACAAGCTCGGTGAAATAATCCTTTACATGAACGACATCTTGCGGCCTCCAGCGGCGACAAGAACCTCGCGCAAGCTCGACACTTTGTTGGCGGCATATCGCACGATGATTTCACGAGCTTGATCGATCTAGCTAAAAAGTATATCGAAGAATCAACAGGTGGCGCTATACTAAAACTTATATGTTTATGGTGTTTTACGGGTGTATAATGGCTATAACTGCACTACCAGTCGGCTCACAATAGACTGGGGTAGCTGTACATACGCTAAAGCCACTTTTTCGTACTTATTCTGTACATATGCAAATATTCCGTTCACTTTTTTATATATTAAGGTAGTTTTAGTACACTTTAGTCTTAAGTTTTTATTTACACTTTATTTGTTTTTTTTACGCCACTTTAGCACTGTATAACGCTTCACCCATAGCACAACACTGAGTGTTATATTTTTGTCAATAAATTGTTCACATATATATCATCTTTTATTTTTTAAATCACAACAACAACCGAGGTTAATGTACTGGTTTGACATCCGTGACGTCAAAAAAAAAAAAATTTTTGTAATTATTATGTGCTTATTTTGTCCTCCTACTTAAAATAATTTATTTAATATCAATATTGTTTTAGGTAGCCGTTTCACAATTTTTTTTATAAAAATACTATAAGTGAAAACTTGTAATTGGCCATAGCTTAGTCAAAGATATACATACTTGTTAACTAGCTGTAAGTTTACTAAATTCGAAAATAAAATAAAATAAAATAAATACTACGTTGAATACACCGGTTCTCGTCCGATCACCGAAGTTAAGCAACATCGGGCGTGGTTAGTACTTGGATGGGTGACCGCCTGGGAATACCACGTGCTGTGGGCTTTTTTGCTAGATCCAGTTAGTCGCTAAGTTATACATATAATGTTAAATTAATTTTGCTCTTTTAGAATTTGTTCATAAAATATTTTTTTATGGATATGATAGTAATGTACCTTCCAACACTAATAACTATTAAAAAGGTATAAGGTATAGAGAATAGGACAGGCTCACTAACACTTCTCTCTTATTTTAATATGATATATTTGGTGGTTAATCATTTCCATAGAAGTGCATTTTAAAAATTCATTTTATTGTATATTTTTTTTACCTACACAGAGTATATAGTAAAGTACATTTTGATGGAAATTACACACGTAAATGTTAATGAAAAATTTGTCTAGAAGATGCCGACCAATGACATAGGCAAAATTATTATTCTTAGTGGTTTTAGTTGTTATTTACGATAAGTTTTTATTGCAGATTTTAAATAAATATGCAATGCACGTAGAATCTATCAAAGTTCGGCGTTTGATTTAGTGAATCTTCGTAATTTGCTATCTCAGATCATTAACACGGAGTTTACTCAAATGTTGTGTGCTTAAATAAGTACAACATGATATAAATTACACGGGTCAAACATCACGAAATAAGGATGAACTGAACTTTATATTTAGAAGAACAGAAAAATACCTCTTTATACTATAGATTAGTTAAAATTATAGATGTTATAAAATATTTTAGTATATGCCGCAAATATGTGACGGTGACAATCATGTTTGCTAATTCTAAAATAAAAATGTTACATTAATGGCAAATATAATTAACCGCTCAACGATATTTACTCACATGATTAACTGAAAATATTATAAAAACAGCCCAGTATTTAAAGTATGGTATGGCCATAGTGTATCATCACGCTAACCCAGTGCGGGTCGGCAGATTTCACATACCTTCGAGAACATTTTGGAGATCTCTAATACTTGCAGGTATTTGCACAAAGTTTTCTATCATAATTAACTATTTAAATACGCATAAAAAAATAAAAATCTCTTCATAATTGCGTTGTGTATGTGTGTATAAATAATAAAAGCAACGTGTGTTACCTTATAAATCTCATCGTGTAGGTACGATATACATATATGTACGTATTTATCAAGAACTGATAATAAACACACTGAAAAAGCTTTCACGAAGCCAAGAAATAATTAAATTTTATTCAGTATTCGCCAACGGCCATACTACGTTGAATACACCGGTTCTCGTTCGATCACCGAAGTTAAGCAACATCGGGCGTGGTTAGTACTTGGATGGGTGACCGCCTGGGAATACCACGTGCTGTTGCCTGTTTTGTTTATTCGCCATCTCCAGTCAGTCGCTCAATTGTGAAAAGGCAAATTTGCTTTACTCGTACGTACGTAGATCGTACGATCATACGATCGAACGTAGATCTTTGCAGAGACGTCGACTTTATAGAAATACTAGCTGACCCGCGCAACTTCGTCTGCTTCACATAAGAGAATTTGCCTAGTTTTTGCAACATTTTTCATTTATGCTCCGCTCCTATTGGTCGTAGCGTGATGTTATATAGCCTATAGCCTTCCTCTATAAATGGGCTATCCAACACTGAAATATTTTTCTAATTTTTACCCGTAGTTCCTTAGATTACCGCGTTCAACCAAACAAACAAAATGTGAGTGAAGTCGGCGCGTGAGCGCCCCCGCCTTTTCATAAATGCAGCGGATGGCCGTTTCGCGCGTTAAACAAAAATCAACCGTATCGCCGTACCCATACTGGCGCGGCGAGATTTGAAAGTTTTATTTCATCTATATCTTGTGTGTTTATAAACCGATTCCTATAATTTTTTTTATAAAATGGATATTAAAGTGTACTTTTTGAATATGGGAGTTTGAAAAAGATATATCTATGTGAAATACAATATGTTTATGTATTTAATACACTTTGAAAAAATGCCTAACGATTAAACACGTTATTGTGGCTAGTTTATAAAAGATAGATATATACTATTAAGGACTTTTTTGTAGATCTTTTGAAGACCATCATCTTTGTAATACATACTTTTGGTTTATGATCAACGTATGCGAGGATAAGAGCTCGAAAGCGCATTTTCATCCGACTTGCTTCAAATTTATCGTCACTGCTCAGCTCCTATGTGTTTTAGCGTTATGTTATATAGCCTATAACCTGCCCAGGAGTATGAACTACAATCGTACCAAATTTGGTTAAAATCCCTTCAGTAGTTTTTGACCCATGCGTGCATATACAGACAGACAGACAGATAGACAGACAGACAGACAGACAAAAAATTTATTGATTGCATTTTTGTCATCAGTATCGATTACCATTCATCCTCCAATATTAATTTTGAATAAGTATATATTCAATGTACAGAATTGACCTCTCTACAGTTTTATTATAAGTATAGATTTGGGCTTTTAAAAAGTCATTTATTTACCTTTTGTCTATACAGAGAGTACATGCTAATATATTATGTATCTTACAATGAGTATGAATACCTAAAAAACAGCAAATAATATTGAAATAGCATAGATGGTATAAATTATTATAGATATAGTACTATTAGCGAATATGTGACGGTAAAATCATGTTTCCTAATTTAAAAAATAAAAATGATATCTACAATAACAGCAAATATCACCGTTAAACGATATTTACACACACGAATATCTGAGTATATAATAATTTCAGGCCAGTATTGGAACTGTCTCACTGCTGTAGGAACTGCTGGCCTCTTCTCAGTGTGTTAAAGGAAAGGCTGTCCACCACGCTGGCCAAGCGCGGGTTGGCAGACTTGAGATGTAGGTTTTCTCACGACGCGACGCGCGACGTTATCACTTTTGCGTTATAGAGAGCGATAATTATCTATTTAATAGGTACGCATCAAGTCATACAAAATTAAACTCTTCAAATTTTGATAAGTTTTCTATCATAATTAACTATTTAATTGGCATAAAAAATATTAAAATTCTCTTCATAATTGCACTGTGTATGTGTGTATAAATAACGATATACATATATGTACGTTTTAATCATGAACTATAAACACACTTAACAAGCTTTCACGAAGCCAACAAATCATTAAATTTCATTGATCATTCGCCAACGGCCATACTACGTTGAATACACCGGTTCTCGTCCGATCACCGAAGTTAAGCAACATCGGGCGTGGTTAGTACTTGGATGGGTGACCGCCTGGGAATACCACGTGCTGTTGGCTTTTTTATAAATTTTATTTGTAATTATCAATAATTAGAAACAAAAATCATGAAAAATGATTTTTGTTTCTAATTATTACTTTACTTATATTATTTCTGATAATTATTCTGTACCTACTCTAAATGTTTGTTATAAAAATATCAGACTACCAATCATTAGATCGATATCAATTTAGACTGATGGTGAAAATGTTTATATACTTAAAATAAAAGCTTGACTGATTGTGCGAAGTCAAATACTTACTAATTAATAAATCTATTTATTTTCAAATTAGGTATATCATTGTATTAAAATTGTATTTTTAAATATTTATTGACTATACAATACATATAATTATACTGTTTTTTTTTTATTATTGGTTTTTTATATTTAATCAGGACACTAGTTGTTTGTAAATGGTTGACTAAGTATGTATTATTTAATTTATTGTATTAATGCATTGTTCATTATAATGTTGTTTTATATTTGTACATCACCATTATTGTGGTAACAATTGGACACAACTTCTTTTATATCATCTGAATTTACTTGTATTGGCAAATAAATAGATTTGTAATTGTGTCCATAATTCCCATGCTCTTGAGGAATTCTGATTAGCATGTCATTAAAAAAATGTAGGTAACAGAAATATAGAACTGATAATCAAATCTCTTTTTACTGAGGTTTATATTAAAAAACTAAGGTAGGTATTAAGAACTTAGAGATATATATTTATTCAGTAATATATTTCTTAGATAATATTGTCTTCTGTTTACGCGAATGTTATTCATTGAAATTAAACTACTATATACGGATTGTATCGCGTTGTTTATTTGACGTTGCGTTGTCAAATAAACAACGCGATAAAATACATATATAGTAGTTTTATTTCAATATTTCTAAGAATTGCTAATTCCTAAGAAATCTGTAGCACCTTACAGCTGAAATTCTTTTTCTTATTAAGTAAAATAATTGCTAGGCATTTCTTACGGATAACTTCAGTAACACATTTTGAAACTGACATCCATAACAGAATTGGTAATTTATATCTATGTGAAGTTTCTACATTATGAATAAATGATTTAAGCTACCATTATAAATACCTACTTGATAGTATGGTTTTTTGAAACATAATTTTTGTAATTCATTTGAAATAAGTAGTCACAAACCCTACTCTGTTCATGCTGAACATTGAGCAATAAAGCTGCGTTTCATCTGTGTGTCTTGCGCCTAATATATCTCTGGTCATACCGAATTGTCGTCCTGTAAGATTGAGTTAGGGAATAGAAAGTGCACTTGTGTTAGCACACACATTGTGTAGTATAATATCTCATCACCTGATGGCATTGATATATAAAAATCCACTTTTTTATACATCAATGCCTGATGGTTAATATAAATACGTTACGACTGGTCGCATGACCAAAATTCGGACTGGAGAACATTAAGTTATAACTATCCATACAATGACATGTATTAGTACGTAGCTGCAGAGTAAGCCCGAGCTTGATTTATATTGCAACTAGCTTTTGCCCGCGGCTTAGCTCGCGTTAACTTAGAATTGGACAATCAATTCGGGTTGTACTCTGTTTGGAATAATATAATTCAATCATGATTCGAAAGACACGTGGCGCCGTCTATTATTATAAGAACGTTATTATTGTTTTCCTCGGGAAAAGTATCTTTTTTCGGGATGAAAGGTAGCCTATGTCTGTTTCTGTACACCTGTCAACGTATATGCAAAACTTCAGGATGATTGTTTGTTCAGTGGTTTAGGCGTGAAAAGGTAACAAACAAATTCATTTTCGCTTTTATAATATTAGTATTATTTAGCTTACGATATAGTAGTAGGTTCAAGTGTACTGTCGCCGCACAGAGCGGGACATACCTGCTACATTTGTATACAAATAGTAAGTAGCACCGAGTTTGTGATAATTTAAGACTATTATTTATTGTAAGCCGTAAACTCGATTAGAGATAGCTTAAGTTCCGGGGAAAGACACTCACTAAGCAGTTTCTATAAACGCGAACCAAGTCGTGGGTAAGATACCCACGACTTGGTTCGCGTTTATCTTATCTTATGTGGGGGCCAGTCAGTGCAGACCGGCGACACTTCGACCTAGTGGGATCTTTTGTGTAGACACTCTCCCAATAACGACTGCCATAGATGTTCATGGCAGCCGGGACCAACGGCTTAACGTGCTCTCTGAAGCACGGAGCAGGCGATAATTATTCAATCAATAAATAAGTCGTGGGTAACAACTAGTCATTTATTCTGTAATATTTTTACTCCCCGTACAAAGGCCTTGTTACCTTTTCATAGCAATCACCACTCACAGCTAACGTTGCGGTTAATTTATTATGTAAATGGTTTCTTAAGTTTCTTACTTTCTTCTACAATTCTTATAAATATTTTTCATTCCTTGTATTCACGTCACTACAGTACCTAAGTACTTATCTGTTCCGGGATAACGTGAATTTGCAAAATATTGGTATTATGATGGAAATTTGACAAAATTATCACTTGGATGACGCTACTACCACAAGGGCCGTTTTTCCATACAAACGTAGTCCCCTGTTTCTTCCCTGGATAATGCCAGTAGAAAAAAATGTATGGGATCTATTGGCATGTCCCTATGTTTTCCTTTTTTTCATAAATTAATTATTAAAAGAGACATGACATGAGCCTTCAAAAACCTCAAAATTGACCAGATTTTCCGCTGTGTTCAAACATCCAGAAAACAAATTTGACTAGATTATGTAAAAAAAGAAAACATAGGAATACGACCAGTCTTTCTTTAATTTTTAATGAAACACGTAGTTAAATCGGTCAAGTTTTAGAGAACGATCAGGGGCCTACGAAACGTTGATTTTGTGTACCTACTTTTAATAGGTATTTTCGGTCCAAGCTGCAGTCACAGTAAATATGTGCTGCAGTTGTCTCTATCGCGCTCATGATACTAGGTGTACATGGCACTGCGCGACAGCAATAGATTTTACAAATACCTATTTTTCAATTCTCTCGTTTTTTGGGTGCCAAAAGAAAGTCGACGGCGACGGGGCAGACCTAAACGGAGATGGCGAGATGACTTGGACGTCCGATAGAGTGGTTTGGTAGTCCAGCAGTGGGACATTACAAAATGCTAGGGGAAAAAACAAGTTTTATAATTTGGAGGGCCATATCAAAGTAGCATATAATGTTAGTAAGATAAATAATATTGTTTAGGGTGTTATTAGAACATTGCTTTTGCCGAAGTAATTGCCAATGGCCATACTACGTTGAATACACCGGTTCTCGTCCGATCACCGAAGTTAAGCAACATCGGGCGTGGTTAGTACTTGGATGGGTGACCGCCTGGGAATACCACGTGCTGTTGGCTTTTTTATAAATTTTATTTGTAATTATCACTATATTTTATTTCTAATAATGATTCTTTTTTTATTTGAAAGCTGGTGCTTCCCGTGTGGTCCCATTTAATTTTGATCAAGATTTGACCATTCGTTTTCGAGTTATACTTAACTAGCTGACCCGCGCAACTTCGTCTGCGTCACATAAGAGAGAGACAGTGGCGTACATATCGGAGGGCTAGGCGGTGCCATGCACCGGGGCCCTCAAGCTCAGGGGCCCTCGGAACCTGACCAGCAAAACCTCAAACATTCTAAAATTTCTCCCATCCTAAGAATATACATATAACAGATAGCAACACGAGTTAATTGTGGCAACTCAGTTGAAAGAAATTCCCATCAAAATTTACTTTACTATATACTCTGTGTAGGTAAAAAAAATATACAATAAAATGAATTTTTAAAATGCACTTCTATGGAAATGATTAACCACCAAATATACCATAATAAAATAAGAGAGAAGTGTTAGTGAGCCTGTCCTATTCTCTATACCTTATACCTTTTTAATAAGTAGTTATTAGTGTTGGAAGGTGCATTACTATCATAACCATAAAAAAATATTTTATAAACAAATTCTAAAAGAGCAAAATTACTTTAACATTATATGTATAACTTAGCGACTAACTGGATCTAGCAAAACAGCCAACAGCGCGTGGTATTCCCAGGCGGTCACCCATCCAAGTACTAACCACGCCCGATGTTGCTTAACTTCGGTGATCGGACGAGAACCGGGGTATTCAACGTAGTATGGCCGTTGGCGATTGATGGATCAAAATTAATTATCTCTTGGCTTCGTGAAGCTTGTTCAGAATGTTTAATATATTTAGTTCTTGATAATTACGTACATAATATTATATCGTACACGATCAGATTTATACGATAACTAAACACACGTTGCTTTTATTTATATATACATACCTACACTTACACAATAAAAATATGAAGAGTTTAAGCTTTCTAGGATTATATGGGTACTTATTAAATAGTCCACTATCGCTCTCTTTAACGCAAAAACGATGACGTCGCGCGTCGTGAGAATACCTACATCTCAAGACTGTCAACAGTGCCAACCCGCGCTTGGCCAGCGTGGTGGACAGCCTTTCTCTTTTCACACAGAGAAGAGGCCAGCAGCCCAGCAGTGAGACAGTTCCAATACTGGGCTGAAATTATTATATACTCAGATATTCGTGTGTGTAAATATCGTTTAACGGTGATATTTGCTGTTATTGTAGATATCATTTATATTTTTTAAATTAAGAAACATGATTTTACCGTCACATATTCGCTAATAGCACTTTATCTATAATAATTTATAACATCTATGCTATTTCAATATTATTTGCTGTTTTTACGTATTCATACTCATTGTAAGATACATAATACATATATAAAAACGTTAATCTTTAGCATGTGCTCTCTGTATAGACAAAAGGTAAATAAATGACTTTTTGATATCCCAAATATTTCTATAAAATCGACGTCTCTGCAAAGATCTACGTTCGATCGTATGATCGTACGATCTACGTACGTACGAGTAAAGCAAATTTGCCTTTTCATAATTGAGCGACTGACTGGAGATGGCGAATAAACAAAAAAGCCAACAGCACGTGGTATTCCCAGGCGGTCACCCATCCAAGTACTAACCACGCCCGATGTTGCTTAACTTCGGTGATCGGACGAGAACCGGTGTATTCAACGTAGTATGGCCGTTGGCGAATACTGAATGAAATTTAATGATTTCATGGCTTCGTGAAAGCTTTTTCAGTGTGTTTATTATCAGTTCTTGATAAATACGTACATATATGTATATCGTACCTACACGATGAGATTTATAAGGTAACACACGTTGCTTTTATTATTTATACACACATACACAACGCAATTATGAAGAGATTTTTATTTTTTTATGCGTATTTAAATAGTTAATTATGATAGAAAACTTTGTGCAAATACCTGCAAGTATTAGAGATCTCCAAAATGTTCTCGAAGGTATGTGAAATCTGCCGACCCGCACTGGGTTAGCGTGATAGATACACTATGGCCATACCATACTTTAAATACTGGGCTGTTTTTATAATATTTTCAGTTAATCATGTAAGTAGATATCGTTGAGCGGTTAATTATATTTGCCATTAATGTAACATTTTTATTTTAGAATTAGCAAACATGATTGTCACCGTCACATATTTGCGGCATATACTAAAATATTTTATAACATCTATAATTTTAACTAATCTATAGTATAAAGAGGTATTTTTTTTTTATTTTTTTTTATTTTTTTTTATTTTACTCGTCAAAATGACCACACTCCACCTGATGGTAAGCAGTCGTGTGGTCTAAGAGCAGTGGCCTCCACATCGCCCCCACAGTAGCCGAGGCGATGTTGAGGTCTCTACTTTGACGGCCTGAGAAGATGCTTTTTCACGCCCCGCTTAAAGAACCCAGGATTGAAGGAAGAAGGAAACACGCGCCTTGGCAGAGAATTCCATGCCTTGGTCGTTCGGCAGAGATATGAGGACCCAAACTTTTTGGTACGCGCTCTAATCGACTCTACCGTGTTAGGATGGCATCTGAGCCCAGCACGCGTTATTCTGAATAGAAAAGGGGAGGGCGGGATAAGGTGGAATAACTCTTCAGAGCACTCCCCGTGGTATATTCTGTAGAAACATGCCAATGAGGCAATGTCTCTACGGAGTTGCAGAGGTTCCAGTGAACTCGTGACCTCTGGATCTCCGATGATACGGACAGCCCGCCGCTGTAACCGGTCGAGAGCGTCCAGCAAGTACTGCGCGGAGACATCCCAAAGATGAGAACAGTACTCCACGCAAGGGCGCACTTGTGCCTTATACAATAGGCACAGTTGCCCAGGCGCGAAGAACCGCCTCACCCTGTTCAGAACTCCGAGTTTTCGCGAAGCTTGCTTAATGACGCTCTCGATATAGGTTTTCTGATTAAGGGAGCGGCAAAGATCCATACCTAAGATGGAGAGACTGTCACGTATCACCAGTGGAGTGTTCTTCAGAGAAGGGAGGGGAAGGAACGGAGACTTTTTTGTAGAGAACGCGCATGCCTGGGTCTTCTTGGCGTTGAACTCGACCAAGTTCTTGGCACCCCATTCATAGATGCGGTCCAAGGTCCGGTCAAGTTCAACGACAACATTCTGCCTTTTCCCCTCAACCTCAGCCTGTTTGGCCCCAGGATGTCCGAGATATCGCCCATGCACGGTACTGTCGTCCGCATAACAATGTATGTTGCCGAGATTCAACATATCATTGATATGCAGAAGAAAGAGCGTAGGGGATAAGACAGAACCCTGAGGCACTCCTGCATTGACCTGCATAAATTTGGAAGCGCGACCGTCGCAAAGGACCCGGATACGACGCTTCTGCAGGAAACTTGCAATCCAGGTGCACAGTTGACGGGGCAAGCCATAGGCCGGAAGCTTGGAAAGAAGAGACCGGTGCCAGACTCTGTCGAAAGCTTTGGCTATGTCAAGGCTGATAGCCAAAGACTCGCCGTGCTTGTCCATAGCCTCACCCCAGAGGTGCGTGACGAACGCTAGAAGATCACCCGTTGATCGTTTAGACCGAAAGCCGTATTGGCGATCATTGATCAACGATTGATCCTCCAGGTAGCGGACAATTTGGGTGTTTATAATCCGCTCGAACCCTTGGAAAGCACCGAGGTGATAGCTATGGGTCGATAGTTGCTTGGCTCGGAACGGTCCCCCTTTTTGGGAATCGGTTGAACGTTCGCTTCCTTCCAAGCCTCAGGCACAATGCCTGCGACGTAAGACGTCCGGTATAGGCGCGTAAGTGTAGGAGACAACTCCGCTGCACATTTTTTAAGAACCACAGCTGGGATGCCGTCAGGTCCACTGGCTTTCCGAACATCGAGAGACTGCAGTATCGCACGAACGGTTCGTTGCCTGATACATATATCAGGCATGGTGTAGCCGCAGTTGGCAATGTTAGGCGGCTGCGAACCGCAGTCATCGATTCGGGAGTTGGCCGCAAAGAGATTTGCAAGCAGATCTGCTTTCTCCTGCGGCCGATGAGCCAGTGATCCATTCGGATACCTCAGAGGGGGCAGCATGGTCTGGCAGAAATTGGACTGCACGGCTTTGGCCAGGCGCCAATAGCTACGACTGCCCGTAGGATGCGCCATTAGTTCCTGGCCGAACCGTGCGACGCGCTGGGCATCCGCTCTTAAGTATGCCCTCTTGCAGACCTTTGTGGCTTGGTTGAACGCTGCCTTCAGGTGATCCACGTTAGGGTCGTGGAGAGTGCGAGCCCTGGTCCAAGCGCGATACGCCGTATTTTTCTGTTCTTCTAAATATAAAGTTCAGTTCATCCTTATTTCGTGATGTTTGACACGTGTAATGTATATCATGTTGTACTTATTTAAGCACACTACATTTGAGTAAATTCCGTGTTAATGATCTGAGATAGCAAATTACGAAGATTCACTAAATCAAACGCCGAACTTTGATAGATTCTACGTGCCTTGCATATTTATTTAAAATCTGCAATAAAAACTTATCGTAAATAACAACTAAAACCACTAAGAATAATAATTTTGACTATGTCATTGGTCGGCATCTTCTAGACAAATTTTTCATTAACATTTACGTGTGTAATTTCCATCAAAATGTACTTTACTATATACTCTATGTAGGTAAAAAAAATATACAATAAAATGAATTTTTAAAATGCACTTCTATGGAAATGATTAACCACCAAATATACCATAATAAAATAAGAGAGAAGTGTTAGTGAGCCTGTCCTATTTATTATCTATACCTTATACCTTTTTAATAGTTATTAGTGTTGGAAGGTCCATTACTATCATAACCATTAAAAAAATATTTTAAGAACAAATTCTAAAAGAGCAAAATTAATTTAACATTATATGTATAATTTAGCGACTGACTGGATCTAGCAAAAAGCCAACAGCACGTGGTATTCCCAGGCGGTCACCCATCCAAGTACTAACTACGCCCGATGTTGCTTAACTTCGGTGATCGGACGAGAACCGGTATATTCAACGTAGTATGGCCGTTGGCGATTGCTGGATCAAAATTAATCATCTCTTGGCTTCGTGAAGCTTGTTCAGAATGTTTAATATATTTAGTTCTTGATAATTACGTACATAATATTATATCGTACATGATCAGATTTATACGATAACTAAACACACGTTGCTTTGAATATATACATACACTTACACAATAAAAATATGAAGAGTTTAAGCTTTCTAGGATTTTATGGGTACTTATTAAATAGTTCACTATCGCTCTCTTTAACGCAAAAAGGATAACGTCGCGCGTCGTGAGAATACCTACATCTCAAGACTGTCAACAGTGCCAACCCGCGCTTGGCCAGCGTGGTGGACAGCCTTTCTCTTTTCACACAGAGAAGAGGCCAGCAGCCCAGCAGTGAGACAGTTCCAATACTGGGCTGCAATTATTATATACTCAGATATTCGTGTGTGTAAATATCGTTTAACGGTGATATTTGCTGTTATTGTAGATATCATCTATATTTTTTAAATTAGGAAACATGATTTTACCGTCACATATTCGCTAATAGCACTATATCTATAATAATTTATAACATCTATGCTATTTCAATATTATTTGCTGTTTTTACGTATTCATACTCATTGTAAGATACATAATACATATATAAAAACGTTAATCTTTAGCATGTACTCTCTGTATAGACAAAAGGTAAATAAATGACTTTTTGATATCCCAAATATTTCTATAAAATCGACGTCTCTGCAAAGATCTACGTTCGATCGTATGATCGTACGATCTACGTACGTACGAGTAAAGCAAATTTGCCTTTTCATAATTGAGCGACTGACTGGAGATGGCGAATAAACAAAAAAGCCAACAGCACGTGGTATTCCCAGGCGGTCACCCATCCAAGTACTAACCACGCCCGATGTTGCTTAACTTCGGTGATCGGACGAGAACCGGTGTATTCAACGTAGTATGGCCGTTGGCGAATACTGAATGAAATTTAATGATTTCTTGGCTTCGTGAAAGCTTTTTCAGTGTGTTTATTATCAGTTCTTGATAAATACGTACATATATGTATATCGTACCTACACGATGAGATTTATAAGGTAACACACGTTGCTTTTATTATTTATACACACATACACAACGCAATTATGAAGAGATTTTTATTTTTTTATGCGTATTTAAATAGTTAATTATGATAGAAAACTTTGTGCAAATACCTGCAAGTATTAGAGATCTCCAAAATGTTCTCGAAGGTATGTGAAATCTGCCGACCCGCACTGGGTTAGCGTGATAGATACACTATGGCCATACCATACTTTAAATACTGGGCTGTTTTTATAATATTTTCAGTTAATCATGTGAGTAAATATCGTTGAGCGGTTAATTATATTTGCCATTAATGTAACATTTTTATTTTAGAATTAGCAAACATGATTGTCACCGTCACATATTTGCGGCATATACTAAAATATTTTATAACATCTATAATTTTAACTAATCTATAGTATAAAGAGGTATTTTTCTGTTCTTCTAAATATAAAGTTCAGTTCATCCTTATTTCGTGATGTTTGACACGTGTAATTTATATCATGTTGTACTTATTTAAGCACACTACATTTGAGTAAACTCCGTGTTAATGATCTGAGATAGCAAATTACGAAGATTCACTAAATCAAACGCCGAACTTTGATAGATTCTACGCGCCTTGCATATTTATTTAAAATCTGCAATAAAAACTTATCGTAAATAACAACTAAAACCACTAAGAATAATAATTTTGACTATGTCATTGGTCGGCATCTTCTAGACAAATTTTTCATTAACATTTACGTGTGTAATTTCCATCAAAATGTACTTTACTATATACTCTGTGTAGGTAAAAAAAATATACAATAAAATGAATTTTTAAAATGCACTTCTATGGAAATGATTAACCACCAAATATACCATAATAAAATAAGAGAGAAGTGTTAGTGAGCCTGTCCTATTTATTATCTATACCTTATACCTTTTTAATAGTTATTAGTGTTGGAAGGTCCATTACTATCATAACCATTAAAAAAATATTTTATGAACAAATTCTAAAAGAGCAAAATTAATTTAACATTATATGTATAATTTAGCGACTGATTGGATCTAGCAAAAAAGCCAACAGCACGTGGTATTCCCAGGCGGTCACCCATCCAAGTACTAACCACGCCCGATGTTGCTTAACTTCGGTGATCGGACGAGAACCGGTGTATTCAACGTAGTATGGCCGTTGGCGATTGCTGGATCAAAATTAATCATCTCTTGGCTTCGTGAAGCTTGTTCAGAATGTTTAATATATTTAGTTCTTGATAATTACGTACATAATATTATATCGTACATGATCAGATTTACACGATAACTAAACACACGTTGCTTTTATTTATATATACATACACTTACACAATAAAAATATGAAGAGTTTAAGCTTTCTAGGATTTTATGGGTACTTATTAAATAGTTCACTATCGCTCTCTTTAACGCAAAAAGGATAACGTCGCGCGTCGTGAGAATACCTACGTCTCAAGACTGTCAACAGTGCCAACCCGCGCTTGGCCAGCGTGGTGGACAGCCTTTCTCTTTTCACACAGAGAAGAGGCCAGCAGCCCAGCAGTGAGACAGTTCCAATACTGGGCTGCAATTATTATATACTCAGATATTCGTGTGTGTAAATATCGTTTAACGGTGATATTTGCTGTTATTGTAGATATCATTTATATTTTTTAAATTAGGAAACATGATTTTACCGTCACATATTCGCTAATAGCACTATATCTATAATAATTTATAACATCTATGCTATTTCAATATTATTTGCTGTTTTTACGTATTCATACTCATTGTAAGATACATAATACATATACAATGTGTTTGGTGAGTGGTGTCGGAGATTTTAATGCCATAATATATGGCCATTTATATCTACAATCCATGCTTCAGTATTATTTTTTTATGTTACTTTGTTTTTGTGAAAAAGTGAAATAACAAAAAATGAACAGCAAAAATTTTCTTAATTTTCTGTTATCATATTTTTTTTTAATTGAACTGAGATAGATTCTAAAAATGTTTTATCATACACATGTTAGCTATACTATGAGCTGTAAAACAAGACCTTTTTTGTTTTTTTGGACTATCACAAGCGACTATATCGCTAAATTACCACGTGTGTCCGTGATTAGATAACAAAATAAACAATATGGCCACCATTTCGCCAAAGCAACATAAAAAATAATACTGAAGTATGGATTGTAGATATAAATGACCATATATTATGCCATTAAAATCTCCGACACCACTCACCAATTACATTGTATAAAAACGTTAATCTTTAGCATGTACTCTCTGTATAGACAAAAGGTAAATAAATGACTTTTTGATATCCCAAATATTTCTATAAAATCGACGTCTCTGCAAAGATCTACGTTCGATCGTATGATCGTACGATCTACGTACGTACGAGTAAAGCAAATTTGCCTTTTCATAATTATAATTGAGCGACTGACTGGAGATGGCGAATAAACAAAAAAGCCAACAGCACGTGGTATTCCCAGGCGGTCACCCATCCAAGTACTAACCACGCCCGATGTTGCTTAACTTCGGTGATCGGACGAGAACCGGTGTATTCAACGTAGTATGGCCGTTGGCGAATACTGAATGAAATTTAATGATTTCTTGGCTTCGTGAAAGCTTTTTCAGTGTGTTTATTATCAGTTCTTGATAAATACGTACATATATGTATATCGTACTTACTCGATGAGATATATAAGGTAACACACGTTGCTTTTATTATTTATACACACATACACAACGCAATTATGAAGAGATTTTTATTTTTTATGCGTATTAAATAGTTAATTATGATAGAAAACTTTGTGCAAATACCTGCAAGTATTAGAGATCTCCAAAATGTTCTCGAAGGTATGTGAAATCTGCCGACCCGCACTGGGTTAGCGTGATAGACACTATGGCCATACCATACTTTAAATACTGGGCTGTTTTTATAATATTTTCAGTTAATCATGTGAGTAAATATCGTTGAGCGAATAATTATATTTGCCATTAATGTAACATTTTTATTTTAGAATTAGCGAACATGATTGTCACCGTCACATATTTGCGGCATATACTAAAATATTTTATAACATCTATAATTTTAACTAATCTATAGTATAAAGAGGTATTTTTCTGTACTTCTAAATATAAAGTTCAGTTCATCCTTATTTCGTGATGTTTGACACGTGTAATTTATATCATGTTGTACTTATTTAAGCACACTACATTTGAGTAAATCCGTGTTAATGATCTGAGATAGCAAATTACGAAGATTCACTAAATCAAACGCCGAACTTTGATAGATTCTACGTGCCTTGCATATTTATTTAAAATCTGCAATAAAAACTTATCGTAAATAACAACTAAAACCACTAAGAATAATAATTATGACTATGTCATTGGTCGGCATCTTCTAGACAAATTTTTCATTAACATTTACGTGTGTAATTTCCATCAAAATGTACTTTACTATATACAATGTGTAGGTAAAAAAAATATACAATAAAATGAATTTTTAAAATGCACTTCTATGGAAATGATTAACTACCAAATATACCATAATAAAATAAGAGAGAAGTGTTAGTGAGCCTGTCTTATTTATTATCTATACCTTATACCTTTTTAATAGTTATTAGTGTTGGAAGGTCCATTACTATCATAACCATTAAAAAAATATTTTATGAACAAATTCTAAAAGAGCAAAATTAATTTAACATTATATGTATAATTTAGCGACTGACTGGATCTAGCAAAAAAGCCAACAGCACGTGGTATTCCCAGGCGGTCACCCATCCAAGTACTAACCACGCCCGATGTTGCTTAACTTCGGTGATCGGACGAGAACCGGTGTATTCAACGTAGTATGGCCGTTGGCGATTGCTGGATCAAAATTAATCGTCTCTTGGCTTCGTGAAGCTTGTTCAGAATGTTTAATATATTTAGTTCTTGATAATTACGTACATAATATTATATCGTACATGATCAGATTTATACGATAACTAAACACACGTTGCTTTTATTTATATATACATACACTTACACAATAAAAATATGAAGAGTTTAAGCTTTCTAGGATTTTATGGGTACTTATTAAATAGTTCACTATCGCTCTCTTTAACGCAAAAAGGATAACGTCGCGCGTCGTGAGAATACCTACATCTCAAGACTGTCAACAGTGCCAACCCGCGCTTGGCCAGCGTGGTGGACAGCCTTTCTCTTTTCACACAGAGAAGAGGCCAGCAGCCCAGCAGTGAGACAGTTCCAATACTGGGCTGCAATTATTATATACTCAGATATTCGTGTGTAAATATCGTTTAACGGTGATATTTGCTGTTATTGTAGATATCATTTATTTTTTTAAATTAGGAAACATGATTTTACCGTCACATATTCGCTAATAGCACTATATCTATAATAATTTATAACATCTATGCTATTTCAATATTATTTGCTGTTTTTAGGTATTCATACTCATTGTAAGATACATAATACATATATAAAAACGTTAATCTTTAGCGTGTACTCTCTGTATAGACAAAAGGTAAATAAATGACTTTTTGATATCCCAAATATTTCTATAAAATCGACGTCTCTGCAAAGATCTACGTTCGATCGTATGATCGTACGATCTACGTACGTACGAGTAAAGCAAATTTGCCTTTTCATAATTGAGCGACTGACTGGAGATGGCGAATAAACAAAAAAGCCAACAGCACGTGGTATTCCCAGGCGGTCACCCATCCAAGTACTAACCACGCCCGATGTTGCTTAACTTCGGTGATCGGACGAGAACCGGTGTATTCAACGTAGTATGGCCGTTGGCGAATACTGAATGAAATTTAATGATTTCTTGGCTTCGTGAAAGCTTTTTCAGTGTGTTTATTATCAGTTCTTGATAAATACGTACATATATGTATATCGTACCTACACGATGAGATTTATAAGGTAACACACGTTGCTTTTATTATTTATACACACATACACAACGCAATTATGAAGAGATTTTTATTTTTTTATGCGTATTTAAATAGTTAATTATGATAGAAAACTTTGTGCAAATACCTGCAAGTATTAGAGATCTCCAAAATGTTCTCGAAGGTATGTGAAATCTGCCGACCCGCACTGGGTTAGCGTGATAGATACACTATGGCCATACCATACTTTAAATACTGGGCTGTTTTTATAATATTTTCAGTTAATCATGTGAGTAAATATCGTTGAGCGGTTAATTATATTTGCCATTAATGTAACATTTTTATTTTAGAATTAGCAAACATGATTGTCACCGTCACATATTTGCGGCATATACTAAAATATTTTATAACATCTATAATTTTAACTAATCTATAGTATGAAGAGGTATTTTTCTGTTCTTCTAAATATAAAGTTCAGTTCATCCTTATTTCGTGATGTTTGACACGTGTAATTTATATCATGTTGTACTTATTTAAGCACACTACATTTGAGTAAACTCCGTGTTAATGATCTGAGATAGCAAATTACGAAGATTCACTAAATCAAACGCCGAACTTTGATAGATTCTACGTGCCTTGCATATTTATTTAAAATCTGCAATAAAAACTTATCGTAAATAACAACTAAAACCACTAAGAATAATAATTATGACTATGTCATTGGTCGGCATCTTCTAGACAAATTTTTCATTAACATTTACGTGTGTAATTTCCATCAAAATGTACTTTACTATATACTCTGTGTAGGTAAAAAAAATATACAATAAAATGAATTTTTAAAATGCACTTCTATGGAAATGATTAACCACCAAATATACCATAATAAAATAAGAGAGAAGTGTTAGTGAGCCTGTCCTATTTATTATCTATACCTTATACCTTTTTAATAGTTATTAGTGTTGGAAGGTCCATTACTATCATAACCATTAAAAAAATATTTTATGAACAAATTCTAAAAGAGCAAAATTAATTTAACATTATATGTATAATTTAGCGACTGACTGGATCTAGCAAAAAAGCCAACAGCACGTGGTATTCCCAGGCGGTCACCCATCCAAGTACTAACCACGCCCGATGTTGCTTAACTTCGGTGATCGGACGAGAACCGGTGTATTCAACGTAGTATGGTCGTTGGCGATTGCTGGATCAAAATTAATCATCTCTTGGCTTCGTGAAGCTTGTTCAGAATGTTTAATATATTTAGTTCTTGATAATTACGTACATAATATTATATCGTACATGATCAGATTTACACGATAACTAAACACACGTTGCTTTTATTTATATATACATACACTTACACAATAAAAATATGAAGAGTTTAAGCTTTCTAGGATTTTATGGGTACTTATTAAATAGTTCACTATCGCTCTCTTTAACGCAAAAAGGATAACGTCGCGCGTCGTGAGAATACCTACATCTCAAGACTGTCAACAGTGCCAACCCGCGCTTGGCCAGCGTGGTGGACAGCCTTTCTCTTTTCACACAGAGAAGAGGCCAGCAGCCCAGCAGTGAGACAGTTCCAATACTGGGCTGCAATTATTATATACTCAGATATTCGTGTGTGTAAATATCGTTTAACGGTGATATTTGCTGTTATTGTAGATATCATTTATATTTTTTAAATTAGGAAACATGATTTTACCGTCACATATTCGCTAATAGCACTATATCTATAATAATTTATAACATCTATGCTATTTCAATATTATTTGCTGTTTTTACGTATTCATACTCATTGTAAGATACATAATACATATACAATGTGTTTGGTGAGTGGTGTCGGAGATTTTAATGCCATAATATATGGCCATTTATATCTACAATCCATGCTTCAGTATTATTTTTTATGTTACTTTGTTTTTGTGAAAAAGTGAAATAACAAAAAATGAACAGCAAAAATTTTCTTAATTTTCTGTTATCATATTTTTTTTTAATTGAACTGAGATAGATTCTAAAAATGTTTTATCATACACATGTTAGCTATACTATGAGCTGTAAAACAAGACCTTTTTTGTTTTTTTGGACTATCACAAGCGACTATATCGCTAAATTACCACGTGTGTCCGTGATTAGATAACAAAATAAACAATATGGCCACCATTTCGCCAAAGCAACATAAAAAATAATACTGAAGTATGGATTGTAGATATAAATTACCATATATTATGCCATTAAAATCTCCGACACCACTCACCAAACACATTGTATAAAAACGTTAATCTTTAGCATGTACTCTCTGTATAGACAAAAGGTAAATAAATGACTTTTTGATATCCCAAATATTTCTATAAAATCGACGTCTCTGCAAAGATCTACGTTCGATCGTATGATCGTACGATCTACGTACGTACGAGTAAAGCAAATTTGCCTTTTCATAATTGAGCGACTGACTGGAGATGGCGAATAAACAAAAAAGCCAACAGCACGTGGTATTCCCAGGCGGTCACCCATCCAAGTACTAACCACGCCCGATGTTGCTTAACTTCGGTGATCGGACGAGAACCGGTGTATTCAACGTAGTATGGCCGTTGGCGAATACTGAATGAAATTTAATGATTTCTTGGCTTCGTGAAAGCTTTTTCAGTGTGTTTATTATCAGTTCTTGATAAATACGTACATATATGTATATCGTACCTACTCGATGAGATATATAAGGTAACACACGTTGCTTTTATTATTTATACACACATACACAACGCAATTATGAAGAGATTTTTATTTTTTATGCGTATTAAATAGTTAATTATGATAGAAAACTTTGTGCAAATAGGTACCTGCAAGTATTAGAGATCTCCAAAATGTTCTCGAAGGTATGTGAAATCTGCCGACCCGCACTGGGTTAGCGTGATAGATACACTATGGCCATACCATACTTTAAATACTGGGCTGTTTTTATAATATTTTCAGTTAATCATGTGAGTAAATATCGTTGAGCGGTTAATTATATTTGCCATTAATGTAACATTTTTATTTTAGAATTAGCGAACATCATTGTCACCGTCACATATTTGCGGCATATACTAAAATATTTTATAACATCTATAATTTTAACTAATCTATAGTATAAAGAGGTATTTTTCTGTACTTCTAAATATAAAGTTCAGTTCATCCTTATTTCGTGATGTTTGACACGTGTAATTTATATCATGTTGTACTTATTTAAGCACACTACATTTGAGTAAATCCGTGTTAATGATCTGAGATAGCAAATTACGAAGATTCACTAAATCAAACGCCGAACTTTGATAGATTCTACGTGCCTTGCATATTTATTTAAAATCTGCAATAAAAACTTATCGTAAATAACAACTAAAACCACTAAGAATAATAATTATGACTATGTCATTGGTCGGCATCTTCTAGACAAATTTTTCATTAACATTTACGTGTGTAATTTCCATCAAAATGTACTTTACTATATACAATGTGTAGGTAAAAAAAATATACAATAAAATGAATTTTTAAAATGCACTTCTATGGAAATGATTAACTACCAAATATACCATAATAAAATAAGAGAGAAGTGTTAGTGAGCCTGTCCTATTTATTATCTATACCTTATACCTTTTTAATAGTTATTAGTGTTGGAAGGTCCATTACTATCATAACCATTAAAAAAATATTTTATGAACAAATTCTAAAAGAGCAAAATTAATTTAACATTATATGTATAATTTAGCGACTGACTGGATCTAGCAAAAAAGCCAACAGCACGTGGTATTCCCAGGCGGTCACCCATCCAAGTACTAACCACGCCCGATGTTGCTTAACTTCGGTGATCGGACGAGAACCGGTGTATTCAACGTAGTATGGCCGTTGGCGATTGCTGGATCAAAATTAATCGTCTCTTGGCTTCGTGAAGCTTGTTCAGAATGTTTAATATATTTAGTTCTTGATAATTACGTACATAATATTATATCGTACATGATCAGATTTATACGATAACTAAACACACGTTGCTTTTATTTATATATACATACACTTACACAATAAAAATATGAAGAGTTTAAGCTTTCTAGGATTTTATGGGTACTTATTAAATAGTTCACTATCGCTCTCTTTAACGCAAAAAGGATAACGTCGCGCGTCGTGAGAATACCTACATCTCAAGACTGTCAACAGTGCCAACCCGCGCTTGGCCAGCGTGGTGGACAGCCTTTCTCTTTTCACACAGAGAAGAGGCCAGCAGCCCAGCAGTGAGACAGTTCCAATACTGGGCTGCAATTATTATATACTCAGATATTCGTGTGTGTAAATATCGTTTAACGGTGATATTTGCTGTTATTGTAGATATCATTTATATTTTTTAAATTAGGAAACATGATTTTACCGTCACATATTCGCTAATAGCACTATATCTATAATAATTTATAACATCTATGCTATTTCAATATTATTTGCTGTTTTTACGTATTCATACTCATTGTAAGATACATAATACATATACAATGTGTTTGGTGAGTGGTGTCGGAGATTTTAATGCCATAATATATGGCCATTTATATCTACAATCCATGCTTCAGTATTATTTTTTATGTTACTTTGTTTTTGTGAAAAAGTGAAATAACAAAAAATGAACAGCAAAAATTTTCTTAATTTTCTGTTATCATATTTATTTTTAATTGAACTGAGATAGATTCTAAAAATGTTTTATCATACACATGTTAGCTATACTATGAGCTGTAAAACAAGACCTTTTTTGTTTTTTTGGACTATCACAAGCGACTATATCGCTAAATTACCACGTGTGTCCGTGATTAGATAACAAAATAAACAATATGGCCACCATTTCGCCAAAGCAACATAAAAAATAATACTGAAGTATGGATTGTAGATATAAATGACCATATATTATGCCATTAAAATCTCCGACACCACTCACCAAACACATTGTATAAAAACGTTAATCTTTAGCATGTACTCTCTGTATAGACAAAAGGTAAATAAATGACTTTTTGATATCCCAAATATTTCTATAAAATCGACGTCTCTGCAAAGATCTACGTTCGATCGTATGATCGTACGATCTACGTACGTACGAGTAAAGCAAATTTGCCTTTTCATAATTGAGCGACTGACTGGAGATGGCGAATAAACAAAAAAGCCAACAGCACGTGGTATTCCCAGGCGGTCACCCATCCAAGTACTAACCACGCCCGATGTTGCTTAACTTCGGTGATCGGACGAGAACCGGTGTATTCAACGTAGTATGGCCGTTGGCGAATACTGAATGAAATTTAATGATTTCTTGGCTTCGTGAAAGCTTTTTCAGTGTGTTTATTATCAGTTCTTGATAAATACGTACATATATGTATATCGTACCTACACGATGAGATTATAGATATTTAATAAGGTAACACACGTTGCTTTTATAATTTATACACACATACACAACGCAATTATGAAGAGATTTTTATTTTTTATGCGTATTAAATAGTTAATTATGATAGAAAACTTTGTGCAAATACCTGCAAGTATTAGAGATCTCCAAAATGTTCTCGAAGGTATGTGAAATCTGCCGACCCGCACTGGGTTAGCGTGATAGATACACTATGGCCATACCATACTTTAAATACTGGGCTGTTTTTATAATATTTTCAGTTAATCATGTGAGTAAATATCGTTAAGCGGTTAATTATATTTGCCATTAATGTAACATTTTTATTTTAGAATTAGCGAACATGATTGTCACCGTCACATATTTGCGGCATATACTAAAATATTTTATAACATCTATAATTTTAACTAATCTATAGTATAAAGAGGTATTTTTCTGTACTTCTAAATATAAAGTTCAGTTCATCCTTATTTCGTGATGTTTGACACGTGTAATTTATATCATGTTGTACTTAAGCACACTACATTTGAGTAAATCCGTGTTAATGATCTGAGATAGCAAATTACGAAGATTCACTAAATCAAACGCCGAACTTTGATAGATTCTACGTGCCTTGCATATTTATTTAAAATCTGCAATAAAAACTTATCGTAAATAACAACTAAAACCACTAAGAATAATAATTATGACTATGTCATTGGTCGGCATCTTCTAGACAAATTTTTCATTAACATTTACGTGTGTAATTTCCATCAAAATGTACTTTACTATATACAATGTGTAGGTAAAAAAAATATACAATAAAATGAATTTTTAAAATGCACTTCTATGGAAATGATTAACTACCAAATATACCATAATAAAATAAGAGAGAAGTGTTAGTGAGCCTGTCCTATTTATTATCTATACCTTATACCTTTTTAATAGTTATTAGTGTTGGAAGGTCCATTACTATCATAACCATTAAAAAAATATTTTATGAACAAATTCTAAAAGAGCAAAATTAATTTAACATTATATGTATAATTTAGCGACTGGCTGGATCTAGCAAAAAAGCCCACAGCACGTGGTATTCCCAGGCGGTCACCCATCCAAGTACTAACCACGCCCGATGTTGCTTAACTTCGGTGATCGGACGAGAACCGGTGTATTCAACGTAGTATGGCCGTTGGCGATTGCTGGATCAAAATTAATCGTCTCTTGGCTTCGTGAAGCTTGTTCAGAATGTTTAATATATTTAGTTCTTGATAATTACGTACATAATATTATATCGTACATGATCAGATTTATACGATAACTAAACACACGTTGCTTTTATTTATATATACATACACTTACACAATAAAAATATGAAGAGTTTAAGCTTTCTAGGATTTTATGGGTACTTATTAAATAGTTCACTATCGCTCTCTTTAACGCAAAAAGGATAACGTCGCGCGTCGTGAGAATACCTACATCTCAAGACTGTCAACAGTGCCAACCCGCGCTTGGCCAGCGTGGTGGACAGCCTTTCTCTTTTCACACAGAGAAGAGGCCAGCAGCCCAGCAGTGAGACAGTTCCAATACTGGGCTGCAATTATTATATACTCAGATATTCGTGTGTGTAAATATCGTTTAACGGTGATATTTGCTGTTATTGTAGATATCATTTATTTTTTTAAATTAGGAAACATGATTTTACCGTCACATATTCGCTAATAGCACTATATCTATAATAATTTATAACATCTATGCTATTTCAATATTATTTGCTGTTTTTACGTATTCATACTCATTGTAAGATACATAATACATATATAAAAACGTTAATCTTTAGCGTGTACTCTCTGTATAGACAAAAGGTAAATAAATGACTTTTTGATATCCCAAATATTTCTATAAAATCGACGTCTCTGCAAAGATCTACGTTCGATCGTATGATCGTACGATCTACGTACGTACGAGTAAAGCAAATTTGCCTTTTCATAATTGAGCGACTGACTGGAGATGGCGAATAAACAAAAAAGCCAACAGCACGTGGTATTCCCAGGCGGTCACCCATCCAAGTACTAACCACGCCCGATGTTGCTTAACTTCGGTGATCGGACGAGAACCGGTGTATTCAACGTAGTATGGCCGTTGGCGAATACTGAATGAAATTTAATGATTTCTTGGCTTCGTGAAAGCTTTTTCAGTGTGTTTATTATCAGTTCTTGATAAATACGTACATATATGTATATCGTACCTACACGATGAGATTATAGATATTTAATAAGGTAACACACGTTGCTTTTATTATTTATACACACATACACAACGCAATTATGAAGAGATTTTTATTTTTTTATGCGTATTTAAATAGTTAATTATGATAGAAAACTTTGTGCAAATACCTGCAAGTATTAGAGATCTCCAAAATGTTCTCGAAGGTATGTGAAATCTGCCGACCCGCACTGGGTTAGCGTGATAGATACACTATGGCCATACCATACTTTAAATACTGGGCTGTTTTTATAATATTTTCAGTTAATCATGTGAGTAAATATCGTTGAGCGGTTAATTATATTTGCCATTAATGTAACATTTTTATTTTAGAATTAGCAAACATGATTGTCACCGTCACATATTTGCGGCATATACTAAAATATTTTATAACATCTATAATTTTAACTAATCTATAGTATGAAGAGGTATTTTTCTGTTCTTCTAAATATAAAGTTCAGTTCATCCTTATTTCGTGATGTTTGACACGTGTAATTTATATCATGTTGTACTTATTTAAGCACACTACATTTGAGTAAACTCCGTGTTAATGATCTGAGATAGCAAATTACGAAGATTCACTAAATCAAACGCCGAACTTTGATAGATTCTACGTGCCTTGCATATTTATTTAAAATCTGCAATAAAAACTTATCGTAAATAACAACTAAAACCACTAAGAATAATAATTATGACTATGTCATTGGTCGGCATCTTCTAGACAAATTTTTCATTAACATTTACGTGTGTAATTTCCATCAAAATGTACTTTACTATATACTCTGTGTAGGTAAAAAAAATATACAATAAAATGAATTTTTAAAATGCACTTCTATGGAAATGATTAACCACCAAATATACCATAATAAAATAAGAGAGAAGTGTTAGTGAGCCTGTCCTATTTATTATCTATACCTTATACCTTTTTAATAGTTATTAGTGTTGGAAGGTCCATTACTATCATAACCATTAAAAAAATATTTTATGAACAAATTCTAAAAGAGCAAAATTAATTTAACATTATATGTATAATTTAGCGACTGACTGGATCTAGCAAAAAAGCCAACAGCACGTGGTATTCCCAGGCGGTCACCCATCCAAGTACTAACCACGCCCGATGTTGCTTAACTTCGGTGATCGGACGAGAACCGGTGTATTCAACGTAGTATGGCCGTTGGCGATTGCTGGATCAAAATTAATCATCTCTTGGCTTCGTGAAGCTTGTTCAGAATGTTTAATATATTTAGTTCTTGATAATTACGTACATAATATTATATCGTACATGATCAGATTTACACGATAACTAAACACACGTTGCTTTTATTTATATATACATACACTTACACAATAAAAATATGAAGAGTTTAAGCTTTCTAGGATTTTATGGGTACTTATTAAATAGTTCACTATCGCTCTCTTTAACGCAAAAAGGATAACGTCGCGCGTCGTGAGAATACCTACATCTCAAGACTGTCAACAGTGCCAACCCGCGCTTGGCCAGCGTGGTGGACAGCCTTTCTCTTTTCACACAGAGAAGAGGCCAGCAGCCCAGCAGTGAGACAGTTCCAATACTGGGCTGCAATTATTATATACTCAGATATTCGTGTGTGTAAATATCGTTTAACGGTGATATTTGCTGTTATTGTAGATATCATTTATATTTTTTAAATTAGGAAACATGATTTTACCGTCACATATTCGCTAATAGCACTATATCTATAATAATTTATAACATCTATGCTATTTCAATATTATTTGCTGTTTTTACGTATTCATACTCATTGTAAGATACATAATACATATACAATGTGTTTGGTGAGTGGTGTCGGAGATTTTAATGCCATAATATATGGCCATTTATATCTACAATCCATGCTTCAGTATTATTTTTTTATGAAAAAGTGAAATAACAAAAAATGAACAGCAAAAATTTTCTTAATTTTCTGTTATCATATTTTTTTTTAATTGAACTGAGATAGATTCTAAAAATGTTTTATCATACACATGTTAGCTATACTATGAGCTGTAAAACAAGACCTTTTTTGTTTTTTTGGACTATCACAAGCGACTATATCGCTAAATTACCACGTGTGTCCGTGATTAGATAACAAAATAAACAATATGGCCACCATTTCGCCAAAGCAACATAAAAAATAATACTGAAGTATGGATTGTAGATATAAATTACCATATATTATGCCATTAAAATCTCCGACACCACTCACCAAACACATTGTATAAAAACGTTAATCTTTAGCATGTACTCTCTGTATAGACAAAAGGTAAATAAATGACTTTTTGATATCCCAAATATTTCTATAAAATCGACGTCTCTGCAAAGATCTACGTTCGATCGTATGATCGTACGATCTACGTACGTACGAGTAAAGCAAATTTGCCTTTTCATAATTGAGCGACTGACTGGAGATGGCGAATAAACAAAAAAGCCAACAGCACGTGGTATTCCCAGGCGGTCACCCATCCAAGTACTAACCACGCCCGATGTTGCTTAACTTCGGTGATCGGACGAGAACCGGTGTATTCAACGTAGTATGGCCGTTGGCGAATACTGAATGAAATTTAATGATTTCTTGAATTCGTGAAAGCTTTTTCAGTGTGTTTATTATCAGTTCTTGATAAATACGTACATATATGTATATCGTACCTACTCGATGAGATATATAAGGTAACACACGTTGCTTTTATTATTTATACACACATACACAACGCAATTATGAAGAGATTTTTATTTTTTATGCGTATTAAATAGTTAATTATGATAGAAAACTTTGTGCAAATAGGTACCTGCAAGTATTAGAGATCTCCAAAATGTTCTCGAAGGTATGTGAAATCTGCCGACCCGCACTGGGTTAGCGTGATAGATACACTATGGCCATACCATACTTTAAATACTGGGCTGTTTTTATAATATTTTCAGTTAATCATGTGAGTAAATATCGTTGAGCGGTTAATTATATTTGCCATTAATGTAACATTTTTATTTTAGAATTAGCGAACATGATTGTCACCGTCACATATTTGCGGCATATACTAAAATATTTTATAACATCTATAATTTTAACTAATCTATAGTATAAAGAGGTATTTTTCTGTACTTCTAAATATAAAGTTCAGTTCATCCTTATTTCGTGATGTTTGACACGTGTAATTTATATCATGTTGTACTTATTTAAGCACACTACATTTGAGTAAATCCGTGTTAATGATCTGAGATAGCAAATTACGAAGATTCACTAAATCAAACGCCGAACTTTGATAGATTCTACGTGCCTTGCATATTTATTTAAAATCTGCAATAAAAACTTATCGTAAATAACAACTAAAACCACTAAGAATAATAATTATGACTAAGTCATTGGTCGGCATCTTCTAGACAAATTTTTCATTAACATTTACGTGTGTAATTTCCATCAAAATGTACTTTACTATATACAATGTGTAGGTAAAAAAAATATACAATAAAATGAATTTTTAAAATGCACTTCTATGGAAATGATTAACTACCAAATATACCATAATAAAATAAGAGAGAAGTGTTAGTGAGCCTGTCCTATTTATTATCTATACCTTATACCTTTTTAATAGTTATTAGTGTTGGAAGGTCCATTACTATCATAACCATTAAAAAAATATTTTATGAACAAATTCTAAAAGAGCAAAATTAATTTAACATTATATGTATAATTTAGCGACTGACTGGATCTAGCAAAAAAGCCCACAGCACGTGGTATTCCCAGGCGGTCACCCATCCAAGTACTAACCACGCCCGATGTTGCTTAACTTCGGTGATCGGACGAGAACCGGTGTATTCAACGTAGTATGGCCGTTGGCGATTGCTGGATCAAAATTAATCGTCTCTTGGCTTCGTGAAGCTTGTTCAGAATGTTTAATATATTTAGTTCTTGATAATTACGTACATAATATTATATCGTACATGATCAGATTTATACGATAACTAAACACACGTTGCTTTTATTTATATATACATACACTTACACAATAAAAATATGAAGAGTTTAAGCTTTCTAGGATTTTATGGGTACTTATTAAATAGTTCACTATCGCTCTCTTTAACGCAAAAAGGATAACGTCGCGCGTCGTGAGAATACCTACATCTCAAGACTGTCAACAGTGCCAACCCGCGCTTGGCCAGCGTGGTGGACAGCCTTTCTCTTTTCACACAGAGAAGAGGCCAGCAGCCCAGCAGTGAGACAGTTCCAATACTGGGCTGCAATTATTATATACTCAGATATTCGTGTGTGTAAATATCGTTTAACGGTGATATTTGCTGTTATTGTAGATATCATTTATATTTTTTAAATTAGGAAACATGATTTTACCGTCACATATTCGCTAATAGCACTATATCTATAATAATTTATAACATCTATGCTATTTCAATATTATTTGCTGTTTTTACGTATTCATACTCATTGTAAGATACATAATACATATACAATGTGTTTGGTGAGTGGTGTCGGAGATTTTAATGCCATAATATATGGCCATTTATATCTACAATCCATGCTTCAGTATTATTTTTTATGTTACTTTGTTTTTGTGAAAAAGTGAAATAACAAAAAATGAACAGCAAAAATTTTCTTAATTTTCTGTTATCATATTTTTTTTTAATTGAATTGAGATAGATTCTAAAAATGTTTTATCATACACATGTTAGCTATACTATGAGCTGTAAAACAAGACCTTTTTTGTTTTTTTGGACTATCACAAGCGACTATATCGCTAAATTACCACGTGTGTCCGTGATTAGATAACAAAATAAACAATATGGCCACCATTTCGCCAAAGCAACATAAAAAATAATACTGAAGTATGGATTGTAGATATAAATGACCATATATTATGCCATTAAAATCTCCGACACCACTCACCAAACACATTGTATAAAAACGTTAATCTTTAGCATGTACTCTCTGTATAGACAAAAGGTAAATAAATGACTTTTTGATATCCCAAATATTTCTATAAAATCGACGTCTCTGCAAAGATCTACGTTCGATCGTATGATCGTACGATCTACGTACGTACGAGTAAAGCAAATTTGCCTTTTCATAATTGAGCGACTGACTGGAGATGGCGAATAAACAAAAAAGCCAACAGCACGTGGTATTCCCAGGCGGTCACCCATCCAAGTACTAACCACGCCCGATGTTGCTTAACTTCGGTGATCGGACGAGAACCGGTGTATTCAACGTAGTATGGCCGTTGGCGAATACTGAATGAAATTTAATGATTTCTTGGCTTCGTGAAAGCTTTTTCAGTGTGTTTATTATCAGTTCTTGATAAATACGTACATATATGTATGTATATCGTACCTACACGATGAGATTTATAAGGTAACACACGTTGCTTTTATTATTTATACACACATACACAACGCAATTATGAAGAGATTTTTATTTTTTTATGCGTATTTAAATAGTTAATTATGATAGAAAACTTTGTGCAAATACCTGCAAGTATTAGAGATCTCCAAAATGTTCTCGAAGGTATGTGAAATCTGCCGATCCGCACTGGGTTAGCGTGATAGATACACTATGGCCATACCATACTTTAAATACTGGGCTGGTTTTATAATATTTTCAGTTAATCATGTGAGTAAATATCGTTGAGCGGTTAATTATATTTGCCATTAATGTAACATTTTTATTTTAGAATTAGCAAACATGATTGTCACCGTCACATATTTGCGGCATATACTAAAATATTTTATAACATCTATAATTTTAACTAATCTATAGTATAAAGAGGTATTTTTCTGTTATTCTAAATATAAAGTTCAGTTCATCCTTATTTCGTGATGTTTGACACGTGTAATTTATATCATGTTGTACTTATTTAAGCACACTACATTTGAGTAAACTCCGTGTTAATGATCTGAGATAGCTAATTACGAAGATTCACTAAATCAAACGCCGAACTTTGATAGATTCTACGTGCCTTGCATATTTATTTAAAATCTGCAATAAAAACTTATCGTAAATAACAACTAAAACCACTAAGAATAATAATTATGACTATGTCATTGGTCGGCATCTTCTAGACAAATTTTTCATTAACATTTACGTGTGTAATTTCCATCAAAATGTACTTTACTATATACAATGTGTAGGTAAAAAAAATATACAATAAAATGAATTTTTAAAATGCACTTCTATGGAAATGATTAACCACCAAATATACCATAATAAAATAAGAGAGAAGTGTTAGTGAGCCTGTCCTATTTATTATCTATACCTTATACATTTTTAATAGTTATTAGTGTTGGAAGGTCCATTACTATCATAACCATTAAAAAAATATTTTATGAACAAATTCTAAAAGAGCAAAATTAATTTAACATTATATGTATAATTTAGCGACTGACTGGATCTAGCAAAAAAGCTAACAGCACGTGGTATTCCCAGGCGGTCACCCATCCAAGTACTAACCACGCCCGATGTTGCTTAACTTCGGTGATCGGACGAGAACCGGTGTATTCAACGTAGTATGGCCGTTCGCGATTGCTTGGTCAAAATTAATCATCTCTTGGCTTTGTGAAGCTTGTTCAGAATTATATTTAGTTCTTGATAATTACGTACATAATATTATATCGTACATGATCAGATTTACACGATAACTAAACACACGTTGCTTTTATTTATATATACATACACTTACACAATAAAAATATGAAGAGTTTAAGCTTTCTAGGATTTTATGGGTACTTATTAAATAGTTCACTATCGCTCTCTTTAACGCAAAAAGGATAACGTCGCGCGTCGTGAGAATACCTACATCTCAAGACTGTCAACAGTGCCAACCCGCGCTTGGCCAGCGTGGTGGACAGCCTTTCTCTTTTCACACAGAGAAGAGGCCAGCAGCCCAGCAGTGAGACAGTTCCAATACTGGGCTGCAATTATTATATACTCAGATATTCGTGTGTGTAAATATCGTTTAACGGTGATATTTGCTGTTATTGTAGATATCATTTATTTTTTTAAATTAGGAAACATGATTTTACCGTCACATATTCGCTAATAGCACTATATCTATAATAATTTATAACATCTATGCTATTTCAATATTATTTGCTGTTTTTAGGTATTCATACTCATTGTAAGATACATAATACATATATAAAAACGTTAATCTTTAGCGTGTACTCTCTGTATAGACAAAAGGTAAATAAATGACTTTTTGATATCCCAAATATTTCTATAAAATCGACGTCTCTGCAAAGATCTACGTTCGATCGTATGATCGTACGATCTACGTACGTACGAGTAAAGCAAATTTGCCTTTTCATAATTGAGGGACTGACTGGAGATGGCGAATAAACAAAAAAGCCAACAGCACGTGGTATTCCCAGGCGGTCACCCATCCAAGTACTAACCACGCCCGATGTTGCTTAACTTCGGTGATCGGACGAGAACCGGTGTATTCAACGTAGTATGGCCGTTGGCGAATACTGAATGAAATTTAATGATTTCTTGGCTTCGTGAAAGCTTTTTCAGTGTGTTTATTATCAGTTCTTGATAAATACGTACATATATGTATATCGTACCTACACGATGAGATTATAGATATTTAATAAGGTAACACACGTTGCTTTTATTATTTATACACACATACACAACGCAATTATGAAGAGATTTTTATTTTTTTATGCGTATTTAAATAGTTAATTATGATAGAAAACTTTGTGCAAATACCTGCAAGTATTAGAGATCTCCAAAATGTTCTCGAAGGTATGTGAAATCTGCCGACCCGCACTGGGTTAGCGTGATAGATACACTATGGCCATACCATACTTTAAATACTGGGCTGTTTTTATAATATTTTCAGTTAATCATGTGAGTAAATATCGTTGAGCGGTTAATTATATTTGCCATTAATGTAACATTTTTATTTTAGAATTAGCAAACATGATTGTCACCGTCACATATTTGCGGCATATACTAAAATATTTTATAACATCTATAATTTTAACTAATCTATAGTATAAAGAGGTATTTTTCTGTTCTTCTAAATATAAAGTTCAGTTCATCCTTATTTCGTGATGTTTGACACGTGTAATTTATATCATGTTGTACTTATTTAAGCACACTACATTTGAGTAAACTCCGTGTTAATGATCTGAGATAGCAAATTACGAAGATTCACTAAATCAAACGCCGAACTTTGATAGATTCTACGCGCCTTGCATATTTATTTAAAATCTGCAATAAAAACTTATCGTAAATAACAACTAAAACCACTAAGAATAATAATTTTGACTATGTCATTTGTCGGCATCTTCTAGACAAATTTTTCATTAACATTTACGTGTGTAATTTCCATCAAAATGTACTTTACTATATACTCTGTGTAGGTAAAAAAAATATACAATAAAATGAATTTTTAAAATGCACTTCTATGGAAATGATTAACCACCAAATATACCATAATAAAATAAGAGAGAAGTGTTAGTGAGCCTGTCCTATTTATTATCTATACCTTATACCTTTTTAATAGTTATTAGTGTTGGAAGGTCCATTACTATCATAACCATTAAAAAAATATTTTATGAACAAATTCTAAAAGAGCAAAATTAATTTAACATTATATGTATAATTTAGCGACTGACTGGATCTAGCAAAAAAGCCAACAGCACGTGGTATTCCCAGGCGGTCACCCATCCAAGTACTAACCACGCCCGATGTTGCTTAACTTCGGTGATCGGACGAGAACCGGTGTATTCAACGTAGTATGGCCGTTGGCGATTGCTGGATCAAAATTAATCGTCTCTTGGCTTCGTGAAGCTTGTTCAGAATGTTTAATATATTTAGTTCTTGATAATTACGTACATAATATTATATCGTACATGATCAGATTTATACGATAACTAAACACACGTTGCTTTTATTTATATATACATACACTTACACAATAAAAATATGAAGAGTTTAAGCTTTCTAGGATTTTATGGGTACTTATTAAATAGTTCACTATCGCTCTCTTTAACGCAAAAAGGATAACGTCGCGCGTCGTGAGAATACCTACATCTCAAGACTGTCAACAGTGCCAACCCGCGCTTGGCCAGCGTGGTGGACAGCCTTTCTCTTTTCACACAGAGAAGAGGCCAGCAGCCCAGCAGTGAGACAGTTCCAATACTGGGCTGCAATTATTATATACTCAGATATTCGTGTGTGTAAATATCGTTTAACGGTGATATTTGCTGTTATTGTAGATATCATTTATTTTTTTAAATTAGGAAACATGATTTTACCGTCACATATTCGCTAATAGCACTATATCTATAATAATTTATAACATCTATGCTATTTCAATATTATTTGCTGTTTTTAGGTATTCATACTCATTGTAAGATACATAATACATATATAAAAACGTTAATCTTTAGCGTGTACTCTCTGTATAGACAAAAGGTAAATAAATGACTTTTTGATATCCCAAATATTTCTATAAAATCGACGTCTCTGCAAAGATCTACGTTCGATCGTATGATCGTACGATCTACGTACGTACGAGTAAAGCAAATTTGCCTTTTCATAATTGAGCGACTGACTGGAGATGGCGAATAAACAAAAAAGCCAACAGCACGTGGTATTCCCAGGCGGTCACCCATCCAAGTACTAACCACGCCCGATGTTGCTTAACTTCGGTGATCGGACGAGAACCGGTGTATTCAACGTAGTATGGCCGTTGGCGAATACTGAATGAAATTTAATGATTTCTTGGCTTCGTGAAAGCTTTTTCAGTGTGTTTATTATCAGTTCTTGATAAATACGTACATATATGTATATCGTACCTACACGATGAGATTATAGATATTTAATAAGGTAACACACGTTGCTTTTATTATTTATACACACATACACAACGCAATTATGAAGAGATTTTTATTTTTTTATGCGTATTTAAATAGTTAATTATGATAGAAAACTTTGTGCAAATACCTGCAAGTATTAGAGATCTCCAAAATGTTCTCGAAGGTATGTGAAATCTGCCGACCCGCACTGGGTTAGCGTGATAGATACACTATGGCCATACCATACTTTAAATACTGGGCTGTTTTTATAATATTTTCAGTTAATCATGTGAGTAAATATCGTTGAGCGGTTAATTATATTTGCCATTAATGTAACATTTTTATTTTAGAATTAGCAAACATGATTGTCACCGTCACATATTTGCGGCATATACTAAAATATTTTATAACATCTATAATTTTAACTAATCTATAGTATAAAGAGGTATTTTTCTGTTCTTCTAAATATAAAGTTCAGTTCATCCTTATTTCGTGATGTTTGACACGTGTAATTTATATCATGTTGTACTTATTTAAGCACACTACATTTGAGTAAACTCCGTGTTAATGATCTGAGATAGCAAATTACGAAGATTCACTAAATCAAACGCCGAACTTTGATAGATTCTACGCGCCTTGCATATTTATTTAAAATCTGCAATAAAAACTTATCGTAAATAACAACTAAAACCACTAAGAATAATAATTTTGACTATGTCATTTGTCGGCATCTTCTAGACAAATTTTTCATTAACATTTACGTGTGTAATTTCCATCAAAATGTACTTTACTATATACTCTGTGTAGGTAAAAAAAATATACAATAAAATGAATTTTTAAAATGCACTTCTATGGAAATGATTAACCACCAAATATACCATAATAAAATAACAGAGAAGTGTTAGTGAGCCTGTCCTATTTATTATCTATACCTTATACCTTTTTAATAGTTATTAGTGTTGGAAGGTCCATTACTATCATAACCATTAAAAAAATATTTTATGAACAAATTCTAAAAGAGCAAAATTAATTTAACATTATATGTATAATTTAGCGACTGACTGGATCTAGCAAAAAAGCCAACAGCACGTGGTATTCCCAGGCGGTCACCCATCCAAGTACTAACCACGCCCGATGTTGCTTAACTTCGGTGATCGGACGAGAACCGGTGTATTCAACGTAGTATGGCCGTTGGCGATTGCTGGATCAAAATTAATCGTCTCTTGGCTTCGTGAAGCTTGTTCAGAATGTTTAATATATTTAGTTCTTGATAATTACGTACATAATATTATATCGTACATGATCAGATTTATACGATAACTAAACACACGTTGCTTTTATTTATATATACATACACTTACACAATAAAAATATGAAGAGTTTAAGCTTTCTAGGATTTTATGGGTACTTATTAAATAGTTCACTATCGCTCTCTTTAACGCAAAAAGGATAACGTCGCGCGTCGTGAGAATACCTACATCTCAAGACTGTCAACAGTGCCAACCCGCGCTTGGCCAGCGTGGTGGACAGCCTTTCTCTTTTCACACAGAGAAGAGGCCAGCAGCCCAGCAGTGAGACAGTTCCAATACTGGGCTGCAATTATTATATACTCAGATATTCGTGTGAGTAAATATCGTTTAACGGTGATATTTGCTGTTATTGTAGATATCATTTATATTTTTTAAATTAGGAAACATGATTTTACCGTCACATATTCGCTAATAGCACTATATCTATAATAATTTATAACATCTATGCTATTTCAATATTATTTGCTGTTTTTACGTATTCATACTCATTGTAAGATACATAATACATATACAATGTGTTTGGTGAGTGGTGTCGGAGATTTTAATGCCATAATATATGGCCATTTATATCTACAATCCATGCTTCAGTATTATTTTTTATGTTACTTTGTTTTTGTGAAAAAGTGAAATAACAAAAAATGAACAGCAACAATTTTCTTAATTTTCTGTTATCATATTTTTTTTTAATTGAACTGAGATAGATTCTAAAAATGTTTTATCATACACATGTTAGCTATACTATGAGCTGTAAAACAAGACCTTTTTTGTTTTTTTGGACTATTACAAGCGACTATATCGCTAAATTACCACGTGTGTCCGTGATTAGATAACAAAATAAACAATATGGCCACCATTTCGCCAAAGCAACATAAAAAATAATACTGAAGTATGGATTGTAGATATAAATGACCATATATTATGCCATTAAAATCTCCGACACCACTCACCAAACACATTGTATAAAAACGTTAATCTTTAGCATGTACTCTCTGTATAGACAAAAGGTAAATAAATGACTTTTTGATATCCCAAATATTTCTATAAAATCGACGTCTCTGCAAAGATCTACGTTCGATCGTATGATCGTACGATCTACGTACGTACGAGTAAAGCAAATTTGCCTTTTCATAATTGAGCGACTGACTGGAGATGGCGAATAAACAAAAAAGCCAACAGCACGTGGTATTCCCAGGCGGTCACCCATCCAAGTACTAACCACGCCCGATGTTGCTTAACTTCGGTGATCGGACGAGAACCGGTGTATTCAACGTAGTATGGCCGTTGGCGAATACTGAATGAAATTTAATGATTTCTTGGCTTCGTGAAAGCTTTTTCAGTGTGTTTATTATCAGTTCTTGATAAATACGTACATATATGTATATCGTACCTACACGATGAGATTTATAAGGTAACACACGTTGCTTTTATTATTTATACACACATACACAACGCAATTATGAAGAGATTTTTATTTTTTTATGCGTATTTAAATAGTTAATTATGATAGAAAACTTTGTGCAAATACCTGCAAGTATTAGAGATCTCCAAAATGTTCTCGAAGGTATGTGAAATCTGCCGACCCGCACTGGGTTAGCGTGATAGATACACTATGGCCATACCATACTTTAAATACTGGGCTGTTTTTATAATATTTTCAGTTAATCATGTGAGTAAATATCGTTGAGCGGTTAATTATATTTGCCATTAATGTAACATTTTTATTTTAGAATTAGCAAACATGATTGTCACCGTCACATATTTGCGGCATATACTAAAATATTTTATAACATCTATAATTTTAACTAATCTATAGTATGAAGAGGTATTTTTCTGTTCTTCTAAATATAAAGTTCAGTTCATCCTTATTTCGTGATGTTTGACACGTGTAATTTATATCATGTTGTACTTATTTAAGCACACTACATTTGAGTAAACTCCGTGTTAATGATCTGAGATAGCAAATTACGAAGATTCACTAAATCAAACGCCGAACTTTGATAGATTCTACGTGCCTTGCATATTTATTTAAAATCTGCAATAAAAACTTATCGTAAATAACAACTAAAACCACTAAGAATAATAATTATGACTATGTCATTGGTCGGCATCTTCTAGACAAATTTTTCATTAACATTTACGTGTGTAATTTCCATCAAAATGTACTTTACTATATACTCTGTGTAGGTAAAAAAAATATACAATAAAATGAATTTTTAAAATGCACTTCTATGGAAATGATTAACCACCAAATATACCATAATAAAATAAGAGAGAAGTGTTAGTGAGCCTGTCCTATTTATTATCTATACCTTATACCTTTTTAATAGTTATTAGTGTTGGAAGGTCCATTACTATCATAACCATTAAAAAAATATTTTATGAACAAATTCTAAAAGAGCAAAATTAATTTAACATTATATGTATAATTTAGCGACTGACTGGATCTAGCAAAAAAGCCAACAGCACGTGGTATTCCCAGGCGGTCACCCATCCAAGTACTAACCACGCCCGATGTTGCTTAACTTCGGTGATCGGACGAGAACCGGTGTATTCAACGTAGTATGGCCGTTGGCGATTGCTGGATCAAAATTAATCATCTCTTGGCTTCGTGAAGCTTGTTCAGAATGTTTAATATATTTAGTTCTTGATAATTACGTACATAATATTATATCGTACATGATCAGATTTACACGATAACTAAACACACGTTGCTTTTATTTATATATACATACACTTACACAATAAAAATATGAAGAGTTTAAGCTTTCTAGGATTTTATGGGTACTTATTAAATAGTTCACTATCGCTCTCTTTAACGCAAAAAGGATAACGTCGCGCGTCGTGAGAATACCTACATCTCAAGACTGTCAACAGTGCCAACCCGCGCTTGGCCAGCGTGGTGGACAGCCTTTCTCTTTTCACACAGAGAAGAGGCCAGCAGCCCAGCAGTGAGACAGTTCCAATACTGGGCTGCAATTATTATATACTCAGATATTCGTGTGTGTAAATATCGTTTAACGGTGATATTTGCTGTTATTGTAGATATCATTTATATTTTTTAAATTAGGAAACATGATTTTACCGTCACATATTCGCTAATAGCACTATATCTATAATAATTTATAACATCTATGCTATTTCAATATTATTTGCTGTTTTTACGTATTCATACTCATTGTAAGATACATAATACATATACAATGTGTTTGGTGAGTGGTGTCGGAGATTTTAATGCCATAATATATGGCCATTTATATCTACAATCCATGCTTCAGTATTATTTTTTTATGAAAAAGTGAAATAACAAAAAATGAACAGCAAAAATTTTCTTAATTTTCTGTTATCATATTTTTTTTTAATTGAACTGAGATAGATTCTAAAAATGTTTTATCATACACATGTTAGCTATACTATGAGCTGTAAAACAAGACCTTTTTTGTTTTTTTGGACTATCACAAGCGACTATATCGCTAAATTACCACGTGTGTCCGTGATTAGATAACAAAATAAACAATATGGCCACCATTTCGCCAAAGCAACATAAAAAATAATACTGAAGTATGGATTGTAGATATAAATTACCATATATTATGCCATTAAAATCTCCGACACCACTCACCAAACACATTGTATAAAAACGTTAATCTTTAGCATGTACTCTCTGTATAGACAAAAGGTAAATAAATGACTTTTTGATATCCCAAATATTTCTATAAAATCGACGTCTCTGCAAAGATCTACGTTCGATCGTATGATCGTACGATCTACGTACGTACGAGTAAAGCAAATTTGCCTTTTCATAATTGAGCGACTGACTGGAGATGGCGAATAAACAAAAAAGCCAACAGCACGTGGTATTCCCAGGCGGTCACCCATCCAAGTACTAACCACGCCCGATGTTGCTTAACTTCGGTGATCGGACGAGAACCGGTGTATTCAACGTAGTATGGCCGTTGGCGAATACTGAATGAAATTTAATGATTTCTTGAATTCGTGAAAGCTTTTTCAGTGTGTTTATTATCAGTTCTTGATAAATACGTACATATATGTATATCGTACCTACTCGATGAGATATATAAGGTAACACACGTTGCTTTTATTATTTATACACACATACACAACGCAATTATGAAGAGATTTTTATTTTTTATGCGTATTAAATAGTTAATTATGATAGAAAACTTTGTGCAAATAGGTACCTGCAAGTATTAGAGATCTCCAAAATGTTCTCGAAGGTATGTGAAATCTGCCGACCCGCACTGGGTTAGCGTGATAGATACACTATGGCCATACCATACTTTAAATACTGGGCTGTTTTTATAATATTTTCAGTTAATCATGTGAGTAAATATCGTTGAGCGGTTAATTATATTTGCCATTAATGTAACATTTTTATTTTAGAATTAGCGAACATGATTGTCACCGTCACATATTTGCGGCATATACTAAAATATTTTATAACATCTATAATTTTAACTAATCTATAGTATAAAGAGGTATTTTTCTGTACTTCTAAATATAAAGTTCAGTTCATCCTTATTTCGTGATGTTTGACACGTGTAATTTATATCATGTTGTACTTATTTAAGCACACTACATTTGAGTAAATCCGTGTTAATGATCTGAGATAGCAAATTACGAAGATTCACTAAATCAAACGCCGAACTTTGATAGATTCTACGTGCCTTGCATATTTATTTAAAATCTGCAATAAAAACTTATCGTAAATAACAACTAAAACCACTAAGAATAATAATTATGACTAAGTCATTGGTCGGCATCTTCTAGACAAATTTTTCATTAACATTTACGTGTGTAATTTCCATCAAAATGTACTTTACTATATACAATGTGTAGGTAAAAAAAATATACAATAAAATGAATTTTTAAAATGCACTTCTATGGAAATGATTAACTACCAAATATACCATAATAAAATAAGAGAGAAGTGTTAGTGAGCCTGTCCTATTTATTATCTACACCTTATACCTTTTTAATAGTTATTAGTGTTGGAAGGTCCATTACTATCATAACCATTAAAAAAATATTTTATGAACAAATTCTAAAAGAGCAAAATTAATTTAACATTATATGTATAATTTAGCGACTGACTGGATCTAGCAAAAAAGCCCACAGCACGTGGTATTCCCAGGCGGTCACCCATCCAAGTACTAACCACGCCCGATGTTGCTTAACTTCGGTGATCGGACGAGAACCGGTGTATTCAACGTAGTATGGCCGTTGGCGATTGCTGGATCAAAATTAATCGTCTCTTGGCTTCGTGAAGCTTGTTCAGAATGTTTAATATATTTAGTTCTTGATAATTACGTACATAATATTATATCGTACATGATCAGATTTATACGATAACTAAACACACGTTGCTTTTATTTATATATACATACACTTACACAATAAAAATATGAAGAGTTTAAGCTTTCTAGGATTTTATGGGTACTTATTAAATAGTTCACTATCGCTCTCTTTAACGCAAAAAGGATAACGTCGCGCGTCGTGAGAATACCTACATCTCAAGACTGTCAACAGTGCCAACCCGCGCTTGGCCAGCGTGGTGGACAGCCTTTCTCTTTTCACACAGAGAAGAGGCCAGCAGCCCAGCAGTGAGACAGTTCCAATACTGGGCTGCAATTATTATATACTCAGATATTCGTGTGAGTAAATATCGTTTAACGGTGATATTTGCTGTTATTGTAGATATCATTTATATTTTTTAAATTAGGAAACATGATTTTACCGTCACATATTCGCTAATAGCACTATATCTATAATAATTTATAACATCTATGCTATTTCAATATTATTTGCTGTTTTTACGTATTCATACTCATTGTAAGATACATAATACATATACAATGTGTTTGGTGAGTGGTGTCGGAGATTTTAATGCCATAATATATGGCCATTTATATCTACAATCCATGCTTCAGTATTATTTTTTTATGAAAAAGTGAAATAACAAAAAATGAACAGCAAAAATTTTCTTAATTTTCTGTTATCATATTTTTTTTTAATTGAACTGAGATAGATTCTAAAAATGTTTTATCATACACATGTTAGCTATACTATGAGCTGTAAAACAAGACCTTTTTTGTTTTTTTGGACTATCACAAGCGACTATATCGCTAAATTACCACGTGTGTCCGTGATTAGATAACAAAATAAACAATATGGCCACCATTTCGCCAAAGCAACATAAAAAATAATACTGAAGTATGGATTGTAGATATAAATTACCATATATTATGCCATTAAAATCTCCGACACCACTCACCAAACACATTGTATAAAAACGTTAATCTTTAGCATGTACTCTCTGTATAGACAAAAGGTAAATAAATGACTTTTTGATATCCCAAATATTTCTATAAAATCGACGTCTCTGCAAAGATCTACGTTCGATCGTATGATCGTACGATCTACGTACGTACGAGTAAAGCAAATTTGCCTTTTCATAATTGAGCGACTGACTGGAGATGGCGAATAAACAAAAAAGCCAACAGCACGTGGTATTCCCAGGCGGTCACCCATCCAAGTACTAACCACGCCCGATGTTGCTTAACTTCGGTGATCGGACGAGAACCGGTGTATTCAACGTAGTATGGCCGTTGGCGAATACTGAATGAAATTTAATGATTTCTTGGCTTCGTGAAAGCTTTTTCAGTGTGTTTATTATCAGTTCTTGATAAATACGTACATATATGTATATCGTACCTACACGATGAGATTTATAAGGTAACACACGTTGCTTTTATTATTTATACACACATACACAACGCAATTATGAAGAGATTTTTATTTTTTTATGCGTATTTAAATAGTTAATTATGATAGAAAACTTTGTGCAAATACCTGCAAGTATTAGAGATCTCCAAAATGTTCTCGAAGGTATGTGAAATCTGCCGACCCGCACTGGGTTAGCGTGATAGATACACTATGGCCATACCATACTTTAAATACTGGGCTGTTTTTATAATATTTTCAGTTAATCATGTGAGTAAATATCGTTGAGCGGTTAATTATATTTGCCATTAATGTAACATTTTTATTTTAGAATTAGCGAACATGATTGTCACCGTCACATATTTGCGGCATATACTAAAATATTTTATAACATCTATAATTTTAACTAATCTATAGTATAAAGAGGTATTTTTCTGTACTTCTAAATATAAAGTTCAGTTCATCCTTATTTCGTGATGTTTGACACGTGTAATTTATATCATGTTGTACTTATTTAAGCACACTACATTTGAGTAAATCCGTGTTAATGATCTGAGATAGCAAATTACGAAGATTCACTAAATCAAACGCCGAACTTTGATAGATTCTACGTGCCTTGCATATTTATTTAAAATCTGCAATAAAAACTTATCGTAAATAACAACTAAAACCACTAAGAATAATAATTATGACTAAGTCATTGGTCGGCATCTTCTAGACAAATTTTTCATTAACATTTACGTGTGTAATTTCCATCAAAATGTACTTTACTATATACAATGTGTAGGTAAAAAAAATATACAATAAAATGAATTTTTAAAATGCACTTCTATGGAAATGATTAACTACCAAATATACCATAATAAAATAAGAGAGAAGTGTTAGTGAGCCTGTCCTATTTATTATCTATACCTTATACCTTTTTAATAGTTATTAGTGTTGGAAGGTCCATTACTATCATAACCATTAAAAAAATATTTTATGAACAAATTCTAAAAGAGCAAAATTAATTTAACATTATATGTATAATTTAGCGACTGACTGGATCTAGCAAAAAAGCCCACAGCACGTGGTATTCCCAGGCGGTCACCCATCCAAGTACTAACCACGCCCGATGTTGCTTAACTTCGGTGATCGGACGAGAACCGGTGTATTCAACGTAGTATGGCCGTTGGCGATTGCTGGATCAAAATTAATCGTCTCTTGGCTTCGTGAAGCTTGTTCAGAATGTTTAATATATTTAGTTCTTGATAATTACGTACATAATATTATATCGTACATGATCAGATTTATACGATAACTAAACACACGTTGCTTTTATTTATATATACATACACTTACACAATAAAAATATGAAGAGTTTAAGCTTTCTAGGATTTTATGGGTACTTATTAAATAGTTCACTATCGCTCTCTTTAACGCAAAAAGGATAACGTCGCGCGTCGTGAGAATACCTACATCTCAAGACTGTCAACAGTGCCAACCCGCGCTTGGCCAGCGTGGTGGACAGCCTTTCTCTTTTCACACAGAGAAGAGGCCAGCAGCCCAGCAGTGAGACAGTTCCAATACTGGGCTGCAATTATTATATACTCAGATATTCGTGTGAGTAAATATCGTTTAACGGTGATATTTGCTGTTATTGTAGATATCATTTATATTTTTTAAATTAGGAAACATGATTTTACCGTCACATATTCGCTAATAGCACTATATCTATAATAATTTATAACATCTATGCTATTTCAATATTATTTGCTGTTTTTACGTATTCATACTCATTGTAAGATACATAATACATATACAATGTGTTTGGTGAGTGGTGTCGGAGATTTTAATGCCATAATATATGGCCATTTATATCTACAATCCATGCTTCAGTATTATTTTTTATGTTACTTTGTTTTTGTGAAAAAGTGAAATAACAAAAAATGAACAGCAAAAATTTTCTTAATTTTCTGTTATCATATTTTTTTTTAATTGAACTGAGATAGATTCTAAAAATGTTTTATCATACACATGTTAGCTATACTATGAGCTGTAAAACAAGACCTTTTTTGTTTTTTTGGACTATCACAAGCGACTATATCGCTAAATTACCACGTGTGTCCGTGATTAGATAACAAAATAAACAATATGGCCACCATTTCGCCAAAGCAACATAAAAAATAATACTGAAGTATGGATTGTAGATATAAATGACCATATATTATGCCATTAAAATCTCCGACACCACTCACCAAACACATTGTATAAAAACGTTAATCTTTAGCATGTACTCTCTGTATAGACAAAAGGTAAATAAATGACTTTTTGATATCCCAAATATTTCTATAAAATCGACGTCTCTGCAAAGATCTACGTTCGATCGTATGATCGTACGATCTACGTACGTACGAGTAAAGCAAATTTGCCTTTTCATAATTGAGCGACTGACTGGAGATGGCGAATAAACAAAAAAGCCAACAGCACGTGGTATTCCCAGGCGGTCACCCATCCAAGTACTAACCACGCCCGATGTTGCTTAACTTCGGTGATCGGACGAGAACCGGTGTATTCAACGTAGTATGGCCGTTGGCGAATACTGAATGAAATTTAATGATTTCTTGGCTTCGTGAAAGCTTTTTCAGTGTGTTTATTATCAGTTCTTGATAAATACGTACATATATGTATATCGTACCTACACGATGAGATTTATAAGGTAACACACGTTGCTTTTATTATTTATACACACATACACAACGCAATTATGAAGAGATTTTTATTTTTTTATGCGTATTTAAATAGTTAATTATGATAGAAAACTTTGTGCAAATACCTGCAAGTATTAGAGATCTCCAAAATGTTCTCGAAGGTATGTGAAATCTGCCGACCCGCACTGGGTTAGCGTGATAGATACACTATGGCCATACCATACTTTAAATACTGGGCTGTTTTTATAATATTTTCAGTTAATCATGTGAGTAAATATCGTTGAGCGGTTAATTATATTTGCCATTAATGTAACATTTTTATTTTAGAATTAGCAAACATGATTGTCACCGTCACATATTTGCGGCATATACTAAAATATTTTATAACATCTATAATTTTAACTAATCTATAGTATGAAGAGGTATTTTTCTGTTCTTCTAAATATAAAGTTCAGTTCATCCTTATTTCGTGATGTTTGACACGTGTAATTTATATCATGTTGTACTTATTTAAGCACACTACATTTGAGTAAACTCCGTGTTAATGATCTGAGATAGCAAATTACGAAGATTCACTAAATCAAACGCCGAACTTTGATAGATTCTACGTGCCTTGCATATTTATTTAAAATCTGCAATAAAAACTTATCGTAAATAACAACTAAAACCACTAAGAATAATAATTATGACTATGTCATTGGTCGGCATCTTCTAGACAAATTTTTCATTAACATTTACGTGTGTAATTTCCATCAAAATGTACTTTACTATATACTCTGTGTAGGTAAAAAAAATATACAATAAAATGAATTTTTAAAATGCACTTCTATGGAAATGATTAACCACCAAATATACCATAATAAAATAAGAGAGAAGTGTTAGTGAGCCTGTCCTATTTATTATCTATACCTTATACCTTTTTAATAGTTATTAGTGTTGGAAGGTCCATTACTATCATAACCATTAAAAAAATATTTTATGAACAAATTCTAAAAGAGCAAAATTAATTTAACATTATATGTATAATTTAGCGACTGACTGGATCTAGCAAAAAAGCCAACAGCACGTGGTATTCCCAGGCGGTCACCCATCCAAGTACTAACCACGCCCGATGTTGCTTAACTTCGGTGATCGGACGAGAACCGGTGTATTCAACGTAGTATGGCCGTTGGCGATTGCTGGATCAAAATTAATCATCTCTTGGCTTCGTGAAGCTTGTTCAGAATGTTTAATATATTTAGTTCTTGATAATTACGTACATAATATTATATCGTACATGATCAGATTTACACGATAACTAAACACACGTTGCTTTTATTTATATATACATACACTTACACAATAAAAATATGAAGAGTTTAAGCTTTCTAGGATTTTATGGGTACTTATTAAATAGTTCACTATCGCTCTCTTTAACGCAAAAAGGATAACGTCGCGCGTCGTGAGAATACCTACATCTCAAGACTGTCAACAGTGCCAACCCGCGCTTGGCCAGCGTGGTGGACAGCCTTTCTCTTTTCACACAGAGAAGAGGCCAGCAGCCCAGCAGTGAGACAGTTCCAATACTGGGCTGCAATTATTATATACTCAGATATTCGTGTGTGTAAATATCGTTTAACGGTGATATTTGCTGTTATTGTAGATATCATTTATATTTTTTAAATTAGGAAACATGATTTTACCGTCACATATTCGCTAATAGCACTATATCTATAATAATTTATAACATCTATGCTATTTCAATATTATTTGCTGTTTTTACGTATTCATACTCATTGTAAGATACATAATACATATACAATGTGTTTGGTGAGTGGTGTCGGAGATTTTAATGCCATAATATATGGCCATTTATATCTACAATCCATGCTTCAGTATTATTTTTTTATGAAAAAGTGAAATAACAAAAAATGAACAGCAAAAATTTTCTTAATTTTCTGTTATCATATTTTTTTTTAATTGAACTGAGATAGATTCTAAAAATGTTTTATCATACACATGTTAGCTATACTATGAGCTGTAAAACAAGACCTTTTTTGTTTTTTTGGACTATCACAAGCGACTATATCGCTAAATTACCACGTGTGTCCGTGATTAGATAACAAAATAAACAATATGGCCACCATTTCGCCAAAGCAACATAAAAAATAATACTGAAGTATGGATTGTAGATATAAATTACCATATATTATGCCATTAAAATCTCCGACACCACTCACCAAACACATTGTATAAAAACGTTAATCTTTAGCATGTACTCTCTGTATAGACAAAAGGTAAATAAATGACTTTTTGATATCCCAAATATTTCTATAAAATCGACGTCTCTGCAAAGATCTACGTTCGATCGTATGATCGTACGATCTACGTACGTACGAGTAAAGCAAATTTGCCTTTTCATAATTGAGCGACTGACTGGAGATGGCGAATAAACAAAAAAGCCAACAGCACGTGGTATTCCCAGGCGGTCACCCATCCAAGTACTAACCACGCCCGATGTTGCTTAACTTCGGTGATCGGACGAGAACCGGTGTATTCAACGTAGTATGGCCGTTGGCGAATACTGAATGAAATTTAATGATTTCTTGGCTTCGTGAAAGCTTTTTCAGTGTGTTTATTATCAGTTCTTGATAAATACGTACATATATGTATATCGTACCTACACGATGAGATTATAGATATTTAATAAGGTAACACACGTTGCTTTTATTATTTATACACACATACACAACGCAATTATGAAGAGATTTTTATTTTTTTATGCGTATTTAAATAGTTAATTATGATAGAAAACTTTGTGCAAATACCTGCAAGTATTAGAGATCTCCAAAATGTTCTCGAAGGTATGTGAAATCTGCCGACCCGCACTGGGTTAGCGTGATAGATACACTATGGCCATACCATACTTTAAATACTGGGCTGTTTTTATAATATTTTCAGTTAATCATGTGAGTAAATATCGTTGAGCGGTTAATTATATTTGCCATTAATGTAACATTTTTATTTTAGAATTAGCGAACATGATTGTCACCGTCACATATTTGCGGCATATACTAAAATATTTTATAACATCTATAATTTTAACTAATCTATAGTATAAAGAGGTATTTTTCTGTACTTCTAAATATAAAGTTCAGTTCATCCTTATTTCGTGATGTTTGACACGTGTAATTTATATCATGTTGTACTTATTTAAGCACACTACATTTGAGTAAATCCGTGTTAATGATCTGAGATAGCAAATTACGAAGATTCACTAAATCAAACGCCGAACTTTGATAGATTCTACGTGCCTTGCATATTTATTTAAAATCTGCAATAAAAACTTATCGTAAATAACAACTAAAACCACTAAGAATAATAATTATGACTAAGTCATTGGTCGGCATCTTCTAGACAAATTTTTCATTAACATTTACGTGTGTAATTTCCATCAAAATGTACTTTACTATATACAATGTGTAGGTAAAAAAAATATACAATAAAATGAATTTTTAAAATGCACTTCTATGGAAATGATTAACTACCAAATATACCATAATAAAATAAGAGAGAAGTGTTAGTGAGCCTGTCCTATTTATTATCTATACCTTATACCTTTTTAATAGTTATTAGTGTTGGAAGGTCCATTACTATCATAACCATTAAAAAAATATTTTATGAACAAATTCTAAAAGAGCAAAATTAATTTAACATTATATGTATAATTTAGCGACTGACTGGATCTAGCAAAAAAGCCCACAGCACGTGGTATTCCCAGGCGGTCACCCATCCAAGTACTAACCACGCCCGATGTTGCTTAACTTCGGTGATCGGACGAGAACCGGTGTATTCAACGTAGTATGGCCGTTGGCGATTGCTGGATCAAAATTAATCGTCTCTTGGCTTCGTGAAGCTTGTTCAGAATGTTTAATATATTTAGTTCTTGATAATTACGTACATAATATTATATCGTACATGATCAGATTTATACGATAACTAAACACACGTTGCTTTTATTTATATATACATACACTTACACAATAAAAATATGAAGAGTTTAAGCTTTCTAGGATTTTATGGGTACTTATTAAATAGTTCACTATCGCTCTCTTTAACGCAAAAAGGATAACGTCGCGCGTCGTGAGAATACCTACATCTCAAGACTGTCAACAGTGCCAACCCGCGCTTGGCCAGCGTGGTGGACAGCCTTTCTCTTTTCACACAGAGAAGAGGCCAGCAGCCCAGCAGTGAGACAGTTCCAATACTGGGCTGCAATTATTATATACTCAGATATTCGTGTGAGTAAATATCGTTTAACGGTGATATTTGCTGTTATTGTAGATATCATTTATATTTTTTAAATTAGGAAACATGATTTTACCGTCACATATTCGCTAATAGCACTATATCTATAATAATTTATAACATCTATGCTATTTCAATATTATTTGCTGTTTTTACGTATTCATACTCATTGTAAGATACATAATACATATACAATGTGTTTGGTGAGTGGTGTCGGAGATTTTAATGCCATAATATATGGCCATTTATATCTACAATCCATGCTTCAGTATTATTTTTTATGTTACTTTGTTTTTGTGAAAAAGTGAAATAACAAAAAATGAACAGCAAAAATTTTCTTAATTTTCTGTTATCATATTTTTTTTTAATTGAACTGAGATAGATTCTAAAAATGTTTTATCATACACATGTTAGCTATACTATGAGCTGTAAAACAAGACCTTTTTTGTTTTTTTGGACTATCACAAGCGACTATATCGCTAAATTACCACGTGTGTCCGTGATTAGATAACAAAATAAACAATATGGCCACCATTTCGCCAAAGCAACATAAAAAATAATACTGAAGTATGGATTGTAGATATAAATGACCATATATTATGCCATTAAAATCTCCGACACCACTCACCAAACACATTGTATAAAAACGTTAATCTTTAGCATGTACTCTCTGTATAGACAAAAGGTAAATAAATGACTTTTTGATATCCCAAATATTTCTATAAAATCGACGTCTCTGCAAAGATCTACGTTCGATCGTATGATCGTACGATCTACGTACGTACGAGTAAAGCAAATTTGCCTTTTCATAATTGAGCGACTGACTGGAGATGGCGAATAAACAAAAAAGCCAACAGCACGTGGTATTCCCAGGCGGTCACCCATCCAAGTACTAACCACGCCCGATGTTGCTTAACTTCGGTGATCGGACGAGAACCGGTGTATTCAACGTAGTATGGCCGTTGGCGAATACTGAATGAAATTTAATGATTTCTTGGCTTCGTGAAAGCTTTTTCAGTGTGTTTATTATCAGTTCTTGATAAATACGTACATATATGTATATCGTACCTACACGATGAGATTTATAAGGTAACACACGTTGCTTTTATTATTTATACACACATACACAACGCAATTATGAAGAGATTTTTATTTTTTTATGCGTATTTAAATAGTTAATTATGATAGAAAACTTTGTGCAAATACCTGCAAGTATTAGAGATCTCCAAAATGTTCTCGAAGGTATGTGAAATCTGCCGACCCGCACTGGGTTAGCGTGATAGATACACTATGGCCATACCATACTTTAAATACTGGGCTGTTTTTATAATATTTTCAGTTAATCATGTGAGTAAATATCGTTGAGCGGTTAATTATATTTGCCATTAATGTAACATTTTTATTTTAGAATTAGCAAACATGATTGTCACCGTCACATATTTGCGGCATATACTAAAATATTTTATAACATCTATAATTTTAACTAATCTATAGTATGAAGAGGTATTTTTCTGTTCTTCTAAATATAAAGTTCAGTTCATCCTTATTTCGTGATGTTTGACACGTGTAATTTATATCATGTTGTACTTATTTAAGCACACTACATTTGAGTAAACTCCGTGTTAATGATCTGAGATAGCAAATTACGAAGATTCACTAAATCAAACGCCGAACTTTGATAGATTCTACGTGCCTTGCATATTTATTTAAAATCTGCAATAAAAACTTATCGTAAATAACAACTAAAACCACTAAGAATAATAATTATGACTATGTCATTGGTCGGCATCTTCTAGACAAATTTTTCATTAACATTTACGTGTGTAATTTCCATCAAAATGTACTTTACTATATACTCTGTGTAGGTAAAAAAAATATACAATAAAATGAATTTTTAAAATGCACTTCTATGGAAATGATTAACCACCAAATATACCATAATAAAATAAGAGAGAAGTGTTAGTGAGCCTGTCCTATTTATTATCTATACCTTATACCTTTTTAATAGTTATTAGTGTTGGAAGGTCCATTACTATCATAACCATTAAAAAAATATTTTATGAACAAATTCTAAAAGAGCAAAATTAATTTAACATTATATGTATAATTTAGCGACTGACTGGATCTAGCAAAAAAGCCAACAGCACGTGGTATTCCCAGGCGGTCACCCATCCAAGTACTAACCACGCCCGATGTTGCTTAACTTCGGTGATCGGACGAGAACCGGTGTATTCAACGTAGTATGGCCGTTGGCGATTGCTGGATCAAAATTAATCATCTCTTGGCTTCGTGAAGCTTGTTCAGAATGTTTAATATATTTAGTTCTTGATAATTACGTACATAATATTATATCGTACATGATCAGATTTACACGATAACTAAACACACGTTGCTTTTATTTATATATACATACACTTACACAATAAAAATATGAAGAGTTTAAGCTTTCTAGGATTTTATGGGTACTTATTAAATAGTTCACTATCGCTCTCTTTAACGCAAAAAGGATAACGTCGCGCGTCGTGAGAATACCTACATCTCAAGACTGTCAACAGTGCCAACCCGCGCTTGGCCAGCGTGGTGGACAGCCTTTCTCTTTTCACACAGAGAAGAGGCCAGCAGCCCAGCAGTGAGACAGTTCCAATACTGGGCTGCAATTATTATATACTCAGATATTCGTGTGTGTAAATATCGTTTAACGGTGATATTTGCTGTTATTGTAGATATCATTTATATTTTTTAAATTAGGAAACATGATTTTACCGTCACATATTCGCTAATAGCACTATATCTATAATAATTTATAACATCTATGCTATTTCAATATTATTTGCTGTTTTTACGTATTCATACTCATTGTAAGATACATAATACATATACAATGTGTTTGGTGAGTGGTGTCGGAGATTTTAATGCCATAATATATGGCCATTTATATCTACAATCCATGCTTCAGTATTATTTTTTTATGAAAAAGTGAAATAACAAAAAATGAACAGCAAAAATTTTCTTAATTTTCTGTTATCATATTTTTTTTTAATTGAACTGAGATAGATTCTAAAAATGTTTTATCATACACATGTTAGCTATACTATGAGCTGTAAAACAAGACCTTTTTTGTTTTTTTGGACTATCACAAGCGACTATATCGCTAAATTACCACGTGTGTCCGTGATTAGATAACAAAATAAACAATATGGCCACCATTTCGCCAAAGCAACATAAAAAATAATACTGAAGTATGGATTGTAGATATAAATTACCATATATTATGCCATTAAAATCTCCGACACCACTCACCAAACACATTGTATAAAAACGTTAATCTTTAGCATGTACTCTCTGTATAGACAAAAGGTAAATAAATGACTTTTTGATATCCCAAATATTTCTATAAAATCGACGTCTCTGCAAAGATCTACGTTCGATCGTATGATCGTACGATCTACGTACGTACGAGTAAAGCAAATTTGCCTTTTCATAATTGAGCGACTGACTGGAGATGGCGAATAAACAAAAAAGCCAACAGCACGTGGTATTCCCAGGCGGTCACCCATCCAAGTACTAACCACGCCCGATGTTGCTTAACTTCGGTGATCGGACGAGAACCGGTGTATTCAACGTAGTATGGCCGTTGGCGAATACTGAATGAAATTTAATGATTTCTTGAATTCGTGAAAGCTTTTTCAGTGTGTTTATTATCAGTTCTTGATAAATACGTACATATATGTATATCGTACCTACTCGATGAGATATATAAGGTAACACACGTTGCTTTTATTATTTATACACACATACACAACGCAATTATGAAGAGATTTTTATTTTTTATGCGTATTAAATAGTTAATTATGATAGAAAACTTTGTGCAAATAGGTACCTGCAAGTATTAGAGATCTCCAAAATGTTCTCGAAGGTATGTGAAATCTGCCGACCCGCACTGGGTTAGCGTGATAGATACACTATGGCCATACCATACTTTAAATACTGGGCTGTTTTTATAATATTTTCAGTTAATCATGTGAGTAAATATCGTTGAGCGGTTAATTATATTTGCCATTAATGTAACATTTTTATTTTAGAATTAGCGAACATGATTGTCACCGTCACATATTTGCGGCATATACTAAAATATTTTATAACATCTATAATTTTAACTAATCTATAGTATAAAGAGGTATTTTTCTGTACTTCTAAATATAAAGTTCAGTTCATCCTTATTTCGTGATGTTTGACACGTGTAATTTATATCATGTTGTACTTATTTAAGCACACTACATTTGAGTAAATCCGTGTTAATGATCTGAGATAGCAAATTACGAAGATTCACTAAATCAAACGCCGAACTTTGATAGATTCTACGTGCCTTGCATATTTATTTAAAATCTGCAATAAAAACTTATCGTAAATAACAACTAAAACCACTAAGAATAATAATTATGACTAAGTCATTGGTCGGCATCTTCTAGACAAATTTTTCATTAACATTTACGTGTGTAATTTCCATCAAAATGTACTTTACTATATACAATGTGTAGGTAAAAAAAATATACAATAAAATGAATTTTTAAAATGCACTTCTATGGAAATGATTAACTACCAAATATACCATAATAAAATAAGAGAGAAGTGTTAGTGAGCCTGTCCTATTTATTATCTATACCTTATACCTTTTTAATAGTTATTAGTGTTGGAAGGTCCATTACTATCATAACCATTAAAAAAATATTTTATGAACAAATTCTAAAAGAGCAAAATTAATTTAACATTATATGTATAATTTAGCGACTGACTGGATCTAGCAAAAAAGCCCACAGCACGTGGTATTCCCAGGCGGTCACCCATCCAAGTACTAACCACGCCCGATGTTGCTTAACTTCGGTGATCGGACGAGAACCGGTGTATTCAACGTAGTATGGCCGTTGGCGATTGCTGGATCAAAATTAATCGTCTCTTGGCTTCGTGAAGCTTGTTCAGAATGTTTAATATATTTAGTTCTTGATAATTACGTACATAATATTATATCGTACATGATCAGATTTATACGATAACTAAACACACGTTGCTTTTATTTATATATACATACACTTACACAATAAAAATATGAAGAGTTTAAGCTTTCTAGGATTTTATGGGTACTTATTAAATAGTTCACTATCGCTCTCTTTAACGCAAAAAGGATAACGTCGCGCGTCGTGAGAATACCTACATCTCAAGACTGTCAACAGTGCCAACCCGCGCTTGGCCAGCGTGGTGGACAGCCTTTCTCTTTTCACACAGAGAAGAGGCCAGCAGCCCAGCAGTGAGACAGTTCCAATACTGGGCTGCAATTATTATATACTCAGATATTCGTGTGTGTAAATATCGTTTAACGGTGATATTTGCTGTTATTGTAGATATCATTTATATTTTTTAAATTAGGAAACATGATTTTACCGTCACATATTCGCTAATAGCACTATATCTATAATAATTTATAACATCTATGCTATTTCAATATTATTTGCTGTTTTTACGTATTCATACTCATTGTAAGATACATAATACATATACAATGTGTTTGGTGAGTGGTGTCGGAGATTTTAATGCCATAATATATGGCCATTTATATCTACAATCCATGCTTCAGTATTATTTTTTATGTTACTTTGTTTTTGTGAAAAAGTGAAATAACAAAAAATGAACAGCAAAAATTTTCTTAATTTTCTGTTATCATATTTTTTTTTAATTGAATTGAGATAGATTCTAAAAATGTTTTATCATACACATGTTAGCTATACTATGAGCTGTAAAACAAGACCTTTTTTGTTTTTTTGGACTATCACAAGCGACTATATCGCTAAATTACCACGTGTGTCCGTGATTAGATAACAAAATAAACAATATGGCCACCATTTCGCCAAAGCAACATAAAAAATAATACTGAAGTATGGATTGTAGATATAAATGACCATATATTATGCCATTAAAATCTCCGACACCACTCACCAAACACATTGTATAAAAACGTTAATCTTTAGCATGTACTCTCTGTATAGACAAAAGGTAAATAAATGACTTTTTGATATCCCAAATATTTCTATAAAATCGACGTCTCTGCAAAGATCTACGTTCGATCGTATGATCGTACGATCTACGTACGTACGAGTAAAGCAAATTTGCCTTTTCATAATTGAGCGACTGACTGGAGATGGCGAATAAACAAAAAAGCCAACAGCACGTGGTATTCCCAGGCGGTCACCCATCCAAGTACTAACCACGCCCGATGTTGCTTAACTTCGGTGATCGGACGAGAACCGGTGTATTCAACGTAGTATGGCCGTTGGCGAATACTGAATGAAATTTAATGATTTCTTGGCTTCGTGAAAGCTTTTTCAGTGTGTTTATTATCAGTTCTTGATAAATACGTACATATATGTATGTATATCGTACCTACACGATGAGATTTATAAGGTAACACACGTTGCTTTTATTATTTATACACACATACACAACGCAATTATGAAGAGATTTTTATTTTTTTATGCGTATTTAAATAGTTAATTATGATAGAAAACTTTGTGCAAATACCTGCAAGTATTAGAGATCTCCAAAATGTTCTCGAAGGTATGTGAAATCTGCCGACCCGCACTGGGTTAGCGTGATAGATACACTATGGCCATACCATACTTTAAATACTGGGCTGTTTTTATAATATTTTCAGTTAATCATGTGAGTAAATATCGTTGAGCGGTTAATTATATTTGCCATTAATGTAACATTTTTATTTTAGAATTAGCAAACATGATTGTCACCGTCACATATTTGCGGCATATACTAAAATATTTTATAACATCTATAATTTTAACTAATCTATAGTATAAAGAGGTATTTTTCTGTTCTTCTAAATATAAAGTTCAGTTCATCCTTATTTCGTGATGTTTGACACGTGTAATTTATATCATGTTGTACTTATTTAAGCACACTACATTTGAGTAAACTCCGTGTTAATGATCTGAGATAGCAAATTACGAAGATTCACTAAATCAAACGCCGAACTTTGATAGATTCTACGCGCCTTGCATATTTATTTAAAATCTGCAATAAAAACTTATCGTAAATAACAACTAAAACCACTAAGAATAATAATTTTGACTATGTCATTTGTCGGCATCTTCTAGACAAATTTTTCATTATCATTTACGTGTGTAATTTCCATCAAAATGTACTTTACTATATACTCTGTGTAGGTAAAAAAAATATACAATAAAATGAATTTTTAAAATGCACTTCTATGGAAATGATTAACCACCAAATATACCATAATAAAATAAGAGAGAAGTGTTAGTGAGCCTGTCCTATTTATTATCTATACCTTATACCTTTTTAATAGTTATTAGTGTTGGAAGGTCCATTACTATCATAACCATTAAAAAAATATTTTATGAACAAATTCTAAAAGAGCAAAATTAATTTAACATTATATGTATAATTTAGCGACTGACTGGATCTAGCAAAAAAGCCAACAGCACGTGGTATTCCCAGGCGGTCACCCATCCAAGTACTAACCACGCCCGATGTTGCTTAACTTCGGTGATCGGACGAGAACCGGTGTATTCAACGTAGTATGGCCGTTGGCGATTGCTGGATCAAAATTAATCGTCTCTTGGCTTCGTGAAGCTTGTTCAGAATGTTTAATATATTTAGTTCTTGATAATTACGTACATAATATTATATCGTACATGATCAGATTTATACGATAACTAAACACACGTTGCTTTTATTTATATATACATACACTTACACAATAAAAATATGAAGAGTTTAAGCTTTCTAGGATTTTATGGGTACTTATTAAATAAATCACTATCGCTCTCTTTAACGCAAAAAGGATAACGTCGCGCGTCGTGAGAATACCTACATCTCAAGACTGTCAACAGTGCCAACCCGCGCTTGGCCAGCGTGGTGGACAGCCTTTCTCTTTTCACACAGAGAAGAGGCCAGCAGCCCAGCAGTGAGACAGTTCCAATACTGGGCTGCAATTATTATATACTCAGATATTCGTGTGTGTAAATATCGTTTAACGGTGATATTTGCTGTTATTGTAGATATCATTTATTTTTTTAAATTAGGAAACATGATTTTACCGTCACATATTCGCTAATAGCACTATATCTATAATAATTTATAACATCTATGCTATTTCAATATTATTTGCTGTTTTTAGGTATTCATACTCATTGTAAGATACATAATACATATATAAAAACGTTAATCTTTAGCGTGTACTCTCTGTATAGACAAAAGGTAAATAAATGACTTTTTGATATCCCAAATATTTCTATAAAATCGACGTCTCTGCAAAGATCTACGTTCGATCGTATGATCGTACGATCTACGTACGTACGAGTAAAGCAAATTTGCCTTTTCATAATTGAGCGACTGACTGGAGATGGCGAATAAACAAAAAAGCCAACAGCACGTGGTATTCCCAGGCGGTCACCCATCCAAGTACTAACCACGCCCGATGTTGCTTAACTTCGGTGATCGGACGAGAACCGGTGTATTCAACGTAGTATGGCCGTTGGCGAATACTGAATGAAATTTAATGATTTCTTGGCTTCGTGAAAGCTTTTTCAGTGTGTTTATTATCAGTTCTTGATAAATACGTACATATATGTATATCGTACCTACACGATGAGATTATAGATATTTAATAAGGTAACACACGTTGCTTTTATTATTTATACACACATACACAACGCAATTATGAAGAGATTTTTATTTTTTTATGCGTATTTAAATAGTTAATTATGATAGAAAACTTTGTGCAAATACCTGCAAGTATTAGAGATCTCCAAAATGTTCTCGAAGGTATGTGAAATCTGCCGACCCGCACTGGGTTAGCGTGATAGATACACTATGGCCATACCATACTTTAAATACTGGGCTGTTTTTATAATATTTTCAGTTAATCATGTGAGTAAATATCGTTGAGCGGTTAATTATATTTGCCATTAATGTAACATTTTTATTTTAGAATTAGCAAACATGATTGTCACCGTCACATATTTGCGGCATATACTAAAATATTTTATAACATCTATAATTTTAACTAGTCTATAGTATAAAGAGGTATTTTTCTGTTCTTCTAAATATAAAGTTCAGTTCATCCTTATTTCGTGATGTTTGACACGTGTAATTTATATCATGTTGTACTTATTTAAGCACACTACATTTGAGTAAACTCCGTGTTAATGATCTGAGATAGCAAATTACGAAGATTCACTAAATCAAACGCCGAACTTTGATAGATTCTACGCGCCTTGCATATTTATTTAAAATCTGCAATAAAAACTTATCGTAAATAACAACTAAAACCACTAAGAATAATAATTTTGACTATGTCATTTGTCGGCATCTTCTAGACAAATTTTTCATTAACATTTACGTGTGTAATTTCCATCAAAATGTACTTTACTATATACTCTGTGTAGGTAAAAAAAATATACAATAAAATGAATTTTTAAAATGCACTTCTATGGAAATGATTAACCACCAAATATACCATAATAAAATAAGAGAGAAGTGTTAGTGAGCCTGTCCTATTTATTATCTATACCTTATACCTTTTTAATAGTTATTAGTGTTGGAAGGTCCATTACTATCATAACCATTAAAAAAATATTTTATGAACAAATTCTAAAAGAGCAAAATTAATTTAACATTATATGTATAATTTAGCGACTGACTGGATCTAGCAAAAAAGCCAACAGCACGTGGTATTCCCAGGCGGTCACCCATCCAAGTACTAACCACGCCCGATGTTGCTTAACTTCGGTGATCGGACGAGAACCGGTGTATTCAACGTAGTATGGCCGTTGGCGATTGCTGGATCAAAATTAATCGTCTCTTGGCTTCGTGAAGCTTGTTCAGAATGTTTAATATATTTAGTTCTTGATAATTACGTACATAATATTATATCGTACATGATCAGATTTATACGATAACTAAACACACGTTGCTTTTATTTATATATACATACACTTACACAATAAAAATATGAAGAGTTTAAGCTTTCTAGGATTTTATGGGTACTTATTAAATAGTTCACTATCGCTCTCTTTAACGCAAAAAGGATAACGTCGCGCGTCGTGAGAATACCTACATCTCAAGACTGTCAACAGTGCCAACCCGCGCTTGGCCAGCGTGGTGGACAGCCTTTCTCTTTTCACACAGAGAAGAGGCCAGCAGCCCAGCAGTGAGACAGTTCCAATACTGGGCTGCAATTATTATATACTCAGATATTCGTGTGAGTAAATATCGTTTAACGGTGATATTTGCTGTTATTGTAGATATCATTTATATTTTTTAAATTAGGAAACATGATTTTACCGTCACATATTCGCTAATAGCACTATATCTATAATAATTTATAACATCTATGCTATTTCAATATTATTTGCTGTTTTTACGTATTCATACTCATTGTAAGATACATAATACATATACAATGTGTTTGGTGAGTGGTGTCGGAGATTTTAATGCCATAATATATGGCCATTTATATCTACAATCCATGCTTCAGTATTATTTTTTATGTTACTTTGTTTTTGTGAAAAAGTGAAATAACAAAAAATGAACAGCAAAAATTTTCTTAATTTTCTGTTATCATATTTTTTTTTAATTGAACTGAGATAGATTCTAAAAATGTTTTATCATACACATGTTAGCTATACTATGAGCTGTAAAACAAGACCTTTTTTGTTTTTTTGGACTATCACAAGCGACAATATCGCTAAATTACCACGTGTGTCCGTGATTAGATAACAAAATAAACAATATGGCCACCATTTCGCCAAAGCAACATAAAAAATAATACTGAAGTATGGATTGTAGATATAAATGACCATATATTATGCCATTAAAATCTCCGACACCACTCACCAAACACATTGTATAAAAACGTTAATCTTTAGCATGTACTCTCTGTATAGACAAAAGGTAAATAAATGACTTTTTGATATCCCAAATATTTCTATAAAATCGACGTCTCTGCAAAGATCTACGTTCGATCGTATGATCGTACGATCTACGTACGTACGAGTAAAGCAAATTTGCCTTTTCATAATTGAGCGACTGACTGGAGATGGCGAATAAACAAAAAAGCCAACAGCACGTGGTATTCCCAGGCGGTCACCCATCCAAGTACTAACCACGCCCGATGTTGCTTAACTTCGGTGATCGGACGAGAACCGGTGTATTCAACGTAGTATGGCCGTTGGCGATTGCTGGATCAAAATTAATCGTCTCTTGGCTTCGTGAAGCTTGTTCAGAATGTTTAATATATTTAGTTCTTGATAATTACGTACATAATATTATATCGTACATGATCAGATTTATACGATAACTAAACACACGTTGCTTTTATTTATATATACATACACTTACACAATAAAAATATGAAGAGTTTAAGCTTTCTAGGATTTTATGGGTACTTATTAAATAGTTCACTATCGCTCTCTTTAACGCAAAAAGGATAACGTCGCGCGTCGTGAGAATACCTACATCTCAAGACTGTCAACAGTGCCAACCCGCGCTTGGCCAGCGTGGTGGACAGCCTTTCTCTTTTCACACAGAGAAGAGGCCAGCAGCCCAGCAGTGAGACAGTTCCAATACTGGGCTGCAATTATTATATACTCAGATATTCGTGTGTGTAAATATCGTTTAACGGTGATATTTGCTGTTATTGTAGATATCATTTATATTTTTTAAATTAGGAAACATGATTTTACCGTCACATATTCGCTAATAGCACTATATCTATAATAATTTATAACATCTATGCTATTTCAATATTATTTGCTGTTTTTACGTATTCATACTCATTGTAAGATACATAATACATATACAATGTGTTTGGTGAGTGGTGTCGGAGATTTTAATGCCATAATATATGGCCATTTATATCTACAATCCATGCTTCAGTATTATTTTTTATGTTACTTTGTTTTTGTGAAAAAGTGAAATAACAAAAAATGAACAGCAAAAATTTTCTTAATTTTCTGTTATCATATTTTTTTTTAATTGAACTGAGATAGATTCTAAAAATGTTTTATCATACACATGTTAGCTATACTATGAGCTGTAAAACAAGACCTTTTTTGTTTTTTTGGACTATCACAAGCGACTATATCGCTAAATTACCACGTGTGTCCGTGATTAGATAACAAAATAAACAATATGGCCACCATTTCGCCAAAGCAACATAAAAAATAATACTGAAGTATGGATTGTAGATATAAATTACCATATATTATGCCATTAAAATCTCCGACACCACTCACCAAACACATTGTATAAAAACGTTAATCTTTAGCATGTACTCTCTGTATAGACAAAAGGTAAATAAATGACTTTTTGATATCCCAAATATTTCTATAAAATCGACGTCTCTGCAAAGATCTACGTTCGATCGTATGATCGTACGATCTACGTACGTACGAGTAAAGCAAATTTGCCTTTTCATAATTGAGCGACTGACTGGAGATGGCGAATAAACAAAAAAGCCAACAGCACGTGGTATTCCCAGGCGGTCACCCATCCAAGTACTAACCACGCCCGATGTTGCTTAACTTCGGTGATCGGACGAGAACCGGTGTATTCAACGTAGTATGGCCGTTGGCGAATACTGAATGAAATTTAATGATTTCTTGGCTTCGTGAAAGCTTTTTCAGTGTGTTTATTATCAGTTCTTGATAAATACGTACATATATGTATGTATATCGTACCTACACGATGAGATTTATAAGGTAACACACGTTGCTTTTATTATTTATACACACATACACAACGCAATTATGAAGAGATTTTTATTTTTTTATGCGTATTTAAATAGTTAATTATGATAGAAAACTTTGTGCAAATACCTGCAAGTATTAGAGATCTCCAAAATGTTCTCGAAGGTATGTGAAATCTGCCGATCCGCACTGGGTTAGCGTGATAGATACACTATGGCCATACCATACTTTAAATACTGGGCTGTTTTTATAATATTTTCAGTTAATCATGTGAGTAAATATCGTTGAGCGGTTAATTATATTTGCCATTAATGTAACATTTTTATTTTAGAATTAGCAAACATGATTGTCACCGTCACATATTTGCGGCATATACTAAAATATTTTATAACATCTATAATTTTAACTAATCTATAGTATAAAGAGGTATTTTTCTGTTATTCTAAATATAAAGTTCAGTTCATCCTTATTTCGTGATGTTTGACACGTGTAATTTATATCATGTTGTACTTATTTAAGCACACTACATTTGAGTAAACTCCGTGTTAATGATCTGAGATAGCAAATTACGAAGATTCACCAAATCAAACGCCGAACTTTGATAGATTCTACGCGCCTTGCATATTTATTTAAAATCTGCAATAAAAACTTATCGTAAATAACAACTAAAACCACTAAGAATAATAATTATGACTATGTCATCGGTCGGCATCTTCTAGACAAATTTTTCATTAACATTTACGTGTGTAATTTCCATCAAAATGTACTTTACTATATACAATGTGTAGGTAAAAAAAATATACAATAAAATGAATTTTTAAAATGCACTTCTATGGAAATGATTAACCACCAAATATACCATAATAAAATAAGAGAGAAGTGTTAGTGAGCCTGTCCTATTTATTATCTATACCTTATACATTTTTAATAGTTATTAGTGTTGGAAGGTCCATTACTATCATAACCATTAAAAAAATATTTTATGAACAAATTCTAAAAGAGCAAAATTAATTTAACATTATATGTATAATTTAGCGACTGACTGGATCTAGCAAAAAAGCCAACAGCACGTGGTATTCCCAGGCGGTCACCCATCCAAGTACTAACCACGCCCGATGTTGCTTAACTTCGGTGATCGGACGAGAACCGGTGTATTCAACGTAGTATGGCCGTTCGCGATTGCTTGGTCAAAATTAATCATCTCTTGGCTTTGTGAAGCTTGTTCAGAATTATATTTAGGTCTTGATAATTACGTACATAATATTATATCGTACATGATCAGATTTATACGATAACTAAACACACGTTGCTTTTATTTATATATACATACACTTACACAATAAAAATATGAAGAGTTTAAGCTTTCTAGGATTTTATGGGTACTTATTAAATAGTTCACTATCGCTCTCTTTAACGCAAAAAGGATAACGTCGCGCGTCGTGAGAATACCTACATCTCAAGACTGTCAACAGTGCCAACCCGCGCTTGGCCAGCGTGGTGGACAGCCTTTCTCTTTTCACACAGAGAAGAGGCCAGCAGCCCAGCAGTGAGACAGTTCCAATACTGGGCTGCAATTATTATATACTCAGATATTCGTGTGTGTAAATATCGTTTAACGGTGATATTTGCTGTTATTGTAGATATCATTTATATTTTTTAAATTAGGAAACATGATTTTACCGTCACATATTCGCTAATAGCACTATGTCTATAATAATTTATAACATCTATGCTATTTCAATATTATTTGCTGTTTTTACGTATTCATACTCATTGTAAGATACATAATACATATATAAAAACGTTAATCTTTAGCATGTGCTCTCTGTATAGACAAAAGGTAAATAAATGACTTTTTGATATCCCAAATATTTTTATAAAATTGACGTCTCTGCAAAGATCTACGTTCGATCGTATGATCGTACGATCTACGTACGTACGAGTAAAGCAAATTTGCCTTTTCATAATTGAGCGACTGACTGGAGATGGCGAATAAACAAAAAAGCCAACAGCACGTGGTATTCCCAGGCGGTCACCCATCCAAGTACTAACCACGCCCGATGTTGCTTAACTTCGGTGATCGGACGAGAACCGGTGTATTCAACGTAGTATGGCCGTTGGCGAATGAAAAGTAAAATTTTGTAATTTGTTGATTATGTATTACAGTGAGGATTTCAATTAATTTATTATAATTGTTTTATCTATGGGTATATGTACTCTTTTAATGGCACGAACACACTATAACTAATATATAAAGCCATATTTTATACATATTATTGCCACCGAAATATCACAGTGGAGCTTTTATAGTTCTTGACGCCATCTACCGACATTTTTCGAACTACTAAGACATGCTTGTATAGAGACCTGAGGAGTTAGTATTGCATTGTTTGACTAGAGGGCGCTGTACAACATTTTTTAATGTATGTATGTTGGTTTTGTAACGAGTTCTGACAAAAATAAATTATTAAATACTTAACCCCTTCGCCTCGGTTTTTGCCAGATGAAATGTTAATACATTGAAATGATGAGCCTAAGATATAATAATGTGATGTGAAAATGCAAATCACAGTCCTTTCAGTTTGTCAGTCAAGTACGATAATAACTTAGGTTTAAACTCTCTAATAGCTCTATGGATAAAGAGCATGGTCTAATCGCAATGCAACAATTATTAAAAGCGATTTTAATGATGAATGAATAAAATAAAAATGCAAACGTTTTGTGCTACGTTGATGATACCACAGTATTTTTTCGAAATAAGTCTTGATAAAGCGTAATGGCAACCTCGAAGAAAGGAATGTCGACTCTCGCATCATGGCTAGAAACGAAACAGTTTAACCCAAATTAAAAAAAAAAATAATAAGTTTTCACGTTCTGTAAGACTCTTGCATGGAAACCCACAGTCCTTTCTTTAAAACTACATACTTGTGACCATTGATACCTTTATACATCAATGCTTGTGACTCTCTAGTCTAGTCTAGTCTCCTATAACTGCGAAACTAATACTCGCTTAAACTCTATTCGTTACCTAGTCTTATTAGATGAATGCTTAACATAATAATAAACATACAGGTCATCAGGTACAATACATATACATCTTCAAGTTATTACGTGACAGCGCAGACAAAAACACTGTGATACTAATTTATAAAGCACTGACACAATTGATTCTTTATTATACCTAGTACTTAGGTACCCTTGGCATGGGGTGGTGCAGTCCAAATCCAGAATACTTCAACTTGAGAGAGTTCAGCGAGCTGTTTTAAAGTAATGCTGAAAAAACCGTTCAGGTTCTTTTACAAATGATCTGAGTGCGAAGTACTTAGAGTACGTCAGATATCTTTTTGATAAAAGCGATCAACCGGAGCCAATATGACATGGACACATTGGTGCTAATAGTCTTAGAATAATTTCTCTACTTTATAATTTATGCAGAGTTGTAAAGGCAATTCTATAATTATAAAATATTAGTGTTAAGGAAACGTCAAATTCGTACTAGCCTTCGCCAACGGCCATACTACGTTGAATACACCGGTTCTCGTCCGATCACCGAAGTTAAGCAACATCGGGCGTGGTTAGTACTTGGATGGGTGACCGCCTGGGAATACCACGTGCTGTTGGCTTTTTTGCATATTTATTTCTATATTTAATGTTGTTAGTATTAATAATTCTGTTAAAAAAATATTTCTAAACTTTGACTTTCTTTATCCTTTATTGAGCTATTTTGTTTTTTTTTTTAGTTATTCTCGAAACGGAACTTACCACGGTAGGCGAGCTGATCTTTCTTTTAGTTATTCTGTACCGAAAAATCGAAAAACCACTGGTACTGAATATGGAATATGCAGATTTTTACAAGTAACAGTCGCTGAGCTTGTCGAACAGTCGGTAAAGTCAACACTTTAGTTCTTCACTATCGAAAGCAAATAAATTTTCGCTTACGAGCTGTTGTGCACCCCCATTTCTTTATCTCGCTAACGTAGACCCCGTCGAGTCTCCCGTGGAACCCTGGGGGTCCACCTGGACCATTTTGGGAACTAATGATTTAAAGCGATAGTTGAATAATAGTATTAGCTAAGTAATCGTACTATAAGTGAAATTTTAGTTAGATGTCAGGATGTTAAGTTTGATACAAGGCAAACGTCGACGGATTGAGATGAAAGGCAGATGGGTACTAAGTTCTGGATATAAATATAGGATTCCTTCCACGTATACGTTTCCTTGGATATAACGCGGCCTTAGACACGGGCAAATAATCTTGTTTGGAAATATCGAAAACATAATTAATAAATTATAAATTTTCAACACATAATAAGATCAGTTTATTAATTACCTACCTACCTTTGCATGACTGTATTACTGACTATGCAAAGGTAGGTAGGTAATTAATAAACTGATCTTATTATGTGTTGAAAATTTTATAATAAATAATCACGTTAGTGACTAAAATACAGAATTAATACAAACAATATTAAATGATTTAGTAGAAATATGCAAAACAAAAGCCAACAGCACGTGGTATTCCCAGGCGGTCACCCATCCAAGTACTAACCACGCCCGATGTTGCTTAACTTCGGTGATCGGACGAGAACCGGTGTATTCAACGTAGTATGGCCGTTGGCGAATGAATAGTGAAACTTTATAATTTATTGATTATTACAGTGAGGATTTCATTTAATTTATTATTTTAACTGTTGTATCTATGGGTATGTTTGTATCGTTTTTAATAACACGAACACACTATAACTAACATATAGAGCCATATTTTAAATATTATTGTTGTCACCGAAATATTACAGTGGAGCTTTTATAGTTCGTAACGCCATCTACCGATATTTCTCGAACTACTAAGACATGCTTGTATAGAGACCCGAGGAGTTAGTATTGCAATGTTTGACTAGAGGGCACTGTAAGACATTTTTGAATGTACGTATGTTGGTTTTGTACCGAGTTCTGTCAAAATTAAATTAATAAATACATAACCGCTTCGCCTTTGTTTTTTCCAGATGAAATGTTAATGCATTGAAATGATAACCTTAAGATATACTATTGGGATGTGGAAATGCAAATCACAGTGCTTTTAGTTTGTCAGTCAAGTACGATAACTTAAGTTTAATCTCTCTAATAGCTTTATAGATAAAGAGCATGGTCTAAACGCAATGCAACAATTATTAAAAGCGATTTTAATTATAATTTAATAAAATAAAAATACAAACGTTTTGTGCTACGTTGATGATACCAGAGTAATTTTTTTGGCATAAGTCTTGGTAAAGCATAGCCGCAACAGCGGAGGAAGGAATGATAGCTCTCGCAACATGCCTAGGGACGAATCTCCTAATTCCAAATTTAAAAAAGCCTAAGTTCATTACATACTATTCATATAGAATGTAATGAACGATGCAAGTGTCGTCACTTGCATCGAAACTCACAGTGACACTCACACTTGTGCCCCTAACAGTAAGTAGTCTCTTATAATAACTGCGAAACTATTAGTCGCCCAGACTCTATTCGCTACCTAGTCATATTAGATTAATGCTTAACATAATAATAATCACACAGGTTATCAGGTACAATACATATACATCTTCAAATTATTACGTAACAGCGCAGACAAAAACACTGTGATACTAATTTATAAAGCACTGACACAATTGATTCTTTACTATAGGTATCTAATGTATTATATATTTATAATGTCCAATTCTTAGTTGATTGATAGTAAAATGAGTAACATACTTAATAAAAACTACGTATAGTATTATATTATCTGTGACATTACGAAAATAAATAGACTAACTAGAAAACAAAGAATAATGTTAGAACTATTTTCAAATCAAATAAAATTATTTAAAATATACAAGTAGTAATAAGAGCAAAAAGCCAACAGCACGTGGTATTCCCAGGCGGTCACCCATCCAAGTACTAACCACGCCCGATGTTGCTTAACTTCGGTGATCGGACGAGAACCGGTGTATTCAACGTAGTATGGCCGTTGGCGAAGGCTAGTACGAATTTGACGTTTCCTTAACACTAATATTTTATAATTATAGAATTGCCTTTACAACTCTGCATAAATTATAAAGTAGAGAAATTATTCTAAGACTATTAGCACCAATGTGTCCATGTCATATTGGCTCCGGTTGATCGCTTTTATCAAAAAGATATCTGACGTACTCTAAGTACTTCGCACTCAGATCATTTGTAAAAGAACCTGAACGGTTTTCTCAGCATTACTTTAAAACAGCTCGCTGAACTCTCTCAAGTTGAAGTATTCTGGATTTGGACTGCACCACCCCATGCCAAGGGTACCTAAGTACTAGGTATAGTAAAGAATCAATTGTGTCAGTGCTTTATAAATTAGTATCACAGTGTTTTTGTCTGCGCTGTCACGTAATAACTTGAAGATGTATATAAATTTAATAATTGTACCTGATAACCTGTGTGTTTATTATTATGTTAAGCATTCATCTAATAAGACTAGGTAGCGAATAGAGTTTAAGTGAGTATTAGTTTCGCAGTTATAGGAGACTAGACTAGACTAGAGAGTCACAAGTATGTAGTTTTAGAGAAAGGACTCTGGGTTTCGATGAAAGTGTCTTATAGAACGAGAAAACTTAATCTTTTTTTTAAATTTGGGTTTAACAGATTCGTTTCTAGCCATGTTGCGAGAGTCGACATATCTTTCTCCGAGGTTGCCACTACTCTTTATCAAGGCTACTACTACTATTATAGTATTATATTATCTGTGCCAAGACTTATTCAGAAAAAATACTGTGGTGTCATCAACGTAGCACAAAACGTTTGTATTTTTATTTTATTAATTCATCACTAAAACCGCTTTTAATAATTGTTGCATTGCGATTAAACGATGCTCTTTATCCATAAAGCTATTAGAGAGTTTAAACCTAAGTTATTATCGTACTTGACTGACAAACTGAAAAGACTGTGATTTGCATTTCCACATCCCAATAGTACATGTTAGGCTTATCATTTCAATGCATTAACATTTCATCTGGCAAAAACCGAGGCGAAGGGGTTAAGTATTTATTAATTTATTTTTGACAGAATTCTGTACTAAACCAATATATACATTCTAAAATGTTGTACAGTGCCCTCTAGTCAAACATCGCAATACTAACTCATCGGGTCTCTATACAAGCATGTCTTAGTAGTTCGAGAAATGTCGGTAGATGGCGTTACAAAGTATAAAAGCTCCACTAATATTTCGGTGTCAATAATAAATTAATAATATATAAAATATGGCTCTATATGTTAATTATAGTGTGTTAGTGCCATTAAAAAAAATACAAATAATACTATAATCTAGCGATAGATAAAGATATCACTATAATAATCAAGAAATTACAAAATTCCAATATTCATTCACCAACGGCCATACTACGTTGAATACACCGGTTCTCGTCCGATCACCGAAGTTAAGCAACATCGGGCGTGGTTAGTACTTGGATGGGTGACCGCCTGGGAATACCACGTGCTGTTGGCTTTTTTGCATATTTCTAGTTTAGAAATGTTTTAACAAAAGCTGACTGCTGTTGATAAAATAGTCGATCGTTTAATTTTCAACTGTTGAGATACTGCATACGATGTTAAGATATTAAGTTGCAGCGGCACACCGGGCGACCAGACACCATACATTATTAATGATGTCTGGTATTCTAAGACTTGACAGTCTACGACGGAGTTTAAATAACATTTATTAGGTGTTATATAAGCAGACTTGCACCACAATGTCAGGTTCCTTTTGTGTGGTATATTGCGGTACAGACAAACATGTAAATTAGTTCAACATATTTTATTGAAGTGAAACTTCTTTATCGACGTATGGGAGAAATTTTGTAGCAGTGTAAAAAAAATCGTCACGTTTTTCGGTTACGCGCCATGTTGCTTTTTTTATCAAAGTTTAGTATAGTGACGTAAAGAATATAATATATTTATAATAATAACAACAATATATTAGTTTTGAAGTTTGGTTTGAAATAAGAATAACAATATATTAATTTGAAAGTGATAAAATAAAAATACTTATTCAAATTTAAGTGAATTTACAAGAAAAGTGAGAGTGATTATATATTTCGTTTTATAAATTCAACACGTATGAGCATGATTTTAATATTTATTTGAGGTTAACCTAACTTTTTGATTGTAAGTATCAGTGAATGTATATAAATCTGTTAAAATTAGCAAGTATTAATAAATATGCCTGTAAATCTAGTGAACATTATTAATTCTAAAAACAATAAAAAATATAAATTAAATAATAATTTAAAAATAAAACAAAACACGATTAGAAAATAAAAATATGTATACGTACATCTTTTTTAATTATTCGTTTTTAATGATTTATTTATTCATTTTTAATTTTATAAAATCGTTGCATTTCTACAAGATTAACTGTCATCATATAATTGTATTACTTTGAAAAGATAATTCCAATTTTTTATTCATAACTTGTGTAATTGATTAAGTCATTAAATATCTGCTTTGAATTATTTTTATTAAGTTATGAAATAAATATTAATATTAAAGTTAGTTAAATAATTTTTGTTAACTAATTAACTAATTTTTAGAGTAAATAATGGCAGAGTCCGAAAACTCTATTGAGTATCCAAATGCAATAAGAACAATGATAAAATAAATTACTCATTAATTGTATGCATGTCTATAATAATAAAATAGCTTTAATTTAATACGGAAAAAATTGATTTTCTTAAGGCTTAAGCCTTATCTACCCCATTTTCGTGAAGTTGCAAATAGTAGAAAAATGATATGTCGTAAAGAAGTTTCACTTCTTACCTGTGTACTCTGGTACACACACACATTTTTTTATTTATATAGTGGATGTTCCCGCGGTTTCACCCGCGTTTATCGTTACTGCACCGCCCCCGTGGGTCGTAGCGTGATGTTATATACCCTATAGCCTTCCTCGATAAATAGGCTTTCCAACACTAAAATAATTTTTTAATTCCAACTAATAGTAGTACCCAATAGTTCCTGAGATTAGCGCGTGCAACCAAACAAACAAACAAACTCTTCAGCTTTATAATATTAGTATATAGATATACTACGTTAATAAATAGATGAACCATGTTACAATAGAATTTTAAAATAGAGAACAATGTTAGAACACTTATTAAATAAAATAAATTTAAGTATATAAAATATAGTAGTAAGACTAGTAAAAAATAAGAAATATGCAAAAAAGCCAACAGCACGTGGTATTCCCAGGCGGTCACCCATCCAAGTACTAACCACGCCCGATGTTGCTTAACTTCGGTGATCGGACGAGAACCGGTGTATTCAACGTAGTATGGCCGTTGGCGAATGCTTCGACACAAATTAGTGTTTTGTTGGCATCAAATGTTATAATTATATAAAACCTTGAATATAAACAAATCACATAAGACCAAACAAAAACTGACTGATGTTGATAGAACAGTCGATCGTTTAATTTGCAACTGTTGAGATACTGCATACGGTGTTAACATATTGAGTTGCAGCGGCACACCGGCGACCAGACACAATACATTATTAATGATGTCTGGTATTCTAAGACTTGACAGTCTACGACGGAGTTTAAATAACATTGATTAGGTGTTACATAAGCAGACTTGCACCACAATGTCAGGTTCCTTTTGTGTGGTATATTGCGGTACAGACAAACATGTAAATGAACTACACATATTTTATTTATACTAACCTAATGCGCGCATAGCATCTAGACATTAAGTTGAATAGATTAGATATGAGGTTACTGCAATATATATTGGCTGTACCGTCTGCTAAAACAGGCTGCTAAAACAGGCTGCTAAAACAGGCTGCTAAAACTGGCTGCTAAAACAGGCTGCTAAAACAGGCTGCTAAAACAGGCTGCTAAAACAGGCTGCTAAAACAGGCTGCTAAAACAGGCTGCTAAAACAGGCTGCTAAAACAGGCTGCTAAAACAGGCTGCTAAAATAGGCTGCTAAAACAGGCTGCTAAAACAGGCTGCTAAAACAGGCTGCTAAAACGATGTGTAATGTGATAGCAGTAGGTACCTACTTAATTTGTATTTTTTTATTTTTGAAGTGAAACTTCTTTATCGACGTATGGGAGAAATTTTGTAGCAGTGTAAAAAAAAGACGTCACGTTTTTCGGTTACGCGCCATGTTGCTTTTTTATCAAAGTTGAGTATAGTGACGTAAAGAATATAATGTAATATATTATAATAATAACAACAATATATTAGTTTTGAAGTTTGGTTTGAAATAAGAATAACAATATATTAATTTGAAAGTGATAAAATAAAAAGACTTATTCAAATTTAAGTGAATTTACAAGAAAAGTGAGAGTGATTATATATTTCGTTTTATAAATTCAACACGTATGAGCATGATTTTAATATTTATTTGAGGTTAACCTCACTTTTTGATTGTAAGTATCAGTGAATGTATATAAATCTGTTAAAATTAGCAAGTATTAATAAATATGACTATAAATCTAGTGAACATTATTAATTCTAAAAACAATAAAAAATATAAATTAAATAATAATTTAAAAATAAAACAAAACAATAGTAATAATGATGCTATCATTATTGATGAAATACAACAATAGCAATGATATTATAATAAGAACAATGATAAAATAAATTACTCATTAATTGTATGCATGTCTATAATAATAAAATAGCTTTAATTTAATACGGAAAAAATTGTTTTTCTTAAGGCTTAAGCCTTATCTACCCCATTTTCGTGAAGTTGCAAATAGTAGAAAAATGATATGTCGTAAAGAAGTTTGACTTCTTACCTGTGTACTCTGGTACACACACACATTTTTATTATATTAACACTAGTTTTCACCCGCGGCGTCGCTCGCGTAAATGTAGGTTAGGTTTAGGTTTTCGCTGGAGGAGTGCCAGGCGTGGGCCGCGGAGCGCTGTGCCCTGGTCGCTACGATTGGCCCCGACCTCTCGTTGCCGACCGTCGTATCCAAGATGGTCGGCGACGACAGGTGCTGGGGCGCAATGAGGTCCTTATGCGAATCTGTCATCTCGCAGAAGGAGGCGGCAGAGCGGAGGCGTGAGGAAGATCCTTACGCCCCGGAAGTCCGCCGCCGGAGGAGGGGGCGCAGGAGACGCGCTTATGTCGCTCTCCTGCCCCCCACGTAAGGGTTCCGGGTGGCAAGGCTCAGGGGGCCTGCCACCCACAAATTAAGAACCCCGAGAGGGCGCGCGCGGTGTTCCCGCGCGCCTTCCGATGTCGAAAGGGAAGAGCGGTGAGGCTCTCCCCTGGGGACGAGAGGTGGTCGGGTCCGTTTGACCCGGCCCGCACCCACACGGGGGGGCCTGCTATGGATGACTCAATTCTTTTACGAGCTCCCAACAGGCCCCTCCATTGGGTGAGAGAGGGAACACCCCAGGTTTTTTAGTGGGTATACCAAGAATGGGGAGTCCCACACGCCCCGCCGGTGCCGTCCCCTAGCCGGCGGATAGGGCATCAAGCATTTTTCCTGGGTACCAAAAAAAAAAAGGTTAGGTTTGCAACAGTTATTTTTTCTGGATGAAAGGTACCCTATGTCCTATTCTGTACCCCTGACAACGTGTATGCAAAATTTCATATTGATCAGTTGAGTAGTTTAGGCGTGAAAGCGTAACAAACAAACAAACTCATTTTCACATTTATAATATTAGTTAGGATTAGGATGTACCTGTTAGTTTGTTATACTGAATAGCATTTATATTAAAATGATTTAACTTATGTTAAAAGGTATGATGAGGTTATTGTCTGGTTTACAGAAAAACCCGAAAGAAATACCTAATAAATGAAAAAAAAAAGACTACATAAGAAACCCCACATTTTATGGAGTATTCTGCTTTCGGCACCAATTTTTTCGGCACCTATGGTTTCGGCACCTAAGCTATTCCACTTTCAGCACCAATATTTTGTTCCACATTCGGCACTTAGCAAAAATACGTATTGGTGCCGAAAGCGGAATACTCCCATTTTATAAATATTGGCTGTATACATATAGCTTTGATGATGTCTTTCGCTACTGAGCTAAATGCCAGAAGGCAGTGTAAGTCAATGAGGACAAAATATAGTAAAAGTAGTTTAAGTTGCCGCCTCACCATTGTCATTATGCCGAGCGTTGCGGGTTCGAGTCCCACAAGGGGCAAAAATGTGTGTGATCTACAAATGGTTGTTTTGAGTCTGGATGTTCATTGTGTCCGTTGTTTGAATGTTTTTCAAGTCCTCCGACACAGGAATTAACCCGTTAACTGTCGAGCGGACATACGCCTGTCCGCAAAATTTAGTCAAAAAAAACAAACGACCAACGTGTCCGCTGCGCACTTGACTCTTTAATGAGTCAAGTGTCGAGCGCACATACATTTGTCCGTTTGTGTATTGTTTGCACAATGAATTTTTAATTATTTTTACGTATTTCCCCTAGACGTTCAAGAAGTTAAACCTAGTGAGAGTACTTAGTCTTTTTAAGAAAAAAGATTTATGCGAATATCCACTGTCCTGATTTTATTTTAGTTTATTCACATTTGAAGTTATATAACTATGTTCTATGCCTGCTGCGGCTAGTGCCGCTATAGGTGTTCCATCCCACCTTTAATTAAAACTCTCTAAGGGCCTCTTCACGTTGGACCCATGTCTCCGTGTAAGCCGCCCAAAGGGCCAGGTATTTTTCTAATATTATGTTAGAAAATACCTTTGTTAAGAGAAATATAATAATAATGTCCTCCAGACTGAATTTCGATCAAGGCAGAGATATTATAATGCACAAGTGTGTGCGCAAACACAAGTGCACTCTCTGTTCCCTAATTTTCATGATCCGATGGGACGGATAATCCGACATGACTGGAGAGAGATCAGGCGCAGGACCAACGGCTTTACCTGCTTGCCGAGGTACTGGGATGTCTAATACCGCCAAATTCCTAATCCCGGGATCGTATTAAGATTTCTTAACAGAAAACCCAATAACTTTTTTGTTGGCCCGACCCGGGATTCAAACCCGAGAGCTCATGCACAGCAGTCGCATTCTCTACCGCTACCTATAGGGGTAGGCAGAGATGTATTGCAGCCAATTAGCCTAAACCTGGTGTCGAACTTCGGACTTCACGATCATACCATGGAAAAACAAAGCTGAGCCGAAAAATGTTCAAAATGTCTTAATAAAAAAAATACATACATTTCTTGCAAAACTATGTTCTATTACTCCTTACTGCAAACCCCAATAACAACCCAACCCTGTAGTCAAACTTGGACTGGAGCCAGCAAATATAGACAAGGTAGGTAAACTTTAAGCCATAGAACAACAACGCGAGTTGAAAAACCACAAACTAAATCATAAAATAAATACATGTCATGCAAAACTATGTTCTATCAACTATGACGTAAGGTTTAATTTCTAAAACAAACGATCAACGATAGGCAATTTCACTAAATACGTCATAACATGCGATACATGTTTAACATAAGAATTAATATTTCAACTCTACTCACAAATCCCGTATGGTCTAGTGGCTAGGATACCTGGCTTTCACCCAGGAGGCTCGGGTTCGATTCCCGGTACGGGAAAAACTCTTTTTGACATTTACGTATGTTTGTTGCATAATTATTTTTTTAGATTTCGAGTATTTTCCGTCTCTTATTATTTCTAAGTATTCTGCAAATACTTTCAATATTAATTTCGTTTAGACTTATTAATTGTATTATATTTACTACCCTCGTGGTAAACGATGTGGATGTCACAATTAGTCATATTTAGAACCATACAATTTCAAAAATTTGTTATCGTGGTGTTGTTAGTTTACCCAATAAAGAGAGAAAAAACAAAAGAAAAAAAACATTTTCTTTACCGTACCCTTCGATGTACCCTCTTATAGACATGACTATACTGATAAGTGATAATAAATAAATTAAAAAATAATATAATATCATAAGTTTTTGAAGTTAATTAATTTAATGTCTGTCTTATTTGACAAATTATATGTGTTTCGATCCAAACGTATGATTACTTAAAAACTTAAAATAACCATTTTTACAAGTTGCCCACTGTTAGGCATGCTTGGCGTCTTTCAGTATGAGAAGAATTAGGCCATAGTCCAGTATTATTTTTATTATTGCTTAAGATGCTGCTTGATGGTAAGGAATTAGTGATATCCAATGGCAAAAAAAAAAAAAAAAATATGTTTATTTAAATTTATTTAATTTAGTCCTGTCACTTTTAACGATTTCAGAATACGAAATGTCGTTTCACAGGACTAAACTAAATTTTAGTGATTTTTAGTTAAGTTTAGAGAATTTTGTGACAACAGAATTGACACTATTATCAATAATCTATAAAACCTCTAGCTAATCTTGTATAAATGGTTTCTTTAGTTACTAATTGCTCTTTTATTTTCTCAATTAACATAATCATATAAAGATTATATATTACTAGATGTGCCCGCGGTTTCACCCGCGTTTATAGTTACTGCGCCGCCCCCGTGAGTCGTAGCGTGATGTTATATAGCCTATAGCCTTCCTCGATAAATAAGCTATCCAACACTATAGGAATGTTTCAATTCGAACCTGTAGTTCCTGAGATTAGGGCCTTCAAACAAACAAACCAACTCTTTATAATATTAGTATAGATGTATTGTAAAAGGTCGCTAGTTATGCTCCAGACTTTAAACTATACTTAGTACTTATACTTAAAACTAACTGTTACCTGCGACTTCGTCCGCGTAGATTTTAACTAAAAAGTGTTTGTCTCCGCGGAACCCTATTTTTTTTCTAAAATCAAATTAGCCTATGTTACTCCTTATAACATCAGCTATCTGCCAGTGAAAGTCCCGTCAAAATCGGTTCAGCCGTTTCGGAGATTAGCCGGAACAAACAGACAGACAGACAAAAATTTAAAAAATAGATGTATTCGGATAGGTACCTTATATACTTTCATATGCATTAGATAAAAGCTGTTATTTTGACATTACAAACAGACACTTCAATTTTATTTATTTGTATAGATTGTTTAAGCGATATAGCGGGGACGAAAAAATAAACAGGTTCTATAATAAATTATTATAAATAGTTTTGCATTTATAATAATTTATTGTGGAATTTGAATGAAATGAAATACACTGTATTTGATATACTTACTGAAATCAAACTTTAAATCAAGTAAGTATGTACTTAAGTGTATCATATTATTAAGTTTTTCATACCTAATTATGAATACATGTCTGTAAATATTATGTTCTAATAGACCAACTAAATAATAAAAATGCCTGAAATAAAATTTTACAATATGGCACACAATTTCTGATTGTATGATACTAAAATAAATAATCAAGCTATATGTATGTGCTTTCAAAAATAAGAAAATAAACCATTTTTAAAAATTACAAAAAGCCAACAGCACGTGGTATTCCCAGGCGGTCACCCATCCAAGTACTAACCACGCCCGATGTTGCTTAACTTCGGTGATCGGACGAGAACCGGTGTATTCAACGTAGTATGGCCGTTGGCGAATGCTGAATCAAAATTGGTGTTTTGTTGGCACCAAATGATAAAATGATGTCTATGCGGTTTAAATCTTGAAGGCCAAATGAAGGCCGATTGCTATTAATAGAATAAGCGATCGATGCGACTGTTGTGTACTGTATACGATAATCGATATTAACGTACCTAATGAACCAACTATAACTTATTATAACCCGGTTTATTAACTTACTGTCGTACAAATAGACACGGGTTTCTACTCAGTATTGGAAGGATTAGGCCATACTTTAGTGGTTTTGTTTTCCGTCATATTACCATAATAAGCTGCCTGAAGAAGGTAATTCGAAATGTCCAATAATGACGTCGGTCACCATGCCAATTGCTGAGTTTGTGTATGATCTTTCAGTACCTATGTTTTTTTTTTTCACTATAATTCACAGAAGATTTGGTAATTTTATATTTCAGTAAGTATAGAGTTTAAATTAATTATTTATGTGTTATCAAGACAGGACATACATAATTATATCAAAATTTGTTAAAACATTGTCCAATTTTTGATTGATCGATAGTAAAATAAGTAAGATAATTATTATGCATCATATTAAATAAATAGACGAACTAGAGAACAATATTAGAAAACATTTCAAATCAAATAAACATATATATTGTATTGAAAATACAAAAAAATAGGCTAGTAAAAATAAGTTAAGGCAAAAAGCCAACAGCACGTGGTATTCCCAGGCGGTCACCCATCCAAGTACTAACCACGCCCGATGTTGCTTAACTTCGGTGATCGGATGAGAACCGGTGTATTCAACGTAGTATGGCCGTTGACGAATGCTGGATCAAAATTGGTGTTTTTTTGGCACCAAATGATAAAATTATGCATACTAATGTACTCTGAATATATCTTTGAATATTCACCTCTGTTAAAATGACGTAATTGACTGTGTTTATGGTTTTATTTTTTGGTTAGTAATAACGGTGATTTAAAATTTTGAAAAATTCATATACCGACTTCAAGACTATAGGTACCCTCATGTACAAACTTAAACTAAAAGTAGAAAATACATGTGGAAGGGAACCACAAAAAACCAAAACGCCATCAATACCTACATAATATATTTTTTGTTTTTGTTGACTTTTTTGCATTTGCAAAATTGATTTAGGGTATCTAAATCAATTTCAATAAAATGGAATCCCATATAATTTTATCCAAATTGAAACGAGTTAAATTACTAAACAAAACAAGAATCATCAAAGTCAATTCATAATAATTGTCGGAGTAATAGCGTAACCAACATTCAAAAAAATATAAGTACTGTCGAATTGAGAAACTCTTTTCTTTTTTGAAGTCGGTTAAAAATATACATTATTTCATTATGTTTAGGTCTGTTTTACTGGCCATGGTCATAAGCTGACTTGCACCACAATGACAGGCTTTTTTTAGTATGGTAGATTTTGGTATTCAGGTATAGCCAAACATGTAAATAGTCCCACACACTTTATTTTATTTACTTATTTAATACTAGCTATTGCCCGCGGCTTCGCTCGCGTTAATTTAGAATTTGACAATCAATTCGGGTCGTACTCTGCTTGTAATAATATAATTAAATCATGGTTCGGAAGACACGTGGCGCCATCTATTATCATAAGAACGTTATTGTTGTTTTCCTCGAGAACAGTAATTTTTTCGGGATGAAAGGTAGCCTATGTCGGTTTCTGTACACCTGACAACGTATACGCAAAATTTCAGGACGACCGATTCTGTGGTTTAGGCGTGAAAAGGTAACAAACAAACAAACTTATTTTCGCTTTTATAATATTAGTTAGGATTAGGATTAGGATAGTTAGGATAGGAAGGATACTACTTATATATAACATATACTATATAATAATATAATACTAGGAATCAAGTTGTCAACTTTAATTAAGTGTAGAATGGAATATGATTTAGCTTATTGCTTTTTGGCATAATAATAATAAACTAGCAGTCGCCTAGTGATCAAAATTCGACCAAAGGATTGATTAGGCCAAACTTCGGTGGTTTCGTTATCCGCCGTAGACCCATAACAAGTAGGCAATTCTTAAATATACTTAGCCAATAACGATGGTCACCATACCACTAGTTGATTTTGTGTATCATCTTCCAGTAAGAATTTTTTGTTAGTTCTTTTTTATTTACGTAACCAGAATTAATTTTGCATTTCTATAATATTGTCTTCTGTTTACGCGAATGTGTTATGTGTGAATTAGGAGAAAGTGTAGGTAAACATAAATATAAATAGTTTTAATAGTTTCAATAATATAATTAGCTTAAAATTAGTAAAGTTTAATAGTAGTTTAACAGTTTCTAAATTATGTAATAAAGTGTCAAATATACAACGCGATAAAATCCGTTTATAGGTAGTAGTTTAATTTCAATTTGCATTTCTATTCTAGTTTTTGTTAATTATTTATGTGTCAAGAGATACTCATATTAAGATTAATTGAAATAATGTCCAATTCTTGGTTGACTGATAGTAAAATGAGTAACATACTTAATATATACTACGAAAATAAAGACTAACTAGAAAATAAAGAATAATGTTAGAACTATTTTTTAATCAAATTATTTAAAATATAAAAGTAGTAAAAATAAGGGCAAAAAGCCAACAGCACGTGGTATTCCCAGGCGGTCACCCATCCAAGTACTAACCACGCCCGATGTTGCTTAACTTCGGTGATCGGACGAGAACCGGTGTATTCAACGTAGTATGGCCGTTGGCAGTTACTTGGACAAAATTAGCGTTTTTTTGGCACCTTAAAATTTATTAGCTGTGTTTCTTGCAGACATACTGAAATCAAAACTAGGCAGGTAATTAATCCAATGTTCGATTATTGATTTATTGATATTAATTAATTGTATATATTTTTAACCGACTTCAAAAAAGGAGGAGGTTATCAATTCGTCTGTATTTTTTATCTTTTTTTTATCTGGTGCTTCCCGTGTGGTCCCATTTCATTTTAATCAAGATTTGACCATTCGTTTTCGAGTTATCCTTAATAATGCGTATTTGGCTACATTAATGATGTTCTCGTTTTTGGCAAGGTTCACTAAAAACCGAGAAATAAACAAAATTTTAATAAAAAGAAAAACCGACTTCAAGGAAGAATATTCTAAAACTTGCAAAATGTACTTACTAAAAAGTTAATAAATTATTGTTATTTTTGGAGTCGGTGTTGAAGTAGATTTTTTTTTAACATACTCTGCACGTAGATCGCTCACTAGTTGAAGGATAAAATCATACCGAGAAATTGTTATTCCTGTGACTTTTCGGTATAGAATCCACGAGTTTATAGCAGCTAAATCAAGTATATTGTATAAAACGTGAACAGGCCATCTTCGGCTTCCAGCTCTTACGGTGTACTTGCGTGCCATTTGATCGATATGTCTACACCAAATTTTGTTTCATTATAAAATACAATTGTCTCAGGCAGCTTTTTTTGATCAGTACCTATGCTCACGTTGGGGTGCATAGTACTCAAAATAATAACATTTTTCCCTGGTTTTCCTTGATAGACAGTAAGGGTTGTATCGGTCTCAGTTTTCATTATAAACGTTTCATATCTTGTAGTACGAATACCTCTACAAATCGACGTTACTTTTCGTCTTGCACACCGCATTGTTCCAACAATACTAGTCTTTTCGACCATGAATTTTTTAGCTAAATTTAGAGACGTGAAAAAGTTGTCAGTGGTAACGTTTCGGATATTCCGATATCGCAACAGTTCTTGTTCTATTTGAGCACTACTGAGACGGCGACTCATTCTTTTATAACAAATTACGACTGCTCACTAAACGAAACCAATGTCTACTAAGACTGTAACCAAGCTAGACAGTAACAACTTACTCAGAATTCAACATAAATAAAAACAAAAGTACTTTCATTAGTTTGAAGAAATCGTTGTTTACTATTCTTATCGCTGCCTTTATATGCCGTCGCATTGACGGTGTGTGGTCTTAGTAGGTATTTGTAAAGGAATCTCATATACAACATATAGTTTAATATTTTTTTATATAGATTTAGCCTAACAATAGTAAATTAGGAAAAGTCATAAAATATGAAAAGAAACAAAAACATAGTTTGTAAAATATTTAAGAATGAAATCGCCGTGCGGTCAAATTGACAGCCTTGGTCTTTCTAAAAGGATATAGGCGTGATGCTATGTATGTAAGTATGTATGGTTAGCTATTGCATTTAAAATATTGCTTCTTCTTCAAGTTGCTGATTGTTGCTTGCTATTGGATTTTAGCGGATTTTGCTGTATCACAGCTATATGAAAGAAAGAGATAGAAAGAGAAGGAAAGAGAAAGAAATATTTATTGCTAGAGACAGTAAGACAATAGAAAAACAAAATAATTGTATACAACAAGGATTTATCAACTAACTTAAGCTTCATTCCAAGCCCCCTCCAAATGATTTTAAGAGACCACTTTGAGGACGTATTTATAATGAACTTTAATGATGTTTGCAGTTTTATGAGTATTCAATAAATAAGCTTCATCAAATAAATTAGAAAATAGAATAAAATATTGATATTTTTGTGTCCCACAATCGTTGCTTAAGGTGTCCAGTTCAGCATTTTCAGATTGCTTGTGTTGGTTTTCAACTGCACCCCATATTATTAGATATGAACCTCATATTATATTATGTACTTTTATATTATGTATTATGGTCTATTGTGTTGCATCACCAGCAAAGTCTTCCGTATATAAGCAGGCTGGCAGAAGTTATGGAAAGAAAAATCGTGTTCGTAGTCAAGTCAATCGGCAGAAGGCATTAAAAATCTGTACGACGCTCCACGAACCCAGATCTAAAGGAAAGAAGTAGATTTCCTTTGCGCTCTCTCTGAAATTCGACTTTATTGCATAAAGAATAGGATATACATATGTGAACTTATTACTAATCGTAACATAAGCACACACACATGCAAGTACACAAATATACTTATACTTAAACAAAACATAAATAGTTATATTACAATTTGTCCGTCCCAAATATTTAAGTTATTGGTTGACAATAAAGATACATATTTATCAAAAGAGCACTTCAAATCCTCCAATGCTTAGATTAATCGTACGTATATAGATAGTTAGCTATGTAGAGATAGATCAGCTATTTTAGATATCCTGTCAAGGCCTCCGTGGCGCAATTGGCTAGCGCGTTCGGCTGTTAACCGAAAGGTTGGTGGTTCGAGCCCACCCGGGGGCGTTAAGTTTTGCCTTTTTAAAACTGTAATAATTATTGTCTTGTTTTACCCAAAATAAAATATTTTAAAATTAACTTTTTGTTTAAGAAAATATATTCGTGCTTTTAAGATTAAATACGATATGTTTACTTAAATTTCGAAGCTGCGGGCACGCCAAACAACAAAATTTTTATATAGGATATTTTATTTAAATGTTAGTTACATAATATATTATTTTGTGTAACCATTTCGAATATTTTTTTGTGTTTTAATTGGTAAAACGCCATCTGTTTTAATTGATAGGTACTTGTTTTGCAAATAGTTTGTCATTATAACTGTTAACAGCGCCATCTTTGCAAAATTATAGGTACTACTTTTCTCATAATATAAACTAGATGGCGTATTGATTTATTTCTGTTAAGTAGTCTTGCATGTTATTTCGATAATTAAAAAGCCATATTTTGTAGGTTTACAGAAATGATTATATACAATTAGGTTATAAATCTATTTAATGGTAATAATATAAACCAATGCTTCTGATTTCTTTTAATTAGTATCTAATTAGTGCACATTGCTTGTGTGATTTATATAAAAAAGTACTTGCGTACGTTAATGATAAATGGTTGTGTGTAAAGGCGGCTGTACACATTGGGCCAAGGTAGTGGGCCAGCGTGTTGGGCCAACGTGTAGAGATCTACTTGGTGATATCAACATACCGCCATCGCCAGCGCCAAGTAGATCTCTACACGTTGGCCCAACACGCTGGCCCACTACCTTGGCCCAATGTGTACAGCCGCCTTAATGCTATACTTATAATTACAGTTATTAATGCTTCAATAATTAATTAGTATGTATTAGATATAGTTTAATTATTTTTGCTGCGCCTTTCATAATCGAAGGTTAGAACTTAATCAATTTAGCGTACCTACCTATTAAGGGTTTAGAGCCACAGAACTTGTTTACACAGAAATGTAAAAAGGCTTTATACATTTGTTACATAAGCATAATAACATTTAAGTTTGGTTTCTCTAAAAACTTTATTAACTATAACTTATTTTATTTACTAACTTTCCTCTGCGATATTACCCACGCTCCCCTGGTTAGTCGCGTGATGACATATACCCTATAACCTTCCTGAAAATGAGACTATCAAATGCAAAAAGAATTTTAAAATTCGATACTTATTTCCATATATTAGCGCATTCAGACAGAATTCAAGCAATTTGTTCAGTTTTATTATATTAGTATTGATTTTGTTTTTTTGGGTTTAGATGAATTTGGATTACCTTATATTTTTTATTAAGTACTAAATAAAAAATATAAAGACACTTGCTAAAGTTTATTTTAAATTATTCGGTGGTAGACCTTCTATATTGGCTCCCAACACACCAGGCTATTCTCTCTATTGCTATTGCCTAGTTTGGGAAGAGAACCCAATAATCTTTGCTAAAGTAAAATTTAGTTTAATGACTACGAACCTTATAATGATTGGTTCATTATCAATACCCGCTAGTTTCCTATTTTCTGGATGGAGAGAGTTGGCAACGCGCGAATGAGACCTACCTTTAGTATTCCAAGCGATGAGAATATTAAGACTTACCTACTTGCAAACTTTGTTGTAGAAGGGCCAATGTTTTAATCGTCAGATAACATTCAACTGGGGAATATGTTTCACGTTAGACAGCTTTTCTATTTAAAATAGGTCACACCGCGATACTCATTCCTCAGATAAAATTATCGGACAATTGAAAAATTGGTCCCAAGGAAAGCATATTCCAGACCATATTACCATTTAACTGGATAAGAACTGCTACGGTTAGCTGCTCGAACTACCCTCCCTGTAGTAGCCGTTGACACCCTGGACTGTAGTTTATTTATGACTGTTAGATTTTTCCAAAGACATCTTCTACCGAAAGCTGTAGGTAGTAATAAAAAAAAATAAGAACCTGATCCTAAATATCTCACAGGCTCTAATTTTTTTTGGTGTTAACACAAAAATATAATACTTTAGGTACTTCAAAACAATGACATGATCACCATATCAGCGCCACGTGACTATGGTTGCTAAAAAAACCTTGCAAGTAAATATATGTAAATAGTTTTAAAAGTAGCTAAACATGTTTTTTTAAATAAGCCGTGATGGAAACCGATCCAACGCTTGCTTCGTTATTCTAATCGCGATTTCCTGCTAAAATGCTTGTCTCTCTGGCAGTAATAAAGAATCTGTGTCTGTTTTTTAGGGTTCTGTACCTGAAGGGTACCAACGGGACTTTATTACTAAGCCTCCACTGTCCATCCATCCGTATGAATTTATGATCCATAAGAGTCCCCGCAAACTGCAGACTTTCGATCGGCCGATAGTTTAACAGGTAGAGAGTTGATATTTGCACAGTGTATATAATATTTCTATAACCGCCATAACAATAAATTATAAAACCAAGTTGGCGGATTTCAAAATGACTGCCTTGAAAATGAATTACTAAACCCTTATGGCCACTCCTACAACTAACAAGTAAAAGTTATCCGAAAGATAAATCGCATGCTGTCTCACTCATGTTAGGTTAAAGAAGAGAGATGGCGAGTCTTTTATCTTATAGATAAATCGCTGGTCCAATATTACAAGGTTCTATGTTACATTTTTGAAAAAAATGAGTTCTATATGTCATTCCTTTTTGTTTAGACTAATATAGTAATAGATGGAAGCACTTACCACCTCACAATATTAAATCGCAAATAGTTCTAAGTTACTTTATAAGTTATTTTTACTGATATGCAAATTTTAAACTTCATTTCCCCAAAGTTAAAAAAAATAACATAGAACCTTTTAATAGTGAGATAGCGATATGCTATTTGGAGGTGGTATTACAAGCCCTTAGTGCTAGTCTCTCTCGAACATCACTGGTTTTTAATTGAATACCTACTTATAAGTATAAAATAGCCGTTTAAATGCAAATAAAAAAGATAAACGTCGAAATAGCAATTTAATTGTAAGTAGCACAAGATATAAAAACAAATTTAAATGCAAAACAATGAAATTTATTTTTTAAAATCTAAATAAATTATTGATAATACTTAGTTGTATTTTAGCAATTTAACAAAACGTCAATGGAAAAACTAAATAAATAAAATGTATTTCGAGCTACTGGACACGTGTAATGATAAGAGCATAAATATATTTAAAGAAATAGCTGTCTAAGTTTTTTTTACCAATGCATTGCAATGTAAAATCGCTAAAGATCTAATATACACACAAAGCCTCAAAGTCTTCTTCCTTTTTTTTTTGACCACACTCCACTTGTTGGTAAGCAGTCGTGTGGTCTAAGAGCAGTGGCCTCCACACCGCCCTTATAGCAGCTGAGGCGATGTTGAGGTCTCTACTTTGACGGCCTGAGAAGGTGCTTTTTCACGCCCCGCTTAAAGGACACCGGCTACAACGCATGCATATTCGTTAAGTAGTCTGGAAGTTGGCCTATTTGATTATGTCTTCTTCTCCCTAGCCTTTATTATTCCCAAGTCACTTGGGGTCGGTGTCTAGTCTAACCGACTGCCATCTGACCTCCGCAACCCGAAGGCTAACGATACCCTAGGGCTAGACCTGTGTCAGGATATTAGAGGGCACTGACTTCCCAATAACGACTGCCATAGATGTTCATGGCAGCCGGGACCTACGGCTTAACGTATTCTCCGAGGTACGGAGCAGGCGATAATTGTCAATCATTATATTATGTGTTTCCTTGTAATTGATACGCTTTTCAGACCGATATATTAATTAGTCACACAAAAATATGCATTAAATTTAAGGCTTACTATAGGTATAAAGTACTCATCAATCATTTATTCATTCAATTCATTTTGGGTAAGTACTTAATGAAAAAAACAAAGTAAGGAAATAACCTGCTTAAACCAGCCATTTAAATATTTACTTCCTTACTAATATTATAAATTCGAAAGTAACCCTGTCTGTCTATCTGTCTGTCTGTCTGTCTGTTACCTTTTCACGGCTAAACCAGTCAACCGATTTAGATGAAATTTGGTACAGATATAGTTTAAAACCTGGGATAGGACATAGGTTACTTTTTATTGATGTAGGTACAACGCGGGCGGAGTCGCGCGCAAAAGCTAGTATATATAATTATAATATATATTTGAAGTTCAAACTTCTTTAGGCGGGTTGAGCACTTCTTGGGTGAACAAAAATCATGGAACTCGCGTCATCTTCACCGAATGCTTTCCATTTTTGATTTATAAAGAAGTGTTTATGATCAAGGATTAAAGTTTTCACTTCTATCGGCAGTCCCCAAAGACTGCGCCAATTTTTTTAAATTTATTTACTTTGAAACAATACAACTACTTATTACACAATTATTTAAAACTAACTTGTACCTAAAATATTATAAAACAGAAATAAAAAGAAAAACTAAAACTAAAACTCTCTAAAGGCGTCATAGCATTCCTCCACATCACAGTCACCTGGCAGTGTTCCTTTGTGTGCCCAGAAGACTGGCAGAATTGCCACGTTTAATGGAATGCTTATTCTTGCCGCGAAATAAAACTTCAACTCCGCTAAAATGATGTAAGATAAGACTGGCTCTAGAATCTTGTACTAACCGAGCTGCCTTTGCTTTTGTGGTAAATAACTTCATTATACTAGTTCATTCCCATACAATATCAACACATACACATCTATTCTATATAAGAATCATAATTTGAACTGTAGCTTCAACGGGGATATAGCTCAGTGGTAGAGCATTCGACTGCAGATCGAGAGGTCCCCGGTTCAAACCCGGGTGTCCCCTGAAATCTCCTTTTTGGGTTTCTTTCCTTCTAACATAATTTATTAGTAATTTTGTTTTAAAAAAATATGGCGTCAATAGCCTATATTTTTTGAGCTACAATAATTTTTATTTTTAGCCTTGCTATCAGAATAGTAATGGTATTCTTTTACTTCGTCATTGTTATTGAGTACCTACATTAAGATTAAATTGTATCTACACACCCAGCTTTCCGGAAGCCGTGTATGGCTTTAATTTTTAAAATTAATTATCAGTACGTACTTATTTATTTTTGTAATGACATAGTCATTAAACAGATTTTTATGGTAATTATTTATCCTAACTAATATTTGCACATAGTTTATCTTTAATCCAGAAAAAAGGACGTTGCCTGAGCGATAGAATTTATTGACAAATACTTGTATATTAACTCGAGCGGAGACGCCGGCAAAATGTAGTATTTTTATATAATTATATTATCTTAATATACTTACGGATAATAATTGTAAGTATAGTTATTTAGTACTAGCTGTTACCTGCGACTTCCTCCGCGTAGATTTTAACTAAAAAGTGTTTGTCTCCGCGGAACTCTATTTTTTTTCTAAAATCAATGTAGCCTAAGTTACTCCTTATAACATCAGCCATCTGCCAGTGAAAGTCCCGTCAAAATCGATTCAGCCGTTTCAGAGATTAGCCGGAACAAACAGACAGACAGACAGACAAAAAATTTTAAAATAGATTTTTTCGTATAGTTACCTTATATGTATACTTTCATATGCATTAGATAAAAAGCTGTTATTTTGACATTACAAACAGACACTTCAATTTTATTTATTTGTATAGATTAATGGTCAACTTTACCAGGATCCTTTTTTAGTTGGGTTATTTTCAAGTCGAAATCCTATAATTCCTAAAAGCCCTATAATTTTTCAATTCGGAATATTTAATAATTTATTTTATTTAGATATAAATATATAATGTGCTTTAGTGAGCTATAGTCAGAAAATGCAAGCAGACACGAAAAAGGAAAATCATTAGTTTTGTATCACTTTTAAAACCTAGGAACGCTACTGTCTCCCCTAGGAATACTTATATCCACAAAACAGAAATTATGATAGCCATCTTACACGAAACCAGAAAGAATATTTTCTAAAATATTCATTGACAAAAAGTATTATAACGCATTTAGTATATAATTGATAAATTGACCCTCCTGTCATCAAGCAGTCGTGGCCGAGTGGTTAAGGCGTCTGACTCGAAATCAGATTCCCTCTGGGAGCGTAGGTTCGAATCCTACCGGCTGCGAATTCTTTTTGCTTTTTTAGGTGTAATGAACATTATTTATTTTAAATTATGATTGATTGAGCAATTATGCTTATCGCACATATAGGATTAGAGTTAATAAATATAATTAGTGTAAACACGCTAAATTAAAGAACTATTAATATTATTAGAAAAATATGCGAAGTTGCTCTTTATAATTTGGTATAGGTAGGTCTTTAGTTAAATAACAAAATATTATATCTCTAAAATAGCAAATTCTTTACTAGCAGATTTGAACATTAAAGACATTAGAAGTAATACTAGTGATAGACGGGATACACAAACAAAACCGTTGACTATGGCTTCTTAAAAGCAACCAAAGTCGAGCACGAACCAAACGCTTGAAGCGCGCTCGTTCGACGCTTGTAAGTCCACACTACACGAATTTGTGCTCGGCTCGTGCTCCGCTCGTGCTCGATTCGTTTAGCGTAGACCCACCTTAACGGGCCATTTCCGATACAAACGAATCTGACATGTCTAAGAATGTCAACTAACCACACTAAGAGCAAACCATGTGTCAAATATTTAGTTGCTTCGTTAGTTTTGATTATTCATACTTTGTTTCTTTGCACATCGGCCAATAACTTACAAAATTGTATCTTCTATATACCTATGACCCTAATGAACTTGACTTATGAGTCATAAGACTCATAATAAGTCAAGTTCATTAGGCTCAGACAATATTAGCCTTGAGACTCAGTGATCATTTCTAGTGCGGTAATTGCCGTTTGGTTAAAACTAGCTGTACCCGCGGTCTCACCCGCGTCAGTAGTATTGTGGTTACTGCGCTGCTCCCGTGAGCCGTAGCGTGATGTTATATAGCCTATGTCCTTCCCAGGGTCTCAGGCTATCTCCATTCTAAATTTCATCAAAATCGGTTCAGCGGATTGAGCGTGAAAAGGTAACAGACAGACAGACAGAGTTACTTTCGCATTTATAATATTAGTAAGGATTAATATAATGTCATAAAATAATGTAATCCTATTTGTAACGTTTTCGGAAAGAACTGATATAACTTCGGAAAAAGATTCAATATAAACAAAAAATATAAAAAAGTAAAAGAATAATATATTTAACTTGCAAAAATATATATGTGGCCCATGAGGGGATCGAACCCGCGACCTTCGCGTTATTAGCACGACGCTCTAACCAACTGAGCTAATGGGCCGATGAGAAACATTATGAAATAGACGTGTATTTAAATAAATTCTTCTTTTTAAATATATATAAAGCTTTCCTCATACTGCATGTGAATTTAAATTATGTAGTTACATCATGAAGGTTATTTTTATTTCAATACTATATTAAGAGCACAATAGCAAAACACGTTTAGAGAAATAAAAAGAGTACCTACGTATTCTGAAGTACAACAATTTTCGTTACCTCGTATTATTTCTATAACACCATACCTACAAATATATTTACCTTAAGCCTGTTTGGCACATTTCTTATCACAAAAATCTATGAATGAATATATTTTCCGGAAAAGTTTAAATAATATCCTGACTCATTCGATAAGAACACAAAAATATGATAAGACTTTTATCTTGATTTGCTATTATTAAACCGATTGGGACGATATTTGGCACGTGTGAAAGTTATAATAAGTTTTCTTGGAAATGTTTTTTTTTATCTAAGTATACCTACTTATTATTATTCAGGATAAAGACAAGACAATCTAGTTTCCTATTTTGAGCATCGGTATATAGGTATTGATCTTATCAATATTAGTAATAAATGATTCGGTAAACAAATATTACCACAAGAGGTATGAGCTCAAGGGGAACACATCGCGAGATATTCTTTTTGAAGAGTTGAACATACCGAGCATCTCTATTCTGAACTTCGCTCAACAGATGGCGCTGTATTAAGAGAAAAGCACTCTTTGATTTATTATTGCCGAATAGTTTATACAAAATACGATGTAACATTTATTCCAAACTAGGCAAGCCTGTGGGGAACCAAAATAGAAGGTCTAACACCGAATAATTTAAAAATAATTTATTTAAGCGTGAGTACTTAATATAGTAAATAATTATAATGTTTGGGTCCTTAGAAATGTCTGGTACACACCGAGGATATTAGATTCTCTAGAGACTTGAGATTCTGGGGTTGTACGTAGGCCATATGGTACCTAGGTTTTGCTTGGAAAATAACCCTAAATACGCCGCCAATGGGCTTAACTTATCGCCACTGCCCGTGTAGTCCTCAAATTTTGTGGATTCGATCATCTTACGGGAGCAAAAATGTATATGGCATTCAATTGTCCCAAGTCTGAGTTCTTTATGTCCGTGGTTAGAATATGCGTAAAGCGCGTCGCTATATTGTTGTAAAAACGCTACTTTTAAACTATTAAAACCATTTTATGTTTCGCTATTTTGGTTGTGCTCCGCCTATTGTCGGTTTTTTGACGAATGCTAAAGGATTTGCATCGCGCTCACTACGTTCGATGACAGTGATTGTTCTAGGCTCGTTGTACGTCCACACTTGACACCGCGAGTATGCGGCTCGGATCGTGCTCCGCTTGTGCTCTGCTCGTGCTCGGTTCGTCTAACGTAGACCCACCTTTAGAAACATGGGCTGCCACACACTTTGACTTTTTTAGTTACGTGCGTATCACTCTCTTTAATGGTGATTGAAAATATTATGAGAAAGCCTAGATTTAGCAGAATTGTTAACGATGTTCTTGAAGATATTTGAAGTTCGCTGGGTTAGGGAGTTTGATTATGGTCTAACCCACCTCATAGCGAGAGGAGGCCCAGCGCAAGAAAGTTTATAAAGATTTTCACCGCTGGACTTATTATTATCCTCGTATCAATCGTCATAGGAGCTCATTTTAGCGTTAACAGTCTATCACATTTTACCTCATAACCAGCAAAAACGTAAACTTAATTTGCATTAAAATTAGACAGACTTTACATATATATCACCATCACCAACAAAAGGGGTCCGGCCGTTAGGGTCCCATTCCGGTACGCCCCCGGCCGCGGCCGGCACGCACCCACAGTGAAAAATTTGTTATTCGGCTACGCCCCCGGCCGAGACGCTCCCATTGTAAAACAACCGGAGAAGACACTTGAGCAAATACTGTTGAAAACAGAATGTTTTTACTATCATGTATTAGCTTTAAAATTAGTAAGATTAATTATAAGTATACGCTTTAAAATATGTTTAAAAAATGTTGTTGTAAAACACTTTTGTTTCAATAGTATTTGCTCAATTAGTGTCTTCTCCGGTTGTTTTACAATGGGAGCGTCTCGGCCGGGGGCGTAGCGGAATAACAAATTTTTCACTGTGGGTGCGTTCCGGCCGGGGGCGTACCGAAATGGGACCCTAACGGCCGGACCCAACAAAAGTGGTCCGGTATGATGGAGATGGTAGATAATACATTGTGTTGTGCAAAAAATTTAAATAATAATAAGCAACTGGACTGCAAGATAATTATCAATTTATGAATGACATTTCCTTAACATATCACAACAAGCCACTACAGATAACGGTATCGTAATTCTGAGTAGAATCTATTTTCTATATAAGTATTTATGACAAGATTACAAACTGGTTGGTTGGACATTTTTGTGTACACGTTATTTCCTTATTTGTGTGTAGCCGTCCACCGCGGTTTCACCCACCTTTATGATTACTGCACTGCTCCCGTAACTCGTAGCGTGATGTTATACAGTCTGTTAGGGCAGATGCCTAACATTCAATGTTGTATGAAAATGTTAAATGTTTTGTTAAATAAAATGTTAAACGTTGAAAGTAATGTTCAATAAAATAGTCCACTTAAAAATAAAAAATGTTAAATTATAAAATGTTAAATTAAATGTTATAGAAATATTATAGATATGTTATTCGCGCTCGGTTTTACTGAGAACACTAAATGTACATCATTATATTATAAACTAGCTGTTACCTGCGACTTCGACCGCGTAGATTTTATTTAAAATTATTTTTTTCTAAAATCAAAGTACCCTTAGTTACTCCTTATAACATCAGCTATCTGCCAGTGAAAGTCCCGTCAAAATCGGTTCAGCCGTTTCGGATATTAGCCGGAACAAACAGACAGACAAAAATTTAAAAAATAGATGTTTTCGTATAGGTACCTTATATACTTTCATATGCATTAGATAAAAAGCTGTTATTTTGACATTACAAACAGACACTTCAATTTTATTTATTTGTATAGATTACATAATTAGCAATTTTTTAACTAGGCCAATCGGCCACAGATATAAAGTGCAATGTGCGGTTTGTTGCTAACCGTACACAGCCTATGTTGCTTCTTGATAAAGTAGCTTTCTAATAATAATATTCTATAATAATATTCTACTACATACACACAACACCATCTAGCCCAAACTAAGCAGAGCTTGTACTATGGGTACTAGACAATGGATAAACATACATATATACCTTTTTTTTTTGTAAATACATACATATTATACATAGAAACACCCAGACCAAGACAAACATCCATTTTTATGCACACAAATGTTTGACTTGAGCGGGAATCGAACCCACCATCTCAGGCGTGGCAGTCGGTTACACTAACCACTACGCCATCGAGGCCGTCAGTGAATAGGGTAGTTGCCTCTGCTTGGTACTTTATTTTACACACAAAAACAAATTAACAATGCAAACAGTATCAAAATTGAGTGCAAAATAGGAAAGAAATTAATAGGTACCTTATTTAAAGTTGGATATAAGAAATAGGGGCTATAGTGGCGATATTTAGCTTTCTCTCGGATAGAAGTGTTTAAATAGCATTTATGATGCAGTTTGTACCGTGCATCCTTTTTAACCGACTTAAAAAAAAGGAGGAGGTATTCAATTCGACTGTATATTTTTTATTTTTTTTATGTTTGTTACCTCATTACTTTCGTCTGGGTAAACCGATTTTGGTGATTCTTTTTTTATTTGAAAGCTGGTGCTTCCCGTGTGGTCCCATTTAATTTTTAATCAAGATTTGACCATTCGTTTTCGAGTTATCCTTAATAATGCGTATTTGGCTACATTGATGACGTTCTCATATTTGGCAAGGTTCACTAAAAACCGAGAAATAAACAAAATTTTAACAAAAAAGAAAACCGACTTCAAATTCTAAAACTTAAAATGCACTAAAAAGTTAATAAATAATTGCATATTCTTGTGAATAATTAAATTATTGTTATTTTTGGAGTCGGTGTTAGCCGCCCGCGCCGCGTGCTGCGTCTATGTGTGTAATTGTGTATGCTAATGTTATGTTACCTATGATTATAGTAAGACATCTCATGTTTAATTAGTTACAAACCTACCATGGCTGACACCGACTCCATTAATAAGAATAATTTAATTATTCACAAGAATATGCAATTATTTATTAACTTTTCAGTGCATTTTAAGTTTTAGAATTTCATGTCGGTTTTCTTTTTTGTTAAAATTTTGTTTATTCTTCTTCTTCTTCTCCTTAGCCTTTATTATTCCCAAGGCACTTGGGGTCGGCTTTCTAGTGTAACCGGATTTGACTGGATATCAGTTTTTACACGAAGCGACTGCCATCTGATCTCCGCAACCCGAAGGCTAACGATACCCTAAAGCTAGATCAGTGTCAGGATATTAGAGAGCACTTACTTCCCAATAACGACTGCCATAGATGTTCATGGCAGCCGGGACCGACGCGCGACGGCTTAACGTAGTCTCCGAGGCACGGAGCAGGCGATAATTGTCAATCAATACGCACATAATTTCGAAAAGTCATATAACTTGCGAAAGTCAGAGGTGCGCGACGTGGGTTTATTTATTATAACTCCATATGCCTTAAGAATTCAGAGACAGCTCCCAAACTTAAAAAAGTCCCCTCTCAGATCCTTTCACAGTTGAATCGTTCATAATAATATATTATACGCATTCATAACAAAATTAAAACGTGGCATTCTTACTTATTTGGTAAAGTCAGTCATTAATTGCTCTTTATTACGAATCTTCTAATGGTGGGAATAATAAGTATGTACTTATGCTGCCATCATACTTGTTCTACTTTATTATAACTTTGTTAACAGATGGTATATATATGTCGGATATAGAGTGCGCGTCAGTAACACCATCGACTGACATAATGCGGGCGTACAATAGAGTGATCGAGCAAAGTGAAACAATACATGTACACTGATCACTTTTATTGTCTTCACAATAAGTTAACACGAATGTCTTGCACGAAACGAATGACAGTTCCTAGCGAGGAGGTCCGCACTCGACGACGCGCGACGGTAGAAAGTTCCGTCGAATCAGTGTTGCCATCTCTTGTGAAGTCGAGTCGCTAGATTCAATATCAAAAGTCGCCAGAAAGTCGCTAAAACTGATTCTGGTTTCGTTTTTCTAAGCCTGCCTACCTGTGGAGTGCTCCAGAGTAGGCGGACGGACCCTTTTTTTTTTTAGTCGTTTTCTGCCGAAAACCTGGAGATTTTATCATTTTTCCCATATATATCTCTTCGCATTGTATAATTCTGTGTCGAATTAACAAAAAATATACTTATTACATGCTCTAAAGTTGTTTTCAATTGTACTCCAAAAGTCGCCAGATAAGTCGCTAAAAATTTTTAGCGACAATTTTTATTTTTTGTCGCTAAGACATACACGAAAGTCGTCATTTCTAGCGACAAAGTCGCTAAATTGGCAACAGTGCGTCGAATATAGCGTGCGCCTCTCTTATGTAGGCTCTGTCGTAGCACGAAGTGAGATGCGTGTTGCCGTCATCGCAACAGTGCTGCCATATCTCGACTCTCGTACCGCGTTTCGTAACTGTACTAATGACCGTCTCCGACATAATATAATATGTAGCGGGTATAAATGCGATCATGCATGTTTACCTTTTTAAAGCTTGTCGTTTCGACCAGGTTACACCGGTCGATGATGGTGTTTTTAAATTCGTTGATGATGGTGTTTTTAAATTCGTAAGTATATGTCGGCGCAGGTCCATATAATCAATTATTTTAATATATCAATTAACCGCTAATTGACTTATAATCAGGTCTCTATTTATTTACTAAGATTATTTCATGATTACGACATTGTTTATGCAAGTTTTACCAGTTATTGCTTAAAATGAGTTGTAATGGTTTGTTGTTCGAGACGACAGACTTATAAACTCATTATAATCTAAACATTAATTTGGAAGTAATTAAGTAACTGCTAAATTCATAACTTGATTTTTCAACAATTACGAATTGATTTCTAGATATTTTTGTTGAGTTTAAAGTAATTCGAATATGTTGGCACAAGTCCATATAACCAATTATTTTAATACATCAATTTACCGCTGATTGACTTATAATCAGGCTCTATTTTATTTACTAAGATTATTTCATAATTACCACATTGTTTATGCGATTTTTACTAGTTATTGCTTAAAATAAGAGTTGTAATGGTTTGTTGTTGTTTGAGACGACAAACTATTACTCATTATAATTTAAACATTCATTTTGAAGTAATTAAGCAAATTATTTCTAGATATTTTTGTTGAGTTCAAAGTATTTCGAATACTTTCAAATTCAAGATTAAATTGAAGAGTCAAACAGTCGGTTATTAAAACATTTGAATTGTAATTAAAATGTTCTAAATATTAAAAATGGTCTGTTGATTTTTGTAAAGAATTAACGTAATTAAATTAGCTATTAAGGAAGTGTGTGTTAAAATAATAGTTAAATATTGTGATTGTGTATTGACCTCCCAATGCCCGCCATCTTGAGCGCGTTTGGCGTTGAAAAGTCAAGCATTCTATTACGAGTCCTCACAGACATAGATTAGTATACCTGTTACTCACAGAGGAAAGATCTCTTCACAAATTGTAATCTTGTGGGTACTAAATTTAATATTGATTTTTACTGTGTTGCTTTACATAGTTAAAAATAATTTCATTATTTGCAATGAGTGATCCATCTATTGAGAATAGTGACGTCAGCTCTGCTGACGTCACAGCTTTTAAAAACCCTGCTGGAGTCGATGATCCGTTATATCTATACTAATATTATAAAGCTGAAGAGTTAGTTTGTTTATTTGTTTACTTGAACGCGCTAATCTCGGGAACTACTGGCCCGATTTGAAAAATTCTTTCAGTGTTAGATAGCCCATTTATCGAGGAAGGCTATAGGCTGTATAACATCACGCTACGACCCACGGGGGCGGCGCAGTAACGATAAACGCGGGTGAAACCGCGGGAACATCTAGTATAATATATTTTCAAACTAAGAGTGCTAGCTTCTTTAGCCGCCTGCGCTGCCTATCACTCGGTACACATATTATTATCATTACTTTCGTCGCAAATATACTGACGCCCTTACTTATAAAAATTATCAGTATGACTAAAATTTCACTGTAAAAAATATAATATATTCATAAATTTTCTGTAAACTCTTATTATATACAGCATCTTTATGAGGCATTATTCATCTTATCATCTATTATTATAATAATACTCTTTATAATTTTTACGTTTATGCCAAAATTTGTGTTCTGCCGCAATTAAGTAGTTGATGGATGTTCATTTTATCCGTTGTTTAAATGTTTGTGAAGTGCCCGCGTCACGGGTATTATTGCTAGTGCGGGAAAAATAGAACAATCTGATTCAGGTAATGAAGCCAGGACCAGGATCAGTTGTAGCCTATGCTACAGGAGCGACAAACCAGTCCATCCTACCACATTTCCTGAGCCGTTTTTATAAGTACCAATACCGGTTAATTCTATGTTTTCAGCCCGTTATCAATTAAACGTTTAAAAATGAATTCTCCAATTTAGTTTTGTACGTACGAAATTAATGATTAGCCTGTAATCATGTAACGGTAATAAGGTTGTATTATCTAGTTAGTAATTGGACACGGAATGCTTAAGTATATATGTTTGTATAGAGTTCGGTTTGGCCATACTTCGTTCAGTGCACTGCACTGGTATCGACGTCTTAATAATTAATACATAGATTACAGGATCAGCTGAAGGGTAAGTAGTCTTTATTCTATTTGAACAGCACCACTAATATATCTATACATCTATACAAATAAATAAAATTGAAGTGTCTGTTTGTAATGTCAAAATAACAGCTTTTTAATGCATATGAAAGTATATAAGGTACCTATACGATAACATCTATTTTAAAATTTTTGTGTTTCTGTCTGTCTGTTTGTGCCGGCTAATCTCCGAAACAATTGAACCGATTTTGTCGGGACTTTCACTGGCAGATAGCTGATGTTATAAGGAATAACTTTAGGCTACTTTGATTTTAGAAAAATATAGGATTCCGCGGAGATAAACACTTTTTAGTTAAAATCTACGCGGACGAAGTCGCAGGTAACAGCTAGTTCTTTAATATATTATATAAATACGGCGAGTACTAGGATATTATTGTATCGCAAGGGACTTAAGAAAATCGTTTAAACAACAGACACAAGGTGTTCCTTATGTCTGTGTGTTCCCAGTTTTGGAACAACCAGTTATTTATTTCAATAGTTTCGCAGGGACACAAAGGACACTCAGATGAAAGGTAGGACTCAATTAAAGATACAAGTTGTATACGAAAGTTCATGATGATCGGTCAAGTGGTTAAGAGAGCGTCCATTAATTACGTGAGGCATACAGAGAGAGGCGGGGAGGAGGTCGATCCGAATCTCATCTATTCTTACTTTGGGGAGAGTGGGGTCACGTAATGTTTCATCATAATAATATATATATTGCAAATTTGCAAGTGTACCTGGTGATTTAGAAAAGGGATGCCGCAGTATATGTGGTATCTACTTTGCATCCATCTCTACACAGTACATACAATATTATCCCTGATGTTCAGGGCTTCGCCGTCTTTCACTTAAAATAAATATGATATTAAAAGGTTACACAATGACATATTTATTAATTTATACTAATATTATAAAGCTGAAGAGTTTGTTTGTTTGTTTTAACGCGCTAATCTTAGGAACTACTGGTTCGATTTGAAAAATTCTTTCAGTGTTAGATAGCCCATTTATCGAGGAAGGCTATAGGCTATATAACATCCCGCTACGACCCACGAGGCCGGCGCAGTAACTATAAACGCGGGTGAAACCGCGGGAACATCTAGTGTATTATAAAGCTGAAGAGTTTGTTTGTTTGTTTGAACGCGCTAATCTCAGGAACTACTGGTTCGAATTAAAAATATATTTTAGTGTTGGATAGCCCATTACGTTACGACCAACAGAAGCGGATCAGCAATGAAAAATGTTGCAAGAACGGGGAAAATTCTCTTAAATGAAGTTTAGTTTAGTTTAAAATAAATGTTACGGATTAAAACGTTTTCAGAACAAACAGGTATTATCCAAAAAGATATTCGTGGCCCATGAGGGGATCGAACCCGCGACCTTCGCGTTATTAGCACGACGCTCTAACCAACTGAGCTAATGGGCCAATGAGCAAATGTTCGAAATAGTTGACTATTTGCGTGTGCTCAGCATTTTAGTCAAACATGGCGCTTATAAAGTCGCACTGCATGTAAATTAATATTATTCTCATAATGAAGGTAGGTACTTCATTTATATGTATTGCTGAAGTAAATTAAACAGCACGATATCAAAACACGTTTTAAGCAAATGAGATCAGTTTTTAGTCCGAAACTTAAAACATTTTTTTTTGCTAACTAAATAATGTCTAGTCAAATTATATAATGTAACACGTACACTACACTATCGGCGATGATCGTTGGTCGTGTGATCGACTATAGTCGGCACGATCATCATGCAAGCATCCACACGATCGTCTGTAATAGTGTCCAACGACAAGCGTCAAGATGGACGAGGAGTATGTTACTGCTGCAACCTTCGGTCAAATATACCATAGATGCACATTCTCATACAAAAACCGCGTCAATATGTGGCACTGACCAGTACTACTTACTTATAAGTGTCTGCATTTATTATGCAATCCAGGCAATAAACCGGAATAACCATTGAACGCCCATTGAGAAACATTTTGTAATAGTTTAGTTAAAACGCGTCAATGTAAAGCGTCCTAAGTGTGTTACTCGCGATACGCAAGCGTACTAAGTATATGGTATGGTCTCCACCGTAGTAGTGGTGTCGATTCGCTCTCGCTTACGGGCAGCGCACGCAAGAGTGGGTGGGACAGGTGCATATTATAGCGCATACGACTGACTTATGCACAGTTTTGTTGGGGCCGTTTTTCGAGCGACGATCGTACATCTATGGTATATTTGATCGATGCGGTTTTTGTATGAGAATGTGCATCTATGGTATATTTGATTGAAGGCTGCAACTATTTATTTAATAGCGGTATATATATATATTATATTAATATATATTATGTCAAAGTGGTTCAACAAAAAGTTTTGAAAAAATAATGGAGGGAAAGAATGTGGTGGTGCTTGACCAAATAACCATGCATCGTAATAGAACGAAGTAAGTAGTCACAATAAATATATAGGTACAATTACCTTTAGGCGGGCTTGGCCGGGTTAAGTCAAGACGGCGAATGAATGATCGGCGATCGTGTGGGCACGTCAACGCAACCACCCGGCGATTCCCTTTGATGCGTGTCCGAAAAACCGACAATTCACGGGTCGCAGGCGATCATAGACGATGGTCGACGAGTACAGCCGAGTATGCCCTCTACACGATGGTGCTCGCGCGTAATCGTATGTAATCGCCGATAATGTAGAGGAGCCAGCACCGAGCCTAAGACAGATAATGACGGAGCTCGTGCGGCGCATATTCAAATCGGCGCGCAGCCGCCATAGTTATAAATTGTATGGAGGATTTGAAGTGCTTTTTTTGATAAATATGTAATTTTATTGTCAATCAATAACTTAAATATTTGGGACGAACAAATTGTAATATAACTATTTATGTTTCGTTTAAGCTTTTAAGATAAGTATAAGATTTCTGCTGTTATAATCTAAAAAACACGTAACACAAGCACACGTTTTTGCATTTTTCGTCCAAATTTAGGTACGTAATTTTGTAGGCGAAAATATTAATTATTTTAATTTTTTACACGGAGTAATTGTAAACATTCATTGTTATGGCAAATGAATATTTTATATTTGTATTAAACAAAAAGTGTTGACTTTATTCACTTAAGTGTGACCGCCTGTTTTGGCACATTTCGCTCGGCGCAGTCTTAACCGCGGCTATGCGAAGGAGATAGCGAGACATCCCCACTACGACTGCACTTTTCTAACTTATATAAAAATTTTAAATATTAATTTCTCCTTTATTTGCAACCAATTTTGATACGACGAGTACTTGCATTAGGTACTTTCGTGATCTGATTCACGGCTTTCATTATAGCAGGTGACTAAATCGGTAGTCAGGTACCATGTATATTAAGTACTAGATGTTCCCGCGGTTTCACCCGCGTTTATCGTTACTGCGACGCACCCGTGGGTCGTAGCGTGATGTTATATAGCCTATAGCCTTCCTCGCTATATAGGCTATCCAACACTAAAAGAATTTTTCAAATCGAACTAGTAGTAATCACGCAGAATAAACCAGGAGAAACATCGTTTGTACTATGTCTGTAATGGGTAATTATTTTGCTGCAATGTTATTTTAAAACTGCGATATCTCCTAAGATATTTATTGAAATCGAATGATGTAAAGGGCAATTTTGTTTTAAATTAAATACTTGTGATGAATAACGTATTTATTTGGATAAGGATTAATATCATGTTTATAATAATACCTTTGCAAATAATGCATTATTTTAGAACAAATTTGGTTATAGTGAGCCAACCATAAAAGATAGACATATGCTGTCGCGGACTTTTTTTTAGAACTTTTAAAGGGAAACAATTCTGTCATACATGATTTTTGCGAAACTTTTACTGTTTACGCAGCGCACGCAGCGGAAGCTCTCAAAAGGAAAAAATATCCTCCGATTTTGAAACATTCTTCATTGGTGCTCAGCTCCTATTGATCTTAGCGTGATGATATATATGGGCTCGATAAATGGGCTATCTAACACTGAAAGAATTTTTCAAATCAGACCAGTAGTTCCTGAGATTAGCGCGTTCAAGCAAATAAACAAACAAACAAACTCTTCAGCTTTATAATAATAGTATAGATTATTAAAAAAATTACAGCTCTCTCATTCTCTCTCCTAAGGGAATACCACCGATAATATAATACTATGTAATACGAACAATAGTATGAATTTCTCTTTGCCCTAAACGCGATTCTATTAGGCAAGCTACTTGCATGCATGTTGCAAATTACATACAAACGTACAAACTTGCATACAAGTTACAACTTGTATGGAATAGTTTGAACTTGTAAATATTTCTATTCAAGTGACCTGCAAATTGAACGCGCAAACGTTAGTTGTACGTTTCGAAATTTGAACGAGTGACGTGTAGCACGCACATGATATCTATCGCTGCCGCGCTGTATAAATTATCGAAACATAATGTCTGTTTGGTGGGCGCATGAGGAAATAATAACTTTGATTAAGGAGCACGTCTTCCACCTATGATGGTCTATTCAATTGTTAAACATCTCCAATTGTATGCAAGTGAAACCTGCATGCAATTTGCACACTCTCGAAAACATGTTTCCAATGCAAGCATCTTGTACGCAAATGTGACGTCATACTTGCATGCAAGAGTTGCCTAATGGAATCGCGCCTAAAAGCTATATAATAATATCGAACCTATAAAAAGTATACCATTTTTCAATGTTTTGTAGTTCACCTGAGTCGCAATGGCACACCGCTGGCCAGACACAATAGATTTTTAATTATATCTGGTATTCTAAGACGTGATAAGTTAAGCATAACAATCAAATGATATAGATGAGATTTAGTACTGCTTATACTTTCTTCCGATTCAGCGATTCGTCCAAGTACATTAATTGAAACTTAAGTTCTTTGAAAGGATCATATTTAACGTTATTTAGTAAGATGTCCATAGTACCTTTGTTAGAAGCAGTTATTCTACAAATAACGTCAGGTCCCTAAAGGACAGATCAACACACACATAATGTAAAAAAAAAAATTATCAGTCGGTCAAGCCCATGTCAGCTGCTGTGATTAGTTGACAGAATCAGCAAAAGCTAATCAAAATACTTTTTATTTTGACACGGATTTAGAAGTTAATTCAACGTCAAGAACGAAATTAGATGTTCTGAATGAATAGGTATTATTTCATTGTAATTCATAATGTTTTAAAGGTCAAATCGATCTTATGAAAATCGAATCGGCAACACGCGACGCGGTCGTTAAATTTGATTGGTTAATTACGATTTACGAGTCTAGAAATCGGATCATTAAACATAAAAAAATATTGTGCATCCGTGGAACTACTTTTTGAGTCAGTTTGCTCGAGATTTTGTCAAAGATAGCGCTACCTGCCGTCATCATTTGAATAATAATAGTATAATATCAGCCCTGTCTTAAATTGTCACACTGCAAGGCACGGACCTCTTCTCAGTGTGAGAAGGTTTAGGCCATAGTCCACCACGCTGGCCCAGTGGGGCTTGGCAGACTCACATACCTTCGAGAACATTATGGAAAACTCTCAGATATGCAGGTTTCCTTATGAAGTTTTCTTTCAGTGTTAGAATAGAATAGAATAGCATTTATTTCTACGTATATGGATAATTAACTATTTAATACGCACATAACTTCGAGAAGTAAGAGGCGAGGATCTCGAGACCTCTGCATGGTAGTCCAACGATCTCCCATTACGCTATCGGTGTTATATGAACATTAATAATGATCTTAAGTTTCCAGAAAGATGCTTTGGGAGCCCGTTAATCTGACGGAGGCATGCCCTGCAGGCTCACATGTCACTGCTTGCAGTCCCTTTGGCTACATCTACCTGAACTTACTAATCCGGTTGTATGGAGACTCTAAGGACAGAAGAATACAAGAGAAGCTGAAAAAAGAACAAAGAGAAGATGAAAATGATGGGATAGTAGAGAGTATTCATAACTATGAGGATAAACTTGATAAAGAAGAATATGATTTCATCGTGGTTGGTGCGGGGTCGGCGGGATGTGTGGTTGCTAATAGGTTGTCGGCGAACAAAAAATGGAAGGTAAGTTTATAAAAACTATCTTATCTTGTAATTACCATAGACTAGTCTATGTTGGTTCATACCCACGACATAGGAAAAATGTGTCCAAGTATGTCACCCAAAGATATTACAAGATTTGAGTCCCCTGTGGGTTTTCTCTACTACAACTGTACCTAGCCAAGTTTGGGAGTTCTTTATTGCAATCGGTTCATCCGTTTGGGTGTTACTAAGCATTAACAGACAAACGCGTTAATCTGGCACCCCTCGTTTTACGACACCAGAATCGTATAGCCATCTCTTACGACATGTTCAAGAACGAGACAAAGCTATACTTCGCGATATGAGTTCGCTCGTTCTTGCATTATACGATACCGGCTACTACTATATAAAATAACATTTTCTATAGAACAATTTCTATAGAAAGCTTTTTTTTTTCTATATAAATCAAGATTTTAATGTATTATTAGGGTAATGTTTCTACAGAATATACCACGGGGAGTGCTCTGAAGAGTTATTCCACCTTATCCCGCCCTCCCCTTTCCTATCCAGAACAACGCGTGCTGGGCTCAGATGCCATACTTACACGGTAGAGTCGATTAGAGCGCGTACCAACAAGTTTGGGTCCTAATACCTCTGCCGAACGACCAAGGCATGGAATTCCCTGCCAAGGCACGTGTTTCCTTCTTCCTTCAATCCTGGGTCCTTTAAGCGGGGCGTGAAAAAGCACCTTCTCAGGCCGTCAAAGTAGAGACCTCAACATCACCTCGGCTGCTATGAGGGCGGTGTGGAGGCCACTGCTCTTAGACCACACGACTGCTTACCATCAGGTGGAGTGTGGTCATTTTGACGAGCAAAATAAAAAAATAATGTGTTAAGTATAAATCTTTAACAAAGTAAAGATTTGTATTGGCCAACGTTCATACTACGTTGAATACACCGGTTCTCGTCCGATCACCGAAGTTAAGCAACATCGGGCGTGGTTAGTACTTGCATGGAATACCACGTGCTGGCCTTGGCTTCATAAAATCTAACAAAGTACTTTGACGTCTCGAAGATTTTCTCCCACAAACGTCAGTTCCTGGACGATAGTGTAGGGGCATTAAGTCTAAAATCGAAATCGAGACTTGTGTGATGCTTAAATAAAAGAGGAATTAACGAGATTTGAAAATCGTGTGGCTCTGGGTTTGCGTAAGTCAGGGTAGCGTAAGTCGAGGTGTTACTGTATTGACTTTCAGCAGTGCTTCTCTACATAAATTTTAACTATGGCAAATCGCAGACTTCTCCGTACGCGCAATATGCTTAAAAAGGGATACATCGTTTTCTCAATTTATACAATAACTAAATTAATAATATTAGCCCTGCATATGAATTGTCCCAATGCTGGAAACGGGCCTCTTTTCAGTGTAAGAAGGGTTGGCCATACGCTGGCTCAGTGCAGGCCAGCCAGTCTCAATGATGTGATGTGCCAAGATTTTACACATCATTGAGCACATTATGACGAACTCTCAGACATGCAGGTTTCTTCATATTGTTTTTCTTCAGTTAAACCGTGCGCTTTAATACGTACACAACTACGAAAAGTAATTGTTGCTTTAGTTTCGATCTTGACACCTCTGCGTGGCAGTCTACCATTAGGCTATCACTACTTATATTTATCACGAAATTAGTTTTAATCTGTCAATTGTTAGAATGCGAGACATTATTGAAAACTATTGTGTCTGGCTGCCGGTGTGCCGTTGCGACTCATAGGCCATCATTACAACGATTTTATAAGTCAGTACTCAGACGCACGCTTTTACTAAATTGACATATCGGTGTACTATTCCAGGTGCTGTTGCTAGAAGCTGGTATTGAGCAGCCCGATGTGACGCTTGTGCCTGGACTGTGGAAGGTTCTTATGGGGTCGAACATCGACTGGGCATACTCCACTGAGCCCGATGGCAAGAGTTGCCTCGCCAGACCCGGGGGGCGCTGTTCATGGCCGAGGTACAAAGAATAATACCACGTTGATGTAGCCTACCACGGTATAGAAAACAAATACAAAATGGTTATTGCGGTCGATTTTTTGATGCATTGATAGATAGGCGTGCTTCAAAATCAATCAATAGAAGTTTTTTTTCTATATAAGCACGTATATTCGTGCTATATATATATATTTTTTTTTAATTGTATTTAACAAAACTGATGTACAATCTCACATGCAGTAATTTATAGTAATAATTTACATGATCTGATTGACATCTACTAGATGTGAATCTAGCATGCACATAAAGTAAGACGACTTACAAATTAAATTTAAATTTTGACAATATTAGAATTATAACTAATGATAAACAATATTAATTCTTCATAAAAACAAATCTTTATGTTTTGACCTTATTGAGGCTACGGAACCAGCAAAAACATCTATATCTGTGAATTTTTGAATTTTTTCGATGGATAAACCAGTCATATATACTACGATTTGCCCGCTGTCTCAAAGTAATAATTATATTATCAGTTTTCGGTAATATGATAATAATAATGATATCAACCCTGTTTATAAAATCTGTCTCAATGTTGGGTACGGGCCTCTTATCAGTGTTAGAAGAGTTAGGCCATAGTCCACCACGCTGGCCCAGTGCAGGTAGGCAGACGTCACATACCTTCGAGAACGTCATGGAGATCTCTCTGAGCTTATTCCTCATGAACTTAAACATATTCTGTATTATATCGAATTAATTAATAAAATACTTATCATATACCGACTGTTGCTGATTGTATTATCTGATTGTCAATCGGTCCCTACACATCACGGGTATGCTAACGGTGACCTTGCGTGTAATCAAAGTATACACAGCATAGTAATAATGTTATTTTAATCTTATCTTAGCTTACTAATTACATGACAATGGTTTGAACATGTAATTCTTTTGCCGTACATTTCTGTTATATCTGTTATCCGAATATACAGACTTGGATAAACGAACGTTTAATTTTTAAATAAGGCCTTGGATTTGGAACTGAATCTCCAATATAATAGCACTTTGCATCCTCAACCAAAAACCTGTAGGTACCGGTTTGGTAGTCTTTGCACCTTGCGGGAAGCGCAGCCGCAGTCAATTTTCCGTGCAAATACATACAATTTTACTCCGGCAACTATAAGCCCGTCATTACCATTCATCCCCAATTTCTGACGATTTATTTACTACATAATCATATTTATTCTAGAGGCAAAGTGATGGGCGGATCCAGTTCCATCAACTCCATGATTTACGTCAGAGGCAACAAGCTCGACTACGACGGATGGGCAGATTTAGGAAACGATGGCTGGAGCTACGAAGATGTAAGCCTCACTCAGTGTGTCATATGCACTTTATTAATTTTCCAGTCTAACATTTGGTTCAACATAACTCCTACTTGATGGTACCTTTTAGCAATAGTGTTTGGAAATATTAATTCCACAAGAGTGAATTGCACGCACCTTGCTTTTATCATAATAGCCCAATCAAATTGATATTATGTTTTTTGGTAAATCTTAAATATTTATTTTATTCAACAATATGCTTGTACTTAGCAACTGTCACAGAAATCAATAAACTCCGTGACTTTATAAAAACTGCATTCAAAACGGACATGTTGAGATCCTGGTGTATTTTTTGCCTGTGTTTTTGTCTCTCTTTATTCGCTTGTCAATGCCTCGAGCGAAAGAGACAATGTACCAGCCATATTTTCATTTGTCCTTCCCGTTGCTCTATGGATTGCTATAATAACATTCGTGCAGAATAACGAATATATAATGTGAAAATACAGCTGATTAGAATATTCTTTTTTAAAATTTAGGTACAGCAATTAATGGTATCTAAGTAATACATAACTTTAATGTTTATGAAACGTATGTAAATTTGAATGGGTAATCGCACGATAGACAGCACAGTGCACATATGTATGTGGCTGTTTGGAAACTAATAAACTAACTTTAAATATAGGTTCTCTTCAAAAATCGGAGAAGAACCTTAATTTTGAAGGTCTTAACCGTAAATACCATGGCGTTGACGGTGAGCAGTCAATATCGAGATACCCTTACATTGACATAAATACTATCATGATGGTTGAAGCCCTCAATGAAAAGGGCCTTCCTCTAACTGACTTTAATGCAGAATATCAAGTTTCTGCGATGAAGGCACAGACGTATTCACAAGACGGCATCAGAGTTTCCGTAAATAATGCCTTCATTCAACCAATCCGGTATAAACGAATAAATCTAACGATCAGAACTAATTCTGAAGTGTTTAAAATACTGATAAATGATAGCAAAGTTGCTTACGGTGTCGAGTACACAAAAAATTGAAAAATGTATACAGCTTTTACCAAAAAAGAAGTTATTGATATATAATATTCTCCAAAATTGTTAATGTTGTCCGGCATCGGTCCTAAACAGCATCTAGAAAAATCAAATATAAATGTAAAGAAAGATTTAGCTGTAGGTCAAAATCTACATGACCATGTAAGTTTCTTTGGTCTTATAGTAGGTCTATCTAACAAAACTGCGACGGTTTTTGAGCAGAATGAAGTTTTAGAAAAGGTGTACGAATACAGACAAACGAAATTAAAGCACGGACCGTTATCAGCTAATAGCCCAGTTAATGTAGGAGCATTTATAAAAACTGATTCAAATTTGCCTGCACCCGATGTACAAATAGGTTTTTATTACGCATTGATCAGAGATGCACTTACTGATCCACCAACATTTCAAAAGACCGTTATATTTCCTACAAGTTTCTATGACGGTATTTATTTGAGGATTCAGACCTTAATTACAAAGAGTATAGGTAGAATTATACTTAATGCTTCGGATCCTCGCGGTGCGCCGTTAATATTTGCCAATTATTTAAAAGATCTGAATGACATGCCTATGATCATTAGTGCAAGGTATCTTTAGAAAATACCAGAGCGTTTATATCTCGAGGAGCACATTTTATAAGAGTACCTTTGCCAGCATGCAGAGACCACATTATAATTACACTGATAATTATTTTATTTGTTTACTTAGACAGTGCACATTACCAATGTTTCATCCTATAGGCACATGTAAAATGGGACCTATAACCGACGAAAAGGCAGTTGTGCATCCGAAACTGAGGGTGTACGGCATTTCTCGTCTAAGAGTTATAGACGCTTCTATTATGCCTATTATAATTCGTGGTAATATAAATGCAACAAACTTTTGCCATTACTGAAAACGGTACTGCTTTTCTTTTAGAAGCATGGCAGTAATACTACTTACTTACTTCCTCCTGGCTATTATCCCAATTTATTTGGGGTCAGCCCTCCTAGTACTCCTGCGCCACACCGCATGGTTGTGGGCTGTCTCTGTCGTAGTGTTGCTCGCTGTCATGTCCTTCGCTAATGTTCATAGCCAGGTTATTGGTGGTCGTCCACGGCCTCTTTTTCCGTCATGTATGTTCATGACTCTTTTTGTCATGTGGTCATCATCCCGCCTCATCAAATGGCCGTACCAGCGCAAGCGGGTTTCGCAGAGCTTTTCTTGTATCTTTGAGACTTTAAAAGTACCATAGATATATTCATTTTTTATCCTGTCGATTCTGTCGATTCGAAAGAACTAAAATACTCTAAACGGCGCTACAATAACATGTTTTTCATTTCTTTTATTACTATTTATTTGTTTAAACATAATCTGCAATTGTAAACAATAAAATAGAACAAAGTTACATAGAAACAAAAGTACCGCTTACTATTTAAATCGTTTATGTAATGCCATTAAAATCTGTGAAATATACGAAGTGTTATAATCACAGATGAATAACGGCAAATATAAAATTATAAAAGTTTGTAGAATTTTGTTATAGTAATATACAACATTCTAAAAGATTTATTACATCATTCTAAACAATGAAAAATCATTGTTAAGAATTAATATTGTATTTAGATAAATTAAGAATAGATTGTTAACGTAGTAAGTAGCTACTAACTACAGTAAAAAAACCAGAATAATCACTGTTTTGTATATCATTTAAATATGAGTAAACTTCGATCAAATATACCATAGATGCACATTCTCATACAAAAACCGCGTCAATATGTGGCACTGACCAGTACTACTTACTTATAAGTGTCTGCATTTATTATGCAATCCAGGCAATAAACCGGAATAACCATTGAACGCCCACTGAGAAACATTTTGTAATAGTTTAGTTAAAACGCGTCAATGTAAAGCGTCCTAAGTGTGTTACTCGCGATACGCAAGCGTACTAAGTATATGGTACGGTCTCCACCATAGTAGTGGTGTCGATTCGCTCTCGCTTACGGGCAGCGCACGCAGGGGTGAGTGGGACAGGTGCATAATATAGCGCATACGACTGATTTATGCACAGTTTTGTTGGGGCCGTTTTTTGAGCGACGATCGTGCATCTATGGTATATTTGATCGATGTGAGTAAAGAAGTAAATAGATAACACAGCATATCTGACAATATTTTTTATATATGCACTAAGTTTAGGAAGAACACGAAAAAATAATATTATTAACGCGATCACGGTATTCGTAAAATGAAATTTCAATAATAAGCAAGGCTGGAGTGGGTGTAGTGATCTCTTCACAGACTACGCCGCCTGGGACGGAATTAAGGAAACACAGGGTTGCCCAGAGCCTGTATTACCCTCTCGGCCTCACCGGCTGATCCCACAGGAAAGGCAAGCCAATACGTGTGGAGCCGGGTCGGCTGCAGGAATCTGCTGCATATTTCGGGTTGGACCTTACTTGAGTCTGACAGAGATCCCGATCCTGGTTTTATTTCGGAGTTTTCCTTCTCCTAGATAGGTTGCAGCACAATGCTTAGAGGACGGTCTCCTACGTGGCGAAGCGTTAAAAGTGTGGTCGCTAGTGGACATTAGTCGCCTTTTACGACACAAATCATATTATAACTAACAGTGTTAAATTCAGAATTTTATGAGTCAATAATTTAATAATGCATAAGATACTCACTATTTTTACTATATATTATACTAGATGTTCCCGCGGTTTCACCCGCGTTTATCGTTACTGCGCCGCCCCCGTGGGACGTAACGTGATGTTATATAGCCTATAGCCTTCCTCGATAAATAGGCTATCTAACACTACAAGAATTTTTCAAATCGAACCAGTAGTAATCACGCTGAATAAACCAGGAGAAACGTCGTTTGTACTATGTCGGTAATGGGTAATTATTTTGCTGCAATGTTATTTTAAAACTGCGATATCTCCTAAGATATTCATTAAAATCGAATGATATAAAGGGCAATTTTGTTTTAAATTAAATACTTGTGATGAATAACGTATTTATTTGGATAAGGATTAATATCATGTTTATAATAATACCTTCGCAAATAATGCATTATTTTAGAACAAATTTCGTTAGCATAAAAAAGGTTATAGTGAGCCAACCTTAAAAGATAGACATATGCTGTCGCGGACTTTTTTTAGAACTTTTAAAGGGGAACAATTCTGTCATACATGATTTTTGCGAAACTTTAACTGTTTACGCAGCGCACGCAGCGGAAGCTCTCAAAAGGAAAAAATATCCTCCGACTTTGAAACATTCTTCATTGGTGCTCAGCTCCTATTGATCTTAGCGTGATGATATATATAGCCTATAGCCTTCCTCGATAAATGGGCTATCTAACACTGAAAGAATTTTTCAAATCGGACCGGTAGTTCCTGAGATTAGCGCGTTCAAGCAAGCAAACAAACAAACAAACAAACTCTTCAGCTTTATAATATTAGTATAGATATATGTAGATAAGTCGTTCTAAATAAGTATTCAAGTAGTTTTGAAGGTGAGTACGTGGAAATATGTACATATTGCCTAAAATACTTATCATAGTAGGTACTCTTTCAACTTCTGTTTAAACATACATGTCTTAAGTAATTTAATTGTTCAGGGTCTTTATAAACTATTTTGAAAGATTTACATATGTCTCAGTCGAGCAAATTAGTATCTATAGTTATATTTACGACTAATATATCTAAAATTATAATAGGGCTCTTCTCCGTTGTAACGAGGTAGAGTTATGAGAATGTCTCTACTAGTACACGAGCGTGATGTGACAGCATGCTTCCTGATTGCACAGTACAAATTTACTTAAAGACATGCACAGTACATCCTTGGTATCATGTTAGTTGTTCTCTTTCAGCATCGAAGGCAGATTTTAGCTGGACTATATTTAAGCTTTTATATAATACTTGAGATTTGAGATTTAAGAATTTTATTGAAATAAATACATATTGTTACAATTATTTTAAACCCACCAAACTGCATAACAGTTTGTCGGCGGGATTAGCGCTCGATTATAACATAACATATGTGCTACATATATGGAACCAGTTTAACGCTCTCGGTTTACAGTGGTTTAATAATTAGTATTTAATGGCAATAACAATAAAATCAAATACAGACAATAAAGCAAGAAGTAAGTAAACATTAAGCGGTTTAACTTAGCAATACCTTTTTAAGTTTGCTTCTAACAGTTTGTTTTGTAATGTTAACTATATGAGTATAATAATATTAATTATCATTGAACCTGCAAACTATTTTTATTATTTATAGGTTAATTTACTCTGACATTTAACTATAAAGCGAAGGCCGACAATCTACCATTTAGTTATGGACCAGCCTTTCCTGTTAGCGCCAAAGTCTCGTCATCAACCACTTGCGCTGCACATAACCTCTTCTCGGATTCAGTCTATACTAAACTGGTTTTATATAATAAAATGTACGATGAAATTATAACATATTAATAGTTAACGCAATGGTGGAGGTTTGTGAAAGTATTAATACTCTCGTTTAATACATTATCTAATTATTTAGTTGCTTGCATGTTATTACACAGAACCGGGGAGCATGTTTAACAATCTAATATCTCACTGCAGAAGTCTGGACGTCACAATATTTAATTATTAAAAAGTTAATGTTGAAAAACTAATTAATAACTATATAATCAGGTTCTACCATTCTTCAAAAAATCGGAGAAAAACCTAAACTTTGAAAGCCTGAACCGCAAATACCATGGTGTTGACGGTGAACAAGCAGTCTCCAGGTATCCTTACGTCGACAAGCCCACCATAATGATACTTAATGCCTACCACGAGATTGGCCTTCCTCCAGCAGATTTAAATGGGCCGAATCAAATTGGCGCAATACAATTTCAGGCCACGTCGCAGGATGGCGAAAGAGTATCAGTAAACGATGCTTTTATCCAACGAATACGATACAAACGGAAAAATTTAATAGTTGAAACCAAGTCAGAAGTATTTAAAATACTGATAAATGAAAATAAAATTGCTTACGGTGTCAAATATACAAGAAACGGTAAAATTTATACAGCTTTTGCCAAGAAGGAAGTTATTATTAGCGCTGGCAGCATTAATTCTCCAAAGCTGTTAATGTTGTCTGGCGTGGGACCTAAGGAACATCTATCAAAATTAAATATACCTGTCAAACAAGATTTAGCTGTTGGCGAAAATTTACATGATCACCTTACTTTCAACGGTTACGTAATTGCTCTTCCCAATAAAACATCAACTCTCATTGAACCCGAAGAAGTTTTAGCAGAAGTATATGATTATAGTCAGATGAAACTGAAATGCGGTCCGCTAGCATCCAACGGCGTGATCAGTGCAGTAGCATTTTTAAAGACTGATCCTAATCTACCAGCGCCAGACATCCAATTACAAACTGATGATAGATTATATAAAGAATTTGTTTCTGAACCAAGTACTTATGATAGTCTGTCGATATTCCCTTCTGTTTTCTATGATGGTGTAGGTGTAAGAATTACGAATCTAACACCCAAAAGCCGAGGCAGACTTTTGCTTAACTCATCGAATCCACAAGGCCCGCCGTTACTGCATGCCGGCTACTTGAAGGACCCATCGGACTTGATACCTATAATGAAGACTGTTAGGTTTTATTTGACTTTAGAAAACACGGAGGCGTTTAAATCTCGAGGAGCATATTTTGTAAGAACACCGCTACCAGCCTGTAAAGATTATCCTTGGGGAACAGATGCGTACACTAGTTGCTTAGCACGATTCTACACATCGTCACCTTACCATCCAGTAGGCACTTGTAAAATGGGCCCAAAATGGGACGAAAAAGCAGTTGTAGATGCTAGGCTGAGGGTGTACGGGATTTCTGGCCTAAGAGTGATAGATTCTTCCATAATGCCTGTTGTAATTCGTGGTAACACTAACGCACCATCTATCATGATAGGGGAAAGAGGCGCAGCGTTTATTCTTAAAGATTGGCTAAAGAACTACTAATATCTACGCATGTAATTTTGTTAATGTAATGTTTAGATATATATGTATATATTTACATAAATACACATATATGTACATAATTATGTATTTGTCAGATTTTGGTGTCATTAAAGTACTTTTCAATGTTTTGGTATTTTACTGTTACAAATGTGCATATTTACGAATCCATTGCAGTTTCCTTTGAATTATATCAAAACTGATATTGGTAAACAGAACGAAACTAGGAATCACAATATTTTAAACTATATAATGCAGGGCCGACTAACTTGATTGATAAATAATAATAATAATAATAATATTCTATCACATACACACAACACCATCTAGCCCAAACTAAGCAGAGCTTGTACTATGGGTACTAGACAATGGATAAACATACACATATACTTCCTTTTTTTTTTGTAAATACATACATATTATACATAGAAACACCCAGACCAAGACAAACATCCATGTTCATGCACACAAATGTTTGACTTCTGTGGTAATCGAACCCGCGACCTCAGGCGTGGCAGTCGGTTACACTAACCACTACGCTAACGAGGCCGACAATAAATGATAATATACAGTGTGTCCGGGTACGAACTAGCGATATTCTAAATACTTATAAAACAACTATTTTAATATACAAATACACCATAAACTTGGGTCCAACACACCTCCACGCTAAATGGCAGCCATTTTGATTTTTTTAATGAAATTTCTCTACGTGTCTACAAAAAGCATAATTATCTCAAATTTTTGCTCTCACTGCGATAAAAATAGGCTTATTTGACGGGTAATAATACTGTCTGTCATTTACATTAAACAATGTGTTTACTATCTACAAACTTACGAAAAAAATTCGAAATAAAAAAAAAGAGTAGAAAAAAAAAACGTAAATTAACAAATTATTGTAAATTACTACAAAATCACTAGCCATAACCCATTTAATGTTTTTACTAGATCGATAGCTTTTGAGCTAAGCTATAAAACAACATTAAATTTACAACTGTATGTCTATTACTTTAAGAGTTTTTGTTATTTGAACATAGCGTATGCGCAAGCACAAAAGGCCTTTATTGGAACCCTAAATAGGAAAACATTAAAACACTTTTTTTATTTTTTATTAAATACTTTTACAATATTGATACATAACTTTTTACTATCTAAAGCAGTTGCTCAAAGTGTCCACCTCCAGCCTGTAGACAGCTCAAAGCTTTCTGTACCACCTGGGCACTCGAGCGCCTGACCATGTCAGTATCCAGTCTTATTTCTTCGGCGACTGACATAATTTTAGCGACAAGTTCTTCTCTTGTATTTGGAACTGTAGCGTACACCCTTTGCTTCATATTACCCCACAAAAAATAATCTAAGGGCGTCAAATCGTATTTAGAATATCACTAGTTCGTACCCGGACTCACTGTATAGTTAATTGATAATCATGTCACTGAACAAAAAATAAATATTGTAATATATCATTTTAAAATTATTTCCCTCTCAAGGCGATGTGGTGGTAAGCCCAGAGACAACTTAGGATAAAATTTATTAAACACTTCATCAACCCTTGTGAATTCGATTTTCGTTCTGTTCTCAGCATCGTTTCAGCGTCATTTTTTGTAATAATGACAACCAAGGTTAATTCTACTAACTACATAAGACTATTACTAGGACAGGAGATCGAAAAGCGTAAAATTTTCATCTCAATCTCTAAGTGATTTCAGCAGACCTTTAACACCTTGGCTAATTATGTGGCTGTGCCCTGTTAGCAGTCTATGGTTTATCAACGCATAATCGTTATAAATTATATTCCAGAACTATTTTCGATATCATAAAGTATAACATTTATATCAAGCAGTCTTTCTGACGTAATGGATGGTGTACTACAGGGCGGTATTGTATGTCCTTCACTTCCTTTACTATTTATAGTGAATCTATGAACGAGTTGAACATGAGAATCAAGCATCAAACTCGCAAGCACCCTCTAATTAGTTATCTTGGGCCTCCTCTAAGGCCAACGTGAATTTGGAGAAATGTTTCACTGGGTTATTGGACTAATTGGGCCTTAACCACCAGTCAACTTAACCAAATCAAGCATTGGTTGTAATACGTGTGGAGACTATTATTGCGTACTTGCAACATGTCGAACTCGGACTCTGAAAACGAGGTACCCCAAATGGATGAACTACCTCCGACATATGTATATTTTTAAATCCCACACTAGGCGTAATTCCTGATTCGCGGAGACTTAACAAGCATTCAAACATCGGACACAAACAATCTATGGACTTGAAACAACCATTTGTGGATCACACAAATTTTTGTCCCGTGTGGGATTCGAAGCCTCAACGCAGTAGCAATGCAGTATGTTTATTTACAGTAAACTTGTATATATGTATATCTATCTATATGTTCGGTTAAACGAGGGACATATTGAAACCAGCTGTAGTTTAGGAATACACGAATCTAATACGTGTATTCAAAAATAAAAATACGGGTAAATAAAAAAGAAATAACTTATCAAACAATTCGTGAAAAGTCTCGCAACATTTGGACACTCTAGGACTAGCGACTAGCGTTAACTACTTAAAATCGCATAGCAGGCCAACAACCCGTACCCGTGACACGCCCCTTTTTTTTGTTTGACGTTTTTTACACTTCTCATTTGTTTACTGATTCTAAGGCGATACAAACTCAACTGGTCAACATGTGCAAGCGAATTTTTTCTGTAATGGTTATCTGTCGCTCAAGTCGATAGTACATAGGTAAGTATTTCTAGCGTATTTAAAAAAGGAATCACACCTATTTAAAACGATTAACTTGAATTAACTTGATTGATAATTTACTATTTACAAAATCTACACTAATCTTAAAAGTTGTTCAAAATGAGCACCTTCCCGCGCAATGCACAGTTCAGCACGTTTCCGCATATTGTCTTTAACGCGATTGAGTACAAATGGATCAGTTCGGACACTATCAAATGGACTAGTGATACGCGTTTTCAACTCCTCCCTGTTCCAGTATTCCGTTACATACATCTTCACTTCACCCCATAAGTAAAAATCTAACGGGGTGAGATCAGGAGAGCGAGCCGGCCACGCTACAGGCCCTCCGCGACCTATCCACTTATCACCAAAGTGAGCGTTTAGGAACTCACGTGATTATTATTTTTTTTTGTATATGACACAGTTGACGACCAACAACTACAACCGCCGTTCCGTTGTTTTAATTGTTATCACCTGTTTAAAGACGCTATTACTTTGATTTGCGATTACCAGTGCAATTTATAGTTGACCAGTGGACTTATACATTTGTGATATAATCAGTGGAGTGCATAAATACTGTATAATTTGTGAATAGATAATTGCAACAGACAATTATCTACCGATAATAGTGATTAGTGTGAAGTGCTCCGTCGTAACGCGTAAGCGACGCGATATACACGGCGCTTAAGATCTTTTTCTCGCGACCGTTAACCGCTCGCATATACACTGGACTGCGAAGGTGTCGGGTACGAAACTTTAAACTTTATTTTTTATTATTTGTTTATCCTGAGAGAGTTACGGAATTGATTAAGACGAATTAAGCACTTTACTCGCTATGGCTGAGAAATCCTGTAGTTCTATATTGTTATGGGGATGTTGTGACCAAGTCGTAGACAACGAAAAGTACGCTAAGTGTGCAAAATGTCATAAAGCGTATCATTACATTTGTTTATCTTTGGCTGATGACTTCGTTGTACCTGCTAAATGGCGATGTCCCGAATGTAAAAACTCAGGACCAAGAGGCGGTAATTCGGACAGCACTCCTCTACGTAACATCTCAACCATAAGAGGCAATAAAAGGCAAGCCCTTGGATCTCCACCTCAGGCGGCTGCTCAGTTTACTTTATCGCAGGATGACATACGCCAACTTATTCAAAACGCAGTAAAGAGTGAACAGGAAGAAATTTTATCTAAAATAACAGAAAATATGAAGAGCATATTGAATAAGGAATTGCAACCTATTAAAGAGCAAATGGAGAAAATGGATAAATCCATGGCCTTTATGAACTCGCAGTACGAAGATGTTCTAAAAGAGTACGCGGCGTCGAAGGAGGGTATGAAGGAGTTAATGAAAGAAAACTCGGAGATGAAAGCCAGTATCAGCGACTTGACCGTACGCATAAGTCAACTAGAACAGCAGACACGTTCTAGTAATGTGGAAATTCAATGTGTTACAGAAAAAAAGCAAGAAAATCTGTTTCAAATCGTATCACAATTATCTAAGGTTGTTGGAAGTGGCATCGAAGACAAGGATATTAAACATTGCACTAGAGTTGCGAAACATAATACCAAAACACTCGTCCGCGAGCCATAGTGGTGCAACTTATTTGCCAACGTACACGTGATCAATTAATCGCAGCAACTATCAAGTTCAATAGGTCCAACCCCAATAACAAACTTAATTCCACGCATCTAGGATACACCGGACCAAAGTCGCCCATCTACATAATGGAACACCTGTCCACTACCAACAAAGCACTTCACGCTGCTGCTAGGATCAGAGCTAAAGAGATTGGTTATCAATATGTCTAGGTGCGTGGTGGCCGGGTATTCATGCGTAAAGATCAAGATTCTGATCACATTTTAGTTAGGAACAAGGACACCTTAAACAAACTACTGTAATTTTATTGTTATGTTTTTTATTGTTTTAAGTCAATGTACTAGAATTTATTATTTATTATAATTCAACGATTTAAGAATATATTATCAGAATACAAGAGGCCTACGCACCAAAACTCATAACTTTTATCGTCAATTATCTTGCGAAGCTTATGATGTAATTATATTGACCGAGACATGGCTGAACGATTCTGTTTTGAGCTCAGAGCTATTTGATAACAGATACGTAGTCTATAGAAGAGATAGGGATGGTATCAAAAAGAATGGAGGTGGTGTGTTGATTGCAGTACTGAAAAAATAAGTTCGAAGCACATGTCTGTCTGGGAGAGTCATTGTGAGGATCTGTGGGTAACTATAAATGTCTCAATCGCTAATTCTGTTTGTCAACTAGCTCTGTGCGCAGTTTATTTGCCCCCACCTGTGCTTCGTACGACCGTAGAATATTTCTTAGACTCTTGTAATAACGTATTAGAACAATCGGGCTTACAAGTCTGCATAGTGGGCGATTTTAACTTAGGAATCATTAACTGGAGCTTAGTAAGTGAGTCAGATAATGGTTATACAGCGCCAGGTATAGGTTACGTATTAACTGATTTTATTCATATAAACAAACTAACACAACTTAATAATGTTGAAAACAAGTCGGGGCGTATATTAGACCTTGTGTTGACCTCTTTAACTTCAGGATGCGTAAAACTTGCCAATAATCCACTGAGTGTTGTCGATACTTTTCATCCCCCAATTGAAATTTCCTTTACATCTTACAAGGACACCAGACTTCCATACAAGAGTAGCGACAGGATTAATTACTTTAAATTAGACTATGACAGTATTTGTAGACATCTAGATGAGACGGACTGGAGTTCCTTGTTTGATGGAGCTCTCGACGTAAATAATATGCTTAGTTGCTTCTATGACAAACTTAATACTCTTATAAAAAAGTATGCTCCTAATAACACACGCAAACGAAAGTCGTACCCTCTCTGGTTTGATAAAAACTTAATAAGAACGCTAAGGGAAAAAGAAAAGCTAAGAAGGCGGCATAAAATTTATGGCAATCCTATGGATGAACTTGAACTTAAGTTATTGAGCAAGCGATGCAATGTTTTGGCCACTTCTTGCTACAACAAATATATTAGAGACTTAGAAAATGATATAATTAATAACCCGAAGCGCTTCTGGGCTTATATCAAAGTTAAAAGGGGAGGCACAAGTCCTTATCCCCTCACAATGTCCGATGATATAACGTGATCTTCAAACGGTTTTGAAATTTCAGAAATGTTCGCTGCGCACTTTTCTTGTATGTACAGCACTCCAAAGAGCTCATATCAACCTGCAGCTTCAGAATAATTGCAGAGCCTGCTTGCTTATAGTTTGCCTTTATCAGCCCCCACTATCCGGTATGATGCTCTCCTAACCAAACCAAAGTCTCTAGATCGTAAAAAAGGTGCTGGTCCTGACGGGATTCCTTCCTTTTTTGTATCCATGTGTGCGCGTCCTTTAACAGCTCCTTTACTGCTAATATATAATCGATCGCTTAGTACAGGAATATTTCTCAACATTTGGAAAGAAGCTAAAGTCGTGCCTGTACACAAATGTAGTGACACCAATTATGTAGGTAACTACAGACCAATTTCTATCCTGTCTACTTTTTCCAAAATCTTTGAGTCACTTATTTGCCCTTATCTGCAGGCGCACCTTAAGCTGTACCTCAGCAGTTCCCAGCATGGCTTTGTGGGTTCCAGGTCTACTTGCACAAATTTGGTGACTTTTACTGAGACATTAGCGAGTGCAATAGACTCTGGGAAACAAGTTGATGTTATTTATACCAATTTTAGTAGAGCGTTTGACCGCGTCCCTCATCATATACTTTTGCAGAAGATTACCGCATATGGAATCATTGGTTCCTTACGTAACTGGTTAGAATCGTACCTCAGTAATCGTTCCTTTTTTGTAGTCATTAACGGCTTTCAGTCTAAATTGTTTTTTATTTTATTTTATTTATTTATCAAAACTTACAACTACCATTACAGAAACAATCCAATACGATAGTGAAGCCGTTACAGACAATATAATCTTATAACTTAACTAAAAGGTATACTTATTATAACAAATTACAATTAAAGCTATTCTGTTAAATTCACTCAAAGTACATGCAAACAAATCCGAAGTCTCGTGAATATTATTCATAATGCGTAGAATTCGCGTTACCGGAGCTTCTTTTAATAAATTGGTTCTTGCGCTCGGCAGCTGCAGCAGCGCTGGCCGACGCCGACGCCAAACATATCTGTCGGGGACTCTAAGCCGTAATAATTGTAGCAAACTAGCATTGTCAGATTTACCCCTCAGTATTTTAAATAGGTGTGTAGCAAGCGCTAGTTCCCTTCTGACTCTTAGTTCATTGTAACCCACCATCCCCAAAATGAATAAGGTAGGGTACATCAATGGGTAGAAGGGATACACGCCATACAGTCGCAAGTACAAGTACCGGATAAATTTGTTCTGTATACGCTCCAACATAAGGCTATATTTAGTTTCATGCGGAGCCCATACAACCGCATTACACTCAAGCAGACTTCGTACTATGGCGTTATACAAAACGATAACTGCATTTATATTAGTAAAGTCCTTCACTCTCCGCAATACAAAGCCCAAATTCCTGTACGCCTTTTTACATATTTTAATAATATGGCTTCGGAACGTAAGTTTGGAGTCTACCGTTACTCCAAGATCCCTAACTACAGTAGTACGTTCAAGGGTGGCGTCTTGGATTTTATAATCGTAATGTAGTGGGGTACGAGCACGTGAAAAACTAACGGTCAGGCATTTAGAGGTGTTAAATTCTAATAGGTTGTCCCTACTCCAATTAACCACCCTATCAATATCTCCCTGAAGCTTTTTACAATCTTCTATATTGCGCACGGGTAGGTATAGTTTGAGGTCATCAGCAAAGAGCAGACATTTGGCATCCTGAACCACCTCTGGCAGATCATTGATCATTAATATAAACTCCAGAGGTCCGAGGTTACTGCCCTGACTTACTCCAGATTTTGTAAAATAAGACTCGGAATGATGACCTGCATAGTCCACATACTGTTTCCTATCACTCATATAACTGCAGAAGAACCTGAGAAGGTGTGGGGTAAAACCAACAGCCGCCAACTTTCCTAGCAAGAGATCATTATTGACTAAGTCGAAAGCTTTTCGAAAATCGAAGTAGGCGGCATCTACCTGTCCCCCACCATCAACCACCGGTATGATATGAGTCATATAAGTGAGTAAATTACTAGTGGTACTTCTCCCGGGTCGGAAACCGTGTTGGGCCTCAGAAAGTTGGCTACATAATTGCGGTAGAATAGCTTTCTGGATAGCTGATTCCAACAGTTTAGCTGGCGTAGACAACACCGCCACCGGCCTATACTCCTCCACTGCTGTACCAGATCCCCCTTTCGGTACTGGGACGACACGTGAAATTTTCCATTTATCTGGAAATACTGCCCCCTTCAAGCAATGATTAAAAATATGAAGCAAAGGTCTAGCTAATGCGTAACGACAATCCTTGAAGATATATGGGGGAATGCCATCCGGCCCTGTGGATTTAGATGGCTTGATGTTTTGAAGGGCACACTGAACATCCTTCAACTGCAAGCCATCCAAATGAATCCGTACTCCTTCATTTTTACCTGCTGAAAAATTAATAGCTGAATCTACATTCAGGTCCGGCTGTTCAGTACTATATACAGAATAAAAATATCTTGCAAATTCCTTAGCACACTCATCATCGGAAAGGACTTGGCCATTTTTTAATATTTTCTTAGGCAAGCGGCTACCCTGTTTTGATTTCATAAAATTCCAGAAGCATTTAGGATTATCCAGAAACTGATTCTGAACACGTTGTTGATATCGATCATGAGCCAGCTTAATTAGTTGTTTAACCTTAGCTCGACACAAAGCAAACTCCTTATAGTCACTATCTTTTTTACTTATTTTGTAACGTTTATGTAGAGAAGCTTTCAATTTTATGTTACGAATTATATCAAATGTGTACCACTCAGGGTAGGCGTATCTCAATCCTCCGAGGCTTCGATTTTTCTTTGGAACAAATTCATCTAAAATTAAATTAACACTATCATAAAAAAAATTTAAACTTGGTTCTAATTCTAAATTATAAATAGGAGTCCAATCAATGCTAGCTATTTGTGAGTAAAGAGAAAAAAAATCAGCTTTGTGAAAATTCCACTGAGAGGTTACCTGACCCATTATAACCCGATCTTCCCCCGGACTGCCCTGTTTAGTACCTAGGTTATGCCGTTGCAAGTGTCGAGGCGCAAGGGATACATTCACTTCTAGCGGGGGGTGATGCCTGTCAGTACGCACAAGCGGCAGATCCGCTTCGCGCACGCTTACACACACACTCTCCTCTTCCACAAATGTACTGAGTACTAAATCTAAGTGTCGATTATTGCAATTGCTTACATTATTACTCTGAGTGAATCCACAATATGTTAGAAAGAACTCAAAATAGTTCGTAACATTTATTGAGCATGAATATAAGTTAAAATCTCCCATCACTAAAACTTGACTAAATTTATTACAGTAGTCTTCTACTAACTTAAATAATAACATGTATTTGTACAACGTTACATCTGGTGTGCCCCAGGGCTCCCACATTGGTCCAATTTTATTTAACTATTTTGTTAATGATATTCCATATAGACTCAAATACTCAGACTGTTATATGTATGCAGACGACCTTAAATTTTGTAGATTAATTGACTCAGTCCTTGATGCGGAGTTACTCCAGAGAGATATTAATGTGTTAGCGAAGTGGTGCGATGATATGAGTTTGAACATTAAAAAGTGCTATCACGTAAAGTTTTCCCGGAAGATAAAATTACTTTCTTCTAATTATCACATTGGCCATTCACAAATTCAGGAAGTAGACATGATAAGAGATCTAGGGATATTATTCGATAAGCAGTTAACCTTTGTGCCCCATATTGAAAATGTAATTAAAAAAGCATCAAGAATGCTTAGCTTCGTTATTAGAAATGTTACTAGCTTTCGACACAGTAAAACTAAGATTTCACTTTATAATTGTCTTGTCCGCAGCTCACTAGAATATTGTAGCACAGTATGGAGGCCGCACTATTCCACCCACGCCCTTAGGCTAGAAAGGGTTCAAAAAAGGTTTTTGTGGCATTTGGCATATTCTTCTGGGATTGCAAAGATAAAGGTGTCCTATAATGACAGGCTTTCTCACTTTAAAATGATGTCTTTACAGGAAAGAAGAGATATTCTTGATTCCCTTTTCTTAATTAAAATTATACAGCATAAAATTGATTGTCCCCAATTGCTGAAATATTTAAAACTCCGTGTCCCCGCCAGAAATCCTCGAGCTCCCATCACGCCTTTACATCCTCCACTCCATAGAATCGTCTTCGGCGCAAATTCTCCGATCCCCCGACTATGCAAATTGTTAAATAGCCTAAGTGATCTAATTGACGTGCATGCTGACTCACTTAATAGGATCAAAAAAATTATTTCAAACTATCATAACGCCTAATGCTCTCTCTGTATTAGGGTTGGTTGGTTGATTTGTTTGTTTGTTTGTGTATTTATTTGTTTTTAATTCTGTCTACATATTTTTTCTTGTATTGATTGATTTGTCTTTGAACTGGTAATTGTAAACTTAAGAATAAAAATTATGCATGCTGTGTTTACCTGTAAGAGATTGTTACGCTAGTAATGAGTTTTATGAATGTATCACATCTTGTAACAGTGTAATCAATTGTTGGTGAACCTTATAAATAAAATAAAAAATAAAATAAAATAAAATAAATAAAATAAAAAAATAATGCGCGGGCGCTCCGTCATGTTGATAGTACAGGTTGCGGTGAGCACTGAGGGGCACATCGTCCAGCATTTCGTCCACAACACTATTTAAAATGTTTAAATAACACAAGTTGTCTAGTCTTCCCTCGATAAAATAAGGGCCTAGCAAACAATTGTTCAAAATGCCTGCCCACACATTAACACTAAACCTATGTTGATAAGCGTCCTGTCGCGTCACATATGGGTTTTCACTGCTCCACCAATGTTCATTGTGAACATTAAATATTCCCTTTTTTGTAAAAGTGGCTTCATCCGTAAACAAAATGTTGTTATTTAAATTTGATAAAAACCACTAGCAAAAATTAATTCGCGACTGATAATCATTTGCTCCCAGTTCTTGAACGGGACGAAAATGATATGGGTTCATTCCTTCTTTATGGAATAGCTTCCACACGGTTGAGTTTGATATTCCAAACCGCCTTGCTGCACTTCGAGAACTCTCCTGCGGGTGATGCTCAAAGTATTCCAAGATGGCTTCTTGGAGATAAACTGGGTATGGCTCTCTCCGACGACCTTGGGCATGCGTCGGCACGGTGAATTGTCCGAATGTTCGCAATCGGTGATTGATGCCCAACATCAGGTTGTACGAAGGAGTCTGGCGGTTGGGAAACATCTCGCGGTACAAGTTGACCGCTCCCCGAACACTATCATTGGATAGTGCATAGAACCATATCCCAGTATTCTTCATTGGAATACTGATAAGTCGACATGTTTAAAACTGATTCTACTGTTATCAACTTATCACAAATGTTTACACAAAATAGGTACGCGATGCACACGGGATCGACGCAAAATACGGAAGCGCGCTAATTAGACATGCGGAAGTAGGGATGCACTCGCGCAGACTGCGGGTTGCGCGGGAGTATGTTCTGTTGGCGCATCGCCGTCGCCGCATCGGCGCCAGGACAAAGGTGCGGGGCGCGGTGTGCGCGCGGGGAGGGTGTTTTTGGTAGTCCGAGTCGTCCGAGTGGCTCGTGTCAAACATGCGCGTGACGGTATTGTTATTACATGCCTATCGTTTATTTGCAAGTTTTGGTTCGCGCTTGGTGTTCATAAATTGTGTATTTTGTTGGATAATTGTGTCAAAAAATAAGGTTATATGTTTATTACATATTTGGAACGAGAATCGAATACTGAGTACTCTCCATCAATATGTCCCTCGTCTAAGCGAACAGTCTGTATATTATATCTATCTATATATATATATATACATATATATATATGTATGTATATATTTGCGGGGCCTCCTAGCACAAGTATTTAATATACTTAAAAGGAGATCCCTATGTAAGATAAATTGTAGTAGTATAAGATACCGAATTTTTTTTTATTTTTATATACCGTGTAACATATGCTTGTATGCGATCCGATGTTTGAATGCTTGTAAAATCTCCGCGGATCAGGAATTATTCCTAGTGCAGATGTCATTTTAAAAATATATATGTATGTCGGTTCAGGATGAATATCTTTATCGGAGAACATAATATTGTGTGGGCTCTGTGTAGGTTACGACGTTACGAGCAAGAAACAAAGTATTACAATCGCAACTGTTTTAATCACAATAGGTACATTAAACACGAGTCGTATGACAGTTCCCAAACGAGTTATTCGTGCGGCGGACGAAAGCAGAATGCCTAGGTTCGGTGCTCGGTTCCAAAACTTCCAAATAATAACTCGTACTCGGCTCGCACGAACTCCCGTCGGACTCTGCCGAAGGGATGACGTCACATCACTTGCGCCTCGTTGTCAAATCAGCTTTCTTACTAATGACCTCTCCGACATGTATATGTCGAAACGTCAAGAAAATAATCATTGGAATGCAATTTATTTCTGTAATTGGAGTTGACTAAATTGTTTGAGAACGTCAAGCGTAAGCTTGAGTGAGGTCGCCACAGAGCTAAAGTGTCAGTTGGAGTGACAGTTATGGCCGTCCTATTGATATTATATTAGTTATATAAGCGCCGGAGACGCGTGCGCGGACACATATCGTGTGACGAACTCGCTGCGTTACTGATCAAATCAGAGATAATCACAGTCAACCTGTATTGTTTCATTTCTTTTGTATTTGCTTTTCATTAGTATACGTACGAAGTATAATACCACGCCTATATTTTGTTGCTTCATCATGTCAATAGCGAGTTGCCGTCCAACTCTCCGTTATATATAATTATATATAGACTCACGATTGTGTATTCCCGATATAGTAGGCAGTGGTATACCACACCATACATGGGCGGAAAATATCCCGCCTACCAGGCGCTAAGCTAAATACCGTGCTGCAACCATCGATCAAATATACCATAGATGCACGATCGTCGCTCGAAAAACGGCCCCAACAAAACTGTGCATAAATCAGTCGTATGCACTATATTATGCACCTGTCCCACTCACTCTTGCGTGCGCTGCCCGTAAGCGAGAGCAAATCGACACTACTACTATGGTGGAGACCGTACCATATACTTAGTAGGTACGCTTGCGTATCGCGAGTAACACACTTGGGACGCTTTACATTGACGCGTTTTAACTAAACTATTACAAAATGTTTCTCAGTGGGCGTTCAATGGTTATTCCGGTTTATTTTCTGGATTGCATAATAAATGCAGACACTTATAAGTAGTACTGGTCAGTGCCACATATTGACGCGGGTTTTGTATGAGAATGTGCATCTATGGTATATTTGATCGAAGGCTGCAACTGATAATTCCTGAATAAAAAACCTCAATAACACTTTTTCACTTTGGCTTCAAACCTGAGGCCTCACGATCAAACATTGACGTATGTATATTTACGGAGAGACACTGACTCCTAAGATACAGGCATATACGCCTAGTTTAGAAGTCAGGTTAAAGATTTTGAAAATTCTGCATGTTCGCTGAGGAGCGGCTTAACTTCGCAGGGCCGCTCTTCATCGATAATGCAGAAATATATATAAATGCCTTGTGTAAAAATGTAAGATTTAAAAAAAGACGTTGTTGGTAAATAAATATATTATATTATTATACCAAGGGACTGACGCAGCCGACCCAAACCACAACGTGTTTTTGTGTCAAGAAATTCTCTATAACGATGCAGTGTCTCGAAGTGATTCCAATAGGTAACTCGACCTCTATCATTTGTGACCTAAACATAGTTGACAATGTTTGGGTCACCTAAGTATGTTTAGGTCAACTAAGTATGAGTGTAATGCACCTTTGTCAACCCTGTGAAGTATAGAAGTGTCACAAAGTATAATTATAGTAACTGACGGGAGGTTATTTTTGGTGAACGGTATACATGCATATAAAAAGACTATATTTCAATAGATCTTTTACTGGCGTATGATTTAAATCAATGCTGTAATAATAATAATAATTCTTTATTGTAACAAAAAGTTGGTAACAATTAATGTGTAAGCCCTGATGCCCAAACTAGCGTGAGCTGTGTGTTGGGAATCAGTTCCTTCTCAAATAAAAATTTCCAATAATGACCGCAGAAATTCGTATTTTCTTTCGTAATATAACATGTGTCTAGATATAGAACGTTTTTATAGTCATATGCACTTTTCTAGTGCTTTGCCTGCTAAGTAATATTTTATTTGTGCTGCATACTGTAGCGCAGCGGTAGTGAATGCGATTTCTGTGTAATAAAAAGTTATTGGGTTTTTCTGTTAAGAAATTTCAATAGCAGCATGGAGTTAGGAAGTTGGCGGTGTTAGTCACCCCCGTGCCCCGGAAAGCACTTGAAGCCGTTGGTCCTGCGCCTGATTTCTCACCGGGCGTGTCTGATTACCGTCCCATCCGATCATGAGAGTTAGGGAACAGAGAGTGCACTTGTGTTTGCGCACACACTTATGTACTATTATATCTCGTGCGCAGATGGCCAGTCTCCGTTAAGATTAGCCGCCGTGACTGAAATAAGGACTGGACGACATTAAATCACATATAATTATGTGGCATATTTTCTTTTCAATAACGTTTACAAGTTATAATAAACGTGAGATGTGTAACGTAGTAATGCCATATAACCTTAGTTTTGGATCCAGAAGCACTTACTGTTACCATTTAGGACCCATCATACAAGTGCTTATTGGATGATACGTGCTCAAGTTGTAGACTTTGGCTAAACAAACAATATAATCGCATCATCCACAAATAATCTACATAATAGTATATTATTGTCCTCAAAGTATTTACTGCAAGCTAATCCGAATTCTTAAGCATTATTTTAAATGAAAATACCAAAGATATACAACGTTCCTTTAATCGTATAAAAATCATTTTAAATATTAGTATTTGTTCGGCCAGTCTTTGAGTACAAACGCAACGCCTTTTTCACTTATCATGATAGCTGGTGTATTAGTATTACCCCGAATTAAAGAAGGCATTATAGAAGAATCTATCACTCGCAAACGAGTAATGGCGTATACCCTCAGTCTTGGATCCAAAACCGCTTTCTGGTCCCATTTAGGACCCATTTTACAAGCGCCTACTGGATGTTACGTGATTGAGGTATACGCTTTTGCTAAAAAACAGTATAATCATCAGTGCCTCACTCGTGGTCTTTGCATGCTGGCAAAGGTGTTCTTACGAAATAAGCCCCTCGAGACCTAAACGCCTTTGTATTTTCCAAACTTTAAAAAATCTTGCACCTTTAATCAAAGGATTCAAATCAACCGGATCTTCAAAATAGTTGGGAAATATCAACGGACGGCCGTGAGGATTACAAGGATTTAGCAATAGTTTTCCTTTCCTGCTTTTTGGCACTAAATTCATGATCTTTGGCATTATTCCGTCGTAAAAACTGTAAGGAAATATAGCAATACTATCATATACTGTTGGTTCGTGAAGAAATTCGTTTACTGTTGCACGGTCTGCTTGTTTCTGTATATCTGGCGCTAATAATCTAGGATTGCTTTTAATAAAGGCAGCTGTAGTTATTGGACCGGTGGCTGACAGCAATCCATTCTTAAATTTATTTTGCTTATACTCGAAGACTTCTTTCATAACTGCATCATGATCATTAAGTGTTGAAGTTTTATTCGGCAGCCCTAATAGATAACTGTTAAAAGTTACATGATCATGTAAATTTTCACCCACAGCTAAATTTTGTTTAACATTTATGTTTAATTTTGATAGATGCTCCGTAGGTCCTACATCGGACAACATCAGCAGTTTTGGTGAATTGATGCAGCCAGCGCTGACTATAACTTCTTTCTTTGCAAAAGCTGTATGCATTTTTCCATGCCTCATGTATTTGACACCGTAAGCTGTATTGCTTTTATTTATCAGTATTTCATTAACTTCTGACTCTATTTTGACGATTAAATTTTTTCGTTTGTATCGTATTTGTTGTATGAACACTTTGTTTGTAGAAACTTTCTTACCGTCCTGCGAAAAGGCTTGCAGCACCGTCTCACCCACTTGATTTTCACCGTTGACATAATTTGGAAGCAGACTTTTCTTGCGGTAAGCGTTAATGATCATAATGGAAGGTTTATAGAGGTATCGGTATCTGGAGACTGACCGTCATCATTGTGATATTTTCGTTCCAGACCTTTGGTGTCTAAATTCTTATCAGATTTTTTGAAGAATGGCAGCACCTGTTTTGTTTTTAATTATTCGTGTTTAGTTGCGTCGTTATATTATCTCGATCTTTTAATCATTGCGAACACAATAAATATGTAGAGCAGCTGATCTGATAACTATTATATGTTACAATTGAGGGAAATAGTTATTGCTCTTCGCCCGTATTTTGCAAACAGTTAAGTTGCTTGTTTATATTTTCTTAGCATTGCATATGCAGTGCCAGGAAAGTACAGATATGCCTGTGAGCGGCGGTCACCGGTTGCAGTGGGTGAAACACCGGTTCGTCTGCACCAACAGCAATAAAAAAGTAAACACAATTAATGTATTAATTTTACGTGCTAACTGTCTCTTTTGGACATTAATATTTTATATTGAAATGCAATCGAATTTAAATATTACAGTAGGATTTATAAGCCTAAAGAGATGAAGGCCTATAAGAACATAATATTTAAGTATTGTTGACGTAAAAATATTAACGCTAGTCTGCTGTGTGTGAATACGGCAACAAGGATCTGATTTGTTAAGTACTTTAATTAAAAATGCCATAGAAATGCAACGTTAGTTTAATTGTAAGAAACATCTGAGGATTATATAGGTAGTATACACACATTATATTTTAGCATTTGTGCAGCCAGTCTTTGAGTATAAAAGCAACGCCTTTTTCGCCTATCATTATAGATGGTGCGTTAGTATTACCACGAACTATAAAAGGCATTATAGAAGAATCTATAACTCTTAGACCAGAAATGCCGTACACCCTCAGTCTTGGATCTACAACTGCCTTTTTGTCCCATATAGGACCCATCTTACAACTGCCTACAGGATGTAATGCTGATGACGTATATGATTTTGCCAAGCAAACAGTGTATTCATCACTACCCCATGGATGCTCTTTGCAGGCTGGCAGCGGCGTCCTTACAAAAGAGGCTCCTTGAGATTTAAAAGCGTTTGTACTCTCTAACGATAAGTAAAATCTCGCAGCCTTAATTATAGGAATCATGTCAGAGGGGTCTTCATAGTAGCCGGAATACAGCAACGGCGGACCATGAGGATTTGATTCGTTAAGCAGTAGTTTGCCCCTGCTCTTTGGTGATAAAGGTGTAAATCTTGGATATATACCATTGTAACAACCAGTAGGAAGTATCCTGACACTATCGGAAGTTATCAATTCATTAATAAATTCTTTCACAAAAGCATTTCCGACATGTATTTGGATGTCAGGCGCGGGTAGATAAGGTTCAGTTTTCAAAAACCCTATAGCGTTATCCAATCCGCCGTATGCTAACAGGCCTTGCTTCACTTTCATTCGACTATATTCGTAAACTTCGTCTAATAATTGTTCGTTTTTAATAACGGTTAATGTCTTATTAGAGAGAGCTATTATGTAACCATTAAAAGTTGCGTGATCATGTAAATTTTCACCTACAGCTAAATCTTGTTTGACGTTTATATTTAATTTTGACAGATGCTCTTTAGGACCTAAGCCCGACAACATTAACAGCTTTGGAGAATTGATGCTGCCAGCGCTAACAATGACTTCCTTCTTGGCGAAAGCTGTACGAACTGTTCCTTGTTGTATATATTTAACACCGTAAGCGACTTTGTCTTCATTTATCATTATTTCAAACACTTCCGATTTTACTTTGACGGTCAAATTTTTGCGTCTGTATCGTATTGGTTGAATGAAAGCGTTGTATGTTGACACTCTTGCGCCCGCTTGTGTAAACGTTTGCGCCAACGTCGCTCCATATTGGAATGCTCCATTGATATCTCGCTTAGGAAGGCCTCTCTCGTGGTATGCATCGATGATCATTTTGGCAGGCACGTCAACGTAAGGATGGCTAGAGACTGCTTGCTCACCGTGAATGCCGTGGTATTCTTGATCCAAATCCTCAATATTTAGATTCTTTTCAGATTTTATGAAATAGGGCAGCACCTATTAACATATTATTATACTTATTAATACTATCAAAGGATACTTTTAAATTAATACAATGTAGAAATATGACATGTATTACCAAAGTCATTCAAAATATTACTAGAGACTATTCAGATAGATGCAGTGAGATATCTCAATATGGTTACTTACCAATTTGATAAACGAGTTAACTTATCTTGGGTTGACATACTTATATACCTCCACCATTAGTTTAAGATTTAACACATTTCATCTGTACACGATGATTACTATATAAAATTTGTGACTACACGGATAGCGTAGTGGTTTGACAAAAATATCTTTGACACAGATAGGTGTTCTGAGTCTGGATATTCTTAGCATCCGTTGCCGGAATGTTTGTAAAGATCACCGCGAGACAGGATTTATTCCTAGTTCGGTACTTATCTTTTTAAAGCATAAAAGTTGAAGATGCCATTTAAAATACCGTCGATAATCGGACAGATTTAAGTTGCAAGTTTGATGTTTAATGTAAGCCTACATGCTGGTTCAGAAGACGCATCGACTAATACTAATTTATCATCAATAAATCAGCCCACCGCAGTCCACTGCTGGAGATAGGCCTCTCCCATTTTACGCCACAACATCCGGTCTTCCGCCTTCCGCATCCAGTCTGACCCACCTACCTTTTTCAGGTCGTCGGTCCACCAGGCCGGGGGGCGTCCTATCTTACGTTTACCAAGTCGCGGTCTCCACTCTAGAACTCGCTTGCTCCAACGGCCATCGGTCGTTCTACAGATATGGCCAGCCCATTGCCACTTCAGCTTGCTTATTCTGCGAGCTATATCGGTAACCTTGGTTCTTTGACGGATAACCTCATTTCTAAGTTTATCCCTCAAAGATACTCCTAGCATAGCTCGCTCCATAGCCCGCTGGGTGACTTTACATTTTTGGACTAGCCCTACTGTGAGTACCCACGTTTCGGCATCGTAAGTCATAACAAGTAGGACGCACTGGTCAAAGACTTTGGTCTTCAGGCATTGCGGTAAAGGCGATGAGAAAACCTGACGAAGCTTACGAAACGCTGCCCACCCCAACTGGATTCTCCTGTCGATTTCTTTCTCGAAGTTGTTCCTACCAAGTCGAATCACTTGACACGACATACTCTTGAACAACTTCGAGCATCGACCTATCGACGTAAATCGGCCTCAGCATAACATGTCTATTAAACATGATCTTGGTTTTATCCAAGTTCATGCCGAGATCAACTCGTCGCGAGGCTTCATTTAGGCCGTGCAGCATTCCGCTAAGCTGTTCCAGCGACTCTGCTATAATGACGATATCATTGGCGAACTGTATATGTTAGATGTACTCACCATTCACATTGATTCCCCGTCCAGTCCAGTCCAGTCTTTTAAAAACATCCTCAAGCGCGTTGGTGAACAATTTGGTAGATATTACATCTCCCTGTCTCACTCCTCGACGCAGCTCTATCGGGTTTGTTTTCTCTGGTCCTGAAGCTGGACGGTCATTGTGGCGGTGTCATACAGGCGGTGTCATCTCAACACTTCTATATAGCGCCAGTCAATGCGACATCGTTGCAGAGCATCTAGAACTGCCCAAACTTTAATCTGTCAAGTCTTAGAATACCAGACATCATTAAAATTCTATTGTATCTGGCCACCGCGGTGTGCCGCTGCTACACAATAGGTTAATTAATTTAGTAGTCTTTAGTCTCCCGATTACTCTGAGTAAGATTGATGAATGGCAAACTTCTCCATACCTTGATTATATTGACATCGTTTTGGCTGGATGCAGTTTTAATGTGTTGCTAAGTTATGCTACCGTACTTTTAAGGAGCATATCAAAAAGACTATTCAGGCTTCAAACTATTTGTGCGGTACTGTACCAGACACCTTTTACTGACTGATACGAGGAGATAGATTAAATAATATATCTATTACTGCTGAAGTTATAGTGTTAAGTAGAAAATGATAGAATAGTAGTGAGTACAGGCGACGCGGTCGATGACCGGTAGTGAACTAACTTTTATATAAATCTAATGGATTACGAGTGCGCAGTGGCGACAATGCTGACATGATTATTTTGATACTAGCTGTTACCTGCGACTTCGTCCGCGTAGATTTTAACTAAAAAGTGTTTGTCGCCGCGGAATCCAACTATATTTCTCTGCCCAAGTTAGATAAATGGCGTAGTTTTTATAGTGTAAAGCTAGATAATAGCATGGCTTACTCAAAAACAACATTTAAATATGCGTCGTTAGATTACACGCCGTCACAGAATGCGTAAGAAAAATAAAGATTCACAGCTCCTCCCCCGTAGGTGATAGCGTGATAATATGTAGCCTATATGTTGACCCGACCTGTTAGTAATATTCATGCAAAATTTGAAGTAAATCCATGCAGTACTTTTTGAGTTTAGCCCGGACATACATACAGACAAACACACAAACAGATAAACAGACAGACATAAATTCTAAAAACTATATTTTTGGCTTCGATATCGATTGTAGATCACGCCCCAAGTATTCTTTAAAAAATATATTCAATGTACAGTTTTGACTTTCCTATGATTTTATTATATGTATAGATTTTGCAATGCACGGTTGCACCGGAAACTATTCATAACTCATTATGAGTAAATAGCCAGTATTCTATTTCTAATATATTAAAATTTTCTAAAAGACATACTTAGGATTTTAATCATGTATCGCGAGAGACTTTACAAACATTCAAGCAACGAACCCGAAGAATACCTAAATTTGGAACAACTATTTGTCGATAAAACAATGTTTGTCCCATGGGAGATTCAACTCTAGAACACTCGAGGTTAGTGCAAGGCCATACGTACATTTATTTATTTTATTTTATAGAAGACAGTCTTCTCTATTGTATAGGCTTTAGTTTGGCTTTGGACAGAAATACATATATGTGATCCACAAAGAGTTGTTTCTTAGCTGGATGTTCTTTGTGCTTGGTTTACAAAAATCACCTAGATAGGTACTAAACAAAAAAAAAGAAAATCGTTTGACAATCGGAGGAGAAAATGGTGCTGAAGTGTTTTCTGTAATGTAAAATGTACTTATATATAGATAACTAGCTTTTGAATAATATCAATTTGATTGGGCTATTAAAGTAAAAGCAAGGTGCGTGCAATTAACTCTTGTTGAAATAATATTTCCAAATACTCTATTGCTAAAAGTCATGCATCAAGTAGGAGTTATGTTGAACCAAATGTTAGACGGAAAATTAATAAAGTGCATACGACACACTGAGTGAGGCTTACATCTTCGTAGCTCCAGCCATCGTTTCCTAAATCTGCCCATCCGTCGTAGTCGAGCTTGTTGCCTCTGACGTAAACCATGGAGTTGATAGAACTGGATCCGCCCATCACTTTACCTCTAGAATAAATATGATTACGTGGTAAATAAAACGTCAGAAATTCGGGATGAATGGTAATGACGGGCTTATCGTTGCCGGAGTAAAACTTTATGTATTTGCACGGAAAATTGACTGCGGTTGCGTTTCCCGCAAGGTGCAAAGACTACCAAACCGCTATACATAATATTGTCTTCTGTTTACGTGAATGTTATTCATTGAAATTAGACTACTATATACGGATTTTATCGAGTTGTTTATTTTACACTTTATTTACAAAATTTAGATAACTGTTACACTACTATTACTATTAAACTTTACTAATTTTTAAGCTAATTAAATTATTGAAACTATTAAAACTATTTATACTATTACTATACTATTATACTATTTATATTTGTGTTTACACTTTCCCCGACGTTTCGGTTGCTTTTCAGCAGCCATGGTCACGGGGAGATCAAAAACCTGTAGGTACCGGTTAGGTACCTACAGGTTTTTGGTTGAGGATGCAAAGTGCTCTTATATTGGAGACCAGCAGTCTTTGTAACATGCGCACATTGCAAATATCTTAGCTAGCTTTATGCGGTATGTAGGTACTTAATGCATACATCTCAAGCTGTTCTACAATACAACGATAGCAATTGTTTGCTATAGTGTATTATCACATGACCTGCCTAATAGTAATCAGTTACCAAATCCAAGGCCTTATTTAGAGACTAAAAGTTCGTTTATCCAAGTCTGTCTATTCAGATAACAGATATAATAGAACGGCAATTACATTTACATACAGAATTACATGTTCAAACCATTGTCATGTAATTAGTAAACTAAGATAAGATTAAAATAACATTATTACTATGCTGTGTACACTTTGATTACACGCAAGGTCACCGTACATGCGTACGGGTATGCACCCGTGATGTGCAGGGACTGATAATCAGATAATAATGTCCTCCAGGCCGAATTTCGGTCATTGCAGCCAATTTTAACGGAGATATTATAGTGCCCAAGTGTGTGCGCAAACACAAGTGCACTCTCTGTTCCCTAATTCTCATGATCTGATGGGATGGATCGACACGACCGGAGAGAGATCAGGCGCAAGCCCAACGGCTTTACGTGCTTTCCGAGGCACGGGGGTGTCTAACACCGCCAACTTCCTAACACCGGGCTCGTATTGAGATTTCTTAACAGAAAAATCCAATACTTTTTTGTTGGTCCAACCTGGGATTCGAACCCGAGACATCATGCACAGCAGTCGCATTCACTAAGACTGCGCCACGGAGGCAGTTAATCAGATAATACAAGATTAGCAACAGTCGGTATATAATAAGTATTATTAATTAAATCGATATAACACAGAATATGTATAAGTATTCATCGTGAGGAAATAAAGTATGAGAGATCTCCATAACGTTCTCGAAGGTATGTTACGTCTGCCAACCTGCACTGGGCCAGCGTGGTGGACTTATTTTTTTTTTGTTTACATGGGGTAATGCATTGACGCATACCCCTCCGCGGGGGCGGCCGGAGGGGTTATGTTGGACTCGCCGGGGTAAAAGAAAGATGGAATGAGAATACAGTACCTCCTGGAATATCGACTAAACCTACCACGGTGTTCCTCGACAAACCACTATCGGCGGGGCCGCGCGAATCACTTTCATATGCGGTCGCGACCCCGCCGAGGTTACGGCCCGCCGTATGAAACGGCAGGCCACTACTCGAAAAGACCCACCCACTGGTCACCTCTAAATAATCCCTACTGTCCCCCCTAGAGGGGAGACGGACACGACACAGAGGCGCGCGTGGGAACACGCACGCCGCCTCGGACCTGATGCTGAACGGATGGCGGGCAGGCCCACAAAGCCCGCCACCCCCAGATTTAACCTCAGGGTGGCTGGAGGTCATCTTGCGCCCTCCGGCGCCCGGTTCTGCGGTTGGGGAGAGGGTTTAAACGCTCCCTATCCCGCTCCGCCGCTTCCTTGATGGAAATCACTTCCTCACAAAAGGAGGCGACGTCATTGCACGACCCCTCACTCCGGACCAAAGACTGAACTACGGCCGGGAGCGAGAGGGGGCGTGGTGGACTATGGCCTAACCCTTCTAACACTGATAAGAGGCCTGTACCCAGCAGTGAGACAGTTTATAAACAGGGTTGGTACCATTATTATTATCAGATTACCGAAAACTGATAATATAATAATTACTTTGAGACAGAGGGAAATTCATAGTATATATGACTGATTATCCACCGATATCGATATTGAGATATCGGTGTACTATTCCAGGTGCTGCTGCTAGAAGCTGGTATTGAGCAGCCCGATGTGACGCTCGTCTGGACTGTTCAGGACTGTCCACAGCTCTTCTGGGGTCAAACATCGACTGGGCATACTCCACTGAGCCGTAAAAAGCGTGCGCCTGAGTACTGACTTATAAAATTGTTGTACTGATGGCCTATGAGTCGCAGCAGCACACCGGCGGCCAGACACAATAAGTTTTCAATAATGTCTGGCATTCTAACAATTGACAGATTAAAACTAATTTCGTGATAAATACAAGTAGTGATAGTCTAATGGGAGACCGTTAGACTGCCATGCAGAGGTGTCAAGATCGAAACTGACTTTTCGTAGAATTGTGTAGTTGTATACGTATAAATCGCTCGGTTTAACTGAAGAAAAACAATATTAGGAAACCTGCATGTCTGAGAGTTCGTCATAATGTGTTCGTCAAAAATTCGCAGCGATACAAATTTTCTGGGTTAAATAAAGTTTCACCTTCTGGTCATAGACCGACTTATCGATCAGCGAAGCAAAAAGTATATTATTATAATTACTGAATACTATAAAAATATGTATTTCTGACGGACTCCTTATTCTACAATATTTTCCTACTATCTATCCTTTATACCAGTCAATCAAACTGCAGAAGGGTAAGTAACCAACTGGCGAAGCTTCTGGACAATCCAGAAATGATGAAGAAAGTATGCATCATCAGATCCCTACTACGTTTCTAGAGGGATTTAAAGTGGAAGACGTCTTTTTAAAAACAAATTCCAAATTGTGGGACTAAATGCGGAGAACACAAGTCCTAGTAACTAACACGAATACTCCATTATCGTTTGAGTCAAATGAATGTAATTCAATTTTTCTTGAACTGTTTTAAATTATATCATTTAAAAGAATCGCATATTATGGTTGATTGTTTTAAATAGCACTAATATACGTGCCTACACACAAAACAAAGAAAATGTTCTATTGATTGATTTTTATGAATGATACTATCAAATCTATAAATGCATAAAAAAATCGACCGCAATAACCATTTTGTATTCTCCATACCGTGGTAGGCTACATCAACTTGGTATTACTAATTGTACCTCGGCCATGAACAGCGCCCCCCGGGTCTGGCGAGGCAAGTCTTGCCATCGGGCTCAGTGGAGTATGCCCAGTCGATGTTTGACCCCAGAAGAGCTGTGGACAGTCCTGGCACGAGCGTCACATCGGGCTGCTCAATACCAGCTTCTAGCAGCAGCACCTGGAATGGTACACCGATATCTCAATTTAATAAAAGCGTGCGTCTGAGTACTGACTTATAAAAGTGTTGTACTGATGGTCTATGAGTCACAGCGTCACACCGGCGGCCAGACACAATAGGTTTTCAATAATGTCTGGCATTCTAACAATTGACAGATTAAAACTAATTTCGTGATAAATATAAGTAGTGATAGCCTAATGGTAGACTGCCACGCAGAGGTGTCAAGATCGAAACTAAAGCAATAATGACTTTTCGTAGTTGTGTACGTATTAAATCGCACGGTTTAACTGAAGAAAAACAATGTGAGGAAACCTGCATGTCTGAGAGTTCGTCATAATGTGCTCAATGATGTGTAAAATCTTTTATACATCATTGAGACCGGCTGGCCTGCACTGAGCCAGCGTATGGCCAACCCCTCTTACTCTGAAAAGAGGCCCATTTCCAGCATTGGGACAATTCATATGCAGGGCTAATATTATTAATTTATTCATTGTTATACAAAATATTCTCAGAATACTATCTATTTACGTATACATAAGTTATTATTTGCGCATACCTCTCCACAGGAAAGGTTCTCCTAGAGAGGGTACATCGGGCTAATTCAAGCGGAAGTCCCAGGTCCTACCGACTAAACAGACCACGGTTTGACAACTGGTTGCCTTGAATGGTGGGTGCATCGCTGGTACTAAAACAAGTGATCCACCCAGCAATGCCCAATGCAGGTTTGAGGCCTGTAGACGAGGACTATATCCTATCCTACATCAAACTGCATCAAAATATTAATACATGAAGAGAAAACGTTGTATCCCTTTTTAAGCATATTGCGCGTATGGAGAAGTCTGCGATTTGCCATAGTTAAAGTTTATGTAGAGAAGCACTGCTGAAAGTCAATACAGTAATACCCCGAGACTTACGCTACCGCGACTTACGTGCACCCGGAGTTACGCTATTTTCAAATCTCGTTAATTCCTCTTTTATTTGAGCGTCACACAACTCTTGATTTTCGATTTTAGACTTACTGCCCCTACACTGTTGTCCAGGAATTGCCGAAATTTGCGGGCGAAAATCTTTGAGACGTTAAAGTACTTTGTTAGATTTTATGAAGCCACGGCCAACACGTGGTATTCCCAGGCGGTCACCCATCCAAGTACTAACCACGCCCGATGTTGCTTAACTTCGGTGATCGGACGAGAACCGGTGTATTCAACGTAGTATGAACGATGGCAAATACAAATCTTTACTTTGTTAAAGATTTATACTTAACACATTACTCTAATACATACAATACTATTTTTTATGGATAATTGGAAATCAAGATTTTAATGTATACATTAAAATCTTAATTTCCATAGAAAAAAAGCTTTCTATAGAAAGAAAAATGCTTGGCCGGTATTTTATATAGTAGTAGTCGGTATCGTATAATGCAAGAATGAGCGAACTCATATCGCGAAGTATAGCTTTGTCTCGTTCTTGAACATGTCGTAAGAGATGGCTATACGATTTTGGTGTCGTAAAACGAGGGGTGTCAGATTGACGCGTTTGTCTGTTAATGCTTAGTAACACCGGATGAACCGATTGCAATAAAGAACTCCCAAACTTGGCTAGGTACAGTTGTAGTAGAGAAAACCCACAGGGGACTCAAATCTTGTAATATCTTTGAGTTGACTTACCTGGACATATTTCCCCTATGTCGTGGGTATGGTAGTGTCTATGGTAGTTACCAGAGAAGATAATTCTTATAAGCTTACCTTCCATTTTTTGTTCGCCGACAACCTATTAGCAACCACGCATCCCGCCGATCCCGCACCGACCACGATGAAATCATATTCTTCTTTATCCAGTTTATCCTCGTAGTTATGAATATTCTTTACTATCCCATCATCTTCATCTTCTCTCTGTTCTTTTTTCAGTTTCTCTTGTATTCTTCTGTCCTCAGAGTCTCCATACCACTGGACTAGTAAGGTCAGGTAGATGTAGCCAAAGGGACTGCAAGCAGTGACATGTGAGCCTGCAGGGCATGCCTCCGTCAGATTAACGGGCTCCCAAAGCATATTTCTGGAAATTTTAAATTCTTATTAATAGCCAGTAGCAGCGACAGCCTACTGGGAGACTGTTGGACTACCATGCAGGGGTCTCATTCCTCGACTCTAACTTTTCGAAGTTATGTGCATATTAAATAGTTCATTATCCCTTGCCTTAATGGTGAAGGAAAATATCATGAGGAAACCTGTATGTCTGAGAGTTTTCCATAACGTTCTCGAAGGTGTGTGAATCTGCCGAGCTGCACTGGGTCAACGTAGTGGACTATGGCCTTAACCTTCTCACACAGAAAAGAGGTCCGTGCCCAGCAGTGTGATGATTTAAGACAGAGCTGATATTATACTATTATTATTCAAATGATGACAGCAGGTATCTCTGCAAAAGTCTCGAGCAACCTGACTCGAAAAGTATTTCCACGGATGCACAATATTTTTTTATGTTTAGCCAATAAAATTTAATGACCGAATCACGTGTTGCCGATTCGATTTTCATAAGATCCATTTGACCTTTAAAACATTATGAAATACAATGAAATAGTATTCATTCAGAACATCGAATTTCGTTCTTGACGTCGAATTAACTTCTAAATCCGTGTCAAAATAAAAAGCAATTTGATGAGCTTTTGCTGATTCTGTCAACTAATCACAGCAGTTGACATGGGCTTGACTGATTAGAATTTTCTTATATTATGTGTTGATCTGTCCTTTAGGGACCTGACGTTATTTGTAGAATAACTACTTCTATTAATGTTACTATGGACATCTTACTAAATAACGTTAAATATGATCCTTTCAGAGAAGTTCGGTTTCAATTAATGTACTTGGATAAATCGCTGAATTAGAAGAAAGTATAAGCAGTACTAAATCTCATCTATATCATTTTCTTGTTATGCTTAACTTATCACGTCTTAGAATACCAGTCATAATTACAAATCTATTGTGTCTTACCAACGGTGTGCCGTTGCGACTCAGGTTAAAGTGTCAAAGGGGTTGAAGTACAAAACATTGAACAAGTGTATACCCCTCGCAAACAACAGTCAAAATTAAGGTAGGATATATAGCTTTAGGACAAAGAGCAATTCTTACTATTGCTCGTATTATCTAAGGAGAGAGAATGAGAAATTATTTTAATAATACTTAATATACATGATGCCTAACTGCTGATTTAATCACCAAGATATAATTACAAACTTCATCATTAAAGTTCATTATAATTATGTCCTCATAGTGTCTTTTAAAATAATTTGGCAGAGCATGGGACCGGCTCCCTGCGAAGATCGACTGGCGCTGTAGTAATAGACTGTCCATAATATCTATTTATTTGCCAATACGCAGTCAATGTGATAAAAGGGCAACAATACTGTTGCCCTCTAAATTAGCCAATTTTTATCTCAATATGATCAAAACTTTGGGAGATATGATTTATTTTGTACACACATAGAGAATTTTTCAACAAAAAAATAAAATGGCTGCCACATAGCGAGGAAGTGGATTGGACTCAAATGAAGAGTGTATTTGTGTATTAAAATAGTTGATAAATAAGTATTTAGAATATCGCTAGTCCATGACCGGACACACTGTGTATTATGTATGTATAAAATATAAGTAAGAATATAAAGATAAATTTGTGATTGAAAATGAGAAAAATGATTTTATTTTATCCTTTTTTGATGCATATACTTGTATGTTTATCTTATTATTTTTTAAATTAGGCATTTTTATAATATACTTCCTCATTTAGACGCTGTATTTAAGGCATGATGTAGTCTCCTGTAATTTAAGGAGTACACAGACCAAAAACGTCTTGAATTGTATTTTCTTTTGTGAATAAGATATGTACAGCCTTTTTTGGAGATCCTTAAAGAAAATATATAAATATTTAGATATAATTTTGGCAGTGTGTACAAAAGCATCTATGATTTAACTCTTTAAACATTATTACAAGCATTTACCTTTCCTCGATAAAGAAAAAGTAGTTTATTTCCTATATTATTATGTAACATTTGTGTAAATGTAAAACAATATACATTTATTTACTTACCTTACTATTTTTTATTATTTTGTCAACCAATTTAATTAAAGAAAGCACTAAATGCTAAACCAATCTTATCTTAGTGTATTACTTAAAGTCACATTCAAATGTATTCAGCCGTTGTGGAGATTACCATGCTGAAATTAAGACCTGTTTACAGTTTTATTATCCTACTAATATTATAAATGCAAATGTGAATTTATTTGTTTATTTGTTACGTTTTCACGCAGTAACTACTCGGCCGATGACCAGGCGAGACATGGGTACCTACAGTAAAAGACATATGGTACCTTTCATCCAGATAAAAGTATTGTTCCGAGGGTAGAAATTATTACCAAAATTTAGATTAACGCGAGCGATGCCGAGAGCAAAATCTAGTCAACTATAGTATACGTACATAATATAGTTTAACTAGATTTTGCCCGCGGATTCGTTCGTATTAATCTAAATTTGATCAATAGTTTCTGTCCCTCGGGAACAGTACTTTTGTCTGGATGAAACATACCTCCCTGTCTATCTCCCCCTGACACCGTGTATGCGAAACTTCATGTTGATCGGTCAAGTAGTTAAGGTGTGTAAGCGTAACAAACCATCAAACACACATTCGCATTTATAACATTAGTTAGGATCACAAGATTATTCTAATATTAGCTTTTGCCCGCGGCTTCGCTCGCGTTAATTTAGAATTTGACAATCAATTCGGGTTGTACTCTGCTTGTAATAATATAATTCAATCATGATGCGAAAGAAACGTGGCGCCATCTATTATCATAAGAACGTTATTGTTGTTTTCCTCGGGAACAGTAATTTTTTCGGGATGAAAGGTAGCCTATGTCCGTTTCTGTACACCTGTCAACGTATATATGCAAAATTTCAGGATGATCGGTCTAGTGGTTTAGGCGTGAAAAGGTAACAAACAAACAAACAAACAAACTCATTTTCGCTTTTATAATATTAGTTAGGAAGTTAGGATTCTAATATAATATTCAGTCACATACACACAACACCATCTAGCCCAAACTAAGCAGAGCTTGTACTATAGATACTAGACAATAGATAAACATACATAAAACATATTTCCTTTTTTTTGGCAAATACATACATATTATACATAGAAATACCCAGACCAAGACAAACATCCTTGTTCATGTACGCAAATGTTTGACTTGTGCGGGAATCGAACCCGCGACCTCAGGCGTGGCAGTTGGTTACACTAACCACTACGCCATCGAGGCCGACAAGGATTTACGTGTTACATTATATAGTTTGACTACATATTATTTAGTTAGCAAGAAAAATACTTTTTTGAGTTTCCGAATAAAAACTGATCACATTTGCTTAAAACGTGTTTTCATATCGTGCTGTTTAATTTACTTCAGCAATACATATAAATGAAGTACCTTCATTAGGAGAATAATATTAATTTATATGCTGTGCGACTTTATAAACGCCGTGTTTGACTAAAATGCTGAGCACACGCAACTAGTCGACTATTTAGAACTTTTGTTCGTCGGCCCATTAGCTCAGTTGGTTAGAGCGTCGTGCTAATAACGCGAAGGTCGCGGGTTCGATACCCTCATGGGCCACGAATATCTTTTTAAACTTAAATATTATTTTAGCACTACTACACTACACATACTGGAACTTTTTTGAATAATACCTGTTTGTTTTGAAAACGTTGAAATCCATAATATTTATTTTAAATCTATACTAATATTATAAAACTGAAGAGTTTGTTTGTTTGAACGCGCTAATCTCAGGAACTACTGGTTCAATTTAAAACATTCTTTTAGTGTTGGTTAGCCTATTTATCGAGGAAGGCTATATAGCATCACGCTACGACCCACGGGGGCGGCGCAGTAACGATAAACGCGGGTGAAACCGCGGGAATATCTAGTTAATAAATATGTATATGTGTAAGCATTTAATATCACATTTATTTTAACTGAAAGACGGCGAAGTCCTGAACTTCAGGTATGATACCTAATATTATTCGTGTTGTTTTTATTGTCTTTTTATATAACATAGGTAATTCATTATATTATTAGGTATACAGAAAATGTTCTTAACCCACGTTAAGAAATTTCCATTTATTATTAGTCTGGCCATTACTGTCTGTTTGAAATCTGATTAATGCATGAAAAGAATAACAATGTTATTTTACGTAGGTACATAATAATTATCGCTTGCTTTAAAACGGTGAAGGAAAACATCGTGAGGAAACCTGCATGTCTGACAGTTCTCTACAATGTTCTCGAAGATATGTGAAGTCTGCCAACCCGCACTGGGCCAGCGTAGTGGACTATGGCCTAACCCTTCTCACAATGAGTAGACGCCCGTGCCCCGCAGTGGGACAGTTTAATACAGGGCTGATATTATTTATACATAATAATTCCATGGAGTAGTGTCGAACAAAAGTTGTTACCTACATATATTAAAAACAAATTGCGATAGAAGCCGCAAAACATTAATACGAAATAAATACATTTTATATTATACACAGAAAGAAAGTACTAGCGATCGCCTTGCTAGAAATTTGACCAAAGTTTGGCTGTAAGATATTGCTGATATATTACGCGCTTCGACTGCGTGTGTCAAATGCATGGTTGTGTGCGTGTAGTGTTTTTTATTATTTTATGTACTTCTAATGCATCTTTTATAAAAATACTAGATGTTCCTGCGGTTTCACCCGCGTTTATCGTTACTGCGCCGCCCCCGTGGGTCGTAGCGTGATGTTATATAGCCTATAGCCTTCCTCGATAAATAGGCTATCCAACACTAAAAGAATCACGCAGAATAAACCAGGAGAAACATCGTTTGTACTATGTCTGTAATGGGTAATTATTTTGCTGCAATGTTATTTTAAAACTGCGATATCTCCTAAGATATTCATTGAAATCGAATGATGTAAAGGGCAATTTTGTTTTAAATTAAATACTTGTGTTGAATAACGTATTTATTTGGATAAGGATTAATATCATGTTTATAATAATACCTTCGCAAATAATGCATTATTTTAGAACAAATTTCGTTAGCATAAAAATGGTTATAGTGAGCCAACCTTAAAAGATAGACATATGCTGTCGCAGACTTTTTATTAGAACTTTTAAAGGGGAACAATTCTGTCATACATGATTTTTGCGAAACTATAACTGTTTACGCAGCGCACGCAGCGGAAGCTCTCAAAAGGAAAAAATATCCTCCGACTTTGAAACATTCTTCATTGGTGCTCAGCTCCTATTGATCTTAGCGTGATGATATATAGCCTATAGCCTTCCTCGATAAATGGGCTATCTAACACTGAAAGAATTTTTCAAATCGGACCGGTAGTTCCTGAGATTAGCGCGTTCAAGCAAACAAACAAACAAACAAACTCTTCAGCTTTATAATATTAGTATAGATTAGGATTCGCTCCTCCTTCTCCATATAAACTTTAACTGTGCCTAATTGTATACTCCTCCGTCCACGCAATTTTCGTAAAAAGGGGTACAAAATTTTTGCTTCAACTATTAATAATAATAATAATAATAATATAATAATATTCTACCACATACACACAACACCATCTAGCCCAAACTAAGCAGAGCTTGTACTATGGGTACTAGACAATGGATAAACATACATATATACTTTTTTTTTTTGTAAATACATACATATTATACATAGAAACACCCAGACCAGGACAAACACCCATGTTCATGCACACAAATGTTTGACTTGTGCGGGAATCGAACCCGCGACCTCAGGCGTGGCAGTCGGTTACACTAACCACTACGCCATCGAGTCGTAATATATAGATAACAAACCATTTTGAGGTAAACGAAACGGTTGGTAAATAACCAACCATTTTGGCTTAATCGAAATGGTTGGTACGTTAAACAAAAGCTAATTCAACCAAAAGTAAAGAACTACTACGGTCAAAGAACAAATAGGTATTTAGTTCCTAAGATTTTTAATGATATAGATGAATTAAGAAAAACACCTGAAATAAGTATTAATACTCTTAAGAAAAGACTGATGGATGTATTGCTGGATGGTGTATGTGCCGTCTAGCAATGCAACTTTCAGTCAGTATATATAAAAAGTATATAAATTGTATGTAAAGTTTGTCATATTTTATCTTGTTTTTAACTTTAAATATTGTTTCCTTTTTTTAAAACTATTGTGAGCTGAGCTATTTTTTAATGTATGGTGATAATTTGTACTAGAATTTAAGAGCGTGTCTCGCCGTTAAACTTAACGTTTGGCGAGTATTATGTATATTGTAACTGAATTACCACTGTATTGTACTTAAATATAAAAAACAAAATTAATAACCATTTTGAGATAGACGATATGGTTGATATAGGTATAACGAAACATTTTTTCTAAATCACCACTTGCGAATAAAACATTACGTGATATTCATTGAGACTCAAAATACTCCCCGTAACCATGGCTGCTGAAAAGCAACCGAAACGTCGGGGAAAGTGTAAACATAAATATAAATAGTTTAATAGTATAAATAGTTTTAATAGTTTCAATAATTTAATTAGCTTAAAAATTAGTAAAGTTTAATAGTATTATCGTAGTGTAACAGTTTTTCAAAATTTTGTAATAAAGTGTCAAATAAACAACGCGATAAAATACGTATATAGTAGTTTAATTTCAATGAATAACATTCGCGTAAACAGAAGACAATATTATGTAACTCAAAATAAAATTAGATGATATTCGTCTTGACGGAGAGAGGCCCCCACCCCCACCCATCCCTAAACGCTCCATGTAATGAATGATGATCGGTCGAATATTAAATATTCGACCGATCATCATGAACTCGCATACACTTTGTACCTTTCATTGAGTATTCCCGGTGTCCGTTGTTCGGATGTTTGTAAAATACCCCGCGATTTTATTTAACTAAATGAAGAAATGGTTGTTCTGATCATAAAATATATTAAAGAATGTATTAGTGGTGCTGTTCAAATAGAATAAAGACTACTTACCCTTCAGCTGATCCTCCAATCTATATTTTAAGTATTAGACGTCGATGCTCGTGTAGTGCACTAAGCAAAGTACAGCGAAGCCGAACTATATATTAACATATGTATAGGTATATTATACTTAAGCATTTCGTGTCTAATTACTAAACAGATAATACAAAATAATTACCGTTAAATGATTGCAGGCTAATAATTTATTTCGTTCGCATAAAACTAAATTGGAGGATTTAATTGATAACGGGCTGAAGTCATAGAGTCAAGCGATGGTACTTATTAACGTCTTAGGAAGTATGCTAGGACTCGGGCACACCACGATCGTGGCGGTAAGTCCCGTTTTTAAAGAGTGTTTGGAGAGGCGGCATGACACCCTCACCTTTTGGCTGACACAGGTAACGACTGGCCACGGTTACTTTGGCCAGTTCCTGTATCGCATAGGCCGGCAAGAGACGCCCGGTTATGACCACTGCGGCGACTGTTGTTGAGGACACGGTGCTTCAGCGGACTGTCCCGCCTGGGCATCGCAGCGCTGCGAGTGGATCGCGGCAGTCGGAATGGTTGCTCTCTCGTTCCCTGCCGTGGTGATGACGTGGTTCAGTCTATGGTCCGGTCGGCGAGAGGTCGTGTAACGCCGTCGCCTCATTCTGTGAGGAAGTAATTTCCATCAAGTAAGTAAGTATCTATATATGTATTATTTATTTCTTTATTTTGAGTGCACTATTGGCGGACCAAACGTCAATAATTGTGGTGTTCGCCGAAAATCAGCGCTGTGTAGTGCTTGCAGCAATGGAAGTGCCACAGCATTATGCTGAGCGCATCACCGTTGTTTTTGTGCCGTCAGATGGGACGTGCATCTGCACATAAACATTTTAATTGTTTTAAAAATTTCTTTATACTTCCATATTTTTATTTACTTTTTGTTATACCCGCATTCTATAATACCTAATTGATGATGCATGTCATGATGGTACAAAAATGAAAATCTTTTCATTTCATTTAAGCGGCGGAGCGGGATGGGGTTCGCTTGAACCCACTCGCCAACCGCGAAACCGGGCGCCGGAGGACGCTAGACGAACTCCAGCCACCATAAGGTTGCACCTGGGGATGGTGGGCTTCGTCGGCCTGCCCACCACCCGTTCAGTTGCAGGTCCGAGAGGCGGCGAACGTGTTCCGACGCGCGCCTCTCAGTTGTGTAGTCTTGCTTGCTATAATGCAAGCCGTAGAGATAAAATTTATCACCTAATAAGGATAGGTAGTATTGTGAAATGGCCTGCCGTTTCATACGGCGCGGGCGGGCCGAAACCTCGGCGGGGTCGCGATTGCATGTAAAAGTGATTCGCACGGCCCCGCCGCCGTCTCTGGTTATGTTGAGGATCAACGTTAGTCGGTATGACATATGGTCATAGCCGGGGAATGAAAGCGACATCCTTGTTGCCATCTCTTCCCGTGTGAGTCCGACATAACCCCTCCGTCACTCCTCGGAGAGGTACGCGTCAATGCATTCCCCCACGTAAAAAAATAAATAAAACATGTTATGTTAGTAATAGTCCTTTTTTTTTAATAATATATATGTCACGTAGTCGATTCGTGGCGCACGGCTGCGCGCGCGACGAGTGAGGAGGTGCCATCTCTAGTCCCTCACTCCCTCCCAAGCGGCGGCAGCCTATATAAGTGGATCGCGCCCTGGTGCAGTGCTCCTTCCGCTGGTGGTCTTCCTTCACGAACCACGCCTGAGAATCTGTTCCATTTCGATATATATTATATTGTATAATTCGGGTTATTTTTTTGTACAAGTTTATATCTAAAATATAAACCTTTTAATCGTGTTGAATAATATTTTAATTGTCTCCACTTAGTTCAGTCCTGGGTCAACCACGCCTCTAAAGCGGGTTTGACCAACTATAACGTGACACTGGCGCCCAACGTAGGGCCGATTAAAATTCAAAATAAATTGATTGATTTAGTCGTTCATATTGTTCCCGATTTAAAAACTTCATTAATTCTTGAAATGGATTTTTGGATAGTTTTGGTTTATTTCCTGGATACTTGGAATCAATCTTGCTACCTAATAAGTCTGACGCGCATGTCGCTAAACTACAGACAAATGTCGGTAACAATCTTGTTTCTTATGGTCTTCTAAAAGCCAATCAGAGAGCTACAGCTTCCAACATTATATTATAATAATATATTATTATAATATTCTATCACATACACACAATACCATCTAGCCCAAACTAAGCAGAGCTTGTACTATGGGTACTAGACAATGGATAAACATACATAAATACTTTTTTTTTGTAAATACATACATATTATACATAGAAATACCCAGACCAAGATAAACATCCATGTTCATACACACAAATGTTTGGCTTGTGCGGGAATCGAACCAGCGACCTCAGACGTGGCAATCGGTTACACTAACCACTACGCCATCGAGGCCGCACATTAACCCTAAACTCACCGATAGTTCTCCTTAGAGGTGGGGTCTCGGTTGCACAAAACTTAATTCACGTCCTATTGATGCAGATAAGGCTGTTTCTCTCCTATAAATAGGCTCGGAATATAACTCTGTTAGTAAAAAGAAGGAAATTGATATATTTAGTCAAAGTTTACGAACTTTTAAAAAGAAAATATTATTATCACTAAGCTGATATACACTAGCATAAAGTTTTGTTCTTTTAGTATATATGCTAATTATGTAAGAAATTGTTTATATAAGTTTTTTTTTAAGTTCTGCGAAGCCTTATGCTCCTCTATCGTTTGTAATTTGCTTTCCGTGGCAACCTGTAATTAAGGCAGCACCAATACTTGTAAACCACTAACTTTGAAACTTAGCTTTTAAGGTGTATGTTCTTATTGGTTGTCCAAATAAATAAATAAATAACGTGGTACCTGATTTGCTTTCTCGATCGATACCTATTTCTACTATTTCAAGCGCATTGAATGAACATACTAATTGTTCTTTGGAGCTCTCAGTTACTAATGGTTCCTGTTACATAAATATCTATAACGGGTGTGTTGATTGACCGACATCATTTGTTGTTTATCAGGTCGTAAACAATAAATTATATCGTTTTAAAAATCTCTTAACCCTCTCACTAGAGACTTTCAATGGAAAGAGGTTGTTCCGTCTGAGCAACGGCCTACCATTTTTAACTAAAAATCATTCTTCACCCACAGCTGGCCATCTTGGTATTTTTAAAACTTATAAGCGTCTCGCACTTAATTACTATTGGCCGGGCATGGGCTCTGACGTCATAAAGTTCGTAAACGTACGTCAAAAACCAGTTGAATTGAACAGGGGTGGCATTGTTTGACGAAGAACATTTTAGCGCAGTGATAATAATAAATATTTTAATAATAAATTTGCTGTATACTTACAAAATTTTTAATATTTAGTGTTATATAATATACTAGAGGATGCCCGCAGCTACGCCTGCGCATATTTTTTTATTTATCCATTTCTTCCCAATCCCGTGGGAATTTCGGGAAATCCCTTCTTAGTGCACCCCTACAGTGCCCAAGGAACATACATGTTAAATTTCAGCTTCTCGCGCCCAATAGTTTTGGCTGTGCGTTGTCTGTCATCCCTCAGTAACGGAAGAGTTTTATATGTATATATAGATTATTTATCCCCCATTTTACCTTTTTAGGGAGAGTTTTGTTCATTTTATACACAGGTCATTTTCAATTATAATCAATAACTTGTATACCTATTTTTATACTTATAAGTCCAGAATTGAGCAAATTCCATATAAACTTCACCCCCTATTTCACCCCTTAGGGGTGGAATTTCAAAAAATCCTTTCTTAATACACCCCTACAAATTAAAACACACATGCTCTCCAAATTTCAAGTTCCTACGACCAGCGGTTTAGGCTGTGCGTTGTCTCTAAGTCAGTCAGTCAGGACATCTTCCTTTACATATATAGATAGATTATTAGATTGCATATTAATATTATAGTTCTTATTTATATATTGCCTAAATAATTATTTACATACATATTGTTTCTAAATTAATTTTTTAAATTTCGCTTTATTAACTTTACGAAACTTGTGCATGCTGTGCTTGCCTGTAAAAGGCTACTATACTATTATGTAATTTAATTATGTAAAAGAAAAGTGTATTAGTATAAGTAGTTGTTGGTAAGCCGAAATAAATAAATAAAAATAAAATAAATCATGCCAGCTCATTTTAAACCTTATTTTTAATAGAATTTCTGTTTATTTTTCCTAATACTGACACCACTTGTCCTACACTTATTCCAGGGTGCTGATCGGCGGCTGCTGCCGGCGGCAGGGAGTCCTCGGGAGACCGAATTTTCCCGAGGAAAAATTCTCTATCAGCGAGGAGGGTGTGTCACGTAGTTGATTCGTGGCGCACGGCTGCGTGCGCGACGAGTCAGGAGGTGCCATCTCTAGTCGATCGCGCCCTGGTGCAGTGCTCCTTCCGCTGCGCTGCGCTGTCGAAGTTAAATGGTCTTCCTTCACGAACCACGCCTGAGAACCTGTTCTATTTATCGAAATAGAATAGGCGTGGTTCACACACAATACAATTAATTACACGAGAGAAAATTCGGACCCGGAATCGTAATAAGTTGAATACGACCGACTTCTACGCCTACCGTGAAAAGCGTTATACGCAATTGCGTGCGTTCTTTCGCGCTTATTCTTACCATGGAACATCATCCGTTCCGAAATTCGTCACGAATATCGTCGTATGACGTTTGTACGTCCTAAACCCTACCGCGAAGAGATACGAAAAACGTGCTAATGTCACTTTGACATCCCGCCTTTCGTAATTTTACCCTTAAAATATACGAAAGCTTAAAAGGTAACATTTTACTTTCGTAATTGCGTATTTTTTTAATAATTATGCTTTAATGGACCCGGGAGTGATTTAATCGTGCTTATGTTGATGTTATCAACTGAGAAATATGTTAGGAATTAAACTTATCGGTATTATGTTATATCAATACTTTTCTAATACAAGCTTTCGACCTTAACATACTTTTGTATGATATTCTAGTTGCAATGGCAAGATTCGAAACAATGTTTTCAATTTTATCGGTCTCCATCGCTATATCAAAGGGACTCTGAGAACCCTTCAACGTGAGACAATAATTTAACTGGATAAACCAACATACATATGTAAATAAGTAAAGGGGAAATAAAGATAACCTACTTAATTTATTTGTCTGTTTAATAAAAATATCTTATTTATTTTAGGTGACTACATATCAATGAGTCCAGAAAGAAACGCTATAGAAGACTCTAAAACTAATAATATATAGCCCTTGTATAATGGAAAACCGCGACAAACAAATCCGTATGCAATATATAAATAGTGCCAATTCTGTTGTCACAAAATTCTCTAGACTTAACTAAAAATCACAAAAATTTTTTTTAGTCCTGTCACATTTAACGATTTCAGAATACGAAATGTCATTTGAGAGGGCTAAACTAAATTGTAGTGATTTTTAGTTAAGCTTAGAGAATTTTGTGACAACAGAATTGGCACCAATATCATACGTTTTAGTTGGTACCTACTTAAAAAACACTAGCAGCAGACTTGGGTATATAATTGTAGGGGTAATCATTAGTGTTTTATTGTGGGTTTTCAAATGATTGTTTCTTGGTAGACATGGATATATACATATATCGGTGCAAACTATTTAATCTAATTAATTTATGAATTGTTATAATGTGTTAGATATTGTTTATTTGTCGTTGTTTCTCACACTAAAGAGTTCTTAATCGATTATTTATGAAAATTCTATGATGGAGCGGGTCACCCCGGATGGAGTTGTCAGTTACGCCGGGTTCCAGTTTGGACAGCCGACCGAGGCGTATGCTCTCAAACCCATCGGCTCCTAATCTCTTTATACCTTCGCATTTTATGATAATCTGAGTTTAATAATGTACCTATTATAAATTGAGTAATACGGATTTATTTAGTGGTATTATTTTGCATTCCTGTCATCATCAACGCCCACAATAAATGAACACGGTCATGGGCGCCGCCAAAATTACTTTCAGGGAGGTGCATCTGCATCTAAACATTACACTATTAACTGATATAAAATATAGAATTATACATGTATATTATGTAGATAAATGTAATGTCAAATTCAAATGCGGGTGTATTATTGAATGCATTTCGCACATCGAAAAAGAAAAAATTCAATGTATTTGTTTTCCTGACAGGGGGGTGCGAGTGCACCTCCTTGCACCATGCTGCTGGCGCGCCCATGAACACGGTAAAGAATGGACGAGAAAAGACTGACTAAGAAAACAGTTTTCTTAGTCAGTCTTTTCTCGTCCATTCTTTCTACATGCCCAAACCAAATTATGTAATTTTAATATAACGCTGTAATTCCAAGTGGTGTAACCATTTTATAAGAACACAATAATATACAAATCTACACAAAACATACAATATTACACGATAACATTCGCGTTAAAATCTTTTATAAATCAAAACAATCAAGTACATCAGAAGTGTCGCTATTGTCAGACTCGATAGCGTAGTGGTTAGTGTAACCGACTGCCACGCTTGCGGTGTGCATTTTGCAACATTTAAGGTCATAGCTCATTAGAGCCACCCGGCACCCGACCAGCACCGCCTCGCCTCGAACTGTTAGTATTCTTTGTATGGAATGCTATAGGTATACGCTCACTACATCAACTCCGGAGCGCCTCGCCCGCGCGCGGACGGCGAGTGGCCCGCAAGCTTGCCTTGCGTTACCCACGGGCACTTCCCGAGTGGTCCACGCGCCGTCCGCTTGTTAGATATAACGATACAGATACCACTGTATGATGACCGGTCCGAACATTGCGCGAGTGGCGGACGTCGCAGTTACAAGTATAAGGTCTCTTTGGTGACAGGGGGCGGGGGCGTTACGCGTCTTAGCGACTGTACATTCGCTACAATTCGGAGACGCTATGTTCAGTCCGGCCATCGTAGATTGCGCGATCTGTATACTTGTGTCTACACGAGACGACTAGTGACGATCCCTGATAAACTATCTACTCATTTATTCGCAGACAACGCAAAGTCCACTTAATAAATAATAAACGTTTATTTTCTCACCACAATATACACATATTATATAAACAGCATTAAAAAATATTACATAGTTCGGATTACAATATATATTGTGGGAGACTGGTGCCTAAGCTAGGCTCGAGGCCTGTGTTTCAGGACACCAGGACCCCACCCCTTTGCAACAATTTCGTTTTGCGGATTATGTAATAGTGCTGATAGATTTAATGCAGTAAGACAAGTTAAAAATAAAAAATAAAAAAAAATAAAAATAGAATCCAAAAAAAAAAAAAACTACACAAAAATTATTTACAATTTGAATCTAATTTAACATAAATTCTAATCAAGACAATAGTGAGAGCATGCATGCATGTGAGTATATATATGTGTGTGACTGTGTGTGTGTATGTGTTTGTGTGTGAGGGTTCGTGTTTGTGTGTGTGTGTGGGTGGGTGCATGTATGTGTGAGCAATAGGTGTATATTGTTGTTGAAATAATAAGAGGAACATTATTAAGCCACAATAGTAATTATTTTTTCAGTGTTATCATAGTTTAATGTCAATAGCCAATCGGTTAACATTTTTTTGCATTTATCCTTTGTGAGTTTATAGATGTGTAGATGTGTTATTGGTTCTATTATATAGGTAACCACCAAGATGACAGAAGAAACGTTGAGCGAAAGTTGTTTTGTGACAAAGGTGGCCACGCACCACAGGGTTATGACGTCTTTTCCCATTGGTCAGAGACGAGTCGTAAACTAGGAGAGTGTGTTGTTTCAGTGGTGTGTGCAATATGAACAGTTGACGCACTGTCAGGATTTTACTATCTTTGTATAACTCTTCAGTGGGATATCGATATGGTCGAAAAGATGACACCTTTAGGATGGCTCTTTGAGTTCTTTCTATTTCCAGTAGAGTAGACTTAGGTGCTCCACCCCAAGACGTAATGCAGTAGCTTATTATTGACTGAGCAAGAGCATAGTATACTGATTTCATAATATTTTTATCGACTACGTGTCTCAGGGTTTTAAACACATATATTAGTTTTCGCAATCTGCTATTGAGTGCGCTTATGTGCTTCTGAAATCTTAGGTTGCTATCAATTAGCACTCCCAAGTATTTTATATTCTCGGTTTTCGAGAGTGATACGCAGTTACAATGGTTGTTGGATGGTTCTGTACAAGTATGAGCTATAATACTATAGGGTGAGATTTTAGAGGTAGGGAGGGTATTGTTTTTTATGGAAAACGTTATGTAATTTGTTTTTCCTGTATTTAAAGTTAACAAATTTTTTCGCAGCCAGCTGGATAACGTGTCAAAGCCTAATTGCGCGTGTTTATAAACACCTTCCCACGTGCTTGCGCTGAATATCACGGCTGTGTCATCAGCGAAGCTGATGATTTTGCCTTTGGAAAGTGCGAGCATGCCCAAGTCGTTGATATAAATAAGGAAAAGAGTCGGCCCAAGGACGCTGCCTTGGGGAGTGCCGTAATTAAGGGTTTGTTCGTCGCTGATGAACTCATCTATCTCAACTCTTTGGGTACGCCCCCGTAGGTAGTCTTTAAAGAGTTCTAATGGAAGGCCTCTGATTCCCAAGATCTCCAACTTACGTACAAGAATTGGAACAGAAACCGTGTCAAATGCCTTGGCAAGATCTATAAATATACCTAGAACTTTATCCCCACTATCCATTTTTGTAACTATATAGTTTGTCAAGTCATGAACTGCGTCTGTAGTGGATTTGCCAGTGCGAAATCCAAATTGTGTTGGTGCAATAAGTTTATTTTTTTCTAAATAGTTCACAAGTCTGTTATTCATAATCCGTTCAAGTACTTTAGAGAATGCAGTGAGTACAGCTATAGGCCTATAATTATCAACACGATTTCTGTCCCCAGCCTTGTAGATCGGATGGATTATGGCTTTTTTGAACACGTTGGGGAATTTACCAGTGGACAAGGCAAGATTACATATGTACGTTAGCGGAGGTACAATTACAGTGGCGTGCCTCTTTAACAAGTCACTGGGAATTCTATCCCATCCTACGGTACAGTTGTTGCGGAGTGACTTCAATATTTTAGCTATTTCATCCTCGTCTGTTGGAAGCATTACCATTGACTGCGATCTGTTGGTATGGTTTGCCACGCTTATTAATGGTGGTGTAAAGTTTATATTTTTAGCTAGTTTTTCACCAATCTTAGCAAAGTAGTCATTGACATAGATTACGGAAAGCTGTGGTGTGTCTAAAGGTGCTAATAAATGTGACGGTTGATTGACTTTCTTTGTCGACCTGTTTGAGATACTATTTATAGCGGACCATAACTGTTTGGGGTTGTTATCAGCTCTATTGATTTCATTTTTTTCATATGCTATTTTAGTATTCTTTAATAACTTATTACAATAATTCCTGTACCTTGTAAAAGTTATTTTTAAAATCTCGTTTTTAGGCGCCTGCTTAAATTTTTTATGCAATATGTCCCGGTGTCGAATGCAGCGAAGCAAACCATCAGTAATCCAAGGCTTTAGTAATTGTTTACGGTTTGGGCATTTAATAGTCTTGGAATTGCAGTCGATCACGTGTTTAATTAAACGAGTCATTGTTTCTCCTGCTATATGTGGATCTTGGGTTTCATATACTTCACTGAAGTCTAGTTGTGTTAGGTCAGCGTGTAACGTCTTGTAATTAATACGGATACAATGTTTCTTGGCTCTTACTTTTGGTATACGTTTGGACAGGAATAACAAAACCGTTTCGTGATCCGTTAGAGCAGAATGTGCGACTAGGGATGCTGCAGGTAATTGCGTTTTTAGCATAATATGATCGAGACATGCGTTTTGTCTCGTGGGTATTGTGTGTGCGGGTAGGACGCCGTGTGTTGCTAATAAGTTTAAGTACGTATGTTTGACAGTATCATGGCATTGCTCATGTATGTTTATATTTATGTCTCCCGTAATTATAATATTTTTGTATTGAGAGAGACCATTTAGAGTTACATTAAGTGAATTGAGAAAATTGGTAATGTCTTTGTAGCCGGGTGGCCGGTATATCGCTAAAAGGACAGTATTTATGTAAATTTTTACTTTGAGAACGTTGGCATCCACGAAGGACGGCTCCTCCACAACGAATTGCAGATGCTTATGCACGTAGACAACTACTCCTTCATTTTGTGTATGATTATTGCTAGTTAAAAAATAGTTATAGTTTGTCAACTCAGTAATATTAAATGTGTTAGGGAGCCAACACTCAGTTAATACAATTATATCCCAGTCAAGTTTTGTTCTAGCAAGTGTTGTCATAAAGCCTGTTATATTTTTATTTATACTTCTTATGTTTTGAGTAATGACCACGCGACATCCATTCGTTGACCACGCGGCGTCCACCCATGGACCACCTGACTTTAACTGGTTGACACGCGGCCTCCAACCGTGGACCACCTGTGGTCAACGTGTGGACATCGAGCGACGAGATGGTGCTGGTCGGGTGCCGGGTGGCTCTAATGAGTTATGACCTTTATTGTGCATAGTAGGTACAAGCTCTGCTAAGTTTGGGCTAGATGGTGTTGTGTGTATGTGGTAAAATATTATATTATATAACGAACCAATATTGACTTTTAATACATTTAAGAAAAATTTAATTATAATAAAACAAATATCTGCAAAAACAATACTCGTTAACGAGTGATGAAAATATATAATAAAAAGCCAACAGCACGTGGTATTCCCAGGCGGTCACCCATCCAAGTACTAACCACGCCCGATGTTGTTAACTTCGGTGATCGGACGAGAATCGGTGTATTCAACGTAGTATGGCCGTTGGCGATTAGTTGATCAAAATTTATCATTACATGGCACCGTTATAGCTTATTCGGTATGTTTGCTTTTAAAATAATAATGATAATAATCACGATGCGATGTAATATTATCTCAATACACTTTAATTTACACACAATAAATAAAATCATAAAACACTTTTTTTGCCTATCTGTGCGTATAATCTTTTCTCTATCTAAATCTACAAAGATACACATAACTGGATAAAAAAGTGTTGGCTCAATAGATTGAGTGTGCACCCTCAGAGTACTGTAGGCCACAGCATGCAAAGTGCAGTTGGCGAAGTTCTTCACAATCTTTAGGCTATTAATCTATACTAATATTATAAAGCTGAAAAGTTTGTTTGTTTGAACGCGCTAATCTCATGAAATTTGAATCATCATGAAGGTCGATTTGAAAAATTCTTTTAGTGTTCGATAGCCTATTTATCGAGGAAGGCTAGGCTATATAAGATCACGCTACGACCCACGGGGGCGGCGCAGTAACGGTAAACGCGGGTGAAACCGCGGGAACATCTATGTAGTAATGGTATATGACCCGTCAGTATGCCATATGAAAAAAAAACAAACTAATCTATTTACTATAAGTATATTTGTTTTTATTAATATAACAATTATGGAATTGGTCTTTAAAATTACTACATAATATATCCATTGTTGGTCCCAAGCCCTTGGCGAATGATTTTATTTTAATCAACACTTAGGTGATGTAATTATAATTAACTTGAATGATGTTTGCAATGCTATGACAAATTATTCAAAGAAATAAAACAATAATGAGTCTGTGTATAATAACAAATATCTGCTAAAAATACATAACTCCACTCACACTGACGAAAAATGCAAAAAAAGCCAACAGCACGTGGTATTCCCAGGCGGTCACCCATCCAAGTACTAACCACGCCCGATGTTGCTTAACTTCGGTGATCGGACGAGAACCGGTGTATTCAACGTAGTATGGCCGTTGGCGATATATTGATCAAATTTTATCATTACGTGACACCGTTATAGCATTTCTGGTATGTTTATTTTTAGAATAAGAATGATATTACTCACGATGTGATATCTCAACACACTTTAATTTATACACACAAAGAATAAAATCATAAATACACTATTTTTGCATGTATTAATTAATGTCAAATGTTTCTATAGCATATCGACGTGGAATACCAGTAGTCCTACTGTTCTGTTTCGTTCGATGAGTGAGAGTACCGGAGGCCCATTCACCCCCTTTTCCCCATCCCGCTTCCTTTCCTTCCCACGTCCTTTCCTAAAGGGTCGGCAACGCGCAAGTGATGCCTCTGGTGATGCAGGCGTCCATAGGCTACGGTGACCACTTACCATCAGGTGAGCCGTATGTTTGTTTGCCACATGTTGTATAAAAAAAAAATTCTTATTTTATAAAAACCCTATTTTTATAATACATATAAGAATTTTTTTATGCTATAGAAACATTTTCCTAATAATAACAAATTTTGTTTTACAGCGTTTACATTTTCTGTTTCCTTCAATCCAGTTTTTAACCAGACTTGTTATAAATATTATTATTAGACTATTACACCTTTCTGTTACACGCTGTATAATAAAGTTAACATAAAAAGCATATAACGAACCAATCTTGACTTTTACATCAACTACCTTTAAGAAAACTCATTCCACCTGCAGTTTTTAAATAAATAAGAATAACATTTAATTGTATATATACAAACAAATATCTGCTGAAAACACAACACTCGTCAACAAGTGCTGAAAATAGCAAAAAGCCAACAGCACGTGGTATTCCCAGGCGGTCACCCATCCAAGTACTAACCACGCCCGATGTTGCTTAACTTCGGTGATCGGACGAGAACCGGTGTATTCAACGTAGTATGGCCGTTGGCGAATGATAATCCAAATTTAATGAGTCCTTGCTTACAATAATACTTCCAAGCAAATACATATTTGTAAAGGTTTTGTTTATAATTCTTACCAGATACTTGACACTAGATGGCGTTAAACTCAAGTGAAAATATATACAGAATGTCCTAGAAGATGCCCAGAATGTCCCTTATATATTATTTCTGCAATAAGTAAAATGATAATTTTCAGTTTTGTTTTGTACATTGCAGATTTGCTAGTGATATTGGTCGTTTTTAAATTAGTGCACAAATTGTCAGAATTACTTTTTCTACTGGATATCAGGTGGCGTTACTAGTATCTAAGCTTAGAAAATAACCTGTCAATAGAGAAAATTGTTCATCGTCAACAAATTATAACAAATGGAAGAGGCTTTATAGTATTATTTATATGCTATGGAATAAAAATACATCTCTAATGTTAAATCTTTTATGCATTTAATTTGTCTTTTTAATCCTATCCAAAGCAATATATACCTACAGGTTGTGGCATAAATAATGAATAACGCTGAAACTGTCGACGGGCCAGATTATCATCTATCATTTACCCCACTTATATCACCATATGCCCATGGATGACCAATTTAATAATATTTTTAATAAAAATCGTACTTACTCATACAAAATCAGCTGCCATTTCTTTTATGTCACTCCTGAATACTTGTATCATCAAACCAGTAGCAAGTTTTTTTGTTACAATCTAAGACAACTTCGCAAAAAACACTTATTTTCAAATTTTAACATGTTTTCTAAGGAATTATGAATTTTCGAGCCCCGGCATCGAAAAAAAATGTACTACACTGCGATGGTGATATAAGTGGGTAAATGATAGATGATAATCTGGCCAGTCGACAGTTCCAGGGTTATCCATTATTTACGCCACACCTGTATATATAGCAAATATATTTAAATACCTACTTCTAGTGTTTTCTGTTCTCATGTTTGGTCTAGTTTTAAAGAAAACATGTTATGGTTTCTGTAATTGAGGGAACACGTTGAGCGTATGTTATGGATGTGTCTTGTATCCTTTATGTAAATGTCAATATTTTGGTATCAGCGTCACAATACACAGTTAATATTATACATGCATAAGTTTCAAATTAACCTAAGTCGCAGCGGTACACCGGGCGGCGCCAGAAACCATAACATGTTTTCTTTGAAACTAGACCAAAGTACCTATTTGAGTGGACTATTGTTTTGGACAGTTTCAGCAAGAAAGTTAAGTTTCAACGTCGCTGGCGACCGGTGTGTCGCTGCGACTCAATAGGTTAATTTAGACAATAGGTTTTCAATTATGTCTGGCATTCTAAAAATTGGCAAGTTAAAGTAATTTTAATAGTATATCATAGACAAAACGATATTTAATTAATTATGACTAGTAATTTGTATAACCAGTCTAATTAAAAATAACAACACTAGTCATTACAGCCACGGTATAGTGTGGAAAATCAACAATTTACTTTTTGACTTTACTACCTTTTTTGCAAATTGCTAATATTTGAATATGCCGTTATATGTGCCACGGAGCGCTAAACCCGGCAAGGAACATTGTCCAGATTAGGTTAGATTCTAAGTGTTACAGTTTTATATTAGGAAATTCTCAATAGAAGCATGTATTCTGTAACAGACTCGCTAAACGGGAATAGGCTCGCCCTTTATGAGCCTAAAAACAAGGTGACACTAGTAGCATATTTTTTAGCTTGTGCTTCAGGGATATACCTAATAGGCGTGTGTATATACCTGTTTGTATAAATGTAAGGTCCTATCGTTTACGTGATTAAAGGAATGTCAAATAAAAATAGTTTTTATAATAACAATATATTTATTTCATAATATCATTAGTCTTATCTTATTCACATTATAAAAATACAAATCCAACAATAATCTCCTCACGAAGTCTCCAATTATTAACTACTCGTAGATGCTTTTTTGTACAAAGTACATGCAAATTGAAAATGGTCCAAAAAGCCTATATGCACTTTATACCAATTGTACTACTTACAAAATCTGCATATTTTTCTATAGACAATTTAGAATCTTTTAAATGCTCTATTTTACTGGCATGTCTGCGTTAAGTCTATACCTACTCTTAAACATTAGGAACAGACAAAGCGTTCTACATGTTTACAAGAACTTTACAAAACAGAAAGAACAATTCACAACAGTGGGATCACTTGGCAAACATAATTACAATAGAAATGCCTCTAGGGGACACAATTGTAACTATATACAAATGGCTTACGCCGAAACCGCAACAAACGCCGAGGAGGCAAAACTGACCGGAATATGGTCTGATATTTTTTTTTCCAAATTTATTTTTATTCTAAAGTTTCACTTCTCCGGAAGCTTGACAACTGGCATCTGGGAGCATCCCCAGTTCATCTCGCAGTGTTCGACGAGGCATCTCTCAGCGTCCGACAATGCTGATAAGTCGAACTCTTGGCTGTCGCTAAACGGATCTGTGTATGGATAGTGCACCAACACACAGCTGAAGTCCATGGAAGACCCGCAGCAGCCGAGTATCTTTCTTAATTTAGACTCCGAATCCACCTGAAGACAAAAGAAAAGTAACATTAATAACATTGTTCAAATAACTTGGATTTGGTAAAGGAATTTAGTCAAATACCAATATCAGTTAATATTAAGTGGCAATTACTATTGTGAGCAATAGTATTATAACTATCAACCAATCTCGAAATTGGCCGCATAGCTACAGCTTTTTGTCTCTAAAGTCAATTGTATATTATAACCAGAAGCTAATTACTCCTAACGGAAACAACATTAATTGTATTTTAGACGACATCATTATATATTCACAACATTCAAAGTTGGCCATTCCATAAGGAAAATGGTAGTAAAAAGATCGCGCCGTACATTGCGCAATATTAATAAAATGTTTCACAGAACTGGTTATAAGTCGGCCGAGAGAAATGTGCATACGTTGAGAATGTCATGAATGTTTACGGTAGAGATATTTACCTTGATCACATAAATGTCGTTTTCAACACAGAAGGCTTGGAGTAACACCTCCTGCATGTGCGTGGCACTGTCGCCAGGGCGAGCTTCTGTTGTTAAACAGAAAAGGGCCCTGTTACTGTTCTTAGACAGGTACTGGATAGCGGGGAGAAGGCCGACTGTCAGCCTTTTCTCCACACAGGCCCTTCTTAGTACCGTCTTGATACAGGAACTTATTGGGCTGCAAAAAAAGAAATAATCCGTTAGTAAATTCTAAAAAGAATACACAATGGTTTTTAAAAGTCTAGAAGTTTCCCCCGACGGGATACATACCCCGGGAGACCGGGGTAACAGACTACTATATTACCGAGGATATTGTGAGAGGCCAAACAGGACAATAATTAGGTAATTGCTTAACATTGTTTAACTTATGAGAAGGCGCTTAAAAGTTTTAGTATTTTACGATTGTTATGAATTGTGATATTTGAGGTTCACAGTTAAAATAATACTGATGCTGTAAATTAAATTATCTTATTTTCCTAATAGATGTCAATAATTGGTTTTGATGTAGATTTCACCCAATTATTCACAGCAAAATAATTAGAAAATCATTCGAAGATGATCAAATAACTATTAAAATCTATTAATTGCATTTCAAGGAATATTGCACAATATTGTGATAGTTACCTTTTTGCAGCCATTCCACTGAAGGTTTCAGCTTTTACGGGAACAACAGATTCCTTGTACATCTTGTTTGACAGGTTGATACTTTTCAACTCAAATTTACGAATTGTAGGCACTTTCACGGTACGAAACACCGAAATGTTCACAATCACTTCACTCAAATAGTTCCAATCCTCGGTTATGCAATCCACGTGTAGATACACAAACTGTTGAACTTATGCGGGTTTATGTCACAATGGTTTTACAACTTTGCGCACTAAACTTGCGTGGCGTCGCTCTGAGCGTTCTGGGCAGAATGTGGAGTCATGACTAAGCGACATCTTTTTATAGGGGATAACGCGCACGCGCGCAGTTTTGTCAGTGTGCGTGTAGCGCTCGGCCAGTGTTGACGGGGGATTCTCCGAAACGCTCTTGTAGTTTTATATGTGTGTGTATACTGTTTGTGTAGTACGTGTATCTACAGCAGTGTGTATACACGGGTGAGTATTAGTGTGCGTCGAATGTGTGTGCAGACTCGACCGGAGCTGGTCGCAACGTGTTCTTGGAATGGCTAAATTGTGTGGTCTACCTCGCCCCCCGCGTTACTCAGAAACTATGGCGTAAAAGGGGGCGTAATTGATAATGAAAGATTCCACGATCGTTAAGGTTATCGTCTGTTAGTTGGGTTGTGTGCGCGTTTTACCCGTGGCATTCGGAATTCCCACTAACTTGGGTTTTATTTGTTGGAGGAAATGCTTTGATTGCATTCGTTTCGTGTGATTTGGGTTTGTGCTCGCGGATTCTGATTTTCACGGTTTTCTTACTTAGAAATTAAATTTAGTGAAATTGTTACATTAAGTGGGCACTTGCTGGTATCTATGATAACGATCACGTACAAACAGGCGTGTGCTGTGTGCCCTAGTTATCGCGTTAATTATCATAATAAGTAAATACTGATTACATCGAGACAGTTTTACGTTTATCTAAATATTAGATGTTTTACTTCTAAATAATTTCTTGTTGCCGTGCGCGTATCAATTTTGGAAGTCTAGATTAAATTTCAGAGCATTTTTATATTATGGTATTGTAATGAATTGATTGACAAAGACAACCTATGTTCTCTTAACCGTCCTTCATGGCCTCGAGACGAAATAACGGTTCACAGTATACGTCATTGGGTTTCTGTTTTACATTTTTATTATTTTCCTCCATCTTTCGAACAACAAACCTTGTTGCGCATATATCTGTAATCGCAATCTAGGATTGTCAATTGTCAAGTCTTGACAATATATTATCTATTATTCGCAGAAGAAAGTCATTTTGACATGTGCGCATTTCAAATATTTGAAATCGTTCTAAATTTATTTTTCTACGCATCTGCCGTGGCTATTTTTTTGTTTGTGCCCGCTATCCACAAAATGACAAGTTATATTCTGACCAGTCGCTTATACATTATGAAATAGTATTAATTTAACATTTGTTGATGTGATTCCATTGCACTAAGTTTATTGACCGATGTGGGAAAGTCCGAGTAGGAATAATATTTTTTATGCCCTTTGACGTCAAAAGGTGTAACTGGTTGTTTACAATATTCCATTTTTGAATAACCATGAGGGACGATTCAACTTTCTCACAGTGAGTGGTTTAATTTAAATATTGAATGTCCATATGGGTATTTTTATATTTAAATGGCTTGATGGTAACGTTGCCCGCAGGCAAAGGCCTACTAACCTTTTTATTTGTAAACATGTGTGATCCTAAATCATGCTAGCTCGACGTGATATGAATAAGTTTTACTTTTGTTAAATTGGATAGATCGTAGACTATACTGTAAAGTACTAAGCACAGTTTCTACAATTTGAAGCTGCCGAGATATACATTTGTCCATTTGGTATACACCTATATTGTGGCAATACTTAGTCTTCCTTTTTTCTTTTTGAAGTCGCCTTCGGCCATGCAAAGGCAGGCATTATGCTCTTTGAACTTTTAAATAATACATCAATACGGAAAATAAGAAGACAAAATAGTTGAGAATTCTTATTTTCATTCCATTTTTAAATGCAGTTTAAAACGTCATTAAGGAAAAATGCTGTCTTGAACGGTACGAACATACACTATCATTATTAATTTTATTAACTTATCAAAGTTAAAGTAAAAAATAATTTATTCATTTAGGTCACAAAGTAACACTTATGAACGTCAAAATATATGTATAGGTTAGTGAGTTTACTAAGTTACTGAAGCTACATTTAGGTTAGTTGCTAGGTTCAGGCAAAGGGTTGAGCCTATGAGAAGAAACCTGCAAGAAACTCACGGCCACTCTTTTTTTCTTTTCTTTATAAAAAAATATGTATTGTCTATCTCTTTACTTACACTTTTTTTACCTGTTGATGTTAAATCATTATTCGAACGTCCTTTTGTAATAATAATAAGCGATAAGACAGAAGATTAACGTAAATAAAGCCAGACTAAAAAAACTCAGGTATAAAAATCTGATCACGAAACTCATTTTCTATAGCTTGTGCTATCTGCATAAGAATCAGTAGTAGTTACCACTTATGCAATTCCTGTAAGCTGCAATAAGCTATACAGAAGCTATTTTAGCACTAAGCTACTTATAATTTAATGGTACTGTAAACAGGTCACTGATTTATCAGTTATCACATAGACAACGCATTCTTTCCAGCTGCTTACTGGCTTATCTTACATACAAAGTAATTAAGAAAATAATCACATTACTCGTGATAGACTCGTGTGTAATTAAACCGAGATATGTCAAATTGACAGACATGTAACCTATTTTTTATTAGGATTAAATATGCAAAAATTAGCAAAAATACTAATTGGTCAGCAAATATTGCACGGCATAACGAGCATCTATACGCCTCAAATCACTGAATTCCGTCTCGGAAGTGTTAGTTTATGTTAGGTTCCTTTTTTTAAGCCCACCCAAAAATAGGAGCCCCGCAAAGCGGGGCTCCGTCGACTTAGTTTGATCTTTTTAAAGTTTGCTGGCCATGCGTTGCTGATCAATTAGCTTTTTTTGCTGCGCAATTAGTATTTTTTTGCTGTGCAGTTAAATACTACCCTTTTTATTATCCGTGATCTTTGTTAATCACGTGGGATCGTTGAACTTTGCCTTTAAACAAGTGTAGTCGTAACACTATTTACTTGTGCCACGTGGGTCTCTGTTTATATTTTCTTATCTAAAGAGTCGTATTTAATTATAGATAATATTATATTATAATCATTACTATCCTAAACACGAGTAAAATAAGCGGGCCAATATTTTGACGTTATTTTACTCACTGGCCTAAAATAACATAGAAAATTTAAATTCTGCTCCCAACTTCTTATGAAAACACACAATCATTATCTTATCCCTGCACCATTGCTACAACATTCGCGAAAAAACAATTTGATAGAATTGCCCATTTATATAACAAAATAAATAAAATATTACATAATTTATATACCCTTTGACACATCATGAGTGCAAAAATACATTAATGCTTTAGCTTAAAAACTTAAATTTTAATAGTAAGTACTGAGGAATTATTGAATACTTACTAGTTTTCACCCGCGGCTTCGCTCGCGTAAATGTAGGTTAGGTTAGGTTAGGTTTGCAATTTTTTCTGGATGAAAGGTACCCTATGTCCTATTCTGTACCCCTGACAACGTGTATGCAAAATTTCATGTTGATCGGTTGAGTAGTTAAGGCGTGAAAGCGTAACAAACAAACAAACTCATTTTCGCATTTATAATATTAGTTAGGATAATTTCATAATAATTGTTGTCTTAATAATATTGCATACACACGTACAGACTCACAAATACACACACATAGTCACACGCACACATATGCACACGCACACACATTCACACACCCACAGACATATTTAGTTATATACCTAAGTTTATAATTATCACAAATTTATTTAAATACTAGATGTTCCCGCGGTTTCACCCGCGTTTATCGTTACTGCGCCGCCCCCGTGGGTTGTAGCGTGATGTTATATAGCCTATAGCCTTCCTCGATAAATAGGCTATCCAACACTAAAAGAATTTTTCAAATCGAACCAGTAGTAATCACGCAGAATAAACCAGGAGAAACATCGTTTGTACTATGTCTGTAATGGGTAATTATTTTGCTGCAATGTTATTTTAAAACTGCTATATCTCCTAAGATATTCATTGAAATCGAATGATGTAAAGGGCAATTTTGTTTTAAATTAAATACTTGTGATGAATAACGTATTTATTTGGATAAGGATTAGTATCATGTTTATAAAAATACCTTCGCAAATAATGCATTATTTTAGAACAAATTTCGTTAGCATAAAAATGGTTATAGTGAGCCAACCTTAAAAGATAGACATATGCTGTCGCGGACTTTTTTTTAGAACTTTTAAAGGGGAACAATTCTGTCATACATTATTTTTGCGAAACTTTAATTGTTTACGCAGCGCACGCAGCAAAAGCTCTCAAAAGGAAAAAATACTCTCCGATTTTGAAACATTCTTCATTGGTGCTCCGCTCCTATTGATCTTAGCGTGATGATATATAGCCTATAGCCTTCCTCGATAAATGGGCTATCTAACACTGAAAGAATTTTTCAAATCGGGCCAGTAGTTCCTGAGATTAGCGCGTTCAAGTAAACAAACAAACAAACAAACAAACTCTTCAGCTTTATAATATTAGTATAGATTGTGGAAGTTGTGCAATTATATTATTATTATTTATTACTGTAATGTGAAGAGCGGGGTCTCCTAATACTGGTAATGTTTACTTAAAGGAGTACCCCAAGACCCCAACTACCGATTATAAAATAGAATATATAAGAAAATGGTGAAAATCAATTTTTATTTTTATTTAAATTGACGCGTTCAAGAATCACTCGTGAAAAATAAAATTTAAAATGCGTTCTTATTTCTTGAACATAATATTTTTGTTTTCGTTTTAAAACATAATTACTTTGAAAAGATATTTGTTTTTGTTTGAAATAAGTTGTTTGTTCGTTACGTGGGACAGCCCGACTTAGAGGGTAAATGTCCGTCTAAGTCGGGCATTTTATACATTGTTATCAATTTCGCAATAAATATTTGTTCGGCTTCAGTTGACATTATTATAGGGGCGTTTATCCTTGTAATTAAGAAATGTATAACAATATTTGAACTTTAATTTGCGTCACTTGATACAAATTATGGTGATATAAATACGTCAATATTTTATACAAATGTTTATGAACAGGAATATTAAATATGACAGGATTGTTATTGCAATGAAAATAGATTACGTTTATGAGATCTGTCGATTTTGAAGTTGCAGTTTCAATTTCCATGTAAAGCAAATTTAGTTACCTACCCAATAAGTAAGGATTTACGATCAAAAGCTCATGGGTTCGATCTTTACCTATTATACTACTGACGTAAACACAATCCTAAACACAAAGTATTAAGTACTATTAAGACACAACAACTCATTGAGTGTCTTTTGCACCTATGCGGTGCATAAGCGCCAAGGCCTTCCTTTCACTTTTTTAAACAGACATTCAAAGAGTTAAGATAAGATGGAGGAGCTGACAAAAATACTAGAAAGTAACGCGATTTGTAAGTTGACTATAAAAAGGATTCGAACCTGGGACATAATATTACAAGAAATAAATACTGTACTACTGTACTCGCGCTGAATGTTTTCGGTTCGATCCCCACACAGGACAAAAAATTGTGTGATCCACAAATGGTTCTACCGAGTCTCGTTGTTCCTTGTGTCCGTTGTTTGAATGTTTGTAAAGAACCTCGCGACTCAATTAAAAAAAAAAAATTGATCACTTGCACCTATGGGGACCAAAAATGGCTTATATTTAACTTATCACCAGATATAGTAAAATATAACAGACAAAAATAGTAAATGATCACAAAAATTAAAACCGCATTTTAATACCAAAAATATTAATTGCACAGCAAAGAGATCAAAATAAGTCGACGGAGCCCCGCGAAGCGAGGCTCCCATTTTTGGCTGGGTTTAAGAAGGAACCTAACATAACCTAACCTTTCCGAGACGGAATGCAGTGATTTGAGGCGTATAGGTGCTCGTTATGATATATTTTAGTGAGCATATTTTGGTGTGCAATTACTATTTTTGGTGGTCATTATATTTAATCTCCCTAAAAATTGCTGCCAAAGTGTGAGTAGGTATATTACACATGGGTACACACTAACACACACATACCCTTGACTTCCAGCATAATACATGCGTTATGCTAAGCTATTTTAATTCAATTTACATACATACATAGATTCACGCCTGTTTCCCAGAGGGGTAGGCAGAGACTACGGATTTCCATTTGCTACGATCCTGACACACTTCTCTGGCATCATTCACTTTCATAACATTCCTCATACACGCTCGCCGGTTTCATTCAATTTAAAAGGATAAATATAAATAGTTTACGCTAAACACGTACAATTCGTGGTACTGAGATATCATTGTTGTTATTGAAGGAAACCGGTCGACAAAAATGTTACATTTAGTCAGAAAATCCTAATGAACAGTAAGATAGGCGATTATCTTTTTAATTGGCAAAATAAAATACAATTGTAAAACCCAACACAGGATTCTACTAATAAATTTTTTATTTGAATTATAATATGTCATCCAAATATAGTAGAGCCTCGCTGATTTCAGCATGAATGCCGGCTCGACCGGGGAAGGACTCACAGAATATCGACGTGAAATAGCAGTATTTCTACAGTTGTGTTTCGTTCGGTGAGTGAGAGTGCCGGAGGACCAATCACCCTCTTTCCCCCTTCACGCTCCTTCTCCATCCCACTTCTTTTCCTGTGTGGTCAAGTAGGTGGTCAGGTAGTAGTTAGGATAGAACAATATATATATCCTAGCTACTACCTGAGATATGATTTTTTTTTAATTACCTTAATATTTAACTTAATAAATGAATAAATTCCATCGGTTTTTTGTTGTTTATTATTAAACACTAATTATGCTAATAGATAGGCAGTCAAAAGTATGACTAGCTATTGCACCTATTTTTTATCTTTTTTTTCTGAACGTCCATCAGTTCTTCTATAAGACATTTCAAGGTTATCCATTAATTACCGGATATCCTGTATATGTATTTAGAATCAGTAAACAAAGACTCGTCTGCCAGAAAATTTATAAAAAAAATTTTTTGTATGGTAGGTATCTACTTCTTTTTTGCTTATGACAGCAGAATTACCGTCTACCGCACAATTCACAAATTCCGTGCTGCTACTATGATTTGCTTGACAGATATGGTATAGATGACTTGGATATAAACTTTAAATTGGCTTTTTGTCTCTTTATATTACTTCTTTTATTTTTTAAATGTATATGTATCTTTTAAATTAGGTACTTACATAAAAAAAATATTTGTGGAAGCTTGTTAATAGCAACATTCATAAAACATTGTAACTATATTCTAGAATATTAGTCTGGAAGCTTTCCAATAAAATTAAATAAATAAACACATAGGAATCGAATACAAGTCCTCGAGTACCTCCTGCATCAGCGAGCCTCGTTTATCATGGTACAATACTTCTGACTTTTCAAACTTATATGCTTAGTAATTTGTTAACGGTGAAGAAAAACATCGCGTAGAAACTAAATCTAGAGTTCTCCATAATGTTCTCGAAGGTACGTGTAGTCTGCCAACTCGCACTGGGCTAGCGTAGTGGACTATTGCCTTGGCTTTCTCACACTGAGAAGAGGCCCGTGCCTACCAGTGGGTTAGTTCTTATACAGGTTTGATGCTATTATTAATAGTATTGCAAAAAATAACTATCTTAATATAGTACTATTTATATACAACCAACCATCTCTGGCCATCAAATAATTTATTTCTCTTAATATTTTTTTCATTTGTGCCATTCTTTGTCTTTTGGCTGCGATGATGATGATGTGCCATTCTTGCCCAAGCCTGCAATCATATTTCTAATGGTCAAAAATATTTAAATAATTGTAATTTTTTAATAATTTTTTAATTTCGTCTACCACAAAAGTTATCAAACATCCATTAATGAAATCAGTTTCTAAACGGAATGCGTTAAGATACTGCAATATCAGTTATTAATACATTGTTGTTCTCTAATGACTTTTCTAATGATAATTATTGTCGTTATTTATCATAAACAAAGCTACTTAGGTTACATAACATTTGTATAATATTTTAAAAGAGTATTCCAGAATGAATTTGTACCAATTTGACAATTCTGACGAAAATTGGCGCGAAAGTCGATAAAAAAGAAGCCAGTGGCGGGACTGCGGTGTGCGTCGTGCATTTGAACCTTATCTTTTTTTGTTTGTATAATAAGCTAGGGTGAAGTAAGTCTGGCCTGTTCAGTATACAGGTAGACATACCGAACAGAACATTGTTATTCCCAAGTAGACAATAGGGAATAACAATCGAGTATTAAGATGGAGTAACCATAACATGCGCATGACTAATTTTTAGCGTCAACCTTTGACACACTAGTATGTTTACAAACAAAACGTTGCCGAGTGATTCACTATGCTTTGTTCAATAGCTTATGGAGAGACTGGTAGATTGAAAGTGGTCAATTAAGTACATGTTTTCATGGCTTTTTCCCCGAAGGGCAGGACCGGATTAAGGAGAGGCCACACAAAAGAGGGGCCCCCAAATTAGAGAATTCAGAAAAAAAAAATTCAGACTAGTAGACACTATTAACAACTTTTCCTTTGATATTTGATATACTTGGTTTCACAATAAATTATTTATTGGAGAACTCGATTGAAAAATTTGTCCATTTTATTTGGAATATAATTTAGGGCCAAGGACCCTCCACTCCTTTGTTGCCCCGAGGCCTCCAGACTCAAACTCATTCGGTTACCAAAAGAGTGAAGGTGATGAAAGAAAATTGATTAAAATTAAATTAAATAAAAAATAGCTATGAACACTTTTCGATAGGCAAGTTATTATAGGCATATTGGTTTATAAATTATATTTAATAAAAAATATGTTTCATCGGGCTATCAGATCGGTGAAGGTCGATCTCCCACGCCACGGCTCTTAGACTATTATGACAAGTGGGGCATCTCTAGAAGGAAACTAGCTTTTATTATTATGGTATTTATAAAGGTATAGCAGCGATAGCTCAGTGGGGGGACCAACAGACTGCAATGCAGAGGGTCTCGGGTTTGAACCCACTTCGCGCACCTCTGACTTTCGGAAGTTATATGACTTTTTGAAATTATGTGCGTATTGCTTGACAATCATCGCCGGCTCCGTGCCTCGGAGAGCACGTCCCGGCTGCCATGAACATCTATGGCAGTTGTTATTAGGAAGTCAGTGCCCTCTAATATCCTGACACTAGTCTAGCCTTAGGGTATCGTTAGCCTTCGGGTTGCGGAGGTCAGATGGCTGTCGCTCCGTGTAAAAACTGATGTCCAGTAAAATCCGGTTAGACTAGAAAGCCCGACGACAAGTTTCTTAGGAATAATAAAAGCTAGGGAGAAGAAAATTTATAAAGGTCATCTTTGTTATCATTGAACTTGTGACGTGAAATAATAAGCGGAGTGGATCGGCAGAACTAATCAACGATTATACTCAGATAAGCTTGCATCTAATAAATATTCTAGATGCTATCTAGATTATTAAAATATAATCCGAAACCTCTACCTGTTTGTATGGTTGATGGCTAATACATTAACCATACTCATTAAGGTGTGATAAAGTGATAATTGCAGATATATTAACGGTATACTGGGATAATAATGAAACATACATACATAGATTTACGCCTGTTTCCCAGAGGGGTAGGCAGAGACTAAGAGACTACGGATTTCTATTTGCTACGATAATGACACACTTCTCTGGCTTCATTCGCTTACACGCCCGTCGGTTCAAGGAGTTCTTACCTGGCTTTTGTCCAGAACGCATCTCCGATCTGATCGAGAAACGTTCGCCTAGGTTCATTTTTATATTTTTTAGGATAATAATTGTATTTTATTATACCAATCCATCGAACACCCATCCACTTGGCCCAGATTGATTAGGTTCCGTATGTAGCAAGTCACCTGCACCTACCGTGGCTAAGGTGTCTCGGTAGGTGACCCATCTCACCATCCATTAAAACTATCGAAAGGCCTTTGCACGTTGGACCCATGTCCCCGTCTTTCCAAAGTTTTCCTAACATACTATGAAAATACCAGTAAAACAGAAACATATACATATTTATTAAGGCAAAAAGTCATACAATCATAAATTTTACAGAAGCAAATACATAATTAGAAATTTGACATAACAGAAGATGCTTATTCCCAAACCTGGGTTATAGTTTGAGAGACAATGTTTTTAATCGTATTTGTCAGAAATGACCGACGGACCGATTTTATAATGCATTCACCTTTAGAAACGTAATTTATCCAGAAGTATCTTATCTTATCTTATGTGGGGGCCAGTCAGTGCAGACCGGCGACACTTCGACCCAGTGGGATCTTTTGTGTCGACACTCTCCCAATAACGACTGGCCATAGATGTTCATGGCAGCCGGGACCGACGGCTTAACGTGCTCTCCGAGGCACGGAGCAGGCGATAATTGTTAATCAATACGCACATAATTTCGAAAAGTCATATAACTTCCGAAAGTCAGAGGTGCGCGACGTAGGTTCGAACCCGAGACCCTCTGCATTGCAGTCTGTTGATCTCCCCACTGAGCTATATTTATCCAGAAGTAACATAAGCTTCGAACCACGAGAGACACAGCTAGTCATTGATATACAAATGAATTCAGAAAGGTTCCATTTTATCTGTTTTCTGGTTCAATCACTATAATATCTCTGAGTGTTCGACAGTGAATTATGTGGCCTTTTAGGCATAACTTATCATTACTGATAAGGAAACGTCTGCACAAAAATGTACAACCGACCTGTCCTTTATAATCTTGTTGTATATAGAAAATAGATTCTACTCGGAATTATGATAGTGTTATCTTTATTGGCGTGCTCACAGCACGTGTATTTTAAGGAAATGTCATGCTGAATTGGTGATTCTCTCACTGGTGCAATGATTTAGCGTACCTTTACTGCTAGTTATAAGGTTTTATTCCCTTGTACGGAAAATGTAGTAGTCTGTAAACACTATAATAAATGCCTATGTCGATAAGAGAAGATACGATGATTATAATGTCATCCAGACCAGCGACCAGCCGGAGACTGGTCGTCAGGGCACGAACACAAGTGCACTCTCCATTCCTAAAGTCTTATAATCCGATAGGACAAGATGAAAGCGTGCGTATCTAAAACTAGAAAATTAAACGTACAACACCACCAAATAATAACAATGTAATATTAGAAACAGCCTGAAACGCAGGTCTCTGACCTAGTTCAGGTAATAAAATGTAAAAACAGACTTTATAAACAAGACTTTTTGTGTCCAATTTTTAAATTGTTAAATGTTTTCCTTTAGATTAAATATAGCTTTAATGTGAATTTAATACAATAAGTAGCCTGTAATGTGTTTTGTAAAGACTTTTATTTATTTATAGAATACAATTTTCAAGACAAGGTGGAAAGATGTAGTGCTAAACGACAGGAGGGAATGTAATGTTACTGACGATGATGTCGAAGACAGAGCGAAGTGGAGGAGAAAAATAAGGAAAGCTGACCCCACCACCATGTGGGATACATAGCTAGGAAGAGAGAGAGAGAGAGAGAATTTTACTATTTATTATTATTATTATTTAATTGCCGACGAATGCACATGGCGCCGGCGCAGACGTTAAAGAGATTTGCTTTGCTACTGCCATTACACCGAGCGATGTCGGTTCAATCTCCACACGAAACAAAAAATTGTGCAATCTACGTACTGTGTTCCGAATCTAGGAGCTTTTTGTGTCCGTTGTTTGAATGTTTTTAAAGTCCCCTGCGACACAGTATTTGTTCATTATGCAAGAGATGACAATAAAAAATTAGTTGTCTGTAAAGTCGGTTTACGGACGATAGTTTAACGTGACAACGTCATAACAACATTTCGTTCCCGTAACGTTACAATGAGCGTAACGGGACAATGAGTCATCCTTTTTCGTGCGTGCAGCCGGCGTTCATCGATTTATTAGACGTTGTCACGTCAAAAACAAGGTCTATCTCCGAGCAGCTATTAAATATTTATTTACCGAAAAGCCCCATATTTGGGCAATAAGCGTTAGCAGTAGTTCATAATCCCGAGTCGAGCCAATAAAAAGTTATTGTGATTTTCAGTACTAGGTACTAAAACACAACAGGTACCACAATGTCGACGACAAACTACACAAAAAACAACGGGTTGCACTCCGGGAGTGCCGGCAGAAGTGAAAACTTGAATATTAACGTTGTGCATTTTTGATATTTTGGAATGGTTAGGGAATCATTTTGCACGAATTGCTTTAATTATCAGTATATACTATCATTTATGTGGTAAAATACAATATTCATTTATTGCGCTATCGGACACAAAGATGACAATTGTTTTGACAAAGCGTTTATTTGACACACGCAGTCGAAGCGCGTAACTATGGTTACGATTGCCAAGGCAACAAAAAGTTTTCACTTCAACTCTTTCCTGGTTTTGCTAGCCTAGTACTTGAAGAGTTGACAAAGTTGACAATTCTCCCTCCGTCTTAAGAATTTTCGATCAGGACACGTGACCTGACGCGAGTTTAACATTTTTTACCCATCATAAAAAAGTGCACAACGCCGCTAAAGAAGTGTCACTTAAAAAAAAAGTGTACAATCTCTAGTTTTTAATGCTTCGCTTCTTCGAACTTCGACACTTTACTTGACTTTAAACTTCGTCTCTTCGCACATCGGTCAATGACTTCAACATTGTATACTGTACTACATTGTAGCGTTGTACCTCTGACCTTTCATATCGATCAAACTCCCCTCGTGTATCGATGCCAAGGTCGCACCACTAACCCAGTAATCGTTAATCGGTTTGTGTATCGAGAAATTCCGCTAAACTATAATTTTTATCGATTGGTTTGTTCGTGAGAATTCGTGATTCAGCGTTTCTGACATTTGAAGAGTTTGTTGAGTGGTTCATTTAGTAAAACGGAGAGGAAAATGTATTTGTGATATACAGATAAATAATAAAGTGTAGAGCAGGGATGGCGAACCGTTATTGGTTAACGTGCCGTTATTTATAGAATAATAATAATGTGTATTTAATGTGCCATCAAAGAAACATAAAGCATGTTTCGCGTTTCAGTCAAGTTGTACATAGATTCGTCAATTGTTTGTAATACTTAGTGAATTATTGGCGAACCTGAATTATTTTATAGCGTGCCAGCACTGGCATGCGTGCCATTGGTTCGCCATCCCTGGTCTAGAGTAACCGCTTACAATCAGGAGGCCTTACCATACTAGTTTGCTAGTATCCTTACTAATATGAGCAGCGATAGCTCAGTGGGGAGACCAACAGACTGCAATGCAGAGGGTCTCGGGTTCGAACCCACGTCGCGCACCTCTGACGTTCAGAAGTTATATGACTTTTCGAAATTATGTGCGTATTGATTGACAATTATCGCCTGCTCCGTGCCTCGGAGAGCACGTTAAGCTGTTGGTCCCGGCTGCTATGAACATCTATGGCAGTCGTTATTGGGAGAGTGTCGACACAAAAGATCCCACTGGGTCGAAGTGTCGCCGGTCTGCACTGACTGGCCCCCCACAAAAGATAAGATAAGATCCTTACTAATATAATAAATGCAAATGTGAGTTTGTTCGTTGGTTAAGCTTTCATACCTCAACTATTTAACAGATCATCATCAAATTTCGCATACACATTATCTGGGGTACAGAAAATGAGATAAGGTATCTTTCATCCAGATATAAAGTACTGTTCCCGAATAATGGAGAGTATTTGTATAAAAAATTGCTTCCTGGGTCAGATGAAGTAATATGGAAATTTTCTGTTACGGAGATCTTAGTTGCAGTACGGAGACTGGCCATGATCTTGTCATCTGTTACATTTTTTATACTAGTTCTTTTAAAAATAAGCTTGAAGATTTCCTGTTCGATAAATGTCCGTATACTATTTTATGCATTATATAACATTTATTTTATGAATAAGTAGTTTTTAAATTATATCCTGATTTAATTTTAATCTCAAGAATATAGAACATCAAACACAGTGTAATTTATTTATGAACTAGGTTATGACATGACACCAAAAACATAAACTGGCGAAATATAAATGTCGCCACTCTATGCCTATCCTTCTTTAGGATATGGGTGACTTCTTATTTAGTAAATAAGTCAGAAAAATATATTGATAATATTATATGAATTGTATGTAGTCAGCGCAAAGATGCAAGTCATGCGTGTCAAATGTTAAGATAACAGATGGACAAGCAGACGGCGCGTTACTATATGATGCAAGTTTACAATATTACAATGTAAACAATTGCGACGCAGCCAAATCCAATATTAATACGTGTAAACAAATTGATAAGCATATTTCTTTGTTGTTGGTATGTTTAAAACGTATTGTTTGATGCCAGGCGCGACGAGATAAATGCACGTTCACCTAGTGCAATTCTAATCCTAACTAATATTTTGAACTAGATTTTGTCCGCGGTTTCACTCGAGTAAATGAAGGTGAAGTTAGGTTAGTAATCGCCCAGGGGGACGTCTATGCAGGCATTTTTTGCCTGCGTTGGGCACTGCTAAGTGGGACTCTGATGTAGTTTCAGTTCCAGCGTCACACCCACCATTCAAGAAAGCGAGTTGGCATACCATGCTAGGTTTAGTCGGTCGCACCCGGGACATTCCATCTTTTCCCGGATGAGCCCTACATAACCTCTCCCCTTCCTTCTTCCGCGGAGAGGTAGACGTCAATACATTAGCCAAGGTTAAAAAAGTAAAATTATGTTAATAACGGTACTTTTTTCTAGATGAAATGCCCTATGTCCTTTCCTGTTCCCCGGACAACGTGTATGCAAAATTTCATGATTATCGGTCGAGTAGTTAACCGTGAAAGCGTAACAAACAAGCAAACTTACGTTCGCGTGTATAATATTACTATACATATTTTCATCGTAGCTTGCTAATCAGTACGGTGATACAATCACGTGCGCGAAAATGTATATTCCCAACAATGATAAATTGATAATAAATAAACAAGTGATGTTGGGAATAACTTATTGATAAAATAACCGAGACATTATTATTTTAGTAAATATTATGTATGTAGTATATTTGTCTGCCTCAGTGGTGCATCGATAGTAAATGAGATTGTTTTTCGTTTTCGCAGTTGGGCAAAGTGTTGTAGGAATTATCTGTCAAGTAATTCTTTGTTTCGGAGTCTAGAATTGTGCCCGATGGATGAAGATTGGTTCCTCCTCGCTCTTTACGTGGTATATTTTTATCACAATATGCATGTCTGTGAAATTTTCGCAAACAAAGCCGCGGGCATAAAATAAAACTGTCCCACGGCACGGGCTTCTTCTTAGTGTAAGGAAGGTTAGACCTACACCCCACCACGCTGGCTCAGTGCGGGTTAGCAGACTTCCCATATCTTCGAAAACTTTATAGAGAGTTCTCAGACATGAAGAGTTCCGCATGATGTTTTTCTATACGGATATAGCAACCCATTTAATCTATACTAATATTATAAAGCTGAAGAGTTTGTTTGGTTGAACGCGCTAATCTCAGGAACAACTGGTCGAATTGAAAAATATTCTAGTGTTGGATAGCATATTTATCGAGGAAGGCTATAGGCTATATAACATCACGCTACGACCCACGGGGGCGGCGCAGTAACTATAAACGCGGGTGAAACCGCGGCTACATCTATACGCACATAACTTGCAAAAGTCATAGGTGCCTTGGGATTAAACTTGAGACCTTTGCGTTGCAGTCCAAAGGTCGAATTGATTGAGAGATGGATAACGCAGACAGATACTAGTACTTATTAAAATAATTGCTGTTTGTTTATACCGTATACATTATGTACCAGATCCCTGACAACGATTATATATATCTTATCAATATTTTAGTATATGCACCGAAACGTGTGAAACATTCCGTTTTATAATAGGTATATAATAGGATATCATTCCGATCTCTTTTATTCAAGGTGGCAAAGATGGATATCATCTAACAGATTGTAAGCGGTTACTGTGCGAGCACTAAGAATAATAAGAAAAAGATAGGAAGAAACAGGAAGAAAAGGAGTGAGGGAGAGTCACTGGTGAAACGCAATAACTCCGTCTTACGCTAACGCCGGTATGAGACGAAAAAAGTTATTGAAGGGTATAAAAGCAAGATAAGTGCAAAGAATAATCACTATAACTACGTAAAGAAGCGACACTCATTCAGCTAGCAGTAAAACTGGCAGTACTGCAGTGCTGACATCATTCCGTTGTCACCGCTCATGCGCGAACGAGATGTACTTATACGCAGCTTACGAATAGTGTTGTCATTTACCCATAATATTATCTTTATTTTTCTCATCTTTAGTTATTAGAAAAAATATATAGTCTGAAGGCAATAACTGGAACCAGCAGTCGCGAGGTGCAACCTGTGGACGAAAGATACTTCTCGGTTGTACGAATGGGACTGGCAGGGATATGTACAACCGAGTGAGAATCTTCCACCTGGACACAAATTATCATGGCCGGTCTGGAAGTCACTAAACAAACTTCGTCGAACTCAGATCGGCCGGTGCAAAGAAAATATGTTCAGGTGTGGATTCTTAGACGATTCCAATCTGTGCTGTTTGTGCGGTGCAACGCAAACGATGCACCGCACATAGTGCACTAAGTGCCCCAACAACTGCACGTATGAGGACTTGATTGCTTCAGACGATGTAGTCAAAGTGGCTGCGTTCTAGGCCGCAACCATATAATATAGATTTAAAGATTTCTCAATTTTCACTTGTAGGTATGAGATATACATATACATTCTCTTACAAACTATTAGGCGATTATCACACGGCACCGCACACCGCCGCGGAGGGCGGTGTCGGTAAAGCGAAAGAGCACCGCTCGACCGCGCGGTCGGGCGATCAACGGATTTAGTAGAGGCCAATAATAATAATATTCTACCACATTCACACAACACCATCTAGCCCAAACTAAGCAGAGCTTGTACTATGGGTACTAGACAATGGATAAACATACATATACTACTTTTTTTTTTTGTAAATACATACATATTATACATAGAAACACCCAGACCAAGACAAACATCCATGTTTATGCGCACAAATGTTTGACTTGTGCGGGAATCGAACCCGCGACCTCAGGCGTGGCAGTCGGTTACACTAACCACTACGCCATCGAGGCCGACGAACGCCAATGCGACATGAGATCCGCTTCACCGCCTACCGCGGCGGTGCGCGGTGCCGTGTGTTAATAGCCTACTCCGGCATGCATTATAACTAAATGTATATAAACATTTCGCTGGCTCACTATTACAAGGTTCTATGTTATTTTTTTTAACTTTGGGAAATGAGGTTTAAAATTTGCATATCAGTAAAAATAACTTAAAAAGTAACTTAGAACTATTTGCGATTTAATATTGTGAGGTCGTAAGTGCTTCCATCTATTTCTACATTAGTCTAAACAAAACGGAATGACATAATAATATAGAACCATGCAATATTCATAACTCGTTTTTTTCAAAAATGTAATATTGGACCAGCGATTTGTAGGTATCTTTGTAAATATGTAGCAGGCAATACAAGTAGTTCATTCATATTGTAACAATCTATCAATAACATTCCGTAGTACCATGTTCTATGCGTAGTAAGTACATACATCATGATATTGAACAATGAATGCCACCGAAACGCTAAAAAGAAGAAGTCCTTATACATGGCAACAGGTACATATAAATCATAGATAATACTAAATAAATGTCATTCAAACATACATACATAGTTGTCCCTTTATCACACAAATAAACAAACATATTTGCACCAAGATTTTGCCCGCAGCTTCGCCTAGAAATAGTATATTTTTCTAGATAAAAGGTACTCTATGTCCTTTTCTGTACACCTGATAACGTGTATGCGAAATTTCATGGTGATCGGTCGAGTAGTTAAGGCGTGAAAGCGTAACAAACAAACTCACAATCGCATTTATAATAATAGTTAGGATTTCTTTTCCGAGTGTCATTAACTCATTATATAAAGTTTTACCAAAACAAAGATATGGCACATAAAGTAGTAGGTATAAATATGTGTGTTAGTGCGCATGCGCATACGCATTTAAAATTTTTTTTCCTTATTTCGTCTATACTGCCATGACCCCATTTCTTTGTTATTTTCCTAAAATCGTATACACAGTTTGTTTGTCAATTCACAAAGAAAGATAGGTAGATGTCAGTTTCGTATCTAAGTCTTAGAACTTACTAGTAGGTCAGTCAAAACATGATTAAATTCAAGTTCACTTGCTTGAGGCCATTGGAATCTCGCAGAATCAAATGTAGGTCACGACCTATTAAAGAAGGATAATTCTGGAATGTTTTGGATTAAATCCTTGTTTTTAAGTCTTTTTAAAACTTACTTTATTTAGGCCGGGACTCCACCAAAACGGAGATGTGTGCGGTATGCTGTGTGCTGTGCGAAAAGAGATGTTCTTCAGCTTGGGTGCGAGGTGTTGAGTGACATCGCTCACTGCACGCCGCTCAAATCTCCGCTTCCATCACGCCATACAAATATTACACATCTCCGCACAGCGAACACCACTGAAGCTGAGCGGAGAGGAGATGTGTCAATAACACAATTCTATTGGTTGTTAAAAAAACATCTCCTCTCCGCTCGTCTCGTCTCCGCTTTGGTGGAGTCCCGGCCTTACAGTCGCTCAATAGGTACAGTGGACCATTACAAAATATGTTAAATCCTAACTATTATTATAAATCGAATGGGTTTGCATAAACGTTGTCAGGCGCACAGAAGGACATAGAATACATTTCATTTAGAAACAAAGTACTGTGCTCAAGTGAAGCCTGGGGCAAAAGCTAGTCTTTTTGTATAAAATTCAGATACTTACCGTAAGTTTGTGTTTACATTACTTGAAACGTAGTCCATGGATTGATGTAAAAAAATTTCACGTTGCATTGCTATATACTATAAGTATTTATATATACCAATCTTTTGTCTGGAAGTTACCACGAAAACGGGAAATTAAAAATAGCAGGCAGAGCCACAGTGAAGAGTACCTAGCTCCTAGGCAGTTATTAATTGTTTATAATATCAGCCCTGTTTATTAACTGTCCCACTGCTGGGCACGACCGTCTTCTCCCTATGAGAAGAGTTAAGCCATAGTCCACCACGCTTGCCCTGTTAACACTTCATGTATCTTCCAGAACATTATAGAAAGCTCTCAGACATGCAATTTCTCTTACAATATTTTCCTTCACCCTTAAAGCGATCTATAATATAATTTAATATTTATTTTCAAAATTTTATAATTAAGTGTCAAATAAACAACGCGATAAAATCCGTATATAGTAGTTTAATTTCAATAATTAACTATTTTAATAAGCACATGCCTCGCTGCGACACATCAGAAATTGGGTCTGGAAGACATAGTATGATTAATTAATAATTAGCCAACGGCAAGAGCCTATAACCATCTACTAAGCACATTTTCAGATTCGTTGCAGCTTTTGAAATTTACTTTACTTAACAGAATTTGCCCGAGAGCTCAAGATTTTTGCGATCGTAAACAAAACGCATTCTTAATAAAACAGCGACTTTACTCGAAATTTGGCAGTTACGCAATTTGAACTCTAATTGTGTGACTATAAATTCTTATATTATATTTGTGTTAAGTAATTGCAACAGTGTTTAAATATTTTTAACTCAAAATACTCTCTTTTAATAAACTTGCGATAAATACAAACTTATACTACATAGGTAACATGGGTGTAAACATATACAAAAACATTTCTAGTAAAAACCAAAACTATATTATGTTTTACTACTAACCAGTATCTTGTTGACAAACAATAAGTCCAGATAAAAACCTGGAATTACAGCCTTATCATGTGTTTTCCCTCATCGAAGTTGGCCGTATTAATTACAATATTATCTACATATATATTATTGTTGTTGTATATACTTAAATTATAGTTATAACCGTCTACTCGTGTCTTTTTTACATGCTTAACAACTTTTGCTTTATCACTATGTACAAAACTTAATAAGTACTTTAACCAAAAAAAATATCATAACAAGTTTAAAATTTCAAGCGTTCTGTCTTCCGCACAATGGCTTTCCACACAGTGCAGCGGTGTGTTGTTTGCTTACGTATAATTCTAAAGCCCTATATTTGGAGAAGGCTATTGCTCCTTTCACAAAGTATTAGCTTTTGTCCGCGACTTCGCTCGCGTAAAAGTAGGTAAGGTTAGTTATTACTTTATTTTAAAGGAAAAAGGTACAATAGTACCTTTTTCCTTTAAATAAAATATGGCATACATTACTCACTGATAATATTTATATATTATATGGAGAAAATAATTTAAAATCGGTTGGGTAGTTTTAGAGTTAAATCCTTACAAACAAATAATCAAATCTTTCTGCTTTATAAGTACTATTAGTATCAATATATATACCTACATTAAATTTCTCCTGGAAATTAAAATATGTTATCATCATAGTTCAACGCGCTGGCCTAATATGGATATGTAGACTTTACTTGCCTTCAAAAACATGATGGAACACTTTCAAAGCTACAAATGTTATCACGAAATATTTGTCTACAAGATAAACTTTAAAGTGTACGACGCGACAAAAAGTTCCACCGTTTCTGCCTAACTCACGCGAGCTCTGACGTATGGATAAGATCTATATATATATATATATATATAGATATCAAGATAATGTTTTTGTGTTCGTTGTTTAAATGTTTGTAAAGCCACCATCGCGACACAGAAATTAACCCTAGAGAAGGAGATATTTTTAAAATAAGAGTTAGATATACGAGAGGATAGTACAAGATCCTTAATTACGCAGCCGAAATAGTGCAGTGCCTTCCTCCTACATTAAATTACAGCCAAAGAAACTCGTCTTGCGTTCCTAGGATAGTTAATCTAATATACATAAAACTCTTTCGTTACTGAGTGACTGACAGACAACGCAAAGCCGAAACTACTGAACGCAAGAAGCTGATATTTGGCATGTATGTTCCTTGGGTAGGTACTGTAGGGGTGCACTAAGAAGGGATTTCCTGAAATTCCCACGGGATTGGGAAGAAATGGATAAATAAAAAAACATGTACGGACGAAGCTGCGGGCATCCTCTAGTATTCTATAATAATATTCTATAATATTCTACCACATTCACACAACACCATCTAGCCCAAATTAAGCAGAGCTTGTACTATGGGTACTAGACAATGGATAAACATACAAATATACGTTTTTTTTTTTGTAAATACTTACATTTATACATGAAAACACCCAGACCAAGACAACGCGTGCTGGGCTCAGATGCCATCCTTACACAGTAGAGTCGACTAGAGCGCGTACCAACAAGTTTAGGTCCTCATACCTCTGCCGAACGACCAAGGCATGGAATTCTCTGCCAAGGCACGTGTTTCCTTCTTCTTTCAATCCTGGATCCTTCAAGCGGGGCGTGAAAAAGCACCTTCTCAGGCCGTCAAAGTAGAGACCTCAACATCGCCTCGGCTACTATGAGGGCGGTGTGGAGGCCACTGCTCGTAGAGCACACGACTGCTTACCATCAGATGGAGTGTGGTCATTTTGACGAGCGAAATAAAAAAAATAAAAATAAATAAAAACTTTGATGTTCATGCACACAAATGTTTGACTTGCGCGGGAATCGAACCCGCGACCTCAGGCGTACCAGTTGGTTACACTAACCACTACGCCATCGTTTTTTTTGTAGCAGCGATAGCCTAGTGGGAAACCGTTGGATTACCACGCAGAGGTCTCAAAATCGATTCCAAGGCGCGTATCTCTCCCTTTTCGAAGTTATGTGGGTATTAAATACTTAACTATCTTTTGCTTTAACAGTGAAGTAAAACGTCGTGAGGAATCCTGCATGTCTAAGAGTTTTCCATAAAGTTTTCGAAGATATGTGAAGTCTGCCGACCCGCGCTGGGTCAGCGTGGTGTACTATGGCTTAACCCTTCTCACATTGAGAAGAGGCCCGTGCCCAGCAGTGGGACAGTTTAATACAGGGCTGATATTATTAGCTCTAGGTCTTTTAATTGTGCCGACAGCAGGGCTTACATCATAGGTAGGTTAACATTACCTCTTACGTTAGTAGCACACCGCCTCTTGGCGCTGCGTAGAGATGTGGCCTCACTATGCATCTTCTATCGCTTATACTATGGGGAGTGTTCCGAGAAACTGTTCGGAATGATCCCTGCCGCCTCTTTTCGCCATCGTCCTACGCGACAGCATTTTCACTCCCATCATTTAGATGGTTGGCAGTCCACAACTGCGCGTTTCTCCAGGAATTTTCTGTCTCGCACAACAAAACTGTGGAATGAGCGGTCGCCTACGGTATTTCCGGACCAATACGACCTTGAACACTTCAAGAAAAGAGCGTACTCCTTTTTAAAAGGCCGGCAACGTACTTGTGACTCCTCTGGTGTTGCAGGTGTCCATGGGTGGCGGTGATCGCTTACCATCAGGCGATCCGTCTGCTCGTTTGCCCACTAATCCATAAAAATAAAAAGCGTAAACAAGCATCCATAGGCGATAGCTACGCTTGTTAACCAGCTTTCTAGTATAAAATAACAATGTGTAAATATCGATTAAATATGTAGCCGAATAACTTATCATTTTCGAATCCTGATACAACAAGCTAAAAAATTGGTCTTGTGAGCAGTTCATAAATCGACATTCGAATATCGAATGCAGGGTTGTACAGTTCACGAATCATTCGATTTTTTTGGTAAGAGGTTGCGATTATGATATATTATGTGAGCGCATCTTTAGTTTTCACGTTGTATACAAATATAGATAACAGCCTAATAATTATCTTTATCAGGCTAACAATAGAAAAACGTTTGTCCTAACTGTGACGTTTCGACTACACACACGTGCACACATATATGTATGTGTGTATCAAATATACTCTTATCACTAACACACCCATCTATCAGATAGCCAATTTCACCATTAAGGAAAAATAAGCCTTAAAGTGATCACAATAAAGTTCATTTGGACTTTTGAGTTTTTATACTGCGTAGTTGCAAAGAATTTGTGAGATTCCACTTCGGTGTACTAAAATAATTGCACTAGAGGTCAAAAAACTACATTTCGTTTGGATATTTTCCATTTAAAACTACTAGCAATGACTCTAATGTACTGTTTCGCAGAATATGACCCCAAGTACACCTATACTTTTGGTATTACCGATCGGCGATCTCAACTCTAAATCTGGATCAGCTGGATGTAGTGGTAAAACGCTTCATTCCGCACACAGAAACGGTAATCGCGACAATCGAATATGTTTTCGAGTTCCTAGAAACTCTATAAAGCGATTTGGCAACTTTACAAACATTGAAACAACATAAACAAAACACACCCAGATTCGGCACAACTATTTGTCAATCACACAAACTGAATCAGAACGCACAACAATCAGCGAAACAATAATGTCAAGCGACCACTTAGTACGCTACATATTAAGTGCAGTCAAATTGATGATGTGCATCACTTATTGATGGAATGTAAAAAGAACCAAAGGGAAAGAGAGTGGTTGATCCATAATTATAGTGTTAACATACATGACATTGGTAGTTTTTCTAGCATATTAACGAAGCCTCACTCGAAGCTAGCTAGATATATATATAATATGGTGTTAGTAGCAGTTAATTTTCGTCAACTTATGTAATGCATAAATAGTTAATAGGGTGGCGATATTGTAAATAAGGGTATGATGGGGCTGACATACCTTTTAAATGTAAAAGCCCCTAAATAAAAATTAGAATAAAAAAAAAGTGCAGTCAAAAAGCATTATTGAAATGCTACAAAATATAAAAAAAGAATTTTCCATATCGGTTCAGGCGTCTTCGAGTAATCGATGAATAAAAATAAAAAAAAAGATTCCGACGAATTGAGAACCTCCTCCTTGAAGTCGGTTAATAAAATCATATAATAACTACGGGTGCCCCAATGAATAAAACCATAAAATCGAATCGAAATTGATATAAATGCAAAATCTTTAATAACCATTGCTAAATTAGTTTTATTCTGGCCTTCAGCCTTTGATAAGACCGAAACAAGGTCACAACACACAAGGATTTCAACACATCACTCTCTAGAACATAATATGTACGGTAGGTGTGACTAACGGATCCTGACAGACAGGCTTACGGTCAAAGTCCACGTCGCAGTGTGTTGGCCATATCCAACACGACAGTTATGAATATTATGATGAAACATCGGTGAAATACTTAAATAAATGTATAATATGTTTTTCACGCGCTGATCGCTGCAACTACAAGTCTTCTTCTTCTTCTCCCCAGCCTTTATTATTCCCAAGTCACTTGGGGTCGGCTTTCTAGTCTAACCGGATTTGACTGGATATCAGGTTTTACACGGAGCGACTGCCAACTGACCTCCGCAACCCGAAGGCTAACGATGCCCTAAGGCTAGACCAGTGTCAGGATATTAGAAGGCACTGACTTCCCAATAACGACTGCTATAGATGTTCATGGCAGCCGGGACCGACGGCTTAACGTACTCTCCGAGGCTGATCGCTGCAACTACAAGTAAGATTTGAAAATTCTTTTTGCAGTTGATAATCCGATTCTTGAGGATGGTTATAGGTTATAGGCAACAACGTACTACTAGCCATGGGATCGATCCAGCGACTATAGAAGTGGCGACAGTTCGTACTATTTTAAAAGTGTTACTAGTCTGTCTTTACTTTGAAGCTACGAATGAACGAGTGTATCTATCAGGGATGTTGCGAATATTCGCATCCGCATCCGTAATTGCGGAGCTGCCGCTTCGATTTGGACATCCGCATTTGCGGATGTGAGCCTTTAAATATCCGTATCCACATCCGCGTATGTCAAAAAATCTGCATCCGCAACATCCCTGGTATGTATACCCATATATGTAGCTGTAATACTGAAATTTGCGGTTGGATGTGGGTGAACCAAGGCCGGTCTGTGTGGAAAACCTTGGGGGAGGCCTATGTCCAGCAGTGGACGTCTTTTGGCTGACATGATGATGATGATGATGAATACTAAAATTGTAAAATGAGAGGAATTCTAACGCGTCAATCTCAGGAACTGCTAATCAAATTTGCAACATTATAATTATTGCGTTAGAGAACGTTTAATGGGGAATGTGTACGTCGTCGTCACGTGCATAACATCACGAACTACGGAATTAAGGAGCGGAGCAGTGCTACCTTGATACTAAACAAGGCCGATAAATGACCTTTGGCACGTTTTTTGTTTTGCCATAATATTCTTATCGCATTTTAGATACGTTAATAGATGGAAAAATATCTCGTAAATAGGCAGGAAGCTAATCGTCTGCTGAATTCACTAGCAATAAAAGCAAAAAGGGTCTCAATGTCACTTAGGGTCTAGGGTCGGTATTGGGTAGAGTAGCCCAGGTAATGTCACGAGGCAAAAAATATATTCCATATCATCTTATTTTTTCAGCGATAGCCTAGTGGGAAACCGTTGGACTGCCACGCAGAGGTCTCGAGTTCGAACCCAAGGCGCGCATCTCTGACTTTTCGAAGTTATATGCGTATTAAATAGTTGATTTTCGCTTGCTTTAACAGTGAAGGAAAACATCGTGAGGAAACCTGCATGTCTGAGAGTTCTCCATAATGTTCTCGAAGATATGTGAAGTCTGCCAATCCGCAATAGGCCAGCGTGGTGGCCTATGGCCTAACCCTTCTCATAGTGAGAAGAGGCCCGTGCCCAGGAGTGGGACAGTTTAATACAGGGCTGATATTATTATTATTATTATTATCTTATTTTATTAGCCTAGTGGGAAACCGTTAGACTGCCTCAAAGAGCCATTTCGCTCCCACATACTTCCAACTTTTCGAAATTTTGCAGTATTAAATAGTAAATTATGGAGGAAATCTTTAGAGAGTTCTGTATAATGTTCTTAAAGATATGTGACGTCTGCCAGCTTGCATTGGGCCCGCGTGGTGCACTTACCCTTCTCACACTTAGCTAGCCTTCCATCCTTTTATCCCATTTACCATGAGGTCGACACCGCACAAGTGATGCGCCGTGGTACAAGCGACCTTACACACGTTTTCTGAAAAGCTAAACAACGACGTGTGAAAATCAAACTGATGTCAAGACAGCAGCTGTTAACAAATTTCCATATACACCAACCTTTTAGAAGCTGGAATAGCCTTCAATACAGAACCTGCTTAGAAGGAGAGGAGCTATTTTTGTGATTTTTATTTGAAGAAGCAATATTACTATAAATTAGTTGGTAATCTTACAATCTGTATTTGATTATTGTAGTGTAACAACATAATACTATCAATGTCATCATACATTTCACTGATAAACGACAATTTACACTCGCTGTTACTGAGCGCGTATTCTAGTATAAACTTGATGAACTTTAATTACCAAAGCAATTATAATATTTATTTTTTAACCTTCGAATCGATGTTGTAATCTTGTCTGTGTAGAAACAGCATTGTTTTTTATACAACCAAGGTGGCTAACAAGCATACGGCCCATCTTATGGTAAATGGTCACCGTAGCCTATAGTCGCTTGCAATACCAGAGGCATGACTTGCGCGTTGTTGACCGTTTAGGAAAGGAAGTGGCAAGGAGATGGAGCGGGAAGGGGGAAAGAGGGTGATTGGGCCTCCGGCACTCTCACTCACCGAACGAAACACAACAGTAGGAATACTGCTATTTCACGTCGATATTCTGTGAGAGGGTAGTCCTTCCCCGGTCGAGCCGGCCCATTCATGCTGAAATCAGCGAGGCTCTTCTACTCTCAAAACATTACGGCATTACGGTTAGCGTGAATTTAAAATTATTTACGATTAAGATACGCTGGTATCAATCTGAAGGTCTCTACCAGTTGTAGCAGACATTTTTTTAAAAAGACAATTAGCAATTTTGGGTGCTGTATACTGGTACTCTTATTAACGCCTCCAGCTAAGCTAAATTCTTGTGTTAGGAGAAGGTTCACGTAAGCAATTAAAAAAAAACCTCTCGAACAGTCACCTCAGTCTTAGAAAACAGCATAAACTCTAGCTTACTACAATCCTAAAATAAAACGAAAAAGAAGAAAAAGACTGACTAAGAAAGTTTATAAAGCTAGATGGAATGGAACAGCCGCAAGTGGAAGACCTAGGCGAACGTTTCTTGATCAGATCGGAGACGTTCTGGATAAACCTTAAACCGGGGAGCGTGTATGAGGAATGTTATGAAAGTGAATGAAGCTAGAGAAGTGTGTCAGGATCGTAGCAAATGGAAATCCGTAGTCTCTGCCTACCCCTCTGAGAAACAGGCGTGAATCTATGTATGTATGTATGTACTACAATCCTTTTCCATATAATTTGTCGGCCTCGATGGCGTAGTGGTTAGTGTAACCGACTGCCACGCCTGAGGTCGCGGGTTCGATTCCCGCACAAGTCAAACATTGTGTGCATGAACATGGATGTTTGTCTTGGTCTGGATATTTTTATGTATAATACGTATGTATTTACAAAAAAGTATATATGTATGTTTATCCATTGTTATTGTCTAGTACCCATAGTACAAGCTCTGCTTAGTTTGGGCTAGATGATGTTGTGTGTATGTCATAGAATATTATGTTAATATTATAAATTCTAACTTTACCAAATTTCACACTACCGTACGCGTAAATTAATTAAAAAGGCGTTGATTTCTTTACATATGGTTATATATAGGTATTACTACAATAATTAATTCTTACTAATCCTTACTAATATTATAAATTCGAAAGTAACTCTGTCTGTCTGTCTGTTACCTTTTCACGGCTAAACCACTCAACCGATTTAGATGAAATTTGGTACAGATGTAATTTAAAACATGGGGAAGAACATAGGCTACTTTTTATTGATGTAGTGCGTGCAAAGCCGCGCGCAAAAGCTTGTATTTTAAATGCGAAAGCAACTCTATCTTTCGGTCTGTCTGTCTGTCTGTCTGTTACCTTTTCACGCTCAATCTGCTGAACCGATTTAGATGAAATTTGGAACGAAGATAGCCTGAGACCCTGGGAAGGACATAGGCTCTATAACATCAAGCTACGGCTCACGGGAGCGGCGCATTAACCACAAATACCAATGACGCGGGTGAGACCGCGGGCACAGCTAGTGGTAATATAAATACATGTAATATATATACATATATATATATATATATATATATATATATATATATATATATATATATATATATATATATATATATATATATATATATATATATATATATATATATATATATATATATATTAACCTTTTGCTATGTTCAGCGAGGACAAAAGCAAAAGAAAAGGTATAAGAAAACTTACAATGATATTCATATTATTGCATATTCAAGAACTCTACATGACGCATGGACGGCGTAGTGGTCATCTGGCCACTGATACAGCGCCGAGTGTTGTGGATTCGATTCTCAACAAATAGTTATCAATAAATTGTTGCATGCAGCGATAGCCTAGTGGGAAACCGTTGGACTGCCACGCAGAGGCCTCGAGTTCGAACCCAAGGCGCGCATCTCTGACTTTTCGAAGTTAAATGCGTATTAAATAGTTGATTATCGCTTGCTTTAACGGTGAAGGAAAACATCGTGAGGAAACCTGCATGTCTGAGAGTTCTCCATAATGTTCTCGAAGATATGTGAAGTCTGCCAACCCACACTAGGCCAGCGTGGTGGACAATTTTTTTTTTTTTTTTTTTTTTTTTTAACTTGTGGGCATGCTATGACGCATACCCCTCCGCGGGGGCGGGCGGAGGGGTTATGTCGGACTCGCCGGGGTAAAAGAAAGATGGAATGAGAATAACGTACCTCCCGGAATACCGACTAAACCTACCACGGTGTTCCTCGACAAACCACTATCGGCGGGGCCGCGCGAATCACTTTCACATGCAGTCGCGACCCCGCCGAGGTTAGCGTGGTGGACTATGGCCTAACCCTTCTCATAGTGAGAAGAGGCCCGTGCCCAGCAGTGGGACAGTTTAATACAGGGCTGATATATTATTATTATTTAAATTATTGTTCCGAGTCTCGGGTTCCTTTGCGTCCATTGTACGAATGTCTGTCAAGTCCCCCACACAAAAATTATACTTAGTGCGGGAGTTGTCTTTTAAAAATATATGCATACCTATATATACCGCGATGAATGCTATGTTTATAATAAAAGGAAAGACGTATTCTTTCCTTTTATTATAAACAGCATTCATCGTTCGTTCCACATTCAGAAGTAAAGGTCATCGACGTGACGTAAACAATCAGCGTATTGTCGAATTACGCTTATCACTGAGATTAACGTTTCTAAAAATAGTTCCACACATCACATCGGACAGTCACTTATCAATGCCATGGCGACGACCTAAATGTGTACTTATCTACGTACTGCGTACCCATAGAACACGGGGAAATACAGTATAATCACGATTGCGTGGCGTTACTATCCGGCAGCTTATATTAATCAAGTTAGCAGTATAAAAAACTACTTTTTTCCCCTTGGGAACAGTACTTTTTTTAACATGAAACCTATCCTATGTCCTTTTCTGTACCCCCGACGACGTGTATTTGAATTTTCATGATGATCGGTCGAGTAGTTATGGCGTAAAAGTGTAACAAACAAACAAACTCACATTCGCGTTTATAATAATTAGCATATTATTGTACCGCATGTGGTTTGAGGTTCGACTCAGTATTTTTGGTATTTTTGGGATATTTTGTCAATAAATTATAGGTAGTAAGTAGCACGGAGTTTGGAACCAAAACCACAAAAGAAATACGTATTTCTTTTGTGCCAAAACTGAGGCTGGTTCACATCATTAAGTTTGCTCTATATTTTAATAATAACAATATTCTATCACATCTCACAACACCATCTCGCACTAAGCAGAGCTTGTACTATAGGTATGGATAAACATACATATATACTTTTTTTGTAAATATATACATAGAAACACCCAGACCATGGTTGACCATCGGAAAGTCATAATGACGCCATTATATTAGTAGATTATCAAACTTGTCATAATCAACAATTATGAAATCAATGATAGACCATTCTGACACTATTATAATAGGAGACTTGGGCCCCTTATACATTGCTTGCGGCCTACATAGCAGTGTGGGGTGAAAACTAACGTATCGCGTATGCTGTGTAGTGTTCTTTGCTCAAACAGTATACACCTTTTAGGTGTTCCGCAGACGGTATTTTTCCAATAGAAAGAAAACTCCGGCTGCGATTTAACCAGGCATCAACCCAGTTTTGTCTTTGTCTTTAATATATGTTATTGCATTCTATAATGCCAGCCAAATTGCCAGTTCCGCCGCTGTAAAGAAAACTGCGGCTGCCGGACTCAACCGGGCACCAACGTAGTTTTAGTCTTTGTCCTTCGTATGCATTGTTGCATAGGACTCTGTATGTTCTAGACCGGCAGTCAGCGGAACGCATTAGCCTACAAGAAAATAGCATCACGTGAATGGAAACCCTGTTTATAACGTCACGTCACTTTGATAAAACATAACAAAGATGACGTGTTCATAGTCCCCACGCTTACGAGACTTGATAGAGGTTAAATTGCCCACGCGGCAATGATGCAATGTTTGGACATCGCCTCACACCGCGCCCGCGCCGCCGCCGGTACGGTTAGACGGAGGTGTGTCGTGTCATGCCCACAATTGGATACGGCCATAATTGTTAGGAGGCATGTCTCTATAGATAGGTTATCTGCTAAGCATCTAAACAATTTTATTCGTGTTTTATTTCGTGATAGGCAATTGCAACGAATAAAATCTATTCGAGTATTGTATGACTGGGTACTTGTAAGTTCATCAAATTAAATGTTATTTTTTTAGACTTTTATACTTCTGGGCGTCATACTACACGATAAATTGTAATTTTTCAGATCATCCTTCTAATATTTTCAATCTGCATGCCACGTTTATAATTGAATGGTGTAATCGCATTCGTAGGGCCAATGCATACTAAAATAATCAATATAAAGATGAAGGCATTCGAATATATCGATGTGTTTGATGTGCCGAATAATTCGATTTTTATCAGTAATCGATCATCGCTAGTACTATTCGAATGTAATTACGCGCATCACTACTGCCTATTGCTACTGAGATTTCCTAACAGCAAAGCTAATGACACTTCGCATTATAATGACACTATTAAAATAACTACCTAATTATTATGGCATCCGTCACTACCATATCTGACCCATCGAACTGGAACAATTTACTAAATCAGGAAATCTTATTTTACGCATATTTGTGGCCTAATTAAAAATAATTATTGTCAATGACCTATCTAAGAGATAGATTGACGCCTCACTTGACCAGAGAGTTGGTATTTTCTTGACGCAAAGAATAAGCTTTGCTATTCAAACTATTGCCAGTCTTTTGGGCACATTGCCAATTCACAGCGAAATTAAGTAATATAATGACACTTTAAAGACTGTTGTGTATAATAATTATATATATTATGTTAAATAATAGCTAATGATAACTATGTAATTGTTTATTGAAAATATAAGGCATCTTTACAAAACATGGCATAAACATCTTTTATAATAAAAATATTGATTTTCATAGTCATGAAGCTAAAACATGTACTATTTCGTAATAATACTACATAATCATATAGCCTAAACATAACGAAAACAATAAAATAAATAGCCACCATCACTCATCAATATTAACTAACTAGCGACCCGGTCTGGCTATGCTCGAGTAACCTTAACAAATTATACATCTAAACCTTCCTCATGAATCACTCTGTCTATTGGTGAAAACCGCATGAAAATCCGTTTAGTAGTTTTTCAGTTTTAGTCAGACAGACGCGGCGGGAGACTTTATTTTATAATAGATGTTCCCGCGGTTTCACCCGCGTTTATCGTTACTGCGGCGCCCTCGTGGGTCGTAGCGTGATGTTATATAGCCTATAGCCTTCCTCGATAAATAGGCTATCCAACACAAAAATAATTTTTCAAATCGAACCAGTAGCTCTTGAGATTAGCGCGTTCAAACAAACAAACAAACTCTTCAGCTTTATAATATTTGAATATTAAAAGTTGTAAACAAAACAAACTGTTACACAATCTGTTTACAATGTGTAATTTAAATATGTAACATTCGTGTAATCATAACACAATAGGTATTCGGATGCAAGTCAACATATTTAAATACACATGTATGTAAACACGTCGACCACGTCGGGTATAATGCGTTGGCTGTTTCCAACGCGGCCGCGATGATGAAACATCAATGAAATAATATACGATAGCTTTGAGTCAAGGCATTTAAAAGATAGTAGAAGAATAAATATTTACAGATATAAGTAGCACTATCAATACATATCTATACTAATATTATAAAGCTGAAGAGTTTGTTTGTTTGAACGCGCTAATCTCAGGCACTACTGGTTTGAATTGAAAAATTATTTTAGTGTTGGATAGCCTATTTATCGAGGAAGGCTATAGGCTATATTACATCACGCTACGATCCACGGGGGCCGCGCAGAAACCATAAATGCGAATGAAACCGCGGGCACATCTAGTTATAAAATAAAGTCCGCGCGCCGCGTCTGTCTGTTCGCGATAAACTCAAAAACTACTGATCGGATTTTCATGCGGTTTTCACCAACAGACAGAGTGATTAATGAGGAAGGTTTAGCTGAATAATTTGTTAAAGGTATCCGTGCGCGCCGGGGCGGGTCGCTAATATATACATACGTAAGTAAATTCTCACTAATGTTATAACTACGAATGTGAGTTTGTTTGTTTGTTACGCTATCACGCCTTAACTACTTGACCGATCATCATGAAATTTCCCATACACGTTGTCATGATTACAGAATAGGATATAGGTTACCTGTCATTAGGAAAACTCATGTTCTTGAAGGATTATTTACTGACAAATTCTACATTAATGTGAGCGAAGCAGCGGGCAAAATCTAGTATAAAAATAATAGGATACACTAAATATACATTTTACTGATCATAACTTAGCATTACGGCTCGTTTATATTGCAAACAAACAAATTCTTCAGCTTTATAATATTAGTATAGATTACGTAGATAAGTACCTATACCATCTACGTAATGTTTTTGGACAATATGACCTATGTCTATAGTCACAAATAAAACACATACAAACATAATCATGTGTTTAGTGGGTGTGTCGAATTGACCATAACAGTCCAGTCTATCGTAAAACTCCACGTCTCTATATAAGTTGGCCATTTCCAACACGACAAATATGATGAAACACCAATGAAATAAACAAATCAAATCAAAATGTCTCTATTAATTTAGGTCACAATGTAACACTTATGAATGTCAACCAACGTCCAGATTACAAATGCATGCATCAAGTCCCTACGTTATGTCCATAAAAATATATAATAAATTATCAAATAATATTAAAAATGAAGAGAAATTCAGCACGTTTATCAACAAATTAAAAGACTTTTTAATACAAAAATGTTACTATGATATAAGCGAATATTTAAACGATAAATTTTAATAATTTAAAGTATGTAAGTAGGTACATTTTAGAAAATAACTTTTATACTTACTTTATATTAAATTAATAATAAACTATAATAAATAAATAATACGTTGAGTTAGTAAATAAAATATATCTACTAAGCTCTAAAATTTATTTCAATATGATATAAGATAAATAGAATGTTCGTTCTTCTCTCCTAATTTTGCCGTGCCCGACGGGGTCCATAATTGTTCTCTCTACATTTATAAGACCTGTATATACATTATGGAGTGCAATAAACGAATTGAATTGAATTGAGTTACACTGACGAAAGTATATTATGAATTTACATTTACCTGTTGCCACGTTGAGCAAAGCAACGGCGTAGAACCAATGAGAAGATCGGGCCAGAAACAATACGTAAACAAAAATGTACCGTTTCAAAGTAGGTCGTGGCTTTTTCTCGGTTCTTTATTTTTTTTTTATTCTTTTTATATTTATGGAGTCTTTTTCCTTACAAAGGAATGTCAGCCTCATCGTGCCCTAATCTTAATATATAATTACAATAATTATGTTACCTTTTATTTAAACTCAAGCAGAAGAGGTACTCATTGCAGCAGCAATCATTTTGTACAATAATTTAGCTTTTTGCGAGCCAGGCTCTGTCAATATGGCTTTGAAAGCTCCCACGTCACTAATATTGATGTTACATTCAGCTAGCAACGACTCCCTCTCCCTCCGGTTCTTTTCACATTCCATTAGTAAATGTTGAACATCATCAATTTTACCGCACATTACACAGTTTGGTGACTCGATTCTTCTTAGAGATGCATACATACAATATACTCTTATGGGTTTATTTCTGAGGGGGTAAGCGAACTAAGCAGCCTGTGACGATGGCCGGTGAGCCTGGTCGAATCGTCGAAGTCTAAACGTAAACGGTATTGTTTACGTTTGACTTAACAGGAATTAAATAATTGCTTTAATTCATGTTAAGTCAAACGTAAACAATACCGTTTACGTTTGTTTATGCATGATTGCGATAATTATGACCTATATTGTGAAAAGGAAAATTATTTTATATTAAGTAGTTACTAGTCTTTGCCCGCGGTTTCGCTCGCGTAAATGTAGCTTAGGTTAGGTTAAGATGTGTTACTAACAGTACTTATTTCTGGATGAAAGGCCCTTAGCCCTATGTTTTTTGTTTCCCTTTTCTGTTCTGTTTAAGAGCTCCTTGAACCGACGGGCGTGTATGAGGAATGTGATGAAGTGAATGAAGCCAGAGAAGTGTGTCAGGATCGTAGCAAATGGAAATCCGTAGTCTCTGCCTAGTGCCTACCCCTCTGGGAAACAGGCGTGAATCTATGTATGTATGTATGTATTCTGTTCCCCTGACAACGTGTATGCGAAATTTCATGATAATCGGTCGAGCAGTTAAAACGGGAAAGCGTAACAAACAAACATACAAACAAACTCACATTCGCATTTATAATATTAGTTTGGATTGTAATTGAGTAAATATTATGTAATTTAAATTCAAACAATTCTACTTTTATATTTCAAACTCGCGATGACTGTACAAGAACAAAGATTGTAAAACCAAGTTCTTTATCCCAACAAATAAAGCCGTTTATAAATAAACTTACTAATAATTATATAGACTCCTTGTAAACAATGATGCAACAGTTATGTGCAAGTCATTGAGGGAACCGCCGGCTAAAAATATACCAGTGACTATGTGATATAATAATTATAATTTAAATAGGTACACTTGACTATAAATGTAAGGATATTTGTAATTGTAAACAGTTGTTACATCATTCCAAGATTACAAAATAGTGTTACAATTACATTGCATCACGCATGTTTATTCCCAAAGAGGAAGATAAATGTTTATTAATCTCTAAGTCTTGTTCAGAGGTTAAAGAAACCACTATAGTGGGTCTGTGTGTATATCTGTTAGTGACAGGCACAACTCTGGAACCACTGGACCGATTGATTTGTTACTTGGTGTGCAGACACCTTGGGGTCATACCTCGGTTGAGTTTGAATATGGGCCCTGTGGACCCCGAGATATAGGGGTCACAAGGTCACATGATGTACATTTAAGACAAAGAGGCTGATCATCTCGTTAGTTTTATTACACCCACAATTCGCTAGCTATTTTAAGGTAGTTACAGTCATCCTCGATAAAATCCTCCAATCCTCGATAATCTTATCTTATCTTTTCTTATGTGGGGGCCAGGCAATGCAAACCGGCGACACTTCGACCCAGTGGGATCTTTTGTGTCGATACTCTCCCAATAACGACTGCCATAGATGTTCATGGCAGCCGGGACCAACGGCTTAACGTGCTCTCCGTGGCACGGAGCAGGCGATAATTGTCAATCAATACGCACATAATTTCGAAAAATCATATAACTTCCGAAAGTCAGAGGTGCGTGACGTGAATTCGAACTTGAGACCCTCTGCATTGCAGTCTGTTGGTCTCCCCACTGAGCTATCGCTGCTCGCATCCTCGATAATAATACGGAACAAAGGTCCATTAAATGTCTGCATCCCAGATTCCAAAATATTGTATAACAGTATCAGCAAAGGTGTATTATAATTTATATAATTTTTTTTGCTGATTCTGTTATACAACCCTGTTGCCAAACCAGTGATGGACCCTGGGAAGACGTTGGATTGCCACGCAGAGGTCTCGATTTCGATCTCTGACTTTAAACAGAATATGTTTACACACACTGTAATAAAACTTTTTTATTGCTTTTATAGCAGTTTTTCGGTCTTACTAGCTCATTTACAACTTGTATACACTTAGAAAGAAAGAAAGAAAGAAAAGTAATTTATTAGACACACCAAAAACACAACATATTAACATACAAACAAGAAGAAAATACAGTCAGTCTGCTTTGGTTTATTTACTTTTAATATGCTGTTCATGGTCGCGGGAGTTCCCGTGCATAAAACTTGCCTTTTAAACAAAAGAGGACTTTACATATTCACAGATTGTGTTGAAATACATTTAATTTTCAATATACAGTTTAATAATGTAACTGTTGTACTCTTTTTCAACCGACTTAAAAAAAAAGAGGAGGTTCTCAATTCGACTGTATTTTTGTATATGTGTATTATAACTTTTTTGTAGGTGAACTGATTTCTATGATTTTTTTTTATTTGAAGGGGTGCTTCCCATGTGGTCCCATTTATATAATTTGATCAAAATAACTCAAAAACTACTAGCCAGACCTAGTAGTTTTTGAGTTATCATTAATAATGCGTATTTAGTTGACTTCGACTACATTGATGATGTTCTCATTTTATTACTTGTCTAGTTAGGTCTGGGTATTCTTTTTTGTTAAAATTTTTGTTTTTAAATGCTTAATTGTGGACTGGATTTTGATGGTGATTCTGCAGGAAATATAATAAAATCCGTATAAAGTTGTTTAATTTCAATGAATAAGACAATCGGTACAATGTAGACATTCTAGAGAAAGGACAAGTTAGGACCAGTCCAAACCAACGAGAAATTAATATGTTGGGATCGTAGCAGGAAATCCTTAGTATCTTTCTTTCCCCCAGGCAGCTGTTCTTTATATAATATGTATGTAATATATACAGGGTGTGTCGTAAATAGTGGTCCAGAGTAAAGGAGTCGATACACTGTATTCTTATGTATCACATACCGAAATTTTAACCATTTTTTTTATGCCCCTAAAGTCATATGATTTGCTGAAGATGAGTATTGAAATAGGAAACAGATTAATTTCTTTAAGTACCTTCGACTTTAAAACATAAAAAAGGGTTTGGATATGATAGTACACATATTCAAGAGTAATAATAAAAAAACAGAATTAAAAAATATTGATATTTGTTGAAATGACAGCCAAATTCGTGAAGCAAGGTGCAGAAATTTTAAAAAAGAACTTTTATTTTTTGTTAGGAGACCCTTAACTGAAAATGCTTAAAATTTCGGTATGCGATACATAAGAATACAGTGTATCGACTCCTTTACTCTGGACCACTATTTACGACACAACCTGTATATACTAATATCAACCCTTTTTATAAACAGTCCCACTGCTGGCTGAGGCCACTTCTCTGTATGAGAAGGGTTAGGCCATAGTCCATCACGCTGGCTCAGTGCGAGCTGACAGATTTCACACATCTTAAAACTTTAAAATTGTGTAATTATCATAATGAAAATGTTTGTGAAGAAATTCAGTTAAATATATTATTATAATTATATCTTCGAGAACATTATGTAGAATTCTCAGCATGACTGAGAGTTGTACCTACATAACTTGAAGTTTACTCGCGATGTTTTCGTGCACCGTTATAGACAACAATAATTAACTATTTTATACGCACACTAGATGTTCCCGCGGTTTCACCTGCGTTTATCGTTACTGCGCCGCCCCCGTGGGTCGTAGCGTGATGTTATATAGCTTATAGCCTACCTCGATAAATAGGCTATCCAACACTAAAAGAATTTTTCAAATCGAACCAGTAGTAATCACGCAGAATAAACCAGGAGAAACATCGTTTGTACTATGTCTGTAATGGGTAATTATTTTGCTGCAATGTTATTTTAAAACTGCGTTATCTCCTAAGATATTCATTGAAATCGAATGATGTAAAGGGCAATTTTGTTTTAAATTAAATACTTGTGATGAATAACGTATTTATTTGGATAAGGATTAATATCATGTTTATAATAATACCTTCGCAAATAATGCATTATTTTAGAACAAATTTGGTTAGCATAAAAATGGTTATAGTGAGCCAACCTTAAAAGATAGACATATGCTGTCGCGGACTTTTTTTTTAGAACTTTTAAAGGGGAACAATTCTGTCATACATCATTTTTGCGAAACTTTAACTGTTTACGCAGCGCACGCAGCGGAAGCTCTCAAAAAGAAAAAATATCCTCCGATTCTGAAATATTCTTCATTGGTGCTCAGCTCCTATTGATCTTAGCGTGATGATATATAGCCTATAGCCTTCCTCGATAAATGGGCTATCTAACACTGAAAGAATTTTTCAAATCGGACCAGTAGCTTCTGAGATTAGCGCGTTCAAGTAAACAAACAAACAAACAAACAAACTCTTCAGCTTTATAATATTAGTATAGATTAACTTCGAAAAGTTAGAACTGCGTGCCTTGGGCTCAAACTCAAGACTTCTGCGTGGCAGTCCAACAATTTCCCACTGAGCTATCGCTGTATATAATATACATATACAATAATATACATGTAATTATGAACTATGCATTTTTTCGTAATCTATCTCGAGAAGTATATTATCAAATCTCGTGTTGATTCATTTGACTAGAGACCGCATTGTTATCGATATAATATAAATATACATACTACTAGCTTTTGCCCGCGGCTTCGGCCGCCTGGAATAGTTACTTTAAGCAGCATTTTAAATTTTTAGGATACTTGTTTTGCAAATAATACACAAACAAACTGCTCACGGCATTTTTACATTCTGGTTGCAATTCTGCATGTAGTCAGCAAGAAACCAGTGATCTTTTGGCGTTTGGCACAAATTAGATTAACTATATTATATCGGCCTCGATGGCATAGTGGTTAGTGTAACCGACTGCCACGCCTGAGGTCGCGGGTTCGATTCCCGCACAAGTCAAATATTTGTGTGCATGAACATGGATGTTTGCCTTGGTCTGGGTGTTTCTATGTATAATATGTATGTATTTACAAAAAAAAAAGTATATATGTATGTTTGTCAATTGTCTAGTACCCATAGTACAAGCTCTGCTTAGTTTGGGCTAGATGGTGTTGTGTGTATGTGGTAGAATATTATTATTTTTATGATATAGATGCAATCGCTTTCAAATAATTTCTAAAACAGTGCTTACTTTTCTAAATATACTCGATCATTCAATCCAGATAGTCCTGCTGCCTTCATCCTGCCTGAGAATGAAGAGGAAAAAGATGCATTTCACACTATGCTAATAGTGAAAAACCATATATCTAACTTGCCGTATCCTAGTCGCGCTATGATACACGTAACTCTAACGATTTCAGTCCAAATCATGCGAAAGTCATAATCTTAACTGCATTAGCCCACTGCGACTGATTGTTCTTATCTCTTATCACCACGCTTTGTACTGAACCGGCTATCTGATTCTACCTGATTTCTAACATTACAGTTATGATTGCTTTCCAATTGTTATCCAAAATATCCAAAATATCCTTAATAACCCTAAGAAATAAAGCAACAATACATTGGCGTCAAAATGGCCACGTTTCTTTGAACCCCAGTCCCCTACAGTCTTAACAAAGGGCCGAAGACTCACCGCGTTAATTGTCACGACTCGGTAATACCCGCACCGGGAGTCCCCATACATGATCTATTTAGGATTCGATCAACGGAAGCCGATTGTTGACCATACTGAATTGATTACAATGAACTATTAAAATGATTCGTTTAAAGAATATTTGTTTGGTCGTACTAAAAATGCAGTTATCGATATGTGTCTCACATATTTAATCTATGCATACGCTACATTTACAAGTAACTTTTTAACTAGTACAGTAAAATGTTGTCCTACTAAAGATTGTTTACAACTAGGTCGAAGAAGCAAGAATCGAGAACTAATGGAAGCGATTGGTAATCGGAATAATGAATAGTTAATCAATTAAATAATGCTAGGGCCAACAAGGAACCCTCGAGTTTTCGATTCTTCGTGAGATAGAGGTACTTACCTAGTATAGCATAAAGCAAATGGCACCTGTTAATTCGACATCCAGATTTGAATATAGACACAAAAGAAATACGTATTTCTTTTGTGATATAGATCTGTATAAATTTTACTTTTATTTCTTACACCCTAATTAAATTATAATTTCTATGTCACCCACTTTACAAATATGCAAATAACGTACACATTAGCCAAAAGACAAGCTCCAGGCTCCGAATAACTATTTAGAGATTACACAATTTTCTTGACCTGAATGAGGCTTTTCTCACTGCATATTGTCAACAACAGAAGAACAACTAAGATGATGTGATAAAGATTAAATAAATAAAATAACTTCATCAGAATCATAGAAAGTAGAAAACTGGAGAAATGGTCTGTCCCTTCGAAACAGACCTGCTATTCTCCAAAACATCTCATCTCAAACTCACAACTGTAACTCAGTATTTTAATACTGAGTTATTGAACCCAATCCCAATATGGATATTTATATATGGAATTGGGATTGAGTTCGACAAAAGACCTCAAACCTTTTTACCATGTATTACAAATAAGGATTTACCAAGTACACCGCTACGTCATTGTTGTTCCTGCCACATAGTCTTCCGACCCAGCAAAACAAAAGTGTCGCATCAAAATAATATCGCGTAGCGGCACTTACGACATTGCAACATCACCATCTATAATCGTCCTAATTCTCGTCCCATGCGTCAATACTCACGTAGCCAATATGACTCGCTATGTATTGATAGAAAGTAGTATTAGGGCTACCGCATAAATACAATTTTTTGTTGAACAACTATTTTGTTGTGTTTCACAAGTTTATAGGAATGTACTGCGATCATAGAACTTGCGCAAACTGTCAACAGAATAGTTGTTTGTAAAAAAAATCAAAAAGCCCTATTGATTTGCTTTTGATTAAAAAGTTGGACAACTATCGATGAAACGCTCAATTTGTATTGCAGTGTATTGATGTGCGCATAACATCGACTAAATAGTCGATCCGCGACTGTCAGTCTCACATTAGCATTTGAAGCGGTGCCACGTCGCTCATCGCTTAATTTCTATAAAGCAATGCACAAACTAGAACTTTCCTGTTTATGGACATTGTATGTAGCACCTTGTCTTGAACGTTGCCGAAAGAAGACTGGTCGGTTTGATTAGGAGATAAATAAAATCGACGATCGATTACATCAATTGTATGCGCACCTCCATCGACTAAATAGTTTAGTTGTGTCTAATTCACGAGAAGTCCACAACTCGACTAAACAGTTTAGTCGATGTAGAAGTTGTATGTATGCGCTAGGCCTTAAATTATCTGTTTGCTATCTCTACATCTTCGTCCGCACGTAGGATTGATAATTTTGTTAACTGAGAAGACCGATGTCAACGTCAGGGCTAAAGAAAACACACGATGTAACCTGATGCTACATCTGTGCTGGAATTTCTTCACAAAATAACCAAAGAGATTAAATATAATGACCACCAAAATTAGTAATTGCGCAACAAAATATGCTAACTAAAATATATCATAACGAGCACCTATACGCCTTAAATCACTGCATTTCGTCTCGGAAGGGTTAGGTTATGTTAGGCTTAAACCCACCCAAAAATAGTCGACTTATTCTGAACTCTTTTTAAATATATTTTGCTGTGCAATTTGGTGATCATTTACTATTTTTGACTGTTATATTTTACTATATCTGGTGATAAGTTAAACATAAGCCATAACCAAACAGCACTTTGTTAAACGAGGAATTCAACTTGGGTACCTCACAAGCGGCCGCAAATATTAAACGCCTATATTTTCATACTTATGCCGTAAGGATTATTAATATAGGTATGTATATGTGCCTCAGTTGCGAAACAGTTGTGAATGCGAATATCGTGATTTCGTGAATGAGGCTTTGAGTCCGAATCACAGGATTAGCCAAAAAATTGTCAGGTATATTTTGGCAGGTTTATCTGTCAATATATTTTCAATAAAAGCCTGGAGTTAGGAACCTGGCAGTATTGCACACCTCTTTGCCTCGAGAAGCTCAAAAGATCTCTCTGCGATCGTGTCGGACTACCGTCCTATCGGGCTGTATAACTTAGTTACACGCTTTTATGTACTGTATGTACGCATCAGACTCCATTAAGATTGACCGCCATTACCAAAATTCGGGCTTGAAAATTTTAAACTTACTAAAGAACAGTCGGGAAAAAGGTGAAACTAAGCGAAAACTACTTTAAACTTTGTTAGATAGTTTTGTGACTACACGTATTTAAATTAGTACGTATAATTATATTTCACAGTACTGTACGATCAACAAATCGGCAACATTCTCTGAATGTAGACAATGATAGATTTCTTGCTTAAATACGAGAATAGTATAACATTTCGTTCTAAGTTTAGAGTAACTGATTACATCTTTGATTCTTGAAAATGTATTTCACTGATGCTTGGCATTCATCAGAGTTACCGGTTGTATACAATAGTTGTATCTTTAACTAGAATTTTTAAAGTATCTATGTTCTTATATACCGTAATACAAACAAATTTTATAGAGAAAACTTTTAGTATTTATAGAATTTAACGCTGAAATTATCCGGCCGTTAACCAGAATATTATAGGACGAAATAATAGTAGGTATCAGTGTTAACTGTTATTAATAAATCATGACAGTGGACATGACTCATAGAAAACTGTAATCAGGCTTTTAAGATTGTGATAAGGCTCAACCTAATTCCGAAGCAGCAAAGAATCTGATTAGGCAGATGACTCTACAGTAAATGTGTGTATTTTTTACTTTTAAATAAATAATATTTGTAAACTGTTTAAGCAACAATGTAATTAGGGTACGATGGGACTGATGTGCACAATGTGTAAAAGTCACTTAATAAAAATTAAAAAAAAATAAAAAGAAAAGATTGTGATAATCAAATGACAGTTGCTCTAGCAATTTTTAGGTAAGAATCCGATCCCAATATACTTATGAATAATAATATTTACAGTTTAATGTAAAAGCCAAGTGGGAATACCATTCGCTTGCCATGTAGAGATCTTAAGTTCGATCTCACGACTCTCACGCTTTAACGGTCAAGGTAAACTGCATGTCTGACAGTTCTGCATTACGTTTTTGAAGTCATATATGACTGAGTTTGACTGGCCTAGCCTGCCCTGGACTAGCGTCGTAAGACGTATCGTCGTCAATAGCCTTGCTTCATCTTCACATGGATGAAATTATCCAAGGGATTGAGGGATTAACCCGTCGTATGCCGAAACGCAGATCTATGCAAGACATTACGCTTTTTATTGCGTCTGTAAACCCACAGACAAATTATAAAATAAATACAGCACTAAAATCGACATACCCACTTATTAAGATCTAACAAACAAGCAAACAGAAAATTTCCCGTGTTTGTTTGTTCACACAAATAGTTACGCTAGCCTTCCACATACGCAAGCAGTTCGATCCAGTAACATTTCAAGGTAAAAGCATGTCCAGCATACGTTATTTATAGAGTATGTTTCCTGACCACGTTTTCCTTTACGTATCCAAGTTCGTAGTACTAGTTGTTAGATAATCTCGTGTCTTGCCGACTGATTATAAATTATCTTTGTTTCCATTATGTATGTGGATTTAGAGGAACAAACAACACCTGTTTGCTGATAAATAAACATATTTTAAGATAGCATCTAGCCTGCAGATTCTCGAAGAAGCATTCTTCTAAAAGTTGGTAACATGTTTGTCGTATTTTGCCCATTGTGTGTTTGGTCCCTTGATTGCCTTGGTTGCGCAGGTTGGTAGTCAATGCAAACGTCTATAAAAGGACTTGATTTTGAAATTGTATAGAAATATGTCACGCAAATCTTGAAATTTTAGGTTCTATTTCAAAACGGGTTTTTGCCGGACTGCATACTGTTACTGAAAATGAAGATGGGTTTTAAAACCTAGGATTCAACCTCTTCGTCTTAAATGTACATCATGTGACCTTGTGACCCCTACATCTCGGGGCCTTTAGACCCACTGGGCTCATATTTAAACTCGACCGAGGTATGAACCCAAGGTATCTGTACACTAAGTTACAAGTCAATACTTTTCCATTTAAAATATGTCACTCCTATATCGCGGGGGTCTTTTGACCCACAGGACCCATATTTAAACTCGACTGAGGTATGACCCCAAGGTGTCTGCACACTCTGTCAATCGGTCCAGTGGTTCCGGAATTATGCCTATCACTAACAAACTGTCACTAACAGACAGACACACAGACCCACATAGTGTTTTCATTAACCTCTTCGAAGAAGACTCAGAGGTTAATAACACCGCCGAGCTAATACCGGTACAAACGCACGCAATCGAGTTACGCCACGGGACCAACGAACAGGCAAAAAATAAAAATACAAGGAAATAACTGGCTCGTTTTGACGTCACAAAATTATTTTTCATATCCTTAATATTTCGTATACTACGTCATACTTAACACACTACCGCATTGGTATTAAATACAGAGCTTAGAAGTACGCTTATCCAATTAGAATATAACAAACAGTAATAATAATGTCCTCCAGACCGAATTTCGGTAATAGCGAGCAATATTAAAGGAGATTGGCCTTATTTTAGTACACAAGTGAACTCTCTGTTCCCTAACCCTCATGATCCGATGGGACGGCAATCCGACACGACTGGAGAGAGATTAGGCGCAGCACCAACGGCTGTACGTGCTTTTGGAGGCACAGGGTATCTAACACCGCTAACTGCTTACCTCCGGGCTGGTACTGAGATTTCTTAGTAAAAAGCCTAATAAATCTTCGTTGCCCCGATCCAGGATTCGAATTCGAGATCTTATGAACAGCAATCGCATTTACTACCGCTTCATCATGGAAGCAGTTTTTTTTAAAGACACCTTCCGCACTAGTAATAATTTCTGTGTCCTGGGGACTTTACAAATATTTAAATAACGGACACAAAAAACATGCAGACTCGGAACAACCATTTCTAGAACACATAATTTTTTTATTTGTTCCACATTCGCCCTACATTACGTCCCATATTCCAAAATGTTCCTCATTCGCCCTCTTTTTTATTTATTCCTTTTTCGTCCTACATTTTTGTGCATATATAAAATCTTATTGTTGTCGGAGTCGTGATGTCATGCAATCATAAGCCCAAAGTTTTGCCCCGAGAACAACGAGGTAATGTAAAATATTTTTCGGCAGACGGTACAACAAAAATTCTATACAGAAAAAAACAGGGGCAGAAAAGGAACATAATTTAGGGCGAAAAAGGAATTACATTAAGAAATTAATATTTATTTTAATTTCGGGGCATATGAGGAACAATTTTTGGGGCAAATGCGGATTTCTACATTCGGAACGAAATTTGAGGGGCGAATGCGGAATAAACCAAATTTTTGTCCCGTGTGGAATTCGAACCCACAACATTCGGCGCAGGGGCAGCGGCAAGGCGACCACTTAAACCTCTACACCATCCGTGCAGTTAATAATATGAATATTACAAAACTCTGTGTACCAACCTCCAACGTCCGTATTACGCCAGATCCTATACCCCGCCGCCTTGTTTGACGTCATAACGCGAGCAATTCGTTTATTGAGGACATTTCACTTTCAACTGGACGACCGGGTTTTTGCGGAGGTCAATAGTCCACCGGTAAGCATACTGATTTAAGATCCGTGATTGGTTAACAAAGCGATCGATATTGTGAAGAAAGTATTATTCCCGATGGTCGATATAACTGGTCAATACTAAATATTTTGCTTGAGCAATATATTTTCACCCAAAAAGCGAGAAACGAGGGTTATTATTTATTATGTAAGTTTGACGCTTATGTATGTTTGGGGCTCGGTACGGTTTTAATGCGGGTTGTGGTTTGTTATAATCGATTTACCTATGTACTTTGTTTTATATTTTCAATGTCCGTGTAAACGCCTTTGGCGCACATGCTTGGTTAACATTGGTCTAAAAGGAATATTGCCATAAAAAAACCATTTTATTGAATATAGTCTTCTTCAGACTTCATATTATTTGTCCAGTACCATAGTAGAGGCGCGATTCCATTAAATGCAAGTATGACGTCACATTTGCGTACAAGTTGCTTGCATTGGAAACATGTTTTCAAGAGTGTGCAAATTGCATGCAGGTTTCACTTGCATACAAGTGGAGATGTTCAACAATTGAGTAGGCCGTCATGGGTGGAAGACGTGCTCCTCAATAAAAATGATTATTTTATCGTGCGCCCACCTAACAGACATTATGTTTCGATAATTTGTACAGCGATATATATCATGTGCGTACACGTCACTCGTTCGAAATTCGAAACGTGCAACTAACGTTTGCGTTGCGCTTTCAATTTGTAGGTCGCTTTAATAAAAATATATACAAGTTCAAACTACCCCATACATAGCAAAAAAGAGTCAAAGTCAAAGTCAAAGTCAAAGTCAAAGTCAAAAATCATTTATTCATTTAGGTCACAAAGTAACACTTATGAACGTCAAAGTATATAGGTTAGTGAGTTTACTAAGTTACTGAAGCTACATTTAGGTTAGTTGCTAGGTTCAGGCAAAGGGTAGAGCCTATGAGAAGAAACCTGCAAGAAACTCACGGCCACTCTTTTAAATCGTCAGTTAAATATAATTTCAGTATTTTACAACTCAGATTAACAAGGTGTTACAGCCATTATGCCATATACTACTGACTATAAAAAAACTAAAGATAATAACAATAATAACTTAATAATATTATAGAGAGGAAATAATTTGAGCTAAAATATATTATAGAAAAATGAATGTAATAAAGAATATGATAAATTGTTTCCTATGTGTAAAATTTTGCCAGTAAAGAAAAAAAAAAGTATATTTAATAGGATTACAATACTACTACGAGTACGAAGATGATTACAAATATGCTATAGATAATATATACAACACTAGAAGGGTTAGAGAACAAAAGCTAATTCAACCAAAAGTAAAGAACTACTACGGTCAAAGAACAAATAGGTATGTAGTTCCCAAGATTTTTAATGATATAGATGAATTAAGAAAAACACCTAAAATAAGTATTAATACTCTCAAGAAAAGACTAATGGATGTATTGCTGGATGGTGTATGTGACGTCTAGCAGTGCAACTTTCAGTCAGTATATATAAAAATATATAAATTGTATGTAAAGTATGTCATATGTTATTTTGTTTTTAACTTTAAATATTGTTTCCTTTTTTTTAAAACTATTGTGAGCTGAGCTATTTTTTAATGTATGGTGATAATTTGTACTAGAATTTAAGAGCGTGTCTCGCCGTTAAACTTAACGTTTGGCGAGTATTATGTATAATGTTACTAGATTACCATTATATAGTATCTAAATAAAAAAATAAAAATGTTGTAGGAAACTTGTACGTAGGTTTGTACAAGTTGTATGCAATTTGGATCTTGTATGCAAGTAACTTGCCTAATTGAATTGCGCCTTAAACGCACTAGTCTACACATTTTGACGGTCATAAGTGTTATTTTGTAACCTAATTGAAAAACTATTTTTGACTTTGACTTTGTCCTTATCCAAACGAGGTTTAAGAAAGTAATACTATCATGATGATAGACCACTATCTATGCGCAGGTGTCTACAAAACCAAACAGAGGCTTGGCTGTGTAGTAGCTAATCTGACCATAGAGTAAAAAAAGTAAATCCTTAGTTTTTGAAATTATTGCTAAAGGCAACTCGCTTGTCACTAAAATAATGTTTTTAAATTATATTTCACTAGCTTTTGCCCGCGGCTTCGCTCGCGTTAATTTAGAATTTGACAATCAATTCGGGTTGTACTCTGCTTGTAATAATATAATTCAATCATGATTCGAAAGACACGTGGCGCCATCTATTATCATAAGAATGTTATTGTTGTTTTCCTCAGGAACAGTAATTTTTTCGGGATGAAAAGTAGCCTATGTCCGTTTCTGTACACCTGACAACGTATATGCAAAATTTTAGAATGATCGGTTCAGTGGTTTGGGCGTGAAAAGGTAACAAACAAACAAACAAACTCATTTTCGCTTTTATAATATTAGTTAGGAGTCATTTGCTAATTTTCTTTTTCCATTTATATGTCGCTAAGAATTTTATAAACATTTAAATAACGGATACAAAGACCACCCACACTCAAAACAACTATAACAATTTTTTGTCCCACATGGCGATCGAATTATCGACTATGCTCGGCGCAGTGGCAGTGAAGACGACCTCTTGAACCACAACGCAATCCGTGCAGTCTTGGGTTTTAGTTCTTCTGGCTACAAGTCTAGCCCATAGACACTTCAGCTTTGCTTTTCACCACGTCAAATTCTCGTACAGTTAAGGCACCGTAGCTGTAAATAATATACTTAACCGAGATGAGGCAACCACTTAAACCACTAACCACAAATATTTTTAGATTTGTTAAAACATAAGGCACCTAGTTAATATTTTACCAAAACTAAATGACGTCCAATGCGTCATTGTTATTCCGTTCAATATTAGGCAGAAATTTGAAACCTGTTTGTTGTGATATTTAATTGAGTAAATTTTCCCGCTTTATCATTTTTATTGTGAATCCACTATCTGGTGTTAAGCGGTGTCAGTCGCTGTTATCTAAGCGTACCAACATCTGTTCGTCTCCGCATCGTAGGTACTGTTCATGTTTTGGAAATCCACCTCGAATTATAATACGTCTTTCCAGCGTTTCAAGTTAATACGCCCATAGGGAGTATTCCGCTTTCGGCACCAATTTTTTCGACACCTATGGTTTCAGCACCTATGGTTTCGGCACCTAAGCTATCCCACTTTCAGCACCAATAGGTATTTCATTCCACATTCAGCACCAAGCAAAAATACCTATTAGTGCTGAAAGCGGAATAGCTTAGGTGCCGAAACCATAGGTGCCGAAAAAATTGGTGCCGAAAGCGGAATACTCCGCCCATAGGTATCCGAAGCAGAGTTGTATTGGTTGATGTTTTCCTTTTACTACTGCTAATATGTAACATAGGGGGAAGAGAGTCGCGGAGACAATAATTGTAAATTGGATTGACTGGCAAGGCACTTCTTGACCTAGGTCGGAGTTACTCTGACGAAAGCCAGGCTAAAAGTATCCTGCGATTAGACTAAATGAAGTAACAGTAAAAGCGATATTTTAAATCATACCAAAGGGAATTTCAGAATCAATTAAAAAAAATGTTGTTGAGAAAAATATGTATGTATATTTAGAGCATTGCTCAGACCTAGTGAGTGAGCATGATATACGTGCTAGAAACAATCTAATTTTTATCTCTTCCTTTTCTATGTACTGTACGCTGTGGTATTACGTATTAACTTAATGACGTGTCTAAGGCTGGTATTCAAAATAATATCTGTGTCCTGTAGAAATTTAACACCCGTTTTCCGGAGGGCTAATCGATTACGCGCCCAGTCAAACTCATTTCAAGTGATTTGATGGGCTGTTGCTAAATCTGTACATTTATATTCTTTAAAATCTATCAATAATTTGAGTATATGCAAACGTTCTTCACAAGATTCGCCTTTCGATGTCAACATTAAGGTTATAATCGGTTGAACAATATTAGCACATGTATGTTGTAAGCAGTAACTACATTCAAATTACGAAGCGGCCATGTTAATACGAAGTGTGAACTAGCTGTCGTACCAACTCGCAAGTTCTGTAGTAACAGTTTTTTTTTTTATGAGTTTACAGAGCAAAGGTCGAAGATTATCATGAGTTAAAACCGGTTCGTTATTTAGAGTTTGATGTGGAAAAGCTTTGATAATAACCAATTCTTATAATACAGAATATGAACTGGTTTTTATATGAATGTTTTTATTGGTACGTTTAGTATTAGACGTTGTCACGTCAAAAAAACCTTTGGATTTTGACGTGACAACGTCTAATAAAAAAATTGGTTGTCTGTAAAGTCGGTTTACAGACGATAGTTTAACGTGACAACGTCATAACAAAATTTATTTCCCGTAACGTTACAATGAGCGTAACGGGACAATGAGCGTAACGGGACAATGAACGTAACGGGACAATGAGTCATCCTTTTTCGTGCATGCAGCCGGCGTTCATCGATTTATTAGACGTTGTCACGTCAAAACGATGAATGCCGGCTGCACGCACGAAAAAGGATGACTCATTGTCCCGTTACGCTCATTGTAACGTTACGGGAAAGTAATTTTGTTATGACGTTGTCACGTTAAACTATCGTCCGTAAAACGACTTTACAGACAATCAATTTTTGACATGACAACGTCTAATAAATCGATGAACACCGCCTGCACGCACGAAAAAGGATGACTCATTGTCCCGTTACGCTCATTGTTCCGTTACGCTCATTGTCCCGTTACGCTCATTTTAACGTTTTCATCAATGTTTTGTTATGACGTTGTCACGTTAAACTATCGTCCGTAAACCGACTTTACAGACAACCAATTTTTATATATGGGTTTTCACCAATAGACAGAGTGATTCATAAGGAAGATTTAGGTTTATATGTTAAGGTTTTGTATTACCTGTGCGAAGCCGGGGCGGTTCGTTAGTTTATAATATTCGTAAGGAAACAAAAGCAAACTTTACAAATTTTTACCAGCTGCGCAAGTCTACTAAATCTCACCACTAAACTCACATCCGAGTTGGCTACAATTTGAGCTGTTTTACAGAAACCATGGCAATAACAGTTAGTGTCTATGGTTACTGGCGAGGCAACATCGTATTCCAAATGAGTTTGCAGCAGAATAGCACGGCTGCATTTGGTTTGCACGTGTTACTGTGAACACACGCTTTTTTGTGAAGCCACTGAAAGCCAGTTCTCCTATGAATAAATTAATCTTAAAATCTGTTGTCACTTACAGCCGTAACTTGAACCATCTTTAAATGCAGAAAACTGAATTTACTGACGACTCGACAGTAAGGTCGCTAGTGTCATACAGAATACTACCAGCTAATTAATTCCTAAAACACACAATGAACAAGTACTAGGTCTATAAGAACAAAACAGCAATGTTGTACTATATCAATTACTTTTAATACGCAAAGAACGGGCGTACTGCGACACACGATCCGATCTTTATTATCTGTTGCGTCAATAGGCTAGTCGTTCGCGTCAAAAGAAATACCTTCATTAGGACAGATTGAAACAATAATTATGGTGATAAAATCATGCCAGTATGTGTAACGGTAATTTTCGTCTGGCGTTTTTATAATTATGTAGGTACTAGTATATTCAGATTCAGATTCAGATTCATTCAGATATATAGTATATATAGTATTATATTATCTGTGATGTAGGTTGTAAATAGGGTTCCCAACTTTTTGTACCAGAAATGAAGTATATTAAGATCGAAGAAATAAAATGAACAGTATTTTATAAAAGAAAACAGTATTTTATTTTTTAACGTTTTAGAAACATATTTTTTGGTGCTCCTTGCACGATTTACGTATGGCTTGGGATACCAACGGACGAAAAACAGTATTTTGTATAAATACTTTTTTTATAGAACATTAAAAAGTATTAACGTATAATACTGTTTTTAACGGTATGGTTGGGAACCCTAGTTGTAAATGACCTTGGGTAGCGGTCAATAACTATAAGATACAGCATACATTTATGATACGCTGTTACATTTCAATTCTATAAAATTATTTTAAACTACATTTTGCCTGCGGCGTCGCTCGCGTAAATGTAGGTCAGGTTATGTTAGTAACAGTACTTTTTCTGGATGAAAGGTATTCTGTCTTTGTTTGTTCCCGTGACAACGTGTACGCAAAATTTCATGATGTTCGGTCGAGTAGTTAAGGCTTGAAAGTGTAACAAACAAACATTCGCATTTATAATATTAGTTAGAATTAGGATTTTATACGGCTTATGTTTAACTTATCACCAGATATAGTAAAATATAACAGTCAAAAATAGTAAATGATCACCAAAATTAAAAACGCATTTTTTTTCTCGTCAAAATGACCACTCTCCACCTGATGGTAAGCAGTCGTGTGGTCTAAGAGCAGTGGCCTCCACACCGCCCCCACAGTAGCCGAGGCGATGTTGAGGTCTCTACTTTGACGGCCTGAGAAGGTGTTTTTTCACGCCCCGCTTAAAGGACCCAGGATTGAAATTTTAATACCGAAAATATTAATTGCATAGCAAAGAGATCAAAAGAAGTCGACGGAGCGGGGCTCCTATTTTTGGGAGGGTTTAAGAAGGAACCTAACATAACCTAACCCTTCCGAGACGGAATGCAATGATTTGAGGCATATAGGTGCTCGTTATGATATATTTTAGTAAGCATATTTTTGTGTGCAATTACTATTTTTGGTTGTCATTATATTTAATCTCATTTTATACAGGCAAAGAACCATGAAATCTAACTTTTAAGGCTCTTAGTAGAGGTTTACTACACTCCTATCTCCTACTGCTGTTTGAGATGTAATATAGGTAGGTAGTAGGCCCCATATTATGTATAATAGGTGGACTGTCGAGAGCCATTTGTCATATTATATCTATGTACGTTGCTGCTTCTGAAAATGTCTTAACAAAAAAATCAATAGGACTTTGTCTGACGGATCATCGGACTCAGGACCTCTCGATATATCTATATATTTATATACATATAATAAAAACGTAGGAAATTCAAAACTGTACATTGAATATATTTTTTAAAGAATACTTGGGGCGTGATCTACAATCGATATCGAAGTCAAAAATATAGTTTTTAGAATTTTTGTCTGTTTGTCTGTATGTATGTCCGGGCTAAACTCAAAAAGTACTGCATGGATTTACTTCAAATTTTGCATGAATATTACTAATAGGTCGGGTCAACATATGGGCTACATATTATCACGCTATCACCTACGGGGGAGGAGCTGTGAATCTTTATTTTTCTTACGCATTCTGTGACAACGTGTAATCTAACGACGCATACTTAAATGTTGTTTTTGAGTAAGCCATGCTATTATCTAGCTTTACACTATAAAAACTACGCCATTTAAGTAACTTGGGCAGAGAAATATAGTTGGGTTCCGCGGCGACAAACACTTTTTAGTTAAAATCTACGCGGACGAAGTCGCAGGTAACAGTCCAGGTAGTCCAGCATAAAATTGCAGCATAACACTGTGTGCCTTAATGTTCTTCGAGTATCTTCCATGTCTAAAGAGGCCCTTGGATATTGCCGTTGTTCCTGATTCGTGTTAAAATTGGTGCTGATATTATTAATTAGAACGTTTTACACCTGTAGCCTGTGGGCCCGTTTTAGGCAGAGGACCTACAGCGCCTTGCGCGTCCTCTACAATAACATCTTCAGGTCACTGTTTCGCCTACCTAGATACTGCAGTGCATCCGGTATGTTTGCCGACGCCGGCGTAGATGACTTTTATGCACTGATGAGGAAAAAGTAGCTTCCTTAGTACAACGCGTACGGGTGAGTCGGAACAGTGTCTTGAGGATGGTGGGTGACAGAGTTGACTCTGTTCTTCTCGGTAGGTTTACTGAGCTCCACGTAAGAGGTGCGCAGAAGGGTCTGGGGAGGAGGTAGTGACTGTTCTGTACCTACTTATTGTGTTTATTTTTATTTTCATATAAAATTCTTGTTAGGCTATGGACTGTTTTGTCTGAAAATAAATGATTTTTATTTTTATTTATTTATTTTTATTAATGCTAAAGTATTTCTGTTTGATTATTATATATTCACGGGTAAATTTCTGTACCAATTTTGATGAAATTTGATATGATTCGAACTCTGCAGTCCAATGAGTTCCGATCTATCCTTTAAATCTTGTAATATGAATTGAAATGCTGATATAATTAAATTTTTCAATAATAATTTTGTGATATTAATGACACTGAGACTACGTTGGTATTCTATATTGAAAATATTTATTATGGGAACTTTTTACTTATTATTGAGTAAGGACATTCCTTTCCCAGGACTCAAACTATGTCCATCAGGCTGCTTAAAAGGCCAAAACAGCTCATATATATTTAGTTCATGAAGTCTTAAGGAAAATAGTTAATAATTATCCAGTAAACATAGCTTATCTTTAAATCTAGCCTTTTTCCTTAGTAACAAGCTCGAGGCGATCATAACATTATTTGTTTATATTTTTCCTCTAGGTAAAACCCGGTAAGGCTTAAGTTTTCCCGAAATGCGCATGCGACTGATTGATATGCAAAGATTGTACTATACGAATAATAACAAATTTAAATAATCACGTAAATGGAGTTCCGTTGAAGTGGAAATAATGAGTATTCATTTATTCAATGGCCTTGGTATGGACAGTGTGTTCGTTCGATTCCCACACTGGACAAAAAAATGTGTCAAGCACGAACTTTTATTTAACAAAGAACACCTAGACTCGGGACTCTAGATGTTCTTTGCGTCCGTAGTTTGAATGTTTTTAAAAGCCCCCGCGGAACAGGAATTATTCTAAGTGCGAGCGTTGCCTTTTTAAAACAAAAACAAATATATACTTATTACATACATACATACATACATAGATTCACGCCTATTTCCCAGAGGGGTAGGTAGAGACTACGGATTTCCATTTGCTACGATCCTGACACACTTCTCTGGCTTCATTCACTTTCATCACATTCCTCATACACGCCCGTCGGTTCAAGGAGCTCTTAACCTGGCCTTTGTCCAGAACGCCTCCGATCTGATTTGTCTTGTTACATACAGTAATTTTACTTATCTCTTCTACTTCTCCCTAGCCTTTATTATTCCCAAGTCACTTGGGGTCGGCTTTCTAGTCTAACCGGTTTTGACTGGATATCAGTTTTTACACGGAGCGACTGCCATCTGACCTCCGCAACCCGAAGGCTAACGATACTCTAAGGCTAGACCAGTGTCAGGATATTATAGGGCACTGACTTCCCAATAACGATTGCCATAGATGTTCATGCCAGCCGGGACCGACGGCTTAACGTGCTCTCCGAGGCACGGAGCAGGCGATAATTGTCAATCAATACGCACATAATTTTGAAAAGTCATATAACTTCCGAAAGTCAGAGGTGCGCGACGGGTTCAAACCCGAGACCCTCTGCATTGCAGTCTGATGGTCTCCCCACTGAACTATTACTTATCTATCCTACATTATTGTCGATCTCTCTGGTCCCGTAGTAAAAGCTTACGATCGAGGCCCTCGTTTCCATTTCTGGATCTGGCAAAGTGTTGCTGGCTGTTCCTGGCCCACAAAGTCTGGCAAAAGGTCCGCATGTTAATCCATTTCATATAAAAACATTGTTGTGTCCAACATGGTTCTTTTACAGCGAAGAGGTATCTTATACACGTGCAAGCTTCGGAATGCAATACCTGTTGCAGTATTTCACGAGTTCTATGACTTGTTCTTCTCTGAGTATGTATTACTAACACAATGGGTATCGATTTTACTATTTAGGCCATTGATAGTGCTAATATAACTGGTATCCGTATTCTCTGCCTAACCCTCTGGGAAACAGGTGTGAATCTATGTATGTATATATGTGTAATAATAATATAACTGGTAAAATTTAACGAAAATAAAATAACTATAATCTCCTTTACACAGGTGTCCCAGAAGTCGACGTCAAGCCGGAATCATGTAACAGGCTAAGTTATAGTAGCTATCAGACAAATATAAAAAAATCTTAGTTACGTATTTTAAAATTATAGGCATTTCAAAAAAAAACAAAAAATCTACACCTAATACAATAATCGAAAATAAAATCTAGATCTTTAGCAAGCATTATTCGAGACTACATAACAAAAAAAAATTCAGAAAGTAGTATCTGTAGTAACAGGAGTGAAAAGACCGTCACAGGTGTAGATTTTGTGATATTTTAAATGCCTATAATAATGTTCTAAACGCGTAACTTAGATGTTTTTCGTGAGCGACAAAGACAAAATATTAAACTAAGCCACAGCAACACGTGGCCGGGTTTAGCTAGTAATTTATAAACCACATGCTTTAATCGTTAACGGAAATCGGCTGATTCGAATCATTATTCGGATCAACGTATTAAACTCGTTTACTTACTATTTAATTTTATCTGCGTCATATACGTAAAATATATATTAACGAGCTCTCAGAAAACACTAATAATGCTTAATTAAATACTCATTAAATTGATTTATTGTTTTGTCTAATATAGATGCATAACGGTAAAGCCTAAATTATAGGCCATGTTAGTAGGTACTAACATAACGAATACATCTGACCTACAAACTAAAACCCTAAAACGGCTTATTCCCGTGCGCTCCAAATCTATTGTTGTCTAAAATTTATTTTTCCATACATTAGTTACCAGATTCAAAGATTTTTATATGAAAATAATAAATAAAGCCACATTTACCAATTTCATTCCCTACAGCTCCAAAACATTCTCTAGGTACTTTGAGATTTTATTTATATACATACAGTTTGTTTTGGAGCTGTCGGAAACGCACTAGTAAGTAGGTCTTTATTTAATAATTATAATTTGGAGCTTCTAGGAATAAATATATGGAGATCACAGGATTTAAAGAAAAAAATTATTCATAAGCTTTTGGAGCTCTTGGGAACGATTCTACAAAATAATAATTATATTTTATTTTAGTCTTGGAGCGCTTGGGAGTAAAATAGCGGAGCAGGCGGGAATAAGCCCCACATCGTCATAGCACGTATTCTTGAATACCTAAGCAATAGAAATAAAAGAAAAAAAAGGAAAGAAAGTAGCTTTAATTTGAGTTTTGTGGATATAAAACAAAAATACAACGTATTTGTTTTTGTTATAAATAGTTAACAATTGTAGGAAAACGGCAAAAAAACAAACCAATGACGTACGTAAACGAATAGATTTAAAATATATTCTAGTCACAATAGCATGTATCATACTAATCTCATAATTGTGAATGTGTGTTTGTTGATATGTTCTTCTTTCAAGCAACAACGGAGCGATTTTTCTAGATGATGGCTTGTATAAGAGAAATTAAAATGATTGTCGTATTGCACTTCAGAACAGTATTTCTCCATTTCATTTTGGAGGAAATATCATATCTGTGATCTGATCTACTGCTGACAGTGCCTTGCTTCCATGATGTTATGAAGAACATCTAATCTTCTGAAGCAGATAGATAACCTATTTTTGAGCTGAATGGCTATTCACAATCCTTTCAATCTATGCTAGCCAAACAGCAAGATCTAAATAAGAAAAATAACCTCCTATAATCCTAAAAAGGTAAAGTACAAAGTCCAGATCCTTGCCCTACAATTTCTCTTGACCCTGCGCAGTGACCGTGTAACTGAACTTCGCCGAGGTCGTTGAGACAGCTGTATCAAACAACCGTGTGACGAACGCTCGCGTCTCGCGCGCACGCGCCGCCGTACGCCATATTTGTTCTGTGACGTAACCTATCAGTTTACGTATTTTTTAATGCGATTCGATTTATTTATAAATTGTCTTTTTTATTTACATATTTGTTCGTGTTTTACTAGTTATTTTATTTATTGCTTTTTATTGACGTGCGTTTGCAAATTTCAATGTTGGAATTCCTTTTCTTCTTCGAACTCGTTTGCATCACGTTTCCATATTCATTTGCATAAGCAAGATCACTGATGACTGATTGTTAGACAAAAATGTTAATGTTTTACTGAATTAACGAACCGTATAATGTTTAAGGATAATGTAAATTATAAGACAGAAAAAAAGAACCTTAACGTAGGGAATACTTATAAAATAATATAAGTACCTACTAGCTTAAGGATAATACTTAAATTGCTATGATAACTTCAAAGTTTCAAAGGTATTCAGAGTTCAATGTCTTCTGATAGATAAGTGTCAATATTCCTTGAATAAAACAACACTGGTATATTGTTATATTGTTATTTGAATAGGAAAATAACAGTTTACCGGTTCCGTTGACCCCAAATTAAAAACAAGTCGGTCATGGAACAGTTTACGGTGTATTAGAAATAGGTATAAGGTCGAGTCAAAGTTGTAAAATACTGACTTTATTTGCAGAATATAAGTGTATGTACATGAATTATCACCATGAAGAAATGTCAAGTTTACAATTACTGTCTCCAATAAAAAAACAAAATCTTAGTTTCTAGGATCCTCGACAGGTGTGTGTTTCAAAATTTCAGATAACACGGTAGACTGGAAGTGGATTCTGAATGAATATTGGACTGAAATACCAACATTCGTAGAACTTATAGAGAAGGGTTAAGCCATAGTTAACTACGCTAGCCCAGTGCGGGATGGCAGACTTACGAGTACGTCCGCTCCTGCCACTAACAAGTAAAATTTACCCGAAAGATGTCTCACTCATGTTAGGTTAAAGATGAGACACATTCATATTTTACGATTATAAGACCTCTATTTATTTATTTAGGTTTAGGATTTCCAACTGTATTACATACAGAACATTGGCTTAAAATAACATAAAATACATAATATCATCGTATGCTTTTAAATTCAAGGTAAGCACTACTTATTGAAAGTGAATTTAACAATGTTCACTTCATACGAAATCTAACATACTTCTATGTGTAGATTGAAATGAGGTAAGATTTATAACATCCACATTTTACTTGTGATGATGATGTAATTTTTTAAGTTCGCAATTTTGTCTGTACATAACATTGAACGGTGTGGCGTGAAAGAAGAATATTATAGTACATATGGCGTGAAAGAAGAATATAATTAAAATTGAAATAAAAAATGTACTATTTGGTTTGTACTTCTGAAAGAATGTACGACAAAAGATTAACCAAAGAATGTATAAGAACGACTAAGAAATCCAGGGCAAATAAAGAAAGAAAGAAGAAGAGAACTGTATTTTAACCATCTATAGACAAAATCTAAGTGAAGCCGTGGGTAAAATCTAGTTGGTTATAAATTGCAACATATGTAAACAAAAACCGACACTATTAGCACAAAATACGTATTTATTTTGTGCTATTAGGTACTTGTAACGTAATAAAAACAATATTTTGATTATAACACGTTGACGCGGGAGAAACATTACAACGCAACGGAACCAATTATGAGGGGAACGAAGCGATTTTATCCGATGGATTGATTTAACTCAAGTACTATACAAAACACGACGAAAAAAATTAAAAAATATGTATTAAGCCTATTTTTAGTCTATATTTTTATTTTAGATGAGAAGTTACTGTTACTAACATAACCTAACTAACCTAACCTACTTTTACGCGAGCGAAGCCACGGGTAAAATCTAGTCTTAAATAAGACTGAGTAGATATATGGCTGTTATACATACAACTCTACCCGGCGGGCGGGCCTTCGAACATAAATCATAGATCATTTAAAATAATGGCTTGTTATTTTAAATGATGTTATGCAAACATTAAAACCTCCCAACAAAATATTCACGATACTCCAATTAGCACACACATTTTTGAAATTCCTGCGGTAAAACAATTGTATTTAATTTAACTACATAAATAAAACAATTATATATTTGTCGTGATACGTCTGACCAATATTGGTTCGAGATAAATCGAACGTGCTTCCGCTGTTATACCTATTTGTTTAATAATTACAACCGCCGTACGATCTAGGCGCCATTTTAATTATGCGTGTTACGTCACATGACGCATGCGCAGTACGCATACTTCTCGACACCGACGCGCCGTTTCTTATTGAATTATTTACGTTAACGATATTAAATGTTGCCATTATAATGCTTTTTAGTATTTACAATGCGATAAAAGTCAAGCTTAAGATCAATAAGCAGTTCAGCAATTACGATAATTATAAAAGTTTATATAGTATTACAATATTCTCTACATAATAGGTATATTATGTAGGTAAACAATGTATAAGTCAATGGTAGTATCTAGGGTATAATACCTATAATATCTTTATCATCGTTTACTACCAATATAAACAAATACTTGTTTATATTTCTAAGATAGTAAACGAGCAGCGATAGGTCAGTGGGGAGACCAACAGACTGCAATGCAGAGGGTCTCGAGATCAAACCCACGTCGCGCACCACTGACTTTCGGAAGTTATATGACTTTTCAAAATTATGTGCGTATCGATTGACAATTATCGCCTGCTCCGTGCCTCGGAGAGCACGTTAAGCCGTTGGTCCCGGCTGCCATGATCATCTGTGGCAGTCATTATTGGGAGAGTGTCGACACAAAAGATCTCACTGGGTCGAAGTGTCGCCGGTCTGCACTGACTGGCCTCCACATAAGATAAGATAAGATAGTAAACAAGGATACAGTTTGCATAATGATAAACGATAGCCATAGTGTAGAAATATCTCTCCGATTTTTCTACAGCATGATATGACTTGCGTGCTACCAACTTTACAAATACGAATAGGCTTTGCTGCACCGGACAAAGTCCGCCTCATCTTGCTTGATTCCTTAGCATGAGGTTTGCAAAGAAAAGAAAATATAATCACATCCTACATATTATACGTAGGAGATCACGAGTTCACTGGAACCTCTGCAACTCCGTAGGGACACTGCCTCATTGGCATGTTTCTACAGAATATACCACGGGGAGTGCTCTGAAGAGTTATTCCACCTTATCCCGCCCTCCTCTTTCCTATACATAACAACGCGTGCTGGACTCAGATGCCATCCTTACACGGTAGAGTCGACTAGAGCGCGTACCAACAAGTTTGGGTCCTCATACCTCTGCTGAACGACCAAGGCATGGAATTCTCTGCCAAGGCACGTGTTTCCTTCTTCCTTAAATCCTGGGTTCTTTAAGCGGGGCGTGAAAAAGCACCTTCCTAGGCCGTCAAAGTAGAGACATCAACATCGCCTCGGCTGCTATGAGGACGGTGTGGAGGCCACTGCTCCTAGACCACACGACTGCTTACCATCAGGCGGAGTGTGTTCATTTTGACGAGCAAAATAAAAATTTAAAAATTTACTACCAATCCTAACTCTAGTATGACGCCAAGACGAACAAAAGACTGGCGTTCTTAGGACTGTCTTCTTCCTTTTCATGTGGCCAGTAGTCTCTATGACGATTTATATCATTGACTAGATGTTCCCGCGGTTTCACCCGCGTTTATCGTTACTGCGCCGCCCCCGTGGGTCGTAGCGTGATGTTATATAGCCTACAGCCTTCCTCGATAAATAGGCTATCCAACACTAAAAGAATATTTCAAATCGAACCAGTAGTAATCACGCAGAATAAACCAGGAGAAACATCGTTTGTACTATGTCTGTAATGGGTAATTATTTTGCTGCAATGTTATTTTAAAACTGCGATATCTCCTAAGATATTCATTGAAATCGAATGATGTACAGGGCAATTTTGTTTTAAATTAAATACTTGTGATAAATAACGTATTTATTTGGATAAGGATTAATATCATGTTTATAAAAATAACTTCGCAAATAATGCATTATTTTAGAACAAATTTCGTTAGCATAAAAATGGTTATAGTGAGCCAACCTTAAAAGATAGACATATGCTGTCGCGGACTTTTTTTTTTATTTTTAAAGGGGAACAATTCTGTCATACATGATTTTTGCGAAACTTTAACTGTTTACGCAGCGCACGCAGCGGAAGCTCTCAAAAGGAAAAAATATCCTCCGACTTTGAAACATTCTTCATTGGTGCTCAGCTCCTATTGATCTTAGCGTGATGATATATAGCCTATAGCCTTCCTCGATAAATAGGCTATCTAACACTGAAAGAATTTTTAAAATCGGACCAGTAGTTCCTGAGATTAGCGCGTTCAAGTAAACAAACAAACAAACTCTTCAGCTTTATAATATTACTAGATGTTCCCGCGGTTTCACCCGCGTTTATCGTTACTGCGCCGCCCCCGTGGGTCGTAGCGTGATGTTATATAGCCTACAGCCTTCCTCGATAAATAGGCTATCCAACACTAAAAGAATATTTCAAATCGAACCAGTAGTAATCACGCAGAATAAACCAGGAGAAACATCGTTTGTACTATGTCTGTAATGGGTAATTATTTTGCTGCAATGTTATTTTAAAACTGCTATATCTCCTAAGATATTCATTGAAATCGAATGATGTACAGGGCAATTTTGTTTTAAATTAAATACTTGTGATGAATAACGTATTTATTTGGATAAGAATTAATATCATGTTTATAAAAATACCTTCGCAAATAATGCATTATTTTAGAACAAATTTTGTTAGCATAAAAATGGTTATAGTGAGCCAATCTTAAAAGATAGACATATGCTGTCGCGGACTTTTTTTTAGAACTTTTAAAGGGGAACAATTCTGTCATACATGATTTTTGCGAAACTTTAACTGTTTACGCAGCGCACGCAGCGGAAGCTCTCAAAAGGAAAAAATACTCTCCGATTTTGAAACATTCTTCATTGGTGCTCCGCTCCTATTGATCTTAGCGTAATGATATATAGCCTATAGCCTTCCTCGATAAATGGGCTATCTAACACTGAAAGAATTTTTCAAATCGGGCCAGTAGTTCCTGAGATTAGCGCGTTCAAGTAAACAAACAAACAAACAAACTCTTCAGCTTTATAATATTAGTATAGATATAGTATAGATTCTTCATTGGTGATCCGCTCCTATTGATCTTAGCGTGATGATATATAGCCTATAGCCTTCCTCGATAAATAGGCTATCTAACACTGAAAGAATTTTTCAAATCGGACCAGTAGTTCCTGAGATTAGCGCGTTCAAGTAAACAAACAAACAAACAAACAAACTCTTCAGCTTTATAATATTAGTATAGATTGTGTGGCGCAGCGGTAGTGAATGCGACTGATGTGAATGAGAACTCGGAATTAAATCCCAGGCCGAGCCAACAAAAAAAAAAAAGGGTTTTTCTGTTAAGCGACCTCAATAGCCTCAATAGCAGCCCTAAGTTAGTAAGTTGGCGGTGTTAGGCATCCCCGTGCCTCGGAAAGCACGTAAAACCGTTGGTCCTACGCCTGATCTCTCTGCAGTCGTGTCGGATCACCGTCCCATCGGATCATGAGAGTTAGGGAACAGAGAGTGCACTTGTGTTTGCGTACACTTGTGCACTATAATATCTCCTGCGCAGTTGGCCAGTCTTCATTAAACTTAAGATTAGCCACCGTAACTGAAATTCGGAAGATATTATTACTCTTATCCAACGAAAATTAGAAACTTAAAAGCCTTAAGAGGAAACACTAAAGGCGAGAGAATTGGAAATAGGTATTTTTAAAATCTATTGCTGTGTCGCGCAGTGCTCGCAGAGCGCGATAGAAACAACTGCCTGGAACGAAAATACCTATTAAAAGTACATAAAAACAACGTTTCGTAGCCCCCTGATTCCTTCTCCAAAACTTGAACTACTTTTTTAATTCAAAATTAAAGAAAGGCTTTGGACGTGTTCCTATGTTTTCCTTTTTTATATAACCTAGTTAAATTTGTTTTCTAGATGTTTGAACACAGCGGCAAATCTGGCCAATTTTTAAGGTTTTTGAAGGCTGATGTATATTTAATAATTAATTTATGAAAAAAAAAAAGGAAAACATAGGGACATGCCAATAGAGGCCATACATTTTATGGGAAAACAATTATTGCTCTATTGGCATTATCCAGGGAGAAAACAGGGGACTATAACGTTGGTATGGAATAACGGCCCTTGTAAATTCCTCTTAAACATGAATTATATAACATCTTTTACGTCCATCCAAAATCAGTTCGCCCATAATCCAGCCTTCAATTCCAATTATCTATACTGTCATTCATCGTTAAATGTCCAGTGAAAACAACAACACAATGTACTACATAACAATGAACGTATGGTAACGAGTGAGCCGGTGCTAATGCACTAAATTATGGCGCACTACTGTTGTGCGTATTCACATTGACTACACAACAGTCTTAGCATAGTGCGTCACATATTAGCATAGTGTCAAGTAAACATGTGATATGATCTATATTTGTTTGTTGTGATACAAACCATAGTAATAGCAACGTGCAACAAAAACATTGATACCGGATTGAGAGTACCGGAGGCCCAATTACCCCTTTACCCCCTTTCCGCTCCTTCTCCTTCCCACGTCCTTTCCTAAAGGGTCGGCAACGCGCTAGTGATGCCTCTGGTGTTGCAGACATCCATAAGCTACGGTGACCACTTACCATCAAGTGCGCCGTACCGTAAGCTTGTTTGCCACATTAGTTGTATAAAAAAAAAAATTATGCCGTTAGCTTTTTTTTGCGAGAAAGAATCTTTTTCGTCTTCTGTTTCTAAAGCGGACATAGCTAACAGTTAATTGTAGACCAATAGTATGTAAATTTGCATCACGTGGTTACGTAACCGTTACCAAATATTAACAATAAAGTTTTCTTTACTTTATGATCACAGGGTTAAAAATATAATAATTTTAGTTCTTGTCACAAACAAAATGTTGTTTTGTGGTTCGGACATAAATGCAAACATATCGCTTAATTATTTCATTCTTAATTTATACATAAAACTAATCCTTACTACTATTATAAATGCGTATATGGGTTTGTTTGTTACGCCACAAAATTTCATGAAGATCAGTCAAATAGTTAAGACGTCTTCAATCTTCATGAAATTTCGTATAAACGTTGTCAGGGGTACCGAAAAGGGCATAGGGTACCTTTCATCTAGAAAAAAGTACCGTTACCGAAGGTTAGAAAATTAATACTTAACTTACATTTACGAGAGCGAAGCCGCGGGCAAAATCTAGCAATCTTATAAATGTGACAGTGTGTTAAATGTTTGTCAAAATAATTAAGATAAAGGATATATATAATACATTGTGACTTTCTGATTTTGCCCCAGTAACCCTTGTGTAGGATTCACGTAGGCAGCCGCAGACAAAAGCTAGATAGGTGCTAAATTAGCCGCAATTATGCGAAACCGAAACCTGATATCCTTCGGAAATGGTTCGACTTCCTCACTAACGACAACATTTCTGCCGCTTTGAAAGAAACAATAGCCATCATTAGTAATGCTACTAAGGACTGAACATGACCGTGAACCCTTTACATTGCTAGGCCCATAACCTTGCTGTAGAATACGTCATGATAGTACTCATGAACTATTAATTAACAAAGTACATGTGATCGAAGATTGTACTCATTGATTGAGTCAACATCTCACCTGACTAAGGTCCAGTGATCTCTAGTCAATGTCGAGGCAATCTAGCACCTTAGTACCTAATATTTAATTGATGAGAATATCACAAGAATATAAAAGAACTATTGAATTTGTATGAGAAATAGCTATATTTCCTTTTTTCCAGTGATTTAGGTTATATTGGTATCCTAGGACTTCACTTTGTAAAATGGAGGAGCTTGATTGGGAACGCTACCAAATAATCAATTGTGTTCCTGCGGTTAGTAGGGTTGCCTGGCTCCGTAATGACTAATGAGTTATTAGTAGAGCATTGTCCAACTAAGTAACAGAGCACAGAACGACATCCCACAATACAGAAAGATGCAGGCCGCGCAAATAACGAGCTCTGTCTGAATATACATTATGTACAACAAAAAGTTGTTTGGTTTTTCTTTCTATAAACTCTCAATAACAGCCAGGAGCTAGGAACTTGGCATTCTTGCACAGACCCGTGTCTCGGAAAGCATGTAAAACTGTTGGTTATACATCTGATCGGCCTCCGCTCGTATTGGATTGCCTTCTCATCGGACTATGAGAGTATGGGATTAGAAGATTCACTTGTATATGCGCACACACTTGTGCGATTTAATATCTCCTGCACAGATGGGCAGTCTCCATTTATATGAGCCGCCATGGTAGAAATTCGGACTGGAAGACGTTGTGCTGTACGTATACATCGTCATCCAATCTAAATTTCAAACAGAATAGTTTTTCGAGAAATTGTTTAATAGGCGTTGTTTTCTCTCTAAAGACACGCGCTGCATCAGGTCATCATTCTTAAGGCGAGGATTTCCCAAAGTACAGTGTTATCTAGCGTGCTAAAACGCGTTTTATTTGTAAATAACATAGATTTAAATTCTGAAAAAAATATATGTTATTTTACATCATTAGATCTTAATTTGTCGGGCATTCGAAACACGATTACTGACATTTTATACGATCGAAAAAAATCGTGAAGATAGGTCTCATTTAAGCATTTTTCGTGTTTTATTTGAGTTATATTGGGAATTGAATTTTCAAAAATATACCAAAAGAAAGGTCATGTAAAAACGGTTATTTGTCGGGCATCACAATATGCATTATATAATATACAAAAATATAATACCGAAAATATGTGATTTCCTAATAGCCGCCGTGCTCTCTCTAGCGTCTTGCACTCCCAACCGGGGCGTAATGCGGACAGGACGTATCGCTAGTTTGCAGAGCGCACCGCAGAATTACAAATAATTTTATCGTCAGTTACGAATGCCATCACTTATTGATAAATATATTATATCTAGGTTTAGTTTGTAAATAGGTATTATACATTTTTTGTAATAAGAGTGTATATAATTAGCATAGTTTTGATTATTGGACGAGATAACGGCCTTGATAACAACAGCATAGTTAGGTACCACTTACCAGTGCAAGTCCGTTATTGATTTGTAGATGACGAGTGTAGAAATGGGCAATAAAATAAAAGAAAATCAAGGTTGTCATCTTTAGCCTTACGTAGGCTAAACAAATGTAAAAGGTAGGTTGCCTACCTATTATTTGAAAATTACTAAACACTACCTATCATATTTGTATAGGACTTGAATCATTATTTTATAGCATTATTATTATATTAGGTAGGTATACGGTAATAAAAATGTGAGATGTGCCTAAAAGCAATACGAGCGAATTTTATAGGTAGGTACCTGCCTACCTAAATAAATACAAATATCCGCAGTTATACCTGCGCGTTGTGGTATTTATGTTTACTGCACCACCCTCGTGAGTTGTAATGTTATTTGGTACTAGATGTTCCCGCGGTTTCACCCGCGTTTATCGTTACTGCGCCACCCCCGTGGGTCGTAGCGTGATTTTATATAGCCTATAGCCTTCCTCGATAAATAGGCTATTATGAGATTAGCGCGTTCAAACCAACAAACAAACAAACAAACTCTTCAGCTTTATAATATTAGTATAGATAGCTGACCCGCGCAACTTCGTCTGCGTCACATAAGAGAGAGAGTGGGTCGTAGGCACCTATAATACAATTTTAAAGGAGCTGAATCTTTCTTTGTTAAATCCACGAACCACATAGGAACCATTGAACAACATTTTATAAATATACCTACAGTGCTAATTTAAAATCACGCTAAATAAACCATGAGAAACATGGTTTGTATGTCTGTAATGGGTAATTATTTTGCTGCGACGTTATTTTAAAACTGCTATATCTACTAAGATATTCATTGAAATCGAATGATGTAAAGGGCAATTTTGTTTTAAATTAAATACTTGTGATGAATAACGTATTTATTTGGATAAGGATTACTATCATGTTTTGTTTTGCATGAGGTCGCGGGTTCGATTCCCGCACAAGTCAAACATTTGTGTGCATGAACATGGGTGTTTGTCTTGGTCTGGGTGTTTCTATGTATAATATGTATGTATTTACAAAAAAAAAGTATATATGTATGTTTATCCATTGTCTAGTACCTACCCATAGTACAAGCTCTGCTTAGTTTGGGCTAGATGGTGTTGTGTGTATATGGTAGAATATATTATTATTCATTGAAATTAAACTACTATATACGGATTTTATCGCGTTGTTTATTTGACACTATTACAAATTTTTTTGAAAAACTGTTACACTACTATAATCACTATTAAACTTTACAAATTTTTAAGCTAATTAAATTATTGAAACTATTAAAACTATTTGTACTATTACTATACTATTATACTATTTAGATTTATTTTTACACTTTCCCCGACGTTTCGGTTGCTTTTCAGCAGCCATGGTCACGGGGAGACTGTCAAATAAACAACGCGATAAAATCCGTATATAGTAGTTTAATTTCAATGAATAACATTCGCGTAAACAGAAGACAATATTATATATTATTATTATTATAATAATACCTTCGCAAATAATGCATTATTTTAGAACAAATTTAGTTAGCATAAAAAAGGTTATAGTGAGCCAACCTTAAAAGATAGACATATGTTGTCATGGGCTTTTTTTTAGAACTTTTAAAGGGGAACAATTCTGTCATACATGATTTTACGAAACTTTAACTGTTTACCCAGCGCACGTAGCGGAAGCTCTCAAAAGGAAAAAAAAACCCTCCGATTTTGAAACATTCTTCATTGGTGCTCCGCTCCTATTGATCTTAGCGTGATGATATATAGCCTATAGCCTTCCTCGATAAATGGGCTATCTAACACTGAAAGAATTTTTCTAATCGGACCAGTAGTTCCCGAGATTAGCGCGTTCAAGCAAACAAACAAACAAACAAATAAACTCTTCAGCTCTCAAAATTCTTCTTCAGCTCTCAAACTCTCAAAGTTTCGCAAAAATCATGTATTATAGAATTGTTCCCCTTTAAAAGTTCTAAAAAAAAGTCCGCGACAGCATATGTCTATCTTTTAAGGTTGGCTCACTATAACCTTTTTTATGCTAACCAAATTTGTTCTAAAATAATGCATTATTTGCGAAGGTGTTCTTATAAACATGATATTAATCCTTATCCAAATAAATACGTTATTCATCACAAGTATTTAATTTAAAACAAAATTGCCCTTTACATCATTCGATTTCAATGAATATCTTAGGAGATATCGCAGTTTTAAAATAACATCGCAGCTAACTAAGTATAACGAAGTCGCGGGTTAAAGTCAGCGTTAGCCCAAAGTAACTATTCCACGCGGACGAAGTCGCGGGCAGAAGCTAGTATTCAATAATCCTATTGACTATTACCACACTATTACCAAACATGGAATACGGTTTGACTGTTATATTTACGTAGTTTTCATGGACACTTAATAATATTATTATCGTATTATCTATCACTATCACGCCTATGAAGAATGCACTAAAGGCATTGCAAAAAAGCAAATTAAGCTATTAACGTAAAAATTACAAGCAGTCAAAGTTCAAAAAAAGTTGACACGGCCGATAATTGGTGCCACCACCCTACTTACGTCATCGGCACTCGCGGAATCGCATCGTCGGCACTCGCGGCACTAATTATGGACGTCGGCGTACGCGCGGACCGGTGAAGCGGGGGGCCCCAAAACCTTTGAGCGCTCGGAAATCCTCGCCAATGTGGTTCAATGCGTTTTGTCTTTGCCACCACGTGGTTAGGCTTCAAGCACAACGAAAATTTGGAATAACAACCAAAATGACACGTTTGTCTAGTGTCTTCACCAATTTCAAGCCAAGGCCAGTGTTATTGACCTATATACGTATGTTTCGGTCACGATTCTGTCTGCCATCGACAACCCTTACTGTAGATGGAGTAATTGGCACATAGGTTGCTACTTAGTTGATAATTTTCCGTGTTCTACAAGGTTATATCATTCCATTCATTTCCATTATTTCCTGTCTAGAAACACTGTATTATTAAAGGTAAATAGCATTAGTGATTAAGCTGTTATGGTATTTACCGGCTAATGCACATTATAATTTGTGATTCTATGCTAATCTTAAGGAATTTTGTTGAATTGTAGGAATTGTTTTAAAATGTTGTATGTATTATTTATTAGTTACCTACGTGGAAGAGATGAATGATTAAGATATTGTAGATCACGTCCCTAATGGTATAACCAGAGGTGTATTGTCTCCAACTATATATTTATTTGCTTATTAGCTTTTGCGCGCGGCTCCGCCCGCGTGATACCTATATCAATAAAAAGTAGCCTATGTCGTTCCCCAGGTTTTAAACTATATCTGTACCAAATTTCATCTAAATCGGTTCAGTGGTTTAGCCTTGAAAATGTAACAGACAGACAGACATACAAACAGATAGACAGAGTTACTTTCGAATTTATAATATTAGTAAGGACTAGTATGGATAAAGATAGTAAGGATTACCGTCAAACAGGTACATTTTAAGACATCGCGTTATTGCTGAAAATTTCTTGACAGAAATTTTGGTAAACACCTTTGCCTTTTTAATATCAACCCTGTATTAAATTGTCCCACTGCTGGGCACGGGCCTCTTGTCAGTGTGAGAAGGGTTAGGCCATAGTCCACCACGGTGGCCTAGTGCGAGTTGGCAGACTTCACATATCTTTGAGAACATTATTTAGAACTCTTAGACATGCAGGTTTCCTCACGATGTTTTCCTTCACCGTTAAAGCAAGCGATAATTCATTATTTAATACGCACATAACTTCGAAAAGTCAGATATGCGCGCCTTGGGATCGAACTCGAGACCTCTGCGTGGCAGTCCAACGGTTTCCCACTAGGCTAAAACCTAACTGCTTACCCTATTGTTTGGAAGCGTCTCTAAGCTATTGTATCCGCTCACCGACACACTAGCGGTTTACGTATTTCCTAACTTAGATATACACGCGGATGAAACAGTATTTAGCATCAAATAAATCAGAGTAATAATGTAATAAGGTCTAAGTAACTGAGTTACAGCCTTGTGACGACGTTTGACGTCAATGGAATTAATCAAAGTACAACGACGTTGTTAGAAAGTATTGTTATTGTTACATGGTACCGTGACGTACAAATATCTAATTAATTGCGAAATGTAGGTACTAAACTGTATTGCATTTTGAAATGCTGGTGGCATAAAAGATGAACTACAATATTTTGATACAACATTTATGAATTGGCGTAGACAGTTGCGCCACTAGGAAGGGGTCCTGTTTTCGTCGCGTGTAAAATTTCAAACTTTAATAACAAGAATGTTGCGTTTACTGCAAAAATGTAATTACTTGCCAACAGATACAAACGTTTATACGTAAGTTACATAATTTAAAAGACGCTGAAAACTTACATAATACATATATTAACTCTTTACAAAGTCGACTATCCCAAAAATGTAGGCAGACATGTTAGATTAAAAGAACTTAAAAAACATAGCTTGAAGGTGCCTACATTTCTCCAGCTAACTTTTTAAGTCCTACGCTAAAAGACAGGTATTTGATAGGTAGTAGAGCCTGCAGCATGAATGGGCCGGCTCGAACGAGGAAGGACTACTTCTTACAGAATATCGACGTGAAACAACAGTATTTCTACTGTTGTGTTTTGTTTGGTGAGTGAAAGTGCCGAAGGCCCAATCTCCATCTTTCCCCCTTCCCGCTACTTCTCCTTACCACTTCCTTTCCTAAAGGGTCGGCAACCTAAGTTGGATAAAAAAAAAGAAGAGACGGGAAAATTGACGACTAGCGATTTCTTTTCAAAACTCGTGCTGCTAATGAAAATCTTCTAACATAAAATCCTAATAACACTTAGCTTGGACATCGAACCCGAGACCTCAGGATCGCACGCAAACATATGCTTAACCTTACACCATGTAAACAAAGCCAGTCTCTTTTTAAATACTAAATAATCTTACCTTTATTATACTGCCGTCACAAGGTAAAAGAGAAGTATCAACATTTTATTGACAAATAAAAAAAGATGTTAAAAAAGACGCTTCTGTCAGTATTTTATAACTAGCTGTGCCGCACTGTGGATCGAAAATCGTCTTCCGTGGACTTAGAGATTTTAAATTTCAACTGTCATTTTTTTGCTGGATACAGCTTTAGTTACCCATTACTATGCCCAAATATATCATTCGAGATAATTTAGCCCAAAAACGGATGATTTAAATTTATTTTACGAAAAATTTGTGTGGAGAGTTCATGAAAAATCCATTTATCTCGAGAACCGCAAGGTTAACCGTAATATCCTTCCAGGTGGCTATAGTGCTATTTATTTAAGATTTTTTGGCATACTCCACATAACACAGCTGCGGATTTTTTTTTAAATGTCGAAAATATTTTTAATTCTTTTTTATTTTTTAACACTTCATGAATGTTCTAAAGATAACAAATTCTGATTTTAAACCTATGTGGCATTTATAAATAGCAAAATAAAAATATTCTTTACGAATTGGTAATTAAGTAAGTAATAATTAACTAATGAGCCTAATAATTGTCATAACATTGATGCATTATCACAACTTACGGAATCTTGTCTTATTCTGGCGTGTGAGTAATGAGTTATTAACGAGTTCTATGAAATATTTTTAATAAACTCTCGCTAATGAGGGTAGTTAATTAACTTAAACTGCGCCACCCCGTGGGCTGTAGCGTGATGTTATATAGCCTATAACCTTCCTCGATAAATAAGCTACCCAACAATAAAATATTTTTTAATTCGAACCGGGAGTTTCTGAGATTAGTGCGTTCAACCAAACAAACAAACTCTTCAGCTTTATAATATTAGTATAGATATAAAAATACTAGCATATACCTCTATTTCTCTTATGACGGCAAAATAACAAATCCTTTTTATTTCAGAACAACACGATGCTGAAAGAAGTAACATCTTTGATCCTTAAGCACACCGTCGTTACTCGACAACACTTGACTCCAGAACTGGCACTAAGACTGATAACTCCAGTATGTCCGTTGTGGAGAGCTAGGGAGAATGAAGTGCCTTTCAAGGACCCTTTCTGGGCATTCTACTGGCCAGGGGGACAGGGTACTGCCAGGTAAGGTCCTGAATTACCTTTCATATCTATAGGTGCAAGATTTTGGCCTGCGGCTCCACTTAGGAACAGTTTTTTTTCTGGATGAAAGATACCACATATCCTTTGCTCATTTGCTGTACTTCTGACAACGTCTGTGCGAAAGGGGCATGCCAAGATGCCATAGTAATTCGGGCCCACAGTGCACACTTGTAAAGGCTAATGATAATAATAGTGAGCAATGCCAATTAAAAAGTGATTTACAAAAAACTTGGCATTTTAAAGTTAGGAATGAAATAAAACAGAATACATTGCAGTTTTATAGCTTATAGGTAAAATTATTCGATATTAAACGCAATAAATAAACACTAAGCGTCACAATGGAGTTGCAAAACAAGCAATGATATTGAGATTTACGTTTTCCGGCGTCACACAAGTTAGAGATGGTGTTTCCATATTAAACAAAAAACCTCGATACATCGATAATAATAGTACAATATATACAAGGTTATACTTAGTAAAGTGAAAACCTCTCAGGGGGTGATTGTACTTGCGAATCGAAATCGCGAAAAAGCTTTTCCATACAAAATTGGACTTTGACCTCGGCAAAATGTATGGAACAGCTGATTTTTTTTCGCGATTTTGGCAATGTCCCAGAACACAAGTTGTTCATAATAACAAGTATAATCACCCCCTGAGAGGTTTTCACTTTACCTGAGATAACCTTGTATAATACTTTAAGTTAATCAAAGCAATCTTGCAAAGATAAAACTAATAATTATCATTAGTTTTTGTATTACCTTTGTATAAAAAATTAAATGAACGATTAAAATAATAATTATATAATATGGCAATGGTAAATTACTATTTCGATTAATTACCTGTCAACATATTTTGTGTAATGGCAACATTTTCACGTTAATGTACTTGCTTCCAAGTTCTATTACATAGTTTAGTCGTTTTATTGTTTAATATTTTAGAAAATATTACCGACTTGTACGGAATAATAAATACAAGGAAAAACTAGGATAAATCCTAACTAATATTATAAATGCGAAAATGAGTTTGTTTGTTTGTTACGCTTTCACGCCTAAACTACTCAACCGATCACCATGAAATTTTGCATACACGTTGTCAGGGGTACAGAATAGGACATAGGGTACCTTTCATCCAGAAAAAATATCTGCTGCAAATCTTTTTTTTTTTTTGGTACCCAGGAAAAATGCTTGATGCACTATCCGCCGGCTAGGGGACGGCACCGGCGGGGCGTGTGGGACTCCCCATTCTTGGTATACCCACTAAAAAACCTGGGGTGTTCCCTCCCTCACCCAATGGAGGGGCCTGTTGGGAGCTCTTAAAAGAATTGAGTCATCCATAGCAAGCCCCCCCGTGTGGGTGCGGGCCGGGTTAAACGGACCCGACCACCTCTCGTCCCCAGGGGAGAGCCTCACCTTTCGACATTGGAAGGCGCGCGGGAACACCGCGCGCGCCCTCTCGGGGTTCTTAATTTGTGGGTGGCAGGCCCCCCTAAGGCCTTGCCACCCGGAACCCTTACGTGGGGGGCAGGAGAGCGACATAAGCGCGTCTCCTGCGCCCCCTCCTCCGGCGGCGGACTTCCGGGGTGTAAGGATCTTCCTCACGCCTCCACTCCGCCGCCTCCTTCTCATTAACTGTTGCAAACCTAATCTTTTTTTTTTTTTTTGGTACCCAGGCAAAATGCTTGATGCACTATTAACCTAACCTAACCTACATTTACGCGAGCGAAGCCGCGGGTGAAAACTAGTATTAATATATTTTTTTAGTATAGGCAATTTCTTGTGCACCTCTGGGCCTAATACTGGCATTCCCCAAACATGATGATCGGTCGAGTAGTTAAGGCGTAACAAACTTACATTAATTATAATATTAGCTAAGAAGTTAGGATATGACATTGTAAGTAAAAAAGCTCTGATAGAGTCTGTCAAGCGAGTCCTGTCCCTTGAAAAAGGCGGCAAATTTAAAAAATCTTGGTATGGTATCCCTGATAGTACTGTAAAAAAACCGTCTTGATACTACAATTCACACTATAACTAAATTCCCAAAAAAAATAAAAAATTTGTATATACAGGGTGTGTCGTAAATAGTGGTCCAGAGTAAAGGAGTCGATACACTGTATTCTTATGTATCACATACCGAAATTTTAACCATTTTTTTTATGCCCCTAAAGTCATATGATTTGCTGAAGATGAGTATTGAAATTGGAAACAGATTAATTTCTTTAAGTACCTTTGACTTTAAAACATAAAAAAGGGTTTGGATATGATAGTACACATATTCAAGAGTAATAATAAAAAAACAGAATTAAAAAATATTGATATTTGTTCAAATGACAGCCAAATTCGTGAAGCAAGGTGCAGTAATTTTAAAAAAGAACTTTTATTTTTTGTTAGGAGACCCTTAACTGAAAATGCTTAAAATTCGGTATGCGATACATAAGAATACAGTGTATCGACTCCTTTACTCTGGACCACTATTTACGACACACCCTGTATATTAGTAGATTTTTTAAATTTGCCGCCTTTTTCAAGGGACACGACTCGCTTGACAGACTCTATACTCGTAGCTCACAAGTTTATTCCCTCCTACACTAACATTATCAAAATAATTTATTTGTTACGATTTAACTCATAATCATAATCATAAACCACTCAACCGATTTTAAAAATGCTTACTCCATTAGAAAGCTACTTTATCCAGAAGTAACATAAGCTCTATAACATCACGCAATGAGCCACAGGAGCATAGCACTAATCATAAAAATGACAGAAACCGCAGGAGACAGCTAGTATGAAATAATTTGATGTAGTCCAGCCTTCCAAGGAAGCTACAATAACAACAACAAGAAAACAAGCTATTTTCAAGGAACTAGCTCATCAATCGCCGTACCTTTCGTCCAACTAATTGCATCAGTTTATAAGAAAGACGGTATTGATCAACTATCAATATTAACATTTAATATTATCGATCATTCACCGAGTTCTTGTAAATGGGGAAAGTCCCGGGAGCTATCTTCTCTTGGAGCATAATTTATGTGTGCGTTACGATTGCTCCGCCAAGTTATACAAACAGAAAACAACTTCGACAGGAAAATTTTCGAAATTTGTCAAAATCGAAGGGAACAAACAAAAAATTTGTCGAAGTAGAAATAAAGAAATTATAAAGGCTTAAGGTTGGCCGCGCGAACGTAACGTCCACGATTGCGCGGCCATGGAGATCTCAGCAACTGCTTGGGTTAGAGATCTAATTCTTTTTGTCATTTGAAGACTAAATTTGTCAAAAATTGTCGAAAAAAGAATTACAAGCTTTAGATCAATATTTTACGAATTATTCACCTTGGAAGTTATGGCCACGCAATCGTGCACTTGTTGTTTCTTTATTGTTGATTATTTCTTTAATTTTAAGGCTTCATACAGTAAAACTGTTACAAGAAGAAAGGTCTTAATTTGTCATAACTAACGAAAGCAATAAATACTAGCAAAGTTTACTAAAACAGACGAAATCAGTCCAAAACAAAAATTACGTGGCCGCGCAGTCGAAACGTTACTTCGTAGGTTAATATCTCATTATTGATAACTGCTAGGGTTTCGGTGTGAACATCCACTTATTCGACATGTTAACCTCATTAGAATGACATATCGTTTTACCCTCAGAACAGTTTTTAACGCGTGTCATTTCAAAAGTAATGTGATCTCAAACAATGTTCGTGCAGGGTAACCATAATTTCGATTTTATTTGGAAATATTTCTAACTGGAGACCAGCAATTATATTAGACAACATGTAGCTCAATCTGCAAAATGTATTATTACTAAATAAAAATGTATGTTTCAATAATTTGATATGTTTATTCATCATAGCTTGTAAAACTAACAATCATAATTTTATCAGTGACAACTTTTAAATGGCCTTCACGCCCTTAACCTTATTAGTATTATGTAATGTATTTTAGCTGTAAGTTTTCCTAAAATGTTAAAATAAAATAAAAATCAATAAAATAATATAAAGATTACAAAAAATCAACAAATAAAATAAAATTCAACACGTGGAGAAACATTTTTATAAAAATTAAAAATCTCTAGGTACCTACTTATAAAAATCAACCATTCAAATAATACAAGTAATAATTTAGTTACACCTCTATAAAACCATATGTGAGAAAATGGATGCAAACAGAGACTTTTTTAATATTTAGATAATTTACTTTTATTGTCATCGTAGCAAAATAGCCCGGCTTTTCTTGAAAATTGACACTTGTAGTAAGCTATTGTTCTAAGGATTGGAGGAATAGATTTAATAGCACCTAACAATCTATAAACGGCGATAGCCCAATGGATAAGGCATTGAACTTACGATCGGGTCGCTGGCTCGCATCCCACCCATTTCACAACTGACGTGAACCCACTCCTAATACAACATTCTAGCTTAGCTAGAGGGGTTTACAATAAAGGGGTAATCTTTTTTGAAAAAGAAAAAGAAAACATTTTGTTTAACTATAATATTTAGATATACCTATTTCATGCAACAATATCATTTGTGTGCCATTTAAATCAAATATTACTATTTTTATAATGTTTATAATTCAACTAATTCATTGCATTTTCTGCATCGTATATTTTCTTAATCATGAATAAGAATAGCCTCTTCCAAGGTGGTAATTGAAAAAATGTTTATTAAATCTAAAAAAGGTAGTTATACGTGTTTTCTCTCTGATGGGTCCGAATTCATACACGTACAATTTGAACAATTAGTAAAGGAACTAGCGCCGAAAATAGTGTCACTTATGATGTGTTCATAAATAAATGCAGCACGCAGTGTTACAGTCAAAACTATATCGCTTATTTTAAAGTATTTTGAAGTAATTTTTATTTGCAGTCTGTTTGCTTCAACATAGTTATCAGAACAGCATAAACTTTTTAAAACCGCTATTTCATTGTTATTCCTTCAATTATTATTGTCAAATATATCGCGTAGGTATTTATGTATTTTCTTTATATTCGAGGGCTAGCAAAAATAAAACGGGAGTCAAATATACATGTATTTATTAATGTTATATTTTGTAAAGAAAATTGTTAGATTACCATTTTCGTCAAAGTCAAAAATTTATGAACAGTTATGAACGTCAAAATATACCTATAGGTTAGTGAGTTTATTAAGTTACTAAAGCTGTCAAAATATACCTTAGGTTAGTTGCTAGGTTCAGGCAATAGATTAAGCCTATGAGAAGAAAATTGCAAGAAACTCACGGCCACTCTTTTAAATCGCCAATGAAATATAATTTCAATATTTTACAAATCATATCGTTAAGGTATTGCAGCCATTATACCATATTTTACTGACTATAAAAAAATTAAAATAATAACAATAATTATATTCAGAGTGAAACATATACATAGGATCGTCCCTTTTAGTAGAGACACCTTCGTCTCTCCAGTTTTCAACATACAAAGGTATTTCTAAAAATACTGAGTCATTTGAAAACGTTTCCCTTAGGCCTAGAGCGCACGGGTGACTCTTGTCACCGTGACATAAAAGTTTTTGCCATTGTCACGTCACGTTTGCAAAGTGGAGGGCGCTCACTAAAGGTGACAGTGACAAAACATTTTTTGAAATCTAGCCTCATTTGCCGATATGGATTTCGAAGAGATGGTCGTTGTCTGTGAACTCGTCAGACGTAGGAGAAAAAGAAAACGAAAAGAATACTGGGTACACCCCCTTTGGAGTGACAGGCTATTAAGTGGAAAGTTCTATACTATGTTTTATAAACTTCGAGAGATTTTTTTTTAAATATTTCCGAATGAGTGTTACAAGTTTTGATGAGTTACTTCGCACATTATCATTATCATCTTCACGAATGGTTAGATTTTGCGTAGATGATGATGCCATTTTGCGTGCACCAAAGTCAATAGTCGTAAAGCAAATGGCGGACGAACGACGCAGAGAGTGACAATTTTATCTCCCTCGCGCGCACTGCTATGAAAACTTAACGGCGCGGTGACAGCTTTGTCACGGGCTTGTTCGCCGGTCGGTGTACAAAAATGTCACCCAGTTGTCAAGTCGTAACATGCGCGCATCTCCATACATATACAGAGACTTGATAAGAGTGACGTAACAGTCACGGTGACAAGAGTCACGTGCGCTCTAGGCCTTACATTAGATTTTTGTTTTAAGCGCAAGGTTTATTTTTTGGTGTTAGTCTTTTTCTTTGTTTTAACTTGTTTTTTTTTAATCCTGTTCCAAATAATAAATATATCATTAAAATAAAGGTTTTTAAAGAATTTTATTTCATTTGTTGATTTTTTGTAATTTTATGTTTGTTAATTTTGCAAGCTGTAATGAATAAACATATCAAATTATTTAAACATAAAATTTTTTCAGTTAGAAATATTTCCAAATAAAATCGAAATTATGGTTACCCTGTACAAATATTGTTTGAGATCACATTTTTGAAATTACACTCGTTGAAAACTGTTCTGAGGGTAAAACGATATGTCATTCTAATGTGGTTAATATGTCGAATAAATGGATATTCACACCGAAACCCTAGCAGTTATCAAGAAAGAGATATTAACCTACGAAGTAGCGTTTCGACTGCGCGGCCACGTACTTTTTGTTTTGGACTGATTTCGTCTGTTTTAGTAAACTTTGCTAGTATTTATGGCTTTCGTTAGTTTTGACAAATTAAGACCTTTCTTCTTGTAACAGTTTTACTGTATGAAGCCTTAAAATTAAAGAAATAATCAACAATAAAGAAACAACAAGTGCACGATTGCGCGGCCATAACTTCCAAGGTGAATAATTCGTAAAATATTGATCTAAAGCTTATAATTCTTTTTTCGACAATTTTTGACAAATTTAGTCTTTTAATTGACAAAAAGAATTAGATCTCTAACCCAAGCAGTTGCTGAGATCTCTATGGCCGCGCAATCGTGGACGTTACATTCGCGCGGCCAACTTTAAACCCTTATAACTTCTTTATTTCTACTTCGACAAATTTTTTGTTTGTTACCTTCAATTTTGACAAATTTCGACAATTTTTCTGGCGAAGTTGTTTTCTGTTTGTATAACTTGGCGGAGCAATCGTATCGCACACGAATTTATTGGGTTTTTGTAGAACACTATTCGAGTAGATAGCTATCTTAACGTGGTATCAATAGAGCATTTCTTCTGCCTCCGTGGCGCAGCGGTACTCAATGCGACTGCTGTGCATGAGGTCTCGGGTTCGAATCCCGGGTCGGGCCAACAAAAAGTTAAGTATCGGGTTTTCTGTTAAGAATTCTCAATAGCAGCCCGGCGCGCGGCGTTAGGAAGTTGGTGGTGTTAGACACCCCTGTGCCTCGGAAAGCACGTAAAGCCGTTGGTCCTGCGCCTGATCTCCCTCCGGTCGTGTCGGATTACCGTCCCATCGGATCATGAGAGTAAGGGAACAGAGAGTGCTCTTATATTTGCGCACACGCTTATGCACTATAATATCTCCTGCGCAGATGGCTAGTCTCCGTTAAGATTGGCCGCCGTAACCGAAATTCGGTCTGGAGGAAATTATCTTTTGTAAATGATCATCTTCATGTATAATGCTTTTGCTGGAATCTGTTCGTAAGAATTGTTCGAATAGAAACGAGACTTTTGACAATAATAAAATAATATTTTTTTATGTCTCAATTCGCACACAACGAATTATTCCAATTGCGGGAGAAAAAGAAAGCTGTGTGCGAAACAACCCAGTCTGTAAAAGAAGGTACCGTAATTTCGTATGACTTTAGCCCTGAGGGGTGACATTGGCCCTTAATTGGAAAAAGTTTGAAGTTCCCACCAGACCACTATCATACTTTTTGCCGAAAAAATACACGTGGAAATCAATAGATTTTCACAATTCTTGTGAAATGACCACTAAGCCCTTTTGCTGAATTTTGGTACCTAGGCAATAATGATTGCGACGCTAATCCTGTGGCAGATGTTATGTTTTTGGCGGATCGGGAAGCCTTATGTTTGATTTCTAGATCAAAATACATTGTTTTTTTTGTTAGTTCCCAGTGGCAACAGCGAGTCTAGAAATGTCACGGCAGGCGGTCTACCAACAGCGCCAGAGAACTAATTCTAACTAATCTCTTTTTCTTGTTTAATAGACCTATCGCGCAATAAAATGGAAGAAGTTTGAAATCGTTTGTCCTTATTCTCAAAATGTCACGTGAAATATTTGTCTGTTCCCAGCGTACGACATGCAACGTGTTGATAACCGCACGTGGCACTCATATGCCTAATGCCACTTAGCTAAGCTGCCAATAACATTGATTATCGAATATTTGCCTTGAATTATTCAGTAATTACACAATTAGTTTAGCTTTAGTAATTTACTTATTAGTCAGTGGTTTCCTTAGTTATTATTTTATGTTTAACAATAGACGTATAGAAATAATAATCTCACCAGTCGAAATTTTGTTTATTTTTTGAAGTGTCGGTTTTTGCTGCCGTTTTCATAGGCCTAATCAGTGTAATAATACAACTAATGCAAGAAAATATATATCCTTCACAGACTACAGATCACATCTATACTAATATTATAAAGCTGAAGAGTTTGTTTGTTTGTTTGCTTGAACGCGCTAATCGCAGGTACTACTGGTCCGATTTGAAAAATTATTTCAGTGTTAGATAGCCCATTTATCGAGGAAGGCTATAAGCTATATTTCATCACGCTAAGATCAATAGGAGCTGAGCACCAATGAAGAATGTTTCAAAATCGGAGGGTATTTTTTCCTTTTGAGAGCTTCCGCTGCGTGCGCTGCGTAAACAGATAAGGTTTCGCAAAAATCATGTATGACAGAATTGTTCCCCTTTAAAAGTTCTAAAAAAAGTCTGCGACAGCATATGTCTATCTTTTAAGGTTGGCTCACTATAACCATTTTTATGCTAACCAAATTTGTTCTAAAATAATGCATTATTTGCGAAGGTATTATTATAAACATGATATTAATCCTTATCCAAATAAATACGTTATTCATCACAAGTATTTAATTTAAAACAAAATTGCCCTGTACATCATTCGATTTCAATGAATATCTTAGGAGATATCGCAGTTTTAAAATAACATTGCAGCAAAATAATTACCCATTACAGACATAGTACAAACGATGTTTCTCCTGGTTTATTCTGCGTGATTACTACTGGTTCGATTTGAAATATTCTTTTAGTGTTGGATAGCCTATTTATCGAGGAAGGCTATAGGCTATATAACATCACGCTACGACCCATGGGGGCGGCGCAGTAACGATAAACACGGGTGAAACCGCGGGAACATCTAGTATATAAATAAAATCATAAAGCTTAAAGAGTTTGTTTGTTTGTTTGAACGCGCTAATCTCAGGAACTACTGATACGAATTGAAAAATACTTTTAGTGTTGGATAGCCCATTTATCGAGGAAGGCTATTTATTAGGTTATATAACATCCCGCTACGACCAATAGGAGCGGAGCAGCAATGAAAAATGTTGTAAAAACGGGGAAAATTCTCTTATATGAAGCAGACGAAGTTGCGTGGGTCAGCTAGTAAAATTATAAATTCGAATGTGAGTTTGTTGTTTGGTTCACTTTCACGCCATAACTACTCGACCGCAGTGCCGGATTAACCACGTAGCAAGAGTAGCAATTGCTACGGGCCCCGCGCGAAAGGAGGCCCCGCATATTTAAACCCACTCATCTATGCCTGGGCGTAATTTTTTGAGTGAAACTTATTTACTTAAGATTTGGTATATTGAATTTACTTGATGTCACAAAAACGTGAAATGTTGCAACTTTTCCAACTAAGACAATCCACGTCAGACAATCGGTAACCGACTATTTCCTTGGCGTATATAAAACAACGAATTTCATACGGTAAACGAACAAGTTCTACAAAAAGTCGCTCGTATAAATGTGTAGAATTTCAGTCGGCCCAATAATCAGCTCTACAAAAAGTCTGACGTATGCAAGCACTCTTACCTGAAAGAATTTGCTAGGGGCCCCGCGCTTGCTTATCCGGCACTGCTCGACCGATCAACATGAAATTTCGTATACACGTTGTCAGGGGAACAGAAAAGGACATAAGGTACCTTTCATCCAGAAAAAAGTACCATTACTAACCTAACCTACATTTAAACAAGCGAACCCGCAAGCAAATTATTTATTTTTTATTTTAACGTAATTAGGGCTCAGGTCCGAAATTATTGTGTAATAAAATCCGGCAGTATTTATTTCGATATGATAGTATGTATTCTGGCGAGTCTTTGGCCTCACTATCAAAACTGTGTATACTATAACTGTGTATACTCAAAAAAAAACCAGGCCCAGCGCAAACGGAACATATCTCATATTTTGGTAAAAAACAGTAATTTAATACTAAATAAGAAACATAGTCAAAATTCATTTCTAAATGTAACTTTTAACAGGAGTAATAATTATTTAATTGTTTTTTATTGTATCTATTATTTAGCCATCTTACATATTACATTAGCCAATATAATTAATTGTCAATTGTCATTTAATAAGATGCCGTATACAATCGCGACATGTAAGAAATAGAACTTATTATACTTATATTTTATGTAGAAGCGAAGCTGGTACAAACGCTATTTCAGAGCTTTATTGTTCCTGTATCCACGGCAAAAGAACTTTGGGCAGCTGCGCCCATGTTATGAGTGTGCTGTATTACTTGGGTTGGGCCAGACACCAAGATGATTTCTATCATCCCGGACACACGTTAGAAGATGTAATCCTAGACTTAGAAAACCAATAATTTAAAAGTCATATAGTAATAAATGTAATTATAATAAAATAACATTTACCGTTACTTTTTTTGCTGAGATGGTAGCGATATTATTAATGCAGTTTATGTAGGTGGTATTGTCAAAATATATGACTAAATGTCATACTTAGGTCTCTTAGGAATTCCCCATATTTAAATCATAAGTGTAACTCATTACACAAAACAACTAGCAATTTATGACATTTAGAAATAGATTTCGACAACGCCCCCTACATAATATTTTGTAACATATTAATACTAAAAATCTGAGATACATTTCTTTTCCGCCGGGCCTGGGTTTTATTTTCATACATTGTGAGCTTCGATCAATAATACACTAGATGTCCGGTAAGCGCTTCAAAAACGAGCCGAAAAATAAGAGCACAAATACGGTTGTGCTCTTATTTCAAATTAGTATGATCCAATCATAGCCAACATTAAGACGTCAAAATGCCGCAGTGTGCGTTCAAAAATTGTGCAAATAACCACCGTAACACCGAGATTTTGGAAGGAATATCTTTTTTTCGGTAATATTATATCATTAAGTATTTTTCATAAAGTAAAAACCTAATTAAATAGTAAATATGAATCAATTACCAAATATTATGATTGTCTGACCAACGTTTGCGAGAACGCGCCAACTAATCTGAATTGTTATTACAATTTTTGGCACTTTGTAATTTAGACTTTAAAACATGCGTATAAGATTAAAATTGTTTTGATGTGATTTGAGCAGCAGACTAAGGTCGTAAAAATTTATTGCTTTTTGTACATAGCTTTGTGAATGCAACTTTAAGTATTGGATTTAAGGTTGAATGTGCATTAATGTATATTTATTTCAACTAGAATTCTTAGAATTACCTACACTCACAATTGGCGACAGTTTTAAACAGGACTTTTGTATGGGATTGTGTATCTAGTCTATTATTGATCGAAGATTGTGAGCATTGTTCTTTATCAATGAATTCAATACAGTTGTGGTATTATTATCTTTGTAAATAATCACTCATTCATAAAGCCAATGTCATTAATTGATTGCATTAAATGATAAAAACAAAAATAACTACAAAGGTTTGTAAAGTATAAATAGAATATTTATAATTTCGTGTTTTATTATTTTGACAATGACAAAAGCAGCGATAGTTCAGTGGGGAGACTAACAGACTGCAATGCAGAGGTTCTCGGGTTCGAACCCACGTCGCGCACCTCTGACTTTCGGAAGTTATATGACTTTTCGAAATTATGTGCGTATTGATTGACAATTATCGCCTGCTCCGTGCCTCGGAGAGCATGTTAAGACGTCGCCGTCGGTCCCGGCTGCCATGAACATCAGAATCTAAGGCAGTTGTTATTGGGAAGTCAGTGCCCTCTAATATCCTGACACTAGTCTAGCCTTAGGGTATCGTTAGCCTTCGGGTTGCGGAGGTCAGATGGCAGTCGCTCCGTGTAAAAACTGATATCCAGTCAAATCCGGTTAGACTAGAAAGCCGACCCCAAGTGACTTGGTAATAATAAAGGCTAGGGAGAAGATTACTTTGACAAACATATCGACCCTTCGAGGATGAAATGTTGTAAAAGTCATTTTGGCGAAATTTAGTTATTGATGTAACCTTATTTAGTTTTTCGAGCTGTACCTGTGTACTGTGAATTTAAAATGATGATATTCACAAAAAAAAATGGTTTTACTACCCAAAAAATATCGCAACATAAACATAATAATTATAAAACATAAAGAGTTAAGAAAACGAAGTTTACCAAAGAAAAAAACAAAAGAAATGTGAAACTGTTTCTTTTGTATTTTGGCTGTCCTTGAAAGTTGTGCAAAATAATTTTTTGGCTTGTTCCGTATTCATCCTATGACGTCTCATCCTATTTCTTTACTCATCCTAAAGTAGTATGCCTAACTGATCCGATTACATTATTTTAATAAAGTTTCTTTATTCAACCGAAATGCGATCCTTACTCTACCCGTGGCAAATATTACCGAAAAAAGTATGGATAGCAAAACAACCTTGGCTTTGTAAACGTACCTAGGTTAAGTCAGTAACAGTACTTTAAAAAAATATATAGCCTATGTTAGGTACTCGGTGATAATAAAGATTTCAAAAGAAGAATAATTTTAAAATCGGTTGGCCAAGTCTTTCCTGTTTATAATATTAATATAGATATAGATTACGAAAATAATAATTTTTGTTCAGACCGTCACCCAAACCTTAGAGCTTTTGGGTAATTTCGTAATTGGTTGAGCTAGGAATACTTACAGAATGAATAAGGAATTAAAAATGAAATAATTGTAGTCGGTTGAGTAAGGAACGTAAATAGGTTGAGTTAGGAAAAAAAACAGTATAGGATGAAACGTCATCGGATGACACCGGAACAACCCAATTTTTTTTAATACGTAATTTTTCTTAATTGGTCGGTAACTTCGGTTCACACTAACTTAGTGGGTGGAGGGGTAATCGTGATGAATCGCCTCCACCCACCAGTGGTAAAGTCCAGTGGGTGGACGGATCCCGTATTTTGGCTTTTACTATATTCGGCAGTTATTATTTTAGATCCAATAGAATAATAGAAAGCAAGAAAAACCTAATAATTCTTAGCCTGACTCGATAATCGAAGCCGAGGATTTACGTACAGCAATCACTGCCGCTACTGAAACAAGCAAGAATGCTTCACAATATGCTCATCACATTTCTTTTGCACCGTTTCACCGTTCTTTTGTTCGGTATAAAAACAATTGATAGCTGTAAACCCTACTTCACTAACATGTTTTTCTGTTTGGTCATCCTCTTGCATTACTGTTTTATTTTATTTTATTTTATTTTATTTTATTTGTTTTGTTCTACGTACGCTACTAACACTAGATATAAGCTATTTGTGATACTAACACAATATGGATCCCTGTTGTCCGAATTAAATGCATTTTAATTTAATTTAATTTTTTAATTAAGCATAAAATATTAAGTTTGCCTTCTCTGTTTATATGTATACGAAGTAGCTTGTTTCGTGCACAGTAACCCTAAATTATGCAACAAACTGTCTGACGTTACAATACGCAGTCGTCGAGACAATGATAGATTATGCGTGATACGATCTAATACGGCTCTAATGCATAAGAGCATATTTTGTTTAGCGCCCATAATATATAATAAAATCACTAAAACAATTAAACAATACCCTACTTCACAATTTAAGCTCCACCTCAAAAAAGTTCTTGTAGCCAAGTGTTACTACAGCTTATCAGAATTTTTTAACAATTGCAAATAGTAATTTTTTATATTTGTGTCAATGTTTATTTATCTGATGTTTTATTTTTGGCTGTTTGTTTTTATGTTTTGTTTGAGTATTTAAAATGTTGTTAGTAGTGTAGTTTTTTTAGCCTTTATCTCGTGCACTAAAATATATTTAATTAATTATTTTTAAGTTGGCTGTCTCGTGCATAAAAACAATTATCTATACTAATATTATAAAGCTGAAGAGTTTGTTTGTTTGTTTGTTTGTTTACTTGAACGCGCTAATCTCAGGAACTACTGGCCCGATTTGAAAAATTCTTTCAGTGTTAGATAGCCCATTTATCGAGGAAGGCCATAGGCTATATATCATCACGCTAAGATCAATAGGAGCGGAGCACCAATGAAGAATGTTTCAAAATCGGAGAGTATTTTTTCCTTTTGAGAGCTTCCGCTGCGTGCGCTGCGTAAACAGTTAAAGTTACCCAAAAATCATGTATGACAGAATTGTTTCCCTTTAAAAGTTCTAAAAAAAAGTCCGCGACAGCATAAGTCTATCTTTTAAGGTTGGCTCACTATAACCATTTTTATGCTAACGAAATTTGTTCTAAAATAATGCATTATTTGCGAAGGTATTTTTATAAACATGATATTAATCCTTATCCAAATAAATACGTTATTCATCACAAGTATTTAATTTAAAACAAAATTGCCCTTTACATCATTCGATTTCAATGAATATCTTAGGAGATATAGCAGTTTTAAAATAACACCGCAGTAAAATAATTACCCATTACAGACATAGTACAAACGATGTTTCTCCTGGTTTATTCTGCGTGATTACTACTGGTTCGATTTGAAAAATTCTTTTAGTGTTGGATAGCCTATTTATTGAGGAAGGCTATAGGCTATATAACATCACGCTACGACCCACGGGGGCGGCGCAGTAACGATAAACGCGGGTGAAACCGCGGGAACATCTAGTTTTATATATAATTAATCTAGTAATAAGTTTAATAACGTTTAATTTCTAGTTTCTTTGATGTCTCGTGCATTCAAATATAATTTTTGTACGCCACAAGTGGCAAAACATGCAGATCTTATTTTAAAACTGACCACCATGTACCTACTAAATTGTTACTCATGTTTTACAAAATAAATATCTTTATCTTTATCTTATCTTTACCGTCATAGCTTTCACGTAATAACTAAATATTACTAAGGAGGCCTAATGAAACAGTTTATGAATAGCATTGTAACATTTTTAGTAAACATTTTTTTATAAATATTCTTTTTTACTCACCCGCCTTTGATCCTTACAAATCCGGTGAATCAGGCCAACATAAGAAGGAGAGAGACATATTGGAACGGGACGGAACATGTTGAGTCATCCGGGATAAGTTTGAGGACGGTCCCGGTGACTCATAGCACCTAACTACGGGGAATAATTTAGTTTTTGTTGTGTTTGTAAATGGTGCAAAGGAACAGTCATTAACTCATTAAGTTAAAATAATTACTTACATCATGAAACAATAAAACGTGGTGGTATAAAAAAGGATAACGTTTAAGTACCTACTTTATATTATACGGCTTTTAAAAGGCTTATGTTTAACTTATCACCAGATATAGTAAAATAAAACAGTCAAAAATAGTAAAGGATCACCAAAAATAGTACTTAAATGATCACCAAAATTAAAACCGCATTAATATTAATTGCACAGCAAAGCTAGCTGCGCGGGGCTCCTATTTAGTATGATCACCAAATTGCACAGCAAAATATACCACCAACCGACCACTTAAATTTATTTATTTATTTAAGGATTTCCAACAAAGGAATATACAATAACATACATTATATAGCAGTAATAAAGTAATATTGACAAAACTACATAGACATTAACTCGAGCGAAGCCGCGGGCAAAATATAGATATTCTTATAACTTCCAAAGCTTCAACGGGCAGCCGTGCGGTGCCCAGACACAATTTTATATTCTTCCCTATCTTTTTTTTTTTTTTTTTTTTTGTTTTTTTTTTTTATGGCCTAGTGGTGCAAACGAGCTGACGGATCGCCTGATGGTAAGCGATTACCGCTGCCCATGAACACCCGTAACCTCAAAGGAGTTACAAATGCGTTGCCGGCCCTTTAAAAAGGAATGAAGGAGGGAAAGGACAAAGGAAAGAATAGGAAAATGATCGGGGTAACTAGGCCTCCGGCTCTCTCACTCGCCGATATCAAACGCAACAGTACGGGTACCGTTACTTCACGCCGGTTTTCTGTGAGAGGGTACTACCCCGGTCGATTCGGCCCATTCATGCTGAAACCAGCGAAGATCTACTACCGCGATCTCTCTCTCTTCATCTTCTGTTTTTGTTGTCAATTGCTGGAATACCAGCAATTGACAACAAAAACCGACTACTACTAGTTACGTAACAAAAACAATATTTTGATTATAGCACATTGACGCGGTTGAACGTTACAACCGAACCAATTATGAGTGGAACGAAGCGAGGATTGTCGGCCATGTTTGTTTACGATTGATTACGTATTGTTTACGTCTGATTGAGCTGCAAGTGTGTAACCGAATGGGGCATGAGCGTCACTGATTAAATGGTTTAGAGAAATTGGGGTGCAGCGCGCAGGCATCATAAAACTTTATTTTTTGTAAAAAAATAAAGTTTTATGAAGCTACTTTACATACAAGAGTCTAAGAATAGCTGGACTGAAAACAATGATTTGTGACAATATAAATTGCCTTGTATCAGATTCGATCTCACATCGCTTGGCGCGGCGCGGCGGCCCGCATACTCGCTCCGCTATCCGTGCAATGACTTGTATCCACAATATCATTATAACTGCAGCTTGCGACACCAAACAGTCAGCTGTGCAATTCGGCTAATATCTGTGGCAACTGTTATACTTTTCTACAGAGCCATGACAATAATAATTACTTGCTATGGTTACTAGCGACGCGGCAATCGAGTTCGAGATGAGTTTTTAGCAGAAGCATACAGATATCAGCTTTTAGTTCAAATTTAATATTTTCGTTCAGATACGCATTTATTGAAACTAGCGATCGCCTAATGATCAAAATTCGACCAAAATTCCTAAGCTTGCTACTTTGTTTTCTTTATTATATATAAATAAGGTATAGGTAACCATAGTTACAAAGACTTGTATGACGTCCGACGAACAATGCCGAAATACTACGAACGCGATTCGACTGCGTGTGTCAAATGCATAATGCATGGTTGTGTACGTGTAGTGTTTTTTCATTAATTTAATGTATTTCTAATGCATATTTTATAAAAATATTAGCATTCGCCACTCCTTCTTCATATAAACTTTAACTGTGTCAAATTTCATACTCCTTCGTCCGCGCAATTTTCGTAAAAAGGGGTACAAAGTTTTTGCTTCACGTATTAATATATACATAGTGCACAACATCTCACACGCACTGTTTTTAGTTACAATATTTTCCGCCAGGGGCGCTTTGTAAGTGCCCGGGGTTTCACTCGCATTTATCGTTACTGCGCCGCCCCCGTGGCTCGTAGCGTGATGTTATATAGCCTATAGCCTTCCTCGATAAATAGGCTATCCAACACTAACATTATTTTTCAAATCGAACCAATAGTTCATGAGATTAGCGCGTTCAAACAAACAAACAAACTCTTCAGCTTTATAATATTAGTATAGATTTACACTCGAGTTACAGAATAGCATTAATTAGACACTCTTAGCAGTAATACAAACATACATCTAAAAAAAGAACATCAAGATAATGTTTCTCCTCAAGCAAAAATTCGTTCACAAATTAGCTTAGAAAAAGACGCTGCGATAATAAAGAATACATTTTCACTTTGAGGTGAAGAATAAGAATATATAAAAAGTAAGTGTTTTCATACCCGTTAATTAAATACTCAAAATATCTACCTATTTGTGTATTAGAAAATAAATAATAATAATATTATCATCAATATCATAATACAATTGTATATCTCGTCTCGCCATCGAACCTACAGTATTCGGCAATCTGACTTTAGCAAGCTGCCCACTTAAACTAATGCGTCATCCAATCATAGAATAGACTAGCTTTTGCTTTCGCTCGCGTAAAAGTAGATTAAGTTAGCTTATGTACATAAGTAACAGTCCTTTTTTTAATAAAATATAGCCTATATTACTCGGTGATAATCTAGCTTTCGAATGGAGAAAGAATTTTTGAAATCGATTGAGTAGTTTTAAATTAAATCCTTACAAACAAACAAACAATCTTTCCTCTTAATAATATTAGTATAGAAAAGCAATTTAAAATCAAGCGGCAATCTAGAAGTTAATTATTATTTATAATTTATTTTAATTAGTCCATAGTAACAACGCCACCATTTCTGATAAGGAAGGAAATCGTAGAATTATGTAAAACCCCGCGCATTCAAGTGTAATGACTGGCTTGCATACAAGCGGGCACTAACCGGCACACAACCCGGGACTTTACCACGGATTGTCGGCTGGAACTAGGGGAATTCAACGCGCAGTTATTTTTAGTACGCTTCCAAACTGAAGGGAAACAATGTTTATATCAAAAACTTCGGATGAGCAACAATCTTCGATCAAACATACCATGAGCAAACATACCATGATCAAAGGCAATAATAATCTTAATCTTAACTTCTTAAGTAATATTATAAAAGCGTAAATGAGTTTGTTTGTTTATTTGTTTGTTACCTTTTCACGCCTAAACCACTGAACCGATCATCCTGAAATTTGTCATATACGTTGACAGGTGTACAGAAACGGACATAGGCTACCTTTCATCCTGAAAAAATTACTGTTCCCGAGGAAAACAACAATAACGTTCTTATGATAATAGATGGCGCCACGTGTCTTTCGAATCATGATTGAATTATATTATTACAAGCAGAGTACAACCCGAATTGATTGTCAAATTCTAAATTAACGCGAGCGAAGCCGCGGGCAATAGCTAGTCTTAACTAATATTTTAAATGCGAATGTGTGTTTGTTTTGTTAGTTCCGCTTTCACGCGATAACTACTCGACCGATCTTTGTGAAATTTGGCATACTTACACGTTTTCAGAGGAACAGAAGAGGACATAGGGTATTTTTCATCCAGAAAAGGTAATGTTACCTACTAACCTAACCTACATTTACTGGAGCGAAGGCGCGGGAAAAATCTAGTATAAAATAAAAAAACTTTTTGTAAATAACTATTTATAAGTAGAAGCTAAAATTCCTACAGGTCAAACGATTTTTTACTGTAGCTAAAGCTTGTTTTGCTTTACCTATAAAAATAATATAAATCTAACACTCATTGATGTCCATAGCCATAAATTATTATTAACTAAAATAGGTTAACCTTGGTATAACCCAATAAAATGATTCCCCAGAGTTACGAAAATCTCAATAATTTTTTATCTGTGCAGGACATCCTAATCTTAACAACTGGACTTCTTATTAACATTATCTGTACAAAAATCCATCGTTCCATATTCAAACTGAATTCCATGAACTATTTGTACAGACAATTATTTAATAACAACAATGTCGTAAGTAACATTCAACACTTTCAACTTTATGTTCTGCGTATTAAAGTTTGAAATAAATTATCTAAAATATCATATTGGAAGTTAATTCATAACTATCCTAGTATCGGTGCTATAGTAATTTAAATCTTTTGATAATAATTTTAAGGTTCAATTTTCATATTATAGTAGGTAGCAGTGACTCACGCCTTGGGGTTTTTCTGGTTTCATTCATAGTGCAGGTATAATTTCTTTAGTAAGAAATTAAGAATTGCACAGTGCATTGCTTTGCCTTGAACGCCCGTGTTGGAATTTCCAATGCATAATTATGTAAAATATTTTAGGCAATCTTTCGTTGGGTTTTCCCGATGCCGCGATGGCTATATGCTTACAAAATTTAATTTTTATTGTCAAATGTTCCATACATTTGACAATAAAACTTAAATTTTATTTATATATATTGGTCATGATTGGATACCTACATTTTGTAAGTTTCCATTCGCAACCAAATCGAAATTATGACGTCAAATAATATTGCATTTAAGGACGTTCAAATCGAGAGCTTTTATCTGTGGACTAGTTAACTAAGTTACAAAATAAAGGTCGATCGATTTATGGGTCATATTTGAGCATGAAATTAATGTAATATTATCTTAAGTTTACGCGAATGTTGTTCATTTAGGTTAACCATATGGACTAAATAGCGTTGTTTATTTTTTATAAAACACTTTTTATACATCGTTTTGAAACTAAAGTACTATTTTAACTAAAGCTTACTACTAATTTAAGCTATTTAAATTATTAAAACTACTTCGATTTTAATCTACAATATCGGTTCTTGTCCAGACGCCGCGCCGCGACGTTTCGGTTGCTTTTCAGCAGCCATGTTTTAAGCGGGGTTTCCCGTAACAATAGTGGTAGGTAGTTAAATAGTTTTAAAAGTATGTAATTAAAGTATTTTTAAATAAACAACGCAATAAAATCTGTATAAAGTAAGTAGTTTAATTTCGATGTAATTAATAGATTTTTTTAAGAAACAATACAATCGATAAGCTACCTACTATTTTATTGTAGTGCTTAATAGAAAGAACATATATATTTATAGTATATTATACCTAAGATTTTTAAACGCTTTTATGATAGTTGTTGCATGGATGGCGTAGTAGTTTAAGCGGTGACCTCGCCAATACCCCTGCACCGGGTACTGTGAATTCGATTCGAGTTCGATCCCTACACAGGACAAAAATGTATGTGATCCACAAATTGTTGTATCGAGGCTGAGTGTTCTTTGTGTTTGAATGATTGACAAGTCCCTCGTGATAGAGGAATTATTCCTAGGAATTATTTACAGTGGCGACGCGACCATTTAAACCACTAAGCTATTTATGTTTACATTTCACGTTTATTTATGACTAGATTTTGCCTGCGGCTCCGCTCGCGTTAATGTAGATTTATATTAAGATTTTTAGTAGCCTATACGTTATTCTGTGTATAAAAAATAATACTATAAAGTTTCATCAAAATCCGTTAAGTAGTTTTTGTGTGAAAGAGTAACAAACATCCATCCATCCTCACAAATTTTCACGTTTATAATGTTAGTAGGAGTAGGCTATTATATATAGGTACTAATTATATAATTTATTTATTTAGTTTTAAGAAAGCTTACAGACTAATACAAAGATAGTTAGAGAAAAAATATATATACATGTTGCTAATTACAAGCTTACACTTATAAGTAAGTACATATACTATTTGTGATATTAATAATCTTGTATTAAAACTCTATTTAAAACAAATTTTATTTCTCGAATTCGTCCTCATTTTAAAACAACAGGACTTCACTATAGATAAGTCTCAAAGAAAACGGCTCATTGATAATAACCGCATTGCACGCTAGAGTGAGAGAGAACACAAGTGTACTCGTAAAAACGAGACAGAGCACACTTAAGCCTATTTATTAATAAGAGAGAAAGCAATATTGTTTGTACGTAAAAATATAGAGACAAAAAACGGTGAGTCACTTGGAATACATTTTCAGGATACTATTTCAATGAGTCATGTTTCGGGGAAGCGCTTAATATTCTAGTTTTTATTATATTGTTTTTGGAAAAAGTAATAGTACTGGCCACAGAAATAAATAGTAGTTATTTCTGTGGTACTGGCCGTCAAGTGAATAACCAAAAGTAAAACGATTTGAAATTAGAATAGAATCCGAAAATGGCGGTCGCATAATAAAATAAACAGAAAAGATAAGGTAGAATTTTCAATCACATTTAACTTAGGAATAATTTAAGTATTTTAATTAATATAATATTTATCTCATATTGTTTCCTTAAATCTAATTATTTAAGTTTACTCTTAATTAATATTGTGGAAGATAATAATATTATGTTTGTTCGTGTTAAACTCAATCAGTTCATAATCAACATTATAATGTTAAATATTGTGTGGATAACGCTGTTGGTTATACATATCTTTATACTTTATATATATAATTCTTCTGTACGTGTGTTGACAGTGAACTCCTCGTAAACGGCTGGACCGATTTGAATGAAACCTTTTGTGTGTGTTCAAGTGGATTCGAGCCTTTACGATCAAAACGTCTAAGTAGCAATATGAGGATGGTTTAGATAAGCTTTTTTTTTTCCTCTCTTTTATACAGGACAAGGTCTGTCGGGACAGCTAGTTATATATAATTCTTGTTAGCTGTAGTAGCTGTTTGTTTTTCCTTAAAATAAATAAATAAATGAGTTGGTACCTATAAATAAACAAAGATAGTCGGGAGCGGAAAACGTCGGATTGCCACCCAGATGTCTCAAGTTTAATCCCACCGCACACATCTCTAATATCTCGAAGTTATGTGGGTATAAAATAAATAATTATTATCGCTGGTTTTAACGGTGATGGAAAACATCGTAAGAAAATCTGCAGCATGTCTAATAGTAATTCTTATTACTGTTTTCAAATAAGTAGTGCCAATTCTGTTGTCACAAAATTCTCTAAACTTAACTAAAAATCACAAAAATTTTTTTTAGTCCTGTAATTTTTAACGATATCAGAATACGAAATGTCATTTGAGAGGACTAAACTAAATTTTAGTGATTTTAGTTAAGCTTAGAGAATTTTGTGACAACAAAGTGGCACCATTATATCTTGTCTCTGTCTAACTCGCAATGTGCCAGCGTAGTAGACTATGGCCCAACCCTCTTATAGTGAGTTGCGGCCAAAGCCCAGCAGAGAGTCAATTCATTAAAAGTGCTGATTTTATTATCACATACATAAAAATGACAACTTAACGTCCAAAAAGGTGACTATATTTAAACACTAGCTGTGCCCTCGGTTTCACCCGCGCTTATGATAACCTTCCACGATAAATAAGCTATCCAACGTTAAAAGAATTCATTGAAATTAAACTACTATATACGGATTTTATCGCGTTGTTTATTTGACACTGTTACAAAATTTTTTGAAAAACTGTTACACTACTATAATCACTATTAAACTTTACAAATTTTTAAGCTAATTAAATTATTGAAACTATTAAAACTATTTATACTATTACTATACTATTATACTATTTAGATTTATTTTTACACTTTCCCCGACGTTTCGGTTGCTTTTCAGCAGCCATGGTCACGGGGAGACTAAGATGGTAGTTGTCTCAATGTTCCAGTGTAGTTATTTCAAAGTACCCGAACATAATTTAATCATGGGTGTTTCTATTTACGCAGAATGAGCTCAAAGTATCATGAAGTAGAGGTGTGGTTTGCTTCTTCTTGGGTTTGACTATTTGAATTACTGAATCCCAAGCTGGTGGTACATTCCAACCATCTTCTCTATTGAAATTAGGATGTTTCTTGATTTCAATAGCCTCGCGAAGCATCCTTGGTAGGAATCGGTGTTCTTTAGCGAGCATCTGTGGTTTGTCAAATCTCAGGTAGTGGTTGGTCCCTTGTTGCACATGTTCACACACAGCGGACTTCAACGAGCGTTGGTGTTTTACATCAGCTATGTGTTCTATATAGTAGTTTAATTTCAATGAATAACATTCGCGTAAACAGAAGACAATATTATTAAAAGAATTTTTCAAGTCGAACCAGTAGTTCCTGAGATTAGCGAGTTCAACCAAACAAACAAACTCTTCAGCTTTATAATATTAGTATAGATATTAGGGCGCATCTATGATTAAAATTGAAGGGTTGAAAATCTAAAGGGTCTAAGTTCCAATTTTATCAATCGGAGATATAACAAAAAAACTTAATAAAACAAGTATTTTAATGAAAATGATTGTTTATTTTTGCTTAATCAATGAAACAAATTGCGTAAAACTATAGGAATGCGTAAATAATCTGTAACGTAATAATCAGCGGAAATAGCACAATTTAAATCCTCACAATATTGAAATGTCGTAAATGCAATAATAAATACATTTAAATGGGACTAAGTGCCATTAAAGTCAATAATCAAAAAAGTCTTAGTCAGTCTTCAGTCAAATGCTCATAAAATTGTTTATTTTCAGTGGGTATATATGGCAACATATGTTTTAAGTCTGTCAGAGTCTCCTTCGATATATTATTCTAAGCTCTCAGCGTCGGCAGAGTAAAACCTTGCATATGGTCAGGTGATTTACCTTTTTTAAAAATATTGATACTCTGCCATGGTATCGAATCATTATGAGATTCCATTAAATCTACATATGGTAACTTATTTTTATCGGTGCGGATCCATGAAACTGTAGATATTTTCAACTTGGCTGTATTTATGAAGTCCAGGAAAGCTTGATTGAGGTCTTTAAAATCATTTTGCTCCATATTAACCACTCTGAAAGGGTGTTTGTGACATGATTCACGTTTCATTTTTGTATATCTTTGGGTTCAAAGCATTTGACACATGACATGAAAGAATGACCACTTACCAAGTATTTATGATCAACAGTCTCATAAATGCCATTGGCTACTAAATATATTAAAGCGAAAAGAACCATTCGGTTCTTGTTCTGACCAATACAGTTGTCACTCCAAATAACCGCCTTCTTTTTTAAAGTATTGGAAGACATCATAGCTAGGATCTTGAATATAGAAGAACGAACTTCATTACCGCCTCTGCCTGCGTATGCTATCCTTGTGGGTAGATCCGCTTTGATGTGAACAGTAATATTACCGCATACCCATTCGGTTTTCTCTACTGCAGACGGTAGCGAATACCGCTTAGGCTTGAATAGGCCTTATTTATCTAAACGAAACTCGCACGGTATGTAGTACCTCTACCCACAGCAGCAGCGAATACCGCTCAGGTCTTTACTGACATAACTTAACCTACGTATACGCGATAATAAATATTGTTATAAAAAACTATTGTAGTTCGTTTTTATTTTGATGTAATATTTTAGGTAGGTAGTTTTATATTGATAACATTGTAGGTCAACAGATTACAAAGATATCTATTGTTTATTTATAAATTCTATTTCACTGTCTATATTCGTTTATTTATAGTCTTGTATCAGTTTAGTGCCCTTATTAGATATTGTTTATTTATAGCTCATTTAGTCTAGATATGATAAAGATCTATGGCTATCTATGCTAACCGATAATAATGTCATACACATTGTCAACTTGAAAGAAAACAAGGCGTTGTTTGCAATAAATGTACCTACGTTCTTTCATTTTCCTTTCTTTCAATATATGTACATATACTAGTGTTTGCCCAGGAATTCGATGTGGACTACAGTTTGCCCACTTTGTTATGTATTTGGGACAACATTTTATTGAAACTTGTTTTTAATTTGAAGCTGAAATGTAACGCTACCAAATAATGCTTAACTAGCTTTAGCCCGCGGCTTCGGTTTAGAACAGCACTTGTTTATTCATAATTACCACTTATTATGTAAAACATAGGTACCTACATAGCAAGATGGCAGGAATACAATATAGATGTCTGTTTCGCGAAATTTTCTAGATGAAAGGTACCTTATGTGCTTTTTTGTATCCCTAACAAAGTATAGACAAAATTACATGATGATCGGTCGAGTAGTTCAGGTGTGAATGCGTAACAAACAAACAAACTCACATTAGCAGTTATAATATTAGTTAGCATACCAATCCAGAAGCACTTTACTTGCCTCAGGAATGTAACCTAGAACGTCGTCACCAACCATAGACGTAAACACTTATTTATGCTATAAGACCAACGAGACTAAGGCCCTTCGTACACAAGCCTACGCAAATCTTCGATACCCGACGATTTTGGTCTCTAAGCGACTACCGCAATACAAATTCATAGAGGTTCGTACACAGGCACGCGTCGCCGACATTGTACCTGTGTAGGAACCTCTATGAATATATAATATTATAAGCGACTACGCTTAGACACCAAAATCGTCGGGTATCGAAGATTTGCGTAGGCTTGTGTACGAAGGGCCTAAGTATCAATTCAAATTCAATAGATACAATAATTAATTAATTTCTTAGTTACCACGTCATATGTTTACACTGAAAGTTTATAAATACATTGTGTTTCAAGAAACACAGAACAGAACTTGAACTGAAGTGTTTCTTGAAACACTTCAGTTCAAGTTCTGTTTTCTTAGTCATAGTGCACGAAATAATATCGTGAATACTTCTAGCGGTCAGGATATTACTAGCGTGTTACTAAGGAGCAAAAAATTTTTTTTTCATATTTTGGAAGTTCTCCGTCTAGAAACTAGCACTTTGTCCATAAATACACAATATTACGTGGAACCAAAAACAGTAACTTTAAAAGGGTTAACGGTTAGACATTTATTTTCTCAAAAGATTTAAAATCACTTACAGAGAAAATACAATAAAGAATTACAAATGTAATTAATAAAAGTTACAGGCAGATCATCGTATTGTTAGTAATAAAAAATAATATGTGAGTTTTAAACCCTCGATGGCGTAGTGGTTAGTGTAACCGACTGCCACGCCTGAGGTCGCGGGTTCGATTCCCGCACAAGTCAAATATTTGTGTGCATGAACATTGATGTTTGTCTTGTTCTGGGTGTTTCTATGTATAATATGTATGTATTTACAAAAAAAAAGTATATACATATAAATGTATGTTTATCCATTGTCTAGTACCCATAGTACAAGCTCTGCTTAGTTTGGGCTAGATGGTGTTGTGTGTACCTATCTGGTAGAATATAATAAAATATATTCTGTATATTAGAAAAGTGTTCAGCGCGACCGCGCATCGGACTTAGGTAAACGTTTGTTAGTACAGTGCAGCACATGTTTATTAAGGACTAGCTAACCCGCGCGACGTCGTCTGCTTCATATAAGAGAATTTTCCCCGTTTTTGTAACATTTTTCATTGCTGCTGCGCTCCTATTAGTTGTAGCATGATGTTATATAGCCTATAGCCTTCCTCGATAAATGCGCTATCCAACACTAAAAAAACGACCTCGATGGCGTAGTGGTTGGTGTAACCGACTGTCACGCATGAGGTCGCGGGTTCGACAAGTCAAACATTTGTGTGCATAAACATGGATGTTTGTCTTGGTCTGGGTGTTTCTATGTATAATATGAATGTATTTACAACAAAAAAAAGTATATATGTATGTTTATCCATTGTCTAGTATCCATAGTACAAGCTCTGCTTAGTTTGGGCTAGATGGTGTTGTGTGGTAATGGTAGAATATTATTATATTCTTATTTTCCTCTGTGATTTTTATCAAATCAATACCTGAACATTATGGTCGGATTTTGGCCACTGGATGAACACTAGCACATATATACATATTATGTCATTAATTCTTCATTTTCCAACTAACTTTTATACTGTTATTACAAAACGTTTTCAGTTAAGGTCGTTTTCTATTACGTACAAAAACAAACAGAACTATATTTCTACGTAACACATACTCGAAACTTATAAACAGTTGATATTTCAAGAAGTACTTCAGCTGTATAATTTTCCTTAGTGCTATTTGAACACGATGTGAGGTCGTGAATATCAAAGATAGCAGAATTACTGCAAAGGCAATTTATTGACCACCTGACTTTGTTCAGGTAAATTCGTTGTTTCAGGATAAAAAGTACTAAAGGAAAGTAAAGTAAGGTAAGGTAAAGTAAAGTAAGATAAAGTAAAGTAAGGTAAAGTAAAGTAAGGAAAAGTAAAGTAAGGAAAAGTAAAGTAAGGTAAAGTAAAGTAAGGTAAAGTAAAGTAGTAAAGTACTTATTAGTTATTATCTTTTTACGACATGTATACGAAATTTATGTCGTTTGCTGGACCCTGACAACTTGTACGCGTAATTTTATAATGAACGTTCGAGTAGTTAAGGCGTGCAAGAGTAACAAACAAACTCACATTCGCATTTAAAATACCTACTAGATGTTGCACGCGGCTTCACTTGCGTAAATGTAGGTTAGTTTAGCTTAGGTTATTGACATTACTTATTTCTAGATGAAAGGTACCCTGTCTCCTTTTCTGTATCTACCCATACTACATGTATGCAAAATTTCATAATGATTGATCGAGCAGCTAACGCGTGAAAGCGTAACAAACAAACATACAGACATTCGCATTTATATATTAGATAGGATTAGGATGTTGTCTTTGTGTGTTGAATGACGGCCTAACGTCCAGAAAGGTTACCAGAGTGAAAGCGTAACGAACAAACTCACATTCTTATTTACATATAATATTAGTTAGGATATTTGTAATGTTTATGTTTATATGATTACACATTAGTTGATATATTCAACTGTAAACTGGAACCACTGAGAGGGGTGCTTAGTCGTAATTTTTCTCAAAGCATAGCTTTTAATTGTTTAGTTTAGTTTTAATATTATGTAATGTTAATATGTAACCTGTATGTTCACATGTCTGATTAAGTATTTTAATACTTATTAGATGATCCCGCGGTTTCACCCGCGTTTATCGTTACTGCGCCGCCCCCGTGGGTGGTAGCGTGATGTTATAGCCTATAGTCTTCCTCGATAAATAGGCTATCCAACACTAAAAGAAGTTTACAAATCTAACCAGTAGTTCCTAAGATTAGCGCTTTCAAACAAACAAACAAACTCTTCAGCTTTATAATATCTATATATTAATACGTGAAGCAAAAACTTTGTACCCCTTTTTACAAAAATTGCGCGGACGGAGGAGTATGAAATTTGGCACAGTTAAAGTTTATATGGAGGAGGGGGGGCAAATCTAATGTTTATATAAATTATGCATTAGAAATACATTAAATTAATGTAAAAACACTACACGCACACAACCATGCATTTGACACACGCAGTGGAAGCGCGTAACTATGGTTACATATATCAATATATAATGACATATATCAACAATATCTTACAGGCAAACTTTGGTCGAATTTCGAGCACTAGGCGACCGCTAGTTAGTATAGATTCGTGAAGACCTGTAATTGGCCTTTTGTGTCTTATTGTGTTTATTTCGAAAGTTGTATGTGCTGTTGGTCTTTGAAAGATAAATAAATAAATATCGGTCGTATCATTAACTCAATAATTAATATCTACCTGTGAAAAATAAAAGATAACTGATAATAAAAATATCTATTGTCAGGCAAAATGTAACTGTTTTTTTTTTTAATATTGGAAAATTCCCTATAATCTGTTCCGATAGCGTAGTGGTTTAAGTAGTCGCCTCGCCGCTGCACCGAGTGTTATGGGTTCGATACCCACACAATACAAAAAATGTCCTGTTCCGATTCTGGATGATTTTTGTGCCCGTCATCAAAATGTCTGTACCTAAGGATCTCCGTCAATTTAACAAAAAATATATATGTATATCACGTACTTTTGACACATAGTAATAATTGTTTTTGCCCTACAACGTAACACCTAAACATAGCAAACAAAGGAAACCGTCCATATTCGGCTTGCGCGTGGGCAATCGTCTTATAAACAAAGTAAAATATTAAAACTTTTGTTTTAATATATAATAAATATTGGTTACCATCAAGTAGTATGAAATTGACATATTTTATTTATATATTATATCAAAATAAAGCACACAGCCTGGAAGCAATAAGTCAGTATTACTGCAACTGTATAGTCGGCCGAAGGACTGTTGGTTGCTGTGCTCACATAATGTCTGTAATATGGTACCTAAGCTGGGCAACATATGAAAATGTCACTCCACCAGCCCAGTGTTTGGAAAATATTTTAATAACTTATGAAGGTGATGGTCACACATGAAAATAAATATTTATTTTAAAGAATGTGTTTTATTTTATTATTTAACGAACTTGATACAAAACTTCAAAAAATAATGTTTTCTACTTAGTTTAGGCTACTCAAAATTAATATTGGTATTAAAATATTTTAAAATTGTTCACGCCCAGGCCAGGGTCCCATACAAGGTGGTCGGTCTCCTTTGGGTGCAATCCACCTACTCCTTGTGGACATACATAGGTAGGACATACATAAGTGATATTATGAATATAGGCGCAAGTAAACGCCCGATCGATAACAGCTTCTTAAATCACCAAAACAAACCCGCCCTCGCGTCGCCATGACAACGAACTGAGTCAGCTCCAAGGTGAGTCATCGGGGTCGCCAACACTGAACTTGAACCCGCGTCCTTGACCTCCAGGGCCACCAGACTGCGGTACAGCATAACCTAGTTAAGTAACAGATGAGTCATTGTTCAGATCGCTATTACCTTATATGATTTCTGACAGATTATGATAATTGCACTCTCAATAAAACAGCAACAGAGTTTAAATTTGTGTAATCCAAAATACTCAGATAAGTCGGCCTCGATGGCGTAGTGGTTAGTGTAACCGACTGCCACGCCTGAGGTCGCGGGTTCGATTCCCGCACAAGTCAAACATTTGTGTGCATGAACATGGATGTTTGTCTTGGTCTGGGTGTTTCTATGTAAAATATAAATGTATTTACAAAAAAAAAAATATAAGTGTGTTTATCCATAGTACCATAGTACCCATAGCTCTGCTTAGTTTGGGCTAAATGATGTTGTGTGTATATGGTAGAATATTATTATTATTATTTTGGATTAAACAAATTAAAACTCTGTTGCAATTAAGACAAGTATAACAGTACAATTTATAGTCACACAAATAGAGTTCAAATTGCCTAACTTCCAAATTTTGACTTTAAGTCGCTGTTTTATTAAGAGTGCGAATGCATAATCGCTCAGAAATCGTATCGTATGATATATTGTTACATATACATAGACGTACGTCTCTGTCCCCGAAGGGGTAGTCAGAAGTCTATCGATATTACACCCATATTTCATCAACTTAAATTTTAGCTACCACGGAACAGTGGGCCAACTCATTGCTGACTACTGAGCTGTTCTTGAAGGAATAATCCTAACATTTTGCTCGATTTAAAGTCCCGAGACCTCATGCACAGCTTTCTGACCTACGGCCGCTACCGAGATAAAATTTTGATCGCAAGTATTGTCCCATTTCCAGACCCCTTTAAGACTTTTGCAGGGCTTGATCCCGGCAGCTGTATTTTAAATTGACTGCACACATGGCATAGTGGTTTAAATGGTCGCCAGGCCACTGCCACTGCATCAAGTGTGGGGGTTCGATGCCCAGACTGGATAAAATTTTGTGTAATCCACAAGTAATTATTCTGAGTTGGGGTACACCAACTCAGAATAGCCGCAGCGTGGCTAAAGTAGCGAGAAGTAACTGGTGTCACCTGCGACAAGAAGATGCCTGTCAAACTCAAGGGTTTGATCTATAAGAGCATAATAAGGCCAGGCAAGCAATGTTACTGACGATGATGTCGAAGACAGAGCGAAGTGCAGGAGAGAAATAAGGAAAGCTGACCTCTCCACCATGTGAGATACACAGCTAGGAAGAGAGAGAGAGGTGTACCTACTTTGTATCCGTTGTTTGAATGTTTCCAATCCTCCGCGAAACAGGTATTATTCCTAGTCTGAAAGTTAACTTTTATAAATAACTAGATGTTCCCGCGGTTCCACCCGCATTTATCGTTACGGCGCCGCCCCCGTGTGTCGTAGCGTGATGTTACATAGCCTAAAGCCTTCCTCGATAAATAGGCTATCCAACACTAAAATAATTTTTCAAATCGAACCAGTAGTTCCTGAGAAACAAACTCTTCAGCTTTATAATATTAGTATAGATAATAACGTTTTTTTTTTTTTTTGTATTATTTTATTTATTGATTACAGTGGTAAAACATGCAAACAGTCCATAAAGTACTTAATATAGGTAGTATAATATAATATAGGTAATATAATATAATATAGGTAATATAATATAATATAGGTAATATAATATGGGTGCCTGTACTAGGGTAAACCTGTGCCACAGGCGTTAAAGGCACTTACAATATACTACTAGGAACTAAGTTACATACAATTAGCCATACTTATTATATAAATATATGCAAAAATAGGCCAAGACTATAATTATTATCACGGAACTTATCTAACAACAATCAACAAATCTTCAGTTTCCTCATAATTTAAAGTTTGTAAGTACCGACATACTATCCGCTTAGATCTTACATAACTTAGGTCATATATAGCTGTTTGTTTATTTATCTTGTTATAAAGAAAAGGCCCTAGAAATGTGAAAAAGAAAATACCTTAGCGTTTTTACTGGCTTACTCAAAATACACTTATTTTAATAGTATGTATACAAACAAACACATAAAAACATGAATAACACTAAACGTTGGATCAACAGCGCTAGATTCCAAGAACGCTAGTCCGCCCCTCGGTTGCCAATACGTCTATGTTCTCAGAACTACCCCACACCCTTCCTACACAATAAGGCTTCGTTCACCAAGGTTATGCGCTTTATTACGTGAATTTGGTCACCTTTCTACACGTTTTATTTTGCTTCTCAAAATGACCGCATTCCGCCTAATGGTAAGCGATCATATGGTCTATAAGCAGTGGCCTCCACATCGTCCTCATAGCAGCTGAGGCGATGTTGAGGTCTCTAGTTCGACGGCCTGAGAAGGTGCTTTTTCACGTCCCGCTTAAAGGACCCAGGATTGAAGAAAGAAGGAAACCGTTAACGTTGTCATCAGACACACATTACCAAAATGACATCTGAATCTATACTAATATTATAAAGCTGAAAATTTGTTTGTTTGTTTGAACGCGCTAATCTCAGGAATTACTGGTCCGAATTGAAAAATTCTTTTAGTGTTGGATAGCCCATTTATCGAGGACCGCTATAGGCTATATAACATCACGCCACGACCAATAGGAGCGGAGCAGCAATGAAAACTGTTGCAAAAACGGGGAAAATTCTCTTATGTGAAGCAGACAAAGTTTCGCGAGTCAGCTAGTTATAAATATAGTATCATCACACTCACTCATATTGAAAATTGTACTCTACCGTTCTGTGTCTAATATGTAAGCTCACTCTAAGGCTGATTTTAGAGTCACGCTGACCGCGCGCTGGTCGTCGGCGCTGACAGATCAATATGTATGTAATTAAAGCAATCGTTTGTAAATAATTCCTTCATGGCACAGGACCTGACATCTACTGCGGGAGGGAGTTGTTTGTTTATAATAATAATAAAAATATATGCTCATCTGACTTGATATTATAATAATAATATTCTACTACATACACACAACACCATCTAGCCCAAACTAAGCAGAGCTTGTAGTATGGGTACTAGACTATGGATAAACATACATATATACCTTTTTTTTTTTGTATGTACTATCGGCTCCAGCGACGAATGACCACTCCTAAGGTTAAAATCGCATAGCAGGCCAACACTTGGTACCCGTACCCGTGACACGCTCCTTTCTTTGTTTGAGTTTTTTTACACTTTACATTTGTTTACTGATTCTAAGGCGATACAAACTCAACTGGTCAACATTTGCAAGCGAAATTTTTTCTGAAATGGTCAGCCGTCGCTGGAGCCGATAGTACATACATATTATACATAGAAACACCCAGACCAAGACAAACATCCATGTTCATGCACACAAATGTTTGACTTGTGCGGGAATTGATTGATTGATACTATTAGAGTATTTAAGGCAGACGCCGTTTTTATCCCAGTCCATCAAACACCCGTCCCCATAGCCCAGATTTATTAGATTCCATACATAGCAGCTGTGCGTCTAGTGCCGCTGTTGGTGTTCCATACCACTTTAGATTAAAACTCTCCAAAGGCCTCTTCCCGTTGGACCTCTGTCTCTGTGTAAGCCTCCCAATGGGACGGATATTTTTTTCAATATAATATATAAAAATAAAACCTGTAATCAGTGGCGTAGCGTGGACTAATATAGACGTGGGCAAAGTCGCATCAGCGAGGCCCCTTTTTTTTCGTTCCCAAGATCTACCCAATAAATCTATCTTTGACACGACATACCTACTTATCATAGTGAAAAAATATAAATGCGCGATGAGAGAATATTGAAAAACATATAGATTTGAAAAAAGGTTTTATTTTGTAACTTAAGTGATTAATTTTTTTACAAATGTAATGTTCTTTGGCTTTTTGCTTTACAGAAGTAATTTAGTAAGGATTTTATTTTAAGTTTGGTGGCATCGCATTTAAGGAGGCCTCGCGAGGCCCCTTTAAGTGCGAGGCTGTGGGCGAGGGCCCACTTCGCCCACGCCTAGCTACGCCACTGCCTGTAATAAGGGAAACATAAAAATGTTAAACGTTCAGCCGGGAATACATTCCTTAATATTAACATGAATAAGTTGGATAGCATCAAGCAGCTCGCTTCTTAGCGCAGTTGGCACACACCCTAGGGGGGTGGGTGGTGCCATTCATCTGACCGAGGGAGAATTCCAAGTAAACGGATTAGCGGCACGCTAGAAAATACTCACATAAACAAATACTGGGAACTGAACCCTGGCACTCCATGTCGTAGACTAATGGCTACTGAGAAATGCAAACTGTTTATAACTTGTGTAAACTGTCTTGGGAATATCGACACTTCTTTGAAATAAAATAGATTACATCGTATTCTAATTATGCAAATTACACGGATGGAGTAATGGTTGAAGTCGTCGCCTCACCACTGCGTTGAGTGGACTGGGTTCATTCTCACACGGGGCAAAAAATTCTGTGATGTGTTTCGAGTCTCAGTGTTCTTCGTGACCGTTGTTTCAATGTTTAGGTATAAAGTAGAGACGCAGAGATTAATTCTGGCGCGCAAGGAGTCTCATTAATATTTAAAGTCAAGCTATTAAGAGGAAACACTAGGGCGAGAGAATTGAAAAATAGGTATTTGTAAAATCTATTGCTATCGCGCAGTGCCATATGTATAGTATCATGAGCGCGACCAAAGAACAATGCTAGACCACTAAATCGAATAATGCAAAAAGCCAACAGCACGTGGTATTCCCAGGCGGTCACCCATCCAAGTACTAACCACGCCCGATGTTGCTTAACTTCGGTGATCGGACGAGAACCGGTGTATTCAACGTAGTATGGCCGTTGGCGAAAACTAGGACGAATTTCACTAACATTTTATAATTATAGAATTCCCTTTACAACTCTGCATAAATTATAAAGTAGAGAAATTATTCTAAGACTATGAGAACCAATGTATCCATGACATATTGGCTCCGGTTGTTCGCTTTTATCAAAAATATATCTTTTATAAAAAAGGAAAACATAGGGACATGCCAATAGAGCCCATACATTTCTTGGAAATAAATTATTGCTCTACTGGCATTATCCAGGGAAGAAACAGGGGACTACGTTTGTATGGATAAACGGCCCTTGTGTTTCCTCTTAATGCGTCTGTATTCCTGTACGAATAAGCAGAGATCTATTATAAAAACATCTCGCTTGCTATGTTATTAAGTGCTAGGTAATAATGCGCTAGCCTATTGCCGTATACTGAATACATTTCCAGACTCGGTACTGTAACAGAAACATTTCCAATAATCAACTAGCCCAATAACACTCTCACCGAACAAAAAAATCATATACAAAACCCTTAATTACGGCGAACTTACCCTTAAAATAAGCAAAACTAACGAGATGGTTATACAAGGTTATTCGTAGTAGGTATAGTGAAAACCTCTCAGGGGGTGATTATACTTGTTATTATAAACAACTTTTGTTCTGGCACATTGCCGAAATCGCGAAGAAAAATCAGCTGTTCCATACAAAATCGGACTTTGACCTCGACAAAATGTATGGAACAGCTGATCTTTTTTCGCGATTTCGGCAATGTGCCAGAACAAAAGTTGTTTATAATAACAAGTATAATCACCCCCTGAGAGGTTTTCACTAAGAATAACCTTGTATACACCGTGAATTTGTAGTCGTTTTGGAACCGAAAATCCTATACTCTATATCAATCATAGAATCGATAAAAGTGATTATTTTAATAAAATAAAAATATATTTATTTATAAACATTAAATTTAATGTCGTTTACGAAAAATAAATGAGAACTCGTGGTAACGCCACTCAATTTCACGTACTACGATTACGCGTGTCACTACGATCGATATCATTCATGTTTAACTAAGCGGTAAAACATTTGCCAATAACAACACAGAAACCGCCGCGCCCGCGCCGCCCGCCAATCCGCGTTCACTAACTACCCTAATGTACCCCAGACGCGAGGCGCCTAGGCACGGCGGCGAGCGCTCCCGACCCCGCACCCCCCCGTCCGCCCTTCAGTACCGCGGCAACCGACGCGCGAAATGGTTGCATAATGCATTGTTTATTGTCACGCGAAAATTACATAGTCGTCAGTACGAAAACTCTATGACTACTTGGTTCAGCTGTATGCTGTTGCCAGTTACAATTTGGAAGAGGCCAGACGGTTGTACTCCCAGCTGAAGCATTTGAATGTGCTGCGGCTACGAGGGATTGAAAGTCCTCAAGTTCCGACCACTCCCACCATCTTAGCTGCAACTCAGGGCCTTCTCGACCATGGACAATTCCGTACGCCCACTCATGCGCTAGCCGAGGACTCCTGAATGACCCCCGGAGATCGAAGAGTATATTAGAGCGGGATCCACGGCGAAGCACGAGAATGGCGGCTCGAGAATTTAATATTAGCCAATACTTTGTATGGAAAACATTAAATACTAATAGATAACACCCTTATCATTTTTGTCGGGCTCACGTAATTAACAACAACGATGTACCAGCAAGGATCGCCATGTCAGTGCAGTGGTTGTTAAATAATACGAATGCGAACATACTGTGGACAGATGAGTCATTGTTTACTCGAGTGGGACTGTAAAACGCTATAATCGCAACGCTGTAAACCCTCACTTAATACAGGAAGACCACCTCCAAGTGAGGTTCAGTGTGAATGTTTAGGCCGATATTATAAACGACCATTTAATAGGGCCTGTTTTTATTGAAGGTCATCTAACGGGCAGCTCGTATTTAGAAATGTTACAAACTAATATCCGAGCTATTGGAGGAAGTGCCATTATCAATACACGATATGTATTACTAGCACAACGGCTGTCCCACTCATTATGCAAGTGCAGTACGTGCCTATCTCAACAATCAGTTTGGTGATACGTGATACCTATCACATAGGTACACAATAGGCCGCGGCGGTCCCGTGGCTTGGCCACCGAGAAGCCCAGACAAGCCTCAATGTCGGAAATAAAAAGACTTGTGTATTTTCGTGAACGTGAAAGTCGTGAGGAGCTACGTAGTGCAATAGTGGAGGCCTTTAATAAACTGTCCATAGGTATGTAAGTTAATTATTTTGTAAATAGCTCCAATTTTTGAAATACGCCCGAAATACTCACAGTTCATTCACCTGTGTTTATTTTATTACATAATAAATAAAGTTAGCTATTTATCGAAAAGTAATGTTCAGATAAAGTATTTCCGACGGTCCTAAGCCCGTATAAAGTATGAAGGAGAAATTGGAGTATCCATTTACGTATTAATTGTGATGTTTCACAATGCAGATATTACATAGTAAAAAGAGAAAACGTATTGCCTCGTATCAGCTGATTCTGAACTGTGCTAAGCCTATTATCAATTTCGTCGCTATTGCATTTACCTAATTTTATAATACTTGTGTAGCTTCACTAGTTTTTAAATGACGCATAGGACTCGGTCGTGGTACACGAGGTTCTGGATAGGTATCAGCTGATATACGTAGTTACCTATCGTGCGTCGTTCATAACTTCGACTGTGCGCGGCGGCGCGGCGCGGCAACGCGGACGCCGCGCCAGTGACGTATGCATGCGTTAATGAATGAATTGTCCGTGCGTTACTACGATCAAACTCGAATAAGTAAAAATATTATTTATATTCCAACTTTTTTATTATACGCAGTACAATTATTTTACTATTTTTTATTGATACTACTAATTATCCTAAGTTACCACGTTTCGGTTCCAAAACGACTACAAATTCACGGTATAACAGTGACTTTATCAAATCCTCGCGTTTTGTCACATAAAGGGTAAGCTGTAATGTACTAGAACTACGTTTCGACATATATGTATTGATTCTATGTAATATGGGACGAGACTATTGCTGTCTGCTGCCAAATCTTTTTAATTTCTAAATTTCGGTCTGCTACTTAGAAGTTCCTCATAAAAAACTATCTGACAACGTCGTTTTTAAGACGAATACAAGTGCACTCTCTGTTTCCTATCTCATAATCGGATGGGACGGCAATCCGACATGACCGGAGAGGGAACAGGCGCAAGGGAACACCTTTACATGCTTGCCGAGCCACAAGGTTTGTAACACCGCACCGCCGACTTTCTAACTCTAGGCTGCAAAGGTCTTTGGCAGAAAACGTATCAACTTTTTGTTGACTCGACCAGGAATTTTGAGCGGGACCTAATGCACAGCCCTGCAGTTGCATAGTCGTATCGACATAAACGTTTTTAGCGTCCACTTCATATGCGATTAAGACGCCATTTGGCATTGCCATTTTGCAGACAATACAACAAAACAGCTTGCTGAAAATATCCTGGGAGAAAAGCTTAACAACAATTTGCCCAACCCTTACATTGAAGCGATAACATCACCATAAGCCGCAAACAAGCACAAACTTAACCCACAGAACTGAGGCAGAAAGCTTTAATAATATAGTAGTATTCCTATCTATTTTCTAGAAAACATTAAACATAAAATCTTTACCATAAAATTAGGAACAAATTAGACATAGACGTGGGTAAAACCAACTAATCAGTTTCAAATATTTACAAACTTCGTAGAATTCAAAAAGTAAGCATTCATATCACACTTAGATATTGTTTGTGTTAAATGTTACTTGATCATTTGCGAATATGCTTTGTTTAACATTCGAGTCAATTATTACAATTAGAATTGTTATACATCGAGTGTTACTGAACTGTTTCGTCTATGTAACCCAGATTATTTATTTAAATTATTTACAATATTAATATTGGATACTTGTATCTTATCTTCCATGAATGTTTAATATTTATTTATTTGCCTGCACGGATGGCGTAGTGATTTAAGTGGTCGCCTCGCCGCTCAGTGCCGGATTAAGCAAGTGCGGGGCCCGTAGCAAATTCTTTCGGGTAAGAGTGCTTACTAGACTTTTTGTAGAGCTAATTATTAGGCCGACTGAAATTCTACACATTTATACGAGCGACTTTTTGTAGAACTTGTGCGTTTACTGTATGAAATTCGGTGTTTTATATACGCCAAGGTAATAGTCGGTTACCGATTGTCTGACGTGGATTTTCTTAGTAGGAAAAGTTGTAATATTTCACGTTTTTGTGACATCAAGTTAATTCAATATACCAGATCTTAAGTAATAAGTTTCATTTAAAAAATTACGCTCAGGCAGAGATGAGTGGGCTTAAATATGCGGGGCACCCTTTCGCGCGAGGCCCGTAGCAATTGCTACTCTTGCTACGTGGTTAATCCGGCACTGTCGCCGCTGCCACTGCGCCGAGTGTTATGGGTTCGAATCCCACACGGGACAAAAATACACAAATAGTTATTCTGAGTCTTGAAGTTCTTTGTGTTGATTATTTGTTAAGTCCCCCGTGATACAGGAATTATTCCAGTTGCGGGAGAGGTCCCTTAAAAAAATATATAAACCATACCTACCTATATTTTTGATTTTAGGGTTAACCGGGGCTCCGATTATATGTCATGTTTTGTAGATAATTATATCCCGATTATAATTTCAATCATATTATAGGAATACCATTAAACAAATATTATTGGTAGGTATATTTGGAAAATGTATAATACAAATGTAGGTAATGTATGATCTATGATACAATAAAATATTACCATACCTTTTTAAATATCACTATTACCGCCATCTGTCACTACATATAATCATTATACTTCATTTTAAGATACTCCTGCGATTGGTTGTGTTCTTTGTAAGCGCCATCTATTATAGAATATTATAGAATAATTAATGTTCTAATATTGAATCATAGATGGCGCTTAAAAGTCTAACTATCGAAACATAGATGGCGTTATTACGTCATTAATATAGTTTTTTATTAGAATAAATAAAATACATAATAATATATTAACTCATTTGTACAACATAATTTTTTTGTATCATTACAGGTACATTCTAGATAATGTAAATCTCTTCAAAAATCGTGCAATTGTAGACATCGGTTGTGGTTGTGGTGCAGGTTCCATTGCAGCTGCTAAAGTAAATGCTAAACACGTTCTTGCCAACGATATAGATCAATGTAAGTTCATATCAAAAGATTCCATTCAATTCAATTCAATTCGTTTATTCTACTCTATAATGTACGTCTATAATGTAATGAGTGTAATGATGACTAATGAGAAAAATTATGAACCCCGGCGGACACGACAAAATTTGGAGAGAAGAACGAATATTCTATTATCATAAAGCATAGTGAAATATATTATTATATTTTAGTTTAGTATATAGAACTTAGTCGATATTTATTTAATTATTCACGTATTTTTATTTTTGTAATCATGTGATACCCAAAATGAATTGAATAAATAAATGATTTATGATTTATTATAATAAATATTATTTTATAGTTTATTATTAATTTATTATAAAGTAATTTTAATTATTAAAATTGATTATTTCAATAATATTTATTTTTATATTCATCATCCTCTTGCCCTGGTCCCAATTTATTTGGAGTCGGCGCAGTATGTCCTTCGCTTCCATACTTCTCTGTCATCCGTCATCTGATCATTTACCCTTTTCTCTTTCATATCCATCCTTACACAGTCCATCCATCTTTTCCTTGACATTCCTCTCCCTTTTCGCCCCTCTACCCTCATATTCATCACTGCTACATACGTATCATCTCTTCGCATTTATTTTTATATTATTACTATTAATTCTATTTATTTTTAACAAGTACTTAGTAAATTTAATTGTTTGCAGAGTTGCTTCTCAAATAACATATTAAAAACATATAAAAAATATATTAAAACAAGCAAATAAAATACTTTTAGTAACAAAATACAACATTTGGAGATGCCGGGGATCGAACCCGGGGCCTTTCACATGCAAAGCGAACGCTCTACCACTGAGCTACATCCCCGCTTGGTTGTAGGTTGAAATTTTTATTTATTTTCAGACGCTATTGCTGCTACGTATTTAAATGCTGAACTTAATAAAATTACAATTGAAACTAGTACAGAAAACATCATTGGCAACAGCTGTGAACACTTTGATACAGTTCTAATAGGAGATATGTTTTACGATGAAGAGTTCGCGAATGTTCTATTTGAATGGCTGCACCAACTAAGTGAAGATGGAAAAACTGTAAGATAATTAAGTACATTTGTTATAATAATTAATTTATTTATTTTCGCCAATGTTCATAGAGTATTTTTTAAATGGGGTCTCCTCATGGATTTCCTCTGCCTGGGGATCGGCATATTCCTCTCTTTGCCTGGCGAGGGGTCAATCACCGCTCCGCCGCACTTCCCTACAATGCAATTCCGCCACGCGCGGTCTCGGGGAGGGGGCTGGCCTACCGATAATACCATTGGAGTGCTCGGAAACCCCAAGGCCCTATGCAGTCAGCGCTAGTGGGTATGATGAGCGATGAACGCGACGCGATTATTATACCTTAAGTTCATCGACTTACATACATTGATCTCTTGATGTTAAAAGCTGAACTACTGTTCTCCTGCTATTATAAATTGTATCCTATTGTTTCACAAGAGAATGAATTTTTCTGTGATTCTATTGAATTCCAGTATATTTTGCATATTATCCGAAGTTTTCAAAGTTCTTATATTTAAGCTCTATAAATTGTAGCTACATCAAATATTATATACCTACTATGCACGATACTATGTAATAGTATGTATAACAAAGCGGTAGAGTTTGTTTGTTATTGTTTGCACGCGCATATCTCCAGAACTACCAGATTTGCAAAATATTTATGCCTTTAGTAGTTCAATTCTTGATGAAGGTTATAAGCTGATGTACATAATTATGTAAAGGTACGCAGCATGGGAACGCAGCAATTATCATAATGTGGGGGTGGAACCGCAAAGGACAGATTGTTTGACATTCTTAATTTGACTTATTTGTCTTTTCCAGATATTAATAGGCGACCCCGGAAGACATGGCCTTACGGAGAAGCGACGCCATCGTATGACTCTGCTTGCTACGTACAAGCTCTCGCAGGATAGCGCTATGGAGAATAACGGCTTCACACATACAACAGTATGGCAACTAAATAAATTACGTCATTAAACTCTTAAGTAGTATGTTAAATTTTACATAGATGTCGCTGTAATAAATTGTTTTGTAAATAAATAATCTCAAGCAGTAGCAGTGTTCTTTCATTAGTTCAATCTTGTTCCTCATATGAATGCATATTGGCAAAAAGCATGTGTTGCTCGTGAACATGGACTATCTATGTGCCAAGTTCTATCGAAATCCGCTCAATGGTTGACGCGTGATTTAATAACAAACATCCAAATATCTACAACAAACTTTCACAATTTATATTATTAGTAAGATGGCTTATACTTGTATTCCTAATTGAGTAGCAGCGGCACACCGGCAAGACACAATACGTTTTTAATTATGCATAGTAAAGACTTGACAAACAAAAATAATAAACATTGGTTTGACTTCCTCATAAGTCCAGGCCTCCAAGGGCGCACTTGACAAATTTGCTTTCTTGGTCGGCCAGTGTTTGTTGGACGACACGAAGAATTTCCTTGTTATTGTGATTGGCCTGGAATTCGAACTGGCTTGAAAGCTTATTTTTGTCGTGGAACTTGGCTATTAGGATTACACACAAACCCACGTACTGACGCATGTATGTCATCGGGGTAAGCAGGTACATAATATCTATATACTAGTATTATAAAGTTGAAGAGTTTGTTGATTATTGGTTTGAGCGCGCTAAGATATTGATAAAAATTATACTTATCAGCATTGTTCTCGCTTTTTATCTCGTGCAGGTGCGTCATCAAAATGTATTATAGCAAAAAAGCCAACAGCACGTGGTATTCCCAGGCGGTCACCCATCCAAGTACTAACCACGCCCGATGTTGCTTAACTTCGGTGATCGGACGAGAACCGGTGTATTCAACGTAGTATGGCCGTTGGCGATTACTGAATGAAATTTAATGTTTTGTTGGCTTCGTGAAAACTTGTTTACTATGTTTATTATTAGTTTATTATATATAGGTATGCTTTTATATCTTTTACTAAATTGATATAATATGTATTACGATATTTCTCGTTCGTCCCACGAGAACTTTCCTAACATCTGGGGTTAGAAAAAGCATTCGTTAAAAAAAGCATATTCCAAAATAACTTTGGAAAACAAGAGGTATACACATTTCCTCTTCTCACAAATGAATCTGTCCATATCCTGGTTCACATGAGCAAGTGAAGCAAGCTGCCCAGCTGTCTGTGCGCGTTTTAGTACCCCTTGATATTACGATGACTGCTGTTCTTTCGTTATTTGGGTAGGTATACATAATATACATTTAAACCATTTAAACATTTAAATGTATATTCATTTAAACCATCATTTTCAAACATGGACATGATCAAGTAAATTAAGAAATCAGCTCATCGATGAGAACTTGAAATTGTGCTTCAAAATTAAAAACTACATCATACAAACCTGACTTACCCTTACTTTCTAAGGAATGCAAGGCCCGTAGTCTCTGCCTGCCCCTGTGGGAAACAGGCGTGAATCTATGTATGTATGTTCAAAAAGGTTTTCTTAAAAAATCTACAAATACTCCACGTATTTGTAGATTTTTTAAGTAAACCTTGTATAATATTTAAGTGGTTATATCTATATACATATGTATAATAAAATCCTAGGAAAGTCAAAACTGTACATTGAATATTTTTTTAAAAGAATACTTGGGGCCTGATCTACAATCGATATCGAAGCTAAAAATATAGTTTTTAGAATTTTTGTCTGTTTGTCTGTATGTATGTCCGGGCTAAACTCAAAAAGTACTGCATGGATTTACTTAAAATTTTGCATGAATATTACTAACAGGTCAGGTCAACATATAAGCTACATATTATCACGCTATTACCTACGGGGGAGGAGCTGTGAATCTTTATTTTTCTTACGCATTCTGTGACAGCGTGTAATCTAACGACGCATATTTAAATGTTGTTTTTGAGTAAGCCATGCTATTATCTAGCTTTACACTATAAAAACTACGCTATTTAAGTAACTTGGGCAGAGAAATATAGTTTGGTTCCGCGGCAACAAACACTTTAGTTAAAATCTACGCGGACGAAGTCGCAAGTAACACCTAGTTTTTAAATAAATATGTATTGTCTTTTTATAAGTATGATACCAATATTTAATTTAGGTACTGTTAGTTAATCGAAGACTTATTTGACAAGGGCAAGCTTGAGAGTGAACTTTTAATCCTAATTATTGCCGTAATAATGTCTTCTACTGAAGCAAAACTTAGGTACTAGTATAGTATTATATTATCTGTGGCTTAGGTAAGTTACAAAACATGGCTTCTTGAATAAATTTCAATTGTGCATTGTCCCTGTTTGGCTTCTTTGGATGACAAAGCTGCCAACCACTGATCTATATATATATATACAGGGTGTCCCAAAACTCAACGTCAAGCCGAAACGGGGTGACAGGATTGATCATAACCATCACGAGAAAAATCTGAAAAAAAATCTATCCCATGCAGTTTGAAAATTATGGGCATTTTAAGAAAAACCTAGAAATTTGATCAAACTGTACCATTTTTCGGTTATTGTGGTTATTATTTTTTATTTTTGTTCATTTGAACTTTAGAAACGTAATCCTAAATAACATTTCTAGAATCCCAATAAAAAATAATGACACAATTGCCTTAAGTTCCCGAGAATTGAGACTATTTGTTAAACTACGAATTTAAAATTTTCAAGATTCGTCGACTTTGACAGGCCCTCCTATAAAAAAAATGTACTAGAGTGCCTTGGCAAGTAGCATTAAAAGTTGGCGCATTTAATCAGAATTCTAAAATGGTACAATACTTGTTAGTTCCATACAATAGAAAAGAGTAAAAAAATTAAAACCTCAAGTAACCCGATTTTTGCTATCAGATTTTACTCAGTTAAAATGTTTTTAATTCGCACAAGCTCTAGGTAGGTTCTTAATTTTAAGGCAAAATGATGAGAGAGATGGATAATGGGTATGTTTGCCATGAGTGAGCGAGACAGATAGTGACGCCACGCATTGAGACGGAGATGCGTCGTTTAAACGAGTGCGAATGAAACAGATAGATGCTATGGCATCTATCTGTTTCATTAGCACTAGTTTCAGCCAAGCAAATGGCTACGCTACCAGTCCGACACCAACCAGTTAGTACGTTTCGCTCATTCGTCTACTGCGCACGTTCGTATTCGCTTGTGTTGATTTAGTACTGACAACTTTGGCTTCTCTTTTTGGACTTGAATCTTTGTGAATTGGACTTGTTGATAACATACCGGCAACTTTGGCTTCTCTCTGGACTTTTGTGTTGGCATCCTTTTTATCTACCATGCCTACGCGCTACACTTCACAAGAATATGCGAACATGCACCTCATTTATGGGGAATGCAGATGCAACGCAAGTGCTGCCGCTAGACTTTATCGTGAAAGATATCCAAATTTAGAGCGCTACCCGGATCACCGCGTGTTTGTTAATGTGCACCGTTCACTCACAGAGGGCGGCCATTTCCCGAATCAAATACAGGCTGGAGGTAGACCTGTGTTTCCTTTCCAGGAAGAAGTATTGCAAGAGGTCGCACGTGACCGAAGTATTTCCGTACGTGGAATTGAAGAAAGAACGGGAATACCGAAAAGCACTGCTCATCGTATTTTACAAAGAGCCGAAATGCATCCGTTTCACGTACAACGAGTTCAAAGTCTTCTACCTCGAGATTATCAGGAAAGGATTTCTTTTTGTAGAACAATGCTACAGAGGCATAATGAGAATCCCCAATTCATCCAAAAAATTCTCTGGTCAGATGAATCGACATTTAAAAAAGATGGTTACATGAACTTGCACAATTATCACGAGTGGCATGTGGAGAATCCACATTTAATGCGAGAAGATAGATCCCAGTATCGTTTTAAAGTAAACCTGTGGACCGGAATTTTAAACGGTAAAATTATTGGGCCTATTGAACTGCCTGAGAACTTGAATGGAACTAATTACCTACATTTTTTAAGAGAAGATTTACCAACCCTGTTAGAGGACGTACCACTAGCAGATCTTCGCGACATGTGGTTTCAACAAGATGGCTGCCCAGCGCATTTCGCAGTGCAAGTAAGAGATTTCCTTGACCAGGAATATCCAGGAAGGTGGATTGGACGTTCGGGCACTATCTCGTGGCCCGCCCGTTCACCAGATTTAAATCCCCTGGATTTTTTCTATTGGGGAGTTCTCAAAGAAAAAGTTTACTCAAAGCCCATTGAGAACGTAGCCGACCTGCGTGAACGCATTTCTCAAGCAGCTGAGGCGATCAACTCTCGAAGATATGCCCGACTAATAAGTAGATCTTTTTTAAGAAGATGTAGGGCTTGTATTGAGGCTGATGGTAAACAATTTGAACATTTATTGTAATAAAAAACGTTATTTCTCTATCATCTGACTTTTATTCCAACAAACCTAATTATTTTACTAATTTTACTAACTTTTTTTCACTTTGGTAAAAGTGGCGTCACTATCTGTCTCGCTCACTCATGGCGAACATACCCATTATCCATCTCTCTCATCATTTT